>JAKCOX010000009.1:4658000-5929000 GCA_022605575.1 Laterallus jamaicensis coturniculus
ATCTGCATCCCTATCATCTCCTCAGTGAAAATCAAGGGCAGAGAGTGTTTTTCCATCCATTAACAGTAATCTCAACCCACCAGTAGCTCAATTCCTATCCCATTCTCCAGTGATGTCAGTTTTCAGCTTGCTGATATGCATAAATCCCTGTTATTCAAAAAAATATTTCCCACAGAAGTTAAATGGAGGAGGGAAAGGCAGGTTGCTTCTTTGCTCCTAAAGATGTAAAGAAAATAAAACAACTTACAGGGAGTGTTACCATACTTAATGCACGTGAAACACTAAGAAAGGGGCTGGCAAGTGTAAGCACAATTTGTTTGCATTCTCAGATGCTCTCTCCTGAAGGCTTTTCAGGCTTAGATGCTACAAATGCCAACTAATGCCACCATTCTCATAGATGAGCTTGCTCCTTCTAAAGACTCCTCAGGTCAGTCTAGTCTCAAAATGTGAGCCTCATACATGGGGCCACAGGTTGAGAGATGACCGGTCACATAAAGGGTGAGCACATCTGCTACATTACCAAGGAAGACCACGGTTTTTGGCTGCTGTGGGGGTAGCAGAGGGATGTATAGAGCACAGTGCCACAACTCTTCCTGCCCTTATGCACCAAGTGCAATTGAGAAACAGACTGCAGAGATGTTGGTCAAGACTGTAGGAGAGGAGCCCTGGGGGAAGGAAAGACAGCAGCACTACGAGTGAGACATGGCATGGCGGTAGGCAAGTGTGAGAAGGCAGGTGCTAAAGAATCTCTCACTCACCTCAGAAGACTTAACAAACCTGTTTGACATTTGCACAGTATGGAGGAATAGCAGAAGGTGAAACAAATCCATCTGTGAGTCTGAGAGCAGTAGGCAGTTATAGATCAGGCAAGAAGTGCCACAGAAAGATACGATTCCTTGAATTCCAACAGACTGCAAATCTACAACTTTCACTATATCATCAGGACAAACCAGGAGTGGGGTGAGAGCCATGCTCAGCTGTCTGTTCCACACACCTCCCACCACCAGACACCACATGCAGTTGTTGGCATGTACAGAACACTACTGCTACAATGAGTAGCAGTAATTGCCACTAATCTACAGTGCCCTACAGTTTGTACACAGCTTTATTTTTATTTGGATCAAGTAGGTAAAGAAAAGTTTTGCTTTCTTCTGTTTTACAGGATTCTCAGGAATCCCAGAGTCTGGAGGTAGAAAAGAAAGTCTGGAGAAAGACCTTTCCTTGGTTGAGGAGAATTGGGTTAGAGAACATTGAGGCAAACTGAATATCCACAAATCTGTGGGCCCTGGTGGGATACAAGTACTCAGGGTTATCCAGATTTGGCAGAGGGCTGCCCGAGATGATCTGATTATGTAATTCTGTGACCTGCAAAGAGATCATAACCTGGTTCCAAAACCAATTCTAGGATGTCTTCATCCATCCTATATGTCCCTTCAGAGATTCCCAAAAATACACACACTGTCTGATGGCTTCTAAACATTGTTATTCATCCCATAAATATTTAATAGTCTCCCCTCAAACTGCTCAGCAAGAGGTTGAGTTGTGACAGAGATTTGTGTCCCTTTGTCTTTTTATTTGACACAATCTGAAAAGTTTTGAATTATGGAAAAGCCCTTCTGTTCTGGAATCACCATGTTGTTTCCAAACCAGAGAATTCATTATAGGTACTTCCACAGCCTGTTGGGTTTGCACGTGATGCACAAGAACCCTAAAAAGGATCCCTACGCAATTGTTTACATTCATAGGTGGGTGTTGGTTGCAAGAGTCCCAAGTTTAACAGAAAAATGCCAAGGGTAGCTTACATTTAAAGGAAGACATCTCTGAATTATCCATTTATAGAAAGGTCAGTCTTCGTGTTGCAGAGATACTGAAGTACGATTATTTCTAAAATGTGGGATAATTATTTTTCTACAAATGCCCACTATCTCATACCTGGGGATGATCCAGAACAATTAAAATAAAACTAAGCTCTGCAGGCCCAAGCCATCATTCACTATTATGTGACTGTGAAAGGCAGAGCATTTTTAGCATATTATGAATTCCTAAAGCTCTAGTATATCTCAGAGCTAACAGAAAAGGCAAGTAGTAGAAAAAGATAACATGTGAGCATGTGATAAGTGAGCATGTGGAGCTCCTTTAGAAGACTATGTTCCTTTACACTTGAGAGGAGAATTTTTTTATTAGAAAACTATGAAGTAGCAAGGATCAGTAAAGATCAAGAAACCATTTAAAGACTCATTTACTTTCAGCTGAGCACAAGAAAGGAAAAAAATCATTTTGGCTTGGAAGGGAAAAGAAAACTTGAGGAAGGAAATAAAACTAGAAAACAGAAAAGCATCATGTCACTGAAGATAAAAGTTTAGTTTCTGGCATCTCATTTATCTTGATAACTCGATAAAGGAATATAACGGATATTTATTTCCCAATTTAATTCATACATATTTGTTGATAGAGATGTGCTCTTTTGACTTTTTCATAAAATACTAGAGATAAACATCCTTAAAACAGACCCTCCAGCACTTTCAGAAGCCAGCCTTCCATCTATAATTAACAGTGTTTTCTTCTTCTCAAAGTTTTGACCTATCTTCTATATGGATTTCAATAATACTGTTTATTAGCCTCTTTATTATGTCTAATATGTCAGACAGTCTGTCATAAACACAGCTTAAAATGCAATAATCAGGAAAGGAAAGTCACCAGCTTTATCAAGCAATAACTCCCCAGTCACTGCCTGATCTGAGCATACATTATTTCATCACACAATCCAAAACAAGACTGGTGAGGAGAAATAAAATGGCTTGTAAATTTTGCCAGAAACAACTGCATAGTTATGATCATACTGTACTTTAATTAGTGTTTAAAGCTTGCCAAAGACTTAAATGAGTGAGAACTGGTGAGGTTGTCAATAAAAGTAAGATGGATATGAGAATTACACACCTGAATGCTATCTTCTCCTTGGTAAAGCAGAAAATGAGCTCATTAAGACAATCTGCATTTGGGAACAAACTAGGTTTTGTAAGAGCGGACTCAAAGGCCATTTCTGGAGGTTATGATAAATCCCACTTCCATGTGAAGCAGAACTAATCAAAGCCATTACTTAAAGATAAGTGTCCTTCTTCCCCTGGTCATTGCCATAGTCCTTCATTCTGGTACTCCCTGGCTCTTGTAGGATGCTTCACTAATGTGGGAACACAAGAAGTGCAGATGGTACAAACCCAAGTCACAGTTCAAGATATGATCAGTTAGCTCCAAGCATTTTGCCTATCTGTCAGCAGCTAATTGAATAACAGTGCAGAAAGGCTGAGTTGTGACTCACTGGGCAACACTTTGGGTCTCACACACATGCTGAAACTGTTTATCACCAAAGTTACAAAATTTTAGTTATCTTAATGACTTGCAGGTCATCTTGCCCAACAGATTTAAAAGATATGAGAAGGTTTGACTGACAGATCATCCCAGACTCATTTATTTTGGAAGCCAACCTAAGAAAAATAAAAGCAACTTGCTTCTAAGGAAATATATTACTTGTATTCTGATATCTGGTTTGTATATTTGACAGAAGTTCAAAGGAAAGCAGGGAGAAGAGGGAGGATTCATAAAAATGATTGGTGGTCTTTAATACCCTGGCACAGCAGGTGCTCCATTCATTTGGCAGTGAACAGATTTCAGTACTGACTTCATGCTGGCTACTGAATTTTGTCTACTTCTTGCACACAGGGTGTTGAGACGGGCTTATACTCCAAAGCTTTTCTAGCAAAGCCCATATCGCATACATCACCTTCCACGAATGTGCACCATGACAGCAGTAGCTGGGCTTGCGGGGGCTTGAGGCTCAGACCATGAGGGCAACAGGATTAGACCCACAAAGGTAATGTTACTGCCACCAAGGTTCTGGAAATAACTGCAAGCAAAGCTTAGTTGAAAAGGGTACAAAGCTTCGAGCAGAGGCGGGCTGCAGGATGGCAGGTGGAGAGCCTTCAGTACTACAGGGGTTAATTTACTCAAGGGACTGTTCAACACATTGAACTGTTAACATTTAATTTGCTGCTTGTGGAGGTTACTCAGAGCACTTCAGCATATGGAAGCCAGTAAACAAAACCAGACTCTATTATTGCATTCTGCAGTGTTGTCTTCTCCCCAGCAGCATAAATCAGTGTCAAGAAACAGACAGGCAGTGCTCCAGCAGCTGTAATACCTTAAAAGCACAGAACTTTCTCCTTCCTTGAGCACTGATCTCAAGGCCTCAAACTCACCAAGCATCTCAAAGAGTATGAGCATCCTGATACCATTACAGTCGTGGTCAGCTCTATGCGATGCCTTTGCAGACTTACAACATGTCTCAGCCCCTTCAACCTTGGCTGTATCCCTGTGACCAGGGATGTGGTCACAGCTGTGGGGCAGCATCTAACTTGCTGTCTGATTTTCATGCAGCAAGAAAGCCATTCATACAGAAATACAGAGTGTAGCTCACAGGCACAGACTCAAGGAAAGAATTGCTGCCTTTTCTCATGGGTGAACCATTCTACCATTTCACTCTCCACGAATATGAACATGAGATGTGGACTGCTGAAGACACTCCTTGGCTGGAGACATAAGAGCATATATGATACCAGCCATGTATACAATGAACATGTTGCAAATGAACAAGTCTGGTGTGAAAGGTTTGCATGTCTCACCTGCCTGCTCAGATGTATAGGACTTGGCGGGTCTAAGCCTAAGACATTCTGTGGCAAAGTCATTAAAATGCATGTAATGTGAAACCAAGTCCTCAGATCATTTACCACAGATGGTAAGTGCACTATTTTAGTACAGCTGAAGACCTGGCCACATTGCAGAATAAATGGGAGAGATTGCTTCAGGTTGTCAGTCAAAGGGGGCCCTCAGCTCAGTGTGATCACCTGCTGGGATATATGTAGCTTAGTCCCAACTATAGGAGAGCAGACAGTCCCTTGGTGCAAACATCTCCTTCATCTATGTGGGTTATATGACTTCCGTGCCGAGAATATGTCCCCAGGGCCATTTCAGCTGCAGTCCGGGTAGTTGCAGTGCAGTGACACAGCCTATACCCAGACTAGAAAAATCAGGTGATCCCTGTGAAGGGCTAGACTACTGAAGTTCCTTCTTATTAAATCCACCTGCATTTATGTCTCAATTAGACTAGCACTCTTCTCTGCTAGGTCAATAGACACCTGCAATATTTCATTTATGATAAGAAAAGTATCTGGAAATGCTAACAGCCTTGAATTATAACTTTCTAATGAGAAAATCTTATGCAGGATAAGGGGGTCATTTTAGATGAAGAGGAGTATGAAATTCCTGACAGGTACGTAAATTTGGAGGAAAGCTAAAGAAAAAACCCAACAAAACAAAACAGGCACAATAGAAATCCTTCACAATTTTATGATCAGAAAATGTCAAGAGGAATGCATCTTGTATATTTAAAATAGAGGAAAAAACCATACTTTTACCACTGGCTAGTTATCACTGCGCAAGAGGCATCTGGTAGATAACGCGCATTCCTGACCATGCCATCAGGATCTACAAGCCAGTTCCTTGATCCCTCTCCCACTCAGGCTTCCTATACCTTGATCTGCAACCCACAGATCACTTGTGCCCAGCACGATGGCCACAAAGCAAAAGAAAAACTGAAGAACTGCATGCAGCCCTGGTGCTTGTGCCTCTGATAGACTTCCTTTCCCAAGCCACCCTTGCTAGAAGATGTATTCTCACTGTGGCCTGGTTCAGCAGTTTCTTGCCCACAGTGTGATCCTGCAAGCCCATGCACACACTGCCCTCCCAGACACTGAGGGAGCAGGAGGTTGCAAGTCTGGCTTAAGCTCTTTACATCACTGGCTCAAGGCAATATTTCTTATTCAAATAAAATCCTATGAAGGAAAGTAAAACAAAATAATTTTCCTAGCCTATGAATCCTGCAATCTCCCACAGTTCTTCATGTATCCTCCAAAAGGGACCCTGTTCTCAGTCCCATCTTGAACCAGGTGTTGTGCAGGCTCTTATTTCTAATAGAAAACAGTTGAGTATGTTCCAGTGGGACCAGACAAAAAGACTTCTGTGCATTCTACTCCTTGAAATGCAAAGCGACCTTAGGTCGCTCCTGATTCCTTCACATACCAGCAATACAATACGTTACCTTGGAACAAAGTCACCTTTGAAGAAAAAATTCTGTAAAACATGAATTTCATCTGAAATGATTGGGAGGGTGATGAAGGGAAAGTGGCTCCAAGGCTGTGTAGGGAAATAGAGGCAAATGCTGGAAGTAGCTGTTGTGGTTCTGTTGGAAGTGGCTTGCTCTGCTTACGTAGAAACCAAGGCTGGTTCCCAAATTAATCATCAAAATGTTGCTTGTATGAGCTTCATTCCACTATTTTTTTCCTCCCACAAGAGCAGAGCCACCTGTGCTAAGTTCAACAGGCAACATCTCCTCTATCTCTTGCTGCTCCCAGCCTGGTCATAGACCCCAAAGTCTTCATCTGTTCTGCAGCAAGCAATTCTTCCTGGGTTCCTGGCCTCAAGCCTCATCCAGCAGTCATGCTTCCTTTTTCTACCTCTCCACTCAGGTAAGAGCAGTTTGATGGGAGGATATTCCTGGGATACTGAAGAAACTCAGGTCCAGCTGTGATGTGGAGGAAAGCAAGCACACTGTTCCAGCCAGCAGGAATGGGCTGGGGAACTACAGTGCTCCCAAGTCCTCCACTTCTGGTGTTTTGTGCAATAGTCCTGCTTCCCATGGCTAGCATTCCTTACACATCACACAGATGGAGTACCATTGTATCTAGGAGTGCCATGATGGACAGACTCCCAGTTCTGCAGTGTATAATGGAAGAAATGGTTACAGCCTGCAGAAGATAACTGTGTCCCATGCTGCGTACGGCAGTGTTGTGAAGAGGCACCTAAGCTACTGGTTTCACTAAGTTGCCCCCACATGGGTCTCAGCACAGACCAAATCAGCCTGCTGGAGATTTGTATGCTCTGTTTCTTTCTGGGACCATCTTCTGAATGTGTCAACATAACCTGAGAGGGGAAAAAACGAGCCTTATTTTTCCCCTCAGACATCTCCATTTGCTCACTCAGCTGGATAGATGCTGGGGCAGTATGATAATGATGCCCTTCATGCTGGCTTGTGCTGTGGGCTGTGGCCACTTGCAGTGACCTCTGTGGCCAGGGAGAGATTGCTGTCTCTCCACAGCTCATTGCGATTTGTAAACTCTTTCAAGAGAAGTCTCTCCGTAGTTGCCTGCCAAGCTACAGGCATGATCAGCAGTTCATCACTCAGAACAGTCCATTGTATCTATATCCCATCTAACAGTTTCCCATTCTGCTTTGCTTTATTAATCCCTAAGAGTGCATCAAGAATTTGTCTTGGATCCCTTCCCGAAGAAGGATGCTGGCTGCCAAGAGGATCTCCTCACATATGGGCCTCCAGTCCCCTCACACTCACACATGCATGTTCCCACATGTCCGATGAATCAAAAGCCTAGAAAAGAGTGGGCAGATTCTGTTGAGGTTACTGTACTCAGCTGCACTTGTTGAAGTTAAAATTACAGATTTATCTGAAAAGCACCTACAGTTGAATTTATACTTGATTTCCTCTGGCAGCAAAGTATTTTTTTTCTTGCAAAGCTGTAGGTTTCTTACCCTTAATCTTCTGGCAAACACAGGATTGGTTGCCAGGTAAACTGCTTCCTCATTCAGCTCTCCCTCTGCATTGCATTCCCACAGTACTCAGGGACTGGGACGGGAGAGGGTAGAATTCCTCAGCAGGTCACTTTTGGGACAGCTTGAACCTCTCAGAAATAACAACCCCATGTTAGTGCCCCCAAATCTGCTGCACAGATTACTAAAGGGCATTACCTGAGCTCCTGCTAAATTCCTGCACATATATTTGTGACTCTAGCCATGAGCAGTACCCCTTCTGTCAATGTGAGAATCAATGTGCAGAAGAGGACTGCACCACGAAGTGGGAGGATGTGTGTATCTCATGCTATGTGATACCCATGGTGCTAACGTTCTTCTGCCTGCAAAGCTGGTTCTAGTGGCTGGGCAAGCCTGGGCTTAAGTTCGCAGAATGGATTTTTAAGAAATGACTTGTTAATTTCCCTTTTGTTTACATAACAAGACCAGCTCCACATCCAGCCTTGGTTAGTCTTAATTCCTAGTATTGCTTTTATTGTGCAAGGGGATTTTGTGATGAAACTTTAATGGTTTTAGTCCAGGACTAATGTTTAATCATGCTACAACTACTCAAAGAGACACATACACAAGGCTTATAATTAATTCCATTTGCTCTTGGCAGTTAAAAATTCTGAATGGGGCATCTGGGCAGCTGAATAAGTTTGAGAGATTTCTTAGGGACATTTTAGTACAACATCTTTTTTAAGGAAATCTATCATATTCAAGCTTGGGACCAGCTAAAAGCATTTTGCCTCCACCAAAAAATGTTTGAGATTTCAAAAATTCTGTCTGCTCTCTGTTGAGATAACAGTGTAGAAATATGAAAAGCAGCTCAAAAAATGAAAAAAGTCTACTTGAGACCCATTGCGTAGTTTATGACTTATTAGAATAGGGTTTTTTTACTTAATCTTATTGTCTTTTTTGTTGGGTGTTTGTTTTGGGGCTTTTTTTTCCTAGTTAGTGCTTGAAATTTTTTTGGGGAAAAAAAATCAGAGTAGTCACTATGATCCCCAAAAATTAAGTTTTCTGGATGAAAAGAGTCAAATACGGTGCTGACAATTCTGAAGTCTTTTTCTAAAACATATACAACTAGGCTACTCTTTGCCACCATTATCTGCTTTCAAATGGGTTTGGAGTTTTTTGGAGAAAAACAAAACCCCAAAATAAATTTAAAAAAAAAGAAAAAGAAAATAGGAGTAGTTCCATGAATTTCTGACAAATTCTCTTCAGGATATCCAGAGCACAACATCTGACTCGATTCTGCATCACATCACATCAATATTCTGCAGCCAGTCCTGCCTATTTCTGCAGAGTGCTATGAAGACCTTATTTCCATGAGTGGTGGGCTGAACTGTGGGGCATATAGCAACTAGACCAAAAATGCATAAAGTATAGGATACAAACATCCAGGCCAGTAGAAGATAACTCTCTTGAGTTGAAGCTATTTCAAAAAGATGTCAGGAAAGTATGCTTGCCTCAGAAGTCTTTATACAAGATGAGAATAATCTCTCTCCCAGACCCAGGATGAATCTAGCACCAATCCGTACAATATGCTCAGCCTAATTTGAGAAAATGCATTTTGTGTCTCATACCTGATCCAGCTGAAACTGAACCTGCCCAGTGCACTGTCCACTGTGCAGAGCCTGGATGGCTATTTTGGGCTGAGACAGTCAAAATGCAAGGCAACATCACATGTACACTGCCTGATTGCAAAACATATGATTTTAATAAGATGCGTCCAGTGTTCCAGCACACTGACAAATCCCAGGCTGAAAATTCGGAAGTACCTGCCTAATGATTGAATGCAGAAATGAATTTACAAGTTCTGTGCCTAGCATTGCAGCAAAAAAATACCACCTAGGGTGGACCACTGACAAAAATATTCCCCTAGCCCCTTTGCAACAAGCAGGGTGATTGAATGCTGCATAATAATAGTGGATAGATTAATACAGATGTAGCTTAAGAGACAATTAATTAATATAGCTTTAATATAAGGAGTATAGAAAGTATTTGCATTTACATGTTTTGGATTTTAGTGGAGTATGGCTTTAGCCATTTGAGCTGTTTTGCTAGAGTAGCTCCAAAATTTAACCACAGCAGTGGAACAGCCTTGAAGAGAAAGAATTTGAGGGCAGGGAAGTAATAAATAACAAGACCAATGACCAATTAAGAGACAGAATGTATCTTGTTTTCTGCTAAAAGGGGTTCCTAACTAGTTTGTGCAGGAATGTATCTGAGCACAGGAACATGTTTTTGAGACTGTGGAGGAAACCGTAAGGAGCACGTGCTGAAGGAAGAGGCAAAAATTTCACTGAAAGGAAGACGTCCAGTCTTCATCCCTGAAGACCACCAGAAGACCCTCTCAGTGTCACTGAACAAGGTCTATCTGGGAGGAGTTAACATAAATGACTTATGGGAAAGAATTTGCATAACCCTGCCTTTTCTTAGAAATATAATGAATATGCTTAGTTAATCTGTGTAAATATGAGAAATTTTGCTTTAAATGCCACACACATTCAGAGGAGCGACTGACCCCCCGTGTGCCCAGCACTGCAATAAAGAATACTTGCTCAATAGTCACCATGGCTGTAGAGTTTTGAATCTGGATTTTCAAGGCTTCAAGAAGAAGCTTTCAACCCCCTTCCTTTCTCTATTCCTTCCTAGAATGTGAAATGATAATGGAAGATTTTTCAGCCTTCACCAAGCAGGTTTAAAAGAGAAAGTCTATATGTTTCCCATGGGAGAGAATACACAATTTCTAGTCAGGTTCCAGTCACACTGTCCAGGAGACCCTGGCTGTCGGAGGACAAGCACAAGGTTAGAAAACAAAATTCAAGTAAAATGCAAAGTGTGAAAAAGACAGGAGACAGAGGAAATCCCTGCGTAATTAGGGAATGTAGTTTCAAAAACAAGCTGTGCTGTGTGGCAGAGCAGTAGTTACTTTCCTTCCCCCTTTGGCTGCGGCAGGCTGAAGGGGTTGCAGGATGAATTCTGAACCCCAGGAGATGGCAAGTGTTCCTTGGGCTTTGCAACACAAAGCGAAAGGAGAAGATCCTTTAATGTTGGGCAAAGTTGCCGCCAATGCAAAAGAAAGCATTTTTGTGTTTGAGGTTCTTGCAGGGGTGCAAAACTATGTCAGAGAGAGTGCAGGAAGTTAACAATGTATTGTATCTCTGACACTGGAGTCTGAAATGAGAAAATACATGCCACCTTGACAAGGGGAATAAGGATAGAGACAGAGCCTTTTGAGCATCTCCTGGCAAATCAGTGCCCAGCTAAGATGCATTTTTTGGTGTATCCCATGTTTGTAGAACAGCCAAATGTCATCATGTATGGCAACAGTTTCGACAAGCCCCTTTGCATGTTTTGCATTTAAAGTCAATAGATAAATAGATAGATAGATAGATAGACAGACAGACAGACAGATAGTTAGGTAGATAGATAGATAATTTTACTGATGGGGAAAAATGTTTGCAGACAACTGCTAGGGGTTTTGCATAGTTTCCTAGGAAAACATGGAAAACAAGATATATGCAATTGTGCAGTCTGTCTGCCAGACATTCTTTCCTTCCTCCAATTACTTTTGAATCTTGCATGCAAGTTGACTCAATACTCAGTAGCACTGTGCAGCCAAACTGCATCCGTGCTGGTAGGACAACCCACCATATCCCTACTGCAGGAGAAGGAAATTAGAGGCATGTGTAACACGTACCTTTTGGCACCTGGGTTTCATCAGGTTAGACTTGACCACAGTTTTGCTACCATCAAAACTTCAAATCGAGTGTTTAGAGTCTCTTGTCAGCTCTCAGCACTGCACAGTACTCTACCAAAATGTTGGCAGCAGATAACCACCATAGCATCCTGTAACCAGCAACACTACTCTGGAAGGCTAGGAAAAAAAGCCCCTGACATTACTTCTGGCACTCTGAGCTGGAAAATTACAAGAAATTTAACATTTGCTTTTAATATGCTCTGTATGGGTCCCAGAGGAGACCCAGGCTGAGAGGTACACAGTGGCAAATCTACTCCAGAAAGGTCAGAAACTGCTCTGCAGCATTTGGCTTGTCAGTCAGGGATGGCTGGCTCCCTGGAGCAGTGAAGCCGACACAATTCTGTGGAGGAGTGAGGAACTCAATGGATGTACTTGAGACCTGTGTTTCCAATACAAGAAGAAATATGTAAATGAATGTATTAAACACGGACTTGCAACAATGAAATGCTGCAAAAGATATTGATGCCCCCAAGAGAGGAAAAAAAGTCACTTTCAGATGCTCTGATGTGCCTGAATAACCACTGCAGACTTCATTGCAGGGTTTAGTCTTAAGTTTTGCCACTCTCAGACAAGCACAGACAGAACAAACTATGTCAATCAGCTTTTGCAGGACAGGATGATTTGTGAAAGACCCAAATGGGACCATCCTAAGGTCCCAAAATAGACTATTACACAATCTGTCAACAAATAGTTAGCTCAGCGGCTACTGAAACAAAATAATTGGTGGACTCAGTGAAATGAGGTATTATTTCATATTTTCATCTCCATATTAATTTCTTGAAGAGGGTTACAGCAGAGATGTCCCATTGTGGAGAGGTGGCAGGATTTGAGTCATCTGCCCAAAAAGGGTACAAACTTGCAGCTCCCCAGGGATCATTTTTTCCTGCCAGCCTGCAACCTGTGTTAATTTCTTCAAGTGTGATATAAAAAACCCCTAGCAAATACGTAGTATCTGCTAACGTGATGGTAGGACTAAGCAGGAGACCTGCTGGAATTTACAAATTGTCTGTGACAAGTGAACACAGTGCCATATTTCATGGAAACAGTGCATTGGACACTTGCCTGATTTAGCAAAGAAGCTGTCTTTATAATTTGTGTTTCACCCAAATTTTATCTGTCCTCTAGTTTTATTTCCAAAAAGTTGTCTTTCAATAGATTGGTTTGGGGTTTTTTTCATTCTCTCCAAACTTCATTTACCTTGAAATATATTTTAATTAGAATTTTTATCTATAAATTTTAAATTATAAAAACTAATTTGATTCAGCATGAGACTTGGTTGTGATACAGAACAAAGCCAAAGGATTGAATCAATAGTGAAAGCTAAACAGCTAGTCTTCGATTCACATTAAAAAAAGATTAGACCTTCCAGTCTATTGAAAGTAGAGGTGGCATTTGGGCCATGAAAGGCACACAAGCAATGTCCTATTTTAAAAAGAAATTGTCAGGAGTCCAGATCAAGAAAAAGAAAAGTAAAAAGAAAAAGGAAAAAGACAAAATATTGCTTTTGAAAGTCAAATCCACAGAAAACGACTCCAAGCCCAAGATGTACTTCATCTGGGGGTTCTGAAAACGAAAAGGGGGTGGTAGTCAGGGGAAAATGTTTTGAACATGTTTCCAAATATTGGCCACACTCTTCATACAGCTGGCCTCTGTCTCCATGTTTCTCCATGATTAGCTCCAAATACAATTGCCAGTATGCAATCACTGGGCTGCATATTCCAGGGATATTAATCGAATATAAATGCCTGGTAAAGTGTTGCATCTGCATTTCATTGCTGGAATGTTGGCAAAGCTGATTTGGAGGACTGATAGACAGATGTTCCGTTTGTTCCAAAATTTATTTGCCTCTCTTGCTTTGCAATGCAAAGACATGTTGTTTATAGTGCACAGACACATCTGAAGCCATTCAGAGCCCTTACGTGTTCTTGTTCAATAAACCTGCTTAAAGGAAGAGATGAGCCATTGCACCTTAACCTTGTGCAGTACCACTTCTTCTGATGTAAACAGAGCAGCTCTAGCAAGAGTTGTTTGGGAGAGAAAAGAACCAGCTATGTGATAGCACTTCACAGTGTTTAAAAAGTGGTTCTAATAAAAATGTGAGTGCATGTTTCTGATTCCTCACTATACAGCAGGGAGTACAGTACTTGGCAACGCAGACGGGAGATACAGTTGGGACTGATTAGAAGTGGCTGAAAGGTTTCTTATTTGTTCCTAGAAAATCACTGTGCATTAGACCAGCAAATGAAAAAACACATGAAACACCTAAAACCAACTCCCCCCCAAAACCCAAACCAGCCTCCAGGAAAGTGTTTAAGTGGCTATCTTTGGTGCATAGAGGGACTTTATTTAAGTAAAAATTAAAAGTCTTGATGATTGGAAACTTTAAAATTATATTTTGGGCTTCATACAATTGCAACTACAAAAAAATGCTGTCAAGTCTTTTAGTTGCAGTAAGGGGAAAATGGATAGGGAGCTGACAGACTCAAAATCATTGTGTAGTGCAACTTCTGGAGTTCATTGAGTCCTAAGGAGAAAACAGAAAACCAGGGAAGAAATTTTAAAAGTGGTAGACAAAGCTATTACACCATGTCTAGATGAATCACTGCATGAAAAATGCACCTGTGACAGATGAACCTAAAACAAGAAGGTAAAAATTACAAGCACAGAAGAATTAAGAGTAGCATGGGCCAGATTTTTTAATCAAATAAATGAAGTCTGCAACAGCCTATAAAATCCATTCAACATGAGCTTGATTTAAGTCCATTCAACTTGAGCTTGATTTACCAATTTTCGTCAATGGAAAGAGAACTGACTTTGCAGCAGGGCCCAGGATGACAGCATAGCAATTTGAAATATAGGCTGAGCCAGTTTTGATAAGTGTGTTGTGTAGAACCAAGAATGACTGGTATGATCTCAGTACACTATATTTTCAAAGTAGTGAAGAGGGAGTGCCTGCTCAGCACTGCCTGCCTACAGTGATTGGTGGGGACCCAGGGAGGAGTAGCAATGATGTCACTGTGAAGCAAATTATTGGTCAGTGACATCACCACCTACAGGGCATGGATGAATTTCACTGCTGCTCACAAAATAGAAACACACTGTATATTTTAAATGAAAAAAAAAATTGTAGGGTTATCTTTTACCTGACACTGAAGGCCTTCGATGAAAGAAGGTTCACACAAGCTCCCTCCATGGTGAAGAAGTTAGGGCCTATGGCAGACATGAATTCATGGGGAGATAATACAGTGTGAGAGCTACTGATGTCCTGTAAGGAAAAGATGAGTGAGTTTGGCAGTAATTAATCCTTGCTTTGGCTTATGCTCACTTTTCATATAATTTGCTCACAGTGCAACTCAGATGTCCCCTCTTGAAAATACACGTTGTGATACTTGTTATTGTTGAAATCCATTATTCTTTTTTAAGTGGAGAACCTTGTTGAGCAATGGTGGAACTGAGGTTGAAAAACATTGTATATTCTGTGGAGTTCATGGGAAACAAACATCACAGGGTTGTAAATAGATAAAATGGGTGTGCTACAACAAAGGAGAAGCTAACAATCCAGTATGCTTGTCAAGTATGTGTGTGCAGTATATCCAGTGTTTGTGCTTGAGACATTGACTGACCCTACCAGTCTGATAGAAGCTAGGCTGCATGTACATCCACTCTGAATCTCATGACTCAACAGGAGGTTCTTCCTTACACTTTTGTGCCTCCAGTCTCTGTGCAAATCATCCTAACTCAATTCTGACTCAGTTTTCCTTTGCATGCTTATTACATTCAGTAATTAATAGCATGAACCTTGCCAGCAAAGTCACAGGTTAGCAACATCACATTAAAATCACTTTTTCTATACCTTTGACAGTAGTTCCTTAAGTGATCTGAACTCTGAAAAATTCTATTAAATTTATTGAACTCTGTTAAATCATTGGTTTACCTCAATAAAAAGTATTGCTGCTTCTCTCTTTTGAGTGTGGTACATGCCACTCTTTCACAACAAAGATGAATTACAGTGTAATTTGAGTCCTGTAGCCGGTGACAGACCTGCACAAAAGCCTACAGATCATGCACAGCTCCAGCGATGGCCACCAGCATTTCTCCCACAAGACCACCAACCCTCCAGCAGTAGGATCAAATCCTTCCGGCACTTCAAACCAATGCACAAAAGGGGCACAACAAAAGGCTTGTAAACATGTGCCCCTCTTTTGCCACAGGCCTTTCCTAGATAGGAGAAGGTGAATTTCCAAGGTTTGTCCAAATGCAAAGTGTCGTGCTCATGGCTGCACTCAGGAACTGATAGGCAGGGTTCATTAACACAGTTGCCAGACTCAAGACATATTAGATAGTTCTACAAAATATCATTTCCCTTTCCCACAATTTGCAGAAACAGTTGGTGACAAATATTGAAAATAAATTGGGCCAACATTCATTCATTTTGTAAAAATTATGTAGCAGCATTTTATGCCACTTTAATAGGAAAATCCTAAAGCAACAGCAAGTTTCATAGAACATTAATTTTTCTAGGGTATGAAGTTACTCCAGCTTTGTTGCATAAAGCTTAAATTGGTAGCATGGGAAAAACTTGATCAGTACAAGGCTTAATGAGAGAGCTGGTGCTTTCCTAATGCTGCTCATATTTCCAAAGTGTGTTGCCTGTCAGCCTTCCAGATTTACATATCTATGAGTAATTTTTGTCACTTTCTGGTGACAAAAAATTCTTATTCCAGGTACTTATACCTATTTATCAATCACTTTTTTTTCTTCTTTTTTTCTCTGTGTTTACTTCCACACTCAAAGTATGACATCAGGTTCAACCTTTGACATGGTTAAATCAGCCACTAAAACACTTGTAACTCACATACTGCTGCCTGTATCCCGTGATAGAAAAGGCTTCCTGTACTCATGGGCAGTGAAAAAATAACATAATCACATTAAAAAAGGGGGGGAGAGAAATGCTGAAGTTGCAAAATTAGTCCTTAGGTGCAAGGAAACAACAGAACTGTTGTTTTCTGTGTAATTCCAATTAAGCCTTCCTCTGTGCATGCATGATGATAAATACATGGTCATGTGCTCCTTTCTTCCCCATGGGACCCCTGTTTCATTTCATGCAGAAAAAGAATGACACTTACCCAAAGGGTTGCTCTATGATTTCTTTTTACTGCTGAAATTCAGTTTGTGGCCAGGCCCACCTTATAAAATCAGGATTAAAAACTAAATTGTTATCTTTCTTATTGGTTTACGTATGGAGCTCATGACAAGTGTACGGAAGCCTCTCTCCACTATGAAAACCCCCCAAAAAACATCCTTCAGAGAACTCTGATGGGATTAGGTGAAAACTATTCTTGATTTACACCTGGACATCTGGAACAAATAATTATCTGGAGTGGGTTTTCTCTCTCCACTGACTAGAGAGGGAACCTACATGACAAGTATAACTTTTAATAGCTTAATGTTAGGTAAGATTTATTGATTTAACCAGCATCATTGTGCTAGTTTTCTGTTGCAGAAAGAGAGAAGCAGCAGCTCTCCTGGCAGCATGCAACCCTTCACACAAGGCACAAACTTCTCTCTTCAAATTGTCTCCATCCTCATTCAGCACACAGCTCTCAACTTGAGCAGCAAGACAAGCACCTCCCTCCCCTGCCCTTTACAGTCCACCAGCATCCATGATCAGGATCACTGGTGGATTAGGAGCTGCTTCTCCCACTGTCTCTATTCACAGTATTCACTGTCAAACCGTCAGATCAGTAAAATTAGTCAAATATGTTTTAAAATGTGAAATTTCAAGTCTTAGCAAGCCGCAAGACTAGTAATACCTCAGGATGCCAATCACTAGGACAGCCCTACAGATCTGTCAAGGCATTTCCTTTCATCATAGTCTCCAGTAAAGGATTTAAGCCACCTGCTTTAAATCCATTTACTAATTTTGTAGTTTAGAGGACCATGAGACTTAGCCGCTGTCACAAATTCATTTCTAACTCTTGCTGAGGTGGCCCTGGAACAACTGTGTAGGGAGGATTATGGATAGCATTGCTGCTAGCAGCAGCTGGGGTGGTGGTGTCTACCTGCTGCCTCTGCCCCACACAGCCAAAGGGCTGGGGAAGGACGAAGAGGGAAAGCAGCTAAACATCCTGGATTATATATGCACTGGCTGTCTGTAAGACAAGGATGACCATATTCTACCCTTATGTCCATCTCTACAAAAAATTATAAGGTTATACTTTGTTGCCTGGCCATCAGGCTTTGAGAGAGGGAAGATTCTTGTGGTGGCATTTGCAATATTTGTTGATAAACAAGTCTGGCATTTGCATTTGTGCTGAGAAAAAGTCATTATCATGACTTATTCAGGTAGAGCTGTAGAGATGCTGTCTTCAGTTAGTATCATTTACGTATTGGCTGAAATCCACTATTGTGCAACTCTGTAAAAATTGTATGTACCTCTTACAGCATGTAGGCCCAGAGGGTGACTGGTGAACAGACATTGTACTTGTACTTTACACATGAGCAAATGTCATCCCATAGGCATTAGTTGATGTGCCTTGAATGCTTAAAGGAGATGCAAACAGAACTCTCTTTTTTAAAAGTCTTCTCTGTATTTCAGTGAAAGAACACAAATATTATATCCCTTTGGCTCAAAAAACTAATGAGCTAACAGCAGAAATACTCCTTATAATAATTCAGCATTCCTCTCCTTGCTACCATAATCCTGATTTTAAATGAGGACCATAGTCAGGTGACACAGTCCTTTGAGATTAATCTTTTTCAAGCAAAAATGAGTCACTTTTCCTGTTGCCACTCACAGCTGGCACTTCCTGGAGGAGACCCACTGTAAAGATTGGAAAACACTTGAAATTTTAACCTTCATATTTGAATGAAAGTTCTAGGCTAATAATAATAAGTGGTGCATAGCCTGTATTTGTTTCATTCATTTTAGAATCAGGACAGTCATATAGGCCATGATAGTATAAACGTGTTTACCGAGCATGAAAGGCTTCAGCAAGACAGGAAGCAAAATGCAACAACTTGGGCTGTAGCTGAATCCTTGTTAGATATCCCACCCAACATCAGAAAAACAATGACTTGATTGATTTCAATAGGAAGAGGATAGGATACAGCAAACAAAGGTCCAGCACACAGCAACAAACAAAAAGCCTCAGTTGAATGGAAAACCTGACAAGTCTGAAAAACCTGACCAGGCCTTGCTGATCTACATGTGCTTTCCATTGAAACTGGATGCCTGCATGCTGGAGAGCTGATGGATTGTAAGTACTTGTAGGAGTTATGCGACTGCAGTATCCGTCTTGTTGATTGCTTAAAATATATCACACACAACCGTGATATTTTTCTGTGCTTGGCATAGATACATAGATACAGCAGTCCCTGGCCCAGCATCTCTGCCTTTTGGAGTAGTCACCTTGCTCATTTTCAGCCGCTACAGACTGGAGCCTGTTAAACTCGGAACAAGAAAACAGAGAAATGCATGTACACAAAATGCTGTTCTCCTCCTCTGACCTTCATGTAATTCAGCCACTGCACTGCGACCACCAGAGCACACTTATCTTTAAGCAGATGATGAATCATATTCATTACAATGCATCTATTCACATTTCCTACCTTCCCTGTGTTCATATTGTATTGGCCGATAGCAGTGGCTCTAAACTGCAGAGACAGATTTTCCCCATAATCCCACATCCATCCAGGATACAAGAAACATAAATGCTTCTCATGTCCTCCAATGAAAACATAAAATCTGCCCTCTGGGACCAGGGGTTACCCACTGAGCAGGACACCTTTACTGCAGACAAGATGTGTTTACAGAGCAGAGAATTTCACCTTTGAAAGTCAGAAGGAGACACTGGATATCTGTGGTGGTTTGACCCTGGATGGAGGCCAGATGCCCACCAAAGCTGCGCTATTGCTTCTCTCCTCAGCTGGACAGGGGAGAAAGTATATGATGAAAGGCTCCTAGGTCAAGATAAAGACAGGAAGAGATTATTCAGCAATTAGTGTCATGGACAAAACAGTCCCAACTTGGGAAAATTAATTTAATGTATTAAAAATTAGATCAGAGACAAGTAATGAGAAATAAAACTAAATCTTAAAAAAACAGTTTCCCTCCACTCCTCCCTTTGTCCCAGGCTTAACTTCACTCCTGATTTCTCTTCCTCCTGCCCACCGAGCTCCTCAGGGAGACAGAGATTGGGGGTTGCAGTCAGTTCATCACACATTGTCTCTGTTGGTCCTTCCTCAGGTGGAGGACTCCTTACCCTCTTGCTCTGTTTCAGCATGGGATCCCTCTCATGGGGGACAGTCCTCCATGAACTTCTCCAAAGCGAGTCCTTCCCACAGGCTGCAGCTCTTCACAAATTACCTCAGCACGGGTTCCCCCTTGGGTCACAAGTCCTGCCAGCAAACCTGCTCCAGCATGGGCTCCTCTCTCCACAGGGACACAGCCTCCTTCGACTGCATCTACTTGCTCCAGCATGGGGTCCTCTATGGGATGCAGGTGGAATGTCTGGTCTCCCATCACCCTCCATGGGCTGCAGGACAGCCTGCCTCACTGTGGTCTTCTCCATGGGCTGCAGGAGATCTCCGCTCTGGTGCCTGGAATGCCTCCTTCCCTCCTTCTTCACCGACCTTGGTGTCTGCAGATGTTGTTTCTCTCACATATTCTTTCTCCTCTCTCCATCTGCAATAGCTGGAGAGAGGAGTTTATTTTTTCCTTCTTAAATATATTATCACCATGGCTGATGGTCTCGGCCTTGGCCAGCAGCATGTCCATCCCAAAGGTGGACATTAGATCCATCAGCCATGGTGGACAGAGTGAGTGGGGACATGGAAGGGGAGGACATGAGGAGGTCGCATGTGAGTGGGGGGCATTGCAGGATGAAACATGGGAGGCTCTGGAACATTGCGGGGGAGTGACTCATGAGTGAGGGGACACTCTCAATTTTCTATCAGCTTCTCACAGAAGCCACCTCCCGTTGCTTCCCCTCCTCTACTAAAACCTTGCAACCAACCTAACACGGTATCCAAGGTACTTCTTGTACCTGAAGCAGATATGATAGAGTTTTACATACAAGTTCTGAGACTCATTTTTAAGTCATTGTGGACATCAGCCAAATGTGTATTAATTCTTTTTCCTTTCAACATTTCGATCCATGAGTGTTTACTTAACAGGAATTGCTTCTAAAATGGTGTAAAACCCCAAGGAAAAACATTAAGCCTGTGCAATTTGGATCAAAAGCATTTTGGCAGAAGCAGAGCTACATATGTAGGTGTGGAAAGGTGTAGTGCAATGCACAGAGGTGAGTACCCCTGGTCGGGACACAGCCATGCCAGAGAGTCACTACACAGTTCCCGTTGGACCCCTTTCTTCCCTCAGTTGTTTTCCCTGTAAAACAAGCACAAGGCCCAAGTCAATGTTATCTTTACTGCACAGTCCAAGAAACAAGGGAAGCATCTCATATAAGTCTGGAAGAGGGAAAACTTCCCTTGCTTTTCACAAAGGAAGGGAGGAGAGTTATTCTTTTCCTCTCGCTCTCTCCTACCTTTATCTCTGAGGATTATAACATGTTTACTCACAATACACAGGTTCTTCAAGAGTTAGTTAGTGAATATTTCTACAATATTTTGCTCATGGAGAACACCATGCAAATATTATCATTATATGGAAAAGATTACAGCAAATGTTACCCACAGTAAATGGGATAAACCAAACGCTTCAGGATGGGTTGTGACTCATGTGCCTACAATGATAGCCCTGGAGATTTTGCTGCTTTCAAATATGAGCATCAGATATCAAATCAAGATATACTTGTAGCCCTGTTGTAAGAAAGACAGAGATGTGGAGTGGCTCGCATATGTAAGTCAAGAGGAATCAAGAGTCAGCACTGTTACAGATGTCCCCAAAATAATCCAAAATCGTTAAGACTTTGCAATCGCTTTCCACCAAGCATAAACAATTCACAGAGTTAAAACAAATGTTACATAAACAAACAAATGTTGAAATATTTTTTTAAGATATAATGATGGGTTGTTCACAAACAGATTCAGATTTTGCTAGAGGATACTGCCTGAGAATATAAAATGCTGCTTATTTACATAAGGAGACATTTTTAGCTTGAATTTTAAATCCATTCAAGTCAATGACAGCTGCCAATTTTAGAAACAGTCCAGTCAGGCCTACCAGAGAAGAAAGCATTGGCTTGCCTGGGATATAAAGTAAAAATCAAGAGCTCAAATACACAAGCATTGCCATAGGATAAGAATTGAACGCATCTGCTGATCTCCCGTAACTCTCCACTAACATCTACATTGCAAGCAGAAAAGGAAAGGTAATTTGAGTTCACTCAAATGGTTTTCATTGAAGGAGCCACACTTGCATAAATCACATCCTGTTTTGCCATGGAAATATAAACATGAATTGTCATCATATATCAGCTGTTGTACGAAGATCTGTTACCCTGTGATAACCTGTTTTGCTATGTCCTCTGTGAATATAGCACATCTGAGTTTAATTTGGTGTAAAATCTCCCTTCACTTCCTTCACCTCTGCTCAAACACACTTATTTTTTATAAACATAAAATCGATTCCTATATAAAATACAAGGCTAAGTTTGGAGGAGTTGAGATTAGGTTTGTAAGCAGCAATCACAACTTAACAGCTGTACAGAATATTGTAGCAAGTGCCTCTTTATATTTCACAGCAATGAAAGAAAGATGACCTTTGTGGTCCTTTATGAAAAACCTGCCCTTGTCATTCAGTGTCCCCACAACCCCACTAGGAAGTAAAACACTGAAAATTTTCCAGCACGGAACAATCTGAGAGACCTGTTATACTTTTATTTATGAAATTATACAAATTTTTTTTTCCAGTTTGTGAACCTGTCTCTGAGTATCTAGCATCTATTGAAAGGTATGCAACAAGAAATCTTGTAACTGCAGCTATTCAAGTTGTCCAGCAATGTTCTCACATCTACTAGGAGCATTTTAGATGCCACCACAACCAGTTGGCAAGATAACATATACTAAAACCTGCTGTTCTGGTTCTGGCCAGACTAAACGTTCTCAAGCAGCCAGCCCAGGTGAGCTGAGTTAGACCAGGATGTTTCCCACACCACCTGACATCACTCCCCCATAAAATGGGCTGCTTGGGACCAGGCCATCCTGGGTGCCTCCAGGGAAGTTGTACTGTGGCTGGGATGGTGGGTTGGTCCTTGCATCATTCAGCACTCTGTGATTGTCAGGTGGGTAAGGTACTCTGTGTTATCACCAGGTGTGAGTGTAATTGGCTGCAATTGTTCTATGTTCACGGTCTTTTTGTCAGTAACCTGTCCTTATTCCAACCCATGGAGGCTCTCTTTGTTTCTCCTCTGTGAGTGAGTGGCATGTGGTGCTCAGCTACTGTGTGGGGCTGAGCCACCACACCTGCTATTTTATATGACATGCTCTATGGCTGAGACACATCTCACATCCTTTAGGCACCTGTTTAATATCAGGCAATTGTGTGAGCTCCATTTTTAAACAGAAGATTGAGAACAGAAGTCTCCAGAATGTGATTTAGATATCTTCAGTGGTGATAGATGGGGCCAGAAAACCAGCATAGTCTGAGCATGAACTGAACATGAATAGGTGAGCCAGCCGCCTATAGTGTAATTAAAAATTTCCTGACCCAAAATTATCCAAACAGTTGTTTCTGCATAGATGTGTGAGTCAATATATTGAGACTATTGTCTTACCCAATCAATGCTGTAAAGTGACATCCACTCAAAAAAAAGAGACAAACCCACCCTGAAGACAACACATTCATTCAGACAGGTCTTCAAGTAACAAAAAGCCCTAGCACAGCACTTTTCAGGATAAGTTAGAGAAGCTGACCCACCAGGCAGCAATACATAGCAGCTTTGAGGTACTGTTGTACTGGATATGACATCTTTCTAATTTACCAATTACTGCATTGGATTAGGAGATGGAAGGATAAGTATATGTGCATATGCATGCTCACAAGTGTAACAGACACATTTGCCCTCTCCCACCATCCTTTCCTCATTTTAACTGCTCTGAGAATCCCAGAACAGGTTGGGTTTTTTCCTTTGTGGTGTGGGGAGTTGGGAAGTAAATTAGTCTCTTTCCAGTCATTTCACAAACACAGCTGGTAGATGATTTTTTTTTTTTAAATCCCTAAATTGCTTCTAGAAAAGAATATTGTCCAAGTGGAGTTCTGTAGTATTTGTGGATGCATGTCTAATATGCAATGGTGAGGGTAAAGATCACTTCGCTTACTGCTGGGTAAAACAGTTGATTGGACATCTCAGTGCTGAGCTAAGCCCCAGATTTAGGCTTTAGCCTGCATTTCAAAACAAACTACATGCAAAATGTAGTCCTTTTATAGCTTTATTTTGATAAGTCTTCATTCTCCTAATCAGTCACATTGTTAGAGTGGCACTTAAAAGAAACTGGAGCTAGCAATCTAACAATAGCAAGATCCATATAGGTCATTGAATCATCAACTTCATGAGTCACCAACAGTACAGCACACTTTATCTAAAGGTAATGTTTGGTAAATTATTTTATTTTGACAGCAAGACATATGTTTGATTGTTGATTCACTAGGTGGTGTTTTAATTGTGAGATGTTAGTCTTGTGTTTGCACATTGCCTTCTTCCAGCTCTGTTGAATGAGCTAAATAAAGCTTGGTTCCCAGGAATCATCTCTCAGGCCATGGGATGGCTGTTTTTTGAAAGAAAACCTGTCTTTCTTCCTAATCCTATCCACAGCCATAGGTCTCCTTGTTTTCCTGTGTACACCTAAAGCTGGGGAATAAAAACTGCTAAATTTAATTTGAATCATGCCTTTGGACAGAACCTAGACAAAAGATGATTCAGTTTTCAAATTAAGCTTTTTGAAGAGGTCAGATAATAACCAACCTTGAATTGGAGCTATTCTAACCATAAACTGGATTTTTTAATTAGAATGTTAAGGGCTGGACTCTAGAGACACAGATGATAACTGATTGAGTCCCACAGAAAATGGACAGAAGTTGGGTGCTTCATTCCTATATATGACATTACACAACTCCCTTTTGATTAAGAACCAAATAAAACTTTTTGGTTTTTGAACTTTGTTTTCCAATCTGATTATTAATTGAAAACATTTCTCCTGGTGATGGATGTTTTCCTGTTTCTTCTTGGAAAAGGTGGAAAAGGGAAAAAAACCAAACAAGCAAGAGCTTAAAGCACAGCTGGTGGTTATCAACCTGAGGTTAAACTTTTGAGGGATGTATACCACCAGGATAGAGGTCAGCCCTGGTATTTTAGTCCATCTTTGAGTCAGTTACCTGGTACGCAGCCTGTAAGGCAGCTGACTTGCAGCCTCTTTGTTTTGTCTTGTATGATCCATGCTGGGATCTCCTTCTGAGTAGGACTTACCATCACCCTCTCTCAACAGGTGCTGACTGTCCAAGCTACCCTGAAAGTCAGGGGGCATTCAAAGCACCTTATATTTTAATGCACTGAGCCCTGCAAATGTCAGAAAACATACTTTAATATGTAGCCATGCATATCTTTCTTGCTGTATGTCTTAGCTTACCTGGTTAGATTCATGTCCTGGAGCACAATTTAAAGGAGGCCGTTCATCTTCTAACATGTGGAAAATTGATAATACCCTAGATAATATTGCTGTGAGACTTCCTACTACATTTGAGCTGTCCAAAAAGAGAAACTGTCTTCTGCTTTGCTTTACAGGTACACTGCATTTTTTCCAAATGCACTTTTTACCCCTTCGAAATCACTCTTTTCCTCAATAAATCAGTGTAGTTCTGGCTTGCTTATTCATGGAGGGGGAGAGAAAGGGGAGGTAATTTGGACACCTGGATTAAATTTCCCCTCTGAAGTGGAGCATATTTTGATTAAGGAAGCCACAAGGAGACATTCTCTATGGGGACTCAATATTTGAAATCTAATTTCCTTCTTACTGGACTGTATGTTGTTAGAATCAACAGCAGAACAGCTGGCCAAGTGACCTACCTGAGAGCGCTGTTTTCATTTGAAAATTCCTGCTAATGTTTCATGAAGTATTGTGACAAAGACTTGCAGAAGTTTTATGCAGTATTTTTAAAATAAAATGCATGAAGCTGGCTTTGAAATGCACAAGATCAACTACCTGTGCAGAGTAAATTGTACAGTAGTGTAGGAATAGGAAAATTCCACATCTGTGTGTTTTGCTCTCATTTACTGTTACTAAATAGTTTTGGAGCCACAGTTCATATTGATTGTAAATAGTGACATATTTTGACTGATCACTGTGCAATGGATACAGACAACTGTCCTTATGATCTAGCTTGTGAGGCTGTATTTTCCTCTCTCTTTCTCTACACTCCCTTGGGTGTTCAGCAGGTGTGATATACTGAAGTTAATTTAAAAAAAAGAGTTTTCTAAATCCACACAAGCTTCCTCCCATAGTGGGGAGGAATTATCCCCATCCAGATAATTTTATACTCAGAGTACCATGAAACTTCTACACAGCAAGACTCCATTGTGTGCACCACTAGGGGACCAGACTATACTCCAGACAACAACTCTCCCTCTGCTGTGAAGCTCTGGGAGGGTATGCTTGGCCATGATATATATTGGGAGCTTCCATGTAAGCTTGAAATAACTAGGAGCTACCACAGCTTTTGTTATTTAATACGTGCACACAGGATTATTATAATCAAGATGATTGCTGCCAATCTGAGAGCACCTTGCTGT
Source organism: Laterallus jamaicensis coturniculus (assembly GCA_022605575.1). Taxonomy (NCBI): domain Eukaryota; kingdom Metazoa; phylum Chordata; class Aves; order Gruiformes; family Rallidae; genus Laterallus; species Laterallus jamaicensis. The sequence continues at coordinate 4,684,212 of JAKCOX010000009.1, forward strand.
ATAATGTGATTCCATAAAATGTATATGATGCCCAGGATCTAGAAGCAGCTCGTACAGTTAATGGGATAGAAGATTATTCTTATAATAAAGCACATAAGATGCACAAAATTTCAATTCAATGACACTACTCTTAGGCTTCAGCACTAATTTAAGTGTTTGCTGTGCTGGGCTGGAGTTGTAACGCTTAGTTGTGACCCAGAGGAGTCTAAGACAAACAAAATACTTTTCTGTAACTTAACAGGAAATTGAAATCTGCGCTACAGTAAAGTTTCCTCTAGTTTGCACAGATTTAAAAGACAAAGCAGACTTAAAAAAATGCAAACTATAAAATATGCAACTACAAAACTCACTATATTAGTTAATGAATACAGGTCTAAGTTTTTTAAATGAGTGACTGGGTAGACATGGTGGCTTATGTGGATAGCCATTTTTTCAACACATATTAAGATTAGTTAATTGTTGTAAAGAAAGGATAACACAGAGTTTTACCACGTTTTCCCTTTTAACAATTGGGTTTTATAAGAAGAAATTAATTACTTTCTCCATACCTCATTTCTCCTAGCTGTGAAAGTAAATGCAAAGGCAACCCTTGAACAGGTTTTCCCTTAAGGCTCATAAAATAAAGCGATGCTTGGGGCAGATGCTAAAGTACATTCACAACTTTTATGCCTATTTTTTTTCTGGTGGTGTGCATAGTACAGACACATATCAGAAAATTGACTGTAGAGTATTCTTTCATATTGCAAGCAAGTGCAATAAAGAGATATAATACATGCAGCAGAATATCACTAATTCACGCTAATGGCTGGCAGATGAATAGCGAATTACTGTAGATTGCAAACTGATGAATAATCAAAGACAAGCAATAAGCAAGCATAAAGCTTCATATGATATACTTTGTTCATTAAAGCAGATAGCTGTCCTTAAGTTCGTTTATTTCTGTTAATAATTCACAGGATTGTCCTGGTAAATGAAGTATAGCGAATTTCATACCAAATCCCACAGTCCAAATAATGAGACTTCACTACAACATCTCATGCATATATTTTACTGAGACAAAACAGAGCCTACCAGATTCTTGTTGGTCATCATAAAACATGTGTATAACAAAGCAATGTTTCCATTGCATTTTAAAAACGTTTTCTTTTTTTCCCCTACCTGAGTTATAGGAAAAAAAATTACTCCTAATCATCTCCTGAATAACATTGTCTTTTCAATTCTAAGTAGGTGAGTTCAGAGGTAAAACCTGGTAGGAGCCTTTGTAACTTATAAAAAAAGAAACCCAGCCTATGTTTGGGTCAAGGGGGCTTTATCATATGTGTATTTGCAACAGCATACATGGGAATGTATGATTATATACATTAAAGAAAAAAATATTATAGTAGGCTCTGCAATCTTATTCTTAAGGCAAATGAATGCCAGTTGTATCTCACCACTGTCCACAGTGATCAAGTGTTGAAAATGTTATGTGCAAACAGGCACATAGTTATCTTGAGGATGATACAAAAATAACCCCTCACTTATGGGTCTAAATTCTTATCTTTCTTAGCAAATATCATCTTATGAGAATTTTCTAAGTACTCCTATAGTACCAGAGTTTCACTCGGGTTGTTTATTTAACTCTCAATCCTTTTTATTGTCATACTATTCCTTCTCCTTAACTCCTAAAAAAAGGATTTATTATCTTTTTTCTATTTATGGATTTTAGAACAAGCTACATTTTTCTATTCCAAGACTGTTGTGCTATTTGTTGAGCTAAAGCTGGACCATAGTTTTGAAACCAGGTGAGAAGCAGCTACCCAAGACCAAAGGCTCACTTTTTACAAAGGCTGGTTTCTGGCAATTAGCTGCTTTCCGGTGTGTGTCCTGGTACATCCTATCCCCAGGTATTCTCTAGAATGATGTGCCATCCAGAACACATTTCTTCTCTTATCGTTTCATACAACCACAGAAGCACAGAACGATTTGGGTTGGAGGGGACCTCAAAGATCATCTAGTTCCAACCCCCTTAGCAGAACCCTGATACTTTGATACTTAGAGTCTCTATGGTGGCAAAGGCATTAACATATAGGTGTAATAAGAATATAGATTATGTTTAAAGGGGAAATTGTGTGTCACCTCTTATCATATCTCTGTCCTCAGAGGCCAAAAGAAGATACACAGGGTATCCTGTGTTTGCAATATGTTTACATATTAGATTTAGAGACACAGCAGATGTTATAAAACCTGCAGCACACACTATAGGCCCATTGGTTCTGATCACCAACCAAGAAGAGGTAGAAAAACTTTGGTTAGTGTCAGCACATCTTGTCTTTGCCAGAAAATGGTTCCCATATAATTACAAGTTCAAGTCATTGCTTCCCTGCCTAGAAATTATCTGATATTCCTACCTTCTGGGGAAAAAAAATAGTTCTACTGGAAGCTTGCATTGTAAAACTGTTCTTTGAATTAGCTCTCCAAAGTTTTGAAGTGAATATATTTGTTACCCACAGGAAACGTTTAACATGCTGTCCTGGTTTTGGCTGGGATAGAGTTAAGCTTCTTCCAGCAGCAGGTATAGTGCTGTGTTTGTGATTTAGGAGAATGTTGGTAATGAGTGATGTTTTACTTGTTGCCAAGCAGTCAAGAACTTTTCATCTTCTCATATTGCCTTGCCAATTAGAAGGTGAGGGGCACCCCAGAAGCTGGTAGAGTACATAGCCAAGACAACTGACCCAAACTGGCCAAAGGGATATTCCATACCATATAACATCATGCTCACAATATAACTCATGGGTCAGGAGGAAGTACAGCTCAGTAACTAGCTGAGCATTGACTTTGGCTGATTAGGAGTTCTGCTGTTCATCACTTGTTTTGTATAGTAGTATTATTATTACTGCTATTTCTATTATTATCTTCCTTTATCTCAACCCATGAGTTCTACATTTTTTCCCTTTTTTATTTTCCCCCCCCATCCTACTTGAGGGCATGGGAGGAGTGAATGACCAGCTGTGTGGTTGTTTTAGCTGCCTGCCAGGTTAAAACACAACATATATAAAAATATATATATTTAATATATATATATGCTTGTCTTATTATTTTCATCCCTTTCACTCATGCTGTCCTTTTAGCCTTTCACAAACTTGAAGACAGTACAAACTGTTTTCACACCTCTACCTGAGAAAATAGAAAAAAAAATTCAAGAACAATCCCTGTGTCTGAGACTACTAATTTAACGCCTTCACTAACACAGGAGAAATGACAAATAACAATTAGCAATATGCATGAAGGATTTAACAGCATGCAGTGAATAGCGTGGGTGGGGTTTAGACAGAAAGGTCTAGGGCATCATCCTGAGGTAGATATTTTAAACAGATTTAAAACAGCAGTGTCCTTTTCTGGAAATATGCAGCTGTCTTCACTGGAAACAAAACGTCCCAGGTGAATAGTATAGATGCAGATGTCTATATTGGATATGTCTGAAGTCAGGTAAAAGAAATCCCACCCTGAAGGCTTACATGACTTTTAGATAAAACAGCGTGAACTCTCGAAGAAAATATTACAAAGCCAATGAAATGATTGTCACTCAGACCTCTAAGAGCCACAGTTATTTGTAAAAGTTTCAGTATTCATGTATATTATCATGATCTAAATTGTGCTATAAAATCACTGCTCCTTTGTCCCTTACCTGTTGCTAGGGTCTGCAGGTTTCCTGTTCCCACACCTCTCCTTCACTGGTTACATTTCCAAGAGCAGCAAAATTCATTCAGATATCCCTCTGCAACAAGCATTTGTCTCCCCAGTGGAGCTCAGTGTTCTCTTCCCCTTCTACCAAGGGGCTCCCTTCCTCTACAAGATGATCCCTTTTACACCCTCTCACCTCTAATTCTCTGTGCTGCTTCCTAAATTTTCTGTCCTATATCAACCTCTGATTGTCCACCTGCTTTCTTATTTCCATAATCATTGGGCTACAAGAAAACCTTTGCATGCTTTGAAGTTTTCTGGATTACAGACTGGCACTGTATAACATGACAGATCTTTTAAAAAACAAGCAAACAAATTTATGTGCACAGTTAGCTGGTCTCTGGTCCCTCTATTAGAGTCCATGTTGAGAAACTGCTGTCTAAATACAACAAACAGGACTGCAAACCTATAAAATGCCATCCTTTAACCATAGACTTGAGAAATCTGAGTTCCAAAATACTTGATGCTCAACATTCTCTTCTAGTTGGTCACAGTTTGGACAGAAGATCCTCCTTAAACAAAAAGCATCTTTTTCCCCACCATTCTTTCACATGCCATAGGTCCCACTGCAGTTATTTTTAACAGTTTCCCCCAGTAAAACCCAAAATATATATATTTCAAAAACTCTTGATTTCTCCATATCTGAAGATGTACACCATCATTGAATATGAAATGGGCCCTAAAACTGACACTGTGATGAATTCTTATTCATGCCTTAGACTTTGGTACCTGTGGGTACCAAACATTTAAATACCAAGCTGACGAAATCCCTGGTTGGAGTCTTTTCATGTCAGCTGCAGTGTAAATATTAGGCTTTTGCTGATGCTAAATAGTCTAAACCCTGAGTCAGCTATCAAAACTGCACAGCTCAGAAGGGATAAGGCTGTGCTTAATATCTCAACGTTCATATCTGAATTGACTTACAGCTCACATTAGGTAAATATATTCTTAGTTCTGCCCGTCAAACTCCGCTAAGAGGCATGGAAGCAATGATGAACCCTGTGCAGTAACTGTAGTTTTGTTCATCATCTGACTTATTTACTGTTGCTAGGAAAAGGCATTTTCTGAAAGACTGAGTGAAAAATCGCCCCTCAAAAAGTGAAGGCAAAATGCATGCATAAAAATGCAAAGGGACAGGATGAGTCAGGGTATCAGCAAGAAAATTTTTTGCAGTTCTGCCAGCAATGTGCAAGATTGTTCCCAGACCAACAGACACGAAGTTAATGCTTGTTCTTCAATTGTTACTGTAAAGCAAGCTGGTGGTTTTGGTTCAACTGTCATAGAAAAAGACCATCACCTGGGTGACCAGTCTGTCTAAGATTAACAGTCAGGTTTATCTGCAGTTAGCAAGAGGAAAAAAGGTTGAAACTAGGATAGTGAATGACTTACCCCTTCAAACACCCCTCCCTCCAAGAAAAAACTTCCAGACAAGCAGGGAAAGGCTGTGGTTTTGCTCTTAATGCTTTAAGTGCCCTGAAAACAAAACCCAAAAAGCCAACCAAAAAAAAGGGGGGTTGGCGGGAAGGCGAGGGGAGGAGAGGTGGATCTGTGACTTTAGCACCCTAACAGGTTCACAATTATGGCATTCCCTTCTGAAGATGAAAAACAGACATGAATTTCTAAACCTACCTTTCATTTATACTTTTGCATCTAACTTGAGGAAAAACACCAAGAAGAAAAAAACCTCTTGTCTGTAGCCAAGATAATGAATTCTATCACGCATATTGCATTTACATTTGGTGATAAGAAGTTTAAAAAATATATCCTCTTCAATTATTCTTCAGGCAATATGGGCATACAGAAATCCTACTCCCACACAACTCATTTGTGAGGCCAGCAGTATTTATGACTAAAAAACCTTAGCAGAATTTAAATAGACATACAGTCTTCTGGGTGAAACTTTAAATCTATTTTTATTTTCTGATAATTTAACCTCAATGGTAGCAAGAACAGATTCAATGAGATGAATACTCAGCTGCTGAAAATCAAGTCCATGGACACAAGACAGTTTGAATGACGTAAGCACGTGGCTCAGAGAGGTAATCCCTTCAAATCAAGAGCAAAATCATACATGTCTGATGTAGCCAGATACAGTCTACTCAAATGAGACATTGGCTTTTTTTTAAATTTAAACCTTTTCTTGATGAAGAGACCATTGCCCTTTTCACAGTATTAAGTTCAAGTACACTTTTTTAGCATTTATGTTAACCATCGCTCCTTCTACTAAATACATAGAGCTGTGTTATTTATCACTGCAAAAAATCCCTGCATGGTTACAGTCTAAATCATAAACCCTAATATTTCTGTACTTCACAATAACCTAATAAAAGATGTACACTTGTGGTAAGAATTATATATCAGAAATACAAATTATGTAACAGGTTTGAATAAATGTGGAAAGTGGAATGTAGGACTTCCCTAGTGTATTTATCGGGAAGTAAGGTTGTACAAATATAGTTGCATGCATGGAAAAAAGTGAGTAAACCTGTTAGTATGTTGGCTTCTTTGTTAATCTTATATTTACATAATCTACATGTGTTTACCCATAAGCAGCTCTGATCAAATTAAATGGATATGTGGAAAGACATCAATGTTTCATATTTTGGTCACTTAGGTGACCCAGTTGGTCACTTATCTCTGCTACTAGCAAATATTTGCACACTGTCGGCACAACAGACAAAATGCTTGGAATGGTTTCCATAATGATGCTGATAGAAATGCTGCTCAGCAATAGTCATTGTGTTTTGGTTGACTTGCAGCAAGTATTTGCTGATAATAAACACAGGATGTATATGACAAAACCTGACATATATGGTGTTCAAGAATATCAGCAGAGTTGCACAACAGAGCTTGGTTTTGATCAGAACATAGGAAAACATGTAAGCGAAAATTAAGCTATTGATAACTGCTCAATACATTGCTGTCCAAAATTCTAGTTAAAGAAAATCCTTTGAAAATACAGGTCTCCAATTCCAATCTGATACACCATTCTGTCTAGAATAACAACAGAAGAATCTCACATGTCATATTTTGAGTGTAGAGTAAGGTAACAAGTATACTCAGCATAAACTGCATTAATTATTAATATTAATTATTTGATTACTGAAGGACAAACTAGAATACAATGCTGTGAGTTACAGCATCTATCATAAGAACCATGAAGCCCAAAATATTTTGATTAATACCTTCAAACAATTTCTTTCCAGTTATGAACTTCAAACTTTGACACACCTGTATAAAATAAAGCCATCTATGTTTCACACTGTCATGTGTCGGGGATGATACTCAGTCAATGCATAATTAAAATAGATTAAAATTAAAAACCACAAAGGACATAGGAGTAAGGGAAGGAAGCAAGGAAGGAGGTTAGAAAGTTACATTTTGGGAATGAAGCTCAAAAACCTCTCTGTTTTTGTCACTCTCTTATGGCTTCAATGAATACTGAATCACATTCCTAAGAGATGTGTATACTGTAAAATCTGTAGAGTTATTTTTTAGGCATACTGAAAAGTATTATTAGTTTACATTCTGCTCTTTACTAAGTATTTTATTAACACAATCTAATGAATAACAGAAATGGCTGTGTTTTCATGCTATAATTGCGTTATGTGTAATTCACCCCTGTTGTCTCCTTACCAGATGGTGTACGGGTAGAATTTAATGGATATATAAAAGATGGATTTGGATTGAAATAAAATCAGCCTTTGCTTGTGAAATGTGTTTTACATTCCATCACCGATTTCAGGACAAAACTCTGAAATATAAGAGGTGGAAAATCAATGGAGTAGTGTTATAGCAGCATACAAATTAGTAATTGCAATTAATGCTCTTCATAGACTACTCTTTGGCATGCTTGGCTCTCATTGATGTAGCTAGTATAGGATGCTTATAATTACTATTTATGAAATTTGTGGAGGACACAACAAATGGTAAACAATATTGAGGACTGATCAGTTATACAAAGTAGTCTGAATTCCTTGTTAAGCTGAACATATTGACTATTATGCAGGTAAAGAGTGGAAAAAGCAAAGTTATAGGAGCAAAATTTTAATGTTCAGGTAGTAAAACCTTGAGATTAGACAGTGGAGTCTTGACTGAGTTTGCATAATGGTCTCAAAGTCACAGGAATCACACAGGTCAATAAAAAACTATGTTAGCATGTTTGTATTTCCACAGGAAGAAGTGGGAAGATGGTTTTACCATGGCAGTGGCAAGAGTGATACAGGTTTGTTATGATCAGCAATATAGTCCACCTTACAGAAAGAATAAATGGAGTACTACATGAAAAAGAAATATGCTCAATGGCTGGAGAAGTCACTGTACCGTTTGAGAAATGAGGATTGACCAAGTGAGCGTAATCAAATAGTGCAGAACAGAGCACTTCAGGTTCCTTCCAATTTCAGTTGGAAGGGACCTGCAGTGATCATCCATTCCAACTGCCTGACCACTTCAGGGCTGACCAAAAATCAAAGCCTGGTATTAGGGGCACTGCCTCTAAAACACTGACAGGCCTGGGACATCAACCACTTCTCTAGGAAGCCTGTTCCAGGGTTTGACCACCCTCTTGATAAAGAAACATTGCTTAATGTCCAGTCTGAACCCCTCCTGGAGCAGCTGTGAACCATTCCCACACATCTTATCACTGGATCCCAAGAGAAGAGCTCAGCATCTCCTTTTCCACTTCCCCTCCTCAGGAAGCTGTAGATAGCGGTGTGGTTGCCCCTCAGCCTCCTTCTCTCCAAACTCCCAAAGTCTTAGCTGTAATTCAAAGCACATGCCTTCCAGCCCTTCCACCAGCTTTGCTGCCATCTGCTAGATGCATTCAAGGACTTTTGTGTCCTTCTTAAATTGTGGGGTCCAGAAGCGCTCTCAGTGCTCAATGTGAGGCTGCAGTACAGTGGGATAGTCCCCTTTTGATGCATCAATATATAATAGTGACCCAGCTACCCTTTCTAAATCTCTTGAAGATGAGAACATAATTAATAATAAAGGAAACCTCAGCCTAGTGAAATGGGTCTTGTGAATTATAGATAAACAAATTCACATCAGGTTTAAGACTTCTTTTTTAAAAAGTGTGATTAATCATGTGAAAAATGAGATGTTTTCCATTCACAAGAAGATGAGGGGCTTATTTGGAATTGCTTTAATCAAAGATTCAAATCCTGGGCAAAATTCTGTAATAAAAGTTTTAAAGGATGCAATATCAGATTTTTGGGTCATCTTTCTAAACCTTAAAATCTCAACGTGGTATTTGTGGACCAGAGGGAGCTGACATAATGCTGTTACAGAGACAGAAATCAAGGCTGAGATGTTACTTTCTAAGTAAATCTGCTATGTCAACTTTTACCCCCCTATAACAACACAGCGAATGCATGGGGTTTTCCTGTTTTGCTTTCTGATCTTTAAGATCTATTTCTCAACAAAAGGAAATATTAGGGACAATGCTCATGCCTTTTTCTCGCTCAGTTATTATTCATACAATAACCTCCATTAAAATCAGTTGAATCTTAACTACAAATGGCATTCACTGCTGAAGCTGGGGTGTTCAAGGGAATTATCTCCTTAAGCACAACAAAGGACTGGAGGATTTGGTTGTTAATCCTGGAAAAATGACAGCCATAAAAACTGTTGACTCATCTCACCAATAGATGCATAAAACCACCATTAGTCTGTTATCACTAGGAACAACAGTATGTGGGTTGTGCATGTGCAAATGAGCACAAAATCACAGCTGGTATTTCTAATTCTGTCCAACCCAAGAGATATATGATCTCAGAAGTATCTGAGATAATGACACAAACTAAATCAAACCCAAACACTAAATTCCCAAGTGAAAAAATCTTTAATATTTGTCATATATAACTATTGAACCATTTACTTTCCATCTGTGTACTCTAATCTTTCTTGTCACATATTCTAATTATGAATAATGCTCATAACCAAACATTTATTTACACCTCTTCCATCCACTGCTCCAAACCCTGCTGAGAGAGTACACAAATTTGTTACTTTAGCATCCTGTCCAGAGCAATCACATAATAACTCAACTTGCAACTTCAGCAGGCATTAAAGCCGAACATGATTCTGTATTACAGAGAACATTGCCAAAAAGTATTTTGTGTGAGCAGAGTGGATACGACACAAGAAATTGCTTTTTGAATAAGTGCTCTTTCTTTTACTGGCTTGCCACCACACGAGGAAGAGCATCACTTTTCTCACATACTGCATTTCAAGATAGACTCCATTCAGATAGCATGGAATGGTGATAATTATAGCTTTAAATCCAGACAGGAGCTAGTCTTGTTACAGTCAATGTAATTCAAAAGAATTCTGATAATGGTGGCAGTAAAAACCCCTCTTTTCTAACTTCAAAGACTCTAGAGACCCCTATTGCAGCATTTCGTCTTTCCACAGTGCAGAACATTAGAGTTTTTCAGCACAAGAGGGTCTTGGAGATTTTTATAAAGTGTTATGCATGTGAGAAGAGGAGTTGAGGGCTGGGGAAATGGAAGGAAAGGGTAAAAAGTTGTGGCAGCGTGTACCAATTCAATTGCCAGAGCTCTGTTTATATTAAATGCAGCCCTGTGAGCAATTGACTCATGAGTAGCTCTCATGTTATATGCAAAAAGTAATTAACAGAAAAAGCAGGCTGAACATAAAATCTTCCATAACTGTGAAAATACCAAGCTCAGTGCTGAGTACAATTAACATGGTTTATTTTCCTAGCTTTCATAATTCAATTTCTTTAAAATTGATTTTTAAAATGCTTTCAAGCAGCCTGTTCTGTGTAATTAGATATAATAGTATGGGGCATAGACTCTGCAAATACCTTTTAAATACCCATATCAGCTGTAATACAGTGATACTCACTCCACAAATACCTCTACATATTACGCACCTATATTTACGTGTAGGTTTGTAAAAACAAATGCATCATTTTGTCTTGCTTTCTCCAAGTCACACTGAGAAGATGTGTTCAAAGGGTGAACTAAAGCCCGACCTCCAACTGACTCTCCAGTCTGTGCCATGACTATGGCTAATACCAACTGGTATTTGGCTTATACAAATATGGCTATTAGCCATAGTCATGACACAGTTCTGCCTGGAGATATTCCTGCAGGTCTTCTTCTAGGAGTCACTAAGAACGGGTGACTTTATTGACAACTAAATCTGAAGAGCTGAAATTATTCCATGGGTTAGATTGCTTACATTTTTCTCTCCATGTGTGTTCCACTAGGCAGGGAGAAGTCTCTTGTTTAGCACCTCTAAATAAAGATGCTGAATAAGTGACAGTTTATTTATGAAATATTGTATCATTTGGTATAACTACAGCTGGCACAAAAATCCCGTTAACATATGTGATTGTTTGCAAACGTGTCCAGTGAAGGTGAAAACAATAATATGTTTTTTTCCTTTAACCTTTTGCACCTGAAAATGTTGGATATAAATCATGAAGTTTTACAAGTTATATGTTTTCAAATCCTCTGCTTGAAAAATGCATAGAAAATGTGCATTCTACTATAAGCGCCTATAAGCAGTTTTCATTGTATTGCCTGTTTTGTAAGTGGGAGTTGTTCATACAAGTGCTTGAGATGCATTTTCATAGAGCAGCAGGGCTCCATCACTGTGGTTACTTAAAAGCAACTTTGGAGTTAAGCTGAAAGGCAAATTGGTAAACCACAAAGAAACCATTTGCCCTTAGAAACGTATTCGGGGACAAGTTAAGCTCAAACCAATGAGGAAGGTCCAGAAGCTCCAGCTCCGCCCAGCACTCATGCAGGGCTCCCAAACGTGCTCCTGCCTGCAGAGCAAAGGAGCTCCACTGGGCTTTGCTAAACCCAGCTACCGGCAGTATATCCCATCTGCTCTCCCAACTTTGTCACACACACGCCTGACATCAGGAAGATAAGAAGGCTGGTGTCCCTCCAGCATGGCTGTTAGGATCACCTGCTGGCAGAGCAGATGGGATTTGTCAACAGCTTGAGCCTACGTAGACTACCTGCCTGAAAAAGTTAGGTCTGAGTGGGCTTGTTGGCCATCTGAGCATAAAGCCACACAATAGCCTGCGGCGCTGTGTGCAGAGGCTTTTTTCTGACTGAGCAATTCCTTTGCAAAAGATATGATTTTCCCATGATCACATATCAAATGAGTGACAGAGCTGGAAACAGAATCCAGGAGTCACAGATCAAAGTATCCTAATTTATAACTAATAGAGACAGAAAGCCACAATGGGAGGGTGAGGGTCCGTCTGTCAGCATTCAGGGAAAGAGTCTGGCTGACAAGGAGCAGTATTTCACTACTCAGTGTAAGTAAGAGTTTGATTTCTGGACAAACAGACTCTTCAAGAAATGATTACTTTAGACTCCTTCAATATTTTTACATCTTCTGTCTCCACCTCTCCCCAGCAGTTCAGCACATCATTAGAGCACTGCTGATTTTAATGACTGGTTGCCAGAAAATGGTACAACTGGGAGGAAATGGGGAGCTGGTTGTGCTGAGTAGTATGCTGTCATTTACTCACAGGGTGGACAGGAGGTGCACAAGTTCAGGCTGTCTTTCTCTCTTCATCTTCCAAGTCAATGCTTCATTTTTAACATTATTAGGACACCTCAAACCTCAGCAGTAAGTCTGAAATAGAAAACAGTCAGCATTTCCAGGGTCCAAAAGCCAAAATCCTTGCAGGAGACAAAATAAAAACAAGGCTGCAAACTATAGCAGCAATAACTCCAGGAAGTGTAGACTTTATATATCTATACATCAGTATGCTAATGCATGCTGTGATTATAATTTTATGTATATTAACATAAAATGAATTGTGTTATTTAGTTTACATACATAAACTTTATTGTACTATAGTACCGTATTGTCATGACATCCCTATATTAAGCAGGTCCTACTTTCTTTACCATGAACAGAAACATGAAGCTCAGATAAATTTCTGAACCCATTTTATTGCAGAATGCAATACAACTGTTAGGTTAGAGGGGAAAAAAAACGTTATGGACAATCAAGACCTAGTGGTCTGAGAATCTTCCCCCATCGAGAAGCAAGAGAACACTTCAGAGATAACAAAATACTACATAAGTCTTCCAAGAAACAGATGAGAAAATGAGCACGGTCGTAAATCCCTAATATTTAACTCACCCCAACACTACTGAAGAAACACTTTTTCAAAGAGAGTTAAATACAGCCAACAAGTAAAAGGAAACGATATCAACCATTAAAGAGATGGTCACGTAAGAGGTGAGGGCAAATTCTGACAGCTCATAAAAAAGAGCCACAGAAAAGTGAGAACTGCAAAGTTCTGATGATCTCCCTAGGCAAGTAAGACAGTCTCTTGTACCAGGTGCCACACTTTTTTATCCCTAGTTAATTAGGACAGTTAATATGCTTCTATCAATAAATGTGGATTGAAAAGTAAACTCCGTAAATTGACAATCAATCTTCTTTTCCTACTGAGTGCAAGGTTGTCTTGTGTGATACAAATGACACCACAGAGCACGTCACACAATTGCATCCAAACTTTCCCTAATTACAATCAGCCATTAACCTTCAGTCAATGGATCACTGAGGTCAGGACTGGGGATTTATAATCTAGCCAATTTGCACCTATTTCACTGCAGAGTCAGGACTGAAAAGGGGCGTCCAGTCAGGAGGGTTCCCTATGCAACCATAGAAACTTATACAAAGGCATTTAGGCACAGTTAAAATTCAACTGAAATGGTACAGTTGGCCTGTCAACAGACCAAGCTAATTTTCCTAGTCAGCTGTAGGCTACCTGAACATGTTTCAATCAATGGTGGTTTTCAGCAGGAAATTTGATGTTTGGGTAAGCAAAATTTCATTAAAATTATCTGCTGCAAATGGAAAATAATCTTCTTTTGTCGAAAGCTGACAACCATGGAAATTTTCATTTTTTCCAGCAAAGGAAAATCACTTGAAGATGAGAATTGGGGTTTGTTAGCCCACCCACAGAATGGAGGGGACAGGAGACATTTAGACTGTAACAACTACTATGTACAAATACATCTCTTTTCAGTTTGGTTTTTTTCTATTTTAACACAGAGTAAATATCATTTCATCAAAAAACATAGGAATGAATAAAGCAATATGGTCAAAAAACACAAGACATGATGTTGAGACAATATATCGCAAAATTCCCTCTCAAAAACATCACTAATCCGATCCACAACTGTTAAGTCCATGAGGGTCTTTCTATTAGCAACAAATGGCTTTCTATTTGGTCCCATGCAGCAAGATGGCAATGTTATTTCTTTAAAGAAACAATGTTGATTAAAGAGCATTTGCAGTGCAAGGGCCTTTATACTCTCATATTGCAGAAGTTGTAATTCTGATATTGAACCTGAAATCCTGACGGTTTCGTTTGATTTAGTGTATTTCACTCCATGCAAAAATTTTAAAAGAATTTGGTGGGCAGAGAGGAGTGCAGAAACCACACGAGCGGTATTTGCTTCTTTGCTTGAAAACAAGCTCTTTGTTTTTCAGTGCTTGTGCTGCAGTGGACAGACAGTAATTCAGACTCTGGCAAATCAGGAAGAATCCACCAAATTATTGGCAGCTTAAACTGCAGAGTGCTAGAGAGGCCTTGTCTGCCTCAGGCCACTGCCCACCATTTGGGGAGGGCTACCAAAGGGTTGGAAGTTTGTAGCTGTACTATTTTTTCTATAAGACATTCTTACAGACTTCTCTCTGAAGAATAAGGAAAGCAGACAAAGCTGGTAAGACATGTGGATTAGCATCGGAGAGACGACAACCAGCAGAGGAAGGGGCAGGAGGGAAGTTAGGGGGCGAAAGCAGTTAGAAGATGATACCAAAGTAAAAATAACCAGCAGCATCAGCAGCCTTTGGATGCTGCCCAAAGGGTCCGGAGCCCAGACTTTTAGCACGAGTGTGTGCCTGGAGAATAGGCCTGTGGATACCCAGAGGCAAAGTCATTTTGGCAGTACTTCTTCCTGGGTGGGACAAGTCTGCACCAGACATGATGTAAATAACTGACCAAGCTATGTACAACAGGAGCACACAGGTCACAGCACTGAAAACAGCCCACGCGTGACTTCACAGATAGACACGGCACAGGGGAACGAGAAGATATTTCCCTGCCTAAATTCATTGCAGTCCTTGGCTTCTCTCCGGAGGCTACCAGCAAGGTTACCAGTGACTGCCAAGCGTAGCAATGGTGTCATTATGGAAACACCTGTCCACGGGACCACGATACAGCTCACCCACCAAGGCCGCCAAACAACAGATGGTAGCAACTTTTGATCGCTACCAACATGGACTGGATTTGAACCAGCGAGTTAAAAGTAAAAATATTTCCAGCTCATTTCTCATTCCCTTCAGCTATTTTTTCCACCACTAACATTATATATTATATATTACCTTACATTAAGTCCTGGGGAAGGACTTGATTAAAAAAACCCACAACACAACTTTCTCCTCGCTGTGTAATACAAAACAGAACTGGCAAACTCGGATGCCTACTGTTTACATTTTACAGTCAGAGGGCAATTTCACACTGCCTACTACTGATGCTGCAATATTTCCATACCCGCTTTTTTTTTTTTGCTTGTTTGTTTTAACTCAGCTCATGCCAGAATTAAAATGAGAAGACTCATCAAAAACATCATGTCTCCTCCATTATAAGGAGTTCTGTCAGCCCCCTGCCTGTATTTTTGTTTTGTTATAACATTGATCAATTTACAGAACCAAGTCGACTCTGTAGCTGGCCTAGATAGAGCAGCAAGGATCTGCCACTTACCCGGTCCCTGCTGACCACCAGCCAACCTGCGGCTGTGCCCGCACCCAGGTGTCTTCTTACTCCACAAGTGGTTGTAGGTCTGGCCCCACTAACCCAACCATTTCCACCAGAACCACTCAAGCCATGGGATTTCTTTGTACCTAAAATCATCTGAGCCAGCTCTCACCCAGACAGCTTTCGCCGTCCGCAGAAAGTCAATGAATCAAAGGTGAAGCAGAAAGCTAGAAGCTAAAACCACCCGAGCAGACTGCTGAAAGCATACGTCGTACGGCAGGCATGCTGCAGCGATGTGTGGGTGGCTGGCTGCTTGTCTGGCTGCCTGCCCGCCGCTCTTCGCACGCTGGCGGTACACCTCCAGGATGCTGCCGTACCATAATCAGCCTCAACGGCACAGGCTGCACACGCTTCAGGAGACGTGCACAGACCTCTCGGTTTTGGAGAGCTTTTGGATCTGCAGTTATTTAGACTTCTATTTATGAGCCTGTTGTGTAATAAAAAAAGGGTGCTAGGGGAAAGAGAGTGGCTTTTCTGTATCTCAGACATTATTACTTTGAGAGAAATTAAATTATAAGCCCTTATCACCACTTAGGAGTGGAAAGTGCTGGAGGCTATAAACCTCCTGGATGAAATCTTAACCCTGTGGAAAGCAAGGGCAAAATTACTGTTGACAGTAATAAACCCAAGATCTTGCTCTCTATATATTTGTGCATGTATATGTGTGTGGGTTTTATTCTCACAGAGAATTGGGATTTCTTATTAACCGATGTGCAGTGACTGAGGCACACACTGTATCATCAGAGCTTATGAAAATGTTCCTAAGATTCTCGCGTCTTTTGAAACTGCCTGTACAGGCCAAATAAGAATCTCCTAAACCCAGTATGTGTTTTGGTTTAGATATAATTTATTTGTAAAATAGCATGCTTGAGTGATTAAATGCTTTTTTGCTGTTTTCTGAGATTAATAGTCTTTTGGGAAAATTAAAGTAGGAGTGCATTATTCTGTGTTTTATTAAATCACATTAGTTACTGAGCTTTAAGTGGCCTTCCCAGTTGGAAATAAACCTCGCAACATTGGCTAGTAAGTTTTGACTGTAGATACCACACAAAAGCAAACTGGCTGTGAATGCATTATTTCTAATGCACCATTTATTATTTTGTATGTGTAATTTCTGACTTTCCCAGGAGCACGATGTACGTAGTTTTTTGTTGTTTTTCAAGCAAAAAATCAAAATGTAAATTTTGTGCTATAATCATTCCTAACTCATCTATTTGCTTATTCTGACATCTCCATGGAACCAGATCTGTGAATTTTATGAAATTCAGCTGTCTGGGGTTTTTTTTGCCTAAGCGCTTTCTGGCAAAGGCAGATCCTCCAGTGGTACTAATGACTACAGATCCTTTGGCATACATGGAAATATAGCAAGTAACTCCACTGGAAAACTGTTCCAGGTAACAAAATTTTTTTTTAACATCTGCTAATTTTCACTTTAAATAGTATCTGGATATGAAACAATTATGACTTTTTTTTTTTAATGCAAGTTCTGAATTTAGACCTTCACATTGCTCTTTGCTATTTATGTCCAAATAGATACAACATCGCTTTAAAACAGACATCCCCTGTAATATTTTTTTCTTCTCCTGACCAGAAGCC
This sequence comes from Laterallus jamaicensis coturniculus, assembly GCA_022605575.1. NCBI lineage: Eukaryota > Metazoa > Chordata > Aves > Gruiformes > Rallidae > Laterallus > Laterallus jamaicensis. The sequence goes on from JAKCOX010000009.1 coordinate 4,701,364, forward strand.
TCTTCTGCTTTGTCTTAAGATTTTTCCTAGCTGAGAGCCATCCCTGCATTGGCTTTTCTCATTTTGTCTCACATAGCCACACTTCTCCCACACAACTCCCTGGTGACATCCTTCTGACAGAATGGGAATGGATCCCTTTTCCCAGGTATGCCCCCTCAGCCCCTCTCCTGCTTCTCAAGAAGCCATGCCACTCAGTCTTCTTTCAGTCTTTGCAGTTCACTGTATCCAGGACAGAATTCTTTTCAGGTAAGTCCAACTGTTCTGGTGCAGGTATCTAATATACACTGTTGCAAAAGCCCCTGGAGGGCCCCCCTGAGAGGAAAGTATCAGCAGAGGACAATTCATCTCATCATGTCTGCAAACAGATCCTGAGCTCCCCAGGTTACTGAGGTTTATGTGCCGGTACCTTTTCCTCATGGCAAATTCCACACTAAGGCTGAGATGTTTTTAAGCTTCATCAGGCAAGGATGTAATTGAATATGACGTAGGGTGACAGACATTTAGATGGTGAAATCTGTTACATGTCAAGAAAAGACAAAACAGAAATAGAAAGGACTGAGCTCTTACCCCCTGCTCAGGTCTCTTACCCACTGCTCCTCTCTTTAATCAGTCTAGGTAGTGCTATCAGACAGTGGCTTATCCTGCTGCTTCTGCACTGTTGTTCCTGCTGTCTCTCATCCCCATGTCCTTCCTGATTCTCCCAGCAATTTCTCAAGCTTTCGTGGAAAAGAAAGCCCTGAGGACCATCATGGGAATTTCTCCCTGCTTTTTCTGCTTCCCCTACTCAGTGGTTTCCGGCTCCTCCTACTTATCCCCCATCTTTCCCAGACCACAAGGGGATGGGCATAGGAGTGTGTGCCCTTCCAGGTCAGATTTTGGGCAAACTCCTCAGGAGATGTGCCAGGTGAGGAATCCCAGTAGCACATCCAGAACTTTCAATACCACTTTGCACTATATGAAAGAGATGAAAGAGTGAAGGACCTCACAATCTGGCCCACTACTACAAGTACCCACTTCGCCTCCACTGTCTCATTGGAATATGATTTGGACCAATTCCTTTAGCTGGATTTCAGAAGGGATAAACACCTGGGCACCTGTTCCTGTTTTAATGCATTATCCACAAACCAAGGGTGGTGAGGTGCTGGCATAGGCTGCCCAGAGAGGCTGTGGCTGCCCCCTCCCTGGCACTATTCAAGGCCAGGCTGGATGGGGCTTTGGACAACCTGGGCTAGTGGAGGGTGCCCCTGCCCATGGTAGGGGAGTGGAACTAGATGATCTTTGAGGTGCCTTCCAACCCAAACTGTGGTTCTATGAATTGCAAAATGCCTCATGAAACCAGTGCTGTTAGCATTATGTGTATTTCCATTATGTTTTATTTCTTATGGGGCATGAGAGATACCAACACCACAGCCGGTGTGTCTCTGATGTCACAGAGTTGGACACAAAAAAACCCCTGAGAGGTTAATCCAATTCCTTTTTGTACAAAGTCCATTTGTCTTAGTTCAGAATTTAAAAAAAATATATATAATTGCAGGAAGAATGGTACCAGCTTGTAATCAAGCTGTCAAGGTATACAATTGCTAGCACTGAGCTATGGTTTATGACAGGCATGAAAGAATTAGCTCCTTTTACATTAGCCCAACTTCCATAATTTTTTAAATTAAACAGAAACCCATCCATATTTGTGTTCTTACTTTAAAGACATTTTAAATAACCCCCCTTTTAGAACCAGTAGGTTTCTCTAGCCAGGCAGCACTTCTGTTCCCTTACCTGACTTGGAGCCTATGCTTGCATAAGGACACGCTCTGAAGGAGGATTCAGAGATTCACAGAATCACAGAACTGTAGGGGTTGAAGTGACTTCCAGAGATCATAGAGTCCACCTCCCCTGCCAGAAGAGGTTCCCTACGATAGATAGCACAGGTAGGCATCCAGATGGGTCTTGAATATCTCCAGAGAAGGAGACTCCACAGTCCCCCTGGGCAGCCTGTCCCAGGGCTCTGTCACCCTCACCATGAAAAAGTTCTTCCACATATTGGTGCAGAACTTCCTGTGCTCCAACTTGAGGCCATTGCCCCTTGTCCTGCCCCCACAAACAACTGAAAAGAGGCTGGATCAAAGATGAAAGTCAAGTTGAACTGGTGGTGCACAGTGGGAGGGCAAGGGACAGGGGGCATAAAGAAAACTGGATCTCAGGAGAAGCATCTCTGGGGGGAGTGCCCTGCAAGGTTACAGGATCCCTGGGCATGAGCCTGATGTACACACTTAGACTACAGAGTTTTGCCTTCCTGGTAAATATCTGTAAAAAATGGGTAGATGGAATCCATCTTCCTTAAAAGCTCCTCAGCAAAACTGCTGATATCATTTGATGTCAGGGTATCTATTTGTCATCAATATGATCAGTCTGTAGTAGTTTAACTCACCACCATGTTCTATCTTAAAACTAGAGTGGGAGCAAAAAAAAAAAAAAAAAATAGTAGCGGTTCCTTGTTCCTTATATGCCTAAATACAAAGAAATAACCTTTTTTTCTATTTTTTTTTTTTACCTCAAGTGGTGATAATATATCCATTACAAATTATGGAACCTTTTTTCTACACTGGCACTAGATCCTTTAGTCTGTTTCCTTTGCTTTCATGGATACAGATCTTTTATAAACCTAAACTTGATGTCAGTTTACCTGTGGTCTTTGCAGAACATACCTACAGCAGCTCTCTGGCCAAGAATTACCATATTGGTAAGTATCTCAAACCCCTTTAACACCACAAGAGATACAGAACAAATAGAGGTAATATCAGCTTTCAGATCTCTCCATTTAGGACAAGGGGCTCCTTGCTTATCGTGCTGAGTCAGCCTGAAATGTATCGTGTTTTAAAATATTATTATTTTGTAGGAGCATAAGGCTTTTAAACTAGTTATTATACACTTTGGAGCCTTACCAAAGATACCAACCCCCAGATAAAATTGTAATAAACAGTGATAGGGAGGAAAGTAGCTGCTGCAAAGCCTAATTAAGTATTTTGATTAGTTCGTACTTGCAGCATTTTGGCTGCTGTTTATAATTAATTTTATTATCTGATGTCTGTCAGTGCTTGTTTTTCAACTACTTCTTTGTTTACTTAATTGGGCAGTTTATAACCATCGCTTTGGAAAAATTAGTTTTCCTCTTTGCTTTTATAAGTGATCATATTCACTAAGCCTTTTTGCCCTTTCAGTTTCAATACCCTTCATAACACTGGCACGATTAACCCCAATCGACAAACCAGTGTTCCAGCCGCAATGGCAGGGTGCTGAGCATCGTTTCTTACCCACAAAGGCAGACATTCCTCTACCTTCAGTCACCTTTTCCTGCAATGTGCATCCTATCCTTTTCTAGCAACAATATACTGTTGGAATCATAGAATCATAGAATCATAGAATGCGTAAGGTTGGAAAGGACCTTTAGAGGTCATCCAGTCCAACCCCCTTGCAGTAAGCAGGGACATCTTCACTAGATCCGGTCGCTCAGAGCCCCATCAAGCCTGACCTTGAATATCTCCAGCAATGGGGCCTCCAGTACTTTTCTGGGCAACCTGTTCAAGTGATCCACCACCCTCATATTGAAGAACTTTTTCCTAATATCTAACCTAAATCTACCCTTTTCAAGTTTAAAGCCATTACCCCTTGTCCTACTGCTACATGCCCTCATGAACAGTTCCTCCCCAGCTTTCCAACAGGCATCTTTCAGGTACTGGAAGACTGCTATAAGGTCCCCCTCGGAGCCTTTTCCTCTCCAGGTTGAACAAGCCCAACTCTCTCAGCCTGTCTTCATAGGAGAGCTGCTCCAGCCCCATGATAATTTTTGTGGGTCTCCTCTGGACACTCTATAACAGGTCCATGTCCTTGTGCTGAAGACTCCAAAGCTGGACACAGTATTGCGGGTGAGATCTCAACAGAGTAGAGCAGAGTAGAGGTGCAGAATCACCTCTCTTGATCTGCTGGCCACACTTCTTCTGATGCAGCCCAGGATGCATTTGGCCTTCTGGGATGCAGATCCACATTGGTGGCTCATGTCCAGCTTCCCATCCATGAGTACTCCCAAGTCTATTTCCTCAGGGCTGCTTTCAAGCACATCATCTCCTAATCTGTATGGATAACAGGGGTTGTCCCAACCCAGGTGCAGGACCCTGCACTTGGCTTTGGTGAACCTCATGAGGTTCCTTGAAGACCACTTCTCTAGCCTGTCCAGGTCCCTCTGAATGGCATTCTATCCCTCCAGCACATTAACTTCACCACTCAGCTTGGTGTCATCAGCAAATTTGCTGAGGGTGCAGTCAATCCCACTGTCAATATCATTAATAAAGATATTAAACAGTACCAGTCCCAGCACAGACCCTTGAGGAACTCCACTTGTCACCATCTTCCATCTAGACTTCAAGTCACTGACCAGAACACTCTGGATGTGACCATCCAGCCAATTCCTTATCCACTGAACAGTCCACCCATCAAATCCACATCTCTCCAACTTAGAGAGAAGGCTGTTGTGCAGGACCATGTCAAAGGCCTTGCTGAAATCCAGATAGATAGTAGCTCTATCCTTGTCCACTGATGCAGTCACTCCACTGTAGAAAGCTACTAGATTGGTCAGGTAGGACTTGCCCCTAGTAAGAGAATCCATAGTAATTAATTACTGCGCCTATGGAGAGGCCTGTGGCAGAGGAGTGTCTTGTGGACACAGTCATCCCTGCCATGCCATGACTGCAGAATTGTAGCCAGTGCCACAAAATCACACTGATTCTGCAGCAGGAAGGAGCCACCAGCATTTTTAATACCTTACTTTGAACAAGGAGACTCTCATTTTTCAGCTTTTGACTTTTGAAGTAATTTACTTCCTTTCTCCTGTTTGGGCAAGCCAGTGATTCAGTAAGAAGTGGAGGAGACACACAGCCAAAGCTATTTTATATTGCAAAGTAGGAAAGTACCAGTGAAATGTGAAACCGAGGCACTATTGCCTGTAAAACAGGAAGACTGGGAATATCACAGTGACTTGCCTGACCTTGAAAACTAGAGTAATAGGTATGGGATGAGGTTTAGTAGTCCAAAGTGCGAAGTCATGAATTAAACCAAAATTCCTGCCCTCAATTATGAACAACTGGTCTGACAAGGAGAGAGAAGGATCAACTGTATCCTCCTCAGTGAAAAGATAAAAGAGCCACAAGTGCACTATAACTGTAAATAAGTAAATGTTATCCCATCAGCTAGAATGTTTCCTGTAGGCAGAGGGAAATATTGTTTTTGTTGTACATGACACTGATGAGCCCTTTGTAGTAATACTGTCACAGTTCTGGGTCCTCCTGCACCGGTAAGATGAATTTAAACTGATATTGTATGGAGGAGGACCCATAGGCTGATAAGGAGAATGGAGAGCTTGTGGTACACAAGGAAAAATGGCAAGCGGTCTAGTTCAACCCAGGAAAATAAAGACTAAAAGAGGATTAAGTTTTTTGCTATAAATACATTAAATCAGATGAAGGGAAGGGAGGGAAGCAAGTAAGCATGTTTTTAAATTAGTGGAAAATTCACTACCCCAACAAAAAAGATTTCAACTAGATAAGCAAAATTTTAAAGCACAATGCCAAAGTTAATTTCTGACCATCAGAGGAATGACTAATGCTTCAGGAGTTGTAGCAGGAATTAAAAACAGAAAGAAAGAAACAAAAAACAACCAAAATTGGTTTTGCAGTGAACAGCAATCACTGGAAGGAAGGAACTGTACGGCATAGTGCAGACAGGACCCAATGACCCTGCACGTTGTTTCTAGACCTCTCGTCCTAAACCAGAACAGCGTAACAGATGTGAGAAGTTTTTATGAACCAAATTTCACAAAAGGGAGGCTGAAGTAGAAACAGGAGGCAGAGGAAACAGGAAAGACTAGATACAGTGACAATGAAGTAGTGATGGACTGTTCTATAATATATATAAGGAAGACCACAAATGCAGTGTTTATTCTGCCCCCCATAACAAAAACATTGCCTACTGAAAATTAAAATTCATGATTGATTAAGAAATCCCAGCCAAAGAAGAGAGCTGGAGTCACTTGAGATTTAAAGAGTTGAAATACTCATAAAACAAGTAGAGGGCGATAAAATTAAACAAGCCTTGATTAATTAAATTTACAGAGGCGGGGGGGAGGGGGGGTGAGGTTGTTTCATATGACTGGTACATGTCCTGCAGTTTATAAAGAAAGAAGAATACTCTGAAAAATATTTGTTGTCCAAGCATGAAGCTACATTACCAGGGAAGATATTTGCACATCAAATGGGATACTGAGGGAAACATGGGGAGATTTTACTTCTGCACGCAGCAAAGTTCCAAGCTTGCCATTGCGTCTCTGAGATAGCTGCAAAAAAGCTTTACATAAGCAGCTTTTATAATGCTCCATGAAGATCAATAGCTTTAGGTTGGCTTATTTGTTTTGTTTTGTTCCCCTGTTACAAAAGTATTTGATCGCAGACAGGGAAGTTGCTTTGTTGTGTCAGGTGCTACTCAAAAATATCAGGAAAGATAGACTTTACCCTGTAGAATACTGAAGATAGATAAAGGGCAAAGGGGAGAAGGTTATTGCAAACCTCTCCATAATAAATCTTGGCAACTGTGACACCTAACTCCATATTTATAGCCATTCCCTATCTTGACATCCAGAACCGGGAAGGCTAGCAAATGAAATAGGAGCTTTTGCACAGTAAAGCAATCTTAAATATCAGGCAGGTTTTCAAAACAGCTGTGCTAGGTTTACCAGATTGCATCATGGAAATGTTAGACACCAAAAAATCATGCATTGATGTGTAAATAAGGAAAAAATGGGGGTGGTAGGCTGGGAAAGAGAATTCCCTCTGGTATTCTTCCTGCCAGAAAACAAAATCAGACAGCTTCCACCCACTAGTCTCTCCTTATCTCCCCTTCAGTTTCCAGTGGCTTGCTCTGCAAAATTTCCCCAACTCCAACAAGCCATAAAAACTACTGAGGATTTAAAATTACTCTTAGATTAGCAAATTTTGACCCTTTGTCAATATTATCAGGTTGTGTGAACCAAAACTGTTTCAGCTGATCTTTAAGCAGACATTTCTAACCATAGCTTTTCTTACTGTTGCGCAAAAAAGCTCTCCATGTCACCATATGGTCTGAAGCAATATCTAGACTTACACTTTCTAGGCCAGTGAGAAAAAGTGTAATAACAAGAGGAGGAGCAAAAGAAGCTCTAGTCAAGGAGGCTTCTCCAAAGCTGCCAGCTGATTTGTTCTCTCTGCACATCAGAAATCCCTCAGGACTGATCTTCCTGTTCCTTTGGTTTGTAATGGTGTCCAAGAGCGATGGGTCAGGATCGGGGCACCATATGGCTGTTGAGGCTTATGTCTTAGACATAAAACCTGATGCTTTCTGGTGCATTCAGGACTCATTTTGATATTTACAGGTAAATGCTGTCATTTTAAGGACATTGGATTACAGCAAAACATCAGTCCTTGAATGACACACCAACATGCGGAGGAACATTTTCACTGTGAGGGTGACAGAGCACTAGAATAGGCTGTCCATGGAGGTGGTGGAGTCTCCTTCTCTGGAGTTATTCAAGACTCGTCTGGATGCCTATCTGTGCAATAAGCTAGGCAGCTGCTTTGGCAGGGGGTTGGACCCGATGATCTCTCGAGTTCCCTTCCAACCCCTACAATTCTGTGATTCTGTGACTTCCTAATATAGTTAAAACTCAGATTTTATGCATGAAATACTATTCTGTGGCCAAACTTCTGGAGAGACATTTTCTATTCATCATCTACTCACCCCTTACAAAGGAAAGGAGGCACCTATCCCAAGAAAAGTAAACCTTTCAGAACCTGAAGGGAAGAACCGAGAGCTCTGGCTCAATTTCATCAGATTTCAAACATGCAATGCTGTCTGCTGGTCATGGGATTGAATTTGCAGAATGCACACAGAAAGGAGAACCCATACACGAGGGATTGGCGTAGAGGATTCAGCATATCAGAAACTGCAGTGCAGGTCCAAGCTGATGGCACTGCATACCCTTACAGGTGTGAATTAAATAATGCTAACGTGAAGCTGCTGTCACGAGTTCTCAGGATAAGGTCATGGGAATAACACATGCATTAGTGTTTTGTCCTGGGAGCTGTAACTTTGCCGAAATAGAAGTGCCTCCAGTTGGAAAGCATGCATCAAAATCACTCCCAGGGAGGTGCTGTCAAGTGATTTCTCTATGTGTAAATGCGTTGGCAAAATGAAAACTGGAGGGGGATAATCATGCACCAGATCCCAGATTAGGCAGTCTCCATATAATCTCTCCACAATTTCTACACAATCCCTATACAATTAACAGAAGGCCAGGGAGGAAAAAAACATCCAGAGGGCAATTCAGAACTGATGTTTATTTTAGGTGCACTGAGTAGCTCTCCGCAGGCTCGTCTCTCTCTTCAACAGCCTAAGTAGAGCAGACTCCTAATGTAAATCCCCGAGGTTAGTCACCTAAAGTAGGATGTATCAGTCCCTTCCACCCCTTATCAACCCATGCCTCTGCTTCTCCTGTTGTTTAAAACATGTACTCTCCAAAACCATTTCCAGAAACCTCAAGCTGATACAAACTTTAGTTTCTGACATAAGCTCTTCCCTCAGGCAAAGCATGAGTCTGGTGAAGTCAAGTTGTTTCTGGGACTACCCATTCAAAGGGAGGCAGGAGCAATCTCCAAGTCAAAGCCCATTAACTGAAATCGCCCTGAACAAGAAATACAGATTTAGAGACTGACAGTTCTAGTACCACTTTGGCCTTCAACTGAATTGCAAAGGGAAAAGAAATCTCAGCAGCAAACCAATCAGGCATTTGCCTGGGACCCTAAGAAAGTAGCAGGCATCTTTTCTGTGTGTGCTAGCATAAGTACTAACAGACTCTGAGAGGTTCTGCAGTGAAATTCATGAAGCTGGCTTAGAGAAAACTGCGGCTGAGACAAATAGTTTGAAGGAGGACAGCAGGCTAAGTATAAAATAATTATTTGTGCACCTGTTCAAGAGCCATTTCAGTTTGCGTGCCCCAAGAGAAAAAGTGCCATTTGGAAAGCACAAGGGTTTGTGCAATTTAATGATGCAATTATGGCTCCAAGCTCAACGTAACCATCCATATGCTGCTCCTCCTGAAATATTTAGCAATTAATAGAGATAAAAGGCCCTATCACACATCACATTGTGTCAGGATCATGAAGGATAAGATCATACATATCCTTGTTCCACAAAAAAACCCCAACCAACCACAAAAAAACCCCAACCAACCTTTCTCTATTTGAATATGTTGAATATGCCCACTTTTCCTGCTGTGCTGGCAAATGTAAGCATGAAAAATGAGTAAGGAGTGGAGCAGGCTCTAGAAAAGCAACTTCAGCTTGGAGGACAGATACTATTCCAGTAGATATGCTCCTACCACAAGGGAAGAAATTTTAAAAAGAGTAGTTCACAAGAAAAAATGAAGAGTCGTGCAGATCTCCAAGGAAGAAGAGGCCTCATATTGCTCTTTTCAGCGATGTTCCCTTTTATGGAAAAAGCTTAAGAAACTAGAACATGGCCATTTTTTAGACTAGCATGGTACTATACATCCACAACACAAACACATGGACTCAGATGAGATTAGACAGAAAAAAAGAAAGGATTCCCAGAAAGTACCTTAGGAAATGTAGGAATGTGTGAAGAGGAAGGGTGAGGTAAGAAAGGAAATGCAAATGAGGATTTGCAAGCTAAAGCTGTGCTTTTTTAAAATGCTACTTTTGTCTTGGAAGGAGAAAAGAAATAACGTCAGTGATCATGGTCACAGAGCACAGACAAGCTGTGGAGCTGGGCTTGCAGCTAATCTCAGAAAAAACAAAATCAAAACAATAATTAAAAAAACCCAAACCCAAAGAAACAGAGGAACTGAGATGACTTGTGAAAGCACAGACTATTGCTATTTATGTTGCCTGAAGAGCTACGACCCCATTCTGTTTCCTGTGGAATAGGTGCCTTAGTTTGGAATAAGGATAATTTAACAGAATCTAGACACAAAAGGTGAAGTCTAAAGTGGAGTAGTCTGGAAAGGATGCTTCCTACAAGAATGACATCTGGCAACTGTCCCCTTGGTTCTACTTTTTACTAGGTCTTCTAAGAAAAGGAGGTTTGAGTGAGATGTCTGTCGGTGTCCAAATGCGTGCCTTTGCCTGTATGCCTGGCAGCTGCCCTTCCCGTCTACAAACACGGTATCCGTCGGCCAATTTCAACCAAAGCTGAGAATTGTAAAGTAGTGCCAAAGGTGCTACGTTCCCACATAATACATCAGCGAGGAGAGAGGGTAAGGACGCTGTTGGATGCCCTGATGGAGGTGGCAGTGTGAGGTCAGTCCCTGCAGGACGCGAACTCGGATGGATCCACCTGTGGTTCCTTCGGACGACCCGCCGGGAGGGCGCGCCTGAGGAAGGCTGGACGGTCCGGAGGCAGGCGGCCGGGAGAGAGGCTGGTGCCCGCACTCCCGGACGGAGACGGCCGGTGCCTCGACCCCTCCAGGCTCGCCGTGCCCCCCACCCACACAGGAGGCGACAGAGCTCTCCGGAGGAGGAGGAGGAGGAAGAGGAGGAGGCGTCTCCCCCCCGTCCGCAGTCACACCTCCGCTGCACACCGCCCCTCGCCCCGGCCTCCCCAGCGGCAGCCTGCCCGCCCCGCTCGGGCCGGGGGGCGGTGCAGACAGCGGGCAGGGCCGCCCCCGCGGAAGGAGCGCACCGCCCCCGCAGCCCCGCGCTGCCCGCAGGTGGCGCTGCCGGCAACCGCGCACCGACCCGCCGCGCCGGCCGGGCTAGCGCAGCCCCCCGGCGCCGGCCGCAGCCCCTGGGCCCGCCCGCGGCTGCCTCCGCGGAGCCGCGCCTCCCCCGCCCGCCCGCCCGCCGTGCTCCGCTCCGCTCCGCGCCGCGCCGCCTCTCTCGTTTCCATACACACGCAGACACGCGCGGCGCCGCCGCGGCCGTCCGGTCGCACCCCCGCTCTCGCTGCGAGCGGCGCGAAGCGGCCCGGAGCGGAGCCCCGCAGCCGGCGGGTGCCGCTGCCCCGGCGTGCCCGTCTGCGGGGCGGTGGAGCGACGCGGGAGGTGGGCGAACGGCGTGGGGAATGGAGACGCCCGACAGCATCCTCGGGGCCGTGTGACAGAGAGCGGCGCTCACACGCGCACACGCACCCACCGGCCCGAGCCGGAGCCCGAACCGGAGCCTGAGCAGAGCCGGGCAGCGCTGCCCTGCCCCGTCCCGCGGGGAGCCGGCATGGAGTGAGAGCAGGGTGCCGCCGCCAGGTAAGGCGGGGAGCGTTATCCGAAGGGAGGCGGAGGAGGTACTCGCTCGGGGCTTGCGTTTCGGTGCCTGTGCCCTTACGGCTTGTTGCCGCCACGTTTCTCCAGCCCCCTTCCCACCCCCCCCAAGTCCTTCCACCCGAAACACCGTTCCCCAAGCCCCCCGGCAGCCACAGTAGCAGTGCTGGGGGATACGGGGTGCGTTACTTATGTAACCAGGGGCGAGCAGCCTCAGCCGCTTTCCCCTGGGCAAGAGGCGAGGTGGCTGCGGATAAGCAGCGGCGTAGGTGGGACACGGAGCGGGGGGCCAGGCCGGCCCCGGGGGGCCCTGTTTCCAGCTGCCGTCGCGGGAGCCTCCCGCGTGGGAGCTGCGGCCCCGTCGCGGCGGCAGCACACTGCCCGAGGGCTGCGCCGGCCTCGCTTCGGGCTCTACAGCGGGTACCCGCGGGCGCGGACGACCAGGAACATCCCTCCCGGCCGCCCCCTCCCCAGCGGTGCTCCAGCGGCAGCGCTGAAGCCGGAAAGAACTTCAAAGCGGGGGTGAGGGTGGGTGGGGGATGCTGCTTTGGCTGCTCCCGTCTCACTCCTCCTCTGACAGGGCAGCGGGGGGCGGCCGCGCTGCGGGGAGCTAGGGTAGCGCTGCGCTGAGGCGGGCAACGCTGGAGGGTAGCAGGAGCAAGGCTGAGAGGAGCCGGGGTAGCGCTGAGGGCAGCCGGGGCCAGGCTGAAAGGAGCTGGAGCTGGGCTGAACGGGCGGTGCGGCCCCGTCCCCGCTGAGTAGACAGGGTAGGGAGAGCCTCCGCTGGGAGGGAGGGCAGCGGGTGAGAAGAGGAGAGGAGGGAGGGTGCTGCTCACAGAGGGATGCCCGTCTCCTCTTGATCGGAGGGAGAGCGAGCTCGGTATCACCATGGCGACCTGAGGGAGGAAAGAGCTAAATAAATAAATAAGTAGGAGATAACTCCCCCCTTCCCTTCCGCCGGCCCCCGCCGCCGCCCCTTCCCGATCCCAAAAGGTCCGGTCCCAAAGGTGGGGAGAAAGATACCACAGGCAAAACTTTCCTCTCGTGGTAAAAAGGGGCGGCGAAGGGTCCGGGGACCGTGGTAGGGAAGGGACCGCCCCGCAAGGCACAGCGAGGTGCTTCCGAGTCGTCGTGCCCGAAACCTCTCCTCCTGCCGCGGCGGGAGGGAGAAGGCGCTTCGGGGCGAGCTCCGCATCGCTGCTTATTGCTGTACCTGCCATGTCCCCCAGCCGCCCTCTCCCTTGCTCCCCTGTCGTTCCGCGCACCGCCAGCCCCCAGGGGCTTCGCCCTGCCCGGTCCGGGTTCAGCACCGCGGACAGCGCCAGGACGGCGGCGTCAGCACCCGGGGCAGTGCCGGGGGAGCGGCGGAGCCGGGCAGCGCTGCGGGAGCGCGGAGAAGCGCGGCTCCCTGCGGCGGGCAGGGCTCTGGACGTGGGTTTTAGCTGGGCCCCCTGCTCTGGGAGGACCAGGGGAACCCCCGCTGGTCTCCCCGCGATAAAACAGGCTGACTGCCTCTGCCAGAGCCAACCCCGAGCACGGTGCCGCTCCCCGCCGGGTGTCAGGAGCCAGAGGAAGTCTCGGCTAGGGCCACCAATCTTTCCTGAGCCAAATGCATGCAGGAGTGAGAGCAAACACGTTAACAAATGCCATCTTCTAACTTGCTCGAGGGCGTTTCTGATGACTCTCTTGCAGTGGTTATCTCTAACTTGTTACGGCTAACTGGCTGCACAGCAGGACTGTTTACATGCACACCCACAAAATGAGTCCTGAAGAAACTGGTCAAATATATGTGTTCTCAACTTGTTTTCCTTAAGAAGACTTGTTGAGAAATTGCACTTTCAGCTTAGGGAGCTATCCCATTGCTGAGGTACATGATTACACAGCTGGAGTTTGTGCCAGTCAGACAGACGTATTCAATTAAGCAGAACCCCACCCCCCACCCCCCAAACAACTCTTGGTCAAGAACTCAGACATTTGGTGAGCAGTTTAAAGACATATACAAAATGAGCCAAATAAAAGTATTCAGGTTAGTGATAATTCATCAAAAGCCAAGAGATATTTATTGTGCTGATAGGCTGTAAATTACTTGCTTGGTTTTCCTATACATATCTCATACTGGTAGTTACATATGCAATTATTGCTTCAGACTATGAAAAAAAATCCAGAAAAGCAAACAGCATAATGAATAATATTCACTGGGGAAGATAGAGATGGGTTAGTCATTTCTGTGCTGTTCACTGTGTCAGGATGTTCTTTTTTCATTAAGCAAACAAGATTTATTTAATCTTGCCTTGGTCCTGATAGGCAGTAAACTATAGATACATGCAGAATTATTGGTTTTGAATCCAAATCCCCAGCCTCTTGAGGTTATGCTTTAACTAAGATCAAGCTATCACATCACAGCAGCTACTGGGTTCTTTCTTTGCATGTGCTCCTTCCTTGTTAAAAACTCTCTGTTTCAAATAAGTCCTAGCCTAGCAGAGAAAACCACATAGGTGAGTCCTATTCATGCATGGGAGTTATTCAGGCTTTGTACTTATCCAGGGGCCCCAAGCAAATTAATTCCTAAGAATAAGTTGAGGTAAAGTCTTTTTTAAGTATAGGTCCATGTTTTGCCCTAACTACGCTTCTTGGCAAGCCAAGTGAAATAATGAGTTAAGCCTTTATGGAAATGGAGACCTGAATTTCTTAATGATGGGCCTCGTGTTTTCAGACTTAGCTCAGAGAGAGTATGGAAATAAATGACTAAACTGTAAGTATGGTCTTGGGAACTCATTACTTTCCTGTGGGAAAATGAGAAGAAGTAATAGAATACAGCTCTTCAGGGCAGTTACCAGATCATTTATAATACTGCAAGCTATTGATTTTGTTATGTAAGGCAATACTCCTGCAGAGTCAGAATAATTTTATCAGATAATTACAAAATGTTTTTGCCCTATGAGCAACATAAGAAAGAAATTCATTACTGGGACATCAACAGAAAATCCCACAACCTTTATCACTTTAGTAAGAGACAGAATTCTTTGTAAAATTTCTGCCAGTGCATTTACACCACATTCAATATGAGCTTCCCAAGATATGTAATTCCACTGCTGAAAATATTTACTTGTTTTTCACAAGCATGTATTTGTAGCCTTGTTTTGTAATTATTTTATTGAAATATGGTATTTTGGAAGGCAGGCAGGTTCTCTCCTTCAACCAATGTGAGAGAAATATGATTTAATTTATATTTTTGTAAAATACCCATCACAAGGTATTTATTTAAATGCTTCACAGGTATAAGGTCTATGTTGTTCTTTCTTTCACCTATACAATTCTGGACACTGTTGCTGTAAGATTACTGGGTTTGTCATGAGCTTCTTATGGCATTTTCACATATATGAATAGATTTTTTTTCAGGAGTTGTTTATATGCTTCTATAAAAGCAAGAAGTAAAAGAATTCGTATGACCACTTTCCAAAATACATTAAACTACATCTTAAGTAATAGCTGTTGAAGTGTTGTAGAGAACACATTTCTGTTTTATTGTTTCTTTTATTTTCTTTGTTGTTAAAAGCTTGGGAGCCCAGTTCAGTGTTTTCATCATCTGCTTTCTACAGAATGTTGCTTTTTAATTGGGACAATTAAACACTGGCAGTTCTAAATAAGAGACAGGGCTTAGGTTAATGTGTATGTTACATTTATGTGGATGTATGATTTTTACTAGAGGAGACAGTTTGGTACTAGAAAACAATAGTCCCAGTGTATTAAGTATCAATATTTAAATATTGATCATGCAGAAAATGCAAATGCTTCTTAAACAATGAATGCTAAATTTACCAAACAGTAAACCCAAGAAAAGAGTTTTAATCTCATTCCCACTTGGTGGTGTCTTCCTGGAAAATATTTTGGGTTTTACCCCAAAACTGTGCACTGGATGCTTTAGTAGTATGCTGTTTTATTATATGTGTGTTATGAATAGCTGGGATTGAACAATAGGATGTTACTAACTCCACTTTTCCACACACCGCTGCAATTTTGAATTATGCCCAAGTACACTGGCTGCCAGGGAATATTGGAGCCTTCTGGCAGAGGCTCATGACAGTGTTGTGGAGTGTCTGTCAAAAGGACAGCCCACACCAGGCCACCCCAACCCAGCGTACTGTGGGAGGTGAATAGGAGCAGTCCTGTCTGTGCAGGGGTTGGAGAAGGAAAACCTCTGTGGTCAGAAGTCATGTGCAGAGACTGGAATTTTTCAGTTCTATGCATTAGCATGGCAGCTGCGAGGGCACCGTGCTGCAGATGTGTATCATGTCCATAAGGAGGCTCAGAGCACCATCCTCATTCAACTCCTCACCTAGTCTGCCTAGTAGAGAGTATTCTAAAGGGCCAAGGGAATCTGACGAATAAGGAAACAAATCTTGTTTATATTTTAAAGGCTTATTAAAATAGATATTTGCTAGCTAGTAACATGAACTCCATTCATGAGCCTGAACATATGGCCAGCAGGACATCCTGTCTTCAGATAGAGGAGCAAAAAAATAATTTAAAGTTCTTAAAAAGATATGCAATTTTTACCAGCAGTTCATGCCCAGTAAAATCAATGAAGATCTGCATGAGTGCAAGGTCTGCACAGAGTCCTGACTGCAGAAGCCACAGTTCATACCAGAGGTTGCAGAAGAAGCTCTAATATAACTGAGACAAACATCAAACATTCAAATGTAGAACGTAGAAATTTGCTCTGGAATATTAGTTTTGAATTAAATTAATAATTAGGCTTTGTATTAAAAATTAACTAAAAGGTGAAAGCCCATTGATTCCCTGCTTCTATTTGCCAGTTACAACTTCAGGTCAGCCATTAGTGGTATCTGGATATGAGGTAGAGTGTGACATTCCTTGTATAAGCATCCATGAGAATAGGAGTCACACTATTACTGTAGGTCTGACAGGAAGATAAGAAATGCCCTGAGAAGATATGTTACCTAATTACAATAGCATACATCACCTTAGTATTAGAAAATAAAAGTCTCATTCTATCAGGCCTCAAAATGAATGCAAGTATATGGCTGGAAGTGCATATCCATGATACACACCATTCTTCAGTTTGATATTATTTACTTCCAAGAAGCATTTGCTTTCTCATCTCACTTCAGTAGGAAAATAATGTATTAGTATATCCAAGGGCAGAACTAGCCTTGCAGTCAGAAAAACTCATGCATAGCTTGCAATTCATGAGAGTAAATTATGATTCGACAGAGATTTAACTTTTTTAACGCATTAGCATTAATAGCACTGTATTTGTTAGTGCAGACAGTGAAGGCTCATTCAAATATTTAAGGCAGACAGCCTGCCATTAATCCTTGCTGCCAATGACCTGCCCTTTCTGTTATGTACCTAGTGAGTGGTTTATACCGAGAGAGATCAGCTTCAGACTTTGACATGTATCTGGACATCTGAGCCTCTCAACCAGAGGAAGTCTCTGACTCAACATGGAGACTTCAGGATTCTTTCACAAATGTAAACATGATCTTAGCTGGTTGGCCTTGAGGCAGTGCCACATGATCGAAATGTGGGTAAAGGCAGTGCTTGGAGACAGTTTGGGTGGGGAGAGGTGCTTTAGCACAAGCTTGGTTATAGTTCTACATCCCATCCCAGGCCTTCAGGAACAACCTTAACCCTGACTTTGATTTCACTTCATACCCTTTGACCTGACTGTGTTGGGTCTTTAAGTTCAACCGTGCATTTAGAAAGAGAAGTCCTAGGTCTGATTGCTACTGGCACAGCAGTGACTGCATTTCTCAGGCAAATAAACACCAAAGATCACAAGTTTATACAGCTGTTCTTTATTATATTGCATTAATTTAATCTACATAGACTCTTGGAGCCTGACCTGAAGAAGCCACCATGCTCAGGATTTGTTGGGACACACTGGAGCAGAACGCTGGGGCTAGTTTTCTGATGAAAGCCAAGTGCTGGCATTTCTGCTGAGTTCTCAGAAAAACTTCTGGATGAGAAAACAATAATGTGCAGATTGAAAGGGTGAAATAGAAGGCTGAAAGAACGAACAAGATGATGAGAGAGCGAGCGCACGAGAGCATAGTTAATTCAATGCTCTAATCAACTGTGTTCTGCAGTGCTTTATCATAAGCATCCCTGCATTAGGCTCACCAGCTCAGAGAGCTTTGCAGTGTTGCAGGAAATCCTCTGCTTTTTGCTTCCCATTAAAAAAAAATAAATCTCATTGTGTCTTGTCAATACAGACAACTGAAAAAGGAAAAATTATCATATAATTTAGTATTTATCATAATCAAGAGCAGGGGTTCATTAGTACAATGAGCAATTACCAAACTATTCCTCAAAATATTAATTTGAAGAATGAGAAAATAATGACATTTCCTACCTTCCTGTTTTTCTGCCCCTCTCTCCTGTTGACACACAGAGTCTGCAGTTTCTATCAGCTTGTCAGATCAATTTCCAATTCTTGAAAAGCAGCATTTATGCTAAATAATTGTAATTAAGGACCACCTTCTCCCAGCTTAATAGCTGTCTGGACATGGAGAGGTAATTCCCTGTTGATTTCCCCGGTCCAGATTTATGCAGAAAAAGCTTCAATAAGCAATGCCTGCTTTAAGTATAGCCTTCCTGGGCTCCCTATAGCATCAGTGAAAGGAGCTGGGGAACTCTAAAGGGCAACTTTTGTCCACCAGAGATCTCAGTAGGCTTCTAGAGATGTCATGTTTTGGTGCCTCAGTTTTCATGGGATACTTCTCAAGTTATTAAATCAATGTGGCAGTCTGCAGGTGCAGAAGGTGCGATGAATCCCTGTCTTCAGAGCTCCCATACCCATTGATCTTGATTTCCATGGTCCTACACCACCATCTTCCTGTCGAGTTTATAAAAATCTCAATAATACGTAGAACTCAAGCTTATATTTTTCTTCCATTGTTTCTGAAACTCTCCAGCTGCAGCATGAAGTAGCCGAGTGCATCCTGGTCTCAGATATGACCTCAGACTACCAGAGCTGGAACCAACAGCAGGAGCAGGGAGAACATAGTTATGCAAGGAAATGGAAGGAAACCTTTTTTTAGTATTAAAACCAGTGGTCTTTTAAGGATATCAGGATTGCTATCAATTGTGATGGACTCTGAATCATGACCTCTGTGTCAGTGTGGAGAGGAGAGGCCATTGAGCTGGAGGGGAAGTATAGGAAACTGTGACAACTTTGGTCCAGCCCTAGTGTTGTGCTCTCCTTAGTATGCTGCTGGCTTTCTCTCATGCAAATGCAGGAAAGCATACCAGTTGGATGGGAAATAAATAAAATGCCTCATTTAATTCTTTATTGAGTGGGAACTAGGAATTATCAAATCTTCACCTAGCATCATTGTTACAGGGAAGGAGGAGGAGGGAGGCTATTGGATCGTGGTCCATTAATACTACCCAGTGCGATGTGTACATCAAACTGGGTCTGTCTCATAAAATGCAGTGTCTGTCCAGAAATCTTGCAGTCTCGGGCTGCTGTGAAATGCTGTATAAATTCTAATACTTCAGGTCGTTAATCATGTTAAATAAACTAGATACACGTTTATCTCAGACAAGTATCTGTCTGGAATATGAAGAGTCTTTACAAAGCTGCTGTATTCTATTTATTAGGCATAATTACATTAAAGCATAAAGTGCATGAGAAGTCTTTCAGGATTACAAACAAAGTAACGTTAATCTTCTTTCTGGAAATATACCAAAGTTACTATTCAAATTAGAAAGCAAAACAATAAAAAAGAAGGTCCTGCTTGTTCATAAAATATTCCATCAGTATCTGCAACCATTCTTGTGCTGGTGACTATAATTGCCTGTAGGATATTTACAATATGATTTTGTGGTGGCTGTTGACTTTGCACTTGTGAGTGCTATGCAGTTTGTGAGAACACAGCTCTCATGTGACAAATCTCCAGACATGTATTATCTTTTTTTTTTTTTTTTCTTGTACAACTGGATTTTAACTTTTAAGAGGTGACTGCCAAATTCTGGGTTTGGCTGAGTTCTCCATTGCTAGTCAGAGATTGCAAAGCTATGTAAGAATCTAAGAAGGTCAACATTTGGAAGAGGTGGGAAGGAGAAAGGTTGGAGCCAGAAAGAATGAAAGCATACAAAAGAGAGAAAGGCAAAAAACCCGAGTACTGGATTGTAATTGCTCCTATATTCAGAACAACTCCTTCCATGGGTCTGGGTTGGCTCAGTGAAAATGTATGCCTTTTTGCAACATCTGCACATTGCTGATCACTATTTCCCTTCTTCCTACCCTTTGCAACTAGCAAATTTATGGGTTTAATTCGAATCCACCTTTTACCAGATCGCAGGGCTCAGAAATGCATTTCACAAGAAGCTACAGCAGTTAACACTACCAAAGCATTCTGGATACATAAAAAATAATTGCAAAGGTATTCTAAATTGCTACCCAGAAAATAAATAGTACCCACAGTGTATAAACAGCAGACCTCTATTATTTGCATTCCATCAGCGTTTGCTGCAGAAAATAGCTTTGCTCTTTCATGAAATAAGAGGCAATAATAGCAGATATGAAGGCAGTATATCTCCAACCAAAACTTAAACTGAAATACTGTATAAAATCAAAGAATTAAGGAGGGAAACAGAATAAATAATGAGGAAGAAGTTCTGGCTTGGACTGTTTGCAAAGAAGAGAACTCATGTTTTGTTTATTGTTTGGTTTTTTAATTACAGCTGCATTCATAAGGCAGACTAGTGGGTTTGGGAAGTCACTACTTTTAAAAGAGAATTAAGCGGCTGTCTAGTAGGAAACTCAGGTAAGGTCCTTCCTTAGAGATGCAGAAGAGAAAAGATGTATAATATTATCATGAGGGGAAATAACAAAAGAAACTGGAGGAAGCCTTACTGGAAATGCATAGGAATAGTAAATCCTGCCAAGCTGTTACAGAAATAGAATCACAGAAAATGCGTGATCGTGTATATGCATTTTAGTCAAAGAGCATTAAAGTCTTTCCATTAATTTCAGGGGGGTTCATATCAGACCTTAAATGTAAATTTATTTTAAACAGGCAAGAGGAAAGGAGAGAGAACTGAAATATGACTCCTTAGTACATTTAAGGACGACTTCACTACTTAAAACTGTCATCAGAAATCTTTGTATAATCCAGCCTGAACTTTGTTCCTATTTGTGCTGCATAATTCTAAGTATGCAGTCAGCAGATAGAGATCAACTAAACACACTCTAGAAATGTCTATATGTTTTCCAAATCCTCTTCCTTTACAATGATTTTAAGATGCCGTTTTATCACATTTTGTCATAGTACAAGGACGTGATGGGAGTTTTGCAGCTCCCTGGGAGTAGACACAGCGTATTTTCAACAGGGATAGCAGTATATCAACCTAAATATTAACCAGGAGTTGGAACCTGACTATTCATGTTTGACCTTTAGTGAAGATCAGACTGCTTTAGGGCCAAAGCATGGATTTGGAAATAAATATGAAAATATATTTCAAAGCAGATTATTTTAAAATTAATGGTTCTTGCAACTTGCATGAAATGTCAGTCAACAGTGGTTGAGGTAAACCTAGCTGAAATGGTCAAATCTGAGGCACAAAAAATGTCATCTGCTGTATTTCCTCATACCAACCAATAAAATACCATAATTCTTTTTTAAAAGTCAGAATAAAGTCATAGTTAAGATAATTCTACTTTCCATTAATTAAATTTCCCATAAACAACTGGTGCAGGATCAGACCCACGTTAATTTATGTCAATAAGTGTAACCACCAGCTTGAGAGATAAGCAAACATAGTTTAGATCAGCCGGTTATACAGATCACTGTGATAAAGGAGAAACTGACAGAGGGAAAACTATACTATTCCTGGAAAAAAGTATCATGGCTCGTAATTGTGCTGGACTAGATTCTGTGTGAAGTGGACCTTTTCAGTAATAAACATTGTACTGAGTCTAAGGAAAAAATCTGTACTTGACCAGTAGGACCATTAAAGTGGAAGAGAAACTGTAGCTGTAAAGTGTTCAGGCAAGGCTGCCTGGTATGGTTCAAGACAAAGACAAACTAAGGAGATGGGCTGTGCAACTTGGAAAGGTGAGCGCAAACACTTGCAACTGAAATTACAAGAAATCTTTGTTATGTTCTTGAAAACAAGACCTCAGGGACACCCCTTACCTCCACCCCTCCTCTCCACAAGCAGTATAGGGAGAAAAATCAAGCCTCACTTTTTGCATGTTATAAAGAAGAACTTTCTACAGCAATTAAATTCCTGCCTTCAGACTAGCTTTTAGCTTTTCAAATCTGAAGTTGAGTCAGGCTGGACCCAAAACCTATATTCCACAGTTCAGCATAGTCTCAGTCTAAAGGCTGAATTTTGCGGGTTGGCTTCATAGTCCGTTAAGCTTCATTGGCAAGAAGAAAACCCAACCCCAAAACCCAAAGCTGATCTCCAGACAAACCTTACTCTCCGGTTATAACTGTAATCATCAAAGCCATACTCAGTAACCTAGAATTAGCACTTCTGCTTAATCCTACACACTGACGTGGGAAGCAAAGAGGAGGAGAACAGTGTAGCTCTGATGCAGCTAGATAAACATGTATTAATGATTAGTACAGAGGTCAAAATTAGAACTATTAGAATTAAAAGAAATTTTTAAAAAGCTTCTCCCCCCTAATAAAAACGTTTATACAAGTAACTGAAAAATTAAATGCTTTACCTTTGTATTGCCTGTGAAGATTTCCTCTGTGCCAATAATTAGGACCTAATCTTGTATGTCCTACCAACTTTCAGGATTTTGATTCATGTGAGAAGTTTTTTGTTCAGTGTATGCATATTTATTCTTCTAATTGAATGCCTATCATGAACTCAGAACATAACCTAATAAACATTACTGGATATAAAAATTAGAAAATAATTTCACAGAATTATAGAAAAAATATTTTAGAAGGGACATCTGGACATCTTTAGTCAACCTTTACCAATACCAAGCAGAAGGGAATAATCCCTTCCCTCAAACTTCTTGTTAATTTGTTAGAATTTGCTGCATGTGTACACATCTGATCCATGTGCACCTTGCTTTCTGTAGAACACACAGGTCCTATTCTGCAGTGTTGCTACCTAGAAACTTGGTCCCCAGCCTGTATTGATGTACAGTTCTTCCTTGGGTTCAGGACTTTGCATTTGTCTTTGTTCAACTTCATGAGGTTCTTGGTAGCCCATTCCTCTTGATTGTCTCAGTCTCCCTCAGTAATATCCCTACTCTTCTCGTGCATCAACTGCTCCTTCCAGTTTGGTGTCATCTGGAGGCTTGCTGAGATGCCTCAGTCCGATTGTCCAGTTCACATTAGCATTGGCCCCTGTAGGTATCAACTCCCAAGAAACACCACAAACTAAGACTTGAAACTGTAAAACCTTCGAGTTGAAAGGTCCAGCCAATTTTCTACTCCCTCTTACAGACTACCAGTCCAGTCCATTTGTCCTTGTTTGCCTAGCAGTTATGGGATAGTGCCAGAAGTCTTGCTAAAGACTTCTTACTCTTCCCTCATCCACAGACCAAATCATTTCATTGTAGAAGGCTGTCAGATTGGTCAGTGGTTTGCCAAGGGATAAATCCAAGGTGACTCTTCCTGGTCATGTTTTTGTATTTCATGTGTGTAGAAATAGCTTTTTTGAGAATTTTCCTGCTTATCCCTCCCAAGGACTGAAGAAAGATCGATCAGCCTGTTATTCCCTAAATCCACCTTCTTGTCTTTCTTAAAAGGAAGGCATATAATTTTCTTGTTTACAGTCATAGTGGAACCCCTTATATTGATTTTGAATATTCTTATGCTCATTATTCTCCTTTTCAAATGTCATAATTCCTTCCACTTTAAGAATCTTTGTCTCTTGTTACTCACTTGGCTGATTCTCAGGGTATAACTTGATTTTCTGTGTGAATAGTCTATCATCAAGTGACTACTTGGCAATCGTTTCCAAATTTGTGTCATATTTCTAGAAGGGTTATATTTTATTTGTAAAGCTTTCTCCTGCAAAAAGTAGGTGTACAGCATCCCAGCCCAGAAATGGATTTGGAATTTTCCTTTATAAACTGTTACCTATAAAATTCCTATCCTCACCAAATACTTTATGTGTACATGTGTACTGGAATAGGAAGCTATTTAATTTGGAGGAACTTTTAAATCATTTCCAACAAAACAAGACAAAAGTTTGAAAAAAGGAAAATGGTAAAAATGTTTCATTCGCCTGGCAGGTGTTTGTCATTTGAGTACCTCTGCACTACACAAGTCCACAGAGCTCTTCGGGCACATATAGCTAGTTGTACATAGGAGTTTCAATTCAGTTACTTTTGAGACATTATTTTTTCCCGATATTTTCAACTGTATTTTTTAATACTAGTTATACTTGAAAGGTAGCTGCTGCTTTTGAAGTGAATGAGAGTTTTCCTACTCATTTCAGTGGAAATAAATTGAAACCCTTAATTAAATTTTGTCACCTATATCAAACTTCATGGAAGAATTGTAGCATAGTGGCATTTTCCTCATAGACATACCCTTGTGGGATAATAATTGAAAATGTGAATTAACTGCAATAACTATCACATAATCAGGGTTTTTCTTCTAAGACAGTCAATTTGCTGATTGACTTACACTGCTACAACAGTGACTTGAATTAAACTACTGTCATTTCAGTCTGCTAATAAAAGCATAGCAAGAGCATTACAAGGAATTCTGAAACAAGTATACCCTTGCTCAGCTTTGCTTTAGATCAGACTGTTTTCTCCAGCTTCTTTCTTAGCTCCCTAAATACAAACGTCTCTAGACTATACCAAGTTACCACAGCTGTTTCAGGTGCTGAAATAAACTAAACACTCATTATTTACTCCACCCCAACAAGTGGCTGATCTTTCCCTTGCTTTCTTTTCCCCTTGCTCTTTCTCCTGCTCCTTATATCTGTAGCGAAAAAGCTTTTTTTCCCCTTCATTCAGCTTGTCAAGGCTACTGAACAAAGCCTTTTATCTCCACTAGGCCTCTGAAAATGTGCCATGGTTACCCTCCATACTTGGAGGGACTTCTCACATCCCTCCTGAAGGCATTCTTCTCTTTTCCTCAATGTATATTTATGAGAAAGCTTGGGAGTATAAAGGTATATTAAAAAGTGGTTCAATTATCCTTTTGCAAACCACAAGCAAATTCTAATTTTCCCAGATTAGAAGGCAATAAACTCCATCCTCCAGCACGTGCCCTCATCTTTAATGAAATGGTTTTCATTTCCCCACTGGAGTGATATATTCTGTCTCCTAACTGAAATGATATATTTTGTCCCCAAGAGCATGCAGGGGTGAAGTGCTAAGAAGTGCCAAGAAACACTTCAGAGCACTAACCACAGGCAGGCAGAGTACTCCATTTTCTAAACAAAAAGCAATTATAGCCCTTATTAACCTCTACCCCTTCTACAGGCAATGGGACGAGAAAAAAAGAACAGTCTTTACTGAAAAAACACAAAACATTTTCAGTTTAGGAAGCAAAGAAGCAGCATCAGGACAATGACTGAGAAAGCAGTGTTGCAGGGCTCTGTTTATTCTATCATAGACTCATCAAAGACTCTGATAGTTCAGATGACACACATTCAGTTTAAAGGCAAATAATGTTTTCTTCTAATTACTAGCACTTTGAACTTTTAAGTAATATCTCAAAGTGAAGCTCTCCTGCCTCTAGCAACACCCACAGAAAGAAGAACATTTCAAGCTTAGCATCGCTACAGTAGATGCAGCACACAGCATCTTACAGCTCTACGTTATTGGCAGCACCATAAAAAGAAGATACAATGATAAGAGATGCAGGCCAGGGTAACTCCTGATTTGCATGTCATGCATTCTCACTGGTGGTGTATGGAATCAATCATAGACCAAAGGACAGAAACTCAAGAGACTTGCTGACTGCAATCATGTACCAAACAGAAACTGTATCCCTACAGAGATAGTTCCTCAGGTAGGGGAAGCTGACCCACAGAAGAAACAGAGTTGTTTTCCCAGTTTCAGTCAGGTTCTTTGCCGACACGGATGATATAGCTGCTCTGTACTACACTGCCTGGCTCTTAGTGCCTTCAGTCTAGCGCCATGAATGGAGAACATCAGATTCCAAAAGCTTTCAGCCTGATCTCCATGTGCTACTGATGATCATACAGCTATACGCACTTGTGGATTGCTGGATGTTGTAAGAATGCCATGGTCAACTATTCCAAATGGTCAACTATTTGTACCAAACCAAGGTCACAGGAATCTAGTACAAAGTACACTTCATGTTCGCTTTTTATCAGATCACTGAATTAAATCCATGGGCTACAGCAGTTTACAACCCACACACAGAGATGGACATTTTGCTTGGTACAATTATCCTCTAATCCAAATAATCCCTGTTAAAAAAACTTAATTTTCTTCGCTGTCACAAACTGAAGTTGTTCACCTTTATAATGAGATTCAGTGCTCCGTTCCACTGTCACTTTCCTCATCAAGTAGTTCTTGTCTTTCCATGCTGCTGCAGTATTATATAACCAGCCACGTGCAAAATCTGGATGCAAACCCAGCTCAAGTGCCAGCCTCAAGGCAGCACAGCCACCTTCAGTTAGCTATTTGGAGAAGGGTACAATCTTGCAGTTGACCAGTTCCCATTACAAAGTAATGATGCTCAAGCCTCCTAAGTGCCATTCTCTACTGCCTTGAACTCTGAAGAGTCACATATTCACAGTCACCTGTGAAAATGATGATGGGAAAATTTGACAATCACTTTGCCGGAGTGTGAACAGCGTGCAAAAACTGTTGGTGAAAGATAGTAAAATTGCAACAAAAAAGACAGGAGTGGTGGGACAGAGAGAGCAGAGAATGATGTTTTAACATCAGAGTCCAAGAGAACACATTACCAAGTCCAAGAGACAAACATTAAACTTGGTAACATTTCAGTGAAGGATTTTTAGTCTTTCCTGCCACACAGGTGTGAATTCCTCACAATGTTCATGGACAAAGATTAAAAGAAAACATAAAGGTCAAATATCATGAATAGCAATACTGATTATTTATTAAAATTCCATTATTTGAGGTGCACAAAAGGCCTTAAGCTCCATTCTGTGCATATCAAGCCTATAATATATGCATATAAAGCATGCCAAGAAATGCATTTCAGAGACTGAATTGTGGCTGAGCTGCTTTCGTACCCAAAAGGTCAGTGTAGTGCTGTTCCCTTTAAGACTAGTCCTATCAAGAGGCAGAACTTCTTCAGACACAGGCGCACCCTCATGCTAACAATTCTGTACAACAAAATGTCCCGCCATTAATTCACTACAGGATTCAGTATTTCCCTCACAACAAAGCAGCATAATTCATCTAGGCCAACAAGTCTGTAAGCCGCTAGCCCAGAAGCTCTCAAGAGCTATTAAATACAGGTTTCAGGATGGAATTTTAGTATAAGGTGTTAATAAGCATCATGATATGTATAGCTGAAAGTAATGAACACAGGCAGTTCCACAAGAAGTAAATTGTCTCTCAAATATTTGTCAACCTGTATCACTAAGGACAGTGACAGATGAGGTCAATGCTTCATCCCAAGCATTGGACTACCTTTGAAATGGCTGTATTTCCCTTTCCATGAAGGATAAGAGAAAAAGATACTCTTCACTGGACATGCCACTTAATAGAATTTTCTAAGACTCATGAAGGAAAGCTGTGAGATTTGCCATCAGATGAAATAACAGTCATAAGCATTTTAACACAGGACAGCTCAAAGGCAGAAATGGTAGATGATTGTATAGGTTTCGCAGCAGTACCAGTAACAGAACAGGAGGAAGAGGAGGGATAAAGTTGACTATGACCGTCTTTGGCAACAGACAGTTTCCATTTCCTGAGTAATCGTCTGCTGAGATCAGGAACAGACACATTGTCCTGGTAGGCAGAAAAAATTCTATTCCAAATCTGTTATGAAAGAACTCTTCAAGAATTCAGAGGCTGCATTACTGCCAAGAAGCCTGAGTCTGAACTGTCTAACTGAAAAGTTCTTGGGCTTACCGGTACCACTAACCGCACTTCTTACTCCAGACACTGATACTACCTTGAATGAATGAATTAATCACAATTAATAAGGAAGCTCATAAAGGTGCATCAATTGATTTAGGGAAACAGAGAGAATATAAGCATCAGGAACACAGTCTCGGCCAGTTCTTTTACAGAACGGCCAAATTGATGACTGGATAAGAACAAAGGTTCAGCTCTCGTGCTCATATTGGACAATTGGGATGAAGTGTGGCTTCTTTGATCTCAGAATAATGTTCCAAGAGCTGGTGATTAGACAAGTGCCACCTCTTGACAAAGACAGAGGTAGACCACCTTTGTTTATAAACTTTGTCCTGGAGAAGGATTTTAACTGCCCTTGAAGAGAAGGCTGACAGGAACCGTCAGGAAAAATTTCATAGGCAAAAGGGTTGTCAGCCTTTGTAACAGGTCACCCAGGAAAATGCTTGAGTCATCATCCCTGGTGGTATTTAAGAGACACATAGGCATGGCGCTTAGGAACGTGGTTTAGTGGCGCACTTGGCGGTGTTAGATTAATGTTTAGACTTGATGATTTTAAGGGTCGTTTCTAACCTAAATTGTTCTACAATTCTATGATTCTAGGTATGTGTAAACACCAGTGACTTTGGCAAGTACCTAAAGTCAAAGAAATACATAGGGCCATTCATGAAAAGGTCATAAAAAGGATGAAGTGAATGAGGGAGTCAATCCATTGAACAATTAACTTCCTTTGTATTTACTGTCTTTCTTGGATTAGCACAGATGAATGCGGTGGTTTGGCTCTGGCTGGTGGCTGGATGCTCACCAAAGTCGCTCTTTCACTCCCCTTTTCAGCTGGACAGCGAAGAAAATATATATTGAGAGGCTTAGGAGTCTAGATAAGGACAGGGAGAGATCATTCTGCAATTAGCATCACAGGCAAAAGACTCAACACAGAATAAAGGAAAGAAAACTAATTTATTACACTACACTGCACTGCACACCCAGTGACAGCAAAGTTGGATAATGAGAAGTGCAACCAGATCTTAATGCACCTCCTCACATCCCTACTTTCTTAGCAGACTTCACTTTAGTCATGATTTTGCTCCCTTCTTCCCCCCCCATTGTGGCACGGGGAGGGGCAGGGAATGGGGGAATGGGGGTTTCGGTCTGTTCCTCACAAGATGTTCTCCTTCTTATCTGGGAAGAGGGGCATTCCTCACACCCTTCCCCTGCTCCAGCCTGGGGTCCCACCCACGGGAGACAGATGTCCATGAACTCCAGCATGAGTCCTTTCGCACGGGGTTTCAGATCTTCACCAGCTGCCCCAGCGTGGGTCACTGCTATGGGGTGCAGTCATACATCACAGAATGTCTCTCAGTCTCTAAGGCCCAGACTGCTCCAGCCTGGTCCTCCATGGAGTCACACCCTGCCCCCCACCCCAGCAAACCTGTTCTGGCATAGGCCTCTCCCTCTCACTCATCTCTGTGTCTCTGTCTCTCTCTCCACGGGCTGCAAGTGCTGTCAGAATCTTGCTCCCAGTGTCTTCATGGCTCCACATGCTCCAGCATGGAGCTTCTCCACAGGCTGCAGGTGGGGTCTCAGCCTTTTCCATGGGCTGCGGGGGGACACCCGCTCCACCATGGGTTTCTCCACAGGCTGCAGGATCATCTTTCTCTCCAGCACCTGGGGTGCCTCCTGCCTCCCCTTTACTGGCCTTGATGTCTGCACAGTCTCTTACATCTTCTCACTCCCTTCTCTGGTGGCAAAATGGTGTCTGTTTGCAGTTTTTTTCTCCTAAATGTGATTCCCAGATGTGCTGTGACCATCACTGATGGGCTTGGCCTTGGTCAGCAGCAGGCCTCAGCCTTGAGCTAGCTGGTGTTTGCTCTGTCGGGCCTGCAGAGAGTTTCTAGCAGTCCCCCTTCTCCACCAGAACCAAGATACACAAAACTACAACAATGATCAAGATAACAAGTTAACCAATGCAACAGATGCTTTAAGAGTTGGTTAACGCAGTAGGTTTGTTCAGTGCCTATCCAACCATACTATGTATACGGAGGTACTAGATGTGAGTGTCCAGGTAATGATAGAAGGAGGAAAGGGATAAGGTGATAACACATTGGGGATTTTAAAAAGGTCATTGAACTAGAAGTATCAGTAGATGAATTCTTTTTTTGGTAATTATATTTGATTGCAGGAGCTGTTGATCACAGGGATGTGGGGGATTTTAGTAGAAAACTACAGCAGTTAAGGAAAGCTGTCCTTCAGAGAAAGGGCACACACCCACACAGGCACACACACACACACGATTTGAGATGAAGTTTAAAAAACGTAGTAAAAGATCAGCTGAGCTAACTTGTGAATTTTGCATTGACCTTACAAGAGGACGTGCTGGGAGAGTCTTGGCCTGCTTCTCAACAGGAAGGAAAGCTACAGATGATACTCAGTAGGATAAAAAGTATTTTATGTGGGTTTTGCATCAGCTTTCCTGGAAAGGCCTGTGGTGAGCAAGGGACTTGTACAGTTCAAACCAAGATGGAAGATCTTACCCTATAACTGGGAAGGTATGGACTACAGTATGCATAAAGTTAGATGTAAACCTGATTAATACATTAAAGGACTTTCTGAGACAACATCAAAGCTACCTGAGAATTCATGGAGAATAATTCTAGCAGATTGGAAAGAGCAAGTGTCATGCCCATCTTTAACAAGAAGGTTTGGCAGAAAAAGGAAGAGAAACTGGTGAATTATGGACCACTCACCTTAACTTACATTCTTTAAAAAATAAAAACTGCTTTAGGTGCCAGAAAATACATATTGAGAGCTGCCAAAATGGTTTTATCAACAGCGCATTGCATCAAGCCAGTCTAATTTCATTCCAAGGTAGATCAACACAGGCTAAGAAAGAAGCTGAGGTTATGTATTTTGATTTTATTAAGACATTACACCATCTGCCACAACATTCTAATAAAGAAGCAGTGAAACTTTGTCTACAAGACGTTACCTAGTCATGGTTACAAAACTAGTTGTAGAAGCATGCCAGGGAAGAGTTATCAGTGATTGACTGACAGTATGTAAGGATGTGTCAAGTTGTGTCTGTACAGTGTCCAATTCTGCCTTACAAAGCATTAATTCTCTAAATGATAGAATTGCACTTATAAAATGTGCAAGTAGTTTAGACTATAAGATTAGCATTCAAAATTATCTTGATAAAAAGAATAAAAGGTTTGAAAGACCAGATTCAAATTCTATAGCAACACAGGCTATTCCTCTAAAACAAGAATAATTTGCTACAAAAACAAAGGACTGGAAACAACAAGAGAACATTATACCTTTCCCAGACCTGCTAGATCTTGCATATTCCATCCTGAAACATCTGATTCTCTCTTACTCTAGGGAGTTAAGCACAAGCAATGCATCCTGCTCCTGAGAGCAAGCTAGGTTTCATTATGCCTGATGACTTTTTACATTCTATCTTATGCTTTAATATAACCAAGCCTCTGCTTTAAATGGCTTCAAAGTTGTTTTATGTTGTTTCTTGCCAAATGTTTCTTCAAGGTGTTCAGCACTTCAGAAATGTAGGACAGCTGTTTTATCACATTGCCTGTAAATTACAACAGACTGTTTGTGTCTGCCAGAAGCATCCTGGCCTGTGAATGGATGTTGAGAAAGGATTAAGCATGCTTGGCTGCCTTGCTGAGACATTTGCGGACGAGGAGGAGGTGAGAGGAGGCCCTTATCAAGAAAGGTTCCAAAACGCCGACTGAGTCACCCTGGACTTGGGACCCCATGAACAGCTGTGACTGGGGAGGAGCTTTGATGTCACTGTCTTCAAGTCCATGCAACCTGTGGGCTGCACAGGAGAACAGTACAGGAAAAGCATCAGTGCACAAAAGCGTATTCTGATAAAGAGGATGCTAAATAATTTATGTCCTTGTCAGTCATGCATATTGAAGCAACCGAATGTTCCTTTCTCATTTTTGGGCAGCAATCACAAAAAACAGATGTTACACTATGTTAATTTTTGTCACTGGCATCTAGCCCCCTGGCAAGATTAAAACAACTGTTGGCATCTTTGGAGCAGCTGGGCAGCAGAGCTGCTTCCTTTACTTACACAATACCATTCTGAATAACCTCTGAGCCTAAGATTTTGTTGCTTTGTAATCCATGTTTTGGCAGTCTTCTCTTCCACTCCTCCTGTTCAAATATGGCATTCCCCAATCCTTATACAGTCTAGCATATATCTTTATTACACCATAAGCTTGCCTGAAAAGTGGATGTAAAATCCATGACATCTGTGACAGAAGGAAGGACATGTTCAGAGTCATCTTTACAGTTTAATTTCTTAGTGTCTTTTTGAATTCAAGCTTCATCAGTAGAGCAGAATAAACAGACTTCAGTATGGTATCATATGTTTCACCTGGATGTCTAGCATAAGTACATAATTTTATATAAAACACTAAATACTTCTGACAGTCATTGGCAAAAAAAAAATATTTGAAGAATAACTGCTATTAATTCCAGCATTGATAGGTGGAATAAGAAAAATTGTTTCTTATAGATCGCAGCTCTTTTGCTAGGAGCTGTACCTGATGTCTCCTGGGAAAAAAATGAAAAAAAACAACCCCAACATAAAAATTATCTACTTATTGGTCAAATGTACAACATTAGGAATGTGTCAATGATAGAATCCAAAGTAGAAATACTATACACCTGAAGAGATAGCAGATGCAATTTTTCCTCTGTTTTAGTTAATTGCCATCAGGAAATGAAAAAATACTCTAAAGTTAAACAATATGCAATTTATTACTTCTGCAGTCTACACTCTCAGTTGTAAGATCACACAGTAAAATACTAGACAGTGCTATATAATGTAAATCCTATGGGTGGGTGTTCCAGCAGTAAAATGGGAGATATACTTAGTAACTAGAAAAGAGAATCATGATTCAAGGGAGAAGGGGAAAAGCTAAATGGAACAGTGTTTCAACACTCTGAGCATTTTAATGGTTTTTACCATAATGTTTGTAGAAAGAAAGACCATGTTTGTTCAAACATTACCTCTTAAAAGTGTTTTTCTGTGAAGTTGAGAAATAAATTGATACCTTTCAACTAAATGACCCCTTATACAGCCAGCACTGTAGACATTTTATTTTCCCCAACAAATAAAAAGCTAAGTGAAATAAAAAATTTAAAAGAATTTTAAATTAACTAATTTTCTAGTTACATAGATGTAATAGTGCTAGTTTGCCAAAACCAATAGGATGCCTTTAATATATTAAAAGCAATTTTACATAACTTTGAATCTAAACACCACCCAACCCCTTAGTGCCTAAAGGACACATAGAAGTGCTGCAAGAAAGCCCAACAGAAAGGCTTTACTAATGCTAAAAGTCTCATAACAGTAAGAAGGGAAGCACAGCTAAGTAAGCCACTTAATGGCTTAATCATTGATTATAATGATTATAAATGAGTGCCTGGGACTGTCTGATATGAAGGCAGTGATACCAAACCCTCCCAGTCTCCAGAGTTATTTCCAAATTTCTTGCCAGAAAGGGCTTTGGCCAATACTAACTCCAAAATGATACCTGAACGTGGGAGATTGTCAGTTGGCCTAGGCTGAAATCATGCTCACGGGCACTCTAACAGTTCAGAATTACACACTACGGAGATCCAGTGTCCACAATATTCATGCACACTTTTTTACTTACTCGTGGACACAGAGCCTTGGAGGGACGAGAAGATCTAAGCAGTGTCTAGATTTGTATTATGCCAACTATTCCTCTTTGACTCTGGAAAGGATAATACAATTGTTCTGTGCTACTATTTCATCAAAAATGCATAATGCAGTGGTCAAAAATTGTCATAATATCCAGCATATCTTAATAACAATCAGCCATTTCAGTCATGCTAGCTGTCAAAAACTTAGACATTTAAAGTAAGTTGGACTGCTCAGTCAGTAAAGAGAAATAAATATTTCCCATTTCAATTACTGTTTTCAGTGGGATAAAATGATTTCTGTTGCCTGCTTGTCTTTGCTTCCAATAACTACAAAGGAGCAAAATCAGCAGCATCATTTAAGAAGGAAAATGTAGGTGAAATGAAGTTTCTGCAGGCTTGGTGAATATAACATCTATAAAATGTGGTTGCATGGAAGATTCCACTGAAAGTTTTAGTGGGCTGTCTTGAAAAGAAAGAGACACGTCACTAAAGGGACAGAGCAAGTTGTTACTAGAATCACAGAATCACAGAAGGGCAGGGGTTGGAAGGGACATCTGGAGATCATCTAGTCCAACCCCACTACTAAGGCAGCATCACCTAAAGCAGGGTATGTCCAAGTGGGTTTTCAATATCTCCAGAGAAAGAGGCACCACAACCTCTCTGGGAAGCCTGTGCCAGTGCTCTGTCACCCTCAGAGTGAAGAATTTTTTCCTTGTGTTCAGATGGAACTTCCTGTGTTCCAGTTTGTGCTCATTGCCCCTTGTCCTGTTGCTGAGAAGAGTCTGGCCCCATCCTCTTGATGCCCATCCTTTAGATATTTATATGTGTTGATGAGATCCCCTCTTAGTCTTGTCTTCTTCAGACTAAACAGACACAGCTCTTTCAGCTTCTTCTCATATGAGTGATGCTCCAGTTCCCTCATCATCCTTGTAGCTCTCTGCTGGACTCTCTCCAGTAGTTCATTGTCTTTCTTGAGCGGGGAAACACAGAACTGGACACAGTACTCCAGACTTGGCCTCACCAAGGCAAAGTGGAGGGGAAGGATAACCTCCCTTGACAGGCTGGCCATGCTCTTCTTAATGCATCCCAGGATACCATTGGCTTTAGTGTCCACCAGGGCACACTGCAAGTTCATGAAGAGCTTGTCCACCAGGACTCCCAGGTCCTTCTCTGCAGCACTGCTACCTAGCAGGCCAGCTCCTAAACTGTACTGGTGCTGGGGTTATTCCACCCTTGGTGCAGGACCCTACACTTGCCTTTGATGAACTTCATTAGGTTCCTCTCCATCCAAATCTCCAGCCAACATTCCAGCCTGCCCAGGACTCGCTGAATGGCAGCGCAACCTTCTGGTGTGTCAGCCACTCCTCCCATTTTTGTACTGTCAGCAAACATGCTGAGGGTACACGCTGTCCCCTCTTTCAGGTCACTGATGACTATATTGATCAAGATTGGACTCACATCTGTCCCATGGGGCTCACCACCAGCGGTGGGCCTCCAACTAGACTTGGCATGGCTTACCACAATGCTCTGAGTCCTTCCATTTGACCACTTCTCAATCCACTTTACCGTCCATTCATCTAGTCCACATTTCCTAAGCTTTCCTATGAGGATATTATAAGAGACGGGGTCCAGAGCCTTACTGAAGTCAAGGTAGACAACATCCACTTCTCTCCCCTCCTCCACCCATCCAGACATGTCATCAGAGAAGGCTATCAGATTAGTCAAGCATGATTTCACTTTGGTGAATCCATGCTGACCACCCCTGATAACTTTCTCCTCCACATTCTTAGACTTGACATAAAAAATGAGCTGTTCCATCAGCTGTCCAGGAGAATTGAGGAGTTCTTGGCTTTTAGCCTTTGTTCTTGCTGGCCGAGACAACCATCTACATTTGAAAGAAGTAGGGATTTTAAAGGGAGAATGGTAAAACAGTTCTTAAAAACAGTTTTGGGGAATATATGTTATGTAGCTTCATGAAATTTGTGAAATATCTGCCTATACTGAACCTAAGCTTTTCATACAGCATTGTGCTTTATGGAATGAACTGGAAGGAAAATGGTCCTGATGTGAGGATATGTTGTAAATAACACTCTTTCAGATTACACTGGACATATGGACATTGGAGAATAACTATTGAACATAGATACCAAACCTGAATATTCTTTCAGTGAATATAGAAAATTTATACCAGATTTATCATATATCTGTATATGCTGTTTATGTCACTTTGGGAATCATAGACAAAATTCTGCAGGATATATTTTTAGATTACTGCATGATTTCACGTGACTTGAATCTAAATTTAATCCAAAAGTAAAATGACTAATTACATTATTTCAAGCCCCCAGAAGCTCAAGACCATTCCAATAGATAATTCAATACCAAACCGAATAAGTGACATTCAGTGAGTACAAATGTAAAAATACAGCTTTACTTAACAAAAGACGTGATTAACTAGTTGAAAAAACAACAGAGTGTGTCACCCAGGGACACAGAAAGGACTGCTATCTAATGAAGAAAGCACTGTCATTGCGTTAAACTTTCCTACTGTTATACATTTTAGAACACTCTCATTAAAATAAGGTGATTCAAAGGCAACTTAAGTAATTAATTTAGATTCCACATCCCCTCTGGGTTGAATGTGGATCTATATAAACATGCTTAGCTGTTGGCAGAGAGGACCAAAGTCCCTAGGACATTCGATGATACAAGCCTCAAGTTTCCCATGAATATGTGCAATCAAACCCAATGCATTAATATCAGACAATGCATTATTCCCAGGTATGTTAAGCCTTTAGCTAAAATTCTATTTTTCTGTAAACCAAGAGAAGTGTGTGACTCATGGATATGTTTTTCTGTTGTTTTTAAGAGTAAGGGTCACCATTAGTTCATTCATTCTTACTCCTGTACAAAGCAGACATAAACCCTAGCCTAATATCTTGTCCTTACCAAAAGCATATTTTTCCAGGCTATGTCCAGGTCTTGTCATGAGAAGTGGTGAATCCATATCATACCTTGCAGCTGGACACATAGGTTATTGTACAAACTTTACTAAACATTTGTGCCTCTGGTTTTGTTTGCATTTGTCAGGCTTTGACTTTCCTCTCTCATTTCTCATTACACATACCTTCCTCCTCTGCATTAGAAAACTTTGCAGTACTGGCTGAACTGTGGTCAATTACAGAACTGGAATTAAATTGTCAAATAATTCCATTAGGACAAAATATGGTGGTGAATTTCCAGGACACACTGTCTTAAGCTCAATATAAACTGCAGACTTTAAAGAAAAACATGTTATCTTTTCTTCCAACCTATATGACCTATTAGTCCATATCTAGGCATGTTCCCTTTGTAACAATCTCCCATTCCCTCTAGTGTATCCACCTTCAGGCAAGCTGCATTAAAGCTTTTTTAAGCCACAATACGTTCAGTTATTAGTAAGTACAGTGAAATGCCAGCTTATAATAAGCCAAGATGAAATATTTAAATATCCACAATTTTTGTCAGTGGATCATCACTTGAAAATTGTGAAAGCTTCTCAATTCCATTATCTATGCAGTTCAATGTCTCCGCTGCAAAATTGGAAATCTACAAACAACTGTTATTAACTCTTTTCTGTATTAAAGGTTATGTAGTCAGAAGTCTGTGGAGGACTTTGTTTGACTGTAAATAGCAAACTTCCCTCATCAATTTTCACTGTGAATCACTATTACGTTCGCCACTGGTTCTGTCAGCACAACATTCCTTGCAAGCTCACTGAAGGTGCCACACTCATCAGTAAAATGTACACCATGCGTCAGAAATATACATTGTTGTTGGGAGAGAAGGATGTTCCTCAGACTCATTTTGCATGTGTTGTCTATTCATCTGCCTTGAAGGGAATTACAGAATCACAGAATCACAGAATCTTAGGGGTTGGAAGGGACCTCAAGAGATCATCGGGTCCAACCCCCCTGCCAAAGCAGGCTCCCTATCTCATATTACATAGATAGGCGTCCAGATGAGACTTGAATATCTCCAGAGAAGGAGACTCCACCACCTCCCTGGGCAGCCTATTCCACTGCTCCGTCACTCTCACTGTGAAAAAGTTCTTCCGCATGTTGGTGCGGAACTTCCTATGCTCCAGCTTACAGCCATTGCCCCTAGTCCTGTCCCCACAGACCACTGA
Source organism: Laterallus jamaicensis coturniculus (assembly GCA_022605575.1). Lineage (NCBI taxonomy): Eukaryota > Metazoa > Chordata > Aves > Gruiformes > Rallidae > Laterallus > Laterallus jamaicensis. The sequence continues at coordinate 4,738,630 of JAKCOX010000009.1, forward strand.
AAAGGGGCTGGCCAATTCCCCCTGCAACCCATGCCTAAGATATTTATAAACACTAATTAGGTCCCCCCTAAGTCTTCTTTTTTCCAGACTGAACAGACCCAGCTCACTCAGCCTTTCCTCATAGGGGAGATGTTCCAGACCCCTAATCAACTTTGTCGCCCTTCTCTGGACTCTCTCCAGAAGGTCCCTGTCTTTTTTATACCAGGGAGCCCAGAACTGGACACAGTATTCCAGGTGGGGCCTGACCAACGCAGAGTAGAGGGGGAGGATCACTTCCTTCGACCTGCTGGACACACTCTTCCTGATGCATCCCAGGATCCCATTGGCTCTCTTGGCCACCAGGGCACACTGCTGCCTCATAGACAACCTGTCATCAATCAGGACCCCCAGGTCCTTCTCCACAGAGCTCTTTTCCAACAGGTCATCCTCCAGCCTGTACCGATACAGTCGGTTATTCCTCCCCAGGTGCAAGACTTTACACTTGCACTTGTTGAATTTCATCTGGTTTCTCCCTGCCCAGCTCTCCAGCCTGTCCAGGTCTCACTGAATGGCAGCGCAGTGTTCCTGCGTGTCAGCCGCTCCTCCCAGCTTTGTATCATCGGCGTACTTGCTGAGGGTGGATGCTATTCCCTCATCAAGGTCGTCAATGAAGATATTAAACAGGACTGGACCCAACACCGAGCCCTGGGGAACACCACTAGTCACAGGCCTCCATTCAGATTCTACTCCACTGATCACGACGCTCTGAGCCCGATCTGACAGCCAGTTCTCAACCCACCTCACTGTCCACTCATCTATCCCTTGTTTCCTCAGCTTCTCTATCAGGATGTTGTGGGAGACAGTATCGAAAGCTTTGCTAAAGTCAAGGTAGATGACATCCACTGCTCTCCCTCCATCCACCCAGTTGGTAATGACCTCATAGAAGGCTATGAGATTGGTCGAGCACAATCTCCCCTTGGTGAATCCATGCTGACTACTCCTCATGACCTTCTTCTCTTCCAGTTGTTTGGAGATGGCATCCAAAACAAGCTGTTCCATCACCTTTCCAGGGACAGAAGTGAGGCTGACTGGCCTATAGTTACTGGGATCCTCCTTCTTGCCTTTTTTAAAGACTGGAGTGACATTGGCTATCCTCCAATCTTCAGGCACTTCTCCTGTAGTCCAGGATCTCTCAAAGATGATAGAGAGCGGCTCCGCAATCACCTCCGCCAGCTCTCTCAGCACACGTGGGTGTATCCCATCCGGGCCCATGGATTTGTGTGCATCCATTCCTTTGAGTCGTTCTTGGACCACCCCTACCTCAACTAGAGGGGAGCCATTCGTTCCCCAACCACTCCTACTTACATCTGGGATCTGTGAGTCCCAAAAAGCCTTCGGAGTAAAGACCGAGGCAAAGAAGGCATTAAGTATCTCCACCTTCTCATCATCTCCCGTTACCAAGACACCCGCCTCATTCAACAAGGGACCTACATTATCCCTGGTCATCCTTTTACTATTCACATACCTGAAAAAGCTCTTTTTATTGTCCTTTATGTCCCTTGCCAGCTTAATTTCTAAGCAGGCCTTAGCCCTCCTAGTTGCATCCCTACAGGCCCTGGCAACATCCTTATATTCATCCCATGATCTCAGACTCTGTTTCCACAGTTTATAGGTCTTCTGCTTCCCTTTGAGTTTACTCATAAGCTCCCTGCTTATCCACGCAGGTCTTCTGCCTCTCTTTCCCGATTTCTTACACAAAGGGATGCACCTATTCTGTGCTTGGAAGAAGTGCTGTTTGAATATTAGCCAGCACTCGCCGGCTCCCGTTCCTTCAAACGGAGCAGCCCATGGGATAGCCCCTATTTGATTTCGGAGGAGATCAAAGTTAGCTCTTCCAAAATTCAGGGTAGCTATCTTACTTTTTGGCTTGCCTCTTCCACTCAGGATCTTGAACTCGACCATTTCATGGTCGCTTTGTCCTAAGCGCCCCTGACCTTCACTTCACTAACGAGCCCGTCTTTGTTAGTAAAAACAAGGTCAAGCACCCGCCCTCCCCTTGTAGGTTCCTGCACTATCTGTATCAGGAAGTTGTCTTCCATATACCGCAGAAATTGTCTGGACTGCATACGACTGGCCATATTGCTTGCCCGGCAAATATCTGGGTAGTTGAAGTCCCCCATAAGGACCAGCGCCTGCGATCTTGAGGCTACTTCCAATTGCTTATAAAATGCATTATCAACCCGCTCCTCTTGATCAGGGGGCCTGTAGTACACACCCACGACTATGTCACCCAAACTGGCCTGCCTTTTAATTCTTACCCACAAGCTCTCGACAAACAGTTCATCCCTACCCAGGTGGAGCTCAATACATTCTAGGTGCTCTCTAACATAAAGAGCAACTCCTGCACCTCGTCTCCCTTTCCTAAAAAGCACGTAGCCATCCATGGTAGCGTGCCAGTCATCCAGGCTGTCCCACCACGTCTCAGTGATTGCAATGAGATCGTGGCCCTGTGACCGCACAAAGATCTCTAATTCTTCTTGTTTGTTCCCCATGCTACGTGCATTTATATAAAGGCATTTTAGTGGGGCAGCAGATCCAGATATCCCCAACAGCTCGCTGCGAGATTTTCAATAGGGGATGGGCAAAAGCAGCTCCACTGAGGAGTTCACGGGGTAATCCACAGAGTTATCCCTACTCTCGTGTGGAGCAACATCCCCAAGTCTGCCATTGTGCTGTTGGCATTTATCTGTTTCCCCCAGCAACTCGTGCTGTGACTCCCAAAGTACCTGCCTTACCCCAGCAGCCTTTGTAATATCCCCTTCCCCCTTCCTAACTAGTTTAAAGCCCTATCAATGAGCCCTGCCATCTCCTGAGCAAGGATCCGCTTTCCTCTATGGGACAGGTAAGCCCCATTAGCAGTACTCATGTCCGGAGCAGAGTACACCATCCCTTGGTCAAAAAACACAAATTTCTTGTGCAGGCACCAGCCTTTCAACCACTGATTCAATTAATGGGTTCTCCTGACCTGCTCTGAACCCCACCTCCCACAAGTGGGAATAGAAGAAAATATTATTTGGGCTCCCCCCCGACCCCCCAACGAAGCACCCTTGGTCAGGAAATTCACTCTTGATAGTGCACAGGCTACACTTCGTGATTGCATCTTTACCTGCTTGAACTATCAATAGTGGGTAATAATCAGAGGGACTAACCAGCCCTGGGAGCCTTCTGGTAATATCCCTGACCCTGGCTCCAGGAAGGCAGCACACCTCCCTGCGTGTAGGGTCTGGTCTACATATGGGGCCCTCGATCCCACTGAGGAGGGAATCCCCAACCACAACTACTCTTCTTTCTCGCTTTGCTGAGGCCGTCTCGAGGTGTGCAGATACTCTCCTCGCTCTGGGCTTACGCTTCCTCTGAGGTACAGGGACTGTATTCATCTCCTCACATACCTCCCCTTCAACTTCCAGGGCCCCAAATCTGTTGCTTATGGGGACCTGGGGGGGTGGGGTAGGGAGGCGGGGGGAGTGTCTACGGCAGCGAGTAGGGACCGCTTTCCAGACCTCCTCAGGGAAGGAATTCAGGAATCAATAAGGAGGGAAGAAGACTACTAGCAGGAATAATCAGGAAAATAAGTGTAGTAAAATTTAAATGCAAATTAAACAATGCGCAGACAGTGTGTGCATTTGTGCCCACACGCTTGTATTCATGAGCACACACCGAAGTCTGTCTGTACATTCGCGGGCTGGTGTGCATAAATTGAAAAGGACAGCTAATTCAGCAGCTTAACTGAACATGAACTTGCAACAATCACCTTTCCTGTTACACTCAGTTGCTAGATATGTGTATGACCTACCTGCATGAAGAGCTGCCAGCACAGCCCAGCACACAGGTATGCAAAGATGCTCAAGGTCCTGGAAGTAGCAGTTCACATGTTGACAGCCCAACAGGTCATCCAGCTAGCATTCTTCAAACGGAGATTAGCCCACGTGTGTCGGGTCATGACAGTGGTCCTGATACAGTTCTGACATGCATGCTTCATAAACATGAATGACTCCATGACCAGCGTGCATCTAGAAGACAGGGCAACAATGTGAGATACAGAACTAAAAGAGAGAGAAAGTAGTGACAGAAAGTCCCATGGGATTCCTCTGGCACAGCTGACTGCAAAATTCAGAATTTCACTGCCTTGATTGATTTCTCAGTCCTTGGTGCAATTACACTAAATTTGAGGGAAGGGAATGCTGCCACCATGTTCTCCTAAACAGATCATCCTCCTACCTCCTCAATTAAAAAGCGAGCAATGTACCTCCGAGGCACAAATATTGCAAAATCTTTGACTTCTCAGAAATCTGAGTTAAAGCAAATTGAATAAGTCCAGTTGATGACTAAGATTTTTTTCTGCTTTTAAAAAGACAGTGTTTTGTTCTTGTAAGATGTGGAACCCTTGTGCGCTGCTGCCATTGAATGTGCATTTTAATGGAAATGTAGACGAGTCCAGGCCTCAGCATGTGTTTCCAATTAAGGTTCTTCATTTTCTGCTCAGAGTATGACCTGATTAGCTCTGCCTGTTATCAGAGCTCACCTTCTGTGACTTGACTTATTCAACAACCAGTGTCTGTATATTTGGAGAGGAAAGAACCGTATGTCTCAAAGATCAGGGAAATTTTTTTGAAGTCCATTGACAACCTGAAAAACATAGCGTGAGTTAGGGGTAACACTTCCAGCCTATTTTCTGCCCTCGAGTCTCCCATGCCTGCTCCTACGTTGTAGTATGAAGCAATTAGCGCAGCTCAAACTGCTACTTACAACCTAACAGCACAGGTAGATGTCTATTTTTCAGGTTAAAACAACAACTTCACATAGTGGAATTTATTGCAGTAGAATTACATGCAAAGTAGTTAAGGCTTAACACAATAGAAAAAGTTATTTCTTTCTATCTAGGACCCCTGAGTGATGTTATCAAATAAGGAGAAGCAAGAAAATCCTTTTTTAAGAACTACCATCCATCCTTTGTCATCTAGTAAAGAGCAATGTATTACTTATGGAAAGCAAACAATATGTAATCAGAGTGAAAGCAGCTGACATGAAGGGTGGTAGATGAAATGCCAGATTAAGTCTGAGCTTTGAAAATGTGTATGTGACACATAAAAAATACTTCAGCGTGTCTGTTAGGTAAATTGCATACAGTTATATACCTTTTTGTATAAGTTTTACATTAGGTTTTAATTCCAAGTCATAGTCATTCATATTCACACAGTGTCATAAAAAATATTTTTAAAGCACTTCTGTGTCCTACAAAGACAGCAGCCGCCTCTCCTCACCTTCCCCAAAGACACATACACGCACACACACACACATTATGCAGCCTTTTTCAGTGTCTTGTGCTGCACCATCAGCACGTAAGCTGGAGAGATGGGGAAAACAAGACCAGGTTCTCCAGCTGAGAAAGGGAATGTTTTTAGAACAGAGCTGCATATGCAAAGACTTAGCCTGGAGGTGGGTGTTAACGTAACTTTTTAAAAAGTGACAGCAAAAATGCAGTGCCCATAAATGGTGGGCCAGATGGATTTCTCTCTGCTTTCATGGGTTATGCCTCAAATACCACGATGCATATGTATTTTGTGTGTGCAGTGATTTTCCTTCTGGGTGTAATATGCACCTAGTCGTTGCATGCAAGCCATTTGGTATTGATAATGCCATAGATAGACCAGGAGTTTTCTGCTTATTGAGATGACAGGTTTACACTTTATTGACAAAGGTGTCTGTTATCTCTAGTTTTGTCCTTATGTTTACCCCAGACAGCCTGCAATATGCTTGCCCATACTGAGTTGTACCTTCCATGGGAACATGCCCATGCCAAACAGAACTGAGAAGACTATGTACACAGGGCTCACAAAGAACATTTACTGCACCCAGCAAAAGTGAGGAGAACACCACAGCTGGGTAAGGAGTTGAACTTCTAGATTCAGCCCTTTGCCTGGGTACCCTTTCTAAGCAATGGAAGGAGACAGAGACAACCAGAGGACAATTCCCAGTGCCTTTAGGAAGGAGTAAAGCAGTGCCTTTTCTTCCCGATTGCCTGTAGTGACAGATAGGACAACCAACAGAAATAGATTTTTCACTTGCGTTTAGCTGAAATGAGGTGATGTGAATGTTGTCCCAAGCATGTTCACACAGGATAGTGCAGGATGGCAAGCCTCCTGTAAATGTTCACCCCATCATACCACACAGTAAATTCCCCACAAACACCTGGCTAGTAAAACAAACACAGTCAGATGCTTTATGAATCCAATAGATGAGAAAAGAACAAATGAAAACCATCAGCCCATATATCACAGTGTTTATATCTGGAATTATTAGTGTTTATTTGTTTCAGTGTAGTTTTGGTTGACTTCACCTCTGCCTCTCCAAACCTTTTTCAAAAATAATCCTTACTCTTGGAGCTAGCTTTGCAGAGTTGTGTGGGATTGCAGTGATGCAGACTGTACCCTGCTAGAACTTTCTAGCCTGAGTTGCACTCCAAACTCCCACAGACTTGCACTAGAAATTTTAGGCTCATAAATCGCAATGTAACTTTTCAAAGTGGGATAACAGAACCTGAATTGCTTGCATGCTTATATATATATAAAACTGCTTTTAGCTTAAGTCTAGGTCCTGAAATCTCATTATCAGTCCTCTCCAGTAAGGTTACTGTAACTAAAAGTTGAAAGGCTTAAGGAGCACGTAATTAGTGTGCTTACTGTGGGAGGGAACAAACAAAAGAAAAACAAAAGGAGCTGTAGATTTCTGTGTAACCCTGAAGGGGAAAAAACACAAAACCCTTTTTACTGTACCTTAGGGAGGTTCGTCACATCGCATTTCAGTAATAGGAGTGTTCTCAACAAAAAGAGACAGGAATGTACAAGGTTCTGCCTTCAGACTCCTGCTGAGCAATAATGGAAGTGTAACTAATTAAGGGCCTGATCAAGGGCCCATTGAAGCCAAGTGAAAGTCCTCCAACTGATTTCAATGGGCCTTGGATCAGCTCTAAGTGCGTGGAGTGTAAATATGACTGCATTAAAAACATGATGAACCAATGTTTGCCTTCCATCAGGGCTGGCTGCATTATGCTATGCGCATCCACAGCTGGCTCAAAGCTTCTAGGAGCATCTCAGAGTCAAAGGTTACTACTTGAAAATGGAGAGCTTGAGCAAAGCCACTCTTGATTTGAGAAGGGTACATGGGCAAAGCTGGTAGAGAGAGGCCTTGGGGAAAGCTGTGGTGAGCCAAGCTTGCTGCTGCTCCTGTCACCGGGTGCATCAAAGAGAATAAATGGGTACTGCTGCAAGAATTGCAGTGATGAGACCACACCTGCAGTATAGTGTCCATTTCTGGGCTTGTCAGTACAAGACAAACATGTGCTTACTGAAGAGAGTCCAGTAGAGAGCCACAAAGACAATTAAGGGACTGGAGTATATCTTCTTTGAGGAAAGGCTGGGAGATCTGGGACTGTTCAGCCTGAAGAAGAGAAGACTCGGGGGTCATCTCATCAATGAATATAAATACCCAAAGAGAAGATCCAAAGAGGATAGAGCCAGGCTCTTTTCAGTGGTACCCAGTGACAGGGTACAAACTGAAACACAGGACGCTTTGTCTCAATATCAGGAAACACTTTTTAACTGTGAGCTTGACTGTGTACTCGCACAGATTGTCCAGGGTGGTCATGATGTCTTCCATCCTTGGAGGGGTTGGACCAGTTAACCTCCAGTGATGCCTTTCCATCCTCAACCATTCTGTGATTGTGTGATTCTGTGAATTTGTCTCCATCTTCTCACGCATACTCATCTCAATTCAGCAGCCTGGATTTCCAGAGCTCTGGCTAGACCAAACTGCAAGACACTAGTGATTTTGAAATTTCCAGTAGTGTGTTGTCTACTTTTCTGGTGTACAAAGCCAATCCTGGTCTCACCAAAGACAGTGATCATTCAACAACACTGTTCACATCGCCTGTACTTGTTGATTTTTAAGAACTAAGAGCTAGTGACACTATAAGGGAATGGTGCTTACTTTATAATTTCTTTTAACTCAGACTCCTGACTAGTTTGTTGCTGAACTGTTTGTAGAGGATGTAAAAATCTGTAGTTCCATTATCTATTAGTCCTCAGATTCCAAAAATGCTTTTTTTCCAATTCTTTGACCATTTTCTTTTCAATTTTTTTACCATTTATAGCACATTAGCTAAGTTCTTAGTGAACAAATATTCTTCCCAGTTTCCTAGAGTGAGCTGACCCACAGGACAGCCTTCATATGCCCATTCCTTCTCTAAAGGCTATGACATAACTGACTACAAAAGTTAATACATTGATATGATAATAGGGGTGTGAAAATAGTTTGAAAGGCTATTTGCAGTCCACATAGGAGTGTGGAGAACCAAACCTTTGGTTTCCAGTGCTCTGCAGTGTCTTACTTCTCTTTTTATCTTTAGTTTAAAGTATGTTATTTTCCCTACCTCCAAAAATACATAAACAAAAGCCTACCCGTGCCACATCTGTTTACTCTCTTGTATTCTGAGTCAGTAGAATAGACTTAGAGAAGAAAGGTAATGTAATATGTTAACATCCAGGGGAAAAAACCCACACTAATCCATAAGAAAAAAAATCCAGAACACAGTTAATTCTGGTCTTTATTCTGCAATCAGCAAGAAAACTGCCACATGAAAAACTATCCAAGCTGAAAAAATGTATCTTCTTTCCATTACTACAGTAATTCAAAGCTGTAAAACGCACTTTCATTTCCCACAAAAAGGGGATTAGTAGGCAGAGAACAAGAATTTGTCAAAATAATTTATCCAGTCAGGCCTGTTATTACACAAGTCAGTTTAAAGTCATGGACTGACCAAGTTTATAACACCCTCTTTGGCCTACTAGAAGAAGGAAGTTAAATTGGTAGGCTCTGGTGCAATGGCAAATATTTTAAATGTCTGAAATGCTGGAATTACACACACTAGACAAGACAGGTGTAATCCTCTATTCCCCAGTTCTAATCAAAATAAATCTGTATTCCTCCTCCCCTTTCAACCCCTTTTGTTTTTTCCATTCTTTAATCTACCAATTGGTTAATGAATGCTATGGCTGAATCCAAAACCTGCCTTATAAACATACAGTATGTGCAGAAGGCCAAACTGACCCTGACAGGAAAATAGATATGACTAAAAATAGCTGATCTTTACAGAATGGATTCTAGGTAGAGCAGATACCTGATTTCACATTGCCATTGATTTTGCAGGTGTCTCCTCTAGGTTAACTCATAGCATTGCCCTAAATTGATTTCCTTTAACTCCTTAGATGTTATTTTATATATATGTTCTTTTTAATCAATGATCTATTGATAACTAATCCTGATAGTTGTTTTTTCTTGAAAAAGAAAGAAGTAAACTTGGAGAGAAAAGAGCCAAAATAAATGTCAGAGGTATAAAAAAAGTTCTAAGAAGTGTTTTTTTTTTAATTTTCAAAAGAGAAAACCAGCAAAAGTCTCTAGAACAAAAAGGAAGAGATTTTCCCCTTTGCAGAAAAGAAGCAATTTGTGTTCAGAAGTGATGCATCATAATGTTGACCGAAGAAAAATATATGTTCTCATAAGCTTAAAAAATCTGCACATAAAACAGTCTGAAACATGATGTCACCATTATCTTGCTATCACAAAGTAGCTAGCAACAAAGGCAAAGCAAATGCTAGCAAAAAACATTGAGAGAGTAGGATTTTTAAAGTGTTGGTTCCACAGAAAGACACAGAGCAGTTCTTCACAGTGACATGAAAACTCCTTCCTTCAAAAGCATGAGAACGTTTCAAAAAATGTTCATAAAGTACCAAGAGCTTTTAAAAAAGACCCCAAGTTAATTTACAAAAAAGGTCTCTTTATATCAAAGAACGAAAAAAAATGCAAATTGGTAGTTTTTCATATTCACTTTAGATACTTGTGCAAACTGTTTAAAGCAAAATCAAAAAGCCAAACCCCTCTAGATGAGTTCCAACACTATGCTTCTTACTCCATCCCCAAAAAAATAAAATTGTATCTTTCATGCCATTGTTTTCCCCTTCTCTGATTAGAAGACTGGTAGAAACATTTTTGGATAGAAGTCTCCATGCTATTCATTTTGGAGTAGGATTAATAAAACCCCAAAGATTTAGGAAAGGGAAGGCCCCTGTTTCATCTAAATTGAATGATTTGTCCATAATCAAAATCAGTTCATTTATTTTTAGACATAATTAACGCCTTAGGGCACTCATGGAAAAGCTGTATAGATTGGTTTCTATTCTAGCCAGTTCAGATACTTGGCTCAGAGCCTAGAGAGATTACTTTTGATAAAAAATAAAATAGATATTTCAAAAATGCATTTTACTCATGAAATCTTTGCTTAGTAAAAAGTATTGCTGGTATTTACTACTCTTAAATATGAATTTGTCCAACCTGAAAAAAATCAATGTTTTAACCTCATGATTTTTCAACAAGCAAGAAAAATACAGAACATGCTGTCAGGCAATTGATAAGGAATGATAAACACAGGGATTCAGGAAGCAATTTTATAATACACACCAAAGAATAATAGCAAACAACATTTGTTGAAACCATATCATCATTTTTATTGGCTATTTTCACACTACAGATTCCTACTGGCAAAGCACGGGTTAGAGATGTGGAAATTTGTTGACGGAGTGGTCCTGACAGGATATCCTGGGATGGACAGGCAATACCTCATTTCACTTGGGGCACAGGAAGTCTTTGCCTCTTACAGTTGCTACCTCTTACAGTTCCAGATGCTGTTCTCCACTAAAATGTGGAAGTAATCTCACAGCAGTAAAGAGATTCTCATGTAAACATAGCCATTAGAATAACACATACACATCGGTGACATGTACAGTGCAACGATATCCTAAAAAAGTCTCAAAATATCTCTCAAATCCATTTTTCCACACTGCCAGTAGACACTTGCTGTTCGTGCAGCTAACAGCTCCTGTTTTGAAGAATGAGCACTGCAGTGCTACAAGAGTAGCTAGCAAGCAGCAAGCAACACTTGCGTATTATACATTCTCATTGAAATAGTTTAACCTATGTGACTGTGGGGTTTTCTAGAAAAATGAAAAAAGACAGACAGTTTTTTTAAGGTGTTTTAAGTGCCAGAATGAGTAGATGTGTCCTACAAAGTCCTTTCAGAACTGGCTGGACATCTACTCCCACTCATTTCTCAATGTCAGCACCTGCCTAGATGCTTCTGAAATTTCCACTGGCCTCCATATGTGCTTTGGACAGATCAACGTTTTCTATAATTTGATGCAGCACTTCCCAGGCTGGCAGGGTGTGAAAGAACAGTGAAAAGAGACCACAAATAGAAGGTAATAGAAAGTGCCTTTTCTGGTCAGTGCAGCCTGCAAGGTTAAACCAAAGTAATACCCCTCTAAGCAGCCATGAAGGAGTTAAATAATTCAGAAGGACTGGCAAACAGATGAATGAATTCCCTGCAGGGATCTCAGCAATTCATTCTGGGGTACTCCTAAAAGGAGACTGGGTATATTCATGGGTTACAGTCTATTTGAAGAAAGTGATAAATGGCAATAGGGGGCACAGAATCTCCCCTGTCTCACCTCCCCCTTTCAATTTCCACTCCTGATAGACTGTACACATATTAACAGCTTTCTGTGTCTTTCAAGGGTATGTATTTCTGGCAAGGACATATACTTTTCTGTCAAGGTTTACAGAACATTTTGTTCTGCACCATGTATACACATGCTGCTGGATCCTATTCCTATTATATATTCAAACACCACACATAAGATTGCCATCACACAATCTGTCTTGAGCTGTGCCAGTGAACAGAAAAAGTCCAAACTGTGATGTAAAAAAATAATCACCCTTTACTTAATTCTCATCCAGTCAGCTGGCCTGGTCTTTCTATACTGATAGGCACACTGTGAGCAAAAAGCCACCACGGTATCTGTTTCCCACCTCTCCTCATCCGTTCTTTCATCCATCTGCACCTGCTCTTAATAACTTCAGGGCGGCTTGTCATTTCAGGAACATCTACCTATAATGGAAGTCCTCTATCAATACAAGTCCTAATGCCCTTCTCTATTATGCCATCGCAACACAATTTCAGTGGCATTTAACCATCTGCTTAAACAGGTGTGCAATTGCTTGCCTGACTAGAGAGGTTTTGCAGTACTACTACCTTAATCCATGATGAAGGCTGGCAAGCAGATGAATAGGCTTTGTCAAGTATTCTAGGCCACCAATAATTTTCGGCTTAGCCAAAAATATGAAGGCACTAAGTGTACTTTGTACAGTCAGCAGCAGGTCGTCTCAGCAAGTACTGGAACAAAAGAACTTATACTACTGCAGAAGGGAGAAAGCAATTTTAAATTAATTTCTAAAAAGGGATTAATTAATGCATATCTTACATTAAACTGGTACTCTTGTTCTACCGCTGAACAACTTTACTTGGATATGGATAAAATAAGACAAACCTATTTTTCATGGGTGATGTAAAATCTAAGAGACATCGATAAAAAAAAAAAAAAAGAAAATCCATTCTAGTCAGGAGAGTTAAACAGCGATTCCTATCACATCCAGAGTAAGGAGGACATAACATGCTCTTCTCAGAAGACAGAAAGCTATAGCAAAATAAGAAATGTAAAGAGCTGCACAGAAACAGAAAGCTGTGCAAGCAAGGCTGAGCACAATATTTTTGAATAAAAATTGTTCCCAGATTAAAATTTTTACCCATACATAGACACTTGTAATTGAACCAAATACATGAACGACAACTGTTACTCTAGAGGTGAAATTGTGCCCGAGGGGTAAAAATAATGACTGTTGTGGTTTACCGAGGCCTTCAGGGAAGCTACTTAAGTTTAATGTATCCCAGAACTGCCACTGTTTGGGCCCTTGAAGGTGCATATTCTGCACCATCTGTGGGTAATTCTTTGAGCAGAAAGCACAAATTGCTGTGGAACTGTCCCATGTGAATTCTCCACTGCCTAGCAGTAAGTTCAGTCCAAATAATGACTCCTTCTCAGCTCCCAGTTTTAAAAATTTTCAAATAAATTAATGTGATCGAAACCGCTAACTGCTCTGAAAAATGTAGTTGAAACTGATCTCAAAACTTACTAGAAATGTTAGGAGAGGGGAAAACAAGAGACACCATACTCATAACAGACTTATTTCAGTAGGAAATTTACAGCCCTGGGGTCATCTATTAATACATTTTATTTTTAAAAATGGCTGAATAAAAAAAACAAACCAACAAACAGCAACACAGAAGTTAGCATAGAAAAAGGTATTAATATTGATGTCTCCAAACAGAAGAAATCAGACATTATTTTCAGTCACATAAAACACCAATATATGCTCTAGTGTCTCCATTAAAGTGCAAATAAGTCACTAGTTTAAATTTTCCTTCAGCACTGCCAGAAAAGACCAGTGATTCATCTATCTCACTGCCGTTGTTTTGGCTGGGGGAAAAAAAAAAAGAAAAAAAGAATTATTTGGATTCATATGTCCATATAATCTACTTGAAACCGAACACTGTCTCATTTCTGGTGTGATTTTATTCAGCTCTCCTCCCTATTAAGCTGTTTTCATACTCTTCCATCAAACAACTGGAAGGAAGCATCTTGCACCTTCAAGGTCTAAAACTAAACTTAAAAAGCTCTCTTCTTTCACTTTTTCCTCAAACATCATGCACTAATCCATCAGTGTCCAGTCTCCTGAGATACCTCGCATGCAGCACATCTTACACAAATACGGTTTGAACACCACAGTAGAGCAATGTTAACACAGCACTCTGTCCAACCTAATAAACTGGTTCTCATCAGGTTTATTGGCTCCTCTAGGAGATCCTGCCATGATGACATAGACCTTCTGCCTCTGGTCTTCAAACCAGTGCTGCACTCTACTGTGCAACCTTCCCCTCATAACTCATATGGGTTTCTCCTGCCTTTCCATGCCTTTGAGCTCCTTCAGGCATTTCTACCCCTACATGATATTTCCTCTCCCCTGTCTGGCATGATCCCCCACATTGTCCCCTTCTTCCCTGCTCAAGCAGTATGAGCTGGCTCTGCTGAATCACAGAATCATAGAATATGCTGAATTGGAAGGGACCCATAAGGATCATCGAGTCCAACTCCTGCCTCCACACAGGGACAGCTGGGTTGGAGCATGGAACTGAGCGCATCATCCAGACACTTCTTGAACTCAGCCAAGCTGGGTGCTCTGCCCCCTTCCCTCGGGAGCCTGTTTAGTGCTCAACCACCATCTCAGTAAAGAACCTTTTCCTAATATACAACTTAAACATCACCTGTCTCAGCTTCATGCCATTCCCTCAGGTTGTATCACTGGTCACCAAAGAGCGGTGCCCCTTCACTCCCCCTTATCAGGAAGCCATAGACTATGATGAGGTCTCTCCTCAGCCTCCTCTTCTCCAGACTGAACAAACCAAGGGACCTCAGCTTCTCCTCATAAGACTTCCCCTCCAGACCCTTCACCATCTTTGTTGCCCACTTCAGGACACTCTCTAGTATTTTTGTGTCCCTCTTGTACTGTGGCACCCAAAACTGCACACAGTACTCAAGGTGAGGCCGCACCAGCGCAGTGTGAGCAGGACAATCACTGCCCTGGACTGGCTGGCAACGCCATGCTTGATGCACCCCACAATATGGTTGGCAAAGGCAGATCATTTCCTTAGCACTAAATACAGAAACCAAATTCTGATGGTTTTTTCTACAAAAAAGCAGCCCTACTAATCTCTTGAAGAGTAAAGTACCACTCAGTCTGGCTGTCCTTGGTAAAACAGGCCTGAAGAAGGAATTCAAGATTTTAGCTCAATAAAATCAACAGCACCAGCAACAAGAAGGAAAAACATAGCCAGGGAAAAGCTGCATATTTCAAATACAACACATTATGTAGATTAGAGACGTTGAAATTTAGAGATCAAGGAAATCAGGTTTAAATCATGATGCATTTCAACAAAATATGCAACCAAAACATGGAGAATGCCATCTTTGGCTGTGCATTGACAAAGAAAGAGGTGAGAGGGAAGATGGGGCAGGGAGAGAGGTGACAGTTTATGGCGCTTTTCAATTTCTCTAATGTAGCTCAGGTCGCTTTCATGACTTTCACTAATGGAGATTTATGCTGTGTATAACTTCTGTGATAAAGAATGTACTGTATTGTGCTAGGCAGAATGAAGAAAGGATTTGAAATCATAATAATAATACAGCCCAGGGGTTTCAAAGTAGTAGGATTTTATTCGCTGAAGAGTTGTAGCGTTTTTTTTTTTAATAAGGACATATAAGAGAAACATAAGATAACTTGCCAGGGTTAAATATTCTGTACATATTTTCCGAAAGTGGAGCTGTGATGTGATAAAATCAGTAGTTCCTGACTACTGTTAATTATGTATTTGGGTATGCTGAAGTAGTTTTCTGGACCGGTTTATTAAGTCTGGAGAAGAGGAGGCTGAGGGTAGACCTTATCACTGCCTACAACTACCTGAAGGGAGGTTGTAGAGAGGAGGGTGATGGACCCTTCAGCCAGGTGACAGGTGATAGGACAAGGGGAAATGGCACAAAGTTGCAACAGGGCAGGTTCAGATTAGACATTAGGAGAAAAATCTTCACTGAAAGAGTTGTCAGAACACGCCCAGAGAGGTGGTTGAGTCACCATCCCCGGGTGTGTTTAAAATTAAGGGTAGATGAGGTACTTAGAGATATGGTTTAGCATAGGACAGGAACGGTTGGATTCAATGATCTTAAAGGTCTTTTCCAGCCTAGTCATTCTGTAATTCTGTGATTAATATGGAAATTTATCTTTTTTTTTCCTCCTTGAACCTACAATTCCCCTGAAATGACAAAATAAATTATTTTGGAAATTATGTGACCTGTTGGATAAGGTCAAATAAGCCATAAACAAAAAAAAAACCAAACCAAACCAACAAAAAGAAACCACCAATGGAACTCTTCCCAAGCAGAAAATTAAAAATTATCCAAGGTGCTAGAGTTCTCATGGCTCTCTGATAATGTGAGGAAAACTTCTCCTTTGGAGACCTGAGTAGCAGAAAACAAAAGGTAATTACCATCTGACAGCTTTCTCTATATACAAAGAATTGGTAGATCCTAATGGGCAGGTGTCCACATTAGAAAAAACATTAATTAGTACCCTTGTTGGCAGGCTCAGCTGAGAAAAACATGACTAAATGAGCATGGAAACTGAAGTGCCTTCTGTGATGATAATTGCATGTACCCAGATTTATTGTAACTTGGGATGTGATTTTCCATTTGGATCTGAATCACTAAAAGGGTCTGGTTGTTGTGACAACATACAGGGATAATGATTCTATTAAAACACTTGGGGCCTAATTTCCAAAGGTATTCATCACTCACTTTAATGGGGTCAGAAAACTTTTGGTAACTTGGAAAATTTGGACACTTGTCAAAATATCAGTGCAAAAACCACCAAGAATTACCTGAAAGCCACGAAACATCAGCGACTGTCAACACAATGAAAAGCAACACCAAACTTTGAAAGAACAGATTTCATAAAAATGAGGAAGACGGAGAAATATGAGAAGAAAAATGTTTTGGGTTTTGCTGTTTTACATGAAGAAACAAACAAAAAAAGCAGTAATAAATGTTAGTCCTGGGAATTATGCACATCAGCAACTTCCTTCAAGAACAGAAACACAAATTCAAAAAGTACATTAAAACTCAATGACAAAGTTTCTAGAGAAGCTGAAGATAAACTGCATTTTTCACAAGAATAAATCATGGGCAAGTACAGATTCATACAGAAAAGATTTTTTGTCTGTGTGAGTTAACTGTATCCTCAGAATTATTGGCTGAAGACTTTCACAGAGGCTGGTCCCCAAGGCTGTAGCACTAAAACATCATTCTGGGTTCCAACATACTGGATCCTGTCTGCAAAAAACCCCCAGCATCTGTAACCTGGGAAGATCTGGGTCATTCTGGTGGTGTTCCATAAACACGATTTATCTGACCAGTTACAGAAACAATTACAAATAAGTAATTTCCCTATCATGTAATTGTTTGGAGTGCCTGCTTTAAATTTTCTATGTGTTATTATAATCACTATGGTAAACATCATGTTCTTTTAACTTGCTTTATATGAAAGCCTTTGTAGCCATGATTCATACCAGCTTGCATCAAATTAGTAATTACATAGCAATCAATTTAGCAAAGTGAAAATCACTCTGATCTGAGGAATTGCATCATCAGGGTTGATTTCAGGGGGTGGACAGAGAATTGAATGCATCATGGGCTTGAGCATACTACTGCTCTCTGCCCTCTCTGTACCATCGTACAAGTGTTTGTCCACACCAGGAGCCTTCATCCATCACGCAGGACATTGCAGGAGCAAAGCTCCTTCACATGGGAGCAACAGAGGTTGCTCTCTACCATACTGCTGCTTCTACTTTATGCATGGAAGCACCTCAGAAAAAAGAGGGAAGAGTGGTTAAAACAATCAAAAATGGTGGAGGAAAAGACAGAGCCTTGTAAGTTCAAAGAAGCAGGGACTTCTTTGAAGTAATGGTGAAGCAAGGTCTATGATTCAGGACCTTCGAGGGCTCGGGAAAGAGCAATCATGTAGGAGAGTGATGGACAGCCTTCTTGGAGACACCAGGGTAGAGCAGAGGAACCTAAAGTTACAAGCTAGTAGTAATACTACATTTCGATTTTTTTTTTATGGAATAAAATGCTTTATCCCATCTCATCTCTATTAGAGCACATATTTTTCCCTTTAGAATCTACTAGTTACTAATACTTTATTACTGTTAACATTGAATTAGATTAAAAGCAATAGAAATGGCTAGCTTCATGAGCTGACCTTTTATCACTAACATCATATATATATTATTTTGGGTATGGTTAAACTTAGAGACAACTCAGGCTAGTGCATTTTGAAACCTCCATTATATGGCACTGTATAGAAAGCACACAAAGTATAAAGTGCAATCAGCTGTACCATCAGAGGAACGCACAGATTTGCTGTGTTTGACTTGTAAATCTTTAGCCTGATTCACTCAGAGTTTGTCTGGATACTCCAGTTAAGGTGTATTCAAATCTCCAAGACACAATACAGTTGTCCACACAGCCCAATAAAAAAACATGCCTAGGTAAAAAGCTAGCTCGGATACTAGCAGCGCAGTTATATATATATTAGTGTAAGGCTCTTGCAGGCTAATTTACTTGTTGACAGTTACTATTCTTTCAGAGGCTGCTTGGGGATCTCCAGGCAGCATTGCACAGTGCCGAGACAGCATTCTCTTACTGAAATGAGCCTTTGGTCTCAGTTTGAAGCAATAAATGTGAGTGCTGTCTCTAGCCTGAGCTGACAATGAGCATAAGTCTCCTCGAGCAGTCAAACCCATTGTCAGCTTGGTCTAAGTACCAGGAGAATGGCAAAAGCAACAGTGTAATGATTTTCACCCTGTTTTGCATCTATATTAATGAATATTTTATACCTCTCATTTATGATCATGTAGAATGTAATACATTGCACACGTTCTTAAAATACAAATATTTCCACAAGTCTAAAATCTTGAGGTGATGCTATGATTGAGCCTGTGCAGTTCAAGCAGTAGTCAGTTCCTGCCTCAAAGATGCATGGTCTATTTAGATAAGATAGATAGTACATGTGGGTTTGAGGGGTAGAGAGGGAGGCGTGTGCAGTGTGATAGCAACAAACAGCACGCTAGTTTCACAACCGTTTTTTTTTTTGGAAGTGTGGGAGAGTGGGAAGAGAGGGAGAAGAAAGGTTAGTTATAAAGTTAGATGGAGAAAAAAGGGAAGGGATAGAGCATTTTGGGAAAGGTGACTGGCTGGATAAGACAAGAGAAGAGAAAACGTATGTGGGGGGGCGAGGAGAAAGGGAAGTGAATGGTAGGAGCAAATCTTCAGCAAAAATGCAATAGTCAATACCACAGCAGTTTCAGAGAAAGAGGGCTTCATAACCCTCCACTGCTTTATCTGTTTTTCCAGTGATTTGAGCACTTCTACCAGCGATTCATCTTCTTGAGATACCTGGCTAACTTGCCTTTGGAGATGCTGGTTTCCTTCTGCTGATGCTACACCGAGGATAATTAACTTACTTAGACTGTATATTCAAAATTTTAGTAGGCTGAACTTAGGTGAACATGAACCCCAAGCCAGATGTCCAAAGGTCCCCGTTTCGACTGTTTCTGCTGCAGCTCCTATTATTACCTTCATTAGCTCTGAAAAGTTGGCAGATCGAAGAGGAGGTCTGGGCATTTGGGAAAGACAGTGTTTCACACTAAGGTGGGAAGGTCACTGATAACAAAGTAATCATATGATAAGTCCTACACTCTCATTTTCTGGGTTTTTTTTCTGTTTGGAAGACATCAACTTGAGAACAAATTCTTAAATTCAGAAAGGCTGGTTTGCCTCAGCATTTCTCTTTTTTCATGCTTTTGCAGTTTTGATGAAAAAGATTGTGTAAACCAGCCTGAGTATCAGCATAAGCAACCAAAAGTTCAATTTTCTCTCAGGGGGTAATAAATGGGAGGCATTTTCAGGTATTTTTCAGTAGGACAGGGTGGTATTTTCATCATTAGCATTTTTGTATCATCTGACACATCACTTGTTCTTTTTCAAAATATCTACTTTTGAAGATTTTTTAAAATAGATTTAACGACAAAAGGCTGCTAAAATTGGAAATCGTGTGAGAAGCTTTGGTATTATTCTATTGGAGCCAAATCTGACACTGAAGACAGTTCTTGTTTAACAACTTTCATTGAATGAGCATGATCATAGCACAAAAGAAAAGAAAAATGACAGTTCTCCTAGTTGTGTGTTCATCATTTCAGTCTCACAAGGTACCTGAGGAAACAGGTTTGGTTTTGAAGTGGTTGATCTCTTCTACTCAGCTATGAGTTATTTTTACAATCCATCATGGCAAGTAATAAACAAAGCATAATTATTAGATCATTATTCTCTTAAATAGTTTAAATAATGATTTCTATATTAGTTCAGGCATGCTTCTACCTATAATCTTTCATGTGAAACCCCCAGTCTATAAATGCTATTTAAGTGACTCTTACTGAAATTCAGAGTTTAATGCTACAAGAACACAAGCAACCAGTTTTTCCTTTGGGGTTAGGGAGGGTACAGATGCAATGAGTTAATGAAGAACTAAACATACACATTAACAGCTGAAAAGATTACACTTTTACATCTCTTTTCTATAGTTAGCCTCCTGTGTTTCTGTCAACTTTATTAAATAAGGTAGCTGCTGTTATCTCAAGGTAATTTACATTTCTTCTATTACAATTCAGAATACATTCATGAATTATGCCCTTAAAAGGAAAATTGCAGTTTCTTAAGAGTTTGATCCAAAGGTCTTTGAATTGGTAAGAACATTTCCGCTTATTATAGAGCTTTTCACCATGCATTCATTGTGCACAGCCACCATACTTGCAATCTAGAAATTCAGATGACAAAGCACATGTAAGATTATCCACTCTATCTGGAAGACCATTTGCTGAGATGTAATTTATGCTGGCTTGTCCAATGAAGTTTTAACAGCCCTAGGTAATAAGCCTTCCAACCTTTTCAGTACAGCATCACTGCATCACTTTGTTGCCAGGATATTTGTCTCTGTTTTGAGTTTATACTTACTCTTGCTTAGTTTTGCAGTGTAGGCTAGAAATGTTGCATGTAAGACTTAAATACTCCATTGCAATTACCTTCACCCATAATTTGTTAGAGCACCCAAGCTGAGCTTCTCAAAAGCAGCAGTACATACAGTTCATTGCCTGTCAAAGTGCAAAAGTGGAAGCTCTCTTAGTGCTCAGTCAACCCAACTCATTGTCTCAGAAGGGATCTATTTTTACTGGGATCTGAGGGAATCAAATCCTCAAGCATTCAGTAGGGTCTTTGTAATAGGAGATGAAAATTAAGCTGTTATACTTCACCCTCTTTACAGCAAAGAAACTAGAAAATAGGTCTACTTTTAATCATGTAATAATACCACAACATTACTTAACTCTCACCTTTGGTTTTTTAGATACCCAAAATATTTCTTTATTAACTTATCACTGTGTAATGTTCCTGTTAGTTCCTTAACAGCCAATTCATATTAATACTTAAGTGACTTTCCTGCAGTTAACAGCAGAAGCAACAAGTATGCAACAGCATAAATATGTAATTGTTCATAAAATAATCGGCATCTTCTGGCACCATTACCACAATAAATTAAGGGTACTTAAATGCCTGTAATACTAAAATTTTCTGCCATATTTTTTTTAAATCCACGTTCTCTGCAATTAATTTTGGTAGTTTAAAAATCTGAAGTTCTTTAGGTTTTTTAAGAAAAAAATTAAACCTGAGACTTACAGCTTAAATCTTACTTAATATGCCAAAACATAAAGCCTTTCTCTCTCTCCTTTTCTTTCTTTTGATTTGTTTCTTAGTTATGAATATTCTTTCTCCTGCAAACTCTCAGAATATATTTCTCTTTATCTTCTTCAAACAATTTTTTATTTATTTGTGTTTTGGAGATGCAAGTACATTAAAAAATGTTCATTCATACTCACTAGCACTCAGGAACATTTATTTAGGCTGTTTCTGTTCCTAGAAAGATTTTCTACACGCTACCCCGACTGTTTAATACATGAATATTTGTTCCTCCTAGTTAGAGAATGACAATGTATTTGCAATGGATTTAATATACAACTCTGTGAGCTTTGTCTCTTGAGTCTGAGGGGAGTTGACAAGCTCCTCTAGAATTGCTGCTTGATTTTCTGCCTGGAAAAAAACAGAGATTTTTCCATACATATTTCGCAGGCCAAGTGTGAATGATGAGTAAGTTCACTAAAAACCATGAGAAATGTAAAAACTATATTCTAGAACCCAGAGAAATAAATTCAGTTCCTCCTGCTGTTAATGCAAATTTCCTCCATGTAAGGCATCTTATATTACAGATACTGAGAGTGCTTTGTGACATCTGAACATATTAATAAGCCATACTTACCCCTACTGCTTGATAACTCCAGTGAACACAGCTAAGGTACACCCTCACTGAACTCTGCTCACTCCATATATTCAAATACTATATTTTAAATTCATTCCAACTGATGCAAATTCAAATAATCTCTTGTGCCAAGCACAGAATAGTCCTCTAAAATGTATTCTTAGCCATTCAAATGCTGGATCACTGCAAGGGAATGCAGATTACTTGCTAGTGTTCTCACCTTTAAAGTCAATTTGCTCGAAATCACACTGTGCCGAGTCTTGCACAAATATAGTCGTTACAGTCTCTACCACAAGAGTTAATTCTAGAAGACAAGACAAAGCTGGTGATTGGGACTATTTTTTTCCTTTGTTGGATATGTGTCCAGGTAGAAAAGAAAGTTTCTATAGCATCTTTCAAAAAGAAGAGCTCCAACTCCTTCCAACAATCCATTTCCACCTAAAATAAGCTATGCTTTCGAGAGATGAGTGTAGGCTATTGCTAAAATGAATAACACATAATGAGCAGTAAATTTGCCTACACACCACTGCCTAACAACCAGTACCTAATTCATTACTGTAAAGCATTTGAGGATGTCACGAGTATGAAAGACACTACATTAAATGAAATTCTATTATTCTCATTTCATACTGTTTCAAACATAACACCATTTCGATGTAGTTTGAAAAGTAATTTAAGATAACCCAAGATAGATTACTCTAAGCTAAAATTTCAGAAAAGGTTCTTCTTTGCTTCTTGCTCATTGAATTTGCATTTAGTGATTGAATAGCTATTGCATTAAAGGATATATCAATGAAATTACTAGGGGGTTGCCGCTGAATTACTTTCAAAAGTAACAGAGCTTCACAAAAATGATGTGTAATGGATTTAATATATTTGAGTTCTGATCCATAGCTCTGTCAGTACAGGACTGATAAAATACTATTAGAAATTTTAGCCAAAGTTCTAGATTACTCCAGTAGATTCCTAGTATGTTGTCACACCTCTGGACTTGTGAACTGGCAAAAGTACAAGAGGAGTTTCAGCACTGCACTAAAGTAACAAAACAAAGATAATGATCTCATCAATTTGTGCCAGCTGAAGCTAACAGCCATTGAAGAGGAAATTACAGGATGTGCCTGTAAAAATGTCCCCTTTTATCAGAAAGATTACAGGAAGATCCTGCACCTTCTTGCCTAGGAATTTTTCCTTACAAGACAGGTGACCTAGGTACTCCATATTTTGATTCCTATCTGGAATCTGATACAACCCTCACTCTCTGCTCAGGTAGGACACTGAGAATCTTAAGTCTGCATTGCCTTGTTGGCACTACTGACATCTTATATAACCTCTGACAGAACCTAGGGCAGGCCATGAGTCATGGGCAGTCAGGCAAGCTTTATACACAGGTGCCTGATGTTCTTTGGCTGAGAACTGATCTGAAGGCCACACTTTCTTTGTAGGCACTTACAGCATCACATTAAACCCATGAATGTTGCAACAGCATGATACGAATTTGAGATTAAATTCAGTGCAAGACAGGACATCACAGTCTCAAGATACTGTAGGATTGGTTTACTGCTCATTTGCCTTAAGGAAGTTTATATAAAGGAAATATCTTTAATCTGATTATTCAGAGAGAAAAAGCACCATGAGTTGATAATAATGTTTAAATTTCACAGCAGTGTCAAACCGACTCTTCAAAATAAGCTAAAGCCAGGCACACAGCTAAGAAGAAAGGGGGGGGGGGGGGGGGGAAGAGAGAAGTGGTTCCACTAGAAAAGGAGCATTTGCAGCTTCCCTCTTACACCCTCAGCTGAAAGACTGACCTCACCAACAGTGCAAAAAGTATAAAGAAGCACCTTAAATAGACATTTATACTAGTGGAAGTTGGCATGCTTTGCATACCAATTTACATTTCATACATCCCTTCTTGCATCACAACAATATAATCTATCACTTGCAATTTATGTATATATAATTTAAAATATAAAGAGAAGGATTTCTTGCTTTTTATGTCCCCAGGAAGACAGCAGCCATCTCAGAGAGGTATGTAAGTGTAGCACATGTCTGCACACAATCCTGTCTCTTACAGGAGCAGTGTTTGTCTCCTCTGCTTCCCTAAAGATATGGAAGATATGGGTTCCTGGCCCCAGGACAGTTAAGACCGTCAGCAGGAACCCACAGACTCAAACACCTGCAGAAATCACTCCATGCTGTCTACATAGCTACAAGAAATACACAAGCCTCACTGTGTTAGGAGAGATGAAAAATAAGGCCCACATTTCTTGATGTGCTTTCTCAAGTGGCAATTCTTCTTTACCCAGTAGTCTCAAAAGAGAATACTAGTATAGTCTGCGGTTAGGGAGGAGTTCTGTCCTGAAGTGAAACAATGTGTTGGTTGGTTGGTTGGTTGGTATTTAAAGAAGGCAAGTCTTACTCTGCTTTCAGTCTGAATTCAAACTCACATCTGCTGAAGCCAGGACCAAAGGTATTTTTGAATGTTGTTTTTTCCTCCCCCAGGTAATGTCAGAGCTCTTTCTGCCAGAAAGGTTGGAATTGCTTCTTTATCTGCCATCAAAATTTCTTTTAGGTGTTCAAATTTTCTCAAAATACACCACTTTGATAAAACAGATTAATAGAAAAATTTGGTTAGTTTCCATAAAAACATCATAGTATGTATGTGCGCATATACTCAAAATTGTTAGAGAAAGGGAAAAATGCAGATTTTGAGAAAATAGTTTCATATAGATTCTAAACTTTAGTGCTAACAGTTAAAAAAAAGGTTAATTTTTTTCAATAAAATACCTGGAAAACTTGATGTCATTTTTTAACCTGTCCTCTTGAGAAATTACATTCATACAAGAGTACCTTTATCTTCTAGAAAATTGAGATCAGAACCTCACTAATCCTGGTCATTTCTCTTAGAGGAAAAGTAAAACAAACTAAATCAATATTGTCAAATCCAGCAATTAGTTGAATCGTATATGCCATTTCACGTCTTTTTAATAAGGAAAATCACACAGGTGACAGTATCGTAAGCCTGGGAACCTTAGCTTTCTTCTTTAACATGTTACAGTCAAACTGCTGCAGTGAAGATATGTAGTCCCTCCTATAAATGTTTCTGTGCTTACCTGCCAGTAGTATTTTAGGGCTTGCCTTTACCAGCTTCTTGAAAACAAAGATTTGATCTTTAGCAGAACTTAGAGGCTCAAAATCTTCTCACTTTCTCCTTGTATGTTATACTACTTTCACATTAAAAGGAAGTGACATTGTAGCCTCCTATGCCCTTATGATAGGCCTCATCATTAGTAAAGAGTATTTAATAATATGCAAAAGCAATATTTAAAATCACCACTTCTTATTAGTCTGATAAATCAAGCCTTGCATCTTCAGGACTCAACATTGATCTTCCCCAGCTGTTCATTCCTGATAAACTATAAGTTCTCCAGTGGAAGGAGGTGTTTTAAGGTCACATTATAAAGCAACATGGACACAGATTACTGATGATTTTCACAGTGCTGTGCTTTCCTTTGATGATTTATACCATGCAGGAAATTGCCATACATAGGACCTCTTTTTCTTTTTTTTTTTTTTTAAACAGCACTCTTTCGCTATTTCTTTCTTTTTTTCTTTCATAGTAATGCATGAATCTGATGCTGAATGCTACATTATCATCATGGCTTGGGGCATTAACCTCACTGCAAATTCAGGACATAACCTTAAACCTTTCTCTTAATATGAAATGCTCTGAGGGGAATGCATACAGTTGTGAAGCATTATCTGCTTGTTTAATGCATCCCAATGTTTCCTCTTACTACAGAATGTGAAATTTTCATTAGCAGAGTCTATCTTTCTGAAGTGCAAGTAGTAGCATATTAGGTATGTGTCGCAGTTTTGGAAGACAGCATCTATACTGTCAAATAACACCTGGTAGAAACCATTGCACACCATTCTCAGCCCATGGCTTGTCCCAGTGCTGTTTGTTGGTATAGACCCAGCCACAGAGAGATGCCACTGTGCTGAGTCCTCTCCCCAGACATTTCAGGAGCTGCAGCAGGTCCCCCTGCCCAAAAACTCGTTCCTTGACCCAGACCTGAGATAGAGGCAAGGGGCATTTTTAGGGTGTTGCTGCTGATTAAAGTCATGTCTTGGAGGAAATTGTCTCCTCTGCTGAGGTTCTTGGGGTCAGAAGTCCTCTTGGATCAAGAGCTGGCACCTGCGCACCAGTGGCCCATGAGACTTTCTCTCGCAGCCTTGACAGAGGCAGACTCCTACACCCATTATCAGTAAGCACTGATGCCCAGCCTTTTTCCCTTTGGCTTTTCCAGCTGGACTTGTGGTTTTTACTTGTGGTTTAAACTTGAGGGCTGTTTGCATTTTGAAGACAGCTGTTGTGTGACAGGTGACCACTAGCTCTGCTTACCTACAGAGCTGAGACTCAGTTACTGAAGATGCTTTCAGGGATCATAAGGGTGAAAATAGCCCCACTGCATCTTCTCAAAACCAGCTAAATGGAGTTTTAAGGACTTTGAAGGGCTGAATTAAAATATTCAGCCCAAATTCTGGCTCTGAAATGTGAAACCCAGCCTCCATTGTTTTGCCTGAGGCATGCTTTGTGGCATCTGCCCCTCTTAAGGGGAATTCCGCCAAATCCAAGGGCTCTTGTTTGTCCAAGCCTTCTGTCAAAACAAGCTTAGTTACAACAGCTGCAACAAGTGCCTGAAATGGCAAAACAAAATTACATTTTAAAATTATGCCAAAAACAAGAGACAGAGACAAGCCTGTTCGATTGAGAGTCCTTCATGGGTCAGAGTAATAAATGAAGCAGTATTTCAATCAGTTCATTTCAGTCAGACCCAATACTCACTCCAGCTTCCATTTGAAATTTGTTTCGTTTTTAAGTTCTTTCTTTTCTTCAGTATATCAGTTTTGTGGAGTGGTCATTGTCATATCTTTTGCCAGTAAGTCTAACACACTTGCAAATTTTAGTCCAGAGCGCAAAACAGAGGAGGATTTCCTCCTCCATTATCACTTAGATTGAAAAACTTCAATTACTCAAACTAGATACACACACAGAGAAATAAATACAAGTTCCACGCTTCATAGTTAACACAATCCAGAGATAGCAAGAAAAAAACACAGAGGTGGCGTGGGTTTTTTTGAAGGATAAAGCTAAATCCCTAAATACAGTAGAAATATATGAAGTATTAATCTTCTTCCCTCACCTTGCCACTTGCACTCAAGTGTATTTATATATATTATATATATATGTTTGTTTTTTATTTTGTCTGTTCCCCCAGGAGAAGCTCAAAAGAGAAACAGAGATGGCCAAATTGACAGAGTCAATGAGTGAGTACAAATAGGAAGTTCAACCACTTTCTTTTTCCATCTGTCTCCCTCCCTTACATAATGCCACAAAACCAGAAAACAGTGCTTGCATTCAGCGATCTCATTCAACCCTATTTTCACTCCTATCTTCATCATAAATCATTCCACTCCTAAAAAAATGGAACCTCCAAAACAAGGACTGCTATTTTCCTCATGCATTGTTGAAATCACCTGCTTTTGGATCTCAATCCAGCAAAGGTACTCGATGTTTGACTTAACAAGCCTGAGTTTTACTTAAGCAGAATGTAACTACTTGTGGATTTAATGAATGCCTTTTACTTGATTCGTTCCTTCACAAGCTTGTAAAAGGTCACACTAAATCCCGGGCAGTTATTCAGGATTGTTGCCTGATCCAGACTCATCCAACAGGAATTATGCCCAGAGATATATGTGGAAAGGTTTCCCTTGATTTCACTGCTTTATAAGAGGTCTGTGTTGTGTTAACTATGTAACCAACAAGGCATAGTCTGTATTTCTGCCATAATACAAGATCTAGATAATGGAGTAGTGGCTATGAACACCTGGAGCTGAGAGACTCACACTGGATAATCTATTTCTGGACAAAATTTAGAGACAATTTAGGAAAATCCTGGTAAACCACTGTCTCTGTCCCAAAACATATCTACCTCCATAGCCTATGCAAACTTAAATAAATTGACTTTAAAAGGCAGAAATCCTTTACTCCGCTTAACCAGAGACTATAGAAAAACAGAAACACCAACATCCATAACACTAATTTGCATTAGAAAATTCTTTCCAGTTATTTTTTTTCTGTTTGTGTACAGAAGGTCTGTTCCTAGGGCAGCACTTCGCTGCCTTTTTGGTCTCCCAGTCCACTTTGCTTCCTTCTCTGTATCTCCTTACACTTGCTGCTACATGGTAGGTTCACTGCTACTAGCTATAAAAAATTATTTCAGTATCAGAAACAACCTTTCCCACAAAAAGATGTTGCAGACCTGGGAGATCAGAATATCCATCTAGCAAAGGTCCTATTCCTAGGGCACAGGTACAGGATACAGAAGCCAGCTTTAGAACTCCTCTTTACCATGAGAGGGATCACTGCTAAGCAGTAGCATACTACAGGCAATGTTGTAAGATACATGACAATCTACTGATTGGTAGTCAATCTCTCATTAAAACATTTGATGGTGTTCTTGCCATGGAGGTGTGAGTTGTTAACTGAATGCTATTCTGTCCACTTCTTCCTCTCCCTCGCTGGAGAGGATCTGCATCTCAAAAGACCTGGCAAAATCTTCTAAGGGAGGATCATAGATGAGATTTTCAATTTTTGGAGCTATCAACAGGATCCACATTCCTATATTTTCTGCAGTATTCATAGGTAAAAATAAATATTTCTCCATGCTGCAGCAAAGCATAGGTGGTAACAATGGAAAGATCAACATTCCCACTTAGTAAGGCCCAAAAGGACAATAGTACCTGACCCGAGAGAAATTCATTGCAACAAGGTATGGTACTCTTGCTCCATTAACCTCTGTGGATGTACAATGTCACTCTTAGAAGCATTGTGCCACCCCATCACTTCCCTGGTGTTACTGGATGCTGGATAGTTGTATAATTATGTCTTGGGAGATGGATGGGAGATGGATGGAACAATGGAGAAACCTGTTATCAAAAGCAGAAGCAGATAAGTAGTATCCGCCTATTGATGGGCTTTGCACAACCTTTGTGAAAGATGGTGAAGGATTCTCACTGAAAAATGTTAGGGGAAAGCAAGCAGACTTTCTTAATGGTCTGATAAGTCAAAGGGTCCTCCATAATACTTTATAACTGCTCAGGAACACGATGACAAAAATGCACTGTGCAGTTCCTTTAGGATTCATGTTTGTCTTGCAAATTACTTTTATTTGGCTTCCTCAAGACAGCATGCTTCTTAAAAGGATTTACTACTGCTTTTTATGAGGATTTTTCCATACTCCATGCAAGCCTTTTATGAAATTTTCAGATGATTTCATGACATTTTAAAATATTTTTTAATAAATCATAAACTGCATTGCAAGCTGCAAAGAAAATTCTAAACGAACGAACCACAGTGCTCCCTGTAAAACTAGTGCAGGTTAAAAGGAAATAAATAGGATTGGGAAGCAACAAACTAGTTTAGGGTGGGCCTCTGGTTTGGAAGGCAAGGCCTTTTTCTTGGAACTGAGAAAATAAAGAAAAGTCTTTGAGCCCTTAGAGGATTTCAAAGGCCTCAAGAAATAGCTTACTCGTACCAATATAACAAAATTATTATTTGTCTTCCCGTTTCACCCAAGAGCTGTGCTTCTCATCTCTTACCTCTGTTCATATCTTTGCACAGTTCCAGAAAAAAATCAATCACCTTCCCTCCACTGGTCTATCTTTTTCTGTCTATCAAAATGCACTGGCGAAGTAACCAAGCACTGCTCTCTGCCCCTTCTTCTCCATATTCTCTGAATGTGTCTGCAGTAAGAAAACCCCCATACCTGAGATTCACGTCACATTGCATACTAAGAGGAAGACTGAGAGAACACCAATGCAGTAGTTGTTCCAAGTCTGTTATCTTTGCCAGCAGGGATAAGTCTGTATTTTTGTCACATTTTGTAATTCCATTCTCAGAGGATCTGTCGCATTTTAAGGAACAGTCATAAGGAAAAAAAAATGTTTTAATACTTTCTGTCCTATTTCTATGGCACCTTCATGAGGATGGAAAAATATGAGGTATCATGACAGAACCCTATGCTTGTGTGTGTTGAGAGAACTGCCTGCCTTGAAAGTTAAAGAAAAAGAGAGAGAAGGAAAATAATTTTAATGCAACAGTTGAAGTGCAAACCAGAAAGAAATGTTGTGCTAATTTTTTGGGAGATAGTCCCTTAGAAGCAGAAATGCATACAAAATAAGATCACTGTTTGCCCCAAATTATTATTTTACAACACTTGCAGAGAATTAATAGAAAGCCACCATAATTACATTGAACCCCAGGGAGCTGTTCAAGAATTCCTTTATAATGCCTTAAAATCTATAAGCATCTTGAAATTTCTTTATAGCCTGAGTTGGGCAATTTGCTTCTCATAATCTCAGAATATTTAAAAGCTGAGCATATAAATGAAACCAGGAACCAAATTATTTTCCCTACTCTTCTTGTTTTCTTCTGTGTCTGTTTTTCTCATGCTTCCCATGCGCTGGTGGTCATTTTAAACCTAAATGATGCCATCATCTTGCCTGCAAATAGCTAAAGCATGGCAAGCAAGGTAAGATAGCAAATATTAAGCAGTACAGGAAGGTATCAGATGAGCAGCTTGATGTGTTTGGCCAATATGAAAAATTAGATATTCAGAGAAACATTCTGTGCAGGACTACGCAATCCTCAGGAATGATCATCATTTTGAATACTTTGGGGACTGAGAATTTTGCTATTTAGTGAGTAGACAAATGAGGTGATGCCCTGTTAGTACCTTAGAAAATCCTTTACAGTCCAGTGTTATAATATTGAAAGGAACTTCCTCTCTAGTTTCTTTTCCTGCTATCCAGCTAGTCAAGGTGTGCAGCATGTTCCTGAGTTGCCTTAGATGATAGCAAACTGTCTATATCACAACCCCTAATTGTCATCTGTAGGATGTCTGCCTTATGTCAGGGGCTAGCCAGTTGATTCTTCTGCAACATGATGGCTCGCCAGTTTGAGTAGCACCTGCAAAGCTCTCCTCAGGGTTCTGGCATTTCTAAAAGCCCTAGTACTCTTTGCTGAAGACTAAATGAAAATATGAGTGTTCCCCTTTTCCTTCATCCAGACTGCACTCTGAGGCCTCCAAGTCACTGTTGAACAGATGAGTTCATACAATTTCTTCTCCCTAAGGTAGTGTGAAAGACCAAACTCTCAGCTCTGAATTATGCAGAAGCACGGATCTAGTGTGCCATATGATGGCTGCAGCATAATAAACATGTGACATGAGCAGCGTGAACTTGCTACAGGCTGGAATCAAAAATGGGCATGGTTGGCTGCCCTAAATCATTTAAACAGAGAAGTGACATCCAATTAAGATGTTCTCCAGCAGTAGGGGCACATCAGTAAAGAGTCATATTTGTTCTGTTACCCAGTTAAGCCACATGATACACCTGCGTGAGAACAGCCAGAGGCAGAAGAGTTGGTTTAAAAAAAAGGATGTTCTTTTATTTGTTACAAAAATGTGTACTCGAAATGTCTGTAAATTTACTTCCAAAGACAGTGAAATAATGAATACCAAGACCTTAGATGACTCCAGGTAAACCTTTTGAATTTTTCATGCCATGACTTTTACTCAGGAGGGGTAAATAAAAAAAAATTAATTAATAAATCAAACTAGCCTGAAAGAATTTCAGGAGCAGGTAAACAATAGAAGATATTTGGTTTGTGATAAAGTGCTCTTCACAAAAGCTTTCTTTTTTTTGTCTCCAGCATCTGAATCTGAAGTGTCCCTTTTGCTTTGTCATAGTTGTAAAGAGGGTTTGTAAAGAGAAAAATATTTCTGCTTTGACTTAGTTAAAAGTCAGTATTTCCAGATCTTCATGTGCCAGGGTAATCTGGAATTTTTTGAGTGGTTCTAATTACTCTGAATTATTTTTTTATGATATATAAGAAAAAGATATGGTATGTTACAGTAAATATATATCCAATATACTCTCTCTTGCTATAGAAAGTTGTGACCTTTCTACTTAAACTTATTTTCCCTAGTAATACACTTTTTTTCTTTTGTTCAGAAACCTATCCTTTTTGCTACCACATCACAAGTTGGTGGTACATGCATAAATGCTATCTTGTGTGAACACACCAGCAGTTGTGCATACACAGAACCAGGACTTAGAATAACTGACCTTAAAGCCAGAATTTTATCTCGCTGGTCTAGAATTCCAGTTCTTAAGTCTCAGAAAGTATTTCTAAGTGCAAATATCCAGTTCAACTTTTTCCTCTGATATCAAGTACTATCAATTTGTTAGAAAGAGTAGATTCTTACAATGCAAAATTCAAGTGCAGGAACTCCAAAGTGTTCAGAAAATTCATTCAAGAAAGACGTTTGCCCATGCTTGAGGTAATTAGGCTATTTTGTTTTCAACAGACCCAATTATCCTTTTATGGTTAGCCAAGAGTCAAATAGGAAGGCTGATTTTTCTCACAATATGTATGTTCATGAACTCTTACTTTTCAGTAAGTAAATAGTTCTGTTGTGATAATTGTTTCTGGAAGAGTAATTTTACAGCAAATATTAAGCCATAGTAATAAATGTTTTATCAAGTGGAACATCTAATTTCTGTTGATTCGATACTGTATATATTGGTTGCTAACATTTATTTCAAAATTAACTCCTCAAATCTTTAGTCAAATTTAAATTATAAGTAAACAGAATGTGCATTATTATTACTATTAATAAGAAGAATATTATTTCAGCAGAAATTAGCTGATGCATATAATGAAAAAGAACAGAAAGAACAATGCTATTATTAAATCAAAATACAACCTATTCTTCATGGTAAAGGTCAGCTTTTGAGAGGAGAATAAAATTCTAAAACAGGAGTTCATTATGCAAGAAAGCTAGAAGTTCTATTGTTTCGGTGATGCACTAGCAGGGGCTTGTAAGGACTGTGAACTTATATATGCACTAAGAAACAAAAGAAACCTGTCTTAATGAGGAAGCTGATTGACAGTATTTCCAGACCTTAGTATACAACAGTGAAGAGTATTTGCTTTGCATTCCCTGAGCCTTTAAGGGTCTTCTCTTTAACTTGTCTCTGCAAGTATGAAGGACAGATTTTTTTTTCCCAAATTGAAAACTAGACTCTCATATTGTGATATGATTCTAGAAGCTTAGATTTTTCAAAAACATACTGAATTTTGATAGCACTGCTAATACTACTTTGCTAAGCTAAAATCTTTGTGAAAATTAAGCTCAGAGTAATGGGGATGAGATATCCAAGAGCTGAATTATGAATGAAGTAAAAATTTCTGCTTTTCTGGTTAGGAACAGTGATTACAGATTGTACTACATTATACTGCTTTTTATTGAAACACAGTATTTCTTGTTACTTACACCTTTAACAACACTATTCTATTCAGATTGTCATTTTCCATTGCAGGTGTGTGTTTCAACTCCTCCTGTATTTTTATTAACTCAGGATCACCCATTTCTAAAACAGAGGCTACAGTCAGTCTGACACTACTTAGGAATTCTCAATGCCTTTCCAACGATCCGTGGCACAGCAAAGCTGGGTTTTTCAGTCACATGCTTCCCAGAGCAAACACTCGTCTTCTGTTCTAAATCTGAGTTGTCTAGATGCGAAGCTACTAGATGAAACACCTTCACGGCACCCCACAACACTTCTTTCTGCAGACCCCAATCCACAGCCATATTGCAATGACACATTCTGATCAGCAGTAGGGCAAAACTGTGAATCCAGATGAGATTTGGTATGACATACATTTAGGTGTAAGACTGTCTTTAGAGGAGAAATACATGCCAGTGTTTCTGGGCACGATCAGAATTAATGTAAGCATGTGTAGAAATTAAATATTGAAAGCAAAAGTCACTTCAGATTTTAAGTACCAGTTTTTGAAGATCTTGGTATAGGACTGACTTGCCAAAATGACAGTTAGGTGGCTAAGGCCTTTTTTGAGATAACATTTTTTCAACATACCCTGAATAATATGGGTAAATTCACATCTGGGCCAGTTGGCATTGGACCCTTAACTAACTGACTGTTTCCAGCTATTTGGGGATGGGCTTCACAATTTTAATGCTTTTCTCATGCAAAGCTTTTTCTATATTTATTTTCTATATTTATTTAACATGCACTTAAATCTTCCAAAGGTGCTAGCCAACAATGGACTTCAGCTGGAGTAGTGAGCAGTGTGCAGTGCTGATAAAAAAGCCCATATTGTATATGTAAAGTGCAGGAAGTTCATATTCACTCAGGATAAAGTCATTAAAAATGTCTAATCGATTGTCTTCAGAGGGAGCAGATGAGTTGAATTAAATGGTGAAAAATAGGATCGATGTTTCTGAAAGCTGTAGAAAACTGTCTGACCTGGATCAGGCTTATTGAGCTATCAAGCAGATAAGAGACCATAATGGATTTTAGTTCTAGGAAATAAGCGTAGCATGATGAATAGCAAAGAGTGCTGGTCAACAGTTAAGGGAATAACAATCTGGGGGGAGGAAAAAAGTGTCTGAGATGTATGAGAAGGGCTGTTAAACAGGTAGGTACCATAAATGCATGTGATTTTGAAACCCTTTGACTTTGAAAATTAGTTGCAAAAGCATCCAGAAACAATGAATGAAAAATATCATAGAACATGATAGGATAGACTAGTTCATGTGAAAGAGAAATATCACACTTCATTGGAAAAAAAGCCCCATTGCATTATTCAATATAAACAATGAGAGAAAGGTTTTATCATGGTATTTATGACAGATGTCTTTTAAAAGCCTTATAATCCGGTATTACATTAATCCCTAAAGCTAGACTGCATTCTCCCTGTATTTTTCACCTGCCTCTTCAGACCTTTGACAGGGGATAACAAGGACCATATTAACTATATTACAGGCAAAATAATGCCTACAAGTCGAATTCTCTTTTGTGCACAGAACACATTAATTCAAAGTGTATTATTTCTGAACCGCTTGCTGCACTCGTAGCTCAGGCTCTTCTAACTTTATTTATCTCTTTGCCTTTTACCATAAAATATCTTGAACTACCAAAAGTAGTTGAAAAACAAAAAGACTTCAGTGAGAGTCATTGCAACAGTGAGCAAGCTGTTGGAACACAAACCATGAAGGAAGAGTCAGATCCTGCAAGATCTGTCCTCCTTTTAATCAGTGCAACACTGCTAGCAGATGCAGAGACAGCAGTGATTATGTAGTGGGGCTATTCTGCACCCCAACATCAGTTTATCCCAGCCTTCAGTGCTGGTCCCTTTGCTGTCTCAGCCCAAGCATGTTGCAAAGACAAATCTCTCTGCAGGAAAGGGAGGGCACAGTTGTGAGCACCTGCTGGTCTTCACTGTTAGCACTGTGCAGCGCATGAAGTTCTGCCATATAATGAGAGATTGCTCCTTCTTCCTATTACCATCCCTCCTGTAAATAACTCCCCTATCTGCCCTCTTGAAATATTCACCAGCTTGCAGAACGTCTCTCTAATCACCTTGTAATTAAACTGCAGAGTTAGATATTATAGACTACTTCAGGATTTAGGGCCTCCAGTTCTGGTTGTTCTTTGCTGAACTCCTTCCACTTTGTCATCATCGAACTTTGTAAGTACATTTCTTAATCCACATAAGCAAAATAATGGGAAACAGACAGGTTTGCACAAAAGAAATAGAATGCTGGTAGCAACAAAAGCAGGCATTGCAACTCTTACCTAATTAAAAGGAATGCTAAGAAAGGTGGTGATCCTTTCACTCTCAACTCAGAAGTAACAGCAGCAAAATGACTTTGAGAAGCCTAGCTCTTGCATTGGCATATCCCCTTTCATCTGGATGTATTCCACTGTATATTGGAGGCTGACCTCAAACCCTGGAAAAGAAAGGAGAGGAAAGAGGAAAAAGGGGAAAGGGGAAAGGATCAAGCTGCTGTAGTTGACCATTGTTGAGCTAAGTTAGCTCCAAGTTAAAATCAATATTCATCCAAAATAAAAGCATATGGTTCAGGACAGACAGAAGCTTTCAGCCAAACTGGTGGAATAGTACCTTAGATAAAGTAATTTTGCCCAGGGAGGTGGTTTTGCCCAGGGAGATGGCTGAGTCACCATCCCTGGTTGTGTTTAAAAAAAGGGTAGATCAGGTACTTAGGGATATGGTTTAGCATAGGACAGGAACGGTTGGACGTGATGATCTTAAAGGTCTTTTCCAACATTGCAATTCTGTGATTCTGTGATTCTGTGAATTTCTGTTTACCCTTCCTGCCAGCATCAACTTGTGGAGAGGGGGGAAGGCAAAAGACAGTTATCAGAAAACCTTAATGCCATCATATTCAAAGAAATAACTTTTCATAGAGCATACAGTCTATGAAACACTTCACTACAAAGTAACATAGAGCTGATAAAGAGTTTAAAAGAAACCTGGTAGAGATGGGCTGGTGGTCTATCAACATGCAGTTTGGGAACTCAGATGTTAAAATACACAGAGTTAGGAGGAGATGATCCACTTGGAGGAAGGTTAGAAAGAAGTGATCCAGTGACCGGTAAAGATTATGCAAAATATTATTCTGTGGGTGGTGCCATCAAGGAGCTTCACATTAGTCTTCACATTGGTTTCTATATCCCTCTTCAACACCTATTAACATCACCACCAGCAGCTCCACCTAAGCTGTAGTAAGAGCTCTAAGCATGGCGACAAAACTATTCCAGTTTGGTCACAAGACTTCAGAGATCCCTTTCCCAGAGGCAAAGCACCAGCTTACAAAGAGACCTATGACACTTCTGAAGCTGAGAAGAATCACAGGCCACTGTTATAAGGGCTTTTACTGAGCCCTGTCCTTGCCCAGCAAGTATGGACACTGGGAGCAGTGTGGACAAAGACTTGTCTGCCTCATCTCTATCATGTCAGTCAAACTGTGGTGGTTTCTAAGTGATTGGGCTCAGTCCTTGGGTGAAATTTAATTGATTGTTTTAGCTAGGAGGTCAGATCTGATGCTCATGTCTGACTCCAAATCTGTATCCATATGTCTTCACGCAGCTCACACTTTATGCATGGCACAGTATCAGGCTCTGTTCTACTACAGCCGATTGTGAATGACTGATACAGAGATGATTATGCTTCCAAATCATGACACTTTAAATTACCATTTTCGTTCATTCACAAGAACTAAATTCACAGAATGATTGTCATCGTCTGACATATTTATCATTGTCAAGCTGAGCCTGCTATCTCTACATCGCAGGTTTCTTCTGTTGCTCCTAGGAACTTACAGAATAGAGTCACATCACGTGTCATGAAGTGTTTGCTAACCTAGCTGCTAATCAAAAGGACAACAAATAGCATGGTAACTTGTCCTTGAAAGTGGCATATTTTTGTTAAGTTTAGAAAACCTATACTTTCACTTGACAGATTTAGGAGGCAGTTTAAATGACTTGTTCTGCTCCATTTTCTAGTATTATTTGAATAGTTATCTTAATGATAGGCAAAGAATAATTTCCTCTGAAACCTACTGAAACATAGGATGGTGTATTGGCGCACACTTTCTTATCCTTTTTTTTCCTTTTTAATAAGGCAGAAAACAACTATCTACAGACCTCCTGCTAAGTCAGTTTGTTTCCTATGGCATATTGCACTTGCATGCAGCTGAGTGTCTTTTTGGTGATAACATTATTATTTAGGGGAGTATTACTATTTAAGGCACAAGTAACTCACGCTGTTGTACTAATTTGTGGGTAAATGCTGCATATTTTTAGTATCCATTCAATCATATGCTCTGGGCTATAATGTTTAAAAATGAATTCATGAAAAGCATGATACAAAATCCATTAAAGTGAACAGAACTTTTACTGCTTTTCTGCCTCCCTAATTTTATAAGGTGCCCATGATGTTAACATGAGAAGGAAGGAGAGAGACTCATGAACCCATTTAAATGATTTCTTTATGTCAGTAACTATGAATGGGTAGGCCCCTGCATTAAGGTATGACTTCACTGACTGTAAGGGAGATAGAGCAGTCCACAACAATGGAAAGACTGCCTGTGTCAAGGTATTAAATATCGTTGTGTTGCCATGTCTTGAGCTCATGTGATAGTTATTTTAAACCCGGTGCTGTCTTGGTTCATTCTGTGGACCTACTGCAAGAGACTCTATTCTGGGTTTCACCATGCCATTGACTGACATTTACAGGCTTCCAAAAGCTACTGCTTTGCAGGTGTAAGGGCAACATTTAAAATTGCCACATTTCAGAGCAGCTTGAAATGGCATCGCTTTAAAGTATGCATCTTCAAATCAGTGCAGTTTTCCCTTTCTTCTCTTTTGGGGCAGATGTGAAACAACCACACAGAACCCTGTTGGCACTAGGTGGATTGGTAGCAAAGCTTGAGTCAGGCTCTTGGCACAACTGGCGTTTGCTGTTCAGAAACATCACAGATGTGCCAATACCTGTGAAGAACAGTAAGGGCTCCATGACTGAAACTCCCTCCCTCCAAAATGGAGGAGGGCAGCAGTGACCTCAGTGACCACTTTCAGAGGTCAAATGCATAAGTCCAGATCGTATTACTCTTGGTCATGAGGAACCTGATTTGAGACCCTGGAGAAACATTGGTTGAGGGATTGACAGTGGGATTTAGGCTTCATTCTGTGGAATTGATTTAATGAGAGTGTGTCAGACCATTTACATATGGGCCATTTCCAGGAGGTGTCAGTTCCATCCTCAAACACCCTAGTGTTTAAGGAGCAGCCAATGGACTCCGTCAACTGTAATCAAAGCCTTCTCTTCTCCTTCCCTTTTCTCCTTCCCTTCCTCCCACCTCCACTTCCAAATTCTTGACAAAAGACCTTGCAGATCACAGCTTCATGCTCAACAACAGAAGACTTGGAAATGCTTCTTAAATGCTGTTGAAATTGGTCATTTTTTTAAGTTGTTGCATTGAATGAGAGATAAACGTACTTCATAATAGCATATGTCTTAGGAAACTAGGGTAGAAATACGACGCCCATCATTAAACTTGATAAAGGCCTTTCTAGTAACACTTGCAAGTGTTAGTTTAAATGCAGTTATCCTTTTTCCATGGCATTAAACAAACAGTTGTAGCAAAAGAACTTAATAATTTAAGAATAAGAGGAGTCCAAAAAGCAACCAAATTATGCAAAATTTATAATGTACTAGGAAAACAAGTGCTGAGACTGTGCATTTTTAACTTTAGTAGTGCTGTTAGATGATAGGTTTTAATTTTAAAAAACTCTTTTCAAACTTCTTTTGCAACAAAAGAGAGGCATGCTACTGTGGCAAAACCATTTCTTTTTTTAAGAAAGAAAATACACTGAGAAGAGGGCTGGGGGGATCTCATCTTTATCAAGAGATTATAATTTCAAATTAAATCTGCATTGTGTGTTACTATAGAAACTCCCATTTTGTGGCATGTTTGTGGGGAAAAAGTCAAAAGTTGCATTTTAATGAAGGCAGATCACACATTAGCTTCCTCAGTAAAGCAAAATAAAATAGAAGTTTCTATCAGAAATTGAACAATTACCCAAAATAAGGTGAGCTAATTAAGGTCATGGGGAAGGGATATTAAATCCTGAAGTGACAATATGTCATGTTCATTTTTCAACACTAGTCTCCGCCTTACAGATTATGTATTAGATACTGCGGGAGTCTGATGGATTGAGAGGTTTGTTGCCATGGCAATATTTGCTGCTTTGCTGGTATTCCCTACAGAAAGTAGAGGATTTTTTTTTTTTCCTCTACTCAGTTAGACAAACTGGCTATATATAGCAAGAGATGTTGGAGAACTGAAACAGCAGAATCTGGTGAGGGGAGGCTGGGGAAAGGACTGACATTTATAAGTCTTAAGGAATCACAATAAACCACATCTTGGTGAGGAGTGAGGGGGGATGCTGAACGAGGGAAATTGAGAGGGATGGAGAAGAAATGGATGGATGGATGGATGGAAGGAAGCAAGCAAGTAAGCAAGCAAGCAAGCTTGTATCATACATTCATAGTATATATTTTTTTAGGGGCAGGGAGGCCAGCAAAGGAGAACAGGTAGTGTTGCCTAAGAGAAAGCTACAGCTGCTGTTGGTTTACTATGCTTGAGGTAGTTTATAGCTTCAGGGGGAACTAAGAGGTAAAAACCTCTAAAATGGAAAAAAAAATAGCAAACAACAAAAA
The DNA here is from genome assembly GCA_022605575.1 of Laterallus jamaicensis coturniculus. Classification (NCBI taxonomy): domain Eukaryota; kingdom Metazoa; phylum Chordata; class Aves; order Gruiformes; family Rallidae; genus Laterallus; species Laterallus jamaicensis. Next base: position 4,778,828 of record JAKCOX010000009.1, read on the forward strand.
AAATCTCACAATGGAATTGCTTACCACTGAATTTGTCAGTGTAAATCACAATTTGAGCTCCAAATATAAGCTGCCTTCTTCTGTTCTGTTGTGGGTTTGTGTTTTTTTAAAAATCTTTGCTCACAGCATTTTTAAAGCAAGGTGTTGATACCATTTCCATCCTCCTCTTGGCACAGTAAAAGAAAATGTGCTTCAGTCAGATGTTAGGGAGTACTGTCTCTTATGTATAGTTCAGTCTGTTGCTCGGAGGTGTGGGAAGAGTGTGACAATGTGCTTTCATTTTAATATTAGCCCATCTCAGCCAAGCATCTATGGATTACTGCAGAGGGAAAAAAAGACTGTTTTGTTTCTTCCTCTTTTCCACTCCTATCCCTTTTATATGCAGCAATGCACTAAGCAATCTATAGTTCTTACCCTCAGGCTCAGAAAGACACTATTCCAGTAAGATTGACCAGGCAGCTCTAACTGTCCTCAGTGTTAAGTCATTTGCCATACCCCTAATCCACTTTTTCTTCCTCCTTTTCACGCCAACTATCCATTATATTTTTTATAATTTTTAGAGTATCAGGCACATACACTGACCTGTACAAAAGACAACCTGTGGCAAATGATTAATGCAGCTCTTGCACCAGGGAGTTCACGCTTATAAAAAAGAAGAGCACAATGAGGAATAAGTACTTCAGTAGCCATACTTGCCTGGTGATTTCATGACTGTGGGACATTCTGAGGAAACCCACTTTTAAAGGACACGGGGTGAATAGACAGAGGAGAGATGAGCAGATTTTTAATGTGGATCTGATTTCTTGTGCTTTCTGAAAGGCAGAAGAAGCTTGGATTTAATAATAGAAAGAAAAAGTGCTAGCAGAGAGACAGAAAAAAACCTGGGAACACAATTGCAACAGTGAACAGTGGAGGGGGATGTGAGAGTATGTGTGAGCAGAGGGGAGGAAGGAGATATCTTAGTTGCAGCTTTACAGACTGTTTCATCCCATGTATACAGATCGTGCATTACAGCAGTTTTAGTGATGTGATTAGATAGAAAAGACATACGAGATCATTATAAAAACATTTAGCCAGGTAGTAAAGAAATGGGGGAAAAGAAGGGCAATTAAAGATGATACTGAAATAATGAAACACAATGGAGGCAGAAATAACAGATCTCTCTGAGTGACTACACCAGTAACTAGAACTGGGAATGAAGGCAAGAGGTTTTTTGGAAGACAGGAGAGGAAGAAATCCTTTCTTAGACATACTAACATTCAGCTGTCAGATAGACCTTAAGAAAGTTAACAGTTCAATAGAAATGGAGAAAAGTTGGGAAGGTTAAAGAGAGAGAATCTTAATATCCTGCTTTCACCTGTATAACCTCATAAAAACCACACCTCTGAATGTACAGGTACTGGAAGACACGTCCTCACATAATGCAGAGTTCAAAACCACCATGCAGAGGAGCGAGGGACAATGAACAGGGATCAGAAATGGAGAGACTACTGGGACAGTAGAGTCAGGCTAATGGGAGTGGGGATAAGTGAGCAATGATGTCAGGAACAGAGGTAAGATTTCAGCCCACTCAAAAGCAGATGTATATAACCACACAGTTGTTGGATTAGGGATTGCTGGGGAATGAGGAGTTGCCTTTGGGTTTTTTGCTGGGTTTGTTTTGTTTTGTTTTTCCCTGAGGGGCAGGGCTTTTCTTTAACAATAACCCTCATGATAAAATTTTAAAAATGCAGCATGTCATGGAATGAGGCATAGTAGAATCAACAGGAATGAATGAGAGTCTGTAAAAAAAAAAAAAGGCAGAAAATTAAAGGAGCTCAAAAAATGGCAGAGATCCAAGCAGGAAGAACAAGGGACCTAAGAGAGTCAGAAAGAGAAGAGTACAGAAAATTCATTGCAGATCTGCAAAAGCATAGAAGGCATTGATGAACTCTTTCACTGGAACAAACAAACGGAAGAGTCTGTAAAGCAATCTGAGCAGGAGCCGTTTCAGAGGAGTAGCTCAAGTGAATGCTTTATAGCTGTGACAGAAGAAAACAGAGAACTAGGGTTGTCTGAGGTGTCCCTTTGGCACTCCTTAGCCACAGTGTGTTTCTCCACGATCAACATTTAGCACTTCAGAAGTATGAGCTACCTAATCATCACTATCCTGCTGAGACTTACCACTGATGACAAAACCATGTGACCCACGAAACCGTACTGTCCCATTCCTGACACTGGGCTATGAAGCCAACGGGACACTGTGCTTAAACAGAAGCTGTACACCTATGGATACAAGAAATCCAATTTGCCTAGGCACAATGAGGATTTTACATTTCCACACAGGGCTGTAGGTTACCCTGCCAAGATTTTCAATGGAAAACATAAAAAATAATCCACCACAAGAAAGATTTTGATGGGATACATAGTATCAGGCATTCCCAAGGTGGTAACGGAAGAACAGATGTGGTGTTTTAGCTTTTGTCTCCCACCAGCAGTGGTGAAGCTATTAGAGAAGTGTCTGTTATTGATTCACGCTGCTTTGAATCCATTTATACTGGCTGGTTTTGGAGCCATTATAATTTACAGTCTGTCATGTAAATTGTTCTTGGTCTGTGAAATATTGATCTATTAGATAGACATGCCATGCATGCACAGAGAACACATGGACTCAAAATCCTTGGGGATTTTGCTTTTCAAACAACAGATTATTGCCCACGTTTGCTATGTATTTCTACAAACAGCTCAGTAATTTCAGGCTTTAATATCCTCCTCAGCTCGCTTCCCACATAACTAGAGTTAATACTTGATGTACTAGGGATTAAAGACCTGATTTTTTTCATTTAAAAATAAATTCATTTTCATTTCTTAAATATCCTAAGTGGATATATGCACACACGCACACACGTGTGGATTTCTGTATATATAAATGTACATTTATCTTACACAATCTTTGATTAGATTAATTAGGTTGGAGGAGGCGGTGATGGACTGACTTCTTGGGCGTTAATTTGTTTTGGCTTTAAACCTTACACTGCCAGTAACATAAAAATACCTATGTACAGCTGATCTGTAAATGACAGTGACATAGGAGAGTAGCAGGGGAAAAAGCAGTTGTGTCTATACATATTCTGTGCCCATCAGTCTACAGTGAAAGACCTGGAGCAGCTGTGGCTTGAGAGCACCCTCAAGCTCAGAAGTGCCAGTACTAACATGTTCTGGTCACACCAGTTGCTCACACATTTCCCCTGAGTTGCCCCCTTTGCAACTTTTGGCATGGTGTCCAAGTACTTTGCAGACATTAAAAGAAGCTATTGCTGTCTCCACCTTGCAGACAGAAACTGAGATGAGAACTCAAATTTACCTACCAAAGACCACTGGATGAAACAGAGACAAGAGCTACTACTAACCATGACCCAAGCACATCCCCGTTGGCCTTCTGCCAAAGGTGCAAAGCCTCAGCAATGTCAGGTGCAAAGATTTGGTAGTAAGATTAAAACCAGAATCTCCAGGTCTCAGCTGAGCACCCAGGAAATTAAGAGTGTGTGCTTCTAATGACAGCCAGCCGTAATGTTAATTAAATATTTCTGTAAGCTTTCAGAAAGGACAACTAAAAGAGAGAGAGTTAGGGACCAAAAAATAAATGGCCATCTAATTACAAGGTGAATTTCATGAGCGGAAGAGAAATTAGATGTACAGCCAGTCACCTTTGTCACTTCATGTCCCTGATTCGCACAGTAGACTTCACTCCTGCAGATGGAGATTTCTGAAAGAAAAAACAAAACACAGTTAGAAACCATATTATATGTGCTTATGTCCTAATTTTGCTAACACTGTGGCTTTAAAAAGATTTTTTTTAAAACACAGTTATTTTTTGCATACCAGCTCTTCTTTTTAAAAGGAAGAGGAAGCTACCTGTCATCATACAGTGATGGGATACAGATGGGATACATGTGTATGTTCCATCAGCAGCAGATTAAAATACAGATCCCACACTAGTGCAGCAGACTCCCTCCCCCATCCCACAGGACAAAAATAACTGCTTAAGTGGCAGGAGGCAGCTCTCCTCCTGCTTGAACCAAGCACTAGAGAACTAAAGTACACTGAAAGAGCAGTAGGTGTCTTCGTACCTGTGCACAAGTAGTTGTGCTATGCAATCAGGATACTCCAGAGGAAAGAGGCAGGGTTTTGCTCTGAATGGAAGTGCCAGGGGGTTTCATGGGCAGAGATGGTGTTGAACCTGATGCCAGCTCAACCCTATCCCATGAAAGACAAGGCATAGCTTTCATTAATGAAGAGCCCTCTGTGGTGAAAAAATGTTGAATGTCAAATCCCTGAAAAATGCAGTTCCTTCTGTCCAAATAATTTCTGATAGAAGAAAACATAGTAATCATTGCCAGACATCCCCACTGTAACTACTTCTCATCAGACTGTTCAGCCTCTGTTTTAAAAGTAAGGTGCTGGAGCAGCGTACCGGGTACGATAAGCTACTGATGGATTTGGAGGAATGCTGCCTTTTTGTATGGCATAAAACACAGGCAGAAAGAGGTATCCAGAAGTCATTTACTGAGGTAATGCTAGGAAAATTAAACATGAGGCCGGAACAAGGCACTCCTAGCCTACAGTCAAGCATAAATGTCTTTGTCAAAATGTTGCAGATAATATAACTTTTCAAAGAAATATCCCTCCCCCAACACACAAACACACAAAGAGAGAGAAACAAAATTATAAAAAAGGAAGCCACAGAGAACATTAAGCTGTCTCAGCATGGCAGATACCTGCACCTGCTATAGGGGTGCAGAAGACCGTTGGACCCCTCTGCACTTTCTATGGTGGGAGATGTTCACTGCTCTACAGTCACATTCAGAAAAGATCCAGGCTGTCCGCTTTTATTTTTTGGTAAAATTTCTGGGCTACTTCTTCCCTTTTGTCCTATAAGAATAAAGAAACCGGTCTTCATAAATGGAAATAAATCTACAGGCAAGTGGTTGTTGTTAAATTGCCTGTTGGAGATTTAATGTCGTAGAAGGGTGAACTGGCAATGCATTTGCCTTTGCACATCATATGAAAAGTCATCTGAGAGAAACTCTGAGAATATGTTCTCAGAGATACCGTGGAGAAGCACTTTAATTTTCCATCTCTCACTGCCTACGAGACAGGCATTGTATCAATCAGTCCTCACACCAAGGTGAGCCACACCAGTTACAGCCATGTATGACAACAAGCCTTAGCACACCACCTGAGATAATTATCTGTAGAAAAGGGACGTGATTTGTCAAGTATTTCATGTTCTGTTCCTAAGAACCTATCAGCAGTAAATCAGATTACTATTTCGTTGAGAGAATCAGACATAAATTTCATCAAATCAGGTAAACCAGTTTCATGAAGAGCTGGGGATCCGCCCTCTGTGTGGGTTCTCCCAAGAGTGATGTGGAGGGAAGCCTCTGCCTTTAGATTACAAGGTCTCAGTGTTGCTAATTCCCACAGCATTCATGGTAAAATCCAGCAAAGATTATGGCTTTTTTACTGTATTTCTATCTAAAAATACACTATATTGATATGTTTTTATCTTAGACTTGAATTAAGGGAGAAGACTTCCTTATATGTTATGAAGAAAGCAATAAAAAATTGGTCTTAAAATTATCTTGAAATCTTGGCACACAATGGAGTAAGAAGACTATCTCTTTGGAAGTTGAATTTCAATGTAAGGAAAGCCTGTTTAACAAAGTCAGTAGATCTGGGGTCACTCCAAACACACATACATATACAGGTTATAAAATAAAAAGGAAATTATCAGTTCTTCTATAGTATCAATTCATACAAAGCAAAATCTTTTTCTTTTTTTTTTTTTTTTTTCAGTTTTCCCACCCAAAAAATTAAAAGTATTTAAATGCATTACAGTCCTTTAGCACCATCTTGAGAATAAAGTGTCAAAGCTAACGTAGTATTATTATGCCATAGCAGTCATTTATAATAGTGTAAAAGAATGATGGGGTAACTCCTTGTTCTTTTTTCCTATGATCGTTACTTTACATAATTTTATATTCACCTCACTAAACACATCCCAAGAGCAGAAACGTATGTCACGAAAGATTATTATTTGATACCAGCTTCATTATATAAGCAATACAGTTCAGAAAGTGATAGAAAGCTCTGCAGCTATATTGGCAACACCCTAATGAATTGTCATTTAAAGATACATTCTAACTAGTTTTTGACGGAAAGCAGTACAGAAAAGTTCTCACTCAAGTTTTTAAAAGCAATAAATATTATGAAGACTGTAAAAACATGACAAGTAGGAATTACTGTTCTGTATCTCATGAGATAGTTTATTCCAGCTTTATAATATAAATAAAATGGTCCATGAAAAATCTCTCTTCAATATTATTTTAATGCCTTTTTCTATAGAAGCTAACCAAAGCATTCCTTTCTGTTCCCTTAATTCTTTAGGAACAGAAGGTCATGAAACAGGAACTAGACAGTTAAAAGGAAAAATTTATACAATCTTTTTATCTCTAATGTGCTTCAAGACTGAATCTTAAACATTGCTACAAAAAACCTAGTTACATTCATGTGATACACATATAACCACATACATACACACACAGAGAAAAGACAAATTTTCTAAATATTCACATTCATTTCTTTATATATCTGAGGCTGCTGGAGACGTAGCATTACTAAAATTAATAATGCATTAGGTGAGATTCATTTCATGCATATTTCAGCAAAATTGTATAGGCAGTACTTCAAATCACTGCTGTCTGAGAGATTTTAAACTTCGATTCTGATTTAGTGCTTATAAGAATGCAAATACAACAGATAAAACCAGGAGCAGCTGAGAGAAATGCCTTGCAATCTTCCCCTGACAAGTTTGCCAGTGCGCGTCATCCTTATGCTCCCATATTCCCCCTGGTCCTGCAGGTCCTGGTTCTCCCAAACATGCTGCAAAGAGCGGTCGATTATTTCAGCTTCTATGTAGGTCCGTGTGTGAGATCCCCTACAAGATTCATTTCAGCATTTGTGGGTTGTCACAATTTCCCAGTAGTGCAACCAAGCTGAGCATAAGCAGCATGGCAGCAGAGTCTGTGGTTCTTGGAGCCTAGAGAGACGCACCAAGGAGCAATCTTGGTGTGCGTTCATAGGAAGTTATGTGCACATATTATTTGCTCAGCCTAAAAAGCCCAACATGATACTTTATGGAGACAAACAAGGTGAACAAGTGCCTGCTTTCTCATCACGTCTCCCTGCCTTGTTCTGCTCCCAGAGTAGCATTACTCATATCACAGGGTAGCTGAGGAGTATGGCACCGCTGCTTTAACAACAGAGATTCCTAAGGAAAAACAAGTCGTCTCTGATATCTTTCCATCTGTCTGTGTTCCCTCACCGGCTTCTGCACCAAGGGAGCCCACAGAGTTATATTATGTGCCCACACTATTTTCTAAGGACAAGTGCAGAAATTACAGTTGGCTTAGGATGCATTTTGCCCTCAGCTAGGAACATACAAACTGAATCATCACCTTTTTCCTCTTTCAGTACTTACCACACAGGAGGTGGTCACATTTCGCACCACCACTGAGAACTTGGCATCAACGTCTCATCCTCTCTGGAGAGCCACCAGTCTCCTGTGTCTTGTCCTTGGTTCACTGGCTGAGAGCTCCCTACCATATCACAGATAAGATTGCAAGTGAAAGGGCCAGAAGAATATTCCCCCATCACAAGGATATCAGGTTTTCCAGAGAAAACAGAAGATTCTGCTGACAGCACTACTGACGTCAGTAGTAAGGAAAAACCTAGAGTTCTTCCAAAAAAACCTGCCTCAAAATAAACCCCAGACAAAACTGAAATATAAGCATTCACTTCAGCTGAAGTTACACAGCAGATAAAAGATGCTTCTTAAATCAAAGGTTCTTCAGTAGCTGTTGCAAGGTCTATAAATAAAGAGCTACAGGTCTATCAAAAACCTCTTTGGTTCCACTCTTCCCATAGGGAGCGTGGTTTCAGAACTCACAGCTGTGAAGATACGAGCGGGTTTCTGGTGCCAGCAGTGGCAGTCACTGATGCTGAAGTTGGTACCACATGTCGGAATCTTTGAAACTTCATATTCCAAGGTCAGAGCTATAATGTATGAATGAATGAACAGACAGAAAATGAAAGTATGTATAAATACAATAAATAAATAAACAATATCAATAAAATCAGAGCACAATACCATTTGAATGGTTCCCCTGAATCCAGCATCCCTCAGTTGAGCTACATGTCATATGCCTAGGTCTAGAAAGCTGAAATTTTGCGTGCAAGGAAAAAGCACTGTGCCTCCAACATTCTGCTGTCTGTGAGAACTGACAACAATTTGGAGCAGTGGTGCTTCCTGAGGTTGATGCATGTGGGCATCTTTGACTATTGACTTTGTTCATAGACTTCTTCAATCTAGCCTATGAACCAAGCAAGTTCAAGGCAAGTCTTATGGTCAAACATTACTTGCACATACTACGCAGTGAGTAAGAAGCACCAAGAAAAGAGAAAAGGGAATGTTTCTAACATTCTATTATATAAACAAGAATAAACCAAATTGAAATATATCACCATGCTTGTGCAAACAAACAACATACACAAACTGAATACCATAACATTACAATTGTAATGGCTCTGGATAGCCTGATGTTTTGGTTGGAAAATGTATTTGTATTTTCCCCCTAGGCTAAAATAGTCAGCTGCGGGCTGGATTTTGGTATTTCAGCTTTCATGTCTAACCTTTAATAGACTCTCAGGAAAAGACCATAGCATAAAATCACCTGTTTATGAGATGCATAATGATATTTAATCATTCGTAATTTTGTGTTGCTTTAAACTGGTCATTAGTTGCCTAGTTTAAACTAATTGCAACATTCATAGAATCACAGAATCACAAAATAGTTTGGGTTGGAAGGGAACTTAAGTTCCAAGGGACCTCTAGTTCCAACCCCTCTGCCATGGGCAGGGACACCCTCCATTAGACCAGGTTGTCCAAAGCCCCATCCAGCCTGGTCTTGAGCACTGACAGGGAGGGGGCAGCTGGAGCTTCTCTGGGCAGCCTGTGTCAGGGCCTCACCTGCATCAGTGAAGAATTTCTTCCTAATATCTAATCTAAATCCAGCATCTTTCAGTTTCAGCTCATTACCCTTTGTCCCGTCGCTCGATGTCCTTGCGTAAACAGTCCCCCGCCAGTTTTCCCGTAGGCCCCTTTAGGTACTGAAAGGCAACAGTAAAGTCTCCCAGGAGCCTTCTCTTCTCCAGGATGAACAAATTGAACTCTCTCAGCGTGTCTTCACAGGACAGGTGCTCTAGCCCTCTGAATGTTGTCATAATTTCTAATAGAACACTCTAATACAGAAGTTTAAAACTAATAGCCCTCCTAGCTATTAGTTAGCTAGGATATATGTCCACATTCCTGATGCAACAGACTCTTGAGCATCTTGTTGCACTGGATTGTTGAAAACAGAATCAGAATTTAAAATCTCCATTTCAACAAAAAGAAAGAAATTTTTTACATTAAGAAGAATCATTCACTGGAACAACTTCCCCAGGGATGCGGTAGAGTCCCCATTGCTGCAGATTTTCCAGATGGAATTGAACAGGGTGCCAGATAATCTCATCAGGCTCCCTTCCTCACAAAAGGTTAGACAAATAAGCCTCACAAAGATGATCTTCCCGCATCCCTTCCAACCTGGGTTACTCTGTGATTCTATTAACAATATTTGAAACCTGTCTCTGCCCTTAGAAATAAAATAAATCATCAGTTGTTGTAGAAGGGGATGGAGGGAAGTGAGACAGATGTTGCCCATGTGAAGGAACACACCATCCTATTAAGGCTATCTATTTATCCTTGCACCTCTTTATCCATACCCTTATTTATCCTTTCTCTATTTGCAAGTATTCCTCCTTCTTCACTGACCTTGGTGTCTGCGGAGTTGTTTCTCTCATACTCTCATTCCGCTCTCTGGCTGTAATAGTTCCCAGTATTTATTTATCCCATCTTAACTCTGTTATCCCAGAAGCACCACCACCATCACTGATGGCCTTTGCTTTGGCCAGCAGCAGGTCCATCTTGGAGCTGGCTGGCATCAACTTTATCTGACATAAGGGAAGCTTCTAGCAGCTTCTCCCAGAAGCCACCCCTGAAGCAACCCCAGTACCAAAACCTTGCCACACAAACCAAACTCAGTGGACCATTGCTGCGAACTGGAGCCTCAGGATATATCTGCAGTGCAGTCCCTGCTGTGGCCATAACTCATTCAAGTATTCCCTGCTAGTTTTAAGCCAGCTGGCTTAGGCCTGGCTCACAATGAAAAAGCCACAGTCTGAAAGTTCACACCAGGCACAAAATCTGCCAGATAAGGCAATAGATCTGGAAGAGCATGGTAAAGGCTTTTCTTGGGAAAAACTAAGGATACCCCCAGATGTTGCTATGGAGGTCAGCCTGAGTGCCTCTGCCCAGAGCTCTTAGCTGCTCAGCAAGCTGCTTGGCAGGCAGCTCTCCAATCACTGCAGTTCACAGCGTGGCATTTTAAGGCAAATAATCAGTGGTCTCCGTGACATTTCAGGCTCAGTTGTACCCCGTCATCATAATTACTCAGTATTGAATAATTACAGTTGGACTAGGTGATCTTGGAGGTCTTTTCCAACCTTAATGATTCTGTATGATTCCCTGATTCAGGTGGCCAGTCCCAGCTAAGTAGTGTCAGGTCCTTTCCCTTTCAGCAGCAGTAAAGGCAGCTCAGAGCTATGGGGTTTTGCAGATCCTCCTGTGCAGGTACATCACTCTCTTCAGTGACACACTGGGGCCTAAGCACTTCTTCCAGATTCTTCAGATCCCTCTCCTGGGACCACTTGCCTGACTTAACACTGTAGTAGACCAGCATTAGAAAAACTCTCAGGGTTGCACCAGAAGTGTTAGGAAAGTCATCTCAAATATGGCTGAAAGGAACACAGACAAATTTTTAAGTGCAGTGTTTTAAGTAAACTCACCATTCTGACAAGTTCACACTCTTACAGCTTTGACAGAATCACAAGCAGTGATATAACTTGTTTGTAAAGCTGTCTGATAAGGAGCATGATGTTCTGCACACTCAATAAAAATTGCATATACAGTCCCTGCCCTGGGGCACAGGATCAGAGAAACTAAAACCACTTATGCAACTCAAAGCCAGAGATAATTTAGTGGTGAAATACTGGAGATTTATTTCTTATATTATGTATTGTTTATTCATTCACTTATTGCAGACATTCCAGATTTTCTGCCTGTTTTACACTGAAGTTACAGATCCCAGGAAACTACTTCATTTAATCCTGAAAAATCATAAGCAGAGCTACAGTAAGAAGACAGTCAGCTGACCTGAGAGAAATTCTTATCTGCTTCAGGAATTTCAAAGGCATCTAACCTACTTGTTCCATTAACTGATCCTCCAGCTGATCACAAGCCAATATGACCAATTAGTAGCATAAAATAAAGGATGGGCAGTGTGATTATGGACAGCAGTGAGTGACTAAAGATCTCCCAGCTATTGACCAGCTATCCACCTTTGGAGAGGTCAGTCAATTAAGCACTGCAGCAGTCTTGAGGCATGCATATTATTTTCACCTGCATTATAAATGCTGGGAAAAAAAAAAATCACAAAATCTCATGGGGATTCTGAACTTGATATCTCTTTTGTTCTGCCACTTTTCAGGAATCTCGTTGCCCGTGCCTCCCAGTCTCCCCCATTTCTACAGGTGTAATGAGAGTAACAACTCTAATTTGTGTTTAAAGAACTTTACTGCACACTATATATATATATATGCACAAAAAGAACGTTTACAAATATTCAAAGTTCAATGAGCAAATGTCTTCCACATATCTGAAAATCAATCCAACTCTGTATCAATGTATTGTGTTTATAGTTTCTAGGTATTGCTACATGTGAAAGTTTCCCCGAGCCAAGGAATTCAGTGATTACAACCAAAAAAAAGACACAATACAGAAACAAAAGGCTAGAGAGACTACAGTTTGAAACTTCCGATAACACCTCAAGCTTTACTTAATTGTGCAAGGGTAAAATAATCAGTTTGGGTATTACATAAGCAACCTGAACTTGCATTTCCGTTTATCGTTTATGTAGCAAAGAAATGTCTTGCAATAATGAGGTAATAATAATTAAATTTGTAAATGTTCTTTTAAATGCCAGCTAGGAGAACAATGAGAAGCTCAATGCATGTTGCAGTGAAAATGTGCCATGGCCAGTTTGTTCTGCTATCCAAGGAGGATGTAAGCAGTCTATTAAACTCCTGGCATGACAACCAATTTTACCACAGGGCACTACAGAGTGGATTAAGGACAGAATTATTTCCAGCTTTAACTCTGGGTCTGAGTCAAGCTCTTCATATTACTTAGCATCAGTATTTGCTTAGGTTTAATAATATGTCTTTAGCTGTTTGAGACCAAAAAGAAAATAGCCAGTTTACTAAGAATGTTTGGCAATAAGAATTCAATTTTGTTGTTGTTGCTGCTTTTTGTTTAAAGGCACTGACTTATTATTTGAGCTCCTCAGAAACATTAGTTTTACCTCTCCATAGGACTGCAGGGTGAGGCAATGATTCTCCCTGAGGTGCAAACACAGGCTTATATTTTCAAAAAGTCTGAGCTGAGCTGAGCTGCAGTGCACTGCAGCAGAAATGTGTGCGTTTGAAGGGGGCAACAGAACCCAAAGTCCCCAGCTTCAATGCATGTGTGACAACAAAAAAAAAAATTTAGAAAAATCTGCTGATAAGACTTGGTAGAGATCCCAAAGGATGTCTATAGAAATGTGGGGAACAGATTTCCTGGGTTCTGTGCCTCGGGCACAAGTACAATCTTCTGGGATACATCACAATATACATGTAACTAAGGTTGTTATTAGAGAGACCTCAAGCCACCTCAAATGCTCATTGCTGGCTCCCCAAATAATATAAATATTCCAGTTAGCCATAGAGGAAAGCTAGTCTCAGATACACACTCTGCACAGGAAACCAATATCGCACTAATCACAGAATCAGTAGGTTGGAAAAGACCTTTGAGATCATTGAGTCCAACTGTACCCGCCCTCTACTAAATCACATCCCTGACCACCTCCTCTACCTGTCTCTTAAATACCTCCAGGGATGGTGACTCAACCCCCTCCCTGGGCAGCCTGGTCCAGGGCCCAATAACCCTTTCTGTGAAGAATTTTTTGTAATGTCTAATCTGAACCTGTCCTGGTGCAGCTTGAATCCATTCCCCCCGTCCTATCATCTGTCACTTGGTCAAAGAGACCAACACCCATCTCTCTGCAACCTCCTTTCAGGTAGTTCTAGGCAGTGATAAGGTCTCCCCTCAGTCTTCTCTTCGCCAGACCCCTCAGCTGCTTCTCAAAAGGTTTGCTCTCCAGACCCTTCACCAGCCTGGTTGCCCTTCTCTGGACATGCTCCAAATGTCCATGCACTCAAACATAATCCTGTTATTCAGCTCACAAGTAAGAAAGGCACTGCTGTGTTTTACCCCCATCAACAACTATGTTTCTTCTCATTTGGGAAGATGGAGTAGGAGTAGAGAACTGATAGAACTGAGCTATGCCTATGGAAACGGTACCTTCTTAGCATCTGTGTTACAGAGTGGCAAATGTGCAAAACTGCTTTTCTTTTACCGAGTCTGCCTCACCTTGTGCTGTAATTCACATACCACATGAATTCTGGGTGTGATCACCCCTCCACTGAATGGCAAGCAGCCTGGTGTCTGTGTGACCTCCAAGCTGGGGGTGAAAACACCGAATAAGCACACAGTTCAGAGGCTTAATTTTACATTTCGTGACTAGTGCCTGCACACCAACAGTTGCCTTGTTTGCCTGCGTGCTTGGTTCAAACAAATATTCTGAGCAGGTGGATTTCCATGCGTGTTTGCCACAGAGGCAGACCTCAAACAGAAGGGTAAGGGCAAAAAGGAATCACAGTTCCCCAGCAACAAATACCTTAAGGAGCTCCCTGACAGAGGGAGAAGGAGTCCGAGGCACCGTGCATGCCCGGCAGATCCCCTCGGGCCAGAGATGCAGAACTCTGTATTTGTGCTAGAAAAGGCCCTCGGGGATGTGCCAAACTGCCATTAACTAATCAGTGAGCAGCAAATACAGAGTATCTGCTCTTACTGCCTTCAGTCGGAAATGCCTGGGAGTGATTCTTTCATTGAATTCCCAAAGACTGCTTAGGTACAGGGAGGATTTTTCAGTGTGCTCTGAATTACTTTGCAGAGAGCAACTATTTTGAAGGCAACTCAGAAATAGCACTAAGTCTCAGGATGCAGACAATACAGCTCCATGTCAGCTGGCAGTCACTCTGACAAGTAGATGATGTGTCGGAAGGATACAGAATTTCTCTCTTTCTCCCTCAGGCATGCGCACACAGAAAGCCTAACCACCCTTACTCTGCAGAGCTAGAGGAACAATGCAGTATTTTAAGGGCCCACGACCATTTGTTACTGCCAGCTCATAGCAAGAAATATTTCTGAAAGGAAGCATAGGGGTTTTTTTTCTTCTAGATGGAACTGTGTGCTTGGCAGCTGGGTGAAACGTGTCACTCAAACAAGCAGAGATATCTGGCTCTTGAAGTACCACACCAGCACTAAGGCATAGACAAGAAAAGATCCAAATCAAACTTTGCCCTGAAGCATCTTACGATGTTTGGCAGAGCAGCTCCAACAGTGGTGGCCATGAAATGCAATTAGAACTGTACTCTAAACTACAGGAGGAAATATACCAAAGAACCTGCTGACTCCAATAAAATGGACATACCGTATAGCATATGCTCTTGCATATCATTAGTAGCAATATTAATACATGACATTTTACTTTATTTCAGTATTCTGAACTGTTGAACAGCATCTTGTACCTGCTTTTACTAGGAAAAAGTAATACATATATGCATATGAACAAACAGATACAAGTTTGTTCATGGGCAGATACACATGAAGTCATCTCAGCTGGCTAGCACAGAGCTAAAAACAGAAGCCAAATGCCTGAAATTCACTCCCTCCGAAAGAATAGCTAGAAAAAGCACAGAACCCCTCAAATTTCCCCAACAAGAAATATTAAGATCCCTGGCACTCTTATCCGGTGGCTATTACAGAAGCAGTAAGAATTATTCAGGCATGCAGCAAAAGTCCTTAGAAACAAAATACAACCACCCTATTTTGGGGGAGAGGAGGGTTGTGCATCATTTGTGTAACGCTTTCAACTAGTTGTCTGCTGGTTAAAAAACAAAAAAAAAGAAAACCTGCACAAAACCCAACTGTGTCATATAATCACTAGATTTCTTCTTTTATTCACCTTCCAAAATACAATTACTCCTTTGGGAGCCAGATTATCTTCATCTATTTTAGTGGCACATGATACTCGTATGCAGATCAGTAATTTGCAGGGTTTTTTGGTGTCTTGTTTTCACTGAAATCCTATCCAAGCCTGCCACATCAAAACACACCATCTATCATTTAATGTCATTTGGAATGTGTCATCAAGAAAGCATTTTTATTAATTTGAATTTTAGAGTTAAGCATGCTTGTACATATATTCCTTCTTCCTTTGGCTTATATGCTTTATGGTCTTGTAGACTACAGCTTCGTCTGAAAATTTCTCATATTCTCATACCAACTACTGCAGTGGGAACGCTGGAGCTTGGACTGGAGATAAGTCAACAGGAATTGCTTCATGAAATGAGCTAACTCTTACCCAATGTGGTACAGGAGTCAGCAAAGGAGAGTTGAATCCGTAGTCCCCATGGTCCATCATTCCTTTACGAGAATTGATCCTCCACATTTTCCTGCCCCCATGAAATATGGCCGAACAGGAAAATTTAGTGTAGGACCATCAAACACCAACTAATGGGAAAATCCACCCCACCTATTTCTCTTACAAACAATTTAATTTTATCCTTTTCTTGAAGCTTGCAAGCTCTTTCCCTGATGTTGTCCAAGAGACATTTTATGAAATTTTATGTCTACAGAAAGAATCTGGGGAAATTGACATCCAAGCTGATGGAGCCTAGGACTACATGTATCCATTTCAACTCCGTGTCCATGTTCACATAATACACCCAAGACAATAACCAGCATGCATAATTCTGAAAAATTAACTTTTCATTTTCCTCATGAAGGAAAAAATTAATAAAATAAAATATGTTCCTTTCTTTTCTGACAGAAAGTCCTCCTTCTTGAAAACCTGTAGTGAAAGTGCAAGGGGCAGCAATGTTTCAGGCATTGTCCCAAGCAGGTCATCTGTTCAAGCCAGACAGGAGTTAGGGGAGTATGCTTCTGTCCTCATTCACTGTAGGGGTTAATTGTAGGTTTGCTTGTCACTCTGTCGCCCTTACAGGCAAAACCAAAAGCTTTTAAAAATCATCTTAGTCTTCCAAATCAAAACCAGAAAATTCTGAAAACCAATCAAACAAAAAAGCAAACTCATATAGTTTACACTTTCCTAGGTAGGACATTTGGAGGCATGTCTACACACTTTCATTTTCCAGCTTGTGATAAAAAAGAGGCTGCATGCAGAAAGCTGGCAAAAGAAAACAATTGCATCTAATATATTGTTGGGTGACACAAAGTTCTATTACTAAATTAAGTAAAAAAAATTAAGTATTAAGTTTACTTATAAAGCCTTAATAAGTATACAAAATACAGTTTATTTTGATGGAATAATACCATCTATAATGTGCTCTATCAGATTACTCTGATAAGCTTGCCCTATTGGCTTAGAAGCTTACCATATAGTTTTTTGGTTCTTGATAAATGTGTTTAGACCTTTCTGTTGGTCTTCCCCCAGCTTTTATTGCTGCACACAACATCATATGGTATGTGATATCCCTTTGGTCAGTTTGAGGCAGCTGTCCTGGCTGTGTCCTCTCCAGTCTGCTTTCCAGTGAAGTGCCATATGAAATAGAAAAGTCCTTGATACTGCTCAGCATTAGCTAAATCTTCTCACCCATTGTTACCAACACTGTTTTAATCACAAATCCAAAACACTGTCCCATATGAGCTGACAACTAACCTCACCTCGGCCAAAACCAGTACAAATAATAATGTTTTGTAAATGCAGTATGCCACATACTATATGCTGGGTATTCATACCATAGTGAGATAAGAAGTATTTCTGTTTCAGTTAATACACAACATACACACACACACACACACACACACACACGCCCCCATGTAAAGGAAGAGAGTGATGAGGAAAGATTTGTGATGAAAGCTTTTCTAAATAATACAGAAGGACATACACCAGTTACTAAGACCCCAAAAGCATAAACCAGGGAAGACCCCCTAGGTGTCATTTTCTCAGTAGACTATTTCTGAAAAGCCCTTTAAAAAGCCTTTTAAGAGTTTTGCATCCTGATGGCTGAATCCTTCATCAGTCATTAGGACTGGTTTCTTTCATGTGAAAACACATCAGAACTTCTTTATAACTCGAACTGTTTCAGGGAAGAGAATGCAATGTGACATTCTTCGGGTGACATACATTGAATCAGGACATTGCTGTCTTGACTCATATAGCTAGGGATTCAATTTTAATAATACAGGTTGCACCACAGCTTGATGCAGAGTTCTCGGGGTAAAGGGAGAAGACACAGAACTGAGTGGCAACATTGATCTTCTAAATTGTCTTCCCCATTTACCACACAGGAAGATGAGTATATTTTGCAGCTATCATCATGTTTCTGTTACTTTGACTTCAGAAGAGAGTCCCCTCCTCCATGCTTGAGACCATTGCCACTTTATGCTAACACTGTTGATTCCATTCAAGAGGCACATGTAATGAGTGAAAGGTTAAATGTCTGATTTCTGTGCACATGAACTTAGCCTGAAGTCCATGTGATAGCTGGGTAAGTAGGCAGAACATTAGTTGCAGGAAAATATTTCCTTTAGCATCCAAGCCTAGAGGAAAGTTTGTTCAATGAGGCAAACCAAAGGGCTGGGCAAAAGAAAAAGGTGCTGACTCCTGAGCTAGTCAGCTGTCTGGGAACTTAGGTTCTGGTTCAAGGGAAGTTAAACCTTTCCATTAGGAAATTACCCTGATCCTGTGCCATCAGCTATGCTCTCAGGCTGGAGCTACTTTGAGTTCAATAGGCCTCCTCCTCCCTTAGCTGATCACTAATAGAAGATGGAACTTAAGACCATCCCCTATATCTTCACAACATTTATTATCAGAAGAGAATCATACTTTTCTGGATTCTCCAAGTTTAAAGAGGATCTAGGAAAGGATTTTTAAACTTGGAGAAGATGGCTGGCCCATTCTTTGCACTAGTCATATCAGTGCCAATCCACAGCAGCTTGCTCAGAGTCTCACAAGTCATTCAGGGAGCACAAGGAAACCCAAGAGCTAAAGCCAGAAGGATATAATCAATTTTGCAAGCTTACTGAGAAGTAAACAGGATTGACCATTGAGTGACACCAGACAAATTTGTTTGGCTTACCAGCCCAGTGAAAGCTTCTGGCCGTTTAAACTACTACTCTGCTGTCCAAGAGAGAGCTATGGGGACCGGGGCATTTGCAGTCTCTGGTACCAACCAGCTTTTGGACTACCCTGAAGCAGGTTTTTTTAATCGGTGCTTCTCCATTTTGAATTACATGTTACAACCTGAGGGAGGTGCAGAGTGAAGAAGACTGACATCTGTTCTCAAGGTGCTTTTTAATTTTATTTTCCTTTTACCCTTCACTCATTCACATGTATCAATTCACAGCCCACAGTTTATCAAGTGCACCCTCAGTAACTTTGCAGATGACACCAAGTTAAGCAGAAATGTAATCTGCTTGAGGGTTGGAAGATTCTACAGAGGGATCTGTACAGGCTGGATAGATGGGCCAAGGCCAATTGTATGAGGTTCAACAAGGACAAGTGCTGGGTCCTGCACTTGAGTCACAACAACCCCATGCAATGCTACAGACTTGGGGCAGAGTGACTGGAAAGCTGCCTGGCAGAAAAGGGCCTGGGGTTGTTGGTCGACAGCTGGCTGAATATGAGCCAGCAGTGTGCCCAGGTGGCCAAGAAGGCCAATAACATCCTGCCTTGTATCAGAAACACTGTGGCCAGCAGGACTAAGGAAGTGATCGTCCCCCTGGACTCTGGTGAGACCACACCTCATGTTCTGTGTTCAGTTTTGAGCCACTCACCACAAGGTGTTGGAGCATGTCCAAAGAAGGGAAACAAAGGGGATGAAGGGTTAGGGTGTTTTATGGTGTTTTAGGTGCATAAGTCTTCTGAAGAGCAGTTGAGGGAACTGGGGGTATTTAGTCTGGAGGAAAGGAGGCTGAGGGGACACCATATCGCTCTCTACAAGTTCCTGAAAGGAGATTTTAGTGAGATGGGTGTTGGTCTCTTCTCCCAAGTAGCAAGTGATATGACAAGAGGAAACAGCCTTCAAGTTGTGCCAGGGGAGGTTTAAATTGGATATTAGAAAAAATTTTCTTCACTGAAAGAGTTATTAATCACTAGAACAGGCTGCCCAGGGAAAGTGGTTGAGTCACTGTCCCTAGAGGTATGTAAAAGACACGTAAATGTGGTACTTAGGAACATGGCTTAGTGGTTGAACTGGCAGTATTAGGTTAACTATTGGATTTGATAATCTTAAAGGTCTTTTCCAACCAAAATTATTCTGTGAATCTATGATTCTATATAATAACTGTATCCACTGAATGTCTATATATTATATATATATTATCTATATCTATGTCCCAATATGGGACCACTGCAGGGCAGAAAGGACTAATACAGACAAGGGATTAGTCCCCAGGGTCTGGAATCCAGGGAAGGGACAGAAATTCTCTTTAAGTGTTACTCCCTCCTTTTCCATCCATAGTCTCATGACTGGGGAGGAAGTAAATTTTGAACTAACACTGTGAGTGTGGATGAAAAATCAGTCCAAAAAGGTATGTGCTCTGTCACAACATAGACACAGCTCCCTTACACGGATTCTGGCTTCTTGCAGAAAGAAACTCTTCTTTTCCCCCAAGGGTCCTGAGTCTAAAATGTTTAGTGCAATGAAAGGGCTTTCGTTTCTTCTGTTTCAGGATTAGTAGTGAATTGAGGCTGTAAATGATTTAAAAGCATAATCTACAGAAAATGTTTAACTCTGAGCGTGCTAAGTGCTGACCTGGGAGAAAATCACTCATTTTGCTCTTGCATGCTGTTGTCTTGTCGTTCCCAAGCTCTGCTCTACAAATAGGAAACTTAGTTCAGTTGCCTTTGAAATTAAACAGCTATATCAGGCTTAGCAGTTTGGAACTACAGGAAGGCATCAGTCAAATAGCTTTAATTATTCACATTCTCCCCTTGCTCTCTCCTTCCTTTCTTCTCATTTTCCTCCAAGTGATCAAAAGCTAAGCTGTTGTTCATGTCATGGAATATCAAGTAAATTTTCTTATGTTCTGCAGATATCAGTCATGATCTCATATGTCTGAGCAGCATGAAAATGGTTGCTGCAATGTGATCTAAGCGGCGCCAGAGACTTGACTGATTGATAAATAGACCACATGGGTGCACTGGGTGCAACAGTGTACATTTCTGACAGAGCTCTGTGATAGCTGCAAAAGTCTTCTTAAAACCAGAGATTACTTTCTCCTGATGCGGAGCTAAAGTCCTCTAGGCCTCACAAATTTCTCCCATCTCAGCATCTCTCATGACAATCCAGCAAGTCCATCCAGAGCAGGCCAAGCTACCTGCTCATCACATCTTCAGCTCCTTTCAAAGGAAGTAGGTCAAAGTGTCCTAGGTACATATGAAAACAACAAACAATTTCACAGGAAAACACCGTACACCAGAGCCTGTTGCTTGTGTTACTAGCAGAGGTTTTCATTACACACAGAAGCCTTGTTGCCATCATTATTGTTAACAAAAGTGGTTATTTTGATTCTTAAACAAAAATAAATTTTAACAGTTGTCACTGCAGATGAGAAACTGGTAAATTGCATTGACAGAAAAACTTCTTAAGCCAACCTGAAAACAAAATTCTTGCAATACTTCTGTCCTGACAAACAAGCAAGTCTAATACCCAAATTCCTATATAATCAACCAAGTTGACGATGAACTGTCAAAATAACACAAAATAAAATACTGTTAAAGAATTAGGAGCCATCAATGACAACTGCTTATGAGTGGCAGAATCATCAAGTGAGCAGAGCAACATTTCTGCCAGGCATGATATGGCAGAAGAGGAATCAGGAAGCTTTCTAAGGAAATTAGATCACACTTGACATACAGCAAGTGTGAAATCCACAGCAATGTTTCCTCTCTTCTCCAGCACAGTCATGCTTTTCCATGCAGCTATGTCCCTATAAAGCCCAGTAAGGGCAGTTTAGCAAAAACCTTCAAAATACTCCTGACAGTATGCAAGATTCATTCTTGTGCCTAGAACATATCCTGTATTAGGCTAACTTGTGATGGGAAGGTGTCTTCTGTCACAACCATGAATGTGCTTCAAAAATAGAACATTCAGATACATATAGAAGACCTGACCAGAAAAACTTCCAAATACTGTCTAATCAAAATCCCCTTTCTTTAGCAGCAGGGTATTTTTCAGTCTGAATCTTCTACCTACCCAGGGCCTTCCAGTCTTTCTTCCTTCATCCTTCACAATTTTTTGGACAGTCTTCTATCCGGTACCAGAAAGAACTGCAGGCAAGAAAACTGGAGCTCAAGTCAGCTTCATTTGCTCTTGCACTGCCACAGATTTCTGTCAAAGTGAAGCTGCTAAGCAGGGGGGAAAGTCGTGCCTTTCGCCTTCTCGTACTTTACTGCAGGGTAGATTGAAAAGGGGAAGGGTCCCTGCAGGACACAGGATGATACTCTTGACTCTATGCACATTAATTGATATTTATGCTGTACTACATTTGAGTAGGGTAAATTAAAAAGCACGAGCAACATCTACACCCCAGCAATACCTGGCACAGAACAACCTGGTAGCAAAAAGTCACATGATGCTCTGAGTTGCATCTTCCCTGAAAAAAGAGGATGCTGCCTCCTTTTCTCCCTTTTTTCACTGTTAAATAGGGAAGAGTCACTAAGACTCCTTTCTAAGAAAAGCAAATCACTCTGCATCTTGGCAGTTTAGATTAGCACACTTTAATTTTCATTTTCTGCCACCTACGTTTCATTTGGCCTGTCAGCAACCCCAAAAGTGAGCAAGGACAATGCAAAGATCTCACCAGCGTGCAGTCATGAGACCATGCTTCCTGGCTGACAGCACTGTGGGAAGCCTGGAAGCACAGGAGTGGCCTAGATCCCTTGCACATTTTGACGAGGTGATATAATTTGAGCTGCTTCATTATTAAAGGGCAACCATTAAGAGAGCCAAGCAACACTAATGAAGCCTTGGGCATTATCGTGCATTGATTAAATACTGTTTAATGTCTCGGAATGACAGGAAAAAAAGGAGCTCAGGGAAGCCCAAAGGAGGAAAGGAAGTCAGCAAGGCAAATAAATCTGCAGCGATTCTCTCATACTAAACAGAGTTATTTTGCTAGGAAAATGATGAGCGATATGCTGCACCATTAGGAATTTTTTAGCATCTGCCCATTCATCCTAATTTAAGATATTAAATGCATGCGTAACAATAGCTTTATTATCTTCATCTCCAATTCCTGCAGGAGAAAAGAAAGCTCACATCTTATGGCAACTTGCCTTCTGACCAGATCTCCCATTGCATGAAATTCTTCACTTCGTCCTTCTTCCCGTGTTTCCTGTGTATTGGCTGTATTTACATATCAATCACACCTTACACATCAAAAAATTATTTTCTTCCTTCAAAATAATTCATATCAGACAAAAGCAATTAATTTACAAGTGAATAGAATGAAATGCAAAGTTAACAGCAAACTTGCCTATTAATCTGCTAGCTTTGTTTTCAGTAGGCATCTTGAGGATAAATGCAGTGTGACTCTTCATTCAAATGCTCTTTGTGGGTTATATCTTTGAAGATTTGAATTCTGGCTTTTGCACATTGTCTAGATTGAACTCATTATTGTTTAGAACAACAGTTTTTAGAATGTTAATCCTGCTCTGAATAAACTGAATACTAAAACACCCCCGCAAGTGTTGTTAAGAAAGTCAGCTGTGCCGACAATGCCTTTCCTCACTGAAGGAGAGCTCATCACATTTGCAGAAGGCCTGGTTATAAGAACCCACTCTCAGCTACTCCCTGCCAAAGGCAGCTCCATGAATCACGTTGGAAAGTTTATGATCAGTTAATCTTAGAGCACAGTATAGACACAGTACTTGGATTTTCCCCTCTAACCTGCTGATTTGTTCATACTTTGAAATAGTTGAGGTTTTAAATCTGTGAAGATTATAGAAGGGATGCCTATTATCCATATTTGAGCTTTAATTAATTCTGCAGTGGAGCAGAAGGACTGAGCCTGAACTGCATCACTCCCTTGAACAGCATGTACTTCAGGATTCTCCACTTTCTGTCACCAGCATCTCCTCTATAGTGGGAGATGCTGATGTAGTAGCCTCTTTCTTGCTCTTTTCTTTCTGTTCAGAGGCTACTCCAGGCCAACAGTTTGGCAGGCAACTCAGGATCCTAGAATTTTCATGTTGGCATTTCTAAATTGTAACTCACAGATAATGTAGTGGTCACTTCTGTTCACAACCTGATATTTTGCCCTCTACTATTACACAGCTCTTCAGGCTAAAAGGATGAGAAAATGTGACATTGCTGCTTGTCTGGGGCAAGCAAATATTGGGAGTCTCCATCCTAAGTCCTACCTAGCATCCAGACAAACACAAGGAGTTACAGATGTATATTCAGCTTCATGGTGGATTTAAGTGTGGCCAAATTAACCTAATTTATGTTCCCAGCTGTATCACCTATTGTTAAAGCTGCCTTATAATTCCCATTACAGCAACATTTTCAGCTTGTTTAAAATTCCATCAGAATAACTGCTTGGGCTGAAATTTTCCATGCTGACATTCAACTTCAGTCAAAGCATTTTACTGTATGTGGCAGAGAGAAGAGAAATTAAGAAATGTGCTTATTCAGAAGGTCCAGGAAAACCACATTCCCCCCTGCTTAGAAGAGCATTTAATTACACAACACCACCGTCTCTTGTTTCCACGAGTCCTGTCTCATTCAGTGCACAAATAGGCATAGTGCTCACTTGACTGGTAAGATCTTCAGTATTTTGTTTTATCCTTGTTATTCAGTTTGGCTTTACGCTCTCTTTCTTGCAGACCATTTACCCAAAGCTCAGCAGACAGAATTACTGACTTCCTCATGGGCTTTGCTACAGGGCCACAGTAAGAAAAAGGAAAACTGACAAGAATTTGCACTATGTTGCAGAAGTTGACCTTACTAATAGACTTTGCGGAACAATAGATAATTGAGCTAGGCTTGAATGTATGGCAGCAAAAAGAGAAATGGCAGCAGATAATTACTTTATATTACCAAAGAATATCACTCTCTCAGTTAACACCCAGGTTCAATTAATGGTTCAATTATATTCCACAATAATTGGTTACATTACACTGACACCGTGTATTTTTTGCATCATCTTGCTTCCTCCCTCATAATAACTTTTTTTTTCCTATATCAGGAATAATTTGGGTGGTGACCCTGCAACTACTTCTGTTCATGTTGGCCCCTGCATCCATGTTGGCCCCTTCTGAATTCAACAAGGCAAGATAGACTGGAAGGGAGATCACTTTACTTATGCAGTGTAGATTTAAAACCAAAGATCCGTTTTCGTGACCCATTGCTTTAAGTGCCTACCATAGGGGGCTGTGTTAGATGAAGTATAGCCTTCTTTCATAGACAAAAGAAAGGACACAGCACATTGAAACATTATCCAGACATATGGGCCAAATTGTTCCCAGATGGTGCTGAACTCTCTCCTTTGACCATACAAATGACTTCCTGACATTGAGCTCTAATCATAGATGCATAGTATCATATAGATTGAAAAAGACCCTTAAGATCATCAAGTCCAACTGTAAACCTAACATTATCAAGCTCACCACTAAAACATGTCCCTAAGCACGTCTACACGTCTTTTAAATACCTCTAGGGATGGTGACTCTAACACTTCCCTGGGCAGCCTGTTCCAGTGATTAATAACTCTTTCAGTGAAGAAATTTTTTCTAATATCCAATTTAAACATCCCTTGGCACAACTTCTTGTCATATGACTTGTAGCTGGAAAAATAGAATGACACCCACCTCACTACAACCTCCTTTCAGGTAGCTGTAGAGGTCTTCTCTCAGCCTCCTTTTCTCCAGGCTATATACACCCAGTTTCCTCTGCCGCTCCTTGTAAGACCTGATCTCTAGACCCTTCACCAGCTTTGTTGCCATTCTTTGGACATGCTCCAACACCCCAATGTCCTTCTTGTAGTGAGTGGTTCAAAACTGAACACAGAACACGAGGTATGGTCTCACCAGTGCTGAGTCCAGGGGGACAATCACTTCCCAAGTCCTGCTGGCCTCAGCATTTCTGATACAGGCCAGGATGCTGTTGTCCTTCTTGGCCACCTGGGCACACTGGTGGCTCATATTCAGCTGAGTGTTGACTAACAACCCAGGCCCTTTTCTGCCAGGCAGCTTTCCAATCACTCTTCCCCAAGCCTGTAGTGTTGAATGGGGTTCACTTGGCCTTGTTGAACCTCATACAATTGGTCCTGGCCCATCAATCTATCCTGATTAGATATATTAACTATGGTATCCATACTCAGACAAGATCTAAGCAGGCAGTAGTCAAGAAGAACAGAAAGGAGAAGATACGCTGACATGTATTTCTGCGCTGTAGACATGGACAGTCTGAAATCATGCTCCAAACCCAGTCAAGGTGCATTTGGCCATGACTGTGCTCTCCCCATCCTGGTCCTTGAACCAGCATGCATTACCTTCATATCAAGTATGTCACATGAAGCATCAGGGCAATCCTGTGTGTCATCAGATGGCCAGCAATTCATACAAGAAAGACTACACCAAAGTGTAGACATCTCCACCTTGATCAAGCAGATAGTGAAAGAGTAAGTCTAAACTGAGGCTTGAGCAACTGTAGCTCTCTTGCTGAAAGCAAGGTCCGTAACGCATGAAGAGCCTACAGAAGTCACCTCATCCCTCTCCTCCTTTCCCATAAGACAGTCTTCACAGACTATTTTCTTGTATCTTACAGACCCATGCAGGGTCTTATTTGCACTGCAGCACTTTAGGTAGGCGACTGAGGACTGGTAAAAAAGACAGCAAAGAAAAGAACAGAGTTAGAAGGCTTCATGTGACTCACACCACATAAGTAAAATAAAACAATTTCAGAGACACCCACCTCCTTCCATTAAAGGAAACTCCCCAACAATCCTGGAAAAAAGCAAAACAAATCAAAACTGGCTACATTAAAGGGAGACAATTGCATAATTTCACAGATTTGCATCATTCAGGCACTGGTAGAGGCTGGGGGCAGCACTTATGGGGCAAAGGGGAAAGACAGGCAATCATCCTGTGCAACAAGACCAGCTTGAAAGTACATGTACTGCACAGGTCATGCTACAGCTCTGTTGTGCTTACTCGTCTCAATAAACCCATGCCTTCACATCAGCAAGGAAAACAGACCATTCTGTGCTGGAAAGTGGATTTTTTTTCCTACTTTCTCTACTTCTTTTAAGGCCAGAATAGACCAAAAGTTCTGTATAACACTTGCAAGAACATTTCATCCAGTTACCCCTACAGAGGGGTTATTACTTTGCTAATGCATTCCTCCTACACTCCATTTCCAACCTAAAAAAAATACCTCAACCTTCTGCCTAAAAGCATGTTTATTTGGTTTTGACCTCAATTATATGAGTTGATCTATTAGAAGATGTAATTACTTTCCATAGGCAATGTGGAGTCACCCTGTCTCCCATATGAGAGCAGCTTCAGCAACAACTTCCCACCCTGTTAAAAATAAGTTACTCCATTATTGTTTACGTCTCTTTTATGTCTGCCAGCCTTGTTGGTCCCATAATTTTTTCCTGTTGCTGATTTCTGTGCAAGCCCAGAAGAAAGTTTCCAGTGTTACGAACAAAGAAGGAATTCATCTGAGTACTAGCTCAAAATGAAGGAGACACAAAAAAGCAACAAAACCCCAGAATAGAAAACCAGCTCTTTTGCTGAACTGTTTCTTTTTGTGCCCACGTGTACCATAGCTCCTAAATTGCCCATGCATCTCATCCTTCCTTGCACCTGTCTCAGCTTTCAAACCCAGCACTTCATGCAAGAGATATGCCTAACAGCATATTTGTAAGTGCTAGGAGATAAGGGGAAAGATGTCAGGCTTGGAGTCAAGGTGTCTGCAGATTGCATTTTCCCCTATAGGAACCATCCACTGCTCCGCACGCACCGCAGGCTTTGTCATCATTACCACACACTCCCTACACCCGTCCTTGTAAAGCAGTTCAGACAGAGGGCAATGAGCCATTTCCAGGGGGCGGGGGAGGGGGATCATGTACAATATCTGTCTAAAGAAACAAACGGGCAGGATACGGAATAGATCCCAAGAGAATCCTAATCAAGTCGGTATCAAACAAACCCCCCGTATGCTGAAGGAACATAACACTAAACTCCTTTTGAAGCTAGAAGTAGTGTAATCCTTTTCTATTAATGCACAAGTGATAAGGCTACATCTTGTGTGGGTTCTGCTGGTTTTTGTTTTTTCCCCCATCCTGCAATATTTGAAGTACTTCTTAAAAATAACAAAAGTGGGGAAATTACATTCATGGTTTTCTGTTTCAAATATTTATATGTTTTTACAAAAGTGGCGGGAGGAGTGCTGGGATGTACATATACATGCAAATAAACATCTGGGAACTGATCAAACCATTCAATGCAGGAAAGTTTTGGCAATCAAAGAGTATGCATGCAGATCTGGGCACAAAAGAAGAGAATGTATCTTTCATAGGAAAAGACGTGGGGGGAGGCGAGCAGACAGCCAGCAAGCAAAGGATGGAATTGTGTTATTCAGCAAGCAGTTCTCCACGTCAAAGGAAAGCCTGCTTATCAGGTCAGACAGTTGGCACAAGGAGAAAAACAAGAGCAACAAACCCCAGAAAGGTATTCAGGCACTGACTGGCAGAGCTGGATTTCACTCCTCACCACAGCACTGTGCAGTACAGCATGACAGCCCCATATAATGCCACCCTGCTGGGGTAGAGAAGCCCTCTCTCTCTTGCCCACCCACTGTTGCCCTAGTCCTGCAGGGCACAGAATCCAAACCTTGCTTGTAAAAACCACAGCCATCCCCCCACTTGCATAAAGCAGCTAAAACCCATGAGAGGTGTATCCGTTGGATCCGTTGGGCCAGTTCCTTGATTTGCAGCTGCTGACACAGCTACCGGGCTACAAGAGGATGCTGCCTGTGGGCTTGTGCAGCTGGAGAAGGAGGCAGCATTCAGGGCCAAACTAGCCATGTGTAGCCACCTTTATGTCAGATGTGTGCACAAATGCCTGCAGTCTGTGACAGTTGAGGAAATTGCACAGTGCAGCCCAGGCCCAAGGCAAAGAGAGGGGTCAGGGGCACATCACAGAAATCAGGATATCAGGCAGCAGCAAGAAGCTGAGTCAGCAAGGACAACTCAAAACAGATGGTGAAAGAGTCTGTCTTTACTTTACAAAACGTCCCTGATATCAGCAAGCAAGCAACATTCATACTACCCCCTAAAGAGATACCTAGCAATGGCTGACTTTTACTTCCAGAGATGTGCTCCTTGTAACCATCTTTGCTAAAATTAAAGTGCATCCAAGATGCTTTCGGTATGTTGTGCTCTTGAGTATCATAAGAGCAGTGGCTAATACCTGAAGGCTATCATCATAGGAAAAGTGAATTTAGTTTCATTTTCATTTCAGCTTCGGCATCGCTGAGAGGTAAAAAATCTGAGCAATCTGTGAAAAGATTTCAGGGGACTTTCTTCTGTCATACAGATGTTATAGCTTTTGCTGAGGTGAGGTACGTAAGGATCTGGTTGTTTGTGATAAAATCAGGTTCTTATCCATTTCCCAAACACAAACCAGCTTCCAACAAAACCAAGAAACTTCTTCAAACAATGCAACATCCCTTCTCAATTAAACAAAGTGCATATTTCACAATAGCATATCAGGTGCAGAACTACAAGTGACTATCACGATTTGTTTTCTAGAAACCTTGCTCATGCCATGAACAGAATTGTTCTGTCAGCTTCTTTGAAGACAAGGTGATTTCCTTATCATCTTGCCCGTAGGATGCTCAAAATATCTCTATTGCAGGGAAATCATGTTTTTTCTTCCTTTTTCACACAGGAAAATAGATAGATAGATATTCTAATACAGTCAATATTTAAAGCTGGTGCTGATGGATTTGGAATGGTAAACAGCAAAGCAAAGGAGCATGCCAGATAACACCTAAAATGAGCCAATTTTTCAATCGGATGTCTATTTTTTCAATTGTAATAAAAAGGCACTTTCACCTCAGCAACCTGCTGCACAACAAAGGCAGCAAATCTGAGAGTATATGAACTTGCACATGTTTTAATGGGAAAGAGAGGGGAATTTTGGCAGGTTTTCTGGTCCCAATGAGAGTTGATATTCAATTGAAATAGATTCCGATTGTTTGGCATGAGCCTTAAAGAATCTGTAATCATTTTACTCTCTTTCTATTATGAACATGGTGTTTTTCCCGAGCTTTATGTGAGGTTATTATGCTGATGGGACACAAGGAATTTTGATATAGTCAACTTTAAAATCAGAAAAAAATAGGGTTAGTAAAAGCATATGCAGCTCATTATTTAAATTAAAAACACAGAGCTCCCACTTCACTTGAAATCCAATTTTCTTCTTCCCACAGTACACTTAGCAACACACCTCACACGAGATCTCTAGCTAACATAAATCAACAGGCCTCTAGTGAAGATAGTATATACCAGCCAGAGATTCATCCCCTATTGCTACTTGATTTTCTCAGCTCTTTCAAGAGTAACAAATTTTGATGTATGCTTACCTCACCTTAATACACTTTCTGTCCAACGGGGAGTTACTTATGTCTTACTCCATCGTTAACTTAGACGCAGTAGCTGAAAGGTTCTTGTGTTATTGTCACACTTCCATGACAAGATGGGGGTTTGTGTACATTGCACCATGCTCTCAGCATGGTGAAGAGGAGACCTTTAATGCAGGGCATACAGCAGGTCTGCATGAGGGGAACCCACACCTGGAAGTTCATACAGTTGGTACCCTCCAACCTACGGAGCACACCCTCAGCCACACAGGTTGCACACCACAGCCATAGCCCTCTGGGCCTCAGTAGCGAGGCAGGACACCTCTAACCCTCCCTCAGGTTAGTGGTACCCCATAAGCACCTTCAGCAACAAGGACAGCCATGAGTTTGCTCTCAGTGGCATCTATGTGTGGAAATAAAGGACCCGCAAATACACCCTTACCACCATTTGTCCTAAGGAAGCTCCCAGCTGCAGGAGCTGGGTGCCTCCTCTTACATCAGTTCTCCTCTCTTTCAGCTGTTTATCTGGGGCTTCCCATCCACTGGCAGCTTGCAAATCATCCTGCAGCAGGGGAGTACTAAGAGCTGCTTTGTGCTGGTGGTTACAGAGACATGGGAAAAGCACAACTCCAGCAGAGTCATTATAACCCTTTCATTTGCCAAAAGCGCTCCAGCTGTGCAATGAACTACCGGTATGCACAAGAGCGATTTTCCCTAAAAAGCTCAAAATGGCTGGGAGACCTAGATTTTTAAAATACCTGTCTTGCAATATAGCGTGGTAGAAGTTAATTTGTGGTTTTGAAAAGGCTTTTGTAAAAGCTGAGGAGTCTGTTGGAAACCCCAATAGATTAGGAAGCAAGCTGGTTTTGCTACAAATGAAGGAGGCATGTTCTTTTATTTGTTGGGGTTGTTCAGCCCAGAGAAGAAAAGGTCTCAGGAAGATCTTAGTGCAACCTTTCAGTCCTTCAAGGGGGCTTATAAGAAAGATGGGAACAAACTTTTTAGTAGGGCCTGTTGCAATAGGACAAGGGGTAACATTTTTAAACTAAAAGAGGCTATATTTAGGCTAGATATAAGGAAGTGAGGTTAGTGAAGCACCAAAACAGATTGCCCAGAGAGGTAGTAGATGCACCATCCCTGGAAATACTCAAGGTGAGGCTGGAAAGGGCTCTGAGCAAACTGATCTAGTTGAAGATGACCCAGCTCAATGCAGGGGGTTTGGACTAGTTGACCTTTAAGGGTCCCTTCCAATGCAAATTATTCTGTGATTTATGATTTATACTTGGAGTATGAGTCTGAAAGTCCAGAGTTAGAACTACATTGGTTATGTGATTACTACTCTCCTGGTAATGTCTTTTTCATTTCTTCCATGAATTATAGAATACAGTCCTGATTTCTTTGAATCTCAGCATACACAAATGTGACAATGAACTGAAACAACATTATAGAATACAGTCCTGATTTCTTTGAATCTCAGCATACACAAATGTGACAATGAACTGAAACAACCTTTAGGTCAGTCTTTCATGTGAACCAGTGGAGGATCTTTCTTCAGTTTTGGAAACACACTGTGTTAACCATGGATGGCTAGTGAGGTTTGGCTAAGTAAAATGTTGCTAAGTAGTATCCGAAGGAAAGAAAAAGAAATCATAGGACAGATTGGGTTGGAACGGACCTTCAAAGATCATCTATTCCAATCCCCTTGCCATGGACAGGGACATCTCTCTCTAGATCAGGTTGTTCAAAGCAACCCTATTCTTGAACACTTCCAGTGATGGGACATCCACAACTTCTCTGGGCAACTTGTTCCAGTGTCTCACCACCCTCACCATAAAAAAATTCTTTATTATGTCCAATCCAAATCTACCCTCTTTCAGTTTAAAACCATTGTGTCTTTTCCTGTCACTACAGACCTTGGTAAAAAGTTTCCATCTTCCCATGAGCCCCCTTTATAGATCTCCCCAGAGCCTTCTCTTCTCCAAGCTAAATAAGAAAGACAGATTCAGTTTCAGCCTTGGGCAACTGGAATCAGAGTCAGAACTGGTATTTAGCACAAAAGTTGGAAATAGGAGCTCTGGTCTTTATTTACTTGCTTTTCTCTAAGTAGGAAACGTCTGCTTAAGGAGCTGGGGGAGGGGAAAGTTTAACATGTTCTCCATGAGCCCTGTGGAGTTTAGACAGAATCACAGTCCTATCACCATATGTTAATGCAGTTACTGAGTACTGTTCTTTAATAATTTTCTGTTGCAGTGAGTGAAAATCTTATTTGGCTGTGATTTGCATTGTGCCAGCATTAGATATTAGTCTGTGTTAGATCAAAATCAATGCTGCCTCTGAAGTATCCATTCCTTTCATTACTCTAAATAGCATTTTGTCCTAATACATTGAGTCACTGCAGTACAAGCAATAAAAATCAGTAAATACTTCTGTTTTATTTCAGGGTATAAACAACCCTTAATTCATCCCCTCTTCACAGAGGGGTGGGACTACACGGACAAATTTGGATAGGCTTTATTTAGCACAACTGCTATATTTTCCCTAGGAGCAAAGACAAGGGGCTGTTTGGGGGAAAAGAAAGGTGAACACGACAAGGAGAGATGGAAGAGGCAGCACAGCTCAGTGGGATCATGCCCATTTGGGTATCTGCCAAGAGAGAGCAGGTCAACCCATCAGGAGTGTCAAGAGTGTCATCAGGGATGAGGTGACAGGTGCCAGCAGGACTGGACTCAATGGATTGAAAAAGTGGATGTGACAAAGGGGGAGTGGTAACGCCCCAGCTAGAGAGAGGCTGAGCTGTACTTGTCATCCAACAGCGTACATCTTCTGCTTTAAACTGTGCCCAATGTGCTGTGCACACCATAGTTGTCTGGGTAGCCTCGATAGCAAATTAGATTGACAAACACATCTGATCTCAATAAACTTCTGGGATTTTAAGAAGTTCCCAGTCTTTGCAAAGGCAACTATCTTGCGTCCACTTAGCAGATTGCAACCAGTCACGAACCCATGGGGAAAGCAGATCATCAGACCAGAGCCTGCCCTGCGGATCAAAGAGGAGCAGATGTGCCCTCGTTGGGCCAAGAATACTGAATGACTGATTCACAGATCAAAGGCTGCTCAGTGTTTAATAGTCATATTAGTGCCTTCTCATATCAGAAATAACCTAGAAAACCTCAACTCTCTGACTGATTAGCCTGTTTGTCCCAGAAAATGTCTTCCTTCAGTCCCTTGCTCCCCAGTGGTTAGTTTAGCATTGATGTAGGGCACAGCAGCTGGCAGTTCCTGGATGGAAGACAATGTTCCAAGCACTGCTGTGTCTCATATAGACCTTGGCTGTTTCTCAAAATTATGATACAATATGCTGCTTCTCACGTGAAAAGAGAAAACAGCTTGCTGTTAGAAACAACTTGAGAAAACATGAGATAGAAAAGGCATTGGAACACTAAAGTTGTGGCAAGATTTTTGTACTCCTCTCAATCAAACATGTGTCCCGCTCTTCTTCACCTCCAGTCCAGTCTAGCTCGCCAGAAATGTACAAAACTTCAGCCCTTTCTACACAGTTTGCACAAAATCTTTATCCAACCCTATATTTCCTGTGGTGGCTTAATGCTCCAGGCAAATGGGTAGGAGGAGAGTCAGAGGAAAGTCCTACAGCCCATCTAGGGCTCCACACATAACTCAGTAGGGCAGGAGCCAGGTGCCCCTGGAAGTCGAGCTTATTTGAATGGTTCTGACAAAAAAAAAAAAGAAAATTGAAAAATGTTTTTCTTTGAAAGACAAAATGCTTAGCAAGGTGGGTTCCAGTTTCATGAAAACCATCACTACAGGGGGGTTTCTAAGGCTTTGAACTGGGTATAGATCAGAAAGGCTGCAGAGAGGAAACCAGGATGAAAAATATGATCCTGCCACGACAAAAAGGGAAGTTTTCTTAGGAATTTGTTTTGTCCTTAAGTATGGGAGAAAAACTTCATAACCTTGGAAGCTGTCACAAAAACTGAATAAGCTGTCATGAAATACAAATTGTCCCATGATCAGCTTTACCTGCAAGTCTTTAAACATCCCTGGGTTGAAGTTTAAGTTTGAAAAGGTGCACAAAAGTCAGCAAGTGCCTTGCACATTGAGATTCCATACATCTAATGCATCTAGATCTAGACTACTTCTCTTGGGAAATCTGAAATGAAACCACTTTCTGGGAAAGCCAGGTGGTTTTCAGTCTTTCTGACCCACCATGGAAGAATGCGTAACCCATAGCAAATTAGAGCAAGGTATGTAACAGCACACGTACAGTAAATTCTATGTGCAGTGCTGGATGGCAGGACTGTGCCCCCATGATAAGGAAAAGCAACACATTTAGTGATTCATGTGTTGGCAGGTAGCAGATGAACAGCTACAAGCCCTGCTAATACTACAGTCCTGATCAGGAAATCATTTCCACACTGGGAGGACAGACGTGGCGCTTGAACCGCTTTCAGTGTTAAAACTTTTTTCTTTTTTTTTTTGTTTTTTTTTTAAGTCTCACTGTCCTGGAGGTTATTTGAAGTGTTCTGCTTTGTGTCTTAAACCATGTCAATTGTACAATTATTTGCAAAGAACCATCAAAATGAAGAAATGTGCATTTGACTTTACATCTCTGTTGATTCAGGTGGTTTTGGTTTCCATGGAGTCTGTGGGTTCTTTTTTTGTTAAGCATGTTAAATCACAGCTTTAAAGCAGCAAGCTTATTTTATATGTATGTGTATGTGTGTGTTCATAGCAGTCCTAAGTGAATTACACCTGCCTGCCAAGTCCCAGTGCATGATAAAATGTACTGCAAAGAGGTTTCCTGTATTTTGTAGGGAAATGGATAGCAAAACTAAAGATCTGAACAAAAGCATTTAATCTTGCTTTTGCAGATTAGGAATTTCAAAGTCCTGTTACCATGTGTTGATAACGAGCCCATGCTAAAATTTAGGGAAGCATTTTGGTGGTGACTGGATACCTATTAAGTACTTCTTATTTCAGATACAAGTCAACTATGCTTAGAAATAAAACATTAGGAAGTGTGTCTACTAATTTTTGCAGTCATTCACTTAGTCCATATTACAGAATGAATGAAAATTAAAACTTAGAGGGGGACATCAGGCAGGGATATATTCAAGTTTCTATGACTCAACCCAGACTGGGAGCCTGAGCAGGCAATGAAAGCAGGCAGAATATGCCTGAGAAGTTATTTTCACTGTACTGCCTACAGGTCTTTGAACACTATGGGTGTTTTTCACCTTCTGGAATCATGTGCTATGTGAGAATCTCAATACAAAAGGGGTTTCTTCTCTGTCATGATGGCAGTGGCAACCCAAAGGTTCAAAAACCAAAGTGCAAAGAGGAGAAAAAACTAAATGTAATGGCTTTTTCCTTTTAAATTTAATCAAAGGTGAAAATTATATTGGTGTTTGTCCAGTGTTCAGAAAACACTCAACTTCATTATTTCCTAAATCATCAACAGAAAAATACATTTTCAAAAACTTTTTAGAAACCTGTAGTAACAGAGAAAACCAACTTCATTCCATTTGTCTTTCTAATTTATGTCCCCTGTGTTTCCAGATTTTTATATGGTAAGGGAAAGAATTCCATTGTTAAGCTGCTTGTTTCAATTAATCTTTTAATTCATTTGTTAGATTTAACCTGCAATATTCAACTCATAATCTGGGGAGGTAGACGACATGGTCTTCAGACAGTGCAGAGGTGAATGCAGGTCTGTAGGAAATAGTCAGGTGCTACTACTCACACAGAAAAAACACAGCATCCTTCATTCGGTTCCATAGAGCTGGCAACAGGTAGACAGAAATCTTTTATATAATTCATTTAACATGTTATATCTTCCCAAGATTAGGAAGCACAGAAATGCAGCAAAATAGGGCCAAGCACTGAATATTCCACTTCATATGAGATGTGCAAGCTTTTTTAAATCGCTGGTTACCACCAGCTAATGACTGGTTTGTTGTTCCTTTTAATAGCCTGTAAGCATTAGCTTCTGGTATCATTTTAGTAAGATTTTTAAATTTTTTTTCCTAAACAGCATCCTGAGGTTAAAATATGTTAAGAGGAAATAAAGGTGGCTTTTTTTTTAATAAAAGACTCAGCAGATGCTTCTCAAAATGGGCTTTGCTAAGTGTCAAGTGATTTAACTATCCCTGCCAGGCAAGCTCCATTTGGTGTGCTGTATTGCCTCCCCACAGCTGTAAGAGCGTTCTCAAAGCCCTTCCCAGGGGATGAGATCTCATCCTGTATAACAAAATAGCGAACACAAGATAAGGCTAACCTTGCTGTAGCACAAGCATCTTGCGACAACCCATTCTCTCTCAGGACAATGCCAATACTCAAAGACAAAGCTCTTTAACAAAAAGTTACTCTTTGCCTTTCTCCTTCTGGCTGTGCTATTTCTCATAGGCACATCCGTGCCAGCAGACAACTTTTCAGGCAGCTTCAAGGCCAAAGGCAGGTCTGCCCAGTTGGAGAGCTGTGATCCCAGGCACCCTCAGGGGATTCCCAGGCACACAATGTGTCACAGCTGGAGAGGCACAGCTGCAAGGAAGGATTTCTGGGAGCAGGAGGTGGCCTCCCAGGGTTAGGAGTTCAGGTATGACACTGTGCCAGCATGTCAGCAGCTTGGCTCAGGAGCTGTACTGGTGTCCACATACAGCAAGGCACTGCCACTATGCTGCACAAATGCATGAGCTCAGGGCTTTCAGCCACACGGGTGGTCCCAGTGATGAATTCAGAGCCTCCAAGTGTTCTCCAACCCATGTAACCAGGTAACAGCAACAGTGTAATGGGATTTATGTGACTAGTCCCGGCTGGAGAACTAAGCCCAGATTTCAATACATTGAATGTTTGCACCAAACTCTCTAGGACCAGTTCATCATGGGAAAGGGAGGAAGGAAAAAAGTCACAGAAATATTTGTCAAATGCTTTCCAGCATGAGTGCCAAGAAGTCATGAGATGTTTGTAAGTAGAATGTAAAGGGAAAATTATCAAACTCTGCTCCAGCATCTTCTGCTTTCTCTCTGAAGTAGGTTTAGAGGAACTCTAGCTCCTTGCTGAATAAAATGCACTCCATATGACATACCACCTCTCATTCAGCTGCATATTCATTTTCCACTTGGGAATTTTCTCACCAACTGTAAGAAGTCCACAAACAGACAAAGCCCGAGCAAAGATCTAATGTAAGAAATTCACTCCAATAACTAGAAAAGAAGCACTAAAAACATGGATGACCAATACAGTGGGGTTTTTTCACTGTCCAGCCACTAGAGGGGACAGAAGACATTCAGCCAGAGCAAGACATGACTACACGGATGAGCAGAAGGCAGCACACTGTCTATGTAGCTGACAAGGGTTGAATGGATCACTCAGAGACCGTATAGAAATGCTCTACTTGAAAATTAAGTACCTGCACACACAACCTTCAGACCTTCCTTCTCAGTGATGCAGTCTTAACCTTCAAATTTGGAAGTCAGGGAAGCAGAAAGACTCTTGGCTTTAAAAAATTAAAAAATAAAAGAAAAGGACCTGCCTTGCTGTTCTGCAGACAGAATGCTCCTGGGAGCAGAGTGTGATAATTAAATTCACACTAAAGCTCATTTTTCTAGGTGGAGAAAGCTCTGCATTTTCCTCAGAGAAGAGAAACTGTAATTGGGCTGCCTCCTTCTCCCAAGCACTTCCCTCCAATTCAAGCAATAAAAGAAATTAATACAAAGTGATAGGACGATGTTTTGGTTTAACAACAAAAACATACATTTATTCCCAAGAATAATCTTACCATTGCCATGAAAATTGCACTTCACATTCTGTCTTCTGTGCTGAATGTGTTTACAGGCATACACAACTAACTAGGTCTGGTAAAGCTTGAAGTTGTAACAGAAGAGCTTGAAAACACAGATTGACAGAATTGTAGGGGTTGGAAGGGCCCTCCAGAGATCATCATCAAGTTCAACCCCCCTGCTAAAGCAGGTTGCCTAACAATTTTAGGAAAATTCTGGAAAACACAGTAATATGAAAGTGAAGGTCAAATAGTCAGTAATAAAGCCATAGCAATGTGGGAACTTTTAACTCTGTAATTTCACATAGGAAACAGAGCTCAAAAAATGTAAAAAGCAATGAGGAAGCATCAGAGATTTAATAGAAAAATCAGTAACTCTTGAGCGAACCTTTATTTTAGGGTGAAAATTTTCAGATCACAAGACATCCTCACTTGTCCCCCAAAACATTGCTCTCTCAAATGCCACTCTTGCCACACAGCATCCCAATATCAGCTATATGGCTAAGTACAATTTTGAGAATGCCCTCTGTCCACAGATGAAGCAGCTGAACTCCAACCCTCTGTATGGCACACGCCACTTGTTTCCCTTCTTAGTATCTTATTTGAAGATGATTTTTTGTGTTTTCCTATATTTCCTCTTCTTACACAGCAGGTTTTAGGAATGTAAAATATGTTGTAAATTCTCCATTGCATTGAAATGTTTACAGAATGCAATCTCAACAAAACCAAAAATCCATATGTTTCAGTATTCCATTTCTTTGGTGAAATGTTCAGGTTTCTCATTCCTGCCATGTTTGCATTCAGACCTCCTCTTGTCCCTTGGTACCCATCCAGTCTGAAACACACCATTGCACGTCCACTTGAGTACAGGTTGAAAGTCCAAAGGGCATTCTTACTGTTGGAGCTTTTGAGGGAAGGGGCCGGTCTAAAATATATTATTTAGGGTGAAGAAAAAAAAATAGAGCTTGCATGAGGAAAAGGATAATTCTTTTTAACTGAAAAAGGCTGAATTAGAAGACGTCTCCTGGGAAGAGATGACTGGATTTATAGCATGTGCATGAGCACTAGGCTAGTGCGCAACATAAAGCTGTCAACTCCTCATCTGACATGCTGTAGCAGGCTGACAGACTCCACAATAGAAAGTAGAGGTAATATTGATAGTCTTAACAACCACCTTGGTGCGAATAATTATTTTAATGCTAGGTACTGAATGCTGAAAGACATTGTTTAGACAGAGTCTGGGTAGTAAACTGTAGTTGAAAAGGCAGACCAACATCTCTGCTGTGACATCCCTGATTTCTTATTGGCTGTTACTCATTTCTCCTCCATGATTAGCACTGTCTACAACCCAGAGATTTAAGGTTCTCTCAAAGCTCTGCTTTTCTACCCACAAGTGCAAAGCTCAATAGCTCCTGGATTATTTAGCATGTTTGGTGAGGAGAGTTTAACATCTGATAAATTGAAGTGCTCAGGGTGCTTCCACTGATAAGTTATATTAGCCAGACTAGTACTTTGACAAGTCCTTTGAAAACACGTGAGAGCAGTGCACAAGTGAAAAAAGACCATGAGGACACAAAATATTGAGGCGGCACCCATTTCCAAAATCTGTGCTACAACATTCCAAAAATCAGAAGGAGCTACAAAAATGCAAAGCAAAGTGACAAGGGAAAAGAAAAACAGAACATCCAAATTTGCTTTTACATTCAGAGACATCCCAGTGCAACCTGGAAATCAATTGTGTTCCTCTCTTATTTTAGACAGAAAAGTTATTGAAGATGAAAAGCCTAGTGGAAAGTAAACAAATCCTGACACACAACCTGCCTAAGTCTTCTTTGCTGCTTTATTCCATCGCAGCTAACATATTATTATCTCCCACACCTATTAAACTCTACTTACAGTTTTCCCCTCTCTGAATCCCTTCATTTCTGACAACAGATTCCCTCCATTTTCAGGCCATCTCACTTCTCCATTCCAAAGTTATCATACATCCACCAGTTCATACGGAGCAGAAACTATGAAGTGTAAGCAAATGCTAATAATATCTCTTGTCAATAGAGTGATCAGCACACTTCTCTCATAGTGATGCTTGCAAGGGTCAGGATAGAAAGGAAATGCCTTCAATACATCTGATACTCCTTTCCATAGAAGAAATTTCTTTAGAATTTGCAACTAGGAGGAAGCCTCATTGTCCTCATCAAAGTGGATCTATTAAACATCAGCATGTCCATTAAAATTACTGAATCAGTTACTTTTATATCGTTTTACAAATTTGTTCAGGATTCTACAAATGTCAAGCAGGAATAATGGTCTAATTCTGAAAAATCTTTCACACATGAGCGAACACTACTCAAATCAGTTCCTGCTGGGGCACCACTGCAATAGGAAACTGAGGCCAGGGAGAACCAGGACACAGTGCAGGTCTTAGGGGAATCAGTAACAGGATCTTTTTACTTATTTCCATAGTAGGAATAGGATGTTGAAAATACTTATTGACATTAGAATATTTACACAAACAGAATGCTGTCCTTCCTTGATCGCATTTCCTTTTGGTTTTGCACCATGAAACTGACTGGATGTTCCTTCATAGTCTTTGAAGAGACACAATGAGCAGAAAATAGACACGGATGACTGAGTCTCTGTGACAGCAATGACAGGGCTTTGTGGGCAGCACATGCTTGACAACTGTCTGAGACTTCAGCCTTTCATATTTAGGCATGGGAACGTTTGCAGTCAAATCGCAGCCCAGTACACTAGTTTCTTCTAATAGGAGGCCCCAGCTTTCTATGAGAGGGAAGGCTAAATCCACCTCTGAACTGCCATCAGTCTCCTCCTTCAGAGCTCACCATCTCCAAGAGGGTTGAAGTGCATCAGGCTGTCGGGATTCAGCAAGCCCTTCACAGTGAAGCCAAGAAGACCTGCCAGTAAGGAAGTATATTAGCAACTGTAAATCCAAAAGCGGCACCCACATGTATCTTCTCATATTAAAACCAAAAGGCAGAGAGGCTTCAGATGCTGACTCTCCTAGATGACCCCAGGTCCCTGTCCTTCTTGATGGCCTTCATTTGTAAACAAGCTAACTGGATAGAGGAAAGTTACCGTCAATGTTTAACAACAGATTTGCAAACAGTTTCCCTCTTTTTCTTTACTTATCCAGTGTGTGTTGCGTTTGGAGCTATAAAACACTTGTAAGCAAAGGCCCACAGAAATGGAGACTCAGCAGCCTCTAAGCAGGCTGGGCTGCACTCTTAGTGGGAAGAGCTGTGTAAGCTGACTTTCCCCTGCCCTTCTGTCTGTACACATGACTCTGAACAGACTCGTAGGGATAACCAGATAAACCCAAGATCCATTCGTGGTGACGGTTGTTTTCCTACTTACCATTGTCTCTTTGCACTTTACAGGCAGATCTTCCTTTATAGCACCCAGGTACTAGTGGAAAACTACTTTCTAAGCTCCCCCACTATATAGACTCCCTGAATTCATCACTCCTGTGGGCAAGCAGCTGGTGAAGCAGCTTCCCACACCTCCTCTTTGGCAACCCCCTCTGCACACACGGCTTGAAGTTAGAAAGCCCAGAGAGCCCAGGAGTCCCTGAGTCCTCACCAGCACCCAGATACACCCACAGCAGGGAGCTTGGCAGAGCCTCAGTTGTAGGAAATAATCTGTCCCAGAGATTACTGAATTACAGACAGCTTTTACATTCTTTCTCCTCTGCAGTTGCATCCTGTAAAAGGGAAGAAAAAAATAAATTTTTATATATATGTCCCAGCTCAGAGCTGATTACCCCTTTCTGATAATTGCAGACTACCAGTTGTCAGTGCCAAACCCCACACATTTATGCTGGTGTATCTTCTCTGTAGGCCACTGTGAAAGTACCAGGCCCATTTCAGCAACAGCCACTTGCACACAAGAATGTAGGTGACAGGAGTACAAAGTGTCTGGGGCAGTTTCATCCTGTGATTTTAGATCTGATAAGAATTTGAGCATTTAGTGAAATAAAACAGGGCTTGCAGACAATACTGGGTCTAGTCTTAAGTTCCTTGCCAGGTCACAGATCCTATGCTGCATAATTGCCAGTTCCCTACTTTATTCACTGGTCCTGGTTTTATGTGGGAAAACAGAGCGTAGGTGTCCCCTCCTATGGATATGGACTTGTTCTCCATCTCAAAGTCACTTGACCAGAGGCCAGCAGTTTAATTTTATTTTAAGTAGGAAGAGAACAGAACAGAAGGACTGAAAACAGTGACAGCTTTATGAGGAGGTGGAGTAGAACAAATGCTGGGAGTCTTTTTAATCAAAAGGTCAAAAAGGTCCTTTAAATTCACTAAATCTGTTGCCTAGCATAATACGGCCCCTGAAATTTCACCCTGTAATTCCTGACAAAGCTATGACTTCTCTTAGAGGAGATTCCAGGCCACCCTTATTTGCATTAATGTTCCTAGGATAACACCACCGCAGATTACATGTGTTCAGCCTGCCAAAGAAAAGGAGAATTTTGTGAACAGCGCTGAGCATTGCTTTTCCCCTGCCAATGTGGAGATAACATAATACATTGCTGCCTCCTACAAACATATTAACAGTGTGCCCAGCTGCATTTTTTTGCTCCTATTATTAATTTTGTCTGGGACCAATAACATCAGCATACTTAAACAGTACTGAGAGGACAGGCAGGATGAGTGAGGAAGCACCATTCCTTTTTGATTTGAGAGAGAGGCTTTACCAGAGACAAGACATACTAATGCTAAGTGCAAGAACAAATAATCAAGGTAATTGCAAAAGAGGGAAGGTGAAAGCAAGCAAGTCAGGCAATTTGTTAAAATTGATCACAGATGAAAGGGGAGTTTGCTCATTTAGCCACAGCATCCTTGTGATAGGAACTTGTACTTAATTAACATGTGAATAGTATTACAGTCTGATTGCCGATGCCCAGGTCAGCCATAAAATGCTGAAATCAGTTGTAACTAATAGACATTTATCACAGTCAGCTGTTATTAATGGCTTGCCAGATGTTGCTAGCAGTCCTTAATCTGTAGAAAAAGATAATAATAAATACATTAACACAGTAAAGGTGTAGTGTCTGTCATGTCATGCATCGGAGACAGTCCTGTGGCAGGTCCTTGTACAGGTCAGAGCTCAGACTGAAGATTAACTGAGAAATGAGGTTACAGCTTCTTTGGTACCTGCACAAGTAACGCTTAGTGTGGGTTATTATGTGTTTCCTTGTTCTTTATGAAGGTGTATAAATGAGATTCTCGTAATTTTAGAGGAGATGAGTTGCTGAAAGCCTTAGATGACAGTACATAACATCTTTCTGTTCCCAGTCCCCCATTTACCAAGCCTCAAAGAAGCTTGCCCAGGGCCCTCAGATAAATCTCTCTTTAGCATCGCTCTATATACACAAAGATGAGAAGTGTGGGGAGACCACTACTTTGCATTACATCATAGTCCCCAGAAAGTGTTTGTGCCATTATCTCTTTGTAATCCAACCCTAGCAGAGGCATCAAGAGAGTGAATGTCCCATTGCATTACTTATTTGGACCACCTTCACAGTGTGGTGCATGTGAGCAAGTATAAACCCTACTCACCCTCCACTGAGAGATGCAGTCTGTGACTAAAGAAAGCAGTGGTTTTTCCACTTCACTTTAGTGCTGCTGATCATTTCAG
Source organism: Laterallus jamaicensis coturniculus (assembly GCA_022605575.1). NCBI lineage: Eukaryota > Metazoa > Chordata > Aves > Gruiformes > Rallidae > Laterallus > Laterallus jamaicensis. The sequence continues at coordinate 4,822,269 of JAKCOX010000009.1, forward strand.
ATTCCTCCAAGAAAGCTGATTTACAAACTTGCCACTCTCTTGGGTTTCAGAGGAAAACAGTAGGTCTGGGACTATCTCCAGCAGTCAAACACATCAGGCATAAAATGCTTGCTCTGCTACTGCTCCCTGTTGCCTGCTTGAGGAAGCATCAGATAAAAATGTCTGTGCAGCTTCATGTCCTGGCCTTCCAGAATGAAATACCAGTCACAGAAGCTGGAGGAGTAAAAACCCCAAAATAGTTTAGTCATTTCAGAGCTTGCTATCAAATGGAAAAAAAAAACAACTTGTGTTTGTATACAGATAAGAAAGAGGTTTCTGTGCGTCTACCCCACTCTTCTTTGTTTTCTATTCCATGTATCTCAGGTCCTCATTATTAATTTCACACATGACTCCCACATATTCTGTGTAGATGGAAAAAAACCATGCATTTGTTAACACGAAAAGGTCCATATTGGGATATATAGGAAGTGTGAAAGTCAGAGGCAAACTCAAAATATTAATCCAGTCCTTATAAAGATTGTAATAATTATTAAACTTCCCAAAGTGACAAGACCCGAGTAAATTGTCAGATTTTCCACTTTGCTACCCACAGGTAGCTGGGTAACTGCCTGGGTAACTCTTGGTCACACTGACTCTCCAACAAGTAATATTGCAAATTACTTCTCTTGTAAAGCTTCTCTTTTAGCATCATCCTAGGTATGCCTGAAGTTACATTGAGACATAATCTATGTGGCTTTTTAATGAAAAATAGCTTATTTACTGAACAAAATAGGTTTTCAATATCCTAGCTTAAAATCTGTATGTTTGGGTCAAACTAGGTAAATATTTTTCAAGTATTTTTAAAACTTTATCATAAGGTGGGGAATACAGCTGTCATACACAGCAACAGTATTATGTTTGTGGGTTAGGTTAATGAAGAAAAGCAGGTGACATTCCCAAGAGAGTTAGTAAGAGTTAAGAACGACCTTACCTCTTCTACACCCTTCCTCATGCCCAATACCCATGGGAGGTACAAGGCATAAAGGACAGCCCAAGTTCAAATCCTGTCTCTGCCTTACATGGCAGCAAATCCAAGGCTCCATGTAACAGCCAAGACTGTGTAGCATAAAAAGAGGACCATGTTTTATGAATGGCACCCGCCTTTGCTTCTCCCTGCCTTATGACTTTATAATTTTTATGCATGATATGTTATAAGTCCTAACTATTACTATTTTTAGGCAGGCAGAACAATTTGTTGAATCCTATTTTTAATTACCAGATATTCTGAAAAGAATCCCATCCAAATCAATCTGAGGACATTTTTCATTTTTCTGTTCAGCCACTAATCTGAAACACAGTTGTTTACAAAACCATACTCTGAAGGCAAATGAGGATGCTTTTTCAAAATCTGAAAAGAACTGATCGGATTCCTTCTGCATACTGGCCATTAAAAGAGAGAACTGCTTTGAAATTTTGATTTTTGCCAAGTTCTTTGTGTCCATCTTGCTCATTGCTGGCTAATTACCACCTTTGCAGACAATCTACATGGTTTGATCTCCTTGGAAACTAGCAAAGCTAGGAAAAAATAAGTCTAAGACTCTATATTTGAACTCAGAAATCATTTTCTAGCAGTGAAGCAAGGCCCAATCACATCTGATGTCAACTGATCACAGTATTTACATGAACAATTTTTTCCTAACAGAATAGAGACAGTATAGCCTTCTTAGCATCTGTCCACTTCATATGTCCCCTCCCCCCCCCCCTCATTAATCTCAGAGGATGTGTCAATGACATCAAAAAGAGAAACATGGATATTATACAGCTGGGACAATATAAGAAAAGGGCTCTACCATGCCGTGATAGGGGGAGCACATAGGCCTAGTGGTCCATTGCCCACATAACTGCTCTGCCACCCTATCTCCAGTATTAGCCCTCTTGGAGGAGCCATCCCTGCCCCATCCTTTCACTGTTTATTGAAAGACCTCTTGTCTGTGGGCTTGCCAAACACCACAGCCTCCCAGGGACAGCAAGCTTCTGAAGCCACCACTTGCTTTTAAAAGAATACTTTCTTGTAACTGCTTTAAAACTAATCTCCCAGTAGCTGTGTGAGAGCCATGGTACTGCGGAATTGTCCATCCTCCCATTCTCCATCTCCATGTAATCCTTCTTGGCCTTCACCCTCTTCAGACTGAATAGTCCAGGCTTTTCTTACAATGTCTGTGAGTGGCAGGTGCTGGGACCCCTCCACCCCTTTGGCCTCCCTTCTCTGTTACCTTCTCCAGTTCTTCCATGGTCTCCTGACACCATGCATGCACGCCGTACAATCTGATGTTACCTGGTTTCAGAAGGTAGGTCCTGGCCCTGAGAACAAATGGAGCTGAGATGGAAGCTAAAGAGACCTTGGGCCTTATGTCTCTGTTGTGAAGTAAGGAATGTTAAGATTCATCTTGGCTGTCCATAGTATGCCAGTGAAGATGTGCAGGTACTCTACCCTCATAGCTGCTACATCCAAGTCCTGAGGTGTCTAGCACCAGCTGAGACCTCAGATGATAGTCAAGGAGTTGAGTAAGACTTACTGCAAGTCACTGAAAGGTTGCAGCTGTGAGGATAGAGAACCTGCAGATATCCTCTGGCATACTGTAGATGGCCAAGAGGCCATCATCATTTGTCTTGGACAAAGAAAAGGAAGTCACAGGTCAAGCATAAAGGGTCTGTTTTGCCACCAAAAATGAAAGGAGTGAGACAAAGGTACTCTCTCTATCACCACAAACCCAGACAAGTCTGAATATTGCAAGCTCTTTCTTTCCCAGCACCCTGTCAAATACAAATCCAATCCCTTCTCTCTGTTAATTTTGCCTCTTTCCACCTTTCTCCTTAGCTGCCTGCTTGCACCTTCTGTTTCTTCCTGCTTAAACATGCCCCTGCCAGTGCCCAGATATTTCACTCTGCTGCCTACCAACCTTGCGCACCCCCCCCCCCCCGCCCCGCCCCCATCTCTGACATTCCAAGATCTTAATTTCTTTCCCACACACCCATCTCCTCCACTGGTCCCACTTTGACATGTGCACCAGGAGAGCACAATCAGACTTCTGGGGGAGGCCTTCAAAGTTTTTGTCATTACATTAAAAATTAACCCATGGGCATTTCTGCCACTTGATGTGGTCTGATCTGGAAGCCTTCTGTTGCAACTGCTGTCCCTACAGAGAAAGCCTGGGCATGTACCGAGCCACTAGTTACATACCTTAGACCATCCAGGTGGTCTCATAGTGTTTGAGCTTCTGGGGGACTCAGGCATCAGGGTTGGAGCTGAAATTCTGCATCCTTCCTGGCAAAGCATTACCCTTCTGTCACTGGCCTCAGCCTCACAAATGGGCTTTGAATTAGTTTTAAACAGAAGAAAATCAGAAACCTACCCAATACACAAGCTAATTTGTTTGCAAATGTTCCACTCTTACTTCATGCACAGAAAGCCTCTTTGAAGCTGCCAAGCTCTATTTTTACCATCTCAGTTTTCCATTTAATTTTGCTTTTGGATGCACAAGAAGTGTGTTCTTGTTACCAGTCTATTCATTTATCAAAAGCTCTCCTCCGTGAGCTCGATACTTTTGTTTACTGCACTGAAGCTGTTTTCTCTTTAAAAGGTCAGCTCTTTTATCAACTATTTCTGTAAATGAGTTCGACTACATGTACCTGACTAAAAAAGACATAGAATTCACATTTTATTCCAGCATATTTATTGTTTCACATAGTAGCTCTAACAAGAGCAAGCTGTATTTCTGATGTCTATGAGCGAATCGCTAAAAGATAGCTCATACATTTCAGAGGTAGATCTTCTCCCTATACAAATCGAGAGATATGTGAAAAGCAGAACTACTCTTTACTTTCAAGATATCTAAAGGCTATGAAAGCTTTGAATTATTTGTGCTCATGCTGAGCTTTGCTAGCTCCAGTAAAGATAGATGGGCTTTGCTAGCTGAAGACTAATGTACCAGTTAAAACATAATTACTCAAAAAACATAATACCAATTCTGCCTGTTGTGGTAAGGTACATAGAAAGAGAATTTAAATCCATGCTATTATTTTCTTTTTGTATTAAACTCTACATTCAGTTACCATCAAGACTCCTTAACAGATTTTCAGGCACTGGATGTTGCTGTCTAGCCAGGTTGGATAACATGAGCCTGGTGCCATCAAGTCTTTGTGCTCTTTCCTAAAGGTTCCAGTTATCTCTCAAAGTATCTTATTTTTGGAGAAGAAACTGGTTACCTAGTGACTCATGCATGGGACAATCCTGGTGAATGCTGGGTTATTTTCAGTCAGACAAGAAAAAAAATATGAAAATGAAGAGCAAACAAAAAAGGTGTTTACATACAACAGAAAATCCCTACGTCACCCAAGATAGGCATTACGAAACTCATTTTGAGGTTATTTAATCCTTTTGAACAACTCTTTATTGAACAATACTTGCCTAAAAGTGGGTACAGTTTTACTATGAAAAAGGTGAGAAAATCTGAAATTGGTGCTAAATGCTCATAGACTTCATTATTTCACAGGTAAAATACCACATTTTTGAAAGTCTGAAATTAAATGTCTTTTCCTTCATAAAGCATTTTGGAAAATCCTGTTTGTCAAATTGAATCCCACTTACAAAAAGTTTCATTTGCTAGCTATTTCCCTATAGAAAAGGGTAATAGCAATTATAGCAATTACAGCAATTTTACAGCAACTCCTTTGATTCTTCTTTTCAAACAAGTTTATAGAACTATTTATTATTTAGCTTAAGTCAAATAACATAGTAAATGGTAGTTTACACACCATTTAATTGTTTATTCAAGACAAAAAGTTGCTATTTGTTGACATGGAAACATTTTTTAGTGACTTTGACTTGTATTTTCAGTCATGTACTTGCCTGGCTACATCTTTTAATAAATTCATATGTAGATAGGTATAAAATGCTGTATAGCTGATGTTTGCTACAGAGAAGGTATATGGTTTTCATTCAAATTAAACAAAGGTAAGAAAAAATCTGGATTGAAACCAAACATATGTTAATTTAATCTACTGTTCTGATTCAACTCAACAATTTTATTTTTTTTTAAAAAGCATTGAGTTCCGTTAGTTTTATTTTCTTGCACTTTCACTTAGTTTTCTTTATAGACAAAGCCACAAACCCTGACCTAAACTACCCTGTTGTTGATTGTGGCAGCTCTTCTATTGAATATGAGCATCAGGCAGATCCAGCCTATGTTCTGCACTCTTCTTGCCTGAAAATAAAAGTACACAACCCTTTGGGCTCCACACAAAGCAGGAGCAGTTTTTTTGAAGATACTTCACAGGGACATTGAGTGGAATAGCTATTTGAAAAAAATATTTGACTGTAGCTTTGGGAGCAGCAGAGCTCATGAAAAAGAAACATTTCTTGTAGCTCCCTCTCATGTAGATTCCTTAGCATCTGATAGTGTGGTTAACTCAGTCTGTTTTCATGACACTGGTAGGAATTTAGTATTTCTGAGACCTCCACACACTGTCAAATGCTGCTACGCCTACCTTTCAGAATCTAACTGAAGATCTGAAAGAAATCTAGAAGCTTAAATACCAGCCAAAGTTTCAAAAGTGAATGGGGGGAGGCCAGACAGAGTGATGGATAAGGCCCATTTCCTTATGAAACAGGGCTAAAGTACTTTTCTACACTTTCCATTTCCAGGCTAGCAAAACACCACAACCTGAAACCAAACATTGACCCAGATGAAATGATGGAGTTTTTTTTAAATTGTCTTTTTCTTAATGTCTTTTTAAATGTCACTTCCAGCCTTATTTCTCAGTTATTTTTTCCTCTGCAGTCTATAAACTGCACAAAGTAGAAATGGAAAGTCAGTAGCAAGAAACTAGGTCTTTGCATATCACTGTGACTTCTTTTGGCAGGGAAAGAGGATGAAGCTAGTGATAGCCTAATTATTTAGTTTAAAGAAAGCTGCCAGAATCCCAGGATCAACTGCATTAGGAAATGGAAGAGGAGGGGGATGGAAAGAACATGGCAGCTGTTCAGATAAACTAAGTAATTGTAAGAAGCGTAACTGCCTGGTCTCTGAGATAATGTTATTTGTGAGGCAGTGTTTGGATGCAAGAGTCAGGTTTTGTGTGTTAGGCCAAATGAACAATGTCACTCACCTCAGCTAACAGAAAACTGTGCACAGCCACTACGTAACCTCCATGAGAGACAGCAGCAACTACAAGAATGTTGTTGCACCAGCAGCTATGAGAAAAAATGAGTATTTTTTTCTTTTCAAGTGTGCAAAAAGTTAAACTAAAATCCTGACCGATTTTTGTAAGGGAGGAGCACCTTGCTCTCCTGAAATGCATTGCCTAGAAGCAAAAGACACCAAAATCCTCCTTTTACTGCAGAGAAGTTAACAAGAAATAAATCACCATTACCAGATTTTATATATTAAAAAAAAAAAAAAAAAAGGATCTTGGCTGTTTCAATTTTCCCAGTCTTTCCAGCCCCTCCTGTGACATTGTGCAACAGTAATAGCAGAAGGAAAACCAATATACTTAGGCAATGTCTGTGACCTGGGGACATCCTTTTTGGGGTGCAGCTTGATGCCTCAGAAAGAATCAAGCTAGATGTAAACTGAAGAGGGGTAGGGAGCAATATAATTTAAGGAAGTAAGTTTTGTCATTCTTCTTTCAAGAATTGGGAGGTAGGAAGAATCAAGTATCTGTACATCAGAGTCACTGTTCTCTGTAGTCCATATTTCTTAAAAAAGCAGACATACCAAGTGACAGTTTAAAGACATTGTCACTGCCTCTTAGCTGTCTCCCAGCTCAAACACCTCTTCTGTACCAATGGCACTCAAACTGTTCTCCCAAAGCCTTGCTTCACCAAGAAGCTGCTGGTGGGCAAAATCAGATTCAAAGCAGCAGTCAGCATGTGTGTGCGTGTGTGTGTGTGTGCATGTGTGTTTGCTACTTTGCACACACGCTAGTGGTCAGAGCACCAATGCCAGGTGCTTTCCCCAGTGAACGATTATCTTAACCTGGGGAAAGTTTACTTAGTGATGTTGTGCAAAGAAAAAGTAAACACTCTGTAAATCATCTCAGATCCCCTAACCCTAAGCTGATCAGGTGCAAGTTCTGTGTCAATATATAATGTCTTCTACCCATTTCTGTATGAAAGTACTAGAAGTTCCTGTACTTGGTCTGCAGGCTTATTCATTGGTTATTAGCTTCAGTCAACTGGTACAGCATATTGATTGAATCAAGTACTTCCTTTCTGACAAAATATTCTTCCCCATTCTTCCTAAGCCTTATATTTATGATACTTCATTGATCAAAGCAAAGCAAGCTGTCAGAGTATGTCTGTGCAGCAGTCAAGATGGTTCCAACACCTGCCCAAGGAGGTCTATGAATATTCAGGCACAAAGCTGTCTCAAGTTTGTACAGCAATGCAGGCAAAAATTGTATTGGCTATCTCAAGGATGAAGATTCATGTAAAGCCATCCTTTTTTCAGGAAGGGGAGGTAAAAAGGATGGGAATAGAGTTGGGATAGAAAACATCAAGGAGAGAGAAGGACTGGATTCTCCCAACAACATCAAAGTAGGAAACCTGGTGGTATCATCTCCTGTGAAGGTCTATTTCTCACCTCTCTAGTGACCTAATTGGACAGATAGACTTTGGCAAGGACAACAGCTGCCTGCTTGCATTTCTACCTTTTTCACATATCGGAATGTGCAAGAGGCTCATCACTAATCTGTTGATATCGACAATGCTAAATAAAACCAGGCCAGGAATTGTTCTGCAAACTTGAGAGCAAGAGGTGAAGGATGTCCATGCCATGCTGCAGAGCACTGGGTTCTGAGTCTTGTGTGGACTTTATGTATCTTGGGTTTAAGGCATAATTAGAATATTGACAGTGATATTTTTTCACATCAAATTATCTGAAATACCATGAGGTCTGCGTTGCAGACCAGGGTTATATGTTGTTTGATGCAGAGGTGCCATGAGGGCCTGTGGAGATATCTGGGGGAACAAGGCATGCTGGGACAGTGTTGGCAGATGAGAGTGAAAGAAGCTAAACCTGATGAAATACCATCCATGCTGTCTAATGGTACCTGGCACATACTGTCTCCCAAACCATTCCCACATTTTGTCTCAGAACACTAGCTGGCATGAGCCAAAGCCAAGACAGGTAGCTTGCTAACATTTAACAGAACAGGTAATCAGCATTGGACACGACAGCCAAGCTCCAGAAAGAATCAGGAGCACTCTGCAGCTATCACTGACACTACAGGTGCGGGATTAAATGAGTCAGGATTATCTATATGAAATGTTCAGCTGATAGCCAATTTTTATTTCTAGAATTTTCAGTTGCGCAAATTTTAATGGGAAAAAGATCATGAGAAGAAGGAATTGACTCCCATCTCTTCTCACAAAACTTGGAAATACTCTTTTTCTTGGTAATCAGTAAGGAAAATATGTGGAGAAACCATGACTTAGCCAGTCCTCACACATATTCCCTGGAAGGCTGAGCTGTAAATCAACAGCTCAGATGCAAAAGAGAAGCTGCAGAGAAGATGAAATCATACTTTTCTCAGAGGAACAATGGGCACAAGTGGCAGTGAGATAAATTCCAATAGGATATAAAGGGAAAATAGTACCTAATGCAAGAGGTGTAGCAATTGCTTTACTGAATGTTCTACATTTTCAAATCTTCCCTTGGCAGACCATGATTTTCAGACTAATCACTGCTCCCTCCATCTTGTTGAGCTTAGTTTCCATTGTTCAACATTCTCTGAAATTTCATGGGACATCTATGTGTCTCCCTTTTGTAGCTCTACAGGCTTTAAATCCTCAGAATTTTTTATTTATTGCCCACTTAAGGTGAAAACCTCTTTGCTTTTGCCTTTTTGATGAGCACAAGAGATCAAAAGTAGGGAGGCTAAGCATGAAGAGGTAGTGAGACCTAGACAAGGGTGATAGACCATCTGCCATAAATGATAAGACAAAGTTGTTAGTTTAACATACAGCTTCTGACAGCAATTACTTGTACCAGAGAAATAAGATGAATAAGAACATGGCACAAGCCAGAGCAGTATCAGCAATAGCCTATACATATGCTGAGTCTGCTCAAAATAATAGCATCTTATCTGCACTGAACTGGGCCCCAAAAGACACTCTGGACATTGGTCCCAGTCACCACATACATAAGGGTGTCAATGGCCAACATATACACTGACATCAAAAACAATAGGTTATTTTGTGTAGACTCACGGGCTTTCAGGAGAACACTTACTCTGAACTTCTAGTTCAAGATTTTCGGGAAGCAGAAAGTCTGGTAAATACTAGAATGATCATACAGGAGATGTATAACAGCAAACTCTTCATATTCCAGAAATCTATTTTCAGTGCCAAGCATTTGCATGAGAGATGGCTCCAAATTAAATTAACCACTGGCTCCAAGCACTCAGATTTCAGGTAGTAAACAAGTTTCATAATCCAGTTTGGGATCCCCAGCCTAATGAAAAGTGGAAGACGTTGATGATCAACTGTCCTCACACATCTTTGCAGGTCCAGAATATGTAGCCTTTTTACACTGCTCGAGATATACAACAAAGCCAAGGCTGTTTGGCTTCCCTGTTCTTCAAATGAAGATACATTTAGCAAAGCAGATGTAAAAACAGCATTCTGAAGCCTTTAGTTGCAAAGTCTGTTACAAAATTGGTTAGAATCCAAGGCAAAACCTACAAGGTCAAATGACTACCAAATATGGAGTCATATTCTTTTTCATGCAAATATCAGCTGCATTTTCCATCCTCTGTAAAAAAGGGGCCAAAAATCAGAAATCAATGGAGATGTTCGTACTGCTTAGAGGCAAAGTGTTACTCAAGCTGATTTTTTGCAGCTGTTCAGGATTAAAAGAAATTAAAATAATAGAATGTTATTTTTATCAAGTTGGATTAGAAGGCAATGATGAAGCAGGTAGCATGAGAAAAGAAGGTATCATCCTTACAGCCTCTTTCTAATCATCAATATAGAACCACAGAATCATTATACTTTGATTTGCATCTCTTTTCTAGAGAAAACTGCTGCTGAAATAAATTTAAATCATATGCGCGCTCTCTCTGAAATTATATTTATGATTCTATGGGTGCAAATAAGTAATTTGGTTCTTGAAGAAATTTGCCACGTCAGTGTTTCAACATTTCAAACTGAGGACTAGACAATGTTCCCAGCTGAATGAATAGACAATCTTGCATTGATTTCAATAGCGCAGGACCAGATCCTAATTCCTTTCATTTTCAGAAAAAAAAACAACCCTACATTTTGTGATAATAACTGCCTACAATTGTTAGCAGATCATAAAAAGCTCTTTTTTTCTTTCTTTTTTTATTTTTTTTGGTAAATAAAACTCTTCCTCCTCATATCTAGTGTAATACACAGTGTGTCTCAGTACGGATTACCTGGTCTCACAGAGAGCGATACAGGCTGAGTTCATCAAGCAGGCAGATCCCCTTTCATTCTGAAAATATCAGTTACTGTGCCCTCAGTGCTTATCAGACCTGAGATTTTTACTGAGCTCTGAAGCACCAACTAAAAGCAGCCACAGATCAGGCAAAGCACTTCAAAAGCTCCCCATCAGCTTACTCTCTCTGACTTTTCATTACATCACATGCAAGAAAAGAAACAGAAAGACCCAGACTTAGTGCAAAGCAATGAACACAGCAGAAAATGTCTTGTGCTGTGCAGCGTTACACCTTCTTCTGATGTCAAAAGCATAAGAAACTCGCAGACTCAGTGGGGAACAGAAATAGCCACCTCGTACTGCCAAATATTCCACGGATGAGTTCAGTGTCAGGGAGACTTGTGAGCACAGCAAATGAGAGATGAATACCAAAAAATGTTTGCATCAGGCCTTAAAAATGCAAACACCTGCTTAACTTCAACGTGGCCCTCATTTCATTAGGAAAGTGGGGAATGACCTGAAGGCAGAGAGAAATCACAGTCAAAATTATGTCTGCTCAACTTTTGTACCTGTGCTTTAAATAAAGCCCATGAGAAACAATTTGTAGATTATAAATTATTTTTTTTAAATAATGGATTTGCAATCAGTTTGTATAAAAGCCATCCACAACTATGTTACAAAAGAGAAAATTGGTCTACTAAATTACAGTGCAACATTCACTAAACTCTCTATATCAGTTTCTGTTACAAAAAGGCCAGTTATAATTTACAATATTTTCTGTTGAAACTCCTAATTACTTTCCAGGTCATCCTACAATTCTAAAACAGCATATGATCAAAATAGGCTACAAGTATTTAAATTAGACAAGTATATCCTTTACGTACCTCCTTTTGGTTTGTATTTGTGCTGTAGCACAACAAGATCTCGGAAGCACTGCCAAAGCACAAAAAAAAAAAAAATTACATTACTAATGATAAAATGATTGCTTGGGGATTATACTAATATGCTACATTCACAGCCATGAAGGTAACGAGAGTGTCTCCTGTACAGTTCACAGTTCATTGCCGAAAGTGGATTCTTGTTATTCTGCAGACTCTAAATAAAAAACATGTGCTTGGAGACACTGGATTTTGCCTTTCCAGTGCTGTTCTAGAATAGACAAGACCAGGACACCAACACTGGTTGCATCTTTACTAGAAAATAAAATGTTCCCAAACACTGGCTTGCTTTACCAATCCTTTTATGGTAAAATTCCTAGAAAAGCCCCTGGCATGGGTTTGACCAGTGCAGAACTGAGCACATGCAATTCCTGGCTGCATTTCAGGTGTTAGCATGGGACACAGACTATTCCTAATAAGCAGATTGTATTAGACTACCCTGTTTTGAAAACAACAGGAGTTCAATAATTCAAGTGCAAGCTGTACCACTCCATTTAGCCTCCATGATGCAGAATAGGCCTGGGCACATTTAATTTACTAGTACTGTACATACTGCTATGATGAAACATAAGTGAACTATTCAGGGACTTATTTAGGAGAACTTCTTGTTATTTGCTGGAAAATGAAACATGTTGCTGAAATCTCATATGTGTTGTATGCACTTGCCTAAGTGACTCACTGAAGCAAATACATTGAACAGAATACTCTAAATTGGCCTACATTGGCATGGCATTGCTACCTGGCCATTGTGTTCAAACAAACAGGGAAGATGACAGGGAAACATTCAGAAGTAGTAGATTATTTACATTTTTCAGTGCAGATTAATAATATGTATATATTTTTGTCATGAAGAAAAGCGGAGAGAGTAAAAATAGCTCTCAAGTGAGATGGATGCTATTCACTCCTCTGTTCTTGGAACCATGACAGACATTATATAACCAAAAGGAAAATTAAATGAAATAAACAGCATAAGCTAATTGGGTTGATATCAAGTTAAAATATAATTAGTCAAAGCGTTTTGTGGCAAAGGCACTGACAATATGTGGCTGTTCTTCAGCCTTAGTGGCGAACAGGGATCATACCATGTGTTTTAAACTTATTCATCAAGCATTTCCATGGAAACACACAGATGCACAATCCTTGGATCACTTATTTCAGGAATTGCTGCTCCCAGGGTTCACTCTGGAGTGAGAACTGAGACCAGGAGAGGATGACAGGCTCTTGTTTCTCAGCTGCAAACCTCCCATGCAGGTATTTGTTTGGCCTCACAGTAGAATTTGGGTAAGGGAAAGAGTAAAAGGGCATCTTACATAAAAAGAAAAAGCCTAAAAGCTTGACCTCAATTTTTCCTCTCAGAGACTGCCTGAGAGTTGAGAAATGACAGCACTGGAAAGAGCCTGAAGATTTTAAAACATGGCCAGATGACCTCAGGGAAATTAAAATGTCCACAAGAGTGTTAGCAAGATGCTATACTGAGAGATGGGTTAAACGCAGTCACAGGGGTTGGTCCAAAGCTGCACTCTTACATATCCAGATGGTAGTCAGTTCTGGTGCACCCTCTCAAGGCTGGGAAAAACCTTCCCATGTTGGAAGTGGCAGGTCTCTGAAGCCCACTGAGAATAACAGTGACAGCCCACCACCATGAGCTGGGAAGCACAGCGGCTCCTTGCTCCTACTACAAAACCTATGACCGCTTGAGAAATTGTGGCTTGTGCCAGTGGGTCAGCTCATGTGCTTTAAAAGGCAGAAAAGGCTGGTTTCTGAAGCAAAAGGTCTTCATCAACTCAGAGTATTTTGAAAGCATCACTAAAATTTGTTGCAGAATAAATGGAGCTTCATTGCTAGCAAGTACTTCTATAGGAAATAAACACCGTATACAAAGCATGCTGGAAGGATGCAGCGACTAACTAGTAGGTGATGCTGGATGGAGACATCACTTTGGATTTCTCCTGATGCCACTAATGAAATCTGCACCTGTGTCCTCTCTCAGCCCTGTTACGGTTTTTAGGATGCTTTGCTGTTTCTGGTAAGAGATACTCTGTCCAGGAGGTCTAGGACAGGGTTGCCTTTAATAGTAAAGTCAAAAGTAAGGTATATTCTCAAAGGTAGCAGGGGACACCTGCACCCTGCCTCTGTGTTCATGTCAGGCTCTAACCAGGAGGGGAAAGCAAAATATTCATAATGCCTTACTGGTCTAACATACATTGCATTAAACCCTCAAAAGCCAGAGCCTTCATAGACAGTGATGTGATAGCTCCCATGGGCTGAAATTTCCTTAGGCACAATAGAGTTAAGCGTAAACTGCGAAGCCTTAACTTCAAAATTTTTAAGCCCGCCTCACAAAGTTCCTGCAGTGCCCTTTCATTGTGTTTATTTCGTCATACATTGCATAGCACTAACAGTAATGCGAGTAGGCAAACTGTCACCAACTGGGGTAAATTCATTCAGCACTGACTGCTTTGCAACACAACTCCCAGCCCTGCCGCTACCATCAGCCTGAATAATGCTCTCTTTCCACACGGCAGCAAACAAAATAAGTGACACAGGATGGAACGCACAGTCTTTAAACACAGAACTGCTCTCAGCTTTGCCTGCTGCTGATGGCCTTTCAGCTTTTCTTCTAACGGAGAAAAGGCTATGGGGGTGAACAGTGCCTTGGCTGGCAGTGGGGCCGGCGAGAAGAAGAGTCTACAACCCCTTTGGTTTTTTTCCTGGGTATTTTGGTCACCCCTAAAACTTTACAAGTGTCCGTGATCTTTCTCTACAGGTATGAGTCTGCGCATCTTAAATAAGCCACAGGTGCTGTGAGACTCCACAAATAACCTTCTATGCAGCACATGTTTCCAGAGTGAAAAACTAAAACAGTCTTTGAGCCACGCTCACCCACCAAGAGCTAACCCTTGTGCAACCCTCCCTCTGGACAAGAGCCGGATTTCTCTGGTAGCTCCTCCATATCAAGGGTTTGGGTCTACTGCCCAGGGCAGAGCCAGGCAGAGCCAGCCCAACCCATGGGGTGCCAGAGACAGGGCTGCTGTGTCCACCAGGAGCTTTTATGGCTTTATGCCCCCATTTCCCAGCCAGGCAAGAGGTCTGGAGCTCAGAGGCAACTGGAGCTCAGGAAAATTAAGCACTTGACAACTGAAGCTGCTTGCTCCTAGATCTTTGCTTGAAGATCAACACCCACAGCAGGACCAGGCAGCCCACACATGAGCCTGCACAGCAGTTACCACAGAACATGAATGTAAATTGTGGCCATTGCAGGGGGCACCAACAACAAGCAGGTCAATGCCCTGACTGTTCAGGAAAAACATCTTCATAAATCACTGGTCCAACGTCAAATCAGTGCTCTTATATTCAGAGCCAAGCATCTCGGCAGAGGCAGCAGAATCCTCTTCTCTTCACAGCCTGGCAGCAGAATGATTGCTGTAAGCCAGAAGGGAGAAAACTGGGAGTTAAAGAGCTGGAATTCCTGCAGGCACAAGCCCTGGACTGCAGAAGGGTTTCCAGTAAAAAGATAACAGCTACCCCAGACCTCACCGGGTCCTCATCATGCAAAACCCATTCGATTAAAGCACTCTTCTCCTCAGTAAATTCTTCTTTTTTGCACATAAACATAATGAAGCTATTTATCTCAAAAGGCTGCA
Source organism: Laterallus jamaicensis coturniculus (assembly GCA_022605575.1). Classification (NCBI taxonomy): domain Eukaryota; kingdom Metazoa; phylum Chordata; class Aves; order Gruiformes; family Rallidae; genus Laterallus; species Laterallus jamaicensis. The sequence goes on from JAKCOX010000009.1 coordinate 4,837,293, forward strand.
AAGCCAAAAAAAAAAAAAAGTCAGTAACTGTCTTTTCTGGTTTTTAAATTCTTGTAAGACACTTGCGGGGGAACACTGTGTAGGCCCATGCAGTTAGAAAAAAAAGGATCTCTTGAATTAAAGGCCACAGGCATATTGAATTAAAATGAAATTATATTCTGAACTACTGTATGTTTTATGTTACTGGGAGAAGGACACACGATTTCCTGTCTCAGTATCAGCGAGACATTGATTTTCTATGGAAATGTGCTTGAATTACTCTTGGTATACATTACACTAAAGCACTCCTTTCCTTCAACAAGAGTAGGATTGGTTCTTTTTAAAAATGTTGGGTTTTTTTAAACTCCTTATACTTACTTAATACTTTCCCCATAGCAATGCAATTGATAGAAAAAATAGCTCCCAATTGCTCATTTTCTCTGCTCATCTTGTTGACTGAAACCCCCCAGCGAATCCATTTGCTCATTTATATCTGCTATCTCCCAGAAGATCTTTCTTGGTGCATAAGAAACCTCATTTATTAAATTGTAAAGGGAGGGCGGGGGAAAGAAGGGTCTGCTTGAACACATCTTGTAGAATTCAAATATGGGCGTAGATAGGATGACCTGATAGATAGGAAATTATAAAGACAGTTTTACTTCAAAGTATTTCAGTTTAGCAATAAATTGTAGATGCTTGGCATCATTTGACTTTTGTGTTTTGCATTTAATAGGTGAGCAAAGAACAAGGATGGTAATTTTATTGATTAATAGCAATTTTGTGCCAGTAATACAGGAAGAAGTTGTGTGTTGACTTAGAGAAATAATAAGAAAAATAATGCCTGCCTTTTTCTTGTTTGTTTGTTTTTAATGGCAGCTAACGTACTGGAAGAAGACTCAATGGAGCAGGACATAGAGAGCCCTGTCACTATTCATCAGCCAAAGTTGCCCAAACAAGCTAGAGAGGATCTGCCAAAAAATATAAACAAAGAATTTGCCAAGAGAAAAATCCAGAGGTATGTTAGGAAAGATGGGAAATGCAACGTCCACCATGGGAATGTCAGAGAGACTTACCGTTACTTGACTGACATCTTCACTACCTTAGTCGATCTCAAGTGGAGATTCAACCTGTTGATTTTTGTCATGGTTTACACTGTGACCTGGCTCTTCTTTGGAATGATCTGGTGGCTAATTGCCTACATGCGAGGAGATATGGATCATATAGGGGACAGCACGTGGACCCCATGCGTCAGCAACCTCAATGGGTTTGTCTCAGCCTTTTTATTCTCAATCGAGACAGAAACCACCATTGGGTATGGTTACCGGGTCATCACGGACAAGTGTCCCGAGGGAATTATTCTGCTTTTAGTGCAGTCTGTTTTAGGTTCTATCGTCAACGCTTTCATGGTTGGCTGCATGTTTGTGAAAATATCCCAACCCAAGAAGAGGGCAGAAACCTTGGTTTTCTCTACAAACGCAGTTATTTCCATGCGGGATGGAAAGCTGTGTCTGATGTTCCGAGTAGGAGACCTTAGGAATTCACACATTGTAGAGGCATCAATACGAGCCAAGTTGATCAAATCCAAACAGACAAAGGAGGGGGAATTTATACCACTCAACCAGACAGATATCAACGTAGGTTATTACACAGGGGATGATCGTCTCTTTTTGGTTTCACCACTGATCATCAGCCATGAAATTAACCAGCAGAGTCCTTTCTGGGAGATTTCCAAAGCCCAGTTGCCCAAAGAGGAGCTAGAAATTGTTGTAATCCTAGAAGGAATGGTGGAGGCAACAGGTAACATTTCTTATACTTTGTATAAGGTAAATGCTTTAATTTTAGAAAGGAAAAATCAGTGGTTTTGCTTCACATTAAAAGAGTCACTTCAATAGTCATTACATTTGAAAACGGCATCAGTTATCTGATTAGCTTCAAAATTAAAAGCATGCCCAGTTTAATTGTCTGTTCCATCTTGCCTAATGGAATTAGTGTTGTTTCTGCTCTGTTTGGAAAATGGGATAGCATTTCTCATTTTCTAAATTTTTCACAGCATGTCACCCAGTTATTTGTCATTCTATTGCAGGAGCAACTCAACCACTAGGACCTTGTGCGATAAAATGATTTAGAAAAAAAAAATTCAATACAAAACTCTGTTTATTATTAAAATGGAAACACCATAGTTCCTGCTGCTTTCAGTCACACATGGGTAACTGCAGAATGTCTGCCTCACATGTGAAATTCCTAGCCTGTTTGTATCCAATAGGAAGTGATAATGTGTTCAGTTTTCTCTTTTTTGCTTGCTTGTTTGCTTGTTTTTCTTCTAACTTGTAACGTGGGGCTTGTTCTACTTTAGCTCACAAAAGATCTGCCTGATTTTGTATTTCACTGAGGACCCTTACACACCACAGAACAGAGCACTCAAAGCTGGTACATATAAATAAGGGATGTTATGTCACCAGAGCCTTCTTGAGAGGCTGGTCATTACCTACAACTCTGCAGCAGAACATCAGATATCACTTTGACATGGAGAAAATAGTGGTTGGAATTCACAGCAAGTGGACTAGTAATGTTTTTTCTTTGCATGAAAGCCAGAATAGTAGAAGGATGCTTTCTCTAAAACTGCTATACCTCCTGCAGTCAGAGTGCTGGTACACTTGTTTTAGGAGCTGGAGGGATTTTTTTTTCCCCTGTTAATGACAGAGCCAGCCTCTGAAGTGAGTAAATATAGAATCATTACAAGGGAACGGTGATTGTAAAATGAAGAAAAGATGTGCTTGGGGAGGAGGAAAGACTGAGTATAGAAACCAGAGATGCCATTCTTTCCCCACTCCTGTAGCAAAAGCTAGGAAAGTTTGAGGACACGGCTTACACATCTCTGACAGAGGTAAAACCTTTCTAACCCTGACTCATGTTTTGCAACTGGAGCCAGGAAATAAAGAGCAGTCTCTTACTAGAACATGTGTGTGTGTTTCACACATCTATTATGTGGTGTCAGAAGAAAACTGCATTTGTCACCATATAATAAACGTGTGAGACAAAAATGGAGAAAAAAAAAAAAAGAAGAAAAAAAGTATGAAAGGAACTTGGCAGAGAATTTGAAGTGGTAAATGCAAGGCTTCCAGATTTTCCAGGAAGTAGGTGGTACTGAAGAGAAATCAAAATGAAATGTTTAGTGTTTCTGATAAGTGCAGTAGGCACAGAGGTTTCAAACATCTGCATCACCTTCATGTGAGATGATGAGGAAATTGCTGTTTGTTAGCTGAAACCATTTTGAAACTTCTGATTGCAGCTCAATGAACTTGACATCCCAAAGAGCAGTGGATATTTTCAGATTTACTGAACACCATGTTTTTCAGAAAAATGATTGGCAAGTAGTAGAAGTATAAAAAAACCTCTCACTGAAAATACCTTTAAGATCAAAAGACAGTACACTTCTGCAGTGCACCAAATGTAGCTTTGTTGTCTTAAGCCTTGTCACTCTTCATTGTTTAAACCCTCCCTCCCTTGCCTCATCTTCACCTCTGCACACTCAAATGGCACTCTGGGCTCTCCCTTGCAGCTTTGAGACTGACCACAGCTTCCATTCAGCCATTATCAGCCTTCACTGGAGGGGCCTGCCTCTCAGGCTGGCAAAGTCTAAATTAAAATGCTGGGAGAGTCCATACTAACAAAAAACACAGATGAAATTATTTGAACACCTGCTGAAGCCGCCCAAGATTAAGGTGTTATCCTGGCACTTGATAGGTAGCTACATTTACCATTCTAAGTTCCTCCATTTTGTTCCATTTGGGTTGGCTCACTATTACACAGCTGCGCGAGTTATGAGGGGAGGGCATCAAATAATGTCACTTAACTATGGCATCAGAAAGATGAACAGTGCAATGACTAGCACTATTTCTAAAACATGCTTGGGCAGAAGTAGCCACTTATTCTGTGCTTTGCTCACATGTATTGGGTTGTTTTTGCTGAAGGTGTGATCAGGCCAACTTTCCACCAAAACTAGATGTTTTCCCTTTTTTTTTTAATTTACAAATATTTTTCAGTTACATCCTGGTGAAGACTGAAAGCAAATTTAGGCCATCATGCATACACTTTTCCTTCTTACAGCCAATGTAGAGTGAAAGCAACAAAAGAAGTTACTTATAAGTTGGTCTCCAGCCCTGGGGAATAAGAAACACACTATCCATCATACCTGCCAACATTGGTCAAAGTCATGGGATATTTAAAACATTAAAGCCAAACCTAAGAAAATGTGACCTCAGCTATTGCAACATCATCATTCAGTATTGTTGATCATGGGTCAAAAACAGATTTAAATCATTAGCTTATGTTATTCATCAGAAAAGCCACTCCCAAGTTTAATCAGTGGAAATAATCCTTTATTTTCAGAGCTTCCTCACTCTAACACCCATCTCTTCAATGAGAAGTAACAGTGGAGAATGCCAAGTATAAACATTTTCTACTATTTCATTAATTATTTATATTATTCTCTTTCAAGGTTTACTGAACAGGTGATACAATTTAAAATACTTTCTACCTTAATGGCCTCAAAAACTCTAGTACCTCTAGTATGAAACACAGCTATTTATGTAGTGTCATGTGAACTCTGCATTGCATGTTAGGGTAGCAAATGAAGAGTAATGCACCTTATTAAATCAATTTCAAATTAATGACCAAAGTAAAATCAACAAGAAAGATAAAATCAAGGACTCAATAATTCCCCTTGGGAACACCGCCATACCTTTTTGAGATGAAATAAGCAATAGGCATGTATTTACCAAGACAGATAACAAAATATCAGCTTAGGAATTATCACTGCATCTTGACCGATCACATTCAGATTACTCTGAGGGCATAGTCTTCAAGACGGCACTTTCAATAAGAGATGAAGTCAACCTGACTACTTCATAGAGTATCAGCAAAAACTCCAAGTAAGACAGTATGCAATTTTCTTTATGTACAACATTCAAAACTATCGCTTTGGGTTTAAAGCTCAAGATTCTTGCAAAGGTTTATTCCTGTGGTTTTCTTGATAGTGATACACATATCTCAAGTGGCCAGAAAAATCTAATCATGCTGTCAAGTACATTAGGCTGCCATGAAGCAACCAAAGAGCCTTCAGGATCGAAGGGCAAAAGTCCAGCCAAGCATCACCATATCCAAAGGACACATCTGTTATTTCCTTTTGCAGTCCCTGATCAATTTCCCACCAGGCAAACAGCGGGTAGGGGTGCCAGTGTGACACAAGGATCAATACTAACTCTGCAAAACCTAAACAACAACCTTCAACACAGAAGCTCTCTCTGAGCCACTTAAGCATCTTTCGATGTTAGGCTACACCTATAGCATTGACAGAGTAGCCCCATACCAGCAAGGGCTCTGGTCCCACACTAAAAAGCAGGATTCTGGCATCCCTCCACTCCTCATGGGAGAGCTTTCATGCTAAATACAAATGAACTAACTGGACAGAATGTAACTAACACATTGACCTCAGTTCAGCAGTATTTTATATTTGCTATTCAAAATAGTGGGTTTATACTGAAGTGCCACAACTGTTTTCATACTATTTTCTGGAGACCACTTAGGAGATTTGTTAAGAGACCAATTAAGACATTTGTCAACTGTCCACACTTACAGCAATGGAATTTGAGAATTTATTTTTTTTCCCTTGGACCAACAAAAAACCAGGTTCAAATATCCTGAACCCTGTCTCCTCTGAACAGCAGGTACAAAAGCTTAGATTTAAAGAACTTGTTTATTTGTTTAAAAATCTACAATTAAGAATTTTTATCAGTATATAATAGCTTCTAGCCAGAAATAGGTGTGAACCTTTTAAAATCTTTTCACCTAGTGAAATCTAGTTTTAAAGAAGGTCTTATCATCACAGCAAATTGGTAATTTTAAAAAATTAAACAAGATTTGCAAATGTATAATTCTGATACAGGAAATAAACCAAGAACAAGAAAAGAGAAATCTTTTAAATTTGGGGACGTAAAGAAGGAAAGTGAGACATTGCAATAGCTAGAGAAACTGAGAGAAAGAAACTCAGAAACGCAGAGAGAGGGATTTACAAAAAAAAGGAGAGATAGGAAGAGGAGTATCCTAAACAGCCCATAACCTTGTTGGTAATGTGGTCCTGAATCAAAGATAGCCTGGTTCAAATCCTTCCTCTAAACTTGCATTAATTAACAGAAAACAGCATTTTATAATACAGGAAAGGAATAGGAAGTATTAAGCCAGCAAGACCATCACCTCAAACTTGGTGAAGTTGTGTCTGACCAGTAGAATGCTGGCTATTCTCTCTACCAAAAAAAACCAAAAAAAACAAAGCAAAACAATACCAAACAAACAAACAAAAAAAAAAACCCCAACCAAACCACAAAAAAAGCAGTGCTGAGGGAAAAAAATCTACAGATTTATGACTGTCAAAATAAAAGCAACAAAGCTAGACAAATCGCTTCAGGTTTGTATGGATAATTTTACAAATGAACTTGTAATAGGGTGCATTTATAATTCTGACACACAGGCTGCTTGAGAGCAGTATTTGCAGAATGGTTTATAGATACATAAACAAACACACTTGCCAGCTGTGGAAAATGTGTGTGGAAAGCAATAAAAAGTTCACATAGATAGTTATTTATATAGTAAATGATGCTATTGACTAGACAAACATTGTATAAAGCTGTTCCCACTCTTCACTGCAGACCCTTTGACAGCCTGATTTACTGTATTTTTTATTTCTCCCTGATTGCCATATTAACCCCTTATCCTTGCCCAGTCCTAACAAATATCTCCCTCTGATATGTATGTTAGCAGTTCCAACCTTTCAAAACCTCTCAGCAGACTTTGCTCTCTCTCCAAATGAGAGCCTTGCTCAGGTTACAGTTTTTCACTAGAATTTTTTACTGCTCTTCAAAGAAGAGAGGTTATACTCTCAAATAGCTTCTTCCAGGGATGTAGATGAGAGGAAGAAAGAAATCAGGATTTCTCACACCCAAGTGTTTCTACAAGGCACCTGGTGAAAGTAGACCCAATTGTTGGGCTCTGGGATGTGACCAACATACAATGTCAGAAATTAAGTTTAAACAGGGTTAATAATAAATTACTTCCCCTCTAAACTGGATGATTATCATTTCAGGAATAGTCAGAATACAATGGCTCGCAGTCTTTACTTTTTCTTTCTATTTTGAGAGTTTTAACCTCTCTTGACACTAGCTGCTAGACGTAATCGTCTAAGATTCCCCTTCTCATATATCCCCATTTTTCTAGTGCTTGCCAGCAATCCCTTTCACTTATGTTCCTTGCTCACATTTTCATTCTGTTAATTCTAAAAACTGTTTCATTATTATTAATTCTAACACTGAAAATTAGGGATGTTAGCATGAGTGATTGCAGCCACGAGCTGGAATTCTGAATGCCAGCAAAGAAAGGCACTTGGATTTCAGTATGAAGTTTCTTTCAAAAAGCTTTCTCTGTGGGCAGAGAAGATTAGTTGGTTTGGTGAAGGAGACTATAAGGCTTAAATGAAGCAATTACAATTTCTCAACAGTCAAAACAATATGCAAAATGGCAAGAAGTCAGGGAGCAATGTTCATGAGAAAAGAGATAATGCTGATTATGCATATTTCAACCAAAATTTTGGTGAGAGAGGTCTATAACACTTTCAGGGAAGGCAGGAGAAAAGGATTACACATTTTGTTGGACAGCTTCATTCTCTGAATAGTGCTGAACTATATAAACGTGTTGCTGAGTGTTTGATAATAGCCTATTGCCTGTTGTCATTCCATTCTCACCAATTACATGCTCAGTTCTTCACAACTACTGCTGCTCCCTCAACCGTAAGTGTTCAGATATAATATTCAGATCCCAGGAGTAGCTCATACACTAAAAAGTAAGATTCCTAAAAAATAGGTTTGAGACCCCTTTGTATTAAAAACCTTTTCCTTATAGCTGATTAGATATTATTGAGTAACTCTGGTCCGAACACAAATCAAACATGCAGAAGAACTTAATTTTCCATATTAAGTCTTTGCAAACTGTATTATGTCCCTCTGGGATGTTTCCTGTTTGCATGCTCCTGTAGACCTCCATTGTCAGTGTTGCTCCTTCCCTAGCACAGTGGCAAGCAGAGAGAAAAGGTCTTTGCTCACCAATCCTTCTCCCTCATGAGCCTACACATATTATCTATCCCTGGTGGCACTCCTGATATCCATGGACAGAGGAATGGCAGGACTGCAAAGGTGAGCTTTATCACTAGCCCTGCTGATGATATGTCCCTAGCAGAAAGGCACAGCAGGCACCCTCCTCCTTGATCAGCCCAGACCTCACCGACCACCACCAGCAGACTCCTCTAAGACCCTGCGGTTCCAGACACTTAATGGACACATCTGTCTCTGCCACAGCTTTCAAGCAATTGTGTTTTCCAGCAGTTTTAGCACAGAAGTCTCCTGTGAGAGCGATACAGCAGAGTCCTCGGGACTCCAGACCCAGACACCAAGGAATGACTGTATATTACTGGATGGACCAAGAAACTAGAGGCTGAGCTGCACTGAGCAGTCATCTTGTTTCCTGTGCCTACAGAGTCGCCATCACAAAAATCTCCACTTTGCAAAACCAAAGGGATGGTTCCCTGCAAAGGGCAGTGCAGCGGTATCCAGGTCAAAGGGTTCCCCAGGCAGAACATTTTTCACTCGCTGAACATTTTTCACCTGCTTACAAAGTGAAGACATGAGTTCTGAGAGCTTCTGAGAAGTGTTTCAGCACAGTGAAGTGCCTCTTAACATTTCTGAGCACTTTGAAAAGCAAGTTTTTAACCCGAGCATGGTCCATTTGTCCACTTGGTCTTGGCACGGTCAGCACTGAAACAGCTGATTTGGAAAAGGAAAACAAATAGCTCTCATTTCTACTGTTAGACTTTTGCTTTCAGTGATCTGTTACAAACCTTGAGACGAAGGCTGCTGAGCACCTGCCATGAAATCCCAGGCGTACACAGAGTTGAGTCTGCAGGGGCAGTGTCTCACCCCTGGAACTTTTGCCAAAATGAACTGATTCTTTCATGTTGAAAGAATGTTCATTCATGTTTGAACTCCAGATATGAAGCATACTTAACTAGCCGGCAGTTCATAACAGTAGGAAATATTTTTGGCAAACTCTGTTTTCGCCCACATTTCTTAAAGATCTTATCACTTCTCCCTTTGGTGCATATTTGTTTCCAGATATATGATACTGTTTCCTCCTGTTTTCTCTGACCAAATTGTAATGAAGAATAAGCATGTTACATTATGCTCCTTGATAGCAATAAGACCACTCTAGTCACAAATATTTACATCTGTTTCTATTGAAATTGAGTAGAGCAGTAGCTGTAAAATTAAAAAAACTGACCTAGAAGACTGAAGAACAAGCAAGCAAAGCTGTTAAGTAAAGCAGAAATTCAAAATCAGCATTTGACAGATTAAAAACAAGGCTATGGACAGCAGCTAACCCGCTGGCTGCATAAAGTATGTGAAAAAGACAAAAGACTTATGATTATATGCCTGCTATCCTAGAAAGCTGCTGCCAAGCATAAAAGCTCCTGTTATGGAATAGTTTCTAGGTTTCCTGAGGCCACTACAAAAAAGTCCTCATGGAGTTCCAGAAGAAACAAATGACAAAGAATTGCAGTGGTCACCGTGGTCTCAACCATGTCATTTCAAGGAAAATCAAACACAGGTTCAGACTCACTGCTGTGCTCTGCCTGTTTTTCCACACCCTGACATTACGAAGCAACTGAGCTTTAGTTTATCCATGTAGCCAAAGGGGGCTCAGAAAGCTGCTTGTTTATGTCACTGAAGAGGAGCAAACTAATACCACACTGATGAGGCTAAATTCAAGCTGTGGCATAGACACCAATAGCAGTGTACACACATGGACTGCTTATACTGAGCAGCCACACATTTCTCAGGACTCCCACCTGCAACTCCTCGCAGCATTCCTCCGTGCTGTGTTCCTGGAGGGAGGGTGGCCTGCTTTTTTTACTAAGTGAGGAGGACAATCCAGAGCTTCAAAACGAGAACACACTACCAAAGAACAATATCCAATGCGGTGTGCTCTCAGCTTACAAGTCAGATAAATTTAACAAATCATTTAACATTAGGTGCTGATGTCCCAGTTAAGTGACCCTGAACATCTATAGTTGAGCATTACAAGGCTGATTTTGATGTAGAAAACATTTCTTCCTGTAACAACCTATATAACTGACAAGCAACCCAACTACTATTTTTCTGGCTGTACTACACTCCTCATTTCTCCAAACCTGATGAACTGGCAGATGAGATGGAAAGAGAGAGGATCTTCTGGGAATTGTGAGGCAGCCGCTGTGACAACAAACGTGAAAGGCACAAAAAGCTCATCTGATCACCCTGTGCTTTTGCTCACTCACTCTTTCACCTTTATTCCTGCCATCCCCAAGGGATTCAGAGAAAAAAATTGAGTCACAAAGCTTTCCAAGCTGTTCTTCCTGGTTTTGACAATTTTTACTTGCTGGGATTTCTGTGGAATGGAAACAAGCTCTTGTTTAAAAAATAGGACTTTAATAAATATAGGATTGTTGAATTTGAGATATTCCATTCTTACAAGTTATCCAAATAAAGATAATATAAAGAAACATTCAAAACATTTAAACAACAAAAATAAATCAACAAAACCAGATTTTCAATGGCCATCAGAATCCTGTTCAAAATTTCTGAGGAATGACAAAATCCTATTCAGAAAATCAATTCAGAAGGAATATTCAGATCAACTTCACTGACTTCTCAGAAATAGTGGGAAAGGTAACACACTCTAGGGTGTTTCCTGCTCTGCACAGGACACCGGGCTGTAGGCTCCCCAGCTCCCCCCAGCAGTTCAATTTTACAAAGCCACGAATTTGTACGCATAGCTCCCCCAGACAGAACTGATCAAGAGTTGACCTCACACCCTGAGCACTAGAGGAGGGCATTTCATAGTCAGGTCAGTGTGAATGCAGGCCACTATCACAGCAAGAGAAGCGGAAAGAGCAGCCAAGACATCTGCTTTAAGACAGTTCCTGGCACTGGCCAAAGCTAAAAGGGGAGCCAAAGCCCCCAGGATTTGTCATTGAATTCATAGTTGTTACTAAACAGAGTTGGAAGAGGACGACATGTCCCTGATGTCACAAAGTGTGAGGAAGTGAGAAAAGACAACCTGAGGAAGGAAGATGGCTAGCACCACGGCCTACCTCTGCCCTTAAGTACTGGCTTCCTGAGAAGGTGAATGGGCTCAGGTTCACACGTACAATGAACATTACTGCCCACACTAAATTCATGGAAGTAAACCGAGGAACACTCTGCAAACACAGTCCCAAGCAAGTCATTAAACGACAACTCTTAGCACATTAAGCAAGTGAATGCCACACAAAAAAATAAGTCATTTTGGTGAGTAAGGCCAACTGTGTGCTGGGCTGTGCTAGTAGAAGTGGACCCAGCAGCTTGAGGAAAGTGATTGCTCCTCTCTATTTACCACTTGTGGGGCCACCTCCTGTGTCTTGTGCCCAGTTCAAGGCTTCCCAGTACAAAACACGTATGGACTTACTGAAGCAAGTCCAGCAGAGCCACCAAGATGGTCAGACACAGGACATACACAAGGAGAGGCAGATGGAGCTGAGACTATTAAGCCTGAATCAGAGACAATGTATGGGCATGTTATTGCTGTCTGAACCTACCAATGGGAGATTACAGAGAAGATGGATGCAAGCACATCTCAGAGGGGGAGGGTGACAGGTCAAGAGGCAACAGTAAAGTCACAGTGTAAGTAATTCTGATTAGGATTTAGAGAAAAGAATATTTATTTTTCAACCATAAAGAATATTTATTTTTCAACCATAAAGACTCTGAAACAGGGGCCCAGGGGATAGGGGAATCGCCATACCTGGAGAGGTTCATAAGATTACTGCATAAGCCCTGAGCAACACAAGCTATTTGGCTGTGCTTTGTGCAGTGGCAAGGGCCAGATGACTTCATAGATCCCTTCCAGCCCAAATTAGTCTGTGATTATAAGCCTCAAACCCAGTTCCTCCTAGTATTTTATAGCTGTGAAGAAATTAATGGCTGTGAAAAATGAATAGCCCAGCCAACAGCTTGCATTGTTCAATCATGTGACCATTTAAGAAATTGTGCTTTATATACTTGAAAGCAGTTCTGTGGCCACCATTGAACAACTGGGGACAGTACTGCCTCAGAGAGGGGCAGGCAGCCTGTGCAATTGAACCAAGCTTTGCTCCACGATGTCTGATGAAAGAGGAAAATTTAAACTTTTTAGGGCTGCACTCCATCAAACAGTCCTTGAAGAGTGATCCAAAGATAGCACTAACTCACAGCATTCCTTGCTCATCCCAGATTTTGCCTCATTCCCCTGGCCACAGTTAGTTACTCTCTTGTGCATCTCTCTGCCCCTCTAGACAGAGAGGGAGGGTGAGATGGGCATCCAGTGTTGCTGCAATTGCCTGCTTCTCTCTCAGTTAGACAGGCATTGTGTGATTCAAGCTGTCAACACAAAGTCCAACTACAAGCAATTGCTCAATTATCATTACTGTTATTATAATTGTAGCCATTGCCTTATATCTAGCAACAGAGTCAAGAAGTTTAAGATTTGTCTTTTGGAGGGAGACCCAAGGCACATCGGGGTTAACAAGTTTTTATTCCACCTTTCTAACTAATGCAGACTAATGTGAACTGAAGAGACAGGGGCTTGCCACTAAGGGAGAAAAATCAATCTGACTATGGCAGAACTGCCAGGCACCACCATAACAAAAGAAATTTATGACTCAGCCAGTCCAATTAAGTTATGCTGGCACTTTTTTTAACCAGCCATTAGGTTCAATTTTTTTCACCCTTGCATGAGAAGTATTAATTTATTACACTTAGATCTCCAAGATGGGAAAATCCCCCTTCTCTTTTCATAATTTTCAGAATCATTTTCCACCAGTCTCTTTTTACATTGAGAAGACAACAAATGAGCAATTTTTTTCAGATAATAAGTGCAGCAATGAGTTTCTAGCTGCCAATACAGCCAAGACAGATGTTGTGAAAAACTACAGAAGAGCCCAAAGCCAAAGGTTTCCAGTCAGTCAAGGATTCTTGTCTGGCCAAAAATCTGCTTCAAAGGAAGTAGCCATTTCTACACAGCAGTAAAGTGGAGGTGGTTTAACTGCAGTCTGAGGAAAATGCCCTTGTCCTACCATGAGTCAAGGGCAAGCTTTTTTTGGGAAGACAGAGGCCAGCAGCTGCATTTACAATGCAACTGCCCCACAGTTTGCCAGCACCTGACTAATCAAGTTTGGTGCTTTATGAGTGATTGATCTGGCCTCTTCTTGTGCCCCCTTATTACAGAAACTCAGCCCTCTCCAGAGCATTTTGGCAGAGTAGTCCTTTTAGAAATACAAACTGTAATCACCATTACAGTTTCATGTCAAGACCACAGCAAACCAGTCAACATATCCACCATGATCTGCAGCGTGGGGCAGGGCAGGAAGGGGCGCGAACAACAAGAGGGAGGGGCTGACATCAGTTCAAGAGAGGCATCACAGCAGGTAGTGCAGAATGAAAACAGGCCCACCCTTCACAGTTGACCTCCAGCTATTCCCCTGAAGAGGAACTGGTCTGGTCTCCTTTCTGATTTTGTAAATTTGGTTAGCAAAGAATAATGAAGCAAAGATCTAACTCCTTTTGAAATACAGATCTTTCCAAATAGATCCAGTACTCATTTTTCAACTTAAAGATGAATTAGAAACAGTTGAATGAAAGTTGCCTGTCTGTGCTCCAGAACAGCTTATTCTGTAAGTGTGCTCAAACTCCTCTTTAAGAGTCTCCCCTCAGGCTTGAACACAACTGCAACACAATTTTAAAACCCTGTTAAATTAGTCAAGATCCAGGGTTTAAGACAAAAACCATGAATCTTAACCTTGCTATATCTGCTTTCCTTTACCCTCCAAAGGGATATAAGATACTGTTCAAGTATTCAAAAGCTGTCAGTGACATAAATCCAGTTCAGAAACACCCCCTACCAATATGTATCCAATAATTAATATACAGCTTCGACTTTTGAGCCTGATCCAAAGCTCTCCCAAACCTGTGGAGTAGGTCTTAGTCTCTGGTGGCCTTAGAATTAGGACCCTAAAGCAATAAATTGAGCTGTGCAATGCCTGTCAGCTCCCTAATGGCCTCAGAGAAGAAGCAATTAAGACTATAATTAAAAGGCAAATGGAAGATTAGAAGCAGATAAATGTTTATAATCTAGATAAAGTGCCCATACTGGAAGCTTTGTCTATTAAAAGGGGACTTCACGACATTTGAGTAAACTCCATACCTACGGGAGGAACGGTGGTATCAGGCAGGGCATCTGTCCCTTGAGCATGCCGTATTGCAGCAGTGCCGCAGTTGTTCTGTTCTCTGCAGCCGGTTCCTTCTGTGCATAGATGGAACAAGCTGTTCCACATAGACAGCCCCAACAAATCTTGAATATTTCATCATACAAAATGTTCATGGCAAATGCAAATACTGCTATGTACGAAAATGCTCGGTCCATGAGAAAATACACCGCACTCTGTCTCCCCTCCTTATGTACTCAATTCACCACCTCTTACCTCACTTTCCATCTGTCATATGGGAGTTAGTGCATAATCTGTTACAAAGAAAGGTACTGAGAGTCAAAATTTCACCAGGTGTAAGGCGTCCATTAAAAATATGTGCTAATGATTTCTTTTAAAAAGTAACAGAACTAGATCAGAGAGCTAGAGACTTTTGTAAGCACACAGACCTCAAGACTGATCCCCTTTGTGGCAGCCAAGACAGAGATGGGATCTCTCTCAAAACTCTTTTCACTACTCTATGTAAGCATCACATCAAGCAGACCAGAACACTGAGAGCAAAAAATGAAAATATCTGCAGGAACTTCCAAATTTCTTTCCAGATTAAGCCTTTCTCCCTTCAAAAGCAAGGAGGTTTTTTGAGCATGAAAACCTGTTTATGATATGAGGCCTGGACATCGCTTCTAACATTGCCATGTTCCCCTCCTCCTCATTGTTTGATACTGTCACTTCTTTTCAAGAGTCCCAAGAGACAATCTTAATATTTCAAAGTATTCTTCTGAAGAGGCCAACAGCCCAGCCTGTGATGCTGAAAGGACAGCAGTCAAGTTATACTTATATCTACAAAGCAACCAAAAGAAAATACATAGAAAGCAATACATTATCATAGTAATTTCCAACAACTCATACAGCATCTGGGTAGGGCTGTTGTCTTTAATTTACTATTGCAATATCACACCTTACACATTAGTATGGGTAAAGTGTGTGTGTATATATCTCTGTGTATATCAAACAGCTGGATGAGAATATATACAAAATATTTAAGTCAAGTTATGACACCTGTCCCTGAGGATGTGAGAGACCTGCTCGGCTAAACTGACCTCCGGTATGAATTGTTTCTTCTGCCACCTTAGGAACTATTTACACTAAACCTACCTCAGAGCCCCCGAACCTTGGAAAAATTAAGAAGCACCCTTCATCCTCACTTCCCAAAAAAAGACAGCAGATGGCCACTGGGAAAGCAGTACACCTTCCAGGTAAAACCAGGACAGTACAGCACAGAACACCTTACCTTCACCACTCCAGTTTTGCCGAACTTGACAAGGAAAAATAAATTTTGAAGCAATTTAACACTTCATTTGAGTATGGACATAACTTAAGGGAACAAAATGCGTAACATACATGTAGGTTGTTTAAACAGAAGAAAATAGCTCTGAGCAGGGACAGTCGTACTGGCAGAAGACTAACACTCACTGCACAATTGGTGCTGTGAAAGAAAAAAAATGGAAGTTGGCTCATAAACCCATGCTGGCATTTACAATACGTGTTATAATGTCTGTATCATAAGACTCTGTAGCATCACACTACAATGTGAATGATGAAGTCGTGCTGATATAAAGAGGATATTCCAAGCAGGTGGTGGTGATATACAGCAACTGTATTTTCCATACATGTCTTGCAATTACAGTAAGCTCAGTCCAGAAAATCTTGTAAAAGTAGTATTTGTACTGGAGTAGTACCCTTCTGTTCTCCCAACTGTAAGATCTTGGATTTTCATTATGGTGAGTCTGAAGGCCTGGTGCTAAGTGGACACTGAAAACAGTTGTCATCTGCCAAGGAAAAAATGTAATTTTCTCATTTTTTAACCACTGATTGGTAAAAAACCACTGAGTTTTAAAGATTGCAATAAATACCAGGGAAAGTGTTTGGGCAGAGGTCACTCAGAGATATATGGCCACTCAAATTCCAGGCAAAGTGACAAATGAGTAATGGGGACCTTGTGGATATGGTACTCACACATGTTGGAAGACAAGGCTAGAGAAAAAGAATTGATACAAATCAAAATATACTTGCCAAGGCAGAACACTGTGGGGCCTCAAAGGCTGAGTTACACAGTACTCATTGACATCCTGGTTACAGTTCAGGGTCAATCAGCTCCTCTGTGACAAACTCACAGACCAGTAATTGTAGTAGGAAAATAGCTGCTTTCTACAACCTGGCACAAAGTATTTAGAGCACAGATTATGTTTTATCTTATTTTTCTACCAGTTTGAAAGTTGTACAGGTTTGTCAAGGAGGAGAAGAGGAAATTTGCCTGTGGAAAAGTTTTGCCTACAGCGCAAAACTATTTTGACAGCAAAATACAGCATTTTGAACAGTATTGCTATGGGCTGCTACCCAGTGGGCACTTGTTTATATTAAAATGCTGAGCAGCCACCAGTGTGTGTGAGAGCACCTTCAGTTCTCTGAAATCAACAGAAAGATTCCCGTTGCACTGAGCTAAGTCTAACAACATCATCACCAGGGTTTATTACATTTGCATAATCACTACACTGAGGTTTTATTGCATCCAGACTACAAGATATTACACTAAATCTATCTGAGATGATAAAATTATTAGATTTTCAGTGCAGGTTTTTTTTACTTCCTCTCCCCTTTCTCAGGTTAGAGTAATTGAAAGAAAGACCATTTAATTGGGGGGGGGGAAAGGTACCATGTGAGCAATACTTCAAGCCTAAATATGAATACTCCAGGCTCTAAATTTGAACTTGCGAATTGTCCACATTGGGGTAAGATGGGGGGCAGAAGCTCAGAACCAGGTCTTTAGGCCTCATTTGACTTTGAGTTGGTCCCATAGAGAGAAATCAGGAACAGATCCAGTAAAAAGCCGTGTTCCAAAAGCCAGACGTCTTCAGTGGGCCACCAAGAGTAGCAGAGGGCCTGACGCTTCAGAGGCGAAACCTGATCCAGAGCAAGAATAAGCAAGAATAAACCTTCCAGCATCAGCCGGTGCCCAGCTGCTGCAGCTTCTGCACAGCACCGCAGCCAGCCCAGCAACGATGCCTCTGCCCTCCAGCTGCTGTCACTGCACCCAGCTGACTGCAGTGGCACCAGCTTTGGGCACATCCTGAGCACGTGCCTTCAGTCAAAGCATAAATTAAGGGGCTGTTCAGACACACCAGCACAACAGCCTCTCTAAGGCAGCTGGGCTGCAGCCTCAGAGGTCAGTTTGAGGCCCTCACACAACTCAGAGACCAAGATTTCTGAAAGGGGCAAGTTATCCATGCTAGAGCAGTACTGATCCCCTGAAGAAATGGGAACAGCATCAGGCAGCCTTGATCTAGGACTCAGGTGTGGCCAACAAGAATGAAACAGACCTTATGAATGGATCAGAAAATAGATCCCTAGGCTGCTGCATTACAGACAGACAGGCAGACACTGGCATGACCCGGATGAGACCCAAATTCCTTCCGCCTCTTTGTTTCTACATCTGAAAAAGTGAGTGCACAGTTGCCCTAGACTTCAACTGTACAACTCTGTAACAACTTAGACTCATTTTATAGGCAATTTGCATGGATGTGAACAATTACAGAGAAGGCACGTCAACAGAGAATCAAGCACTGCATCTAATGTTGGTAATGCACTTAATAATAACAACCCCACTTTCCTGGAAGAGAACATTAAACCTGTTCAAAATACAGTATTTTTTTCCAAATGATAGTATTTCTTCCCTCCTACATCATATCTACCTTAATCATCTGACTCCCACATAACTGGCTCGACTTCAATGGCAGTCTCCTCTACTTGTTTAAAAGTCAAGTTATTTCCACTGCCATCAAAAAGGCATGATTTTCAAGTGAAGTTATTAAGTTTCCAATACAAGGAACAGTGCGTGGGTGCTACTGAAGAAGACTCAGGAATGAAAAAGAGATTCTCTTCCTTCTAACAGAGGCCTGGATCTTCTTTCTCTCTGGAGCCAGGTGACACCTTTATTTATTATGATGTTTTGGTCATCTCCAAAGAAGTGAAGCCAGTGCCCCACTGTCAGCCCAATGATCTAACCTTGGCTCCATCAGAAAAAAAACTGGAGACCTTTCCTCTGTATATCCTTCATGGTGCTGGATGAACAGAAAAATACCCAGTTATTTGAACTAGCTTGCTTACATCCAAAGTCTTTTAACCAAAACATTAAAGATGATGAGCATTTTATGAACCAATATTTCTTGTGGAGGCTCCATGAGGCCACCCCATCCACCTATCTGCAAGCCAGAGTCCAAGTGAACCTGATCCATTAAAGCTAAGAGCCGTTAAGTCTGACACATATGTCTGATTCCCACCCCACTGCTAAGGCCCTCATGCTAGACACAGAAGAATGATTTTGGACTGCTTTCTGAGAAAAAACAAGTTAAAAAATAATCTCTTCAGTTCTGACCTACAGCTTTTCACCTCAAGCTTTGCATCTGTGCTGACAGCGCTGTGGACTTTAATCAACTTCACTGAGTTTCAACTAATTTTATACCAGTTCCCATGTGTACATACAGGCTCTGTCAAGTGACACTAGTTTATTAATTTCATGACACTGATCTGAACTGAGAGTTGAGAAATTAATCTCAAACTAATTCTGTGTTTTGTGAGAATTTCAGCTTCTTTTCCACACAGATCCCTCAGCAGCTGTCAAATCACTGCAGGTCTTCATTTGCTGAATCCAACCTCCCCGAAGTTGCACTTCATTAGCTGCCCCTTTCACAAGATCTTTCAGCTCTATTCAGTCCCTCTGAATTCAGCAGGATGAGTAGATGGAGGGATGTTCCAGCTGGAAGGAAAGGTTTATGAAAACTGTATTATGCAGCACCTACACTATTAATGAATGAAATCAGTCTTAAAACACTGCCATTGTTTTGAAACCTGTCAGAGCCCCTTAATCAAATTACAGCCTTCATTCAGCTCAAGATTATACCTGAAGGTGTGTCATTTTGGCATACAGGCATCTGTCATTCTCTGACAAGGAAAGAGAAAAGAATAGACAAAAGGAAAAAATAAAGTTTTCTTATCTTCCCCACTGCCCTCCCTTAAGGCAGATCTGCCACACATGAGCCAGATTTACATTCAACTCAGATTTACCTGAGTTAATCACCTCAGAATGCGGAATCGTACAACTGGTAGCAGGAGTGTTGCCAGCACCAGGACTGGCGTGGCTCAGGGCACAGAAAATGCATGCACATCCTTGCTGAATATGTGAAATGTGGTCTGACCCTGTAGCTCACATTGATGTGCACAGTTCAAAACTTCTCCAGCTATTGTTATTCACATTCTAGGTTGTGTTCTGGTGCTGACAGCCTACAGGTACGCCCTGGGAGTTATGGCTCTCCGTGTCGCCATAAAACACTGAGATTTAGGTTGAACATGTTCTGTAATCAAAATTTTTTTCTCGAGTTCTCTATGACATGTTGTGAAGGTGTACCAACCTGTACCAAGGCAGAAGGGGCATGTCTGCCTGAATGCCAGCCTCTTCTCTACAGCCTTGGTTTTCCATCACATTTCCATCATTTTTGCTCAGCCTGGATGCTGGTCCTGCATGGCAGTCCTTCAGGGAAGTGCAGCACAGTAGTGGATTATCAGAAGTCTTTAGGTTAGCCTAGAGATTTTGTCCCCTCTAGAATATCAAAGTTCCATGCAAAACAAAGAATCCACTTTCAGCACTACCTGTTTAGATGGTCATGATCCCTGAGAGCTTATCCACTGAGCCACTAACTTGACTCAAAGGTGGCCCAGCTAAGGGTGACCCCTCTGCCTCCTCACTCTTGGCCCAATAGGAGCAGAAAAGGAAAAAATCAGACCTGCCCTTTCATCTTGTCCCCAGCAGCTCATCTACCCTGGGGGGGAGAGTGAGGGAAAAACAAACAAAACCAAAAAAAACAACAGTGATGTCCTCAACTGTTCAATTTGCTATTCTGTCCTTGAGATTTCTCAGTGGTGTAGCCGTCACACTGCCCCTTTCTGCCTGTCCCAAGAAAGAAGACTCCTTTTGTAAGTGACACTTTTCCCAGAAAGAAATGCCCCCTGTTAGTCTCATTACTGTCTACCCAGGGAGCCCCTTTTGTCCCATTCTCAGACAGATTCCTGCTGCTGCAGTGTCTAAAGACTTTATGCAGCACCACTGAAATGTATCAGAAGTGGTCCACAGCCTACCTGCATCAGGAAGAGAGTGTGTCAGATGTGATGGCTGGTTCGTTTTTATCTTTGATCCATGCTACTCTGTGCTTGTACTAAAAAGACAAGGTCAAAAGCGTCTGTCTGGCACTTCAGATGAAAACTACTGAGTTTTAGTTGTCATTGGAGTTTATTCCTCAGTCTCTTGCCTCTGTAAAAAGACAAAAGTTCTATTTGGACCATCCTTATCCAAGATGGAAACAGTTATCCTGGTCTCAGGCAGGAAACAGCTTGAAAAGAAGCACAGGTTTTTGTTCTTGCTGTAGAGATGAAAAGGCAGTTAAGACGTCTCCACAGCAATTCATCATGTGGCGTGGATTGTACCCATGGTTTTATGCCCTGCAAAACTACATTGTGCTGCCTAGATAGGGGGTGAAGAAATCCCAAAGTCAGTCCATTAACCTGAAATGGAGGAGAACCATCAGCTGTGCTGAAGACCCCCATCCACATCTCTGGATTTGGAATAATTCCAGTGAGATCATTCCTTCATCAAAAAGCCAGCAACAATAATCTTAAGCTCTTGTGTGGAAAACAACCAGCCTGCATCAGAAGAGCTGGGAGACCTCCAGACCTCCATTTAGTCTCTTGGACGATGACAGAATTAAGCGGCAGGAAGTTTAAACTGCTGCTGTGTGATGGCATCAAGTAGTAAAAGTGACCAGTCTGATTGCCTATTCACTCTTGTTTCCTTTTATAGATGCCCTGCACATGTTGGTTTACTGTGGGCTGGTATTCTCATCAGAAGGGTGAAGCAAACAGAGAGCAGGACTTGGGGCTCTATCTGCACAGTCAGTCCCTCTTTCAGTGTTTCTCCCTGGCCTGCAGTCTGACTGATTTAAGACAGCAGATTAAAACTGGCCAGCTGATGTTGTTACTGTTCCCTGCCAGCCTCTTCTTTCTGACAAACATTATAGCAGTTGGTGCCATTTTAATGGACACAATTGCTGCTGCTGTGGCTTTGTAGGGGCTCTACAAAACCCTTCCAAAACCCCTGGTTTGGTCCACATACACATAGAATTAGTAAGTGAGCCCATGGCAGGATTTGAGGGGATGGATACTTTTGACTCCACTTCAACTGCAGGGTGGATGTGTTGGTGGCCCGCTGGATGAGCATCCCTTCTCAGGTCCCACGGCAGCTGGTACCTAACTCAGTAGAGCATGCACTGGCCACAGCCACATGCCAATAGGTGCAAATCACAGGAAAAAAGGGAACTGGTGGTTTTGTCAGCACACCGGAAGAAATTAGTTGCAGGGAATCATTTGTCCCTCACTGTTCTTCCAAGTCTTCTTCCAAGTGTACTGCCAAAAGTGGCACAGACCCACATCTACTGATCAGGTGGAGGAGCACTGGCAAGGCAAACCCCCACTCAGAGGAGTCCTTCAGTGCTCTTCTTGTCTTGGATCTATTTGCCCTATCAGCAGCTTGTAAGATTATTTTTCTGTCAGCCTACAGCAGTAGTTACTCAAAATTAGCATCTACAGTTATTTCTTTTGTCCCATTTCTTCCACAGAAGCTTTTGTTTCAGAGATATCAGGGCTCATGGAAGATCCCTTCTGGCTGACCTGTACTGCCCAGCAATTCCCTGAGACACAGGGAAATCTCCAACAACAGAAGGAGACTGCTTTAGTGCTCTTTCGCACCACCGAAGCAGCACAATGCAGCATTAACACATCGAAAGATCCAGTCCATTAACTTTTAAAATTAGCTTACCAGGGGAGATGGAAGTGTTTGTGGGAAAACAAGATATTCAAAGCTTCTTTCAAATCCAAACTCTCCTTCTCTAAAGCATCATGTCTCATCAGTAATATCTGTAACTTTCTCTCTTAAATACAACAGGGTAAAAAGGCTGCAAAGTGAATGTCCTTCTGCAGCTGCCATCTTAATCTACATCTTCTTTCTGTTAGCAACAGACCTGTGAGCTACAACATTATTCAGGAGTGTTGCAGTGTCAGAGCTCTGGTTGTGCTTGAGATATTTTTCACAGCAATATAGTTCAAGGTATAACAAATAAACAAAGAGCAGCAAGCCAGCCAGGTCTGGATTGAATGTGGTACTGTATGCAGTGGAAAGTTGTTGGGCATTGTTGCTATGTATTGCAGAGTTCATGAAACTGAATTATACCTTTTACATATAAATAACCTAAGTCATTACATCGTCATTACATCATCATTTCATCGGGCTGATTTCCTTTGGATGAATTCTTTAGTTGAAATTCCATGTGTATTCCCACACTTTGATTCACAAACATTAAGGTAAAACTGCAGGCAGGTGAAAAACTAGAGGAATACCCCAAAGGCAAAGGATCCTGAATAGAAACCCCATACATATAAAGGCTTATGTAACCCACTCTCATCCAGACTTAAACCACTGCCTTCCAAAAGCCAAGAAATATAGCCAGGAAATAATTTTGACTTTTGTGATGCTTGGATTGGGCCACTACCTCGCCATTGGTAATTGTCATCATCATTGTTGCTGGAGGAAAGGGATGCCATCCAGAGGGATCTTGACAGGCTGGAGAGATAGGCCCATGCAAACTGCATGAAGTTCAACAAGGCCAAGTGCAAGGTCCTGCACATGTGTCAGCACAATCCCAAGCACAGCTACAGGCTGCGCAGAGAATGGATTGAGAGCAGCCCTGAGGAGAAGGACTTGGGATGCTGATCGATGGCAAGCTTAGCATGAGTCAGCAGCGTGTGCTAGCAGCTCAGAAGGCCAACCGTGTCCTGGGCTGCATCAAGAACAGTGTGACCAGTAGGTCAAGGGAGGTGATTCTGCCCCTCTTCTCTCATGAGACCCCACCTGTAGTACAGCATCCACCTCTGGGGTCCCAGTATGGAAGAGACACAGAGCTGTCAGAGAGAGTCCAGAGGAGGACCACGAAGATGATCAGGGGGCTGGAGCACTTCTCCTATGAAGACAGGCTGAGAGAGTTTGGATTGTTCAGCCTGAAGAAGAGAAGGCTGTGGGGTGACCTAATTGCGACGTACCAATACTTAAAGGGGTACTACAGGAAAGTGGGAGAGGGACTGTTCACCAGGGAATGTAGCAATACAACAAGATGAAATGGCTTCAAACTGAAAGAGGGTAGGTTTAGGTTAGACATTAGGAAGAAATCCTTTACTATGAGGGTGGTGAGACTTCCCAGGGTTGCCAGAAGAGTTTGTGGAAGCCCCATTCTTGGAAGTGTTTAACACCAGGTTGCAGGGGGATTGGAACTAGATGATCTTTAAGAACCCTTCCAAACCAAAGCATTCTATGATTTTATGATTCTGTGACTGGCATTGGACACATCAGCTGGCTAGTTGACAGCCTGTAGAAATGGGTTCACTGATTAGCTCAAAAGACACTCATCACAGCTAGAACAGTCAGTTCATGAGGGTACATACCATAATTTAGTTTCTCATTATTCATCAGGAAGGTGGACAAAATATCAGTTGACTTAGCCCCTCACAGACACACATACATACCAACACATAAACAATCTAGCCATGTTCACAAAGGAATTTGCTAAATGAAAGCCTCTATACGTGACCAAACTTTGAGGAATTCTCCATGGAATGCTAGGCTTGAAGCCTGTATTCAATCATGGGAGCAGCATATGATTAGCTGTGCTTTTATCCCTGTGCTGTCATCTGAGAGGATCATAGGGGTTTTTACATTAGTATGCCTGGAGAAAACAGAGCAAACCTATTGCTCTGTGATTAATAATGTGTTAAGCCACAGTTCCAAATTATTTCAACTTTTCAATGGTTATGAGAACATTTACAAGACTGATGGCTGGGCCGTATACTGCCAACAGGCTTAAAGAGCCATCATTTATTACAGGGCCTTTTTGCAGCCAAAATGTGTCATTCTACCCTGGTAAACTGTGCAGAAAAAGAATTATGAGTTTTGGTACAACATTTTCCCAAATTGGAAATCAGGTGAAGCTTTCTGAACTGCACAAATTTTGGGGGTGGGGAGCGGTAAGGGAGGAAATGCCATTAAACTTCAAAAAAATGTAAGGCCCGAACATTTCTACACCATGATGGTGCAACAGACCTTCGGTCATTGTGTTGGCTGATTTAATCCCATCACAACACAGTGTTTTGTGGTGATTTGTTGTTCAGTTTCACCATATGCTTATAATACTCTCATCTATCAATCATTCCCCAGTTATTTTCTTGTAACAACATCTTAACTGTCCCAGCGCCTCTCTGAAGTCTGTTAATTGTCTTCTCACTGCTGACAGTTAAATTCTCTTCTCCTCCCCTCATACGACAGAAGTAATGTTCATTTGATGATAATCAACCTACCTCATTAAGCATTTGAAGGAACTGAGGATTTCCAAGCTATTTGGGGTATAGGAGAAGCCCAAAATCGCTGTACATCTATCTATACAGTATCTGTATGCTTATGCCTGCATGTGCACGTGCTACAGCCTCATGTTATCACAGCACCCGCAGGCAAAATCTCCATTATTCTGATAGTAGAAATTTTTCATTTGCTATTAAAAGAAGGGGAGAGCCCCACTGCACAGTGAGCAGGGAAAGGCTGAGGAAGCACATTTACAACCCCAGGAAAACACATTCACATTCCATGACATGATCCATCTCATTTGCCTTCTGTTCCCAAAATAAGTTCTCCAGTTTTGCCATCCATACCGAACTCTGCTTAAAGCAAAGGACAGAAATGGTCTTGGGAAAAATTTTGAGCTCTGCTGAGTCCCTGGTAGCAAGCAGAAGCTTTCCTTGCATTGAAATAACAGAATTGAAAAAAAATGCTGTTCAAGAATATTAGCTCTCCACGAAAACTGCACCAGCACTTTAGGACAAAAAAACCATCCTGGCTTACATCAAAGGGCAGAAGATAGTCAGCACACTCTCAGATGACCATCAAAATGTATCCTTACCACAGTAGGATTTCTTTGTGACACTCTGTCTATGAAGCCCCTGGAAACTCACTGTTCTCTGCCTCAATTTCCCCAATGGTAAAACAAAAATAATTATATTTCCTTTCCTTTGAGAGTTTCAGATAAAAGGTGAAATGAGAGCCAAACATTACTAGTACTATCCTTTCTGAGCCTCAGTAATTTGTTCCCCGCTGAGCTTCTGGATTCTAATGCAAACTTATTGGCATAATACATTCTGTACTTGTATTGTATTTACACTGACCTCCATTTGCAGCAAAATCAGAATAAAATGTAATTTAAAAATTGATAGGAAACACAAGAAGCTAATAACATGGGTTGTACTGAATGAGCAGCAGCTAATGTTTTATGCACATAGGACCAGCGTGCACCAGTTCTGTAGTTGTTTCTTAAAGCGATGTGTAAATATCAGGGTTTGGGCTTTTTGGGGTGCAGCTACATTTTTCAATACATTTCATAGAATAGAATATTTCCAGTACTCACATCCATGCTGGCAATAGGCAATCACAGCGGGACAGGGGGTTCTCCCTTTTCTCTTTAGAATAGTAACTAAAAAGAAAAGAGTCTTCATTCTTCGAGACAGCTCTGCCCATGCTGATCTCAGATTAGCCAGGCAGGAGTTCAGCCCTGGGGGTTCAATGAACACTCACTTACATCAAATCCTCAGCTGTACTTCGAGGAGGAGCAACGGGAAGAAACAAAGGTGGTCCTATTGATCTGTCAACTGTCCCAGGAGCACCTCCCAGGTTTAGTTAGAGAATAAAATGCCTTGTGCATGGTTTTTGCTTCTTCTATCTCTCTGGTTAAAAAAAAAAATAAAATCTCTGCCTGGAGTAAATGTGAAGTGAAGGCAGTGGCAGTATATTTCACTTGCAGACAGGGAAAGCTTATGTTGTGGTGGGAGGAGAGAGAAGGGCTCACTGCATGGAACATAGCTGGTTGGATTCAGCATCCTTCTGATGCCTATTTGAACTCCCAAACTCACATCCCCTTCTCAAGCCTGCCTTGTCTCCAAACTCTTATTCCTCCCAAGCATTGTGATTTACTTTGTTTGAAGGAAGCACAGCTAGTTTTAAAGCCACCCCTGAGCTCCCCTACTAACAAGGCCTGGTTCACTGCAAGCATGAAGGAGAGAAGGGATAAGCAAGCTTCCACAGACAGCATGCCAAATTTTTTTTTCTCTTTCCCATCCTGGAGGTTAAGCATGCCTTAGAAACACAGCAGGAGCTAGAGGATACTGCCTCACAAGCAGACATCTGCTAGATTGCTTGGGACTTAGCAAGGATCCCATGGAGGTGTAAAGCTGTGGAGATCTGAGTCAGGTCTGGAGTCTGGAATAGCTGTATCTTGAAGGACCATGATCTTGCTTTGAGCTGTTGCTGACTGTGAATAGAATCTGGTGTTGTGCTTTCCATTTGCTATGGCATATTTTTTTAAAACCTCATATTAAACACTCATACGCAATGGTAGAGACACATCTCTTCATCCAGCAACGCCTAGGTTTCACCCCCTGCCTCCCCATTCGACCCAGGAACCAGGTCTAGCTTATTTTCTGAGAGGCAGGATATCATCAAAGTGAAGGATGTCCAGTTTTAGCCAAGTGCCCATGGAACAAAGCATATAGCAATGAAGTGCTCCAAATTAGCAGTGGTCTGGCAGCAGTAATAAAGGCTGCAAGAAAGAGACTGTGTAATTGTGCTTGTCATGAAGAAGAATAGTCTGCAGCTGGTGTACAGAAATGCCTCAAACCTGCACAGGAGTCAGAGGAAAATAACATAAGCTACTACCCTCTGGCTCAAAGAGAGTTCGGCAAGGTATCCCCTTCAAATGCTGCCTTCCTGCACAAACACCCAGCATCCTGGTGGTGTCTCATCCGTCTGCCCAGACATTCCAAAAGAAACTTTCACAAAAATCTCTTAGTAAAATTTTCCTGGCATTGCTGCTTTCTCTTTTCTCTTTTCTTTTCTTTTCTTTTCTTTTCTTTTCTTTTCTTTTCTTTTCTTTTCTTTTCTTTTCTTTTCTTTTCTTTTCTTTTTTCTCTTTTCTTCTCTTTTCTTCTCTTTTCTTTTCTTCTCTTTTCTTTTCTTTTCTCTTCTCTTCTTTTCAGTTTATCTTTTCCCCTTAGTTTATCTAGCTTAAAAATTAAAAAAATAAAAAGATCTTTGTAAGCTACCTCTTCTGGTAGAAGAGTGCCACCTCATGACTGATACAGAGGTTGTCTGAAGCAACTCGCAGCCGGAGAAATCTGAAAGCTCTCAGTGCCAACGGCCAGGGAGGGCTGGACTGGAAGAGCTCGTGCCCCGTGTACCCACACAGCGCCCCGGCACCCTGAGACAAACGCTCCTTTGCCAAACAAGTGCTCTGTGATCATACATCCAGGAGAAAAAGCTTAGCGGCTTTGCTGAACCAAAGCCCATCCTCAGTGTTGAACTGGAATTAATTACTTGGGAGAATTAGCATTATGCAGGTCTTTATACAAGGTGCTTCTTGCTTCAGAAGCCCTGTCATTTTGCTTCAGACTCCACTGCAGTATCTTAGGTACCTCTCCCCTGGGAACTGCACGGCTTGGAGTGTGAGCACCCTCTTTTCCCTGCTTCCTCAGACAGCTTTCCACATATGTCGCCCGCCTCTTCTGAAGCTCATCATTTCTTCCTTACTAAACCAAATCATTTTTCTCACCCACTGAGCTGATTATTGTTAAACTAAGGAGAATGTGGGGATTCTAAAAAGTTCTAATGACTCTTTGTTTCTTCCATAAATGAGGTGCACATGTCAAAGAAATTTGGGATTTGTCTACTCCATCACCAGTAGGAATGTTTGTGGCAAAAGCACACGCAGCGTGTTCTCATGGATCCATTTGTCTACGTTCCGCCCAGAACTGCTTAGTTTAAGTATTTGCAATGTACAAACAAAAAATAGAGCAAAATAACATTTTGCTGGCTTTCTGCAAGGATTTTTGTGGGGTTTTTTTCTGTTAAATGAATTTGGGGATTGAGGAAAGTGCTAGATTGAAAAGGCTAGAGCTTGAAGTATGTTCTTCCTATTTTTTCCCAGAATAGAAATATCATGAGAGTAGTACTGAAGCTTTCCTAAAAGCTCAACTCTACTGCTGCTGTTCTCCTTTATTGGGCTTATTGCTAAATGGTAGGCAGTAATTAAAGATCAGAATCAGCTTCTTCCTTGTCACCTCAAATAAAATGAAAAGTCAATTAAAACCAAGTTAAATACCAGTTTTTCTAAACTAGTCATTGATCTAATAGCAGGTTTATTAATAATACCTATTATTAGACAGGATGCTAAGCAGCTAAAGTATGAATACAAATTTTGACATAATTTAAATATTAAGTAGTGTTTCAGAAGTTAAATATTTTAGCATCTCATTCCCTGAGGCAGCCAGTTTTTGCTCAGTCCTGCATTTCAAAAATACACCACTAAAGTTGTCAGATAACCAATATTATTAATCCAAAAGCATCAACTTAATAAGTCTCATCCTATGAACTAAAAAAGAAGAAAAAAATATATCAAAACCCACTTGTTATTCAGTGGGAGGATTTTAATAGCACAGATGATTTTCTTTGCATAACTGCTAGAAGGCCTGAAAAAGTTCTTAAAAAATCTGAGCTCCATGAAGTCTGGGACTGGCTGATTCTTTTTTTACAGTAAAGATAACAACAGTTGAATTAATAAACCTAATTTAAATTTTAATTAAAGATTCATGTTATGACAGATGACTTCATAATCTTTGTGTGTTAAAAATACTTTAGTTGTGTTATTATTTAGTTTAGTTATTTTGCTGTTTCCCTTAATATTTATATAAAGCAGTTGACCGATCACACCAAGAGATAGCATGAACAAATGTTGCGTTGCTTAAAGTCTCTCCCATTAAGAAAATGAAAAGGCACAAGGTCTGCCATCCAAATCCATCATGAGAAATTCTAACAAAGCTAGCTCAGACATTATTCCTCCCAGAGCAGGTGAGTTAGCTCTGCGCCACGTACAGTGCAGGCATCCTTCAGACAGACCAGCAGCACTGAGCCCCTTCAGCTCTGACACTCAAGACCTGTAAAACCAGAGATGTGCTGGTCTGGGCAAAGTTTCTCCACCTGCCAAGGGCTGTACTGACACCAGGGCACAGGAAGAGGAACAGGGCAGGAGGCAGGTCCGTGCTTAAGCCACCAAAGTGGAGAGAGGAGTTGCTGCCAGCACAGGTCTAACCATCAGCACCAAAGGGCAACCAGCACCTTCAAAGAGCTAAGCTGTGTCCAAAATGCCCAGAGAGCTGGTAGCATGTTTGCTTGGTGATAGAACCATAAATCAGCTGTGCTACCATAAAGTAGCCAGTGCTAGAGCAATCCAGCTCTCATGCATCCCTATGCCCAGCTGCTTTTTGTAGGCTGAGGTGTGGTAATAGCTGCTGGTCTTCTCAAGCAGTGGCTGTGATGACTTCAGCAATGCTGTCAGGATTTAGGGCTTTCTTCTGAAAACCACAGAGCATTGCTACACCAGTCCTCTTGGGACACTTTCAGGTGAAATATAAGTCAAAATTATCTCTGAAACTAAGATATCTTTAGAAAAACTGATTTCTTCAAGTTGGCTCTTCTAAAAGCAAGTATCACCTACCCACGTTTAGCTTGTTTTCCAGCCCACCTAAAAGGATGCACCATTATGAAACTGCCCAGGAAACTCCACCAAAATGTTTTGTTGCTTACCAAAAAACTATGTAATTTTGGACAGAACATGATTTCTCTTTATTTATGCTGCTATTCCAAACATCGCTTCTGCCTGGCAGAAGCAAGTGCTTTATCCTGAATTCTCTTTCATCTCCTCCTCCAATTTCACAACAGCTAAACCAGGCTTCAGCAATGCCATTAGCTGCAAACCTAGAAACAACCACCAGAATACTTTGTGGGTGATTCACAGATTTTGTTGTCAAAAAGCTAGTGAACTTCCTTATTTCCTGAATTTTACAGCATGCCAAGCTGTGTGTTCACACTGTTTTGTTTTTAATCCTGGGTTCACAAACATTTCCATGGTAAAATGTGGCATTTGTATAAAAAGCTCTAAGCCAGTAAAGTTCAGGGAAGAGCAAACCTTGGGCACACTGTTCCCTGTGGAAGTGGCATTTTAAGGAGAGAAACAAAAGCCATCCAAACATGCAGACTCAATTGATGTGTTTAAGAAATCTGCTTGGCAAGAGGTGAAATAGATCACACCTCTGTGTGTATATGTGTGTGTGTGTGTATATATATGTATATATATTTATAAACATTTTTAGTTAAACGTTTATCTCACGGTCCTGACAGCACAAGCGTGCAGCAGCTACAAGCCATTACTGAAAGTCCTTCTTTCGCAGCAAGCATCATTCTAACTAAAGGGGTTTTTCTCCCAGCCATCCCCTGGCATTAATGCTAATGTGGGATTTCAGCAGTGCCCAAACATGCCTTGCTCTAGTCTCAGTCCCAGTTACTACTTTGTGCTAAACACATATTCCTCAAGAGGGTTCCATGCGCTCTGCATTATGTAGCATAGAGCCAATATAGTAGTCAGCTACTTACTTTTTTTCCATGAAAGACTGGCCACCTTGGAAGAGCTCTCACATAAGCACCACTTCTGCCCCTTTCCAAAGTCAAATACATTTAAGGTTTATATTCTCAGCAGTTAAGCAGGCAACCTGCAGAGCATCACATCCAGCTCTAGGAATGCTGTCCATGGGCATTTCCCAGGCAGGGTTGCTGTAGCTGTGTGTGAGCAATCCCATCTTGCAAAGCCAGCCTGAATATTTAAGAGAAGTAGCAGTTCCCATCCAAACTGCACATCAAAGATGTGGGGTTTTCAAATGGATGTAAGGCTTCACCAAGCTCATGAAACTTAGACATGTCAGAGGATGCTTTTTTAAATTTTCTTCATTTCCTATCTGGGATTTATATTTTACCCCATTTCCACCTTCTGCCTCCCCAGCCTCCCCAGTGGAGAGATAGGAAACTGCTTTTGAGGTGCTGATCTCATTTAGCCTTTCCATTTATGTAGAACAGAGAACAGGAGCTGTTCTACTGCCTTCTTCCCCAAGATGCGTCATGCAGCAGCTCAGTCAGCTCCTTTTTCACCTTTCTTTTACCAAAATAGATTTGCCTGTGGCACTCCTGCCATTCATAAAAGGTGATGGCAAGGGCAGGAGATTCAGAGCCCATGGAGGAAAAGGGTCTCCCTTTAGCTTTTCTCAGCCTGAGATCATGCTGCAGGAAGCCAGCTGTGGAACAGCATCACTGCACACCAGTGTGCAGCTGGGTGTCCCCCATTGCCTCCACTTTTGGTGCTTTTGTGAGCTGTTTTTCCCCAGCAGCAGTGAATCCAGTGACTGGAGAGACAGACCGTAATACAAACTAAACCCAAAGTGCTTCCCATATGCCAGCGTGACCAAACTGGAGTATTTGTGTGAATTATATATTTCCAGAGAAATAAGAATTAAAGATGTTGCTTGTGACTGTGGAAAAGAAAGGGAAGCTAACAGAAACTCATGCAAAGGCTTGGATTTGTGCTGACCAGTCATCCTTTTTCTTAGGGGAGCAATCTAGCAAGACAGTTGGATAGGTCCAAAACCATAAACAGGACTTAATGTACTCTTAGGAACCTTCTCCACACCCCCTGCCACCTTGGATCCTCTCTGCTCCATGCTCTACCTCCACTCTGATGGGACAGCTTGCTCTGCTCAGCGAAAAATCCTGCCAAGCCCCTTCTCCAGCAAAGCAGCAAGCAGGCAGCTCAGCTGGAGCTTGGTGCCTTTGCTGCCTGCTCCCGACTGCGTGTCCGGGAATTGCGGAGCAGACTGCCAGCACACCGCTCTGGAGGAGAGCGTCCCATCTGCAGGCCAGAAATCAGGAGGAAGCCTGAGGATTAGTAGCAGTGGTTTCTTTAAAAGGTCAGGACGGATCTTCTGTTTACTCAGCACTCTGCATTTTGAAAGCAGAGCCGCTGAAGATACAAGCCTGTACTGCAGCTTCTTTCAAACAAAATCCCCCTATATCCTCCCGCGCGGGTATCTGCTAGGAGAAATAAAGCTCTTGCGTGGTGCTGATTCGATGCCTGAGAAACCCCCGAATCTATAAATGTATCCCAACAGTCAAACGCCAAGTTGGGTACAAAATCCTAGTACTTCGTGTTCCAGCTCCACAAAACTGAGCCTCCAGATTCCAAGGACTGCGAGTGCCAGTTCTGGAACAAGCTTCTCTCTCTGGTCAGACACCATGTTATCTGATATATTACATTTCCACAGATTTAAGTCAACAGAAAAATGGAATCATCGTCCATTTTTAAAAGGACAGCTGAAAAAAAATTGTTAAAATTCACACCCATCAGGAAGCTTGATTTGCTGGGCATGATCTGAATATAAGGTTAAATGAAGGTTAAATATTGGCTGAATAGTATTTGTATCGTCTCCTTGAGAAGCTTTTTATTGAGAATGTATATGGTACTGTTAGAAGTGGCAGCACATTTGAGAGCGAATCAGACGAGCTTTTCTGCCCTGTGCATGTAGCATTTCTCAGACTTAAGGTAGATGCAGTCAGAAAACCAAAAATTAGACACAAAGTAGTCAATGGATATATTTGAATTCCTAATAGGAGAACTATTAACCAAGGAAATCAAACTTTTCTAACTCAGTGAAAATATCATTTCACTGGCATGGAAATCTCCTACTGGGGAAAAAAATGCACATTTTTCTGATATTTCAAGAAAGACTAAAACATGGCCATTTTATTCTAAATTAGATGCTGCATTATATAACATATCACATTTGAGGAAGTCAAAATGAAAGCAGAATGCTTTGACTGATCCAAGTTAGACCTTGCTTAGAATTTAACTTCATTCCATTTTTTGGGTAGCGAGGCCAGCCGCTGCAGCCTGCTCCATGGCAACTTGCATTTTCTGATGTGGAGCTTGTCCCTGCTCCTGTCATCAGCTGTGAGATGAAGACAGCAGCTACCACAGAGACCTCTGATTGGAATTCACAGATGGCATTAGATCCAAGCCATAAAATTTGAAATAAAATGATCAGCTTCTTGGTCTGATTAAGTAAGAAATATGAAAATAGAAAATCCAAATTACTCAAATCATTTACAGGAAAAAACCCACCAGTTTTAACATTATAAAAGGAAAAAGAAAACAAACAAAAAAAAGCCAATGGACATTAATTCCTTGTATTCTTATAGGAAAAAACATGTCCACCCTCCTTTCCTCTCCCATAGACACACACACACACACACTCCTTTCTCCAGTCGCTGCACCACAACCCAGAGTGGACATACTGCAATGTAGCTTGGACACGGAGAAGACACACACTTCGTTCGTAACCCACAACACAAGGATGTTGTGCACAGAGCCTAGGGCATGCTGTAGCACAGGTACATTGAAATGCTCACCGGCACACTTTCAGTTTTTACTCTTTGCAAGACTTTTAGACATTGCTCAGGAGAGATAAGCATCCACTTTCCAGGTGTGTTCTGAACCAAGGTACCAGAACCCCTGGGATTTTCCCATCCGTAGAGCTGAATGAGAGCTTATATGTATTTAATTTTTTTTTTACTCCAAACGGAAAAAAACCCACTGATTTCTTGTCAGACAGACACAAATACAAAAAGCAGGGGTGAGGAATGTCTTAACCCAGCATGGTACTTGCAACATTTTCCAGCAATGACAACTGATGCTTCAGGCTTTACAAAAAATGGTGAGTTCAGCGTACAACATGACTGGGGGGTTTTCTTCCATTTCTTTGGGGTTTTTTAACTTGATACAAGAGAACAAGTTAACTAATACAGAATATTTTGGACAACAACTTGGTGGCAGCATTATGGAAATTTTATTCTAAAGCTCTGTTCTTTTTTGAGGCAATCATTTTCACACCAGGGGGAATTGTTTAGTACAAACCTGACGGTAAAAGTCTTGATGAGGAAGAGAATATACTGCAAGCACATCTACTGCCTTTAAATCTCAGCACGTCCCTTGTGGTGCACCAATGAAACACGCCCTGCAAAGCGCGGTAATTTGCCAAATCCCACACAATGTCTGCAGGAGAACCAAGGTATCAATCAGGAGTTCTTGACTCCTAGCCTTTTGCTTGTTTTAAATAGCACACATTGCTTTCCCTTTTTCCTTAGCATCTAAAAATAGCAGACTGACAAATCTTGCATCAAATAGATTTGAGAGCAAAAGGTCATCTGGGCAGAGACCATGTCTCTTCCTGGTAGCACATTGCTGGTGATACTTAACAAATGCAGGAGCAATTCTGAGACACTGACCTAAAATGCAGTGGTAGCTCTGCTGAGCACCATCCCAGAGTTTCAGACACTAGGTACACATTCATCTAATTACCTCAATATCAGTGTCATTATCACAGTGATTAAGTAAAACTCCCCTGTATTCTCACCCTTGCCCCAGGCAAGGTGCAAAAGTCAGCTCTAACACCACGGGTCAGCACCGCCCCTACTTCATAATTCCTGCAGCAAAATTCTTTCATCATGAGCACTGACACAGGGACTGTAGGAATTCATCCCAAGGGGCAGAGAATTTCCAACGTATTCAGTGGAGTTTTTAGAGGTTCTTATGATACAAATGAATCTTTTGCCAAAGTAGGGCAAAACCTATACACTGATACCTCAGCGAAGGATGTTATGAATGGAGACAGGGTGAAAGCAATACACACGCACATGGAAGTCTCAGTTCCCAGCTGGAGACCCCAGACCAAATTCAGTACTCCTTTACACAAGTAAAATTCCACTCACCACAGATATGGGGACACCCCTCTTTTCTGTGCACACTTGAGTCCACTGCTGCTACAGTCTTAGTTCAGGCTGAACTGTGACGCAAACTACCCATGCAGTGATTGAAAAACAGGTCATTCTTACGGGCTGTCCCATTCCATTTTGTGCAGCAGAAAGTCTGCCTGGTTCTGCTACATGCCAGCAGCAAATTGCTGAACCTTGAAATCAGCTTGTTGTGGCTGATCAGCCAAAAAAGATGCAATCAGTAATGGGCCGTATTTCCAAGCCCCTTAGTTTCCTTTCAGGAGTGAAATTTGAAATTAAAAAGTCCTGTTGTAATAAAGACCGCCTCAAGTAAAACAAAAGCTGAGTGAGGCTGTCTCCACATGTTATCTGCAGTAGGCTGATCTAGAGCTGAAAATGCCTGTGTTTCGACCCAAACACTTACTTGATTCCATGATTCCAAACTACTCTTTTTTTTCCCACTCACTTTTTTATGGCATTTTATTTTGATGGCTCCCATCACAAACTGAAATAATATATGGTAAGAGAGCATGACACAACATATTACTGTGTAAGTTACCATGAAATCTTAAATTAAGTGCGCTGTGAGAAAATGCATCAAGTCACTCTGGGTCACCACACCAAACCCTCGTAGCACTTTAAGGCAGTGCAAAGCACAAGCCTAAATAGCAGTAGACAGCATGAACAAACCATAACCCCAAAATAACTACACAGGGCAACTTTTCAAGAGTAATGAATCTGGAGGTGGCATCAACTTTGTTATTAATCCTAATCAGTCAAAGGTGGGGTTGTAACCTTACCCATGCATTAGCAACAGCTTAGGGGAATTATTCTGTCATTTTCTTTAGACTGCACGGTGCAAACACAAAGCTTCATAAAACCTTTCATTCTAGCTGCAAGGAAAATTGCTGACGTGGTACACTGAAATAGCGTCCACGCTCCCAGTCAGGCAGAGGGAGCCACTGTAGCCTGTGTTCTAGAGAAGAGCAGCCCTCATCTTGTCAGGAGCCAGAGCATGATCACAAATTCTTGTTGAAGCACACAGGATGTGTGCTTAACGTCATGGATGTAACCAAGATCTCTACAGCATCCTCAGCCCGGGTATCTTGCGCCAGTAGCCCAGCTGTGTTTCAGATTCAATGCAGACAGGAAGTGGCTTAGTGGGCTGGCTCCCGCTCTCAAGTCACTCTCCACTCTGCAGCTTTGCTCATCTTTGCACGGTTCAGCTCCTCACCTGTTGAATGGGAATAATAAGCATTTAGAGGGTAAGTTAAAGTTTAAATGACATAGGTTGTCTGGTAACAAAACTATCCATGCAGATTTCAGATACATGGAACTAATCCCAGCACTGTTAGTCAGCAGGACACATTTTTGTTCCCATTTGAAGGCAAAATTACAAAAATATTGCCTCGTTAGCTTGGTTGCCTAAAAAAAAAAGTCTCCTTCACCCAATTCCCATAATTTAGTTTGCCTTCCCTGATATAAAAAAGACCAAAATGCAGCTTGCAACTCTCCTTGCATAATTCTGACCCAGGAACATGGGTGGGGTAGCCATAGGAACTGCATCCACTGTGGTACATGCCTTTCACAGAGAAGTGGCAACTCTTATGATGCTGGTTACAGCTCACAAAGCTCTAACTAGATCATTAAACATAATTTTTAAAATACCCACAATGAAGTAAGATGGCAATTAATTTGACTACTTAGGTAACTTGCCTAGCAATCAAGTATTTGCACAACACTCAGTCATAATTTCCCTGCCTGTGCAAACATAAAACAAACAGACCAAAACATTGTCATTAGGACCTAACAGAAAGCTGCAACATACACAAAGGTTCGTTACTGCTCATTAGAAATGTTCCCAGTTTAAAGGAGTGAGATGGCAGTCAAGGGCAACCATCAGAGGTCTCCTCAGCTCGCGGCGTATTTAAAATACAGCATGCAGTGAGGTGAACAGGTGCAAATGCAGGCCCACTGCAGGGCCAACTAATCCTGCCGCTGCCTTCCCCCCGTGCCAGGGAAAGCAGGGACAGATGGTACAGGGAGCTGTGGAGCTGCCACACTGGGACGCAGAGGGGTAAGCTGCTGCCCAGTCCGGCAGGAATGGTTCTCTGTCACCACTCGCTTCCCCAGCTTCACTCGATGCCCATCACAACAGGGCCTGAGAGCCCAGCTTGAGGATTTTGTCAGGCTTCAACACTCCCTTCTCAAACAGACCCTTCCTTCTTTCCTTCCAGTTATAGTTTTAATTAATTTAGAATTAATTATTTGGGTCTCTTAATTTCCCGGGTTATTTTGAAAAAGCTCTAATTAATGCTGAGCTAAGTAGCTCCAAAGACTCTCCAGCTCTCATCTACCCTGAAGTGATCCAATTAAAACAAGACACTAGTCAAAATGTCAAACCACAATCATTTTTAAAGCCATTGTGCAACAGATCTATGGCTACACACAAACCACACAATTACTGAATAAATCATGCAAAACCAAGAAACTTTTTACAATGAGGGCAGTGAGGCCCTGGCACAGGCTGCCCAGAGGAGCTGTGGCTGCCCCCTCCCTGGCAGTGTTGAAGGCCAGGTTGGATGGGGCTTTGGGCAACCTGGGCTAGCACATGATGTCCCTGCCCATGGCAGGGGTTTGGAACTAAATGGGCACTTCCAAACCGGACTTTTGTGTGATAGTGATTCTGTGAATAACCTAAAGCCTAAAACACCCTCACTCAAGATGCAGCCTCCCCTGGCAAATAATAAAAGTCACATTTCCTTTTACAGGACTATTAAAACCACAGAGTATAATGAAAGGTGTAAATCAGGCCATAATGCATGCTAAAGACTAAGAGACAGAAAAAACAGTACAGAAGCTCTACTGAATGTGGAACTGAAGGACCTGCAAGCCTGTGGGTTGTGAGAGGCTGGTACCACCAGCAGAGCTGCACCACACAGAACTGCAGAAACCTCTCTGTTCTGTTTCCAGAGCCACACAGGTGTCCTGGCAATCACTTCAAGGGTCTCCACAACCATGGCACATTTTCATCTGGAATCCATGTGATCCACTTACAAACTCTTTCTGTATTATCTTTCTCAAACCCTCACAGAGCATAATAAGATCTCCATCATATCTCACTAGATAAGTCTTTTTCTTGATTTCAACTCATTGTTTGAAAGATCCTAACTCTTTTATTCTAACTCTGAAAGTATTTTTTTCTAGCTGTGGAAAACAACAGGTATTAAATCATTGTTGAAAGGGAGACCCAATTAAAAACTGAGACAGGTCAAAATCTCAGATGAGGGTTTGTTTTTAATGAGCTGTAACTCTAACATAATTCAATTAATCTTCTTGACTCCTGCAGAAAATTTCCCCCCCTCTTTCCCATCAGTCAAATGAATTTTTCCAACCAAAGCAGCAGGATCACCAAGTACTTGGTCTGAGCACAGAAAGGTGCACCCACACTTCTGGGTATGACCAGAAGAGCACTGCAAAAAAGAAATGGCTCTTTGCGGCAGCTGCTGCAAAACTAGTGTGTTTCTCATATGTATAGTGTTCTGTGAGCTGCCAAATTCCTCTCCCTGTGTCATTTTGTGGGACAGAAGACTGAACCTCACATAGGAAATCTCACAAGAGATGATGTTGTCATATGGTTTTGTGTCCTTCAGCCCTTCCCACCCATTAAATGAGCGGAACAATGGTAAGATCTCTCTGTTTCCATCCGTGCATTACTTGTGAATTACAATGCAAACATCTCTGGTCCTGCCAAAGGAAGAAAACTGAAGGCTTCAGTATTTCTGACAGGCAAAAGGAAAGAGATATTAAGGTCAGTAAGCACGGTAGAAGTACAGTCCCGTTTCTGCCTGGCTGCAGCAGGTAGGTACAGTGCAGCAGTTCTCATGCTCAAGCTTTCCCCCGACCATCGCCCTTCCGCAGGGTCTGAGGTGCTACGGTAAGTGGATGGGGATGTTGGAGAAGCGCTGAAGTACCCCAGTGTGGTAACAGCTGATAAATACCTCTCTAAACAAAATGTTATCAGTGAAAGAGATAAGAGTACCAAGAAACAGTGATTTTCACCCATTGGAAGCAAGCTATCTGAGCTTGGAGAGGAGGGTCGAGAGAATGAGCACAGAATTACCTAGAGCAGTTTGCGCAGCCCTGAGCAAGATCAGAGACATTAAACTATCAATGTTTGGTCTTCCTGAGATGCTCCAAATGACTTTATATGATGCCAGCAGTGCGGAGAAATGTCCTGCATTTCTACAGCCCGCCCTCCAAATTAAACAACTTTAAATGCTTATGATTACTTCCTAAATAGATTATGTGTGCCTGGTTTGTCAGGGGTGTATGTATCATTATTTGCTAAGTATTTGACATATATTGTTTAGGTGATGTTTGCTTAGTATTACGTAGTTAATAATGTGCAAATAATTAAAGGAAAACGATCTCACTGCCTCCGTGTACTCACATTTTGGTGCCAGCATGGTTTTGCCTATTAAGTTCACTTCTCCAGACACTTTTCCCAACCAGCTGGGTTTCTCCTTCCACTATGGAGCATCAATATTTCACTGTAGTGTTTCACTGAGTTGCCTGTCTGAGATGGGGCAGGTTCTCCAAGTCACAGGTCCCTGCCATGGCCAGGTGTTTCTTCACCCAGAGGACACTCTGGACTACACTTTGAGCTTGGAACACATCTCTCCATGCCTCTTCACAAAAATATAGTATTTTAAAAGGTATTATTTTGCCCTATAGCAGCTCCTGGAGTGAGGTTTTGCAGAGCTGTGAAGGCAAAGTAACAAAAAATTAGTCCCATTATCTGAATTCAACACCACACACTATCACGATGTCCTCCAGGAGTTTTGCTGATGTTTCTGCATTGGCCACAAGCCCAAGCCTCAAAGCAATGCAGCTAAAAGGCAGCTCCAACCTTTAGGGAAGCCAAGTCAACCCATGGATCACAGGTGCAGGGGTTGGCCTCCAGCAGAGAAAAGCTCTTGCGTAAGTTCCTCCTTTAGCCTGGGCAACTGCTGGACGTGGGAGCGTGAGTTCGTTACATGCCAGGGATCCAAAGGATAGCACGATGCAAGTCATGTACATTCTCAAGGTGAGTTACTCGTTGATGAAATATAGAAGAACTGCATTTAGTGAAGAAATACTAATCTTTGTTCACAGACTCGCCACTTAATTATATACACGCACCGAAGGAAAGGGCATCAAACAGCTTACACAGTGCAAAATTGCTTTCTAATTTGTTTTCTAGCATATGCAATTTACAAACAATTCTCTGCCTATATGGATAAATAATTAATGAGTTGGGAAAGCAGTAGGTCCCTATTACAACACTTCTTCCTTCTCTGTTACAGGAATGACCTGCCAAGCTCGAAGTTCATACATTACGAGTGAGATCCTGTGGGGTTATCGTTTCACCCCTGTCCTCACTCTGGAGGATGGATTTTATGAAGTTGACTACAACAGTTTTCATGAAACATATGAGACCAACACACCAGTTTACAGTGCCAAAGAGCTAGCAGAGATGGCCAGCCGAGCAGAACTGCCCCTGACGTGGTCTGTTTCCAGCAAGCTGGACCAGCACGCAGAGCTGGAAACTGAAGAGGAAGAAAAGAATCAAGAAGACCAAAATGAAAGAAATGGTGATGTGGCCAACTTAGAAAATGAGTCCAAAGTGTAGAATCACTGGAGGCATAATGGCCACTTGACCTCCTTGATCTTCCTCTTTGCTCCCCTTTTTGTTCTCTGACACACATTTTTTTCTTCTTTTCTTTTTCTTTTTCTCTTCCTTGTTATTCTTAATTCTGGGAAAATAAATACTTAAGATGTGAAATATCTACCTGCCCATTTTAAACTCAAGAGAGTCACAGACTAAGCAAAGGCATGGGTTAAAGCTGCAATACCCATTATCGATGGTGGAATCTCAGTCCCCACCCTGGCTTTCTCACCCCACTGCCGGCTTCCTCAGCACCCTTCTCTGAGTTCGGGCTCCAGGTTAATTCACGTCAACAACAACGAAAAAACCAAAAGCAACTGGAATACATACAAAGGATTTAAAATGAAAGACTAATTAATGGTCATCAAAGTTATGGGTCTTGGCTCCAGTTTCTCTGTATTTTGGAAGTTTCCCACACTGAGTGATAAACCTCTATGAAATGGGCCTTGCAGCTTTAAGATGAAGGTGAGCAGAGAGATCTGCAATCCAACATGATACTGTACATATGCCTTATGTAATTACTTTCTCTTTACATTTAGTAATAAACACCGCATGTACAAAAGTACTGTAGTACAGAACTTCTAAATAATGTACATAGATGTGTAATTAATGTAGGTTTAGAAACAGAGTTCTTGAACTATTGGGATGCAAAAACTAACTACCCATTGAGTAGGCATTTCTCTTCTAATATTTGGATTTTAATACCAATTTTTTCCCCCCTATATCTATGGCTCTTCTAGTGCATGACATTTTCTTCAGTGTACCAGACTGGCAGCTATTTAGAGTACCTCACTGTTTGCCAAACAGATCGTTTTACTGACTCTAAAAAGCCATAAGTCTGGGAGAGGGCAGGGTAGCGAAATTGTAACATAACTACTGATATACTGTGAAAATGTTTACAAATTATGCATACCATTCTTGGGGTTTTTTTGGCAGTTCAACCTAAAATTTAGGCTGTGGCAAACTCATGGCAAACCAGAATTTCTTATATACTCTTATTATAGCAAGCATGTTTCATATGGAGGTATTATCCTTTACGTGCAATATCTAGGCAAACTTCTCCCTCCTCCCCACCCAAACCATGGGATTTCAGTGGAGTAGTTTGCTACCCAAACAGCACAAGCCATTGAAAACCAAACATTGCACCTTAGCAAGTAGATTTGAGCTATTCAGCTGGCAAAGAAACAGCTGAAATTCATCTGAAGCTGTATTCAGTGAACTCAATTTCTTGACAGTGCCGGTGCTTGGCTGGTCCTGCTGATTCACGGATGGTGCAACATCCCTGGGTAAATGCTTAACAGGGTTTCTCAGCTAAACACACGGTTCCTGCCACCCATGCTCAGGAGAGTGGCTCCCTCCCAAATTTCTTCCCCTTAGGTTAGCTCCTCAGCTGTTGTAAATCAATGTAAATCCTGTACATTCCGACTTGACAATGTTAACATTAACGGGGCGGCGATAATTTTGCATAGCTTACACAGCAGCACTCACACGAGTCGGGGGAGCTGGTGTGTATGGTCACAGCTTCACGGACGTGCTCCGTAAGGGGCTACTCACACTGTGAAGCATTGCCCAGTGCTAAGGACCTCTCAGTCTGGCCCAGCGTGCATAAAATACTACCTGCTGAAAAGAGATTGCATGGCTTTCGATGGGCTTTGGCACAGGCCCATCAAGAATGGCATTTCTCCCAGCGAAGGAGAAGAAGCTGCAGCCTTAATTTTGTTCGTTTGTTGGTTTTTTTTCTAATACCTGCCTACTCCAGAAAGGAAGAATACACTGAAGAGAACCTGAAGCTTTTTTGTACTGAAACATTTACACTAAAATAGAAGAGAAAAAATAAAATAAATAACCTCAGGAGAAACTTAGTGGGCAGGTGGAAATTTTGCACTGTGATACAGCTTTCACATTAATTTCACACCTATTTTCAATTATTTTAGGCTTTTTTAGCTGAAAGAACTGCCCCTTGATAATTTTTAGTGTGTCTGGCTAATCAGCGGAGTTTTCTGCAGGTCCTGCAGCCATGCTTCATGCTGAGATGGGCAGAGCAGGGTGCAGGGACAGGGTTACACATCAGGGACTGGCAGATCAGGCTGGATGGCAAGAGGTTTTTGTTTCAGCTCCGAACATTTTCCCTAGGTGGCTTTCACAAAGCAGCATGGTGTAAGGAACAGTGTAGAACATGGATTTTTTTGCTCTCTCCACCCCAGGTGGCTGATTCTGCCAGCTTGGTAAAGGCTACTTACACTTAACTTCTGTGAAATAACACTTGTTTTGCTACAGGCCTTTCAAAACTCCTTCTCCTGCCCCACCATCGGCAGCTGCCGAGTGCTCCAGTTCATCCATCACAGCCCACCAGTAAGGATACCTGTGAGAGGTACTGAGGATTTTTAAGGACAGGTGGCTCTGCAGCTCCTCTGGAAGACAGAAGCCTTATAGCAGAGGAGCAGAGGGTAGCGCGGCGTCGGTAGCGATGAGCCACCCACATGTGTCAGTCCTAGCGAAAGGTGCACGAGCGGAAAGCAAACCATTCCTCTGAGGATAAACCTGCTTTTTTGCTCTTGTCATTTACTGGGCCACTATAATTCATTGCTGCAGCTTAACAAAAGTTTGCGTTAATTAGAACAGCAGCTCAGGGCCCTAATTAAACCTTTTTTGTGTCCTTTAGCACAAAAAAATAGACTTTCTGCCACTGGGGCATGTGCATGTGTAAGCTATATTTTTGTGAATAGGGCACTTAAAGCTTAAGGTGTGTGTGTTCGTCTCTCTCTCTCTTTCTATCTCTCACCCCCTCTCTTTTTCCCCCCCCCCATATTCTACTGTCTTTGGTATTAACGTAGTACAGACTGTAAAGTTTATGAAATCTCATTTTTGTAAAATAAGCTTAAAAAAACAAACCAGAAGCCTCCAAAGCTTTCAACGGGGAAGCTTCACGTAAACTTTGTACTAGAATGTCCCTATCAAACACCTCTATTTTTCTACAATGATTGATTAAGCAGTTTAACAATGTATTTTGTGTCAATGATTTCAACCGAACTGGTAAAAAGACAATTAAGAATTGAATGCTGTTAATTAACAATGGATTTTCAAGCCGTATATACTGAGTGGTGTTTTCATTAACGGTACATAACTTAACCTGGACAGTTCATGTCCTAATCCTAAACAATATACTATGAAGTATAAGTGCCCTATGGGAATCTTTTTGGCAAATAACATCTAAGGAACATGAATAATGCAGTGTTTTAATATCATTGACTACATAATTAATCAAGACCCATTACATCTCTATATACTTCAATAACATATTTTAATGTATTTTTCTCAGAGTATTTTGTGATTTCCAGGACAAAAAGAATTTACAGATATAAATGTGAGCTTTCAGCAATCTACTGCAGCTCTCAACTCCCTTTCCCAATGAACAGAAATGCTGCAGAGGCGCTCGGTACAGATTTCATGCAGAGTGTTCTCATGCACTGTCCTCTCTGTCTCCTTCTCACTTTTATTTTTCCTTTTTTTTTAAATCACACACTAATTGTTTCTCCTGCACCCAAGTTTCCAAACAAGGTCTTTCAGGTGTTGGTAATAGACAAAAATATCGCTTTTAATGAAGCAATATATTTATACCAGGGGAGACTTTGACCCTCAGCAAATACTTGA
The DNA here is from genome assembly GCA_022605575.1 of Laterallus jamaicensis coturniculus. Classification (NCBI taxonomy): domain Eukaryota; kingdom Metazoa; phylum Chordata; class Aves; order Gruiformes; family Rallidae; genus Laterallus; species Laterallus jamaicensis. The sequence goes on from JAKCOX010000009.1 coordinate 4,881,888, forward strand.
AGCTCTGGCTTATTAGTTAGCAAGAAATACCATCTTACCAGCATTAAAATAAATTTCAGAAATTATTTCAAAATAAGCATCAAAAAAAGCAAACATTATCTTAGCAGTATGCAGCTGTCCTGATCCAGATCTTTGCTCTAGAAAACCACGGTCATTGGCATTGATGTGAGCCCTCCCAAAAAAATCTAACTCCTGTCATCAAGAGTTGGACATCGGCCTCTAGGAAGGGTCTTGCTGACAGCACACAGGTAGTGAGGATTGCACAGCCCCACATCAGAGCTCTGCACATCCCTTGCAAGGCACAGGAAGGAGGTGGAGTAACAGAAAAGGGTGTCCAACAGGCAACTGCCAAAACAGGGGGGACAAAGTGCTGGAAAATGCAAGAGCAAAACACCCAATGATGGTATGAAATTAACTTCAAGACAGGCTCTGGATTAAACTTGATGCCCAGGTCTAGGGTTTTCTGTGGTTCCCCGTTGGCATCTGGTGTTAAAGAGGAAACTCGGACCTTTCAAAACCAGGGAAGAAATCCCTCCTTTTAGCCACAGGGCATAAGTTCCCATCTCACTGAGCTGCACAATATCAGGTTGCTTAAGAGATGGGAGAACCTAGATTCATCTCTGTCCAGCCCACAAGTTTCAAAGACGCACCCCACTTCTCCCAGGAAACTAACCCTGCCAACAACAGCCACTGCAGAGCCCCCCTTTGCCAGGTGCTGACTGACTCAAATTCTCCTGCTAGCCCAAAGAAACTTTAAATCCTTGTGTTTTTAAAGGAAGAATGGAAAATTCTTCATTTCCTTGGTACATAACAGCCTCCACCCTATGGATCAGAGTCCACGTGGGCTAAATGACAGACCTTAACCTGAGGAAGGCACAGTGCTCAAGTTTCTAACCTCCTGAGACAGCATGGCCAGCAGTCAGCTGCTGCTGCAGAGATGTAGCATCACAGCCTTTGCTTATACTTCTGAATGCAACCAGGTACCACATCTCCCAGGAGGGAAGCTCCCACAAGGCCTGGGTTTGGCGTGCTCTGAACACCACCCACCAGACCAGCCTCTCCAGGAGGTGGAGGTCCATGGAGGAAGGGCAAGCCATTTTATCTCAGTCCAGTTTTGATGTCAGAGAGGTACAGGGGTGCACAGCCACTGATAAGGTGCAAGGCATTATACCTAGAAACCCTGGTCAGCAGGAGGAAGGTGTATCTGGGACTCCTGTCTTTTGCAGATATGAGTTTAAGCAATTGGTGAATTTACACCCCCTCAGAATCACAGAATCACCTCCTCCAGATATTTAATGTGGATGTGAATTAGAGGCTCAACACTGAACATGTGATTTGTCTGTATGGCAATGGAAAGATTGGGCTCCTCTCCTTGGGTACACCATGTCTTAGCAGCTACCATCAGCCCTTCTGATTGTGAAACATTATCTTTTTACTATTATGGTTTTCTCTGTCCATCAAAATCTCTTTCTTTTCAGAATATCAGACTCCTTAATAGCCACATTGCCTCACGCAGGCGCTTCATAGGCTATAAAGCAGACAAAACAAAACATGAACAAAAGTTGGCTTCTCTTCTACTCTTGTTTCTTCAGCTTATAAACATGCTGTTTGGAAACAGAGGATTGGAAAGAAGGCATAAATTTGTGCTTTGTGCTGTAAATAATTCTTAAATACAAGACCTGAAAGCTGTTATTTATTATTCATATTAAATTACACTCTTTTATGCTTCCCGAGTGAATTTTTAACTTCTAAGATTTGGCTTTTTGGAGAGGAAGGGTGGTGTGAGACATTCCAGGCCATGCTTCATTTTCTGCATTTAGTTCTAGCTTAATTATGCCAATTTCCCTTTTTTTCAGATCCTCTGGATTTCCAGAAATTATAAAATCTAGTGGCATCTTCAGCGTAACAGCATACTTACTTCACCACTTGCCATTCTTCCATTTATTGTTTGTACACTGATGCTCTACTGGTTACACACAGATAGCACACAGGCACCCTATCCAAAGATAGTGTGCTAAAGAGACCCAAATATCTCACTATTTCATCTCAAGTGTGAAATCAGTTTTCTATTCTGGGCAAATTCACAAGCATAAACCACAGTTCTTCCTTCATCCTCCCTAACTTGTGTGTCATCCACACAGAACAAAAACTTAAGAGTTTCAAATACCAGCTGCTTTGAGGTGGTTTTTTTAGTACAGAGGGTAGGACTGGGGGGAGCTCTCTCCACATTTTTTCTTTCTTTTTGTAAAGACAGCAGTTCCAAACTCACAGCCGTGCCTCATGGGCCGTCCTCTGGAAGCTACAGGCACCATCCTGCAACCAGCTCACTTTGAAGTCTGCGTCAGTCACCGTTCCGTGCCACAGAGCTGTTTCCCCTCAAATGATTACATGCAGTCACTTGCACTGACTTTTCTGGAATGTTTTACCTGAAGAATTGGTGGAGAACTGTTACCCCACCACGCTCCCCTCCACATGCTTTTCACAGTCTGTTGGATGAGCCCTTTTTCCAGCTCAAGAAAGGAGAATGCTTGGCACACGAGCACAAATCCTCACTGCTACCATCCCTGACCACTTTCCCAACATCACAATGAGGAGGACCCAAATTCCTCACTGAAATATCCATACTAAAGGATGTGTGATGTGGTGCTGGAGATGGCACCATTCTATTTCAGAAAGCATCATGATGCAACGTACAGTGTTCAATCCACTCCACATGCACAGCGTGTCATACGCAGCCTTCTGCTGAGTTGAGGAAGTGGAGAGGGGAGCGTAGCAACACTAGCAGAGATATTTCAACAACCAAGATATCTTCCCAAGAATGTAATCCTAATCAAATTAGATGCAAAATAAAAAGGATCATTTCTAAAAAATATTATATCTTAATGAGAAATCTCTAATCTGAAAATATCAGTAAGACTGAGGATGGGGAAGCCAAACTGTTACATTTTTAAGTCACTATAATGAATCTTGTTCAGAAGGTGATAGAAGTTATTTCCTTTCTACGGCAACATTCTTGGTTTAGATGTATGGGATGATAGAGCTAACCTCCTAAATCTCTGCTTGTGGTTCTCAGAAATGCTGAACATTTACCAGCTCTTACCAAAATCCGTAGGACTTAGGAGGCATTTCTGTGAAGAAAGACCATATGTTCAGATGACAAAGTCAGAACGTGATGCTGCCTTTTGCTTTTAGACTCCATGGGAGATTATAGAGTCAAGAGAGGTCTCCACCTTGCCAAAATGCCATCCACATTGAATATATGCCCAAGTCCTGAGGAACATGTTCATGTTGCAGTAACCTCTAGGCACATATTTTTAGGCACCCTAGGGATCACTAAAGGCACTGTCAAATGTGCTAAAGACACTATCAAACAAGAGTGAAGAACAACTTGCCTCTCTTAAAGGCATTTTATTAAATTGGATTAAGACATAGCAGTGGGTCAAGAAGAGGAAGCTGCAAAGCATGCACTTGTGCTGTAGCTTCTGAAGGAAAAAATGGAAACCATCACCTAGCAGAACCAACAACAATCTTCATTTCATGTAAGCTCAGTACTTAAAACATGGAAAAACAAGGTAACACACTTTCTAATCAAAAGGTAAAATGGTTCATAACAAATAGAAGAGATCCCTCGAAAATGCACAACATTACTATTAATAAATATATAAAGCATGACCAAATCTATTGCTTGAAAAGGTTGGTGAGCCAAATCATCAAAACATAACCTGTGTAATGAGCAGAGACAAGGGAGAGAATTCATCACTTAAACCCCATTCAGCACTTCTTACCCACTATGAAGTGCAGTAAATACCAACAAGAGACAGCATTGTTTTTAAGCTCACTGAATTCAAAAGAAAGAGGAAAAATGGTCAGTGCACAAAAAACATCCTGCATCTTCAAAACCCCATCTTTAGGGGTTTTTGCCACCATCTACATGACAAGGGAGAAATAAGCTGTATGATAGTTAGTACTTACAGTCCTGATTGTGGAAAAGATGTTCTCCCTCGAAGAGCCTAATTTCAAAATGACCTTGAAGAAAAAAAATCACAGCAAAATCACGCAATATAATAACTAATACATGTAAAGAGAGTTTCTGCTTAGCCTTATTTCCCAGACAAGAAACAGGAGAACAGAAACAAATAAAACTACCTAGAAATTTTCCTGAAAAACGGCCAAGAAAATGTGGGTTTGCTTCATAAATTTAAATAAAAATTTCCTCTTTCTTTTTTAATTACAGTGGGTTTTTTTCTCTCTTTGTGTCAATGCTGTGATTGATTTGCTAAAATCTGCATGGCCATAAAAGTATGACCTTTCAAAAGTAATTCTAATTTTGCAAAGAAATAATGAATTTTGTGTCTTTAATTATTAGTTCTTTATTGAGTAATCTGTGGATTAATACTGATAAATAGAATAAGAAATATATAGTAAGCTTCTTCAGAGAACAAATTTTAAAATAATTAAAACACATCACTTTACAAATTAGAAGGGAATACTCCATTCACAGGGTCTTTTTGTCTTCCATTTCCAGAAAAATAATGAGGCATTTTGATAATAGAACAAAATGTTTTGTTTAGCTGGATACTTTCTTGAAATAAGTTTAAAAATCCTTTTTTTGCTCATCTTTTCAGAGAATGAACGAATTCACACCATCAAATTAATGTCAGTTTGCCTACTGCAAAAAAGAAGAGGTATTGATTTTTTTTAAGTAAAATACACTGCTAGAGATACCTAGCAGTGAAGAAATCTGCCACCAAGCTCACCTTTACAGTACAAGTCAGTCATTGCCATGACTCTAATTACAGTTAAAATTAAACTATTTCCGATACATCATTCTGTACATTTTCACAAAAATGGACTTGTGAAGTGCTTGGACAAAAATGTCAAGGGCCCACCTGGGCTTTGGGAATTGTGGGCTCAATTTCCTGCTGTAACTGACTCAGACAGAAATTTTTAATCTTACATTATTTTAAACACGGATTCTTTTTACCACCTCAGCCTGATAACTGTGTTCTTACTGTTGCTCTTGATACATACAGTGAAGAAAGTGGCCCACTTTTCCTAAGGAGCAAGCACCTGTCTGATGGTGAACACTGTGACCTTGTTAACAAGGTTTTTTACTTGACAATTCAAGTAAGTAGTTATGGTAGTTTGACCCTGGCTGGAGGCCAGACACCCACCCAAGCTGCTCTGTCACTCCCCTTTTCAGCTGGACAGGGGAGAAAACACGTATTGAGAGGCTCAGGAGTCGAGATAAGGACAGGGAGAGATCGTTCCACAATCAGCATCACAGGCAAAACAGATTCAACACGGAATAAAAAGAAAAAAAAGCCTCCGATTTACTACACTACACACACACACACACACTCTCACACAGACCAGAATAGGATAACAGGAAGTAAAGCCAGATCTTAAAACACCTCCCTCTACACTCCCCCACCCCTCCCCCCCTGCTTCTTAGCAGATTTTATTCATTATTTTCTGCTCTTTCTCCAATCCAAGGGTGGCACTGGAAGGGACTGGGGGGTCAGGAAATGGGGTTTTTTGTCAGTTCCTCATGAGGTTTTTTTCCAGCATTCCTCACACCCTTCCCCTCCTGGGTCCCACCCACAGGAGACAGTCCTCCACAAACTTCTCCAATGTGAGTCCTTTCCCACAGGGCTTCAGCTCTTCACCAGCTGCCCCAATGTGGGTCACTTCTAAGGAGCACCGTCATAAATCATAGAATGTCTCTCAGTATCTCAGGCCCAGTCTGCTCCAGCCTGGTCCACACAGAGTCACAAGTCCCCCCAGCAAACCTGCTCTGGCATGGGCCCCTCTCTCCATGGGCTGCAGGTCCTTGTCAGGAGTTTGCTCCAATATGAGTCACAGAATCTTCCACATGTCTCCAATTGCTCCAGTGTGGCGCCTCTGCTCCCTGTCATCTTCCATGGGCTGCAAGGGAAGAAGCAGCTCCACAGTGGGTTTCTCCATGGGCTATAGGAGAATCTTTCTCTCCAGCACCTGGAGTACCTCCTCCTCAACCTTCTTCACTGACCTTGGTGTCTGTAGATTTTCTTACATCTTCTCACTCCCTTCTCTGGTGGCAGAAAGCAGCTGCTTGCATTTTTTTTTCCTCCTAACTGTGATTCCCAGAGGCACCGTGACTGTCACTGATGGACTCAGCCTTGGTCAGCAGTGACTCCTTGAACCTGCTGGTGTTTGCTCTTTCTGGCCTAGGGAAAGCTTCTAGCTGCTTCTTGCAGCCCCTGCAGCCGCCGCTCCTCTGCCAGAAACAGCAGCAGCAGCAAATAATCAACATGTTTCTTGGGAGCCCTGGGTAAACCCCACATAAAGGGAAATATTTTCTTCTCAGCTTGCTGACTCTTCAGTAATTTTTGCTGCAGGTAACCAGCTGGTAACAAGCCCTCAATGTTGCATTCCTCTCAAGGTTTTCTGTGGGGCACAGGATAAATCTCACATGGGTGCAGTAAGGACAAAGGCAAGCATCTTCAAAATTATATGCCCAAAAATCTTCATGTTATGGAACAACAACATCCACTTGGCACACAAACCCATCTAAAATCACTTTTCTGTTCTTCAGTATGATTATTTTACAAAAACTAACTATGAAATTTAAATATTAATATCAAGATGGTAATTTAAGTGCTGATGGAACCACCAAATGACAGTACTTTAAAGGCCTGTGACAAGATTTAAAAGTTTCCTGTAAGTAACATTGCATTTTAATTTCACCAATGGCTAGAGTCAAAGCCTAAAAAGGCAATTACCACCATCTCTTTTTTCCATTTAGTCCAACAAATGGAGAAACAGAAATAAAAGTTATTCCTTTAGATAAACAGGCTTTGGTTTAGAAACCACTTTTTCCATAGTCACAAACTCCACATTTTTCAAAGCCTGAAGTCTGCAACATCATTCTCAGTAGAGTAAGAAATAATAATGTAATCAGAACTTCTGTTTTATGGTGTTGGTCGAAATTTTATTCAGTTAAAAGTGAAACCTTTCCCACACCTCTTCAAGACATTTGTAACCTTTAGAAGCTTTTTACTGCTAAGCAAAACATGCAGCTAAAGTCCTTTTTCCTAAACCACTTCCATAGTCCCCTTTCTTCTTAGTCAAATATCAAATACAATTTGTCTGCATTTCTGAATAAATATCAAAAATCAAATGTTAACACAAGTAGGTTAGCAAATTAGGAAATTGTATCTACCCTAAAATAAATGCATAGAAGTTTATTAATAAATCAATAAAAGTGCACATGCACAAATCATCTCAATTAATAAATAAGGAGGAATCAGAAAAAAAAACCTGCAGAAGGTGCAGTTACCTACTTGCTGTCATAGCAGTGTCTTTACTATTATTCTAGCAGATAAGAGAAGATATGAGGTAGGTATGCAAAAGTAATGGTTTGGCTATTAACCTATCTTCACATAGAAACAATTTCCACACACCTGCGACTGGGTAATGATGAAAGCATATTTATTAAGAAAGAGCAAGAAAATAATGTATTTAGACAACAAATCCTTTTTTTAAAATATAACATAAGAAAATCCTGTTGTAGGAAAATTGTTTACGCACTTTAATAAGGGTGAGCACCTCACAGTAATAAATAAATAAATAAATTAGATTTTTTTTTTTCCCCTCTGGAACAATAAACAGCTTCAGATCCTCTTATGATTTAATTTGCTTGTGTTTAACTCACTGAAATACCAGAAGGGACAGCTATCAGCAAGAATGTAGATCTGCTTTCCTATGTTCATAGCCTGGAGCTCATGTTCCCTTTCTTGCATCTTTGGTTCACCTGAGGGCAGTGTGCCTTCAAGGCTCCACATTTTGAGAAATGATGAAGGTCGCAGCAGGTGTGGGTAAACAAGGACCTCATTGCAGCTTCAGGTCTGGAGGTAGACTACTCATATTCTATCCACCTAAGCAAAAGGCAAGCTACATTCCTTTACCAATACATTGTATTTCGCTCTTGGTTGATTTGGCAATCATTTCTGTGTTAAGTTTTGTGTCCCTCTCTACAAGGACATCAAGGCCCTGGAGCATGTCCAGAGAAGGGTGACAAAGCTGATGAAGGGTCTGGAACACAAGTCTTATGAGGGAACTTGGACTGTTTAGCCTGGAGAAGAGGATCAAGGGAGGCCTTATTGCTCTCTACAACTCCATGAAAGGAGGTTGTGGTGAGCTGGGGATCAGCCTCTTCTCACAGATAACTAGCAATAGGACAAGAGGGAATGGCTGCAAGTTGTGCCAGGGGAGGTTCAGGTTACAAATAGGAGATATTTGTTCTCAGAAGGAGTGACTGGGCATTGGAATGGGTCGCCCAGGGAAGTGGTGGAGTCACTGTCCCTCAGGGTGTTCAAGGAAAAGTTGGATAAGGTAATTAGGGACATGGTTTAATAATATAGGTGGTAGGGGGATGGTTGGATTAGATGATCTTGGAGGTCTTTTCCAACCTTAATATTCTATGATTTCTTTGGAAAATTAGCAAAACACTGTATGAGTAAACATATCCAGTTTGCTAGCAAACTCACTGAGACACTGTTTTTACAGCATTACAGGAATATGCACCAACATTACCCCGAAAATGGAGGATACACAGTCACAGGAGTTATCTGTCAGGAATCTACATGTGGTCAAAACTGATGAGGTTTGTGTGTTGTGCTTCCATAAGTGCAGTTCTTTGTAGTTAGTCATTGGTGGGGTTCACACCATTTCACATAAATACTAATAATTTGCTGAAAGAAAAGAAGCAATGGGGGAAAAAAGATGTCCCTCTCCCTCTAACACTTAAGTAACCTGCCAGTATATGAAATACAACCTCTAAAAGGTATGTTTTCAGTTATCCAGCATCACAAACTTCAATAATAAAAAAGGTAAAAAGCTACAAGATTATCTTAACAGGCGTAATATTTCAAATGGTAAGATACTTTTCAATAGACCCTATGGTCCTAAACCAGTTATGAAAGATCAGCCTCAGAGAACTGTCCTAGTCAGAGCTTCATTATTGCTACTAAGATGCTTGAAATTTAATAGTTTCGTTGGGATATAGGACAACAGAATAAAGGTATTTTCTGAAGCCCACATGTTTGCAGAGTTCTGCTTTGTTATGTGTGGGAAAAACAACTAATACACTGCAAATACAGAATTTTAAATTACAAGGTTTGTGGGTAATGGCCTGGGTTTCTGAGACATTTCGAAACTGCTTTTCAACAGTTTTCAACAGTTTCAGATTCGTGTGGCACTTTCTCACATTCTATCAAACTATATTTCCCCTTATACTTCCCATAAATGTTATACTGGTAAATTCTAACATACCATACTACAATCAGATTTCTAATCAACAGATATTTCGTTCAATGTGCCTCATATTTAAGCAAATTTTAATTTACAAGGATTCAGTTTGCTCAGTGACAACTCAGCTTTCTATTCCATTCCCTGTCCCTTGCCTCATCAGACAATTTTGCTATACCAAATTCTGGCTGGCCATTGTACCCCATCCCAAGGCAAATATCTGTTTCTCATTAAACAGGTTCTTTATAACTGGATTTTTCTGAAAAGTCAATAAGAATTAACTCTAACTCAACCTTATTTAATCATGATTTGAAGAGTGAAATAAACTGAATTGAATTAAAGCCTTTTAAATTTTGAGCAAGTACCATAAACTGATTCATTGCAGCCAAACTAATCCACCTCAAATTATACCATTAGCTAATTTAGATTAACTTCCTGAGTAGACAAACCTCAATTATAAAATCAGAGACAACAGATAGATAAATAAGAAGAGGAAAGGAAGCAACGTAGCATCATTGTTAAATTGGGTAAGGCTTCAATACGGACTAACCAGTATAAAGGGTTTTTAGCCATCACAAAAATAGAAGCTACGAGGAGGAAGATTAAAGCTATACATGAAACTCTTGTGTTACTATTTAAGGAGAGCTACTCTCAAATGCAAAAGAGAAAGACAAGGAAGATGAGAAGCCTTTTGATAGTTTCCCCTCACGTTTATAATTTAAAAAAAAATAAATTGCAATTAAATATGTTTAAATCGTTGGGACAATAACCTGAGTTCTAGCAAAGTTGATCCTAGGGACAGTCAGGGCAGGACTGGAACAGAGAGATAGATTACAGAGTTTTCCATGCAGATGCCTGCTGATTTTTTGTATCAAAGGATGGAATGGACAGAAATGTGGATAGATAGGAAGAAGAAACGGGGCCCAAAGACTGACACCGACTAAACTCCCACAGCAAGTTCTGAAGTGGCTGAAGTATACCTCTGTAGAAATGCTGATGAAGCAATTCTAGAGACCATACCTCTAGGAGACCTCACAGAAGAAAGTCAATGGCAAGGAGAATTCAAGACCATGGTATTTTGGTGCTGCAAAGGCCCCAACATGCCTCCAACACGAAGGCTGGAGGCAGACGGAGTACCCGTAAGAGATTTGCTTGCAGAGCGATCTCCCCATATACCCAAGAGGGTATTTCTACACAAAGGAGAGAGTGGGACAAGGGACAGCATGGAAAGAGAAAGGCACTGGTGACTACAGACAGCACACTCAGTGAGTCTGGAGATTAATGGGGAGGACGAAAATTGGGCAAGACTGCTCAGTCCAAAAAGGGGAGATGGAATAAAAATGTGTTTGAGACATCAGACAGGAGCCCTTTTAGGGGTAAAGGAAAGAAAAGAACAAAAGCAAAGCTCTTTCTACCTTTCTATGAGCTGTTTCTTCTGTTCCGCAGGGTTTCAGATGTTTTTCACTTTTTGCTAATATTTGGTTTGCATTTGCTGTCTATATGATAAGGAATGGACTTCAAATTACTTAATACTCAGAATATTCAGACTGAATGACTGGATTCAAACTAATTGTATTTTTTATAAAAATCATTGAAAGTAGGCAAGAATTTAAGCAAATTCAATGTACCAAAATGAATTGAAAAGGAGGAAATAAAAGAAGGAGGAAAAAAAGAAAGAGGAGGAAAAAAACCCAACACAATCCTGAGAGTAGGAATCATTAAAATACATACCGATCCCCACAGCTGACTACTAATATTTTATTTTTTTCTTACTTTGGTAAATAACTGAAAGTCAGTTTCTATGATCTTATTTTGTTATGGAAGCAAAAAGGAGGAGAAATAGCATTAACCATAATTCAGGTTCCTGCTGATATTAAAAAACTGATATTGCTCAGCTATAGCTCTAAAAGATGTTGATAGATCATTACTCCCTTCATGCCAAACATTGTATCATGTTAGATAACTTCTGTAAAAGGACCAAGGATAGCAAAAAAAAAAATCAGCAAACTCTTCAGAGCAAATTATATTGCTCTAAAGTTTCTCTTACCCAACCTATGAGCCTACACCCTCCAAACAACACGTGCCTGTTACCAGTGTAACACACCCCAATAACACTGCTTGTGGCTTGCTAAAACTTGCTGGGAAAAGAGCAAGGCAGTCACATTTTCATCAACATTTTCACTTTAATTCTGTGATTTTTTTTCAACAAGAATGGAAGGTCTCACGACACCAATTTAGGAAATCTTATCTTTAAGCACAGGAACAGATCTGTGCATTTAAGGTTATGGGCGTGCAAAAATACCTTTCCCAAATTAGAGGCTATGAACACTGTAAGAGCTACTCAGCACATTGCGGGATCATCTTAAAACCATTTGGTTTTGTAAATGACACATCATTGAATTCCACTCAACACGGTGGACTGCAAAGCTGTTATATTTAGTCCTCACTGAACAATAATAACCAGGGTGTGTAAGTTACCAGTCGAATTCCAGAGACATGCTCCTCAACCCACTGTCTGCGTGTAGCTGTTTGCTCTTCAAGAGCTCAGCAAGGGGATCCACATCTCCCGCCGAGGGAGGGATGCTCTTACGCAACATCCAGCAGCCATCAGCAGAGCTGGCTGAAATCTTCCTTGGCAAATTTTCTTCATTTGGAAAACAGAAAAAAAATAAAATTAAAATCTTTGTTTTGGTAAGGCTCTCCTGGCTCTCAGTGAACAGAAGCAAACACAAGGAGTATTTATATGAAATAATTAGTTTCATTAGGGGATTTTTAATTTTGTCTTGGTCTTGTCATGATCCATGGAAATTGATGCTTTCCTTTAAATTTTTTAAGACTCAGGTTAGTTGGAAGCTGAAGGTTGAAGGCACATGCAGGAACCCCTCTCTTCCAACTGGCACTCTGTACCAACTGGTCATGCTACTGCTGGTTAACAATTTATCATAATACCATTCTGTATTGTTACAGTAATACTGAAAAGGATTTTTTTTTTCTTTTCTTGTGGTAAATTTTTCTCCTATAAACTGAACTTCAGGTCAGAGCTGCTTAGATGCATGCCAACAGATTTATTTGACTTTCATTGTAAAGCAAAGAGGGACCTATCGGCCAGACAGCTCTTCCTTCAGTTGTACTTCATGGAAAAAAACAACCCAAAACCCTGCTATTCCTCAAGCTCGCCAGCACAGAAGCTTTCCTGCTGAGCCTGCACTATTTTTCTTTTTCCTCCATATTCTTGTCCAGAGTGAATGACTGGGAAAAAAATAAAAATGGTTCCTGCCCATTGAAAACTACAATTGCATCAGAACAGTAGTTGGATTTCATAAAGCTTTTATTTCTTCCTCCTTTATTTTTTTTTACCTCACTTAAATTCTTTATTTTCTTTGAGCTTTATCCACTCCACTTTCTTCCTGTCACGTTCCAGTCTTGACTGGCATGTGCAAGTGTTTCTTGTTTCCATGCTATATCAAATGTAGTCTCGCTGCAGTCATCTGATACACCAGTTCAGCTATTTCTGTAAGGTTTATTCCTCTGACATGGATTTTGGTTAGCTCCAAAAATCTAACTTGCTTATGGACCTCTGATGCACCAGCTCTAGAAACTTGCATTTTATATTCCATTACTCCACCGACATGACTGAGAAACATCCCCCTGCAAACATATCTTACTATTTTTACAAATCCTTCTAATAGAATTACGTTCTCAGATTTCTTCCATCGACGGCTGTGGGATTTTTTCAATGTCTCATTATTATTAATAGCTGTTCATCCTTCATATCTCTTACCTCAAATTCACTTTCAGTTATTTCTGTGTTGACAGTTGCAGCCTCTGCACTTCATCTAATCTGCTGCGTATGTCTTCCCTTTCTTGAATTATGTTCTCCTGGAGCATCAAAGACTGAGTTAGCACTTTTGTCTTTCTGCCCCCAAAAATACAGCATAAATCCCACCCTCACTACTTCATAGCAAATGGGTTTCTGAATTCCTTCATGAATGTCAAAATGTCCTTTTAGTCTTCCCAAGTTGGGGAATTTAGCTTTGTGAGGGTTTTTGCTCATGGTATACCTGGACAAAGCGTACTTTCACTGGTCTTCTCATTTCTTCTGCAGGCAGAGTACTGTAAGCTTTTGCTTTGTGTCTTTCCTTGAGGCCAGTCATGTATTGCACAGCACGTTTCCTCCATTTCCAGAATGAATGGACAGGGACACCCATCAGGAGAAGCATAAAGTTTCACCTCATTTGTGATGTCAGTTTATGCCCATAAGAGAAAATGTTCAGATTTCATGAAGAAATCATAACAAACCAAAAAAAAAAAAAAACCAGACTGAAATGCTCCATTATTACAGAATTTTGCATGGTTCTTAACTGGGAGACAGAAGTAGCACAGTAGCCTGTCTAAAGCAGCGCTGGAAGTCTGGAACAGAATGGGCACAGAGCTTCATTTTCAAGAATCAGTTTAGTACCTCAACCCTCATCCCACACACACAAGGAGCAACCAGGGGTCAACATCACCTCAGCACAGATGGGAAAGAGGCTGAACACATGAATTTATTCTCCCTTCTCATGCCCAGAGACAGGTACCACTCCAGCCACTGTTGTTATGAGGATGAAGAGGGTACATGTCTGAAGACATTTCATTCCCTCCTCTTCAAATTCATGTTTAAGGAACACTCTCTCTTTCTTCTAATACTTGAGAGGAAATCACATCTAGTGTGCAAGAAGTGTACTGGGTTAAAAAAAAAAATGACCGTTTAATACACACATCTTCTGTGCATCATCCCAAAATAAATATAATTAAAATTTCCCTTAAGAGAACGTCTTGAAGTTTTTAAAATGAAAGAAAAAAACCCCAGAGAAATCGAATCAAATGCTGAGGCACTTGCTTTAATTGGCTTTAACTTCTGCAGTAAATGCAAAGTATGAGGCCCATTATAATTTGGATAGCTGGTGCTTCTAAACATAGTGCCAGAATTCAGTGAACGAAGAGCGGGCTGGCAGGCCAGCACACATGCTGCCAAGCGAAACAGCTACTCCAGCCGCGCTGCAGAAATCAGACGCACGCACAGAGCAGTAGCTATAATTGGACATGAACAGCCCATGTCAGATGTGTTAAGAACCCACTTTAATTCAAATATTTCTTAAGGTTTTCCAAGTACGCTCTTCTACTGAGTTGGAGAGAAACCCACTTCAGATAACGATGAAGAGTTACCTTGTCAGGGTTTCTTTCCAATCCAGAGGAAAAACAAGCCAGTAGAAATGTGCATGCTTAGATCTCCTTTTTCCTGGTTCTCCTATTACCCCTCCTAAATCCTTCTCTCACTTGTTCGGATTCTAAAACATGCCTTCTTGAACTCACAGCTGTGTGAGTTTGGCCAACATTCAAAAAAGGGACAAGGAGCTTTTTATGTAATACAGCTGAAGCTGAACGTGGATTCGGAGATGAAGAAGGTTGCAGGGCAGGCGGGTGTTGATAAAGCACCTTACATGGTCATAGAATATATCTTCAGTATCTTCTCCTCTACTGCAGCCAGCACCCAAGTTTCAAAAGGAGTAGCTGCAGTAGAAAGCAGTATGGGCTGTTTTTTATACCAAGAAGTGGCAAGGAAGTTTTCTCCCAAATTTCAGTAATGACAACTCATTAATCCTCCCCTAGGATTGAGGGTGCTTGTTCTCTTTGGTATCTTTTACTCATTTTGATTAAGCATTATCCTTATGCTCCCATTCTAATGCATTCCTTTCAGTCTTTGGATCCAATGAGAGTTGTGGGAATGAGTTGTACTTGCAGAGCTAAGCATAGAAAAGCTTCCACTTTGTCACTTCCAACTTCAATTCAATTTCAATTTTCAAGCAAAACAATTTCACAGTATTTCACCTCATGAATAAAAAGGTGAGTAGAAGGTTTCACTATGATATACTGGGGCGTATATTTTAAGTTTCTCTATATGCTTTTCGTGGCCTTTCATTAAAAAAAGGGCCTGAGTCTTTTCAGTCTCCCTCCATGACAGCTTGTCCATTCCCTTCATCCTTTCTTCTTGCTCCTCTCCAAGTCCTTCCCCCGGACCTTTCCACTGAGCTGCAGATATCCCACTGCAGGCAACGTGCCGTTTAGTGAATTCCCCAGCTTGCTGAGGTGCCTCTCAAGTTTCTCACAGCTTTCATGAACTTTGCTCAAGTTTACCAGCCTGTGTCATTTACGGGATTTGCCATTGTGCTGCTCACCCTCTTTCCAAATGTCTAGTAAGGATACAGGTCCTAATCCAGGACCTTTTGCTTGTCACTTCAAATACTCTTATTGCTTTCATTTGCATTGTGGTAACTTCTCCTCTCAAACAAATCCTGCTGCACCTCCCTGCCCCAGGCTCCCATGGAGCACCTTCTCAAGAGCAGAAACCATTTAATGCAGGTGGCTTAGAGCCCTCTGTACACAACCACAGCTACACTGACAGGGTAGGAATCATCCTGTTTGCTTTGTGTTCCAGAAGATGGAGAAGAGTAAAAGACCTACACCTCTCTCAAGAATAGGTTGTGCATTTATCATTAAAAAAAAAAGAAAAAAGTTATTATGGCCCAACTTTCTACTAGTTGGAGAAGTTCAGACCATTTTTATTATTTTTTTTCTATTAGCAGACATTACATTTTGCCTTGCCATTTATCTCCTCCCCATTGCTTTGGGTGTTGGGTTTTTTTTAACTTGTATCACCAATCTGGTTTCTTTCCCCAAGAAACACAAACTGCACCTTTTACTATGGAAGTTGAGAGGCCATGTCAAGCATGAAGCAAGCTGACCCAAATAAACAAGGGCTTGGGTTTGCTAGGATGAATTTACACAGAAATGAAACAAATGTCTGGTAAAATGATTTACAGCATTAATCTTCCTTTCCTTTTCCATTGTCCAGACTGATTGGGCTACATGCCTAACTTATTCTTCAACAAACATCTGCATCATGCCACAGAGAAGATCCCACTTAATACCTAAAGGTGGGACCAGAGAACTTATTCCAAGCAAGAAGCTCGAAACCTACTTACACCACAAAGACTGGAAAGATGTTGAGTTCAAGTCAATAATTATGAGACCAGCCATCAGTGCTGAGGATGTACCATATTCCTTTTGTCCTAGACATAAGTATATTCAAACTAAGAAGAATCATCAGAAAACTGGACAAGTCTGGATTTCCGCCCTTCCTAGGTTAGACAGTTACGGGCAGCTCTACTTGGGACTACAATGGATTAAGTCTCCCAAGTATTTTTTCCCTTGAACATTGGCCTTTTGTTTAAGGAAGCTCCATATCAGTTCTCTGGGAACAAAGTTCTCTCAACCTTTTTACACCTGTAAACCAAAATGCTATAAAGACAAAACAGAACAATAAACAGGGAAATATTTGAAAGATACCTAAAAAGTATTAGCAAAGCATTTATAGTGCTCAGAAACAGACCTGAAATGTGCCTGCACAGGTAAAACTGATAACACGTGGAGGTCCAGAGTCCCACCACTTCCAAACCCTCAGCGGCAGAACTAGGTTCTTCTGTAGCTAAGACATCTTCACCAGATCTGCTTTCACATAACACCTTGTTGGACAGGAAAATGCGACTACCTCCACCTCACATAAGCCCAATGCTTTAGAACTTAGGATCCTGCCTGACAGTTTAACCATTCCTCCCCGAGGGAAAGGAAGCTGTGTCCCTTTGTTTTGCCACTACACACTTTGTATTTGGCCCTGCTGACATTACAGCCAGCTACAGAGGCTGTGAGCTACTTGTTCATACTCAATTTTTTTTTTTTAGAGAACAGGAGATAGCCAGGGCCAAGAAGAGGGATGAGCTCAGGGCAGCATAAGCACTTATCTGTATAAAGAGGATGGTCCTTCCTTCCTCAGAACTGAGAAGGAAGGAAAGGGGGTTTGGATAGATGTCAAAGATTGTTTTCTCCTTACAATTTCCTTTGGAAAAAAAATTCAGTACAGTAATCTTCAGTCTCCTGATAAACGATTAGTATGTAAGCTATTAAAATTATTTTTATTTCTGACAGTGATTAAACGGGGTGACTGTTATCAATCCAGACATTACCTTCCAGGAATCACTTGTGCCTTTGCTTATCTTCTAAGACTACAGCTTTGAGTGACAGACAACCACTTCTGGTAATAACCTACAGAATTTCTAGGAGCCATACAGAAATGGCACGTGCATATAACGAGTAGCACATGCACAGGGAAGGTAGGGCACAGCTGCAGTAACACACAGCATGTGCCATACTGTCAGTCTTTAAGTCGCTCTCTGCCAGTCTGAGGCGTTTCTGTGCCCCCGGCTCTCCCGCGCACGCAGAAATCACAGCACCGCAGACGAGAGCAAGCTGACCTGTACATGTACAGCAACTCTGACGTGCACGGCACGTGCAGCAGGCTGAAGATGCTCCTTGGACAGCATTTTGCACCTAAACCGATAGGCATGAATATCCACCTTCATGCAATCCCCAGCCTGGAGGCTTGAGTTTCTTTTCCAGAAACAGTCAGAAAAGAAATGACGAGCAAAACATAAACCGAGCAAGGCAAGGAGACTTCCCAGCCAGGCTCCCCTGTATAGAAGCCACATCTGCTTGTGACTATCACAGCAAAAAAAAAAAAAAAAAAAAAAAGAAAGAAATTAGGTACCTTATAGGACAACTGCCACCATGATTTTTTCTTTGGAAAATAAAATGTTACCTCCACTGAAGTGGTAATAAATCGTATTTTGGATTACATTCTCATCTATTTTTCTAACTTAAACACTTGTGAATTATATACTTGTACCTTTTGTTCTTGTATTTCTCATTCTGTCTCCCCACTCTCTTTTTAAAAGTCTTAAAAGACAGTTTAGTAGTTGCACTTATGCTTGGAAATGATGAGTAAGTTTGAAAGAAACCATTTTATTTATTTGATAATTTACTGCCCCCTCCCTGGCAGTGTTCAAGGCCAGGTTGGATGGGGCTTTGGGCAGTCTGGTGTCACAAATAAGATTTTTTTACACAGCTTTGGTTCAGCTGCCATTTAGGATTTATTAATATTTCTAGATGGAGCAAAAGATTGGATTCTATACTTATTAATAGCACTTATTCATCAGCCAATTTAAAAGAGTGATTCTATGGAATTTGTTACAATCAAAATAGTGACTTGAAGAATTGAGAATAGCAAGGGTTGCCTGAAGCTTTCAGCAGGGTTGCACACACAGAATCACAAATTCGTAAGGGTTGGAAGGGACCTCAAGACATCATAGGGTCCAACCCTTCCACAGGTGGAGGTTAAATTAAGTTGCATGTACAGACAGACAAACAGTTCTAAATCAAATTACATGTACACAGAGAGGAAAATAGCTCTGAAGCAAAAGGCACACACACACACAGAGGTAACCTATGATTAAAATTTCCTCTTTCATGAGTTTCCTGAATTACTTTATGTGGCAGCACTCATCAATGGTCAGTTGGTGAACCTTGCAAAATGAGTCTTTGCAAAATCCTCAAAGGATGTTCTACCACATTCTTCACAAAATCTACCCTGAGAGGCGTCCCAGCTCAGGGTAGATGGCAAGCCTCACAGCCGGCTGTGGTCCCAGAGAGCTCTAAAGGTCTCACTTTCAGATTGTTGTTTGTAGGATCTCAAGATTATTGTCTTTGCTTGGTATTCTCTATTCCAGCCACAATTCATACTGAGCAGGCAGTGCAGGTGTGGGTTTCTCCCAACACATGCATGGCTGTGCCACTCAGGCAGCAGATGGCCCAAGCGTGGCCAGAGACTGCTGCACCACCACACCTGGTCTAGTGGAGGATGTCCCTGCCCATGGCAGGAAGGTTGGAACTATATGACCTTTAAGGTCCCTTCCATTCTGTGATAGGATCTAAATAAAGCATAGTTCTTTTTAGAGTGATCATAGCACAGTTAATTATTTCTTCTGTGTTCCTTCTCTGTGTTACCATTCTTAATCCATGAGAAGCATCCGCAATTACAAGCAGCTACATGAGAGCATAAATTTTGCATCATAGTTAAAGTAAAAAAAAAAAGCATGTACTTTCTTGTTTCTCAACCATGTTTTTCATTGTAGAGCTAAAAGAATCAAATTACTACTTCTGCTTGTGGAAATTGCTACATTACCTCTTCAAGGAATTCTAGACTGTCTCACCAAAGCAACCTCTAGATGGCACCTGTGAGAATATTACAGCGGCTATCAGAAAAGCAAAGCAAGCTTGCTTAAGTCTCTTCAAGTGTTGAGACACCCAGTTCCAAGTTGCAGTTGTGCCATCAATATGAGCTAAACCCCACAGCATTCTCAGTTGTGTCCTTCTAAATCAATTACTTCTGTTTACAGAAACTTCTTTCGTATCTTTCTGAATTTTATGATATTTGATCAGAGAAAAAGCGACTGAAGAAAACAGAAAACAAGCTGCCATAAGGATTACTTCATTTTATAGCAAGAAGGGTAATTATAGATAAGGCCACACATTACCTCTATCCTGAGTTTGTATTTTCAGTCATTTATTCAAGCCATCGATAACTACTACGTTTGGCAGCCAAACCACTCGCATCACTTCTACTTAGAATTACTAAAATCCCAGTGTTCTCCACTATGAGAAAAACATTTTCTCAAGCATAGGCTGTGCAGAGTTAGTGGGGTTATTTAAATACTCACATTGCCAACCAGTCTAGAGCCACACAAAAAAAATGTGAACATTTGAACAGGAAACACTTCGACATTTGAACCAGGAAAAACTCTTCCTGGAATTAATTTACCCATGCTATGTTTTGTGAAACAGGCAATGAAGAGCAAAGCATACAAATCAAAACATCTGATCTTTTATCAAAGAAAAACCCATCAAACTGGCAGAGAATTGAGCAAACGGGCAGCTTTACCTTCTACAGGTCACAACTGTGGGTAAAATTTGCCCAAAAAAGTAGAGGACAAAGTTTGAATTGCTACAGACACGACCCATGCAACTGGCACTTGGATGGGAGTAGTATGTGTTCTAGAGGTTAATCTCTAAAAACTGGGTGGTTTCATAACTAGATACTTAGGTTTTAAATCCAATTTCTAGGTGGTATAAAGCAGCTAGAGTAAGAACCTTGGCACAGCAAGCCTTTCATCACCACAAACTACTGAAACTTTTTAATAATTAAAAAAAAAATCAACAGGAAGAAATGGTCAATGAGCAGATTCATTGTCAGAAAGACAAAGACTAGTTATGTTCACCCAAGGGCTCCGAAAGATGAAAGACAAACCAAAATGGATTTACCATATATATGCCAAAAGCCCTTGATGAGAGACACAGCACATAGAAAATGTCAGAATAATTAGAACTGTGTAAATTCCAAAGAGTCTTTTCAACAACAACTTGTTAGATCAGAGCAGGAAATTTGTTCCAGGTGAGTTCCTGCCCACTCTTCTTGAACATACCAGCAATCAAGCAACTCCAAATGCGCTCCTGGAAAG
This sequence comes from Laterallus jamaicensis coturniculus, assembly GCA_022605575.1. Taxonomy (NCBI): domain Eukaryota; kingdom Metazoa; phylum Chordata; class Aves; order Gruiformes; family Rallidae; genus Laterallus; species Laterallus jamaicensis. Next base: position 4,902,626 of record JAKCOX010000009.1, read on the forward strand.
GTTGTGTCATGGATATGTGCTCAACTATTTGTACATCTTGTGTGAATACTTCTTGTGGAAAATACCTCACCGTCCTCAGGCATGAGGTACTGTTGCAGAGGGAGGACCAAAGTCTTTGAGTACTGAAGTACACCGAAATCCTGTGCTGCGGCACAGGGGTAAAGAAGAAATGCATCACCAGGGGGAGGATGGACTCTGCTTTAATTCATTGTCTCACTCGGGTCTTCAAGGTCAAGTCAGTTGTGGTGACTTCTCTACACTGGTTACGGGCCATAAAATTCTACAGGGTCCCTGTATATCCCTTATGTGTGCTGTATGTGCTACAAGAAGTTGCACTTGTCACTAAAAGACTAGTACCAGGGGAAGGCAAAGTACTAATCAGATCCATACCATGAACCACAATTTGAACAGAATCACAGAATGACAGAATTGTAGGGGTTGGAAGGGACCTCGAGAGATCATCGGGTCCAACCCCCCTGCCAAAGCAGCTCCCTAGCTCATACTGCACAGATAGGCATCCAGATGGGTCTTGAATATCTCCAGAGAAGGAGACTCCACAACCCCCCTGGGTGGCCTGTCCCAGGGCTCTGTCACCCTCACTGGGAAAAAGTTCCTCCGCATGTTGGTGCGGAACTTCCTGTGCTCCAATTTGCAGCCATTGCCCCTTGTCCTGTCTCCACTGACCACTGAAAAGGGGCTGGCCAATTCCCCCTGAATCCCAACAAACACTGTATTGCATGGCCAAATCATAATATATACATGAAAGCTACCTATAAAATAATCCTAAAACTTACTGAAATAATGGATTTTCTAAAGGTCTTAAGCTTTATTAGTAGATATCCTGTAAAAAAAATATACAGGTTATAGTGTTGTAATCTAGAGAAATGTTCACTGGAAGTGACAGAGTCCTCCAGCGTGATTTACTGGTAATTCAGATTATTAATGTGAATGCAAGGACAAAAAACTAGTGGAATAATTTAACCACCACTTAGCAGTGCTCACTTCCAATTAAAGCAAATGTTATCAAACTTCATCAACAAATTATTTTGTTTCAAGAATTGAAGTTCTCAAATTGCTGTCTCCATCTCACATTCCAAAAATAATGGTGACCAGGGCCTGAATTTGGGTTTTAATGCTGTGATCTAGTTCTTCTGCTGATCTAGTACTTTCTGCAGCCTAGAAACTGCAAATTTCAAGCCACTGACAATAGACTTGCTTCCCATGGTTAACTTCACAAACCCTTAAGTAGTTCAGTTTCCAGGTACCAACAGGTTGAAAATCTTCAATTTTAAACGCCTGAGCATTATTAACAAGCCTCTCTCACTCCTTCTGCCTTTTCTTAGGTGACAAAAAGAGACAGTGAAAGAAAGGGTAGAAGGCTGAATGAAGTCAAAACTTTTCTGCCCTTTCCCCTTTATGCTTTGCCACTTTATCTAAAGTCTAAATTAATAAAGAATTTTAAAAATCAATGAGCCTTAGGAATTAAGGTGAAAACGAGTTCTCTCAGAGTCATTCTCCCTTGTACCTTACCATTCATGTTCCTTTATATACTACAATCCTTTGAAAGTCTTCTTTCTGCTGCATCCTGTCTCAATTTTTCACTTTGTCATGGTGCTGCCAATCTCTTCCCCAATAGTGTTTTCTATTCTAAAAGAACAAATTACTCTATAATCTTTATTCATTTCTTGTTGCTGCTTTAATTCTTTGTACTACCTTTAGTTTTCTACCCATCACCTTCTTTCTTTAAACATACAGTTTATATTCAAGTGTTGACTTGCAAGCTGTAACTATAATGCAGTTTAAGGTCTATATGACATTGATATTGATCCTTTGATTCCTAATATATTTTTTTAAAATGTAGAAGTAACCATGTCTTCTGGTTGTTTCATTGCTGCTAGGTTTTGCAATCTGTTGTAAAATATACCTAGAAGCCTTGAGTTAATGCTTTTCTCCTCCTTTTCCCTCAAAGAAATTAAAAGTCGGGGAAGGTGATGTTAGGTGTATTGTAAATATTGTGTGACACTTCCACAGGGACAGAGTCCACACAGAAAGGTGCCAATCAGATAGTTCATGGTGATATTGCTGTGATAGCCAAATAGCTTGAAGTTTCAGCATGCCTGAAAGGTTTTGTTATTACCACTGTAATATTTTATTCTTTAACTAACAACTCACACGCTTACTGCATTTATAGAAACAGCAGCAAAAATTAAAGTTGTTGGTAACCCTTCATGAAATTACCCCACCAATGTAAAACCAGTATGTGTCTATACATACTGATGCACCCATGAGATGCATCTGCAGGATGCACATAAACTTGCCAGAGCTGCCTCCAAGCCACCTGTACCACCTTGCCTGCACCCTAGACATCTGAAAGCATGAAGTGCTACTATAGAGAACACCTGGACATTTTCCCTCCTGTCACAATGACCTAGAGTCCTGCATTAATTCCTTCCTAAAACAGGTTTTACCTCTTTGCCTTCCCTGCCCTTGTGCTACCCTTTGGTTGATGGAACATACTCAACACCCATTTCACATCCCTCTGGTAAAAATGGTCTTAATCCCAATCCCTCTCCTGTTCTAGGAAACGCTTCGAAAGCCACAAGGCTACACGCTTCTCCTGCCTTTAGACTCTCTCTGTCCAAATGAATCTTGAACCCTTTGCACTCAATAAGGTAATTTTAAGAGGTGGGGTGCACAGTGGCTCTTCTTCCTTTCCATCTTCTACTCTGAAATCACATGAAAAAAGTGATACCTCTTTGGTGGTATCAGAGTATCTCTTTCAACCCCTACGGACAGGCAAGATTAGAATCCCACGTCTCTCAAATCTCAGCCAAATGCTTTACTGAAGGACGACGAGTTCTTTCACTACATCAGACCTTTCCTCCCCTCTCTGCAACTCTGTAAGGATAAACATTACCATTGTATTGTATCAGCAAGCTACAGGAGGCTAAGTGACATAGTTTAGTGGTAGATGGCAGGTTAGAGTGATGGTTGGACTCAATGATCTGAAGGGCCCCTTCCAGCCCAGACAACTCTAATTCACTCAGTCTCCTCAAAGGACCAACCCCATACTACAGTCAAGTGACTGGAATGGGTTTAACTGAGGAGAAAAACCCAGCAATAGCTTTGTGTTAGCAAGTGGCAAAGTAAGATTAGAAGTTTTCACAATTAGCAGCACTTCACTTGTGCCCCTATACTTTATATGTGCATTTTATTTCCTTTCCCCTCTACTGAAGCCAACATGAAAGCTTGACTGGAATGCTAATGAGGGCAGGAGAGAAGTGAGAAGGGGGAAAGAAGGGAGAAAAGGAAGGAGAGAGAAAAGGTGATAAAGGAAAAGAGAGAGGAAAGAAGCAAAAAGGGAGACACAAGAAATAATTTTTTAAAAAGTAGTTGAAAATGTGAAAAGTTACAGGGAATAGAGAAAAGTCATGGGGAAAAAATGTGAAAGAAGTTAAAGAAGATACAGAAATTGAAGGGAGAAAATGAGACATGGAAGAAGAGAATGAAAGAAAAAGTTGAAAGATGCAAACATTTGAAAAAGAGAAGTGAAAACAAAGACAAGACATGACAAGAAAAAGAAGTGGCACAGAGTGAAAGAAGAAAGAACTGTGAAAGGAAAAGCAAAAAAAAAAAAAAAGAAATTTTAAAATAGAACTGAAGAGGAGAAGAAAAGAGAAAGAAAAGATGAAAGAAACAGAGAAGTCAAAGCAGTGAAACACAGGAAAAGAAAATGGGAGGAAAAGGAAGAGACCTGAAAGGCAGTGCAAAGCCATCCCAGCAGTTCTTATCTTGGACAAGTGTCAAAAAAGTGAGGAAAGCAGCAAAAAGGCTGGGAGAAGTGGGGAGCAGAATGGAAGCAGGAAAGGAAAAGAAGGGGTGAAAGAGATCAAAGAGCAGGGAAAAGAAATCAGAGCCATGAAAAGCAGGGAGGCAGGAAGAGGCATGGAAAAGAAAATTGGTGAAGTCAAGGCAGGGAAAATCAAGGAGGGAAAGGGGAAGTGGGAAGAGGAGGAAGAGGGTTATTGCAGAACTGTAGAATCACAGAATGGTTTGGATTGGAAGGACCTCAAAGATCATCTAGCTCCAATCTCCCTGCCATGGGCAGGGACACCCTCACTAGACCAGGCTGCCCAAAGCCTCATCCAACTTGGCCTTAAACACTTCCAGGGATGAGGCTTCCACAGCCTCTCTGGGAAACCCTGGGCAGTCTCACCACCCTCATAGTAAAGAATTTCTTCCTAATGTCTAACCTAAACCTACCCTCTTTCAGCTTGAAGCCACTGCCCCTTGTCCTATCGCTACACTCCCTGGTGAACAGTCCCTCTCCCACTTTCCTCTATGACCCATTTAGGTGTTGGTAGGCTGCAATTATGGAGAAAGACTTACAGGAAGGGGGAAAAGGGAAAGAAAAACAGGGAATAGAACAGAATGGAGATGGAGAATGAAGGTAGAAGACCTGAAAAGCAGTGATAAGAAGCCAGCGGTGGAAGAGAAAGCAAGACAAGGGCAAAGAAGGGGAGGGAAAAGAAATGGAGAAGGGAAAGACCTGAAAAGCAGCAAAGCAGTGAAAGGAAGCAAAAAGCATTCAGAATACTGTAAAGTATCTAAGAAGAAAAAGTCAAAGCAGGGAAAAACAGAGAAAATAATTGTTGTGGGGGGAAAAACCCAACCCAAACATCTCAAAAGACATGAAAAGTGAGGTCTACAACTCAAGCAGTGACAAGCAGGAGAAGCCAAAGATTGGGAAAGCAACTTAAAGAAGCTAAAGCAGGAAAGGAGGGTGGGGGGGATAGGGGACAGGACACGATGGGCAGACAAAAAACAGCCAAAGGCTGGAAGCAGCAGTGAAAGACAGGGAAGGGGCAATCAAGGGAGTGACATAAAGAAAGTGGGGGGATGGCCTGAAAAGCAGTGGAAAGAAGTGAAAGGAGTAACAAGTAATGAAGAGAAAGGAAAAGACCAGACAAGAAGCTGGAAAAAGTCAAAGCGAACAAGAAGATGAAAAACAGGAAAGAGAAGGGAAACCTGGGGAGTTTGGAGGGCAATACCTCCCCAGCCCCCCAACTAAAAAGCAGCAGCAGGGCAAAGGAGGAGAGAAGCAGGGGGAAGACCAGAAAAAGGAGTGAAAAGTAGTCAAAGCAATGACAGATGGGGAAAAGAAGGGCAGGGGGGAGACTTGAAAACTAATGAAAAGAAATCAAAGAGTTCCTAGCAGGGGGGAAAGTTAAAGCAGTGAACAGCAGGGAATGGAAAAGCAAAAGCTGGGGGGCAGTGGGGTGGGAAGCAGGAAAAGACCTGAAAAGCAGTGAGAAGTCAACGCACTGAAGAGCAGTGAAAAACTGCCAAAGCGCTGACAAGCAGCAAAATCAGAGCAGTGACAAGCAGGGAAAGGAGAGAAGGGAAAAGATGGAAAAAGATCTGAAAAATCAGGAGAAGCTGTCAAAGCAGCAGGAAGAAGGGGGAAGAGTAGAACAGGGAAAAGCTGGGACAAGAAGCTGAAATATGAAAAAGCAGGAGAAGCCAAGCCAGTGCAAACCAGCCAGAGATGCCAAAGCAGGGAAAAGAACAGAAGCAGAAAGCTGAGGAAAATTAAGGCAACAAAAAGCAGGCAAAAGAGTAAAAGAGCAGGGAATAGATGTCAAAGCACAGCGAAGGGAAAAAAGTTGGAAGATCTGAAAGGCAGCAAAAAATAGTCTAGGCCATAAAAAGGAAGGAAAAGACCTTTAAAGTGGTGAAAATAAGTCAAAATAGTGGCAACTGGAGATGGGGGGAGGGAAAGGAAGAAAAGCAGGAAAAGACTGAGAAGCAATAACCAGGAAGGATGCAAAAAAACCCCACACCTAAAATACCAGTGCAAAGGAAGTCAGGGCAGTGGCAGCACAGGCACTGAGGAAGGAAGGGAAAAGTATGGGAAAGATAAGGGAAAAGCATGGAGAAGTTTGTAAGTACTGAAAAGCAGGGAGGAATAAAAGAGGTGGGAACAAAAGTATAGAAAGGAAAGAAAAGTTAGGGATGGAAAAGCAAGGAGAAGACAAGGAGGGAGAAACAGAGGGAAAAGGTCAAGCTAATGAAAAACAGAAAATGAGGGAAAGTATCTGAAAAGCAGGGGAAGGAGGTCAAAGCAGTGAAGAATAAAAAAAACCCTCTGGGAAAAACAGTGAAAAGCGTATCAAAACAGTGAAGAGAGAGGAAAAGGAAGGGGAAATCCCTGAAAAGCAAGGAGAAGAGGGAAAAAGATGAGAAGTGACAAATGCAGTGAGAACACGTCAAAAGAGGGAAAAGATGGGAGAGGATGTCAAAGCAGGAATAAACAGAGAAAACAAGAGAAGGTGGGGAAAGAGAAACATTTAAAGCAGTGAAAAGAAGTCAGAGCAGTGAAAATTAATTAAAATAGGAGGGAGATTGGGGGGGGTGTGTGTGTGCAGAAACAAAAGGGGAAAAGAACTGCAAGCAGTCAAAAAGCAGGGAACAGAGGAGAGGGGAAATGAAGTCACCCAAAAATCAGGGAAGAGATCTGAAAAGCTGGGAAAGTCAAAGCAGCAAAATGGAAGGAGGGGAAGGGAAAACAATCAAGGGGAAGGAGACATACCCTTGAAAAACATTTGAAATAAAGTGGAAAAGGAAGGTGGAAGGAACCTGAAAAGCACTGAAGTGAGGAAAGGAATCAAAGAAAACACTCAAAAAAGCATTGAGAAGAGTGGGGACTAAAAAAGGGAAGACACAGAAGCCCGTGAAAAGAAGGGGGGAAAGACCTGAAAAGCATTAGAAAGAAGAATAGCAAAAGTCAGTGAAGGGAAAGCAAAGTGGGGTAACCAGCACAAAGCAGGGGCTGGGGGCAGGGTGGAGAAGTGGGGAAAGACAGGCAGGAAAAAACAAGCAGGAAAGCTGGGAAGTGAAGTCATAGTGAAGAGACAAAAAGGGGGGCAGAGGGCAGAAACAACCTGAAAAACTGGAAAAAAGTCAAACCAAGGGGGGAAAGTCAAAGCAGGTGAACAGAAAGCAACAAAGAGAAGGGAAAACCTGAAAGACCTGGGCCAAAGCTAGCAGTTCAACAAGCCAGGATAGGCAGAGAGAAGCAGGGGAGGGGGCCAAGTGACCTGAAAACAATTAAAAAGAAGGGGACAGGGAGCACAGGGAAATCAGGGAAAGCTTGGCAGGAAGAACAAGCAGGAAAACAAGCACAGACAAGAGAGGAAAAGCCATGGAAAGAGAAGAGGAGAGCAAGCAGGAAAAGGAAAGGCATCCGGTGAAAAGCAAAAGCAGGAAGACTGGAAAAGCAGCAGAATAAAGCAGGAAAACAAAAGCCGGGGGCGGGAGAGAGGGCAAGCCTGGAAGGTGGGAAAAGGGGAGAAAAGCAAAAGTTGGAAAGTGTATCAAAGCAGGGAGAAGGGTTAGAGCAGAAGGTAGGGAAGGGGATGGGAGCAATGAAATGATAGGAACTTCTTTGGGGAGAAGCAGCCATGCAGTGGCAGTGTTTCTGAAGAGGGAAACGAGCTACAGCTTTTACTGAAAAGGGCACTAACATTATTTTAGCCTGAGTTACTCCGTTTGAGTTCTCAGGCGAAAAGCTCTCATTGTCCCCATGAAAGAACTCTGAAATACGGTACTGCTGATTTTCAAAGCTCTGGCTTCCCACAAGTCCTCTCACTTGAGGTTATGTGAGGACACAGACCCTCGAGCTGTCACAGCATCAAAGTGACCTTCATGGACTCACCAGATTCGTTCACAGAGGCAAGGGCCCAGTGCAGGCACATGGAACAGCACCAGCTCTGCGCACTGACGTTACTGATGCGGGGCAGCAGAGAGTACAACAAATAAGTGGGTTATTCCAGTGTAGTGAACTTAGGAACAGCAGTTTTCTTGGAACTAATTCCAACTTAGTGCACAAAAAAAAAAAGTGTAAAATTTCCTCATACACAAGGCAAACGTTTTATACAGCCAGGAGACCAAAGGAGATGAAAATAAACATGCAGGAGTGCCCCGGTGCATCACTGCAAAGAGGAGGAACCCCACTGGTCCTAAACTGCGCTAACCCACAGTAGGAAAAATGACAAGTGAAACTGAAGCTTTGAAAGCTAAATTCCCTCAGCTATTTTAGACTCCAACGTCTCTGAGTGGAGTTTCCTTTGAGTACAGATTATGGAAGGACTTGCTGCCCCAAAAATGCAGAACAGCTCAGAATATGCTCTCTGCTCAGGACTGGCCTTTCTGCTCCACTTCATCAGCTTTGCAATCTCAAAACTATTAACTTCACCTATCAGCTGTTGACATTTTGAAGCTGGGAAGGAGATGAGTCCCGAACGACCCACAAGTTGCCAGGAAAATCATAGAATCACAGAAAAGTTTGGGCTGGAAGGGACCTCAAGGACCATCTAGTTCCAACCCCCTTATCTGAAGGAAGAGAGCATCTTTGGAGCACCACAGCAAGTTGTATGCCAGAGTCCTCTTCTACGGGTGATGGGCAGACACCCTGAAGAAGGCAGTCAGGGCAGAGAGCTTTTCCTCAGCATCTTCAAGGAGCTTCTTCAGAACAAACAAGCACAGCAGCTTTTTTCCCCCATTTATCACTTTCCAATCACTAGCCAACTAATTACCTTTTGATGGTCACCATCTGTCACATGAATCTCTCTCCCTCCCACATCTGCAGGAGGCAGACCTGGTTATCCACTGCTATTGGCTTAGCGATGCTGCTGTTCTTCTTACTCCTCAGAACCATATGGGATACCCGCAAGAGCTCAAGTATTAATAAATCCTTAAAATCTCAGCAGGACTCTTTGTGATCACCCAAAACTAGATTTGAGAAGCACTGTTTTTAACCCTTTCCCCATCTTGCAGTTACTTCTTTTTTAGGGATCTGTGGATTGCTTTGAAAATTAAGTCAAATTTCTTCATGTTGCAGCACGACAGCACAGCAGTAGGAGAGACGGAGTTCCTTTTCAGCCCAAAAGAAAGTTACCAAGCCAGATCTTCAAAATTATAAGCCACTTCCATGGCACTGCTTTAAGCAGAGAGAACTAGCTAAACACTATGCAGGAAAAAATAAATGGAAAAATGCGATGTGTTGCACATGTTAAAGACAACAAGCCTGTCCTAGTCAAACATACCAACCTTCAACACCCTTCAACAAATAAGTGCTCAGAATTGAAACGTTGGTATCAGTAGAAAACATAAACAGCAATGCCTTCGTGATCTAAACAATAAATAAATAGTCAACAACCTTTCAAACTCAAGGAAATTCGTTTTTTCTACAAGGAATAAAACTGCTCATCTGCTGCTCCACTGGCAAAGTGATGCCTTCCCCAAAAATCTTCACGATAGACTCTTAACAGGAGGCTGCAACAACAAAGAATCCAAGCAGTTGATGTATTCAAGCCAGTACTGCATGTATTATTAAAGGGTTCGTGTTGAAGACCAACAAGTTTCTAGGAGATGTTGCAAGACTGCCTCATGGTACACAATTCCAGATTTGTCAATTTCCATGCAAAAGGATGGAAGCAAAAGATCAAAATGTTTTTGTACTTAGTCAACCAAACAGCTTTATGTTTGACACGTAAGATGCAGAGTTCTAGAGAAATATAATCCCCTAACAACCAAAACATACGCCAGGACATCATGATGACTGTATTCCAGGATGCTGGAGTTTACAGCAGTGGGAAGCAGAAATTCCTGGCAAAGCTGTTCCTAGAGAGCACTTGGGAGCTGGACTGTGTTACTTACCAGAGATAAGAAAGGTCTCTTCCAAAGACATACAGGAAAGGGAAAAATTCCAGTGGATTACACCCGAAGTTTAATCGCATCACCTAAAGCCACATTACATCACAGAATCACAAGGTTGGAAAAGGCCTTTGAAGATCATCAAGTCCAACCAATCCCATCCTCAGCTGAACCATATCCCGAAGTACCTCATCTACCCTTTTTCTGAACACATCCAGGGAAGGTGACTCAACCCCCTCCCTGGGCAGCCTGTTCCAGGCCCTGACAACTCTTTCAGTAAAAAATTTTTTTCTAATGTCCAATCTGACCCTGCCCTGGTGCAGCTTTGTGCCATTTCCCCTTGTCCTGTCTCCTGTCACCTGGCTGAAGAGACCATCACCCACCTCTCTACAACCTCCCTTCAGGTAGTTGTAGGTGGTGATAAGGTCTCCCCTCAGCCTCCTCTGATCATGACTAAACATCCCCAGCTCCCTCAGCCGCTCCTCATAGGATCTGCTCTCCAGCCCCTTCCCCAGCCTGGTTGCCCCTTTCTGGACTCGCTCGAGGATCTCAATGTCCTTCTTATGGTGAGGAGCCCAGAACTGGACACAGCACTCGAGGTGCAGCCTCACCAGTGCCAAGTACAGGGGCACAATCACTTCCCCAGACCTACTGGCCACACTGTTTTTGATACAAGCCAAGGTGCCGTTGGCCTTCTTGGCCGTCTGGGCACACTGCTGGCTCATATTCAGCCTGCTGTCAACCAACCCCCCCCAGGTCCTTCTCTGCCCACAAAGCATGATCTACATGCAGGTCTCTCAGTACTGTCTCTACTGGAAGTCAGACCAAAATTCTGAAATTCTGCCCCGTCTAAGGATGCTTCTGCTCTTTAGGAGAACTAGAAGGTGGTTTAGAAAGCCAGCTCTGGTCCAGACACTTCTCCTGAAAGGATTTAACCAGCAATTTTACAATGGTATTATATAATAATAAGGTTGATAGCTCCAATTCTCAAAAAAAGAGCTGGTGCTTTTTTTCTTACTTGGATGGCAAATACCAGGGCTGTTCTCCCCATGTGCTGGTGCCTAGTTAAGGTCTGCAGCTTTCACTGTGACACTATTTATTAGTTAGCTGGGACACTGTTCAGTGTTGCTCACTGAGGAAAAATTGCCTGTTGTGAAACAGAGGAGGTCCACCTTAGGAACGAGGACCTAAGGTGAATTAAGAATAAAACATCTTTTAGGCTATGCGGATCTCAGGTGCTTTCTACTCCATGACAATGTGGTGCTTTTTTAAAGGATGCCTTTGGTCAGTCTCACCTCCATACTGAACACATGTACAAGGTTTAATAGATACTCACTTGCTTAAATCCATGCACTACTGGGGATCTGGGGATTTCTTTATTCCTGTGGCTCTAAAACCCCATTTACACCTGTAGTTTGCCTCTTTTAAGGTCACACTAAGCTCTGCTTTCAGCCCATTTTAGCTCAGATCTAGTTAGTAAATAAATTACAATCTCTGCAGTTGCATCCATGCTGACAATCCACTCTATCCATTACTGCTGCTTCTGCCAGTCTCACATCCTAGCATGTCTGGTCTGCTGTCAGATCCTCCTCTCCTCCTCTAATTTAGCCTTTCTAAATTGCAGTAACATCATCCCAACTTACACTTCTGCTCTCTTGCAAGCTTCCAAGTTTGACCCAAGCCTTGACACTTGAAAACCAGTCATGATTCAAATCCACTTTGAAACAAAACGCACAGCTACATTCCAGACATCCCTCACGTTACCTACTGGAATCCAACCTTCTGTGAAAGACATTTTTCCACTCCAAACAGATCTGTTAAGCCTCACTCAACATGGCCATGAAGTTCTCCATTCAGTCCCGTCCCACCCCCCCCCTCCCCCCCACCATGCTTTCCTGGGACCAACACCACATAGAAAATTGTCTCAGTCTCACTTTCAATTAAGGTCTGCACAATTCCACTCCAGCTCAGGGTATTTGTCTCCCTGCCCTATGCTGTTATTCACATTGGCTGGACTCTCTCCCACAGAGAACATCCTTTCAATTACAATTCTCACCCCCTTCTAAATCTTCTATCCACAGTTCCCCTCCAAAATGTATGAGCACCGTGTGAATTACATTTTCTCTCTGCCACTCAGCAGAAGAGCCTGAAGTTAAGAATTTTAACTACCACCTTTGTTTGACTTATGAAACGTGTTGCATTCTCGTATCATTCAGGTCCTCAAGGACACTCACAGTGACTACTGTCACGTGATTGAACTCTGAGATGCTCTGTAACACCTAGCATAAACCGTAACAGACAACAGAAACTGCAAATCCTCTCAGGTCTAGGCAGATCATATATATTTGATAGGGCTAGGATGGGTAACTGTCAAAATAAAAACAAGGCATCAGAAGGTGGAGAAATAAATACCAACTGTGGATTTCTCCACGAGGGTGCTTCTCTAGCACCCCATAAAATCAGGGATATACAAGAGAAAATTACATTTTGGCAAGGTCACTTTCTTTGCTTGACAGATGCAAGATACTGTGCAGTTCTAATACCTGTCCTTCTGCATTAAATACATCGCTTGCCAAAGTCATGCTGGATCACATACAAACTATCCTCATGAGATCAACAATCAGCAATCACTCTACTTTGCAGGCAGCTGGGTGATTTTGAGCAGACAGATACTTCCATACTAGTCAGGAGTTCCATATAATGATCTTACTGAAATATATTTGTTCTATAAATCAACACCACATATTCACCACTCTGTGTCAGAAGGTTAGAGTTTTAGATCGCTTCCTCAGTAAAAAGGATGTTTCTGATGGGTTTCAACAGGAATCCTCTTCCAAGGTATTGAAAGTTTTTCAGTCACCAAGAATAAACTATAAGCACACGTTGACGGTTTAATGAATGTCATGATGGTAGAGTGATAAACAATGGAGACAAGTCACATCTATTGGTGAACCCAACCCTTCTGTAAACCGGTCCCATTCAGACATCATTATACTTACAGGATGGAAGACCACATCCTGGAAGAGCAGCAGTTCTGAAAAGGACTTAGGAATCATGATGGATATTCATCTAAATTTACAATCTTTTAATGCAAATAACTGAGACTGAAAGATTTAAAAACGCAATCCTTGGAGGTATAAACAAACAAGTGAAGATATAAACTGAAAGGTTCAAGAATGTACCTGCACATACTAGACGCACACAGCAGTCCTGAAATTACTACCAGACGCTGTATGCAGTTCTTCTGTCCGCGCTTTATAATGGATTTTAAAACATCTGAAGTTTCAGAAGAGCCGTAAAAGCTTTACAGTTAAGAGACTGAAGGAACTCCATCTATACAGGTTATTAAAAGTTAACATATTTTTACGTGAATAAAGTGAAATAGTTTTAAGCTAGTTATTAGTTATTCTAGTAGGCAGCTAGCTATCCGATGGCCAGCAGCTGTAACTAAACAGCCCTACAACTGAAGGAGGACTAAGAGTATGGAAAATAAGCTAGCTGAATCACTCCGGAGACACGGAAAAATCCTCACGCTTGAAGAATCTATATGACAATCAGCTATCTCTTTCAACAGTACGTTCTACTGCACCCAAAGGATACGGACTTCATGATGCAGAAGTAAATAGGCAGAACTCTAGGGATAATGGCATGCCAGTCAGAATATTTCATTACCATGGTCACCTCTGGCCTCAAAATCAGCTAGTCTGCAATAGGTAGAAAGCTGCAGTGCATATAAGAACATTCAAACTAACAGATGATAATATAAAGAACTCAAACTACAAGTACAGTCCATCAGAATCAAGCAGATCTGTGTTCATACATCAATGATTTGTATACCTTGCTGTTTCAATTAAAAACTCAAAATTATCTGTTATGCCTCCAACTTTTACTTTCATATTTTTAAGTCTGTTTCAATGTATCTGATATTTACATATTATAGTATAATTATACCTACCATACCATGGCTTGGAGTAGGTTAATTGCATAGGAAGATTTACTATGTTTACATTTTTTTCTTAAATTACTCTTTTTTTTTCTTTTTAAAAAGCACAGTAAAGAGTCTGAGGACAAATTATTCAACTGTTTATCATACATAAGACTGCATGACTATAATACAAAGGGCTTGTCTTTTCATTTAACGTTACAATATACACAGCAAGTCCGGACTAGATCTTACAATCTGAACACAGGTATTAAACCTTTTCCATGCTGTTTATGTTTACAATGCACAGAAGTCCTGTAACCAAACTGTGTAGTAAAGCACACAAAACTGGACTGTAACATAACACAGTATGCAGAAGCACTGGATTTTATGATTTCTTCTTTATGTAGATATTTTTAACTGCTTTATTTTTTGGCGCTTGCTAAGGTGTGGCAACCCGCGCACACAAAGATTACCCAGATTTTATATTACCCTTATATTCCTAGACAGCAGTAAGTACTGGATTCCTTTTTATATTGCTAAACTCAGCATCCTGTTTCTACGGTGACAGCCTTCCAAGTCCTGTAAACTTCTCTGAATTGCTGATTAAAAAAAAAAAAAACCAAAAGAAAAAAACAACCAAAAAACCAAACCAAACAGCCAAAACCAAACCGCTTTCATCCACAGGGTCGACGTGTCAATACAAAAGAAATATGGATTGCTTGATTTAAAAAAAAAAAATCCAACCCAATAATCATGATTTACAAAAAAATGGCAATCCCAAGTATTCATTCCCATTTACATGGTAGTCAGCTGCTGCATTGCCACTGTGAGTATCAAAAATTCCACCTTTAAGTCTGAAGAAATGACTTCGCCACATGGAATTGACCAGTATGAACTCTGAATTTTCTGCTAAATTAACTTTTAAAAGGGCTTACTGGCAGAGGTAGATCACTGCTTCTGTAATATAGAACGGGCAAACAACGTTCATCTGGGATGGGCAATCACTGAATTACCCTTTATCTTTCAAATGTTTTCCGTGGAGCTTTCACTTTTCACGTACTTAAATCTCTGGATGGGCCCATAAATTTTGCAACTGCCAAGCTGACTGTGTTATATTAAGGCAGCATTACCCAAAAATTAGGCACCTGTTAAATACAGCCTGCTAATCTCAGGTCACACATGAGTGTTTTGCTTTACTCAGACTCTTATTTTGGACCTGTTCATGCAATCGAGGTCTTGCCTTCAAGTTTACAATTATGTTAATAAGGAATACAAGAATCAACTGCTGGTTTCATAGCTTCTGGATCTAGTGTCCCTTTTACCTTCAGAAGCCTGAACACATTTATAATGTAACAGATGTTATAGTCTCGAAGTAGATGTCGATCTATTATGTTCAGTACACAGATTGCTGTAAATGTATTGGCTATGAATTCAACAACAGTTCCAGTTTTGTTTAAGCAATAGTACAGCCATAATTTTCAACTGACATTTAAAAATGGTCTAGTTACACCTTGTGTCAAAGTGCAGAACTGCTACATTATTGGTTACAGACATCTATGTGCTATAAAAACAGCTTTGGTACAATAAATTATCAAAAAAGAAAATAAATTTTTGTAAAATTCACAGCATAATTGTGAGGCAAAAAAGCAGTCACATAAAATTCTGCATTTTTAAAAATGTTCAGGATGAACAGAAGACGTCTTTGTGCAGAAGTAATGGTGGAGAAACCACGTGCCGAGAAAAAGCAAAAGAAAAAAGTAAAAAGCAGGAAGGGACACAGTTGTAGCTATTTCCATCAAACGCAAACCACTACTCCTGTGACCTTCAACCAATAAGGAAGTCAACTTTATGACACACGCAAAGTGACCTTGCAATACCTTACAATAAGTGGGTCACAAAAGTCTATTTTAAAAGAAAGGCCTCTTGAATTACCCATTCTCTGTGTTTTCAGCATTAAGGACTGTCTGCAAAAGCATGTCCAAAAGTGATTGCATCTGAAATGGTAGGCTCTTCTAACTTAAGAGTCCAAATCCATAAGGCCAAAGGTTATCCCAAAGACCACCACTTAGACCTCCCCAGGACTGGCCAGGACCGACCCGTTGATTGCTTCTCAGTGCACCTCAGTTATGAAACCAGTCATATTTCAATACTAACTGACTGCGGTCTCCAAAATACGAGACCCACAGAATCCCATTACAATTGCTGCTTTGATCCTCAGTAGATTCAGAAAAGGAGAGTTCTGATCACCGCCACTTAGCATGCTCAATGTGCCTTACAAACTCCATCACAACCGTCCCTTTTTACAGCTGAAGAATATATATTTGTGTAATCTGAAGGTCCCTCTTTCTTACAGTACTGCATTTCTGTGCCCATGTTTGTTTGGGGAACTAAAAAAAATATATATATATTACTCACTCCCCTCCCACCCAAAAACTTCAAAGGGCCTTTTCATAAACCATGTGCAATGCCTTTAAAAAGAAACTAGTCTGTAACTACAACTAACATTTGAACAACAACCCCTGCTGAAGGAGACCAAAAAAATACCCTCTCCAAAAAAACCAATCTATGACTAGGTTGTGGCAGGTTAAATTGGGGGAAGCAAAAGGTGAACACCACTAGGCTATCCGTTAAGGTGGGTCCGGACATGGCTCTTAAAAAAAACAAAACAAAACAAAAAACCCAAAATAACAAAACAAAAAAACCCAAAACGAAAAAACCCCAGAAAACAACAACCAAAAAAAAATAAAAACCAAAACCCAAAACTTCATTGTCCCTTTGCAATCTTTTCAAGTTTAAAAAAATAGTCAGCTTTGCCCTCCTGTAGCGGTTCAGTGAGTTTATCTCCTTCTGATTCAAGCAGCTTTGCACTTTGTTTTTGGAAAAACACCACTTCTATAAAAACACACAAGAAACAAACTTAGTTTCAGTTTAGTCACGAGCTAGCCACAGGACTTTGCTGAACACAAACTCCTGTCATGGGAGACTCTTCTCTATCGATCCCTTGCCTCATTGCAAGGTGTCCTTCAGTCATGTAATGAGCAGGACCTGTATTAGCAGAAAACTGGTATGTTGGATGTCCAGCTATGCCAGTTTCTTGGCGCGGATTAGAGTAGACTGTTAAATTCATGTCCATAGCTCCATTCTGTCCAAAGTCCAAGGTATTAGCAGCCACGGGGCGGTTCTGATAGGCCTGATTGCCTTGGTTACCAGTAGAGGAGGAAGATGTAGAGGAAGAAGTAGTTGAGGAAGACAGGGATGTCATGGAGTGGTGACTGTGGCCCACCTCCATAGAATCCTGGGTGGAGGAGCTGTTTGTTGGAGAATTGTAGACCCTCGGCCTGGTCCGGCTACCCAAGGCTTGCTGTCCATGATGGTGGTGGTGGTGGTGATGGTGGTGGTGGTGGTGAGCGCTATTTCCGTGATGATGATGTAATGCATTCTGTTGTTGAGGGGTTACATGGAAGGTGGTTTCTTGAACTGGATGGTTTTCAACAGTGACCTGTGTAGGAGCTTCAGTGGCTGTCCAACCGATTGGAGGAGGAAACTGTTGTCGAACCTACATTAGTAAGCAGAGTAAAAATTAAAATGCTTCATCAAATCATCTATTTGCAATATGTGAGAGAAATTAAATTATTAAGCAATATGTTCACTTTTTGAAAAGCTAACCACACCTTGCAGTTGCAAAATTATTCTAGGAATGTAAGCATGTAGTTAAGTATGTCTAATACACTTTTCTAAATGTACCTTAAGAAAAATGAGTTTACATTCTGGATGCTTTTATCAAACAGTCTAAGTCAGTCCAGCATGTGACCTTACCATCAAAAAGCATTTTTACACAACAGTAATAGTAAACAGCATAATATTGGTACAACACCTAGAATAATACAGCCCTGATCTCTGACTCAGGCCTCTGAATACAACTGGCACACTAAGCTAAATAACTAAATTGTAGTTCATATATTGAACAGTGTCAACTGCATTAGAGGAGTACTACCCACTCCTCTGAAAGAACACTGTTGATTAAAGATCTAGCTAAACACTTGTTTACACAAGTATACAACTCAATTGTGTACTTGGAAGAAAGTTTGTTTTCTGTCAGCTGCAAAGAAGCACAGAGGATCCTCTTTTCCTGGGAGTGTAATGCTCAGAGGCTACTGCTTCACACTTGTAAAAGTGATGCTATGTTTGTAAAAGCCATGAACAGAAAAGGTTAAGTCACTATCACATTTCAGTTTTATTGTTCCAGGAATAAAAGACAATAATGGACTAATTTATATTTTTATCTGTCCTGTACTAAAATAAGAGTACTTCTGAATTACTTGTGGTTAATATATTAGTTGTTGCTGCTTCCCAAGAAATACTGAATAAACACTAATTCAACCATGATAATGTTGAAATACCTGAACACCATATAATGGAAGTCAGAACTCCAGCAGGAGTCCACTGAAGTACAAGCTAGTTCTTCACTGGGTTGGAAGATGCTTAGTTCCTCGTACCCTTATGCCCTGTGTAAGATGAAGTGCTGACAGCTCCACTTGGCTTACTCCTACTGATCCAAAACCTTCACCTCTGCATAATCTATGGAAATCTTTACAGCTGCCCGCAGTATTTTTGCCTAAGTGACTGACCTAAGAAACAAAGGACTACGTAAGAGCTGGGGGTAAAAAAATTAAATAAAACCTGCTGATTAGTTCTATGTCTAAACCACTTCACTCCTTGAAGTGTTAATTAGTTTTAGGGAATTAATTTTCTTAGAAAATTTGTGTAAAACACACAGACCAAAGCTTCACTTCAGCATACCTGTGGGCTGTGTGTTTCACAGTCCATAGCTTGAACAGCAGCAGTGAAGTGTCCACCACTATGTCGATGCTGGTGTGTGGGGTCTGATCGTGCCCTTCCACTGTTGCTTGTTCCGGAAGATCCACCTATAAAATCATCACATGCACAATAACTAAAGAGACACAACTTGTACAGTAAACTGACAAACAATGACAGCATCCAGATCTTTGAACAGCTTCATGGTAAAAAACCAAGACCTATGATAATCTCGCACATTTTTTCCTCATCTACTTCCAATTCTTTCCTACGAGCAGTTAAATGTGCCAGCTGATTAAAATAATTGCTTTGAAGAGTATGACTGATGTACTGTTTTTTAACAAAACATGTGAGATTACATTTATCTGGGAAACATTCTTTTCCTTCAATTGGAAAATGTGATTTTGTTATCTGTTAACAAGAAAAACTTACCCGAGCTTGAAGATGTACTAGAGGTGGTTCCTGAAGACTGCGACTGCTCCATGGCAGGACTTGTAGACACACTGTTACTTGTGTTTGTACCTTCGTCTGCTGTTTTCTTAAAGAAACTATGCTGTAGGGCATAATAAGGTTGAATTCGCGTCTTAGGGTCATAATCAAGCATCCTTAAGATGAGGTCTTTGAACTTCAAGTAGTCAGCTACAGTATGACCCGATTCTCCAGCACGACGTCCACCTGGTCCTCCTGTTTCAACTCCCAGTATATTGTGAAGTTTACGAGTTCCGGGTGGTTTGTATTCCTGTTGGAAAGTTAGAAATTGCTTGAAATCAAGTTATACTTTAACCCTTAGATGTGTATCATTTAAACAAGCCATGAAAGGAAGTAAAATGAAAGTAAGAAATATTCAACACTACAGAAAGTGTGATTTAATAAACATGGAAAAAAATAAACAACAATAAAGCTCTATTTTCAGTAAGGCATAGCAACATCTGACTTATTATTATTATTATTTTAAAGAGAGAGTCCATATTCTCCTCCTTGTCACATAACCTACCCTTTTTCCATCTTTGGTCTTCTTCAAGTTCCAAGTGCCATCTGGCAACTTCTCAAAGAACTTTCTTGCTTTTGGTGCTTGGTCGAGGATGTGGGTAGGTGGTATCCCCAAAACTTCCACTATTTTATTCATTTGATCCACCTATTCCAAACAAAGGATATTTGTGAAGAATATGTGACAGACAGCTGAGCAGTTTGACAGAGTGATATTCTGTAGTCACATGGGAAGCAAATGTTACCTACCCAGACAAGTTCTAAATTAAATCTGAGTTTAAGAAAAATCCAGTAAGTATAAACCAAATTAACTAAGCAGTAAGGAGGAACACAAAACTAGAAGGTTATTAATAGGCAATTTAGAGTTCTGACAAAAGACACTGCTGTCATTGCTGTTTATTCATTTTAGAATGACACTTACACTACTACGCTTCTCTAGTTCATGCTTTACAATTAAACAGATAAAAGTTTGAGATTATGAGAATGAACAATGAAAACAAACCAATCTGATTACTTGTACTGTAATATAGCTGCATACCTCGTTTGCCCCACTGAAAAGAGGCTCTCCAGTGTGCATCTCCACTAAAATACACCCAAGGGACCACATATCAATTGCAAGATCATAAGGCATTCCCAGTAGCACCTCTGGTGATCGATAAAAACGACTCTGGATATATTGGTATATCTGAAATAAAAGCATCTAAAGGTAATACACAGCAGCCAAAGAGCACCATTATAATTCTGTATTACGAACACAACTACCATGAAATACATTTTTACTGTAGGGAAAGCCAAGGTATCAGTGATACTAACGGGTATCTATACATTCAGTATATTTTTAAGAATATGTAAATTGTAGCTCTTAAGAAAATGCTAGCATTCTCACTCTCTCACCAAAAAGCAAAGTGCAGATGCACTCACGCTGACAGTATTTTACCCTTTCAGGTTGGTGAGCGTAATCTCACACAATTGCAGGTAAAACCATACAGCAAGATTTCAGTCTCCTATTACCTGAAGAAAAAAGCCACATCAGAACCACCTATCACTTCAGACAAAACTTTTACTGTATAGTAAAAGATCAAAAGCCACAATTATGATCTGATAAAATGAGATTAACTTATCAGGTAATTCCAAGAACTAGAGAACAACACATGGAAAAAGCAACCTCCTATCTCTCCCCCACAACTATTCTGCTCATTTTACAAGACAGATAATTCTATCTCAATTCTATACCTGCAGACTGGCTTAACCACAGGCATATTTAAATAAGAAAAAGAAAGAAAAAAACCTTTGTTACGGTTCAATAAACTCCAAAACCCTTAGTAAAAGACAGCCAAACAAAAAAACCCCACTCAAAACAGAACCATACTCTGTATTCTAAGTAACATGGCACTTTTACCCAGCAATTTCTACAAATGTCATGATACTACTTTAGCGCTACTTAACTTTAATTAGGAATAACACAAAGGTTTTATATTTATTAGACTTCTTAACATCCTAAAACTTTGTTATTGATCAAAACAATTATGATCTTGTTTGATCTCCTAGCATCTTCCTTCACCTCAGTCCAGAAAGTCTCTAGTTTATAGCAAAAACTTTTATTAATCTAAATATATGTCTCACCACAATATTCTGACCAAACTTATGGGAAGAAGTGATGTGGTGCTACCAGCCAGCCCCAAAACCTCAAAAGAGCAGTGGGGGAGACTTCTGTTGAAGTTAGTACATGAAGTTTCTTAGTCATACTTCTGTAACATTTTGGGAGGTTTTTTGGTTGGTTTTTTTACCAGCCAGCTTTCTCAAGGCAGGAAGATATTCACAAAACTGACAAAGGTACACAATTGACCAGGGAAGGCTCAAAATCCTTTACTCAAAGAAACTAAAGTCTAACCTATCTAAGGAAATCTCCCTTACATCTTTAGCTAACTGCCCCCCCTCCTCCGCCTCCCCAGTACAAACAAGTAAAGCAAAAGTACCCTGAACAGAAGTGGTTACTTGCTCAACCAAATACAATTCTTTCAATCAGGAAAGAGTCTACTTGTACTAGACTAGAAGGTGCAAGCCAAATAGTACATCCTGATAAACTTTGCAGTGAGCAAACTGTCAGTACAAATCAAGCACTTGAGGAATACAATTCAAAGCTCTTTCTAAAGAAATCAGGCTTTAGTATCTGACCAGAATTCTTTATGATCTTAATACATTAATAGTTAATCTATGTAAAAATTCGTTACTATTTCATTTAAGTCATCAACAAAAAAATTTTAAATTAGCTATTATGTCTCCAAAATATTACTTTTTCAAAGGTACCCAAGAGCAGCATCTCTAGAACTTATTACTAATACTTACCCTCTGTCCAAGTTGACACGAACTGCCAAAATCAACAATCTTGATAGCGCTTCGTTTGGGGTTACAGAGCAGGATATTCTCAGGTTTTAGGTCACAGTGAATGATACTAAGTTCAGGAGTCGCCAGAAAAAGCAGTGCAGTGCACATCTGCTGTGCAAATTTTCGTGTCAGGTTCAATGAGACACCTCTGAAGTTGGTGTTCCGCAACAGATCATACAGATTGTAGGACAGCATTTCAAAGACTAAGCAGAGATGGTTTCGGAACATGAAGTGGCGTTTCAAATGCACTTAAAAAGGGGAAGAAAATAATTAACACACATCCCTTGGGTTAAGTACTGAATACTAACTACAACACAATGCTTAAATATTTTAATCAACATATGGGAAGCTGATCTGTGAGACAATACAGTGTTTTCTTCTTCTTTCTCCTCCTAGACCTACAGTTATTTAGAAAATATTGGTGCTGCGCTTAGGGTACGGGGGGGGGGGGGGACATTTTGCACATCTGAAGTGTCCTCAGGTGTACCTCAGCAAAGCTATAAACCAAAAAATGTTAGAAGATAGAGAAATTATCTTTTCAAAATAAGCTATCACTCCCCCATTAGCAAACACATCTGTGGGTAAACAAAAGCATCAGCAAAAAAGACAAGAAGTGCAAACCGTGTAACAACTTTTGTCACAACACTTCAGATCTTTTTCAGGTGAGAGTTAAAACTCTATTCATGTTCCAGCAGATTGGAAGAAAGTGCAGATTACAGCAGCATTCTTAACAGGAAGGCAAGTATCGACCTTCAGACTGAATTCTTTATTAGACATTTCCCTTACATTTGCAGAGAAAATATCTGACTGTCAAAGTAGTTTAAAATATACTAAGATATTACTGCAATTTATAAGCTGTGACTTTGATTGATTACTTCAATTAATAGAAGTTATCAATACCCCAAAGGAATTACACTCATTTCAATCAGGCATAATCTCAATCTATGAAAGCAAGCAACCCAGTCCAAATCCAAACAATTTTTTTCACTAAGTAGGTGAAAAATTCATCACATTAACCTGTTCAGAGACAAGCAGGGTTTGCCTGTCTGTCCATCATTTAGGTTGGTTGCCACAAATGTAAGAAAAATTATACTGGAAAAATACTCCAGCCTTCAGATAAAGAGCAACACATTCTCCCTTTTGTCGTAATAAAATCTTGAACCAGTTATTAGCACAGTGAGAATTCAGACTTTCAATTAATGTCAATACTTGATGTCCTATGGATTTTTTTTCACCATTGTCATAAGCAAGGCAGTTCTTCCTGTGTCCCTCACAATTTACCTGTGACACCAACATTTGCTTCCACCCTGATGCTGGTTTCCCACAATAAGTTGTTGTCTAGACCTTTACTATTTTCTCATTTTGTCATATTTCCACTATCCTCCCACAGTGAAAGCACCAGCACCTTTTCATGCCCTTATGGTATTCCCAGACTTGATTCTAATTTCTTCCCCATACCGCCTAACCTTGCTGGACCTGCCAACTCGGCAAGAAACATCATTTACTCCAACTGATTTGGATCTACCAACCTGTTACTAGCCACCTAGTACTACCTGCACCCACCACACATCTCAAATGGTTTGGGTAAGAGCTGAACTTGCCACATCTTTCCTTCAGGGAAGACAAGGCATTTGAACATTTCTCCTCCACTCTGCCACCAATTTTCACAAAACTTGAAGGCCTTAATGAATTCTTACACTTGTGTTAGGTCCAAAGGAGACAAGGCAGAAGGTTTGAAGGAACTAGAGGTGATCTTGCAGAAGCCAAAACAGTTTATGCCCTTAAAAATCACGCTGCAACGTATTTATCCACAGTCTTCCTCAAGTCAGCATTTGACATCATGCAGGGTATTTTAACACTGGAAATGCTCTCAGTCTTAGCTATTCTCAGCACAGCATTATGTATCTGAAAGTCTATATGAGTGTGAACTGCCCACATGGCCTACGGATGTTTTGGTTTGGGTTGTTTTTTTAATTAATATGCAGAATCCTTCAATTGAGTCTTGTTGCAAAAGTATGTTCACAAGCAACTGCTCCTATCTTCATAAATGCTTCCCTAGAGATCTGTGTTCCACAGTCAGGTTTTGTACAGCATGCAACACAAGCTGCTCACTGAAAATGTTATCAATCTGGGGGCTTTTTGAACATTACTGATGCTGTCAGGTTCATTAACTACTATGTAAATAAAAGCAGAACTCTTCAAATGTACACCAACAGTTTGGAAATCAGCTTGAAACAAGCCTAGGACTATCTGCCCAGGCCAAGGCAGTGTGTATTATTTCTCCACTGTGCAAAATTATCTGAACATTTTTTTCCCCCTTTTTCCTTCAGCACTGGTCTCTACATAAAGGCATCATGCCTTAACTTACAGGAGGAGATTATAAGATGTTTTGGTCCATTTCCTTTTACCTGACGTTAAAGACTCTCTAAAAAATGTAAATTCTAACACCTTATTTGATGATACCTATAATGTATTTTGCTGTGTATTAACCTAAAACCGATTGTCTTTAACGTCCCTAAAACATCTTTTTGATATAGTATGGTGTCAGGTTTAGTGTTTGTTTTATGTAAGCATGTTATTGATAAATTCAACCTAAAAATACCTTTAAAACTTTTAATACTGAATACAATGTATTCTAAAAATAATAGTCTATAGAACAAGTTAAAATGTAACTGAAAGTCATCAGATAATACTAATGTATATTAACATTATTTCAAAGATTTCTTTCTAAACTACAGAAAGAAACATTAGTACTCTACTATGTTCACACAAATCGGAAAATCACACCTCTTAGTATCTCACCTTCTACAAACTACAGTTAACTGCTTAAAACCAGTTTTGTTTTCCTTAAACACTTTTTTCCATGCTTCTCCATCTCTCTTTACAACATTCCTTCTGTCATCTTTGTGCTACTTCTCCACCCCCGAGGACTGACGGGATTTAATAAACTTTCTAAACAAACTGACTCATTTCATCCCGATTATAAAGTTCAAGTAGCATTATTACAATAGGTCAAGGGAACAGCATTCCAATTTACTGGAACTATCAAAACTGTAAGAATATTTTCTGAGCTATAAACAGGCAAGTTTTAACACTTACATGGGCCTTATCTCCGTTTTGTTATACTAAATTTTGAGCTTTCTAAACACACACCATCAAAAATAATGAATAAGCTAGCCATAAAACTACTGCATTTACATTAAATATGCACGCTCCTCACCATAACCACTCTGAGATAATTTAAGATATATTCAAAGTAGTGAAAGAGATGCAAACTACTACAAATCACAACTTCTGTGGAAACACTGGTCCACAGCAACGTCTTCAGGTATCCATATAATGAACTGAATAAAGGAAAATTCTACAGAAGATCATAATGCTCTAAGTCTGTTACCACAAATAATTTTATATATTCTTTTTCTGGACTCGTTGAAAAGTAAGCTGGGAAATTTACATTAAATAATACTAATAGTTCTTAAAGTTATGGGGGTTTTATATATTCTTTAGCACCAGAAACATCCTATGCTATATGGCAAGATCTAAAATACTTGTGACTTGATAAATAAAAATGAAGAAAAACTATTTAAATACCTATATAGTACTTCATCTCAGTGTCATGTTTGTTCATAAGCTCAAGCAGTCGCACTTCAATCTGGGCTTGGTTTAAGAAAGCCTTCTTGTTTTTTATTATTTTGATAGCCACCCACTCCTGTTCCACTCGATCATAAGCCTTTACAACCTGAAAGAGAAAAGTCAAATGCATCAGTAAAAGCTCGAGTTTTCAAAATACAGCAAAAATCAAGTTCTAAACTTTTTTCATTCTGAACTCAGAGAAAGTGTTTTTAGAACTTTTGTTCTTTCCAGTTAAATTTTTCTTAAATTTCTTCTCTTACTTGCCACTACACTAAATCCACCACTGATCATCTGACACTCATCACAGTGATGTCACATAACAGAACTGAGGCTTCACTAAGTTTCAGAGGTTTCACTAAGGCAAGCATTATAACAAAATATAATTATCAAATCATCAAAAACAATACAGTAAAACAACTGGCAAATTCTGAGAAACACTAACAAAAACACCAGAAATAAAGCTCCCTCCTCCTTCCAGCTTTTTTTCCTCAAACCTTGGCTGCAGCTACAAACAGTCAAAAGAAATATTACTAATACTCATAACAGGTAATCACTTTGCACCAGACTATTTTATTTTAAAACCCTAAGCCAAACAGGTAAAATTGTGAACTGATGGCAAATGGCTGAGGATTTGCTCAACGTTTGCAAAACACTTTACCAGGTCTATATCCTGGAGTGTATTCAAATGTCATCTGCAGTAGCAAGAAACAACATAAAATATGAGTGTCTTGAGCGGGCATTAAAAATAAAAGGATTTAGAAAATAAGAGTTTAATTTCAAAATGAAACCGGAATACCACATATTAGAGTCACATGAATTCTAGGTGGCTCAGCTGATATGCATTACCTGTCCAAAAGATCCTTTGCCTATTAAAGAGTCAATTTCGTAACGATCCATCCACTTCTCCCCATTTTTTACAATATAGTCATAGTTGTCATCATCATAGCCATCGTTGTAAACTTTTCTCTCCTTTTTGTGACTGGAATCGTCTCCTTGGCCCTGCTGATGCCGCCGTTTTTTTTTTGCATAGTAAACCTGAACGTGAAAAGTATATTGCTTAAGAGCACTTGTTAGAACAGCAGTTGAACAAAGAACAGAATCAGCTTTTATAGTAATCACAGCTAATTCTGGGATTTTAAAAATAACTTTTACTAGTGGAAAAACAATCCTCTCCAGCTATCACTCTATTGGAAGGCAAGTCGTTACACCAAAGAAAAGTCTTGATGAGTAATTTTATAACTCAGAAAGCAGACCTAAATACATGTACTAATAACACTCCTTAAGAGTTCATAGGTGCCAAAAGAAAAGATGTATCAGTACACTATACACACATGAAAACTAAAAATGGTAAGTGGCCTGGAAACAAGAGTTATCAGTTGCTCTTTCCACAGAACTGGAAAAGAAGAATTCCAAGTCAGTAATTACTGCAGGAATCCCTTCACATTGCCTTTGATTGCCAAAGAATTAGATGCTTTCCTATATTAACTATGTATTCTTTATACTTTATATTTGCCAACAATATTTAATTAAATAATTTAGGGAAAACACTTGGCTATTTTCTTAAAGTCCTCAGACACATTCATAAAGGTTTATAGCATGAACTAAAAAGAGTGCTTGTGCCACTTGTATTTTCAGGAAATACAGAAAAGTTCAGTATTTCTTTATAATACAACTGAAAGTAAATTCAAGGATAAAAAAAAAATCTGAAGCCATTACCTCATTAATATGCTTGTATGTTTTGATCAAATCTACGGAGAGTTTCCTCAGTGGAGCAGTGGCTGGATCACGGAAAGTTTGGGGCATCCGCCTCTGTAATATGAACATATCACAACTCAGAAAAAGAAGCTAGGACTTCAATGATGTAATTACTACATCAAACAGTGATACTCCTCATAGAAATGAGTTATTTCATTGCCATTTTTTTAGAAGTTACATTAAAAGAAAAATGAATGCAACTATTGAAATTAACCATTTAGTTAAATTACTTTTTAAGTTATTTATATTTTTAAAAGAGCAGTTAGTCCCAAGATTCCTAAGTCTCCTCCCCTTATGAATAACAGGCTTAATCCCAATCAACAGTTTCTTCCCTCAGTTAAAAATAAAGCTCCTTTGACAACAGATTCTTGCTGGTGCCACTCCACTACCTCATGACTGATACCTGAACTGCCACTGTATTTGATGCACAGCTGCATTAAAATCACAAATGGAAGTTTCCAGTAATAACTACTGGAGAACTGTGACTGATTACCACATTTAAACTGTATTTATACAGGTCTACCACATTTTGCAATATCCAGACCTAAATTAAATCCTAAAGAAAATCTGAAGAAATCTAGAGCAAGCATATGAACACCACACCTACTTCTAAAGTTTTAAAACAACATCCCTGAAAAGGTATGTTCCTTCTGTCTCCTAAAATTGACTAAATTTAGAACAAAATGATCTTTATTGGTTTTCTGAAGAAACAACTTACGTGTTATGTAATTATGTATGCACCTCTTTTTTCCCTTGTACACAAAGGCCATGTAAATCATGTACTAATCACCTTATATTCCTCCTCAAGATTTGCTTGAAATTGGAGAAGATAAAGTTCTGATAAGCAAGCTGGAGGTGAGCGGTATCCCCAGTAAAAACAATGCAGAAAAAAAGCTAAGTCACAAACCATTTCATCTGGCCAAAGCTGACTACCTGCTCAGCAGACACTTGCTTAACAGGACACGTGTACCACCAGACAAGCTCTGGCATCTCCTCTGCTCACCCAGTGAGAGCATCAGATGGGGAGTCAGGAGACAGAATAGTCAGGTTAGCACAACTGTCCCCCTCACATGCCTCTGTCCTCTCCCCAACGACAGAAAACCACAGGGCAAGTTTAAGCAATTCCATTAGAGAAAAGCTTGTTTTATCTACATTAAAGCTTCTTCTGCTTCCTTACTCGTTATTATGAGGGTGAGGTGATGGAGCAGCAGCATACTCAGCCTTACAACTCTCATCTCATGGCATCAAATATGCTTACACTCATAACTCTCTTCACTTCCAAGTGCTTAATCTCATCTGCTGCCTCCTATTACAGCTAAATTGATACGGAGCCTCCTGCAGAGCTGAGGAAAGAGCATAAGCTGTCAACAAAAATAATGAAACCAATTTTTATATCAGTATTGCTGAACTATTAAACAAACTGGAAAAGCCTAACTGCTTCTCTTTTATGGTATTACTTAATACTTATACTGGTGGCTGTGCAAACAGCTCGCTTTTTTTTGCTCAATGACCAATTAAAAAAAAACAACCACCAAACTCACACACTGAAGCAACCCAAAAAAAGTTCTCACAAACAGAAGTGATAGAGTTTATGCTTCAGAAATTGGACCTGAACTCAGGTGCCCAAGTAACCAAACTGGAAAGCTAAGCTCGCACTCTTCTCCTATGTATGTGCAGAATGCACAGGGTGCAGTGGGGAGAAGACAGCATGACCAAGAGTGCAAGACAGAGCACAAGTTAGAGTGCTAAAGAGAGAGGGGAAAGGCAAGATGCTTTCAGTAAGCCTACCACATCTGCCTGAGGCTGGGACTCACTACAGGTACAACACTCAGCAGAGCTGGAGGCTCCTGAGAAATAGCAATTCAAAGCTTTGATGCACACCACTCCAAATACGCCCAACCTAACAGTTTCACACCCCTGTAAGACTGCTGACTTGTGGTCTTTCTGATCAGGGAATGTTTCTCAGAGATGATGTGATACATTAGGCTTCCTTCAGGGAATTCTAACCCAAGTCAAGCCTTAAAGTGTTTGTTCCAGTCAATTCACTTCTGGATATGCCCACTACCATCCATTTCCCTTACGCAGGTGTACCAAATTAATTCCTTAGTAGTTCTTTATTACAAGCACGACCATTTCATAAACATCTGGGAAAATGGCTTTAAAGTTTCCCAAACAAACTATTTCACATTTACAAAACATTTTTGGTTTTTCATCTGCCAAACAAATGTTAACCACGAAACAAATCACACCTAAATACCATCCCTTTGGGTTCTCTCTCACAGCACTGTTACAGAACTAATCAGCATCTTGTCCTAATCCTCAATATCAATGTTACAAGCTTTTCACGTGCAAGTATTTTCTTTACATTTCTTAATCTGGACGTGGGAACCATGCTGCAGCACACAAACACTGGCAGGGACCAGTCCCTGTCCTAGGCCTATATGATCAGTATTTCAGATCAGTTATTCAAACATAAGATTCCTCTAATTTGGAAAGTGAATTTGTAGGACAAGTACTCATGCTGACTTTCTAATTATTGTCAGATTCGTTTGTTTACTGAAAAAAAAAAATCTTCTAATTTCAACTCTGAAGAAGGCTGGTAACAAAAAAAAAGCCCAAACTAATTTGTTGCTCTCCTCTGATAATAAACAATTAAAATTTAAAATTCTGCAGGCTACCCCTGTGTTGCTTGCAGCAACGTGAAAATCGTGCTTTTAATTGAGCCTTTATACAATCACACATTTCTGAGGACACACTTTGACCCATGTGAACTTTTTAAACAGGTACTCTTTTGCTATTCTGGGTTCATAAAGTTTTGGGAGGGAGGGCTTCTTCCTCCTCTCAACTCCCCCTCCTCCATGTTGCAAAATTTGTACCATTCTCTTCTTTTTCTAAGATCCTTTTGAAGACTGAATGACGTAAAACTATGAACAAAGTGGTCATTACCCATTTTATACAAGAATGCTCCCAAATTTGTTATCATTGGGGTATGTCTGTGTGTGTGTGTAATACTGGATTTCCCTCTTGGCATCAAGGAACACTTTGGGGGGGGGAGGGAAGAAAAATAGTATTGCACAAGCTTCAGTCTCTATCTGGTGGCCAGACAGCAACACTGCAACCTCAGATCTTCCTAAAGATAGAACACAAATCCAAAGCTATGCTTGTATTTCAAGACTGGGAGGCAAGAAACTACCTTGATGGCAATTATGTACGTCACTATATACCCATCACTATCTGACTGGTCCATACCTGGGCCTCAACAGAAAGAGTACAACTACCTGGGGTGGTACCATGCTGAAAATGACAAGCAAGGAACTGAAATTTGATCTTGCTACCTATTAACCAAACACACAGGTCTTAGTGCTGAGCAGCAACCTGTAACTAGTCTAAAGAAAGAAGAATCAAATAAAAACCAGAAAGGGCAACCAAAAGCCCTACTTGCATGTACTCAAAAGCAAACTAGGACTTTTACCTCAGGTGTGTTCATTTAACCAGCATAATAATGTCTGAGGTTTAGTGAATGAAGGAACAGACAACATATTTCTCTTGCTTTGGACATATGCTTTGTTAATTTAAAAACAGATGGCACTGTTCCTTGCTAAATGCATTTTATTTTGATTACAGAGAATTCTGAGCAGGTATATGTATTTCGTTAATGGAATGCTTTAACCCAGATCTTTTTAAAGAGAAAGATCTACCATCATACACACTCAGTAAAAAAAGGAAAGAATCATAAATTTTGCAAGTGTATAACACATGTTCCATTTTACAAATGGAGTGATGATGATTTTATATTACAAGGGTAACTCTGAGCAAGAATTCAAATTGTAATGCCCTATTTAATAGACTCCATATTAAAGAACTGAACAGACCAGTCTCATCTCACAGGCCACTTGCTATTCAAACCCCTTCCTGCATCACAGTAACAGAGGATGGGAAGTCAACATTAATGCCATATTGTGGTGGGCAGCCACACAATAGATGGTGCACCCAGAGGGTGAACAGAACATGTTTAATTGCTATGACCATAAGACACAGTAACACTTCATAATATGCAGCAAACTTCAGAATTTTAGAAAAATGAGCAAACAGAAAAAAGTGCATGTGGCCAGAGAACAAAGCAAGAGAAATCCAAGACTGTTCTTCAAAGTGGCTGCACTCAGTGCCAGAGCTCTGTGCAGGTAGGGACAGAATTTCAGTCCAAGTGCTTTAATTGTTGGCTTGTGTTCTGTGAGTATTTCCCTCCCATTCTGGTTTCCTTCCCCACGTAAATAAGGTTGCTAAATAAAAGTAGTAGTAAGAACCAGGTAAGTTTAAAAGTAAATAAACAAATAAGACCAGCAAGGAAAGAAGGGTCATTGGCCAATATTTTATCCTGCCCTGATTCAGCCCAACGGGGGGTAGAAGAGAGAATGAAAACCCCACTCTGAAATTCTTGCTGCCAGAGCATAAACCATTTTTTTTTTTAAAAAGTCTGAGATAGATGGAAAGAGAGAGAAATGCTTTTCCTGAAATGAACTGCATGCTCACATTCACGACAGTCTGGTGAAGTCTGATCATCACTAATACTGGTGTTACTGGTGAGGTAGCTGAAGTAACCAAACTAAGGATTTGTTGCTGCCTGCTAGAACACACTAGCTTTGCAATGATCTAACAGCAATCAGTAAAATCTCTGGCCAACATCTGGTCAGTAAAACCTGGGATTTTGCAGGATGTAAGTGATCTCTAGGTATAAAGATGTTTAGCAGTCAGCCTGAGCTTTGAATTCTAGATGCTTTGTGAAACCTAAACCACTGGAATTTGTTACCAAAATCTGCCCAGAAATCTCACTTCAAGTTATCAGGTCAATCAACTTTCTAATCTTTTGTACTTAACTGAAAAAAGTTTCCAGCAATCTGAGTATTTGTGATAAAGATAAACATTAGCACAGCACAAAAGAAATACTTGTTTGAAGTTGTGAAAACTTTTAAGCTCTTATCTTATATTCACATCAGGCTATGTTGAACTCTCAAGATACATCCAGCTGAAACTGGACAAAGAATTATTGTTGGTTGTTACTGACAAAGGAGAAAGGTCCCACAGAACTCATCATTTCTACTCACTCTAGGCCACACACCCGTACTGCTTTCCCAAAGCTGGCTCTGTCACTCATCAGAGAGGTAAGACCACACAATGAAGAGCAGGACCCCAGCCTCCCAGCAGCCCCAGCACTGGGTAAAGCGCAGATTTAAAGTAAAGCTTTCAATCCAGCAGTTTTTGGGAAACAAAAGCCTTAAGCCTAACTACTGAAGAAATAAATAAGAAAGGACAGAGCTGGAAGTTTTTAACTGTAATTTAAAACCTCATAAATAACAGAAAAACAAAGCAATTTGGTTGGCTTTGAAGTATCTTCCTGTTGTTTGTTCCTTGCCAATGATGAGATGAGTAAGTTTTGGCCATCACAGCCATAAAGCAATAGGTGCAAGAGACAATTAAGTAAATATTTTAAGGATAACGTATAATATAAATACACATAATTTATATAACTTTAATAAAAATTGTCATTTCTGCTTCCTAATCTTTAATACGTAATGGCAAATGATTCATGACACACCAGAATATGGTCTGCAAGCCATTACAAATCAGAAAGCAAGCAGGAGGGAAGAGGAATAAAACCAATAAATTAACATTCTAGGCCTAGCTTTGCCATTATTTGCTTATGAATGAAAATCATTACAGGAACTTGAACAAGACAATACTCCTCAAAAAAAAAGGAGTCAGTAAAAAGAAATACACAAAAATATCCTGGACAAAAGATAGCAAGGCAGATCATCTTTGCTATTTATCAAAATGACATAGTTTACAGAAAATGCTGCTGTTCTACATGTCAAAACTTCACAGCTACTCTTAGCAACTGACAAGCAGTATCCTTATGCACCTTGTTGCAGCCTTAAGAAACTTATTTTCAGAGAGGAACTACTTGCTCTCTGTTATTCCTATAAAACATCAACATCCCAAAAGCTGAGACTTCATCCCGCATCTTCTCTTCGAGCCAGTCAGTTTTGGCTGAACCAAATACTCTGTTTACAAAGTTCAGCAAACGCAGCAATCATGAAAGTAACTTCTGAAAGCCTTGCAGTCTCGATTCCCTCAATGAAAGATTCCCTCGAAAATACGCCAAGCTGCTCCATAAATTACTGAAGAGAAGGGAGTTTACTGAAACAACGCCGTAGGACTGAGGAGAGGAGAGGGCCGCCCTTCCCAGTCAGCACCAGGCAGTTTGCCGGGCAGCGATGCCGGCGATGCAGTGAGACGCTCTGGCCAGCAGATGGGGGCTGGAGCTCGGGAAAGGATTTTGCCTACCAGGCCCGGCACAAGCACCCCTGGGAGATTCCCGCTTCCTTGACCCCACATGGCTACTGAACCAACAAGGGAAAGGAGCGCTCTCAGGAGCAAAGGGGCTGGCAGCTCGCTGTCAATCTACTGTCGGACATCTGCACCTACTCTGAAACCGGTAGCACCAAAGCTGACCGGCTCTTTTAGGCTGCTGTTGCCTTCGGAAACACTGGGTCACTAAAGCTCAGGGACCAAACTTCTCATCTGGATGCAAGGCACTGCATTAAGGGGATCTACCCTCCAAGAACTGCACTTCCTGCATCTGCCAAAAGTCACCTTTTTCTTCCTCCTGCTTCCTAATGGCCATTAGATCGATCTACTGAGGCTTCTACAACTGAGATCCTTTTTGCTGCCCAAGGTAAAACATGCTCATCTTAAGGGTATGTACTTGAAAACATGCAAGTATGTCACGTTAGGCAACTGAAGAGAACTTGCCATTACTACAAGGTTAGTCTGGTGCTACAAACTTTAGTAACAGACAAGAATATAACAACAGAAAGCACTACTGGTGGGATTCCAGCAGAGGAACGAAAAAGCTACACAAGGATGGTTCAGAAAATGCAAGTTTTTCAGCATTGACATACAGAGGACAGAGCTGCTTTCATCAAGGACAGAGAGACACAAGTTGCAGTATATATCTAAGGCACTACCTTGAATAGAAAGGATTCCTGCAGAAATGTCATAAAGGAAGAATCTGTAAGATGTATGTATCATTCAGGCAAGAAAAACTAGCTGGTGTGCAGATTACACACAGAGCAAAAGGCAAGATGGTAGTCCACAGCAAGGGTTAAATGAAGGACAGTACAAAGCCTTCAATGACAGAGGGTCATGGTTTTCATAAGAGAGAAGAGTTAGGAGTTATGTTCTAACCAAGATGCACTAGAGCTGACCAAAGGGCTACTGAAGAGAAAGAACAAAAAATCTCAATTTTTGTTTTTGCACAGGTAAGAAGGTCTAGAGCAGATGACCTGACTCACCAGCATAAAGATGTTAGCTGGATTTGGTTTCACAGAAAAGATTAACCAGAGGTAAAGGCCAAAAGCCATTGAGACTCCCCAACAGGGGCCCCTACAGAAACCCAGTATGGACCTCAAATATGGTGAGAGCTCTGTGGGACTTCTTGATGGGAGAGAACATGGAAGGAAGAATCATGACGGGCAAGTAGCCAGAAGACTTCAAATGTTGCTCACCATCAAGGTCAAGGGTTCTGAATGCAGCACTCACAGGATATAAGAGTAACAATTCTGAGCTGCTTAGGCAGAGGACTATAAAGACTTCAACAACTCAATTACAGTAAATAGGAAGACAGAAGCTGCAATGCACAAAAAACATGACGGAAGTGGACAAATAAAATCATTGATTCTGGAAACAGTGTTAGTGGTGCAAAGACAGCTTTGATTGCTATTATCAAGGCAGCCAGTTAATCATTTCTTCGTATGGATAACTTCCCAGAACCAACTACAGCTTTTTCTCTATGCTTCATCCTCATCTTAGAAGTCTACGTTCTTTGGTCAACAATTCTTGGCTGTTCTCAAAAAATTTCTTTGGCTTTCTATTATTCAGTTACCATTTTAAAGCCACTGTGACCACAAACAGCAATGGATGGTGACACACGTTAAAGTTCCTTGATTTTGCTTTTTGGTTGGAAAACATGAACAACTAAGCATTAAAGTACACTAAAGCTCACAAATGTGACATCAAATTGTAATGCTTAGATAAGCACATTGAAAGACAAACACATCAACTTTTCTCAACTGGCAGACTGATTCACTAGCACCATTGTGGAGGTTTTGAGGGAACTTTAAAAAAAAAGTTAAAGTCACGTAAAATACCTTTTTAGATTTCTCAAGCTAAATGCTATTATATATGAACAGATTTACTCTTCCTACTGAGTGGCAATCATGAAAGTAAAAACATCTTCTGCCAGCTCCATTCACTTTGCTGCTCTTCACAGAGCCCTAGTCATTAGAGATCTCCAAATCCTAGTAGCAAATATCCCGGCACTTATTTTGACCATTCTCACCCTTTTTAATCCTTCCTTCTTTCTGCCTAAGTGCCTTCCTACAGAGCATCTCTTGACAGTACTGTTGATTTTTCTACCAAAGCCATCTTGAAGACATGAATAGACCTGAACCTGGTAGCAGCAACATTCTCCATTCTCTTGAAGTAGAACATGCCTCATCAGCCTGCACCAAGTAGATTAATTACTACAGATATGCACCAGATGTTTAAAAACAACTTCCAGACACATATTCATCTACCCATCCCTGAAGAATCAGAAGTTAATTAGTAAAAAAAATTCAAGTTTAAAAAAATCACCACTCCAAACAAAACAGCAAACAAAAAGCTCCTCAAAAAACCAAACCAAAACACAAAAGCACATGCCTTGCTCCTGTAATTTATGGGTGTGTAATATATTTACAGAAAGAATTACTACATCTCAAATAACTTTATTTTTGTCCTCACTTACCTGGTTTGTTAATGTTAGAGGTTGGTGAATCTGGTCAGCATACGATAAGGCAGAAACCTGTTGGTCGTTTATGTTCTGCTGCCGACGATCACTGTACTGCTGATGTGAATGGGACATCTGTCCAGCCATCTGAAGGCCAGCAGCATGGAATGAAAACGATGGTGCAAGCCGAACAGATGAAGGTTTGCATGCTGAAGTCTCTCCTCCTGCAAAGACAATGTGAGTTTTTAACGTAGTTAATGGCTTGAAAATATTTACCTCAGTTAGCCTCCACCTCCTAGCTTACAGAGCTTCTGAACGTTCCATAGTTTCACCATTTCAAACTGCACAACAGTTTTTACACAAAGTCACCCTCACATAAGATTCCTTAGCTGAAGTGCTTCTTCCCATTCATTGTGACAAATTATTCCTTCATTGTTTACTCCTATTTCTCTTTTAACATTCCTTTTCTAGCAACTTCACCTATGTGTCAGAACTCAATCAGAATTTGACAGGGGTTATTTTCAAAGATATGAATTTGGTGTATGGATTCCGTGAAAGCCAGAAAAACAGCCCAAGTTCTGCCTTTCAAGGTTGCTCATAGCAACTTTCTGGGCTGACTGTACCAAATGAAAAGCCAGTTCCCAGCCTCAGCAGCTCATATTCGCTGGCCTCACTGTTTATGCCTTCCTACCAAGTCCTTACCTCACCAGCCTGCGTTTTTATCTTCTACCCTTCCTCCAATGCGGGTTCTACTTCAGCTCAGCTTCCTAACTCCTACTGCCGAGTTTCATCTAGCTACAGGTATCAAGCAGCGTAACAGGAACTAATTCTTCTTGGGAAGATGAAATCAGACTGTGAGAAACTACTGCAAAGCAAGAAGAAGCTGAACACTTGGTGCCAAGTTGCAGGAGAATAGCAAACTGTATGGCCAAAGTACTAGGTTCTGTAGCATTCCTGAAAACGCCAAATTCCACCGGCACAGAACCTGACTCTAACTGGGACAGATCCCGCACTTCTCAACTCTAGTTTCAGACATCCATCAGATGGCATTTAATTGGTTCATAGTCTATTTGTATCTTCACTGTCCTCTAACTGTGCAGGACAAACTAAAGCACTATTTGTTTTTCTTTGCCAATGGAAGTTTAGCATGTTCCACATGTATCATCCACCCTTTCGCTGACTATGCCAGAGGGGGGGAAATTCTCTAAATGCATGATGCCATGTTGGCACAACGTAAGAGACAGAGCAGGACGGGACAAGCAGCCAGGCACAAACACACTGAAGCCAACATTACCACTGAAGGAATACATGTGGAATCAGAAGCTGAAATCTAGAAGCACAATTATTGGTGAAGATTAAATTTAGAAGCAAGATGCGAAATAATCAAGCACTTTAACAAGCAGGGGAAATCCCCGTTTCCTTTAGAAGCAAAACCCTGTGAGAAACAGTAGAGGAACACCACCCATCAATTTAACTTTCTTAAAAATAGCTGTTCGGTTTGCCACCTGTTCTCAGGAAAAAATAAAATACTGAAAATTGCCTCAGCAGCTAGAAGGGCAGCAGAAAAACTGCATGGTATGAAATCAAAGACCATTTCACATTAGGATAATTTTAGAAAAATATATTCAATAAAAAAGTCAAAATAACATTCAAACAGCTATAAATAAGAAAGCCTGTGTACAGTATGATCACTATTACTTTGAAAGGGGTGAAGTAAAATAGCACAGCCATACTCTACAACTGACAGACTTGGTATTTTTCTTCAGTGTTATGATTCAGTACTACTGAAAGACTCAACAGAACAAACTGCTCCAGAAAATGAACCGGTTGCCCGCAAGCACCCACAGATTTTCAGACTGACAGAGCAGTAGGGGTTGGAAGGGACCTCTGGAGATCATCTAGTCCCAACCCCCTAAAGCAGGGTCACCTAGAACAGGCTGCACCAGATCAAGTGCAGGTAGGTTCTGAATGTCTCCAGAGAAGGAGACTTTCACAATGATTCATTCAATTTTCAAACATTTTAGTAAAACCAAACACCAAAAAACCCACCCAAACAAACAAAAACACCCCACAAACAAAAAACCCACCACCAACCCCTCAAAAAAAAACCTCTTCATGAAATGAACTATGATACATAAACCCTCTTT
Source organism: Laterallus jamaicensis coturniculus (assembly GCA_022605575.1). Classification (NCBI taxonomy): domain Eukaryota; kingdom Metazoa; phylum Chordata; class Aves; order Gruiformes; family Rallidae; genus Laterallus; species Laterallus jamaicensis. The sequence goes on from JAKCOX010000009.1 coordinate 4,940,817, forward strand.
TTTAATGTGTATTATGATGCCTCTTATGATAAAATATCAATGACCTTACAAATGGAAATAAAAAGATAAATACCTGACCTAAAACCATTATCAACTTAACACTGCACAGAAAATTACTCTAATTCTTCTGCAAAACATCCATTAAAAACTACATGGTGATTTCTACCACAAATACAGAACCTACTAAGCTTTGAAAGTAAAATTGTCTTTCAACATTTGAAGATACACTGACAGTATTAGTTAAATAGTTAAGCACAAACTTTTTCAAATACTTGCATCTTTTTTTTTCCTGTTTTCATTCCAAGTAACATCTTATGTGCACCTTGAATTGGGCAACTGCATGTTGTTGCCTTCCTCTTTTACATTTAGTGTTATGTATAACAAACTTTGCCAATTCACATTTAAATACAGGGGGAAAATATACACAAAGATTCTAATGCATCAGCTGATCTCTCTCAAAGATCTCACAGCTCCTGTCACTCAGATCATGTAAAAACTATATAATTTTTTTTCTCAGATATTCTCTTAATATCTGAACTCCATTTTCACTAGAGAATCAGAGTTAACCTATACAACCTGGTAAACTTAGCATACATTTACTTTTCCAGATATACTTAACGCTCCTCTAATAATGGGTGAACACATGTAAGATATCATGTCTACTTTCTGCTCTTTTAATTTCTCCTGATTCTTTGCTTAACCTGGAAAAAAAATCTCAGCAACATCAACGTGACTTGAGGTCAAAGTAAAAAAAATATTTAAATCAGGATGTCAAAAAAATACCATTAATTCCAAGTTGTAGAGCAAAGTACTTTGAAGTTTTATTTCTTGCATTTTTTTTACCCCAGGCCACAGTTTCACAATACCACACTAGATATCTATCAAATTAGGTAACCTAATAAAAACAAATTTTATTTTTAAAAAATTCTGTACTTGTACATGTCCCTGAAAAAAGCAGAGAACTCACAAACACACACACAAAAATTCTGGTAGTGTGGAGGTCTCATTTACAGTTTGATTTCATAGCATCTTCTGACACTCACTCATCACAAGTTCACAACACATCTGAGGATAAAGTGAATAATGCTCTACACACACTTAAAAAAAGATAGTAGGAAAGTATTAGCATAATTATCCCACAAAAGATCAGTCCTGCTACTGATGTTTAACTTCAGCTTTAAACTTCTGACCCTTGCACAGCCTTCTCTCCCTGGGTCCATTAGCAGGACAATGAGCCCGCAGCTTTCCAGGTCTTCCAAATTGCTGAAGGTCAGTTGGACCAACTCAGTTAATTCAACAGCAACACCCCAGAAAAGAGAGTTTCATAATTTGTAACAAGGTGAGACTGGACTGCAGAATCACAAAGTTCCTCTCAGAAACACAGTTTGACAAACATATTATACATTCCACTTTTTTTTTTCCCCCCAAGGCTCAATGTCTATGAGTAACAAGCATTTACCTGTTTGCTTGGAGGTAATACACAACCTGTGATGTCAACACACATAAACAAACAAGGTATCAATAAGAAACTTTTTAATAACCCATTGTTCTTTGGTAGAAATGTAAACCCATTTCAGAGAGCAGCACAGAATCTCAGAAAAAGGGACATTATTAAAGAAAAGAGCCTGTCCTGAAGTTTGCTACGAGGCGATGCATAGAAACTGGCTCTGTCACACAGCACGTTCTTACACCAAACAGGCATTTAAAAGGTCACTGTGCAGGTGGTGGTATCCACACCTTAACCATATTGGCCACAAGCAAAAGCTCCCTGGGTCAGAAGATCGCTAGCCAAGTCATTTTCACCTTTATGATTCCTTACTGTCACTGAAATGGAGGCACCCGAGTTCACAGAGTTCTCTTGCTGTTGATAGCTACGACTGCTTTCAAAAGCAAGCAGTGCTCAGGATATGGGCCCTGATGAAATACCTGGCCTTGCCACATCTCAGACTTTGTTCCATGATACCTGCAACCCTACCCGGGTACAACTAATCCCAAGAGAACACTCGTAGCTTACTATTATGAGCCAAAAAACACCTAATGACATGTGAGGAAGAAATAAGGGGAGAAAGAAGAGTTGGCCAGAATAACAATCTTGACCTCCTTTAGTTTTAGGCTGAGGAGTCGGTCAGTTATAGAAACAGGAACATTTGTGCACAGCCATTAACTGAGGTCCACAAAGGCAGAAGTTCATCTGGAGAGCTCTAGGCGTTCAAAAAAGCAAGTGATCTACTGACCATCATGGGAGTCCCAAAATCCAAAGAAGCTCCTTACCAACCCACATCCACCAGTTCTACAGGATAGAAACATCTAAGGAACAAGGTCTAGTCAATGATCAGTCTTCCTTTCTAACCACTCTGAGTTCAAGCGACTACACGCTGTGAAGCACCTTGGGAAGGAAACCAAATGACAGAAAACAAAGAGTATGTCAAGATCTCCATGCATGAAGTACATCAAGGGGAGAGATTACAGACTGGGAATGGGTAGAATCATCTTACAAATCAGCCTCACCTAACGTGTTAGTGCAGGGAATGGCAAAAAAATAAACAGTTTTACCTATGTTTACAATTTAGGTTGTTACAGCTTAAAACAAAAATTTGCTTGTGGTGAGATTAAATCAGAACTTTTCATGAAAAGGTCCAGATACAGAAGACATCTCTTATTTCAGCCTTGAGAGTGTATGTTCCTTTTCTCCTACAATCTTGAACATAACAGCTCTTCTGAAGAGAAACTGTTCAGAACACTCTGTTTCATTAGTGACATCCCATCCACCATAATATAAACAAAGGATCAACGATAACAACAGTAACATGTTGACTTTTGTAAATTTACTGTCTCCAGAAAGTAACAAGTGCAGACCAAGTGAGCATTAATAAAATGCTACATTATGGTTCCAGCTGATCACTGTTAACTATAGCTGGGAGAAAATGTTTAAGAGGGGACCAATAGCATACATTTGGTGATAGAGAAAAACCTCAAGAAGTTCTTAACTCAGAATGGTCTGACAATACCGATACTGCAAAAAGGGGTTGCCCTGTCACATGGAAGAAGGCAGAGTTATCTCTTTAAAGCATCATCTTAACACCACGGAAGAGCATAAGTTCAGGAATATACTCCCCATGGGTGAGAACTTGCCAATACCTTGCTATCTGAATAACTGATTTATTCTAAAATTGTAACAACTTCATAGCCCCTTCTGTACCCATGTCCTCTGCACTGCTTCCAGGCAGTGATTACCATTTCCACAGAACACTTTGGCTGTTTCCTAATAATGTCATTGTCCCCATTTTCCCACCTCTTTGTTCAAGTCAGCTCGAAGAAGAGGAGGAATTTCTTATCAGATCCATAAATTAAAGACCAGTAAAATATGGCACAATAGCCTTTAACTGGCAGAAATAATTCAGCACTAAATTGGAATCAGAGCCAACAGTCCTTGGGGGGTTATCCTGGATTGTGGGGTCATCTCATTTTGAGGTAGGAAACTTTCTCCTCTGCACAACTCATGTTCTTTCATTCTTTTAGCACTGCTAGTACTCTTCTTCCTGTTCTTCATCATTTTCCCTGTAAAGACCATTGCTTTGACCCTAAACATTTTGAGCTTCCTTTTTCCTCCTCTCCCTCCCGTCCCATTCTCTCTTTCCTTACTCTACTTCTGCTACCTACTATTTGGGTCATTCAGCAACGTGCAGAGGCAATCCATCTCAGGGATATGTTCACAGCTGAAAGAGAACCTGCCAGAAAACGCGGCCAGAGAATAAAAGTGTGAACTGCATCATTCACCAGAACGGGTATTCTCATTTCCACACTCAACTGCTTGTGGGCCTACACCACAGACCAAGTATGGTAGTTCTTAGTACTGCTTCAGACGTCAGATCTTTTTATTTCCAATCCCTGCCATGCCACCACAGATGAAGATACCAACCTTCCATTATTTTTCCTTCTGTATTCAAATCACTGCGTTAAGAACTAAACATTTCCTCAAAGATTATCCTGGATTAGTTGAGGAGCTGCACACACCTCTTCCTTTGCAAAAGATCCACCTTTTTTTGCAAAGTTAATAATTTTGCAGAGTTCTAGTCAATCTTATTTTTCAAAACCCATGCTTGGAAAAGTTCTCAGTACCAATGAGCATTATGATACCTCAGCTATTACGCTGAGTACACCTCCAAGAAATTAGTCTGGGAAAGCTGATCCCTGCGTTGCTTCAATACCCAACCACCTCTGCACTGTATTAGCACATCCTAAAACAGACAGTGAGCAATTAGCAACAGAGACAAACACTTGTATCTTGAGAACTCTCTGTTCAAATAAATCCACATTTAAGACAAGTTAGACCTACCCGAGTTCTGCCTAAGCATAATAAATGTCAAGCACGTGGGATTTTAGAGTTTAGAACAATCATCTTTTAAGCAATGAGCAAATGCCAACCTGAACTCTAAGTGAACTGCTGCTCTGCTGGAACATCACTTTGCCTATTGTCTTCACGCACTGCATGTAAAGTGACTGCCTGAGAATGTGAAGGTACAAGGGACTTGCTCGCTCTTGGAATGAGGAAAACAGAGAACCCAGGGAACAAAGGGAAATTACCTGCAGCAGCTACCACAGAGAAAACAACTCAGTTATAAATATCCCACGCTAGTTCCTCCTCTAGAGGAACTATATTATTGTGGAGGAATTATACTATTAAGAATGGTTACTTCAGAAGCTATTCTACAATAACTATTCAGTCAACTTCCCTGTACAGAAATGCCAAACTACTTTCTCTCAAACCAAAATTAAGCCTTAAACTTAGAAACAACCACCCTCTCACATCCTGTTCACTAGGCTGATACACCCAGCAGACAGAATCCTAATGGACTTTGCTAACGGACAGAGCTGCACAGAAGATAAAGTGCTTAGGAGATGACATAAAATGACTTCTGGGTGCCATCTTTCCCAACAGTTTGCAGTCCTTTAACATGTGTTGCCTGTCACGTGGCTGGTCACACGTCAGAAATGGAGCAAGAAACCTGAAGAAAGGCCAAGAGTAGGCTTAACTGTTCTGGCACTGTTGTGCCTGTCTTGGCTATCTTCTTCCCTGGATGAGGTGCAGAAGGAGGTAGACACTGGACAGGCCTTGCATGCATATGCTTTATTGCTTTTGTGCAGTAAGGCCTGTATTCAGAGGACACTAGTTCCTTCTGCTGTAGAAATGCAGTGCTAAACCTGTGACATGTAGAGGCTGTGGTATGCATCCCTCCCTAGCCACTTCCAAAATCTGCTATCAGAAAGACTAAATGCTGCTGCTCACCTCAACACTCCTCCAACAAAAGATGGAATTTTTTAAAACTCATGAACAATTGATGATTTCATCCACTGGCAACACTACCTAAAACTGTATTTCATTAACATATAAACATTACTTTTTGAGTATACTCTGGAGAGCCTTAGAACTAAGAAAATTTTGTGAAAGTGAAACTACTTTGAGTTGTTGGGTTTTTCTTAATAAATGAAGGTGAAGATTGCCAAGATTCTCAGCTAAAACCTACAGGAAACAGAGGTACTCTAACTTTCAAAGTCAAAAATCTTATGAGAACTTTCACATTTCTATTCTTGATAAGCAAGCTGCCTAAGAGCATGTCTGAAAAAAACCTACAACCCCACAAGTAAACAGTAAGAACTGAACCTATGTCCAGGCCTTCACATACACCAGAAGCCTCCACCTAGGTGTGTGCTGGACTAAAAGAACATTAAAATTGAGGAGTACTGTGCACAGAGGTTAGGAAACACCAGAATGCTTCCACAGTTTTAATTTAGTCCTTCTGTGTAAATAAATTACAATACTATTTAGTTACATGAATACCCTATTTATTTTAAGGGAGAGAATGGAAGTAGCGCTCACTGAATAGGTTTCCATACAATAGATCTTTTTTATTTTCATTGTATTTGACATATATATTCTACATAGTCATTGTTTTTGTATCCATATAATTCACAAACAAGTTTCCTTCTGCAATATTATTACAAGACTGGATTTTATCCTGTGTCTCCCCATTTTTCCGCAGAACAAGTTAAACACAAAAGGGTTCTATGATTTTAAATTTGAAAGGCTTTACAAAGACAAGGAACTCATAGTAGAGGGTAAAGCTCTGTCTTGCAAATCTCCACAGAGGAGCAGCTTTCCAGGTTAGGTTTCCAGAATTTTGGAAAAGCAAACCAAAGAAGAGGTCTGAAATGGACATTCATTTCTGCTTGCAAACAAAGCCAAACAAGAAGGGGTACTTGATTCTTGTTGGACTAAAGACTGAAAAGTAACAAAGCTCTTTCAAGCAACGGGGCACTAACATAGGAATTGCTCATATATCAAACCAAAGAACCATTCAAACCAGTGTCCTGTCCCTGACAGTAGCCAACTGTAGTCATCTTGGAAGAGAACAGGGCAAGCACACAGCAGTAGCTGTCCTGCATGTTCATCTAGTTTCCAGTCCAGGAACTACGTGAAGCAGAGTCTTTGTGATTAACACGTATATATACATAGTTATCACCCGTCCTTTTCTTCCATGGACTTTCTGAACCACTTTTTGCATTTCAGCTTTTAGCATCCAGAAGATGGCGTGGCAAAAGTCTCCACAGCTGCTCACAGCTGGCATTAAGCACCTCCTCCTTTTGTTTGTTGTGAACTTGCCTTTTTCATCTGATGGCCTCTGCTGGATAGCAACAAACATTAAGACTGCTCTCCTGCAAAGAGGCAATGATACTGACAGTAAGAAATGAGTGAAAGGCTTCACATCAGCAGCTTTGTTTATTCTACTGTCGGGTGACGGGGCGGTGGGCTTTAAGCTTTCTTTTGACACACTGTCTTCAGGTGATACTCCAAGAGAGGACATTCTAGTATTTAGAGAAGAAACATTCTCAATGATGCAGCTGTATACACAACAACGTATTTATTATTGAAGGTTCCATCTTTTTCCAATGCACATCTAAATATTCTTCTGAAGCTTTCCTACTGCGCTGTGGCTCTGTCCAACTCTTCATCATAAATCTGTTGCTTGAGAAACACTGGCCAGTGATTCAGCCCAACATGGTATTTATATTATACCAAATGGGTAAGTGAAAACAGATAGCTTAGCAATCAATACTTAGTTCTCGAATATTTAATAAATCATATTTTTAAAAAGGCACTACAATTCATTTTAAAACTGAAAAAAGTAATTAATTGAATATTCAGAAGAATAAACCCCTCATTTTTCAGACAGCACCAATGCTGGTAAAGATGTTCCAAGACTAAGGTTTTGATACTTAGATTTTCTTTCCCCCTATAGATTTAGGTTTATTTTATTATTTTATGCAATTATTCTAAGGTTACATGGTTTATAAGTTTTCTAACTCAATGAAAAGCCTGACATTTAAAGAGGGAATATAAAGACAGGGGAAATAGAAGATCAACTTTTTTCTTTTAAAATCACAGTGAAAGTTTGTAACAGATCTTAGAATACAAAGAACGAAGAGTGAATGTTATTCCAAGCAAAGGTTTAAAACCAACCACTTAATTCCAACTATGTCAGCATATTTAACACAGGTGAAAGGCCCACACCTGGCCTTCAGTTCCCAGTGCATCCTATGAAAAACACAAATACTGAATGCTGTTTATACATAAAGTTGTCAAATTCAGTAAGTAAAAAACCACAAAGGAGAAAAATTTAATTCATGGTAATCTCATAATAGAGACAACTGAAATGTATTGAAATTTAAGTTTAAAATTGACATGATTTTATGAAAGTCATTCCATTAAACATGCTATAGAAATCTCTACACTCACATTTCAGAAGGCTTCAAGCAAATTCCACTTGAAGTGCACATGAATTATATTTTATCTCAGTTTTAAAACGCAGTAGAAATCACCACGTTTCCCTATTAAAACGAAACATTATTCAACAGCAATTAGATTTACCTCTGGTGTCAGTTTTGTGAAGAGTTTACAAAACAGTTGAAAAATTTAAATTCAACCAAAGTAAAAATCAGATTTAAAACCAGGCTGCTGTTTAACAGTAAAGCTTTGGTCTTCATGATGAGCGCAACTTGCAAATGGCTGCAGACTATCACTCATCTGAACTAACGCCCTCCAATGTTTGGTTTTTAAAACAAAGCTTGTTTAGTCCCAAGTATAAAGAATAAATCACAGAAAAGCTGTCAATTCTCCGGGTACTAAAGCACCAAAGAATACAAATTCATAAAAAATTTTTAAAAGGTTTTTTGTGCACAGATGTTTTTGGAAAGGTATCTCACAAAAAGGAGTTGTCCAATAGAACCGCTTTTACCAAAATTCCAATTCTAACTGAACTCAAAAATCTGCTGACACCAGGGTTATACCTGGTCAAAAATACCCCAGTGAAAGTAATTTCCACCATTAAAATAGTAAAAACTAGGTGGTATCAAACCTCAAACATATACTGATCCCTTTATGCTAGGGGAAAGGGCAAAGAAGGAAAAAAACAAAAGAAAGAAAACCCCACAAAAGCTACGGAGATGGATTTACTCAGTTAAATAATTAATTAAACTTACAGTCAGTTTTACTGAGCTGGATAGAAGAAAAGTGGGTGGTTATGCAAAGAAAGCCCACAATTTGGACAGCTAAGGAAGACAGAGGGAAGGATGGGGAGAGGACTGTAAAAGGTAAACTAATTCATGAGTGAACAGGAGAAAAAGCAGGTTTGGAAAGCAGCAAAAAAAGAAACAGATGCGGATTTAAACAACAAAATATTTTAAGGTCAGATTTCCCCAATATTCTTAGGCAGGAATGATATATAGGACAGGGAAAAAAAAATAAAAATCCAGAGTCAACTATTATAGCTGAGGTGGGGGGGTTGGGTTCTGGTGTTTGCTGGCACTGGAGTGTTTTTTTATTTGGGGGGTGGGAAGACATAAGACTACACTATTTTTAATAGGTAAGTGTGTGTTCTAGAAATAGATTATTCTATATTCACACCACTTGCAGATACTTAGAGAGGTTATTACATTTTAGGAAGTACTGACTTTATTAGCGTTCCACAGCCATGCTTTCTGCATAAATCTGGTTACTTCAATACAAGGCACTTCAATTTTTTTTATTTTTTTTTTAGAAGGACAAATTAAGAGGGGGAAGATCGGGCAGGGTCCTCTTCCATCTATCTACACAGCACCCCGTCCCGGTTTCAAGCTATTCCAGTGAAGATTTTATTTATTTATTTTTTAATTACCCTGGTGTACACACACACAGACACACACTTGCACATTTTCCAGCCTACATATATACACACACGTACACACACACACACACAGAGGGGCAAGACAGCGCGAGGGCGAGATGGCAGAGCAATTAAATGCTCCTTTCGGCTCTGCTCTGCAATCCCTGCCTGCCCGCAGTACGCGGGCGCTGCTGCAGATCATTAACTGCTCATTTATCACCGCCGCTCACCAGGCAACACAATGCAGCAGAACGGCGCGCGGAAACCACCCCGAACCCCAGCAACAGCGGGTAATTAGCATAGCCTACCACCAAAAGCCCGCCGCCTCATTGGACGGCTTCGTCGGCCGGGCGGCCAATGGAAGGGGGCTATGCAAATCGCGGCCCTCAGTTGCCAGGGCAGAGCCGCTGCCTATTGTCCAATCGGAAAACAAGCAATAAACAAGAAATGCAATTGAGCTTTGTCACATTTTCAAGTTGGTGTTAACGCTTTCAAGTTTAAAGCAAAATTAGCTCCATCTACCGAGGATTAGACTCATGTTCTACATTTCACCCCCACAGCAAGGGCAGGGCAATGCAGTAATGATACACGGGGATTACAGCTAAGCGCTGCATTAGGATTTAAACTTCCCTTCCCGCAAAATAGCTCTGCTCCGGGACAGCCTGAGGAACGCGCTCCCAAGGGCTGCGACGTTAGAACAGCCAAAGACCACCACATTCAGACACTTCCGAGCGTGGTATCTCTCTGCTAAAATTCTTCAGAGGGATCCACGCAACCGCTAAGAGCAGGAAAGTTCCCTCTCGCTGGCTTGTAAAATCATATGGGCTGCCATACTGTATCAGACAGTACGTGCTACTTATAGCATCCCCCTTTTCACAGGGACTACATTCCTGGCCGATTGTTTGGTTTTAACGAAGAGGAAGAAGACCACAGAAAGAGCCTCCCCAGAGCAGTCTATGATTCTGTGATTATTTAACCCCACTGACAGATTTTAAGTAAATGAGTCCCCGCACGTTTATTGGACCAAACTGAACCACCGGTAAAGACAAGAAACTGAAGGATCGCACTAGAAACAGCCGTTTTCCCCCACCAATTTCACAAATTACACTTATCTGAAAGAGTCATTAAGTGTCTCTGGCTACGACAGTGTGAACAGAGGAGGTCAGCAGCTCCTGACCATCATCACCACTTCCAGCACTCCTCAGGAGGTGCCCTTCCCACACACACAGATGTGTATTTTGAAAACCGGCATCGCTCAGCCCCCTTCAAATGAAGTCTCTAAATGCAAAGACTGACAGACTTACTCTGGAAGCAACTGCCTCTCTCTTCAAAAGCAGAACGCAGCTGCACAGCTTCCCTCTACACCGCGGCGGACGCACAAGTGATCCTGCGCATGTTTTACCTCACTTTCCAGAGCCCGGCGGTGATGTGAAAGTGCTACTGCAATTCACTCACCTGGAAGATTGGTGTTTGAGTGTTTCTTGTTCTCCAGTGCTTGTGGAAGGTGCCTGACACTGGCAACTGACATCTCCTGTCCAGGTACACACCAGGTACAGGATATAAAGCGGTGGCGGCAGCGGCAGCAGCAGCAGCCTCTGTGTCTCAAACCCTCAAAGGATCGTGGCACTATTCTGCCTGCCGATCGGCTAAAGGAGGGCTATGACTTTCTGTCAGCCACTAACCTGGGTCACTGCCGAAGAGGAGAGAGGCTCTATATTTCTTTGTCAAGCTCTGTGACACTCCAAACTTTGCAGATCTCAGTCACAGAATCTCCGTTTAGAAGTACCTAAAACGTCAGTTCCACAGCCCCGTGCTAAACAGAAATTAAAGTTTTTCTGGCTCCCTCATTTAGAAACAGTAACTTCGTTTTTGGAAACGTTAGCAATAGTAAAACTACTGAGGTATTTCCTTGCATGTCCTAAAGCAGACACAATTATCTAAGCATGTGCACCAACCCCTCTGACACACACAAAAATCAATTCCACCTTTTTTTTTAATCACATGTTAGCTTTTTAAACTAAGTCACTGCTTTTTGATTTATGCTCATCTAGCAAACCCTGTAGCGGTGCAGCAACAACAGCAGTGAGCAGCAGCAGAGTGTTATCTGACCACAGGCTTACAAGATTTTCCAAGCAATCCAGCCTGGGCCAGTACTTTGCAACACTAATCCTTCTCCTAGTCTGCTCAACTGTCCTCGCGAAGTAATACTTTTATCAGCAGTTAAGTAAGAGTTTCTTGTATTGGTGCAGTGCCTTCTCTTTCTCCCACCTCCTCCAAAGAAAATACAAACACCACAAGTGCAAAACTAATTAAAGACTGAATACAAATTACCTGCTACATGGCAGCACGTCAAACCACACAATCCCTACAAGAGGTGAAAAACACCAAATATTTTGTGCCTAATCAATATCTGGGACCAACAGCTCGCCTCACATCTAAACTTCACTTTTCAGATTCTGCATGCATTCCCAGCTGAACATAATATAAGGGCTAGCATAAATATCTGAAGCATTTTAAAGCTCTCCTTTAATCTATTGTACAAATACATATACATTAAAAGAGGAATTTTTTCCTGCGTATAAAAACCATCACGGGAAATAGAATAATTCAAGTCATTTCCCATTTGTAGTTACTGAGGCACAAGATATATTTAAACAGTTGGTACAGAAAAAATGGAAAGCATCTACCATATCAATGTACAGCTAGCATGCCAAACCATTAATGTAAGAGCTAAACAAGGGATGAATACATCATGTGCAATAGTCTCACATGATATAAATTATTCAATACCTGACCAAAGAAAACAGCTTTCAGGAGAGAGGGGGAGGATCTGAAAGTACTTTTGTAGTTTGAATAAATACAGAATTATGAATTGAGACAAAACCTTTCTAACTCTACGCCACAGCTAAATAATCACATGTATCTTCCAACTATTTTACTATGTTTCCTCAATCCAACTTGCATGCTGATGTTTACCATAAAGAAAGATTTAATCTGATACAATGCTGAAAATTTTAAAATACAACCAACTGTAAAAAAATTAAATTACTCGATACATAGGCAAGCATGTATTTTCAGAATTTATGCTATGCTCCCTCCTTCCACTGGCAGGATTTGGGTAATGCATAGCCCTACTGACCCTCCAAGTCTTTACTAGTTTCAAACTGGCTATACAACAATTCATTTGGGATTGCTATGCTGGCAAAAAAATAGCATATCATAAGCTTAATTCATGACAAACAGAAGCCTTTTCTAGACTTAGATACACAGGTAGAAGACTTTTAAAGTGACAAACTGAACAGCAACAAAAAAAATCTACCAGTGTAAATTACACCTCAGTTCTGGGGAATCTTACTAGTGTAATGATCCCAGGGAATGCCTTCAGCAGCTGATTTCATACATGATCTTAAAGTATTTAATTTCACTCAAACAGAAATTTATAGTACATAATTTCAGCAACTAACAGAGCAGCTAATTGTATCTGGGGACAGTACACTGTCTTTATGCTCTATTAAAAACAGAAATTCTGATATAGTTTCTATAAAACACAATACTCCAAATCTCCTAGGCATACTGTCCATATTAATCCGTATTACAGTTCTCAGTAACATTCAAAAAGGTCTTTTCCTCATGCCAAAGTACACTAGAAGTACCAGAACTATTTTCTTCTATGAGATACTTGTAAACTGTAACTAACACAAGCTCTAAACTGCAACTAAATCATTTTTCTGCTGTGTTCTCAACGATTTGTAACTGGTATTCTGACACCGGCATTTTACAACAGACCTCTCAAGCCAGCCCTTACTTCCTGGCAAACTGCATCCAGACTTGTCAAGTCTGCAAGTAACAAACTTCGCAGTAAAAAGTTAGACCTCTTCCATACCTAGGGACTGATCATCACAGAGAACTCCAGCTAAAACAAGAAAACCCAAGGTTCAATGAGCACAGTGAAACCTCACAATTCCAAAGCTCTTATTTGCAAGGCCAATGTCCCGCCTTTGTAGTAATTTCTGTATTTAGTATATCTGCTTTTAAGTAATTACTTCTTTTGATTTATTTTGAAGTACTAGCTTTCAATGAGAAAAAACTTAAGTATGGTTGAAAATGTACTTGCAGCTAGCAAAGACCAAGAGATAGTGATGCCAGGTTTCATTCACCCAAACAACAATCTGACTCCAAAATGGGGTTCACTGTAAACTGTATTCATTTCTCTCAAGTAGTACAAATTTTAAAACAGAAAAGTTAAAAAAAAACCCCAAACAAATCACCACATACAAAACAAAGCCCCCTGTATCACTTCTCCAGTAGGATAATACCATGACCTAAGACATTATTTTTGAAGTGTAACTTACGTATTTCCTTCAAAGGCTGTTTCTAGTATAGACTAAGTGGAATGTATTAAAAAATTACAGTTAACCAACCCCAATAATTATGATGATAGCATCACTATTCAAGTACCAGACTTGCACAAATTTAAAACCTTTAAATTCTGTTTACATCTTTGGCTACATGCCTCTATAAATCTTATTCCCAGGTTACAAAGTCACTGTAAGGAGTGACTGGAATTCAAGTTTGCCATGACTAGGTTCTTCCTTTCCAAAAAGTGCCCCCTCTCTATGGACATTATGGAAGCTGCAATGAGTTCCGACTGCCATACTTAAACTGTAACATTTAAGCTTCTCTTTCCATGAGTCTCTGGTTTCACATGCCAATTCTCAGAGCAAACTACTGAGAGCAGCCCATCACATGCATCTGCAGCATCCATACAGAGAGCAATGAAGAGACAGTGAGGTAAATTCTGGCCACCAGAAAAGAAAGCTTGCTTCAATGGGGATGCAGAAACGGGGTGGGGAGGGAAGAAATCATTCTACCATCCCCTGAAGGATATATAAACTACACCAAGAAAGAAATCACACCAAGTGGTTGGACACAGCTTTGGGTTTGGTTTGGGGTTTCTTGCCTCCACAGAAGTGCAGAGGGAGAACAACATTCCAGCTATGGAAAAAAACTTGAATGTTTTTAAGGGAAGGGGATTATGTAAAAATATTAATAGGATCCAAACACTAAACAGACAACCAATTCTTCAAGGTTCAGCTAACAACTGTGTTCTGTGAAAAGATCATCACAAGTTCAGTTCATGGCATAAATGCTAACCAAGTTCAAACCCCCGCAGGCTTTTAATTCTTGTGGAGTTCCAAACACAACTGTGCCAGTGGTCTGGTCAGAGTATGCTTCCAGTTCATGAGCACAGAGTGAACATTACATCTATAGGCAGCAGACATGACTGTACTGTAATGCAAAAGAACCATGATCTCTTAGCAGGTCACGTTACCTAGGATCTAGGCACTACAAGTCAAGACAAGTGAAACAATCAACACACCATCTCTTTAAAAGGTTTGGTACCAATGCATTTCGAAGCTGCAGCATTACAGTAAATCTGAAGAATCAGAGAATGAAATTTAATTTTACCTGATTTAGAAACAAACTAAAAAAAAAAAATTTAAAAATAGAATCTCACATTACCTAAAAAAAAGACTAAGAAATACCAGAACAGGAAACGTAAGCAACACTGCAATAAGGCACGTTATCATTTCAGCTTTATGGAATGAATGGGCACATATAGCCAAAAACTGTGAAACATCCCATTTCATGGGGTAGCAGCTACCACAGTAAGGACCCTGGCAAACATAGACTTGAAGATGCACATTTTAACAGCACGGCTCTTCTCCAGCAGTAGATGCTAAGTTAAGAGGGCAGAAGTTTGAAGTGCCCTCCTCCCCATGACTGAAACAGTATACATATGTCTTTGTTAAGCTGTTGTGGAAAAAGATACTTGAAAAGGGGTACTGAAAGAATGTTACCAAGAGCAAGGCATAAATTAGAGCAGCCATAAAACATCTTCAAGGTACAGAGGTACTTTCTGTTACTACAGTTGGGGGGGGAATCTAAAATAAGCATAGTATCTGTTAGCTATAAGGTGTTTGCAAAAGAAAATGAGAACTTGGTAACTTAGTATCGTCGTGAAACAGACTGCCATTGAGCTCAACTTTTTACCAAGTGCATCTAAGAGTTTAAAATTCTGACCAAAAAGAGTGATACTGTTTATCATGGTCCAGAGCCACTGCAAAAATTAGGGACTTCCTGCAAAATGAACAGAAAAAAATCCTAAGCACCTGCTACTGCTTTGAAGCATCAGTCATTATGCCAAGCAGCAGCAACACATGAAGCTGTTATTTGCCAAAGCATCTGGGTTGAAAGCAGTACGGTGTTGTTCGCTGGCGCTACTGTACAAGCTTGTACAAAACTGTTTCAAAATGTCAGTCAATCTCAGACAGGCTCTTCAAGATTTCTGTAGGAATTTGCAGAAATGCTACAGTTCTTAGCAACTTTAGAAAGCCCAACTGCATACAAACAGAAGACACCATAGAGGAATCCCTTTTACTATTCCTCTGCCCCACAAGAGGGCAAGGGGGGCACAACCAGCAGGTCATGGGAGGTGACTGTCCCACTCTACTCCGCTCTCACAAGACCCCACGCAGATGAGCTCATCCAGCTCTGAGGACCCCAATGTCCAGACAAAGTAC
The DNA here is from genome assembly GCA_022605575.1 of Laterallus jamaicensis coturniculus. Classification (NCBI taxonomy): domain Eukaryota; kingdom Metazoa; phylum Chordata; class Aves; order Gruiformes; family Rallidae; genus Laterallus; species Laterallus jamaicensis. The sequence goes on from JAKCOX010000009.1 coordinate 4,956,601, forward strand.
ATGGACCTGTTGAAGTGAGTCCAGAGGAGGGCCACGAAGCTGGTCAGAGGGCTGGAGCACCTCTCCCAAGGAGAAAGACTGAGAGAGTTGGGCTTGTTCAGCCTCAAGAAGAGAAGGCTCTAGAGAAGACCTTATAGTGACCTTCCAATACCTAAAGGGGGCCCCTACAGGAAAGGTGGAGAGGGCCTGTTTACAAGGGTAGTAAGTAATAAGACCAGAAGTAATGGCATTAAAACTCAAAGAGGGTAGATTTAAATTAGATACTGAGGAGGAATTCTTCAATTTGAGGGCAGCACGGTGCTGGCACAGGCTGCCCAGAGAGGCTGTAGATGCCCCATCTCTGGAAGTCTTCAAGGTCAGTTTGAATGAGGCTTTGGGCAACTGGTCTTGCGGAGGATGTCCCTGCCCATGGCAGAGAGGTTGGAACTAGATAATCTTTAAGGTCCCTTCCAACAAACCATTAATGTGATTCTTTGATTCTATAACCTCCTATCCCTAACATCTCTAGAAACACAAAGGAATGTACAGAAATGGGAAAATGGGCTTTGCCATTATATGCAGGTAGAAAGCATGGTAGACGCTTGAGGGTGCCTCAGTACTGGCCACCTTTAGCCAATAAACCAGTGTTTCAAAATGTCAGCAACAATTAAACATTATGCTACAAAACATGAATCATACTGAAAAGCAGAGCTACACAGAGACTGATGAACAAACAGTATTTAAAGGACTCAAGGCAGAGATAGCTTCTTTATACACTGACAATTATTTCACTTTGGGTTCCACAATTGTAGAAAAGATGGGAGAGTAATGTAGCCTGATCTGTCTTCCTACATGAACCCATCCCAAAAGCCATGAAGGGATTTCTCTGAAATGCTTTCAAATAGAGAAAGCATGTCAATCCATCATCTTAGGCATGAGAAACAAGTTTGTAAGAGCAATGAAGTCCCCAACCAGCTCCACTTCAACCCCAGTATTTTTTAGGGAAGTCCTCAGCAGTGGGACACTAAGCACATTCGTATTCAGCCATAGCACTGTGTTTTCTACAGACACAGAAACTTTGATAAGGTTGGTGCAGAGTGGAACTGCAGAGACTGCTGTTTCAGTTGTATATGCTGTTTTTCTTTCAACTCTGCCACACTCGTGGGTATGGCAAATGGTCCCTGAATTCTCAGTGGGCCTGAAAAACTTGGGAGACACCTGACAGCAGAAATGGAGATTAACCTCTGACCACCAAGCAAATCAGAGCAAATTAGTCTGCACCCGTGCACACTGCAGACTAACCTTCAGGAGGCCAAGTACCCCTTCTCAAAAGCCACAGGATTTAAGACACTTACCTCTGAGCATGAAAAAAAGTTATCTGAGGAGAGAATCCTGCAACCCTGTTCATAGTAAGGGTGTTGGAATTTGATGATCTTTAAGGTCCCTTCCAGCCTTAACCATTCTATGATTCTGTGATTCTGGATTTGCCCATGCTCCTGTCTTGCCTAGGGTTTAAAGCTCCAATAAATAGAAGACTGAGCTAGACTGTGCTTATCATCAAAAAAGAGAAGGCATATCTTCCTGTCATGGGGAGAACGGCTCCACACAAGAATGTGACCTGGTAGACTAGCAAAGGCTGTAGGAACCTACGTTGAAGCATTTCTCTCCAGATTTCCTCTTCCACATTTCCAATATCCTATTTGAAGAGGGGACAGGAAAAAGCTCTTGTGGGTAGAAGCTACATTTATTTACAGAAATACAGGATCAAGAAAATTCAGTGTACTGGTTTAGTGATGACAAAAGAAAAGAGTTCATCTAATCCTGACATGTTCAAGAAATAACAAAGTGGGTACGTCTGGGCTAACACGTGCCAAGTAAGAATGCAAACTTTGTATTAAATACTACTAGGAGGAAATAGCAAAAACAATGCAGTCCCTCAAAAAACCCCCCAATAGATCAACTAAAGTCCCCCAAATGAAAATAAATGGCTACAGTTCCACTTCTACCTTTGCACTTTTATCTGTCACTGAACACTCTCCTGTCTTTCCTTACAGTTATCAGCTGTACAATACAGCTATCATCCTTTTTAAGAAACCATGCAAACATGTTTCTGCATATGGAACAGAATTTTTAGAAGTTCCCAACACTGACCAAAATTCCTACTGAGATAACGTGGAGCTTTATCATCTGGTTATCACAGGCACATAGCTGCACAAACAAAGCTTTTGAAAAGCTCTTTAAAAAGAATACAAATTTATGCATCTATGTCCCAATCTGTTTCTACTTGCCTTTGGTGTAACTGAGTATGCTGCCAAGAGTTATTTACTACTACCAAATATTTTTAATAGCTATCTATGTACATAATCTATAAAGTTTGCAGAGCTACTCTACAAACTAGATTCAATTCCAAAACTGGGGAAAGATAGATGCCTTCCCACTTTCTCTCATTTTACACGTTAGCTTGAGTCTCACAAGCAAGATTCAGCTAGTTTTTGATGACTTCGATAAAAGCAGCTAATATTTCTACTCGGTTCAAACAAATAAGGAAAAGCTTTAAGAGGAACACTAGAAGACTTTCCAGCCCTCTTCAACTTGTGTGTAGATTTGTGTTCATCAGCAGAAGGGGCAATTTGCCTGGAAGAAATGCATGCATGTGTGCACGTGCCTACTAGTTTATTTCTGAATTCTGAAGAACACAGTCTCAAAGGATAAGGCTGAGAATCAAGGAATGTGACTTGAAGAAAGATCAATAGTCAGTAGACCCATGCATACAACCCCCTTCTGTAATCAAATAGATTAGATACTACAGTCATCCCGTCTACTCAGATGAGGAACTAGACAGACAGGATTTAATTACTGAAGGACAGAAGCATGTCAGGCATACAAATTCATACTTAGAAGTTAACATGCTTGTCCTCTCCCCTGTAACTGTACCGACGAACCCAGAATGAGCTGGAGAAAAGAGGCTGACTCTTTAAAAAACATCATACTGATGCTTCTCCATGGAACATCTTAGACAGATGTTTCTAAGAATTTTCTAAGGCATTTTTCACTTTCTAAAACTGATCAATGCTTACAGACAGTTGTCATCTTTAAATGGACTTTGATAATACAGAAAGGACCTGAGACCTCTGTCACGCGTCTCATTAATCCAAAAGGTGCGATACCTGTCTAATTACCTGGTTGATTTGATGAAGTTCAGCTATTGATTAGATAAATAACCATGGAAGCTAACCATGAAAGGAGACCAAATCACTTTAAGTAGCATGTTACATAGACTTGCTCATAGGACACCAATTCACTTTTCTCTAAATTGATCAAAAGGCTTATCTAAGAGGGAGATTAACCATCTTCTAATGGTTTACTGCAGCTTCTTAGAAAGACAAAGCTACAGCTAATCTATTATCAAGGATAATGTGAACTTTTGATTCCAAAAAGAAACTGCTAATAAACTCAGGTTTTTGGAAAAAAAGTGTGATACAAAGTAAAACAACAGACTATAGTATTAAAGCACTCTTAAACTCTTAAATTTGTAGTATTAAAATGCTCTGAAACTGAGCAACTATATTTGTGCCAAGCAAGAATTCCAGTCTCTTTCCTACCAACTCGAATAGATTTTAAATTCATATTGCAGAGACTATAGATCATGGAGTTACAGGATACAAATTATTCCTGAGCTGTCTTGATATACATGGAATGTTTACATGCATCCGAGTTGAATACCTGTAGTCAGAGTGAAAGACTTCAAGTAAAGACATCACGATAGATCTGGCGGTGCTTTTTAACCCAAATCATCGCTCTAGACAAAGTTAGCTCCCAAATTCTATTTAAAGAAACTTCCTTCTATTGAAAAAGTGGGGTATTCAGCTAGCTACGTTTTGGCGGCACTTTTTCTGAAGAGAGAGTGTCAAAATTTTTGCATTTGGATGGCAGCCTATAGAGCCTGGATTTCTCCCAAGAAAAAAAACGATGAAGTTTCACTTCTTGCCTTCCCCTGGAGCTTCACATGCCTCCAGACATAGAGGAAAACACCAAACAAACAAAAAACACAACAACTCATTTTTGCCTTTCTCAAGATCCAAACAGTTGTTGCCTGGGGCCTTTTGCTATCAGTATCTTTGTAGGAATACAAAGATGAACACAGCATTCTAAACTGAAGCTGCAGAATCCCCACTTGAAAATTGACCAATTGATTTGGGTGTGAAACAGGCTCTTTTCCTGAGGAAAATCTTTTTTCTTCAGAAGAGAAGTCATGAAGATCCATAAACTCAGACTAAGCCAGAGGACAAGAACAACTTACAGATACCACTTGGCAGAAGGTGGAAGAAAAGAGAACTTTTGAAGAAATACTACAGGAAAGCAACACAAAATTCTCTCAGGCTTTGTAAGTGAGAAGGAAGAAAAAAAAATATTCCTGCAGCTATAGGTAAGGTTTTTTTATATATATATAAAGTATATTTTTATAAAGTATCTATATAGTATATACATAGAGAAAGGCAAACCAACTTTTCTTTTTCTTTTGACCAGGAAGAAGAAAGGAAAGAAAAAAATAAATGCAGTCTTCTGCCAAGACAACAGTGAGTACAAAGGGAAAGGGAAAAGGATTCTACTCATCCTTCTTTAAGGACTAGTAAACTGCAGACTTACCATGGAACTAGCAGCTGTGTACATCTATACAAACAGATTCAGATGGGCCAAGGAAGGTTCCCAAACACAGGACTACGATCCACTGTGTTTGTAAAATGTTAGAGCATTCATAGCATCCATTCCAACTAGCACTCTTCCCCAGTAACTCCTGGGAATGTGTGGCAGTCAGCATGTTCCAGGAATCCTTCCCACTAGGCAGCTTTCAGGCAGTCACCCAGTTTTACAGGCTAGGACAGTTAACTAGCACAGTTGCATGCTGTTCCATGCGATCGGCTTCAGTAGCTGGGAACATTCAATTTACTACCAGAGAAATGGGTCTTTTTGTCGGTGAAATTTTATTCTTAAATCTCTTCTGACTACATCTGCTCTTGCAGGTCTCTTGGCATACTTTACAAAAGGTGCCTTCCAACTGTCTTGAGAAAAATCTCCTTCCAAATAGTGAAAATGGAAAAACAAATAGGAAAGGATCAATTGTGAATGTGATTTTTTGAAAAATACTGTGGGGGGCAAAGAACGAAAGCGGCAGGCGTGTCAAAAGCCGCTATCTAAAAACCACACTGCTTGAAGATTTTGGGCTGGTGACTGCTTCTTTGCAAGGTGCTTGGTTTAAAAGAAGCTAGTGCTCTCAGACTGAGATCACAGAACAGGAACAGTGAGTTGATACTGAGAATCAAAGTTTTCCTTCAACATCTCAACATGCAAATTGTTGAAAACTTAATTTTGGAGACAACTCCAGAGATGTGAACATTTGGCTTAAAAGGAACACCAGCTTTTGTATACCACCTCCTGAGACTAAGCATCAGGAATATATTTAAAATACACAGTACAGATACATAGAGTTCTACTCAGGTTAAGTCTCCAAGAATTACTAAGCACTGTAAAATGATTTCATTTTACAGCAGGAAGTTTTAGAAATGTGTAACTTAGTATTAAGAAACAAGAGTAAATCAATTAACGGAGTACTGCTCTTTTAGAGTTTTTAAAGAGTTAACACATAGCCCATTGAACACATCATCCGAAAATAAAAATATGGCAAATTACCTAAAACAAAGTTGCAAATGAAAATAAGATGGATTTTCATTGCTTTTCACAGATATTTTGATAAACTTCGGTAAGTGAAATATTTCAAAGGGCAAACTCACCCTCTCATTCCAAGACAGCAAAAAACCTCTCTGTATCACTGGAAGTTACACAGATTTGTTTATAAAGACTGAGTTTGTTTGATTTTTTAATATTTTTAATAAGCTGATCTAATAAAGGTAACCCAATGTTCTGCTTAAAGATATCATTTATCAGTTTTATATACAACCCAAATCTCAGAGAAGGATATATCTACTTCTGAGAGATGTTACTAGAGAATCAGAACTCATAATGTGACTGGTGAAATCACAGATGCTTTTACTAACATCCAAAAATGTGCAGTCTCAGGCCAAGCCACCTAGGCATATTCAGTGACCTTAAAGAAGCACAAAGATTGATAGGAAGTTGTAGTACAGATAAGCTACAGATTTAAAAATGAATCTTCGGCTTCTGTAATCGTTGCTGTCTGCACAGGGATCTTCATGTACCACCAGAAACAGATATTTATTCCTCTGGAATGGTGAGACAGCCCTGAATAACTATGTAATACTGTGATTACAGTCCAATGCTGCTTCTTTAGTTAAATGCCGTCCTGCTGCATAACCAGGTGAAATGTCACTTGTGTCCACAAATCAGGTAAGAATGAAACCAACTTCACCAACCTTTGTAGGCACGATCCTTCTAGTCCATTTCCTGGCAAAGCACATCTATCAATCCTTCTACTTTACAATCCAGAGGCACTGCAAACGAGCGGTAAGTTAACCCCAAGATACTGACCCCAAAGAGGCAAGATGCACAAACATGGAAATTATCGGTGATGTTAGAAAAGGCACTGTGGGACGAGGCAACAGTGCTAGGTTAACCAACTTTAGGTTGGATTCTCTGTTCACACGTTAAGTGGTTTTAATCAGGCAACGAAATAGAAGTCAGGAGTATGAAAGAAAAGACACCACTTAGAAGAACCAGAACGAACCAGTACAAGTAGAACTTCACCGTATGCTTGTATCATCATTTTTTTAAATGGACCCTTGATAACCAATTTGTTAGGAAAACACAGGCACCAACAGATTTCCGTGGGGGAGGAGGAAATCAATAACAAATCTCCCTTCTGTGTTTGAAACAAAACTGCTGCCACCTGGTTCCACCTTTATTACAAGTATGTTCAACAGCTGTCCCTATCTGCAATATATTAAAATCCAGATTTTCAAAGATAAGTTGGTACTTAACTCAGGAAAATGTCAACAGGAATTGGATATAAGTATCAATGGAGCGCTGGGTCTCAGAAACAAGGCTTCAAGCCATCCCTTTGGTTGTGCCGCCTATTACCCACGAACTCTGTTGCCAGAATAACTGAAAGGTCAAAACTCCAAATGAGATGTCTCACCACTGCTCATAAAAACAAAGGATTGTTTCTTGCTGTCTAATCTAATCATTGTCCCCAACAGCTTATCAACAAATACGTATTTTTGAAAATAGCATCAAGATGAAAATCTGAGGACATTCTCAGTTTTACGGTATTTTCCAAGCTTAATTATGTTCCTCAGTACAGAAGGTTTTTAGTAGACCCACTTAAACTATGTCTGAACTGCATCTAGTGACATAAAACGGCTGACAAGTATGTCCTTAAAGTTGTCTTATGGAAGTATCCAAACTAATAAGCATGGATAGTTAACTGCATGTTAAGACATAGAAACTATTGTAAAATCTGGTGAGAGGAACATTTGCTCCCCTATGTACAATTAGGCAAAAAAACCTGTCATCAAGTCTCAGCATATCCCGTGTTGCTTTGATAGGCTGGTAATATACTGGCTTGGCACATCAGTTTGGCATCAAGCTAACAGAAGGTGTGGTTACCACTGTTTGGGATTGTATTTAACTCATGTATCAAGGGATGAACTGAATAGGAAATGACAGGCTGACTAGAAACAGAAAAATCAAAGGGTTTTTAAGAAGTCATAATGTTAAGAAGTCAGAATTCCTACCAAAATCTATCAAGTACACAGGACGGGCTGTTGAGAAAGCCATCCTGTGGCCACTCTCTCTGTACCTTAAAACCTAACCCCAGAAGAATAAAACTGTTTGGGGATGGAGGGTAAGGTCATTCACATGTGACTGTATGGTTTACAAAATAGGATGCCTCCTACAAACATTTATTCCCCTGCTTACAGATTCTACGCAGGATATGCTAGAGAGCTAAAGTGGTTCATGTTTAAGTTAAGCCACGATTAAGCTTGTTTAATGCTAGGGCTGGTCAAAACTGATGAATTCAAGGTATTCCACAGATGGTAAATCCAAATAAAGCTACTGCTGTGTGCAATGAAAGATTTGCACCTTAGGATGTACTTTACAAATGCAAGACTTCAGCTGTGATTCTTAGAAAGCTGTGAAGGGCAAGCTCCTGAACGAGCCATGCCAGTTGCTGAGTTCAAGGGCAGAAACCTCCTCTAGATAGAAAACAATGCCCTTCCCCCAAAAAGCATAGGGCTCAGATTCACTTCGGAGCCCATCCCCATTAACCTCCTAACCCAGGCAAACAGGAGCACTCAGTGAACGCAGCTTGCTATGAACAGTACACAGAACTGGACACCAAAAAACCAAGAGGACAAGCTCTCTGGTATACAATATGATGCATAAGACAGGAACGCTCACAGTAGCAAACACCTGAGCCAGTAAGTCAATACAATACAGCACAATGCCCAGACTATATTAGCAGCTCTAACTGCAGTCTAGCCATCCTATTACTGCGTTACCCAAGAGAACCTTTTCATTCACACACTGAACACTCTGACACCATAGGGGCTTTTTCATTACAGCTGCTCATTTGATGACTTTAAGGGCTACCAGAAAGACTCTATTTGTAGGGTTAGGCTCATGGTAGACCTTGGGCATTCTCCATCAACAGATCGATAAATCTGGAAAAGTATAGTATTTTTTATAATAGTTAAGATTGGAATTCATAATCTGAATTTTAATTTTTCTGTTCAAGATTTAAAACTTTCTCAAGCCTAAGTGAGTCTTTGCTCTTAGAAATAGGCAACAAATGTATGTCAGCTGGAGCTCTACTGTTTATTAAAAAGAAAGGTCCTTGTCACTCAATTCTTTGTTGAAAGTTACCTCAAAAAAGCTTACAGAGAGGGCCACATAAATCAGGATACAAAATTAATAGAAACTGCTTTTCCAAAATATTAAAACTAGAGACATGTGTCTTTAAAATACTTTAATTCCAACCATTATGGAGTAACATAATGCTTTTCAAAGTGCAAACCTCCTCTGACTCTTCTATCTCCTGGTGATCCCCTGAGCTGACATTTCAACTCCACCAACACAGGAGAGGGAGACTTGGGTACAATGGCTCTAGCTCTGCACACCACCCCCCACCCCAGGCCCTCCTGAAGAAACAAACTGCTGTTGAGTACTGTCACCCAATGCCCCAGTGAGCCCCACTGAGCGCACCCACAAACAGCCTAAGAAAAAAATATTTCAATTACTCTTGCTGCAAAACACAAGTGAAACTTCAGACATGAAAAAAACTCAAACCCTGGACAGCTACTAACAAAGCTTTCTATGGGAATTCACAACTATCTCTTAAGAGGAAGAGAGGTACTCTTGCTTAAGAGGAAGCAAATTAAATAAAAAAAGAGGTGTCTCAAGATTTTCTGGTTTAAGATGCTTCAGCCTGTTCCTGAATAAGAAAAGCACCAATACTTCCAATGCCCAAACCCTGGAACACATTTTTTTGTCATTTGCTTCTTCTTAAGATGAGGACCGAGGCTGAAAACTTAAATCTTCAATATCACAGGTACTAAGCAATTTTGGAGGAGGGGGGGGAAAAAATCCCTTTCCTTTTAAATAGGCAACTCCTTTTTAAATATGGATGCAGGAGTCTAACTTTAGCTGTCCAGGTTTTCACATTTCTGATCTCAAATACAGAAAGTAGAGCATTAATCTAGTCTCTTGACTTCAAGGTTATCATTCATTGAGGTCAATGACTCCGTTTCTGAAAAGCAGAACTTCCACTTTCAGAATGATAACTGTTGCCCTTCAGTAAGCAACTGTGTTCAACTCACTCCTGACTGCTGTCTCTCAACCCCTGACAAAAACCCAACAGCCAGAAAGACAGCACAAACAACTCCTGCTAAAGAGTTATCTATGTAAAAATAGCGGTGAACCCTAAAAGCATTCTTATTCATGGGAAGTGCTCATTAACTATCTATATTTAAAACTTCCACTACTAATGAGCAATCCTGTCTCTTACATTATTTTCTTCGGATCTTCTGTTCATCTTAAACTTCTGTTTATCTGTCCAGTCAAAACCTGAATATCCAACAAAAACTGTCTGCACTGATACAGTCAAATATGTGAACAAGTTACTGATGGACAGAACCAGTCTAATTGGAACATCACCAACCAGAAACAAACTCAGAACCAATCCATACTGTGGTTCAGTATGGAATTAGCACATGGGCCAAACCTTCCTTTACAGCTCTGTTCTGGTTTTATGCCAACGTATCTGGGTATGCAATTACTTCAGTGGAACCATAGCTAGTACAGTCATCGTTTCCAAAAGATACAGGTAAATGATAAAAAGGTGATGTCCCAGTAAGTTTCTGGAGTTCCCTGGAAAACTTTAAAGTAGCTCTCAACAAACTAGTTCAAAGGCATACCAACAGATCTGGTAAAACATAATACAGATGAACTTCAAAATGCAGAGCAGCAGTATTGGACACAGCTTATTCTGACTGCAGTATAACAGTGGGGGTTTTTTCCTCTGGTTTGGGGGTTTTTTTACTACTGACATATAAAAACATTCTTCAAAATAGCTATGGGCTCAATGAAATCAGTAGCTAAACTATTACGAATAAATTGCTGAATTTTTATTCTACCCTTACATAAAACTAACATCTGAACACTTGCAAAGCCATAAACTCAACCCAATCCAAGAACTTCCCAGAAGCCTTTACTCTGCATCTGTTCCATTTTAATAAGCAAAGTAGCTGGGGGAGGAAGGGGATGAGGAAAAAAGAAGAAAAAAAAAAACAAGGGAAGTATCTATGCAAGTATTTACAATTTCATAGTTCTTGCACTGTTCTTTTTGAGTAGTACTGGAATGCCTTTTTTCTTTTCCAAACATGAATGGTTTTGTTGGGGTTTTTTGAGAGCACTGTCATCACTTCCAATGTTTTATTAAGCTTGAATATAACATTATAATGCTTGGGTTTTAACTTCTCTAGTGCACTCAATGTATTTTCACAATGAAGAAAGAATTTGATGTAACTACTATTTTTATCTATTTTCTACGTTCAAATCTACCCATGAAAATGTGAATGTAAAGTTAATACATGATAAATTCTGCCACACAAAAATAAAATAACCACCCTACGCTTCTCTCATGATTTTACGTGATCAAATCTCTGGATCAGTTTATACAGGCATAAGAACTGGACAAAGATACTGTGGTATTTATGCACTACAGGCATATTTAAGACTTAACATACAAGCTGCCCTGTTTCAATGCTGCCCAGAGTATGCAGAAATATCCCAAACAAAGTTGTTCAATGGTTTTGTGGGAGATCAAAACCAGGAAGAGTTATTTGTTGTGTTTTAATGTAAAGAGCATCACCATCATCATCAAAAAGCAGTTCAGGGTACACAGACCCTTTATGTTTCCCTTCTGCCTTCAAGAATACTACTTCAACAATAACCATAATCTCCTCTGAGAGGATCAGCATGTGTTGTTAAGGAATGGATCCTTCTGGAACTTGTACTTCTGGTTTAGTAGATCTACACTGGTCCCTTACACTCTCAAATGAGAGATTAGCCCTCTTCTTACAAAGGTTAAGACAAGAAGCTTTAAGCTCTTCAAAAGCTTAAAAATCAGAAAACTAGTAATTTTAGTTACATATTCCTAGACTGCATCTTATCAGAAAAATCAAAACCAAGAAGCTCTTTGTTACAAAACCAATTAAAAAAAAATACCACCCAACCACAGGGTTATACTCTGCTTAGCAGGTGCAGGACAAGATGCAGTCATCACTTCAAAAACATGAACTTTTAAACACAGGATGAATCCTTGCTTGCAAGAGCACAGTGAAACCCCAAATCTGATGCTACCTCACCATAAAAAGTAAACACTTGCTAGTAGCTTATCAGCATTAATAACTATAACCATAATGGTAGTAACAGCACTGGTACCTATGGTTCCTTCCATTCAGAAAATGCCCCAGAAATACTGACTTTCAAAGTACAAAGAAGTAAAAAAAATTCAAACTCTTAGTTATTTTTTTTTAAATCACAAGCCACTTTGTTATCACAACATGCATTTGTAATGTACAAGCATGTCTGAAATACACATTTAGTTTTTCCTATACCAAGCTGGATCTCCATCCTTGCTTTTTGCAGAGTTTCTCATAGAAAAGCTGTATAGAACCTATAAAAAATACAAGTTAACAGAATTTCTTTTTGTAACTTATTGTGAACCTTTCAGTCCTCCAAAGAGTATTTGGAAGTGCCTTTCTCTCTGTGTGTCCTACATATCACAGATGCTAAGAACAGGGCACAAAAAAGAGTCAAACATGCTGCAAATTTGTTTTCCTAGTTAGGCAAGCTGGAAACACAATTCAGAGTCACTATTTCGTCATTATTTCACTTTTTCTTTTTTTAAAGCAGTAGACTTTAATACATTTTTTTGTTTCCAGCTTAAGTAGCAATCTAAAATTCAGAGACAGGGGGAAAAAAAAGAAAAAGAAAAAATCCTCTTCTGCAAAAGGACCGTCTCCCCCAGTTATGCTGTGGTTAATTAGAGTCAGTCAGTTTTTCAGTGAAATGAAGTTATGCCCATTATAACAAAGACTTTATTTACCCTATAAAAGCTCTCATTTTTTAGCCAAAAGTAGCTTTGACATTACCAGGCATCTCTGATCAGTCACCCAGAGCAGTCACCCTCAGAAGCCAAATCTTGTTGAAAATGCAAAAGAACCATCCTCAGTAACCACAAATGCTTTCAATTTCTGGCCTGAGCTCTCACCGTCTACTTTGAACTAGAGAAAGATATCAGCAGAGTCATCATATGACTCTTGCTGTTACTGCATTACAAAATCCTTACAGTACATTTTTTTCATTTTAAGGCATGCAAATCATGTTTATTCTCAGAACCTCAGCATACTAATACGGGCTCCGACAGAAAACTGTAGATAAATCTTACTTGTCTAACTTTCAACTTCTATGACACATCAGAAGTCTGAAACTCATTGTCACAGTGCCACTGTTTTCCATTCTATTTACCAAGGGGCTTCTAAATAAAGAATTTGGGCTTTAGAAGATAAGATAGAGTTACTATTTAAAATTCAAAATCTTGTATACATTTCTATTCTTTAAGATCTTAATTCTACACACTCACCATCAATCAGAAATCCTGATCAAAACTGGAGGTAAGTTTCAAGTTTTAAATCAGATTAATGACTTAAGAAATGTATTTTTCCTCAAAACAGTGTAAGATACATAGAGTACTACTTTGCAATATTACCTCTCCTTTCAGCTGTGGGCTGAACACTGAAGCTTTCAAACCGTTTTCTCAATATTGAAGTTGGGCTCCATTTTAATCTACACAACAACCAAATGACCTACAGTGTTATCAACTGCAATGCCTGCCTAGTAGGCCGAGCTCCACAAATTTAACTGGACATAGGAAGATTCTGAGACTTTAAATGCTATTCCTTTAGATTTACAGATCTAAACCAAATGAAATAACCCTTTAGATTTTTTTCCCCACTTCTTCGTCCCACCTAATTTTAGAACCCTATAGACCCAGTTTTACTTGAGCTATCAACATACAACTTACAAACACTGAACTGAAATGAACGAATGTTTAGTTTTCACAGAATGAAATATCCACTTAGAGCATCTTGGCCTTAATCCAACATACTCCATGTAAATATACCCTCCAAAGCTGTTTATGCATGAACAGCTGATGCAACTGAAAACTGTCAATCAGGAGATGATCTGCATGCATACATAAATCTAGCCATTTCCCCAAGCCCCAAGGTTTCATGGGTTTTAAAGCTGAATAAGCAAACAAAAGAGCCGTCTTATAAGTAACTTCACTCTTACAGGCCTCAAAATTGAACACAACACTCTTCATTTCTTAAATAAGGGTATTTGGGTATAAAGAACTGCACCAATTCTCCTGCACAACCTAAATTTTACTCTACTTTTGCTGATCACATCGTTCATGTCAAAATATTAACCATCTCTCCAGAGGAAGAGCACTGCTAAAAACAAGCTACTTAATCTGCACATACACAACTTGGCACTTACAGTATGCCAATTAGCAAAAAGCCCACCCCCAAAACAAAACAAAAAAAACCAAACAACCCCACACCCCCTCAAACAACAACAAAAAACCAAACAACCCCACAGCCCACATAAAACAACTTTCAGAATGGCTAGTGACTTTCAAAGATCCTCAGTTCCTGAGAAATCTTAGAGTAACTTAGCTAAGAGTTCCCTAAGCATTAACTCATTATGGTCTTTTCTTGGATGGATCCGTAACATTTCTTTAGGAGAAAGTTCATGTACGATTGAGACAGCGTGTCACTCAACAGGTGCCCGACCTCACTGGCAAGTGGGGGCATTAAAATGGAGTAATAACAAGCAAGTATTTTCAGCATCTTTAAAAGCAAATCCTTTTTGTGCATTAAACTTTGGAAACAATATTCAGGGAAGTCATTTTCTTCCTGGACAGTTGGAAAAGAGTCTCAAAGAGCAAAGAAAGATTTTGAAAGTCCGTAAGTTCTTCAATATTCTACTAAGGTTGGCACATCATTTTGGGGGTACAGAGAATGGAACAGAAAAAATAAGACAAGAACATCAAAGATTTTCCCTTCTAAAATCCCTTGAAAATAAAATCACCTGTATGCATCGTCTTCTTTCAAGTCTCATATCATCCTGCAGGGGTGTGGGGGACGGGGGGAGTCCAGCAGCAAACAACACTGCAAAATGAAGAAAAAAAAAAGAAGTAAATGTAACTACAACCTAATCAGACAATGAAAAAAAAACACCCCACCAAACCCCAAAAAACCCCAACCCCAAAACAAAACAAAAAAACCCAAATCTATTCTACCACATTCTGTCTACCACACAGTGTTTGGGTGCTTGGTTCCACCCTAGCTCTCAGGTATAAGCACAGAGCTAAACCAAGGAAGTTCCCACAGAAAATGAGGATTTCCAACAGTACAAGTTGAAGCAGATGTTACAAAGGCTATAGTCCCCCAATATCTACAGTTAGGGGGAAAAAAAACCCCAACTCTAAGCATCAGCATTTCACAGATTAACTTAAATTTCAATTGGTCATTCGACAGTTCTGAAAATTAAGGTCATCCAAAAAAACCCTCTCTTTTCAGACCTGCAAAAGTGAAATTATTGACAGTTACCTATCTTTGCAAAGCCCTTAAATACATAGTTTTTTACAGAAACTTGGGGCAATATTTATAAAACACATTTTTTTGTGTTATAAATATTGCCCCATTTCTGTAATATATAAGGTCTACATAATATAAGGTCTGCAAGACTTTACCAAATCAACAAACTGTAGAACTATAAGTGCACATAAATACATAAATGACCAAGTCCATTTTTCCCTCCTATCTCACATAAAACTGCATATGATTAACCTTACACCAAACCATAAAAAGCTCAGAAAAGTAAAACTGTAACTTTCTACCAGGCAAAGACATATGAAGGAATTAGTTTCTAGGAAGCAATCTCTAACAAAAGTTAAAAGCAATGGTGGGATTATGAAAACAAAACCAAAACAAACAAGAACAACCCCACCCACCAAAACACTTTTCCAACAACTAACCAACCCCTGGTCAAAGTATTTTTCAAGTATCTGCTTTTCACTTGCTCTCCAGCAAATTAGCATTGCTGCTTTACAGCCTATGAAAATATCAAAGCTCCTTAAACATTACTGAGAATTTTAGAGAACTCTGCAAATTACCTAACTGCTCAAACTGTAGTGTCTAGATTATTCCTATTTAAACACCACCTGATACATGTAACTCTAAGAAAGTTTGTCTAGTCTAAAATGCTCTTAGATACTGCAATTTAAGCAGAAAATGTTGCAGTTCACTCCATGACATCATCAACAATGACTGTTCAAGCACTGCATATATCCCAGCTAGCTTTCCTGCCACCACACTGGCTTATTCCTTGTCTCACTGAAATGTGATGTGCACACACAGCCACACACACAAAAGGGGGTGGAGGGAAGACAAGGAAGAAGTTTTTTGGAGGTTTTTTTGATGCATGTTGGATCATATGCTGCAGTGGTTCTACTGTTATAAAAGCAGGTGAATTCTTACTGCCATGCCTCCAAAAGATGATGGGGACAAACAAAAATTGGCCACCCCAATTCATGAGTCAACAGCCTTATTTTTTTTACTGCTTAAGTTCCACAGAGACCTGGAATGTCACTGCCACATCCACAGTAACCTTGAACTTGGCAAGGCTGATGGCTCCTGCCTAAGGCTAGATGAGATCCTACAAACTAGGCACTCCGATCGCCTAAATTGCTTCAATTTGAATAAAAGATTCAGTCTGGTACGTATGCTAAGTGCAAATATCACATAGACACAGTGTCTTGCACTGAGCTTAGTCCCACTAACCTCTGCAAAGGACGTCACTAGTACTCAAGAACAAGAAAAAAGGAAGGAAGAGGAAAGTGTTCTCTTCACACTGAACAGCCCCTGGATTTAAACAAGGAGTAGAAGTCCTGGAGCATCAGGCGTGTCCGGCCTACACAGAAGTCTGACGGCTGCAGAGCTAGAGCCCCATTTTTTCAAGTCCTCACTGGCAAAGGTACCTTCGTTTTATTTCATTTTTTTAACTGCAGCATATATGGACACTAAGATTCTAGAAGGCCTTTTCCATGTTTAGCTCTAGTAGCCACAAGGACTGAAGACATCACTTTCTTGTCTTTACCACCCTGTAGCTCAAATACAAAGATGACCTCCCATTTGCATCAGTACAAGGACAGTTTCAATACTGAGCCAGCTTACAACCACTAACAAACCTAATTTGAGCAAAGCTAGCTAATTTTCAGGCAAAACAGACTGTAAAGCGTTCATGCATTGTCTTCTGCCAGTTCTACAATGGCATGGTAAGCTCCAAAAGCAGCAGCACATTAGCACATCTCCAGGGCTTTTACAAGCCTAATGTCTCAAGCTTACTGCTAGCCAGCAACACACAGTGCTGTTGTGGGCAACACACTGCCAACTCTATCCCAAACTGTCAGAAGAGGAAATCACTCAATAAGAACATACTATCCAATAAACACAGAGACAACCAAGTTACAGCTACAGGACCTGGAATCATACAGATGATTTTGTAAAAGCAGTAAAGCAACTTCATGCATATGGGAAGCTATTCTTTCTGCTGATTGGAAATTAATCAAGAACATTTTAAGATCACTTGCAATACTAACTCTGAAAAAGTATCTTGCAAAGAGTTCACAGAGGTGTAAGAAAGGTGAAACCAAACTAGAAGGATAACACAAACAGGCCTGAATTATTTTAGAATTTAGAAAATGACAGTAAAGCTATCAGCAATAAAGATGAGTTGCTGCTATAACTCTGAAATCATTAACATCTTATTAACAGGGAATCAATACATCCACCCACATGATAGCTAACCAGCAAAACACATACATCACAAACCAACGTGTTTCTTCAGTCTCCCTAGAACTCTCCCACAATTACCACATTCTGAAGAACTGGACAAGTGTGGAGCTGCATTTATTGTAGCACTGTATTCTAAGAAGGGATCCACAACATAAAAAGTAATTTTAAAACATGAGTGGAAAACAAAAGACAATGAGTTACTGTGACGTAACAGTATACCAGGCACACAACAGAAAAGAGTAACATTTTAAACTTTTTTAAAAATAGATGCAATCAAATCTCATATAATAGCTGCAGGGGCAACACATTAAACTGTTGTGTGTCTGCACTGCCAAGTTATTAAAACCAAGAGGCCTTTTACACAGCCTGTACAAGGCTTCCTGGTTTAGATAATAAATTGATGATAAGAGGAGGCAAGAACAAATCCCACTCTTCACACGGTCTATAAAACCATTACTAGAAGAATCCCCTTAGTAGTAACATTCACAGGGCTTCAAGAACCCAGTTTGATCTACTTACTGGTAAAGAAATCAATTGGAAATAAAATAATAGAGGGGAAAAGAGACATCAGGAAAGGTGTTAAAAAGCAAATTATTTTAAGTGGCGCAGCAAACAAGAATAAAAGTGGAAGCCTTTTATTTAAACAACGAGAGTAGTTCTTGGAAATCAGCTGTATGAAGCTACTAAGCTGAAATTTTATTTCATGCTTTTGCTTTCTGTTTTAATGACTGCTGCTTTCTACTCTTCATCTTTCCTTTCCACACAATGCTTCTCTGATCTCCTCAAAATACAGATAATGGGATTACCTATCCAAAACCACTCCATGATCATGAATAATTTCAAGCATAAAAGTTCAGCTTTACTATATAATGTTTAGTTAGGTAAGACAAAGATGCTGAGCACGTTTTATACCAGGTTATACTCCAGCATCAGGATGGTGACTACAAAACTGAAAAGCTTTCACATGCCTCTGATTCTTCCTTACACCATAAGGCTAGTTTGTCTGTTAATCTCTTTGAAGACTAATGTTTTACTCCACTGTATTTCTTAAGAGCATCCACTCCCTCCTTCAACACTCTCTCAATACCCAGCTTATGTCAATGGGTTCACTGCAAATCAAAGTTGATTTCATAGCAATCACACAAGAACCATTACATCTCTCTGAAGAAGTTTCATGATCCTTCCCCATGGAGAATCTCTCACAGGAGGGAAGGAGGCAGAAGGCTCCGTGTCCATTTAGCCGGGAGAAGTCACTGTTTCTCAGGGTATTTAAGGAAAGGTTGGATGAGGTACTTAGGGTAAGAGGACAGTTGGACTAGATGCTCTTGGAGGTCTTCTTGAACCTTAACAACACCATGAGAAGAGGAGGCTGAGAGGGGATCTCATCAGTGCTTACATATACCTTAAGGGCAGGTGTCAAGAGGATGGGACCACTCTTCAGTGGTGCCCAGCAGTAGGACAAGGGGTAATGAGCACAAACTGGAACACAGGAAGTTCCATCTCAACATGAGGAAAAGCTTCTTCACTCTGAGGGTGACCAAGCACTGGCACAGACTGCCCAGAGAGGTGGTGGAGTCTCCTTCTCCAGAGATATTCAAAACCTGCCTGGATGTGAACCTGTGTAACCTGCTCTAGATGATCCTGCTCTGACAGGAGGGAGAAGGGTGGGACTAGATGTCCAGAGGTCCCTTCCAACCCCTACTGCTCTGTGATTCTGTTATTTCTCTTTTTTGTGTTTGCCTGCACACCAATCACATAATGAGTTTTTGTAAATGGGGACAATTTAATTACATATGAGTACAGTAGGAAGACAGTTCAGCTGAATCTAGATACAACAGAGCAGCAAGACTAATTTTTTTAAACTATATTATTTCATAAACTTAATGTACAAAGTCCTATAATATGATGCATACGAATATAAAGCACCCTGATTTAGAAGAACCTAACCATTTCTATACAAGTTTGCAAATGACTAAAGACAACTATTGTAATCACCTTTAAAGAAAGGCCACACTACTTTCCCTACCATTTTCTTTTAATATGAGGCTTATATGACAAAGTCTTTCCATGACAAATATAAATAAGAGTTCTCAGAATACCAACAACAGCACACCCAAGGGCTTGAATTAAAAGTCTGTTGGGGAGGGTTTCACTTTTTACATTGCACAAATTAAAAGACTTTGTATATAGAGTTACTTTCCTTTTTCAATGCCCCTGTAATATAAGATTCAATATGGCACCTTCAGTAAAAAATAAAGGAAAAATTCTGCAAACTAATAACAAAGTACTGGAAGTTTGTCCTCTGTGAAAAGGTTATTTTGTAATTTTTTAAATCACGCTCATGAAGTACCAGAGAAATCTCTGCATATCTCATGACTACACACACTGTTGTCAGAGATGAACATAATTCAGGTCACTGACCTTTAGTAAATGCAGGCAGGCCTGTTGCTAGCAACATAAAATATAAATACTTGGAGCAAAAATATTTATTTATTTACTAGGAAAATTATCCTGAGGTATGTAACATTAAATAGAGATTATCAACATATTGGAACATAATGGATCTAGACATCTAAATCTACACAACAGCAATTTCTTAAACTGTCAGTATTTTGCATCTCAACAGCCTACCCTTGAAACTACACACAGACAACCAAGGTGTTGCTTGACATAAGACATACAGAGCAAAAGTTTCACCAAATAAACTAGATCTGGCATATTATTTGAAATACTGTATAAAAAAATGTGAACGACAACCAATACTACTGGGGAAATAAATAAATGCCATAGGGTGCTTCTGACATTCAACTTCTAGAACTAGCTCCCACAGGGGAACAGTTGTGGAATTCCAAAAATCATTGTTTTTCCAGTGTGTTTAGTTAGTAGGTAAAAAATCCTGTGTGTTAAGATGTAAAAGCTAACATACATCTGAAAACCTAACACACACGTGCATATTTACTGCTACTGTTCCACTTAGGACCAACAGATATGATGTTATATATGGAAGAAATAGTTCAGGAGAAAGAAAACTTTAAAAAAAAAGAATCAGACTGTTTCATATACCCAATGCACAGAGCAGACAGAACTCAGTACATCTCAGGTTTACCCACCAAATTCCATGCATAAAATTAAAAGCAGATATGGTTTCAGCATGCAAACCCAATATACCCCCTCCGCTTTTATGGTCAGCTGTGTATTCATATATCTGATAGCAAACATACTAAGCAAAAATATGAGTAATTTGTGACCAGCATCACATTTAGGATGTTCACAAAGAAGTCAGATCCCTGATTCCAGGTTTAAGTGCTCTGGTATTGCGGAAAACCAAAGTTGGATGTTTTCACTGAAACAGCAACTACATTAAGACTATCTTTAGATTTTAAAGCTCACAATGAGAAAACAAATAACATACCTCTCCTCCGTTCAGTCTGTGTATTCAACAGAACTATGAGCACAGTCACCTTCATATGTCAGTTTAACCCATGCTTAAGAAAAGGAACGTCAAAATTTTGGAAAGAGGAAGCTTTTTTACATGACTGGTTTCCAAGTTAGGGTGAAAAGACAATGAAAACTGAGTTTATACTAGACCTCACCAATGCACTATTCATCCTGAGAGCCTGTATTACACTTTGTGCCCCCATGAGTTGTAAATGCACACTGCTAAACTAGACTATGCTAATTTCTAGATCAGTATTTGTGAGTTCCTTACAAATAGCTGCATCTAAAACACACACTGTACCATTTTTCTTGTATACTGTAAAATTATTTTCAGAGTTCCAAAAAGCACTAGTTCCTCTAGAAAGAATATCCTGTGAATGACTAGTTTCACTCTTAAGCTAAATTTACAACATATGATGCAAGAAGCCAGGCTTTAAGTGTGAAAGAATATACAAGCATCTTTACTGAAATCACAAAGTTTGTCACCCAAATCCAAACCCAGCAAAGGCAGAACTACAGTTGCAAGAGAGCAAGAATTTCTTTTCACCAACAGCAACACTTAAAAAGCCAGTAAGTGTTCCCTTCCACCGCTACCTGTTTGCCTGAGACAGTGCTACTATTACAGGTTCACTCAGCAGACTGCACTGGGGAACTGACCCAAGTGGAAAAACTTGGAGCAGGGTGGGGAGGCACCACTATTTTTTATCCTGTATCAGTCCTCTAATCTGGTCCACTACAGATGCACAACCACCCAGCAGCAGGAACAAACAGCTGGGACAAAAAAGGAGTTTCTTAGGCCAGCGCTAGTGTCAAATAATAAGTGCCCCTAATATTATAGTAGAAGGACCTACAATAGTGTCACGCCAGTATTAATTCAGTAAGACTTCAGAGTACA
Organism: Laterallus jamaicensis coturniculus; assembly: GCA_022605575.1. Classification (NCBI taxonomy): domain Eukaryota; kingdom Metazoa; phylum Chordata; class Aves; order Gruiformes; family Rallidae; genus Laterallus; species Laterallus jamaicensis. Next base: position 4,978,315 of record JAKCOX010000009.1, read on the forward strand.
ATCTGCATCTCTGAAATAACCGATTTCTAACATACCATTTTTTTAAACCTATCCTTTTTATGAAAAGAAATGCATTAACTTGTAAAAAACACACTGTGTTCCTTGTACATGAAGGAACTCAACAGTGTAAAACTTAATACTTGACTCATACAGACAGACAACTCGGGATTTGGTTTTTAAGTATTTGTTTGTGTGAACTCAATAATAAAGCCTATGGCTTTAGGAAGAATTAAACCGACCAGCAGGGAGGGGGGAGCGCTGGGGGGGGAGGGGAGCAAGGGATGTGGGGGGAAACCCATGAACTTCTGCTAATATAAAAGTTCAAATACTTTATATTTTTGAGATACTTTGAGTACGCCTCTTTTCTTATTCATTGACTAAAAATATTAACTGTAGACACACAAACTTAAAATATTTTTCAGTGTGATGACCACATAAAGAACCACAAATTAGAGGGGGGAGTGGTTATTTTTTCCACCCACTTAACAGTGTCAAAAAAACCAGATGTGGTTAGGTTTTAACTGTTTTGGAACAGCACAGTCAGCCACTGTACTTACACTCCCTCCCTCATCCAAAAGAAGCAAAGACATTCAGAAACAGGAGTTGCACATTCCATGCACTATCAGCTAAAACATTTGCAATTGCTGGATGGCACTGAAATCTTTAAACAAAGTACATCCTTCTATTTGGTTTAGTGGCCTCACAGAGCATAAATGCAATTACTAAGGAGTCCCAGGTACATGATCCTTGAAAATAACTCCACCTCAAATTCATGTAAGCATGGAGACAAAAGAACTTGAGGAAAGGGATGGGTATTTATGCAATCTGGATACATAATTATTTCTATGACATCCTATAAAAAAAGATGTATGTAACAATCTAGCTCTCTTTTATGTTAATACAAACATCCTACCTACTACTTCCTTAAACGGTCATATTTGATAAGCTACTATTTCTTTTTTTTAATAAGAAATAGAACCATTTTAGCTAATAAGTCAAACATGAACTAAACAGTAGCATGCAAATAAAGTCATATTTCATAGTAGAGTATCCATGAGAGCTGTAAACTAGTTTATCCAGAGTAATTTGCTCTCGCAGTTGTGAAATGCTTTCCAGAGCTGATTTTTTTCTATAGATGTCCTCAAAAAGACTGATCATTCCATTTACAGAAAACTGTTTCTGTTCCTTGTGGTTGGGAAAGAACTTTAAAAATGCAAAGCAAAACATATGCCACTATATACTTGCATTCATTAGTTTAGAACATAAGACATAAAAAGTCTCAAGAGAGTATAACCTTCTTACTTCTCCCTCATGTTTTTCAGCCATAAAGCAAAGAAGCTAACAAAGAATTAAAGGAACGCCTAAAATTTCCACAGAAAGTAGCCAATCATCACTCAACTTACAGGTCTTTAATAAAGAATCACAGAGTTGTAGGGGTTGGAAGGGACCTCTAGAGATCATCGGGTCCAACTCCCCTGCCAAAGCAGGTTCCCTAGGACAGGTCACACAGGTCGGTGTCCAGACAGGTCTTGAATATCTCCAGAGAAGGAGACTCCACACCCCCCCGGGAAGCCTGTCCCAGGGCTCTGTCACCCTCACTGTGAAAAAGTTCTTCTGCACATTGGTGCAAAACCTCCTGTGCTCCAACTCGAAGCCATTATCCCTTGTCCTGTCCCCACAGAGCACTGAAGAGAGGCTGGCTATTTCCTCCTGTGTCCCACTCTTAAGATATTTACAAACATTAATAAGATCCCCTCTTAGTCTTCTTTTCTCAAGGCTGAACAGCTCCAGTTCTTTCACCCTTTCAATCCCCATATTGCTACTGCTGACTATTTTTTCCAATTTAGTGATCAATAACTACTACCTCTATTCTTTGTTGTACCTTTTATTTACAAAGCAGACTCTACTTCTCAGAGACCTGACAAGAAACGGTATTCAGATGCAGTTACTTCAACTTTTTAATCCTAGACTTAGTTGGGACAGCACTGGTAGAGCTCTCCAGACAAGCAATGCAATACTGATACACTTTTCCTCATGAAAAGCTGCAAGAACTCAGCCCCACATGTATCAGTATTGCATCATGTATGTATGGGAGGTAAGGATAGCTCTTCATCCCTGCAAGTGCAGACTATTTTAACTGCAATGCCGTTATGCAGATGGAGCCATAAAGTCTTATTTTTCAACTGGTAAAGACAACAGCTTCCAAGTTTGCTAAAACAGCTATAGGGAAAAAAAAACCCACAAAAAATAAAATTCCAATAAATGGAAGAAAATAAAATGGGCATTTGAATGGTATAGTATTTTCACAGCTACCTGGGTTTTAAACAAAAATATTGTTACACATTCAAGAGACTTCAACTTCTAAGTGACCCAGCCCTATCAAATTTGGATGCTACTAGGCTTTGACATCATTACATTTTCCTTGTTTTAACTGTTTGCTTTTTCTTTTCTTCTTTTAATTCTGCCCTGAAGCATGATAAATTCCATATCACACTGCAATGTATATGTAACAGCAACCAAAAAATAAAGTCATAGGTTATCACAGTACACATTACTGTAACAAAACTGATCAAAAGCAGAGAGAATGTGAAAATCCTACTCAGACCACAACAAATTCCATTACAAAAATACTTAATACACTTAGACAGATTCCTGGGAAATGATCTTTGTGGAGCTGCTATCATATGTCTAAATGAACTAACACTACTCCATTTTGACTTTGGCAGCAGATAGTTCTGATGTAACTTTCAAAGACGATCTAAAGTTACATATTTCAAGTACCTTTATAACAACCTAGGTGTTCGATGCCCTGATACCATCATACCTTTAATCTTGAAAGCTTCCAAAATATTTTAATACAGATACACCTATAGTCTTTCAAATTAAAAAAACCAGACCAACCATACAGAACTGTAAACTGCTGGCTAGCTCCCTAAATAGGTGGTTCTTATTTATAAGACTTTAGGGCAGTGGTTTGTTTCAGCCATACACCAGTTTCCATGCCTTTCTGAATACTTTTTAACCTTTTCAAACATACCATGGAATGAGTGCTGTTTAATTGATTCCCACATGACAGCCCCCATTGACAATCACCTACCTTTGTCTTCCATTATTCCGGAGATTTGGACCGACAGGCATACCCATAGCTAAGTACTCTCCAGGCGTATGTTAACCGTACACCTGGGTCTCAAACCAGACTTCACCCATAAATCCCCCAATCCCTCTGCCAAAGCAGGTATACTTCTGTTATAAAAAGTGATAATGGAAAAGGACTGCTGATACCCTTTCCACTTCAACATAATAAATCAGATTGAACCGCCCAAGCTTCAGTCGAGACTGAAAAAGTGAAGGTTGTCTACTTCCACCCTGTACCCAAAGAAACTAAATCAAAATATTTAGTTCTCAAACATCAGAATTTTCCTTAATGCATCTATCAGACTTTACCCACTTAGATGGGGTTTTTCTGGGGACACTTGTTTGGATGTTTCTGAACCACTATACCTAGAAGGAGCAGAAAAAGCAATGTATTTCTTTAGTTACACATACACTACTTTATCCTAGAAATCCTGCAGAACTCAGTGCAAGCCTTCTTCAATTAAAAAAAATCTCTAGCCCTTAAAAATCAATCAACAAGCTAGCCAGATCATAAGTCTTTCCAACAAGGCTTCAGCCACGACATCATTCTGATGGTAAACTCAGCAGTCACTAGGAAATTATATTAAAATTACTCTATCTAGAGCACAACCAGTGAGAAATCTGTCATGGAGGGTGGCCTCAGCTTAAGTTTTCTCCTTTCTTTTTTTCTTCCCATCTCTAAGAAACAGACAAGACACAGCCTGTCTTGTCGTCAGGTAATAATTCTTATGCAGAAGTTCACAGGATTCACATTTTTATTAAAATAGTCAAACTCAGTACTTCAGAAATACGGTACACACTGCCTCTCCAGAAAGGTGGGGGGGAAAGACTGATTCCGCAGACTGACAGCAGCGCCACAGCAGTTTTGAGTCACAAATGGCTATTCCTAAAAGTAACTCTAAACACATTCTTCAAAGTGAAAGGCCTTTCTCTATTTGCACAGCTCAAAACCCCAGCACATTACTTCTCTTTTTCTACATTTCCTAAAGCGTAATCCTAAAATGGAACACAACACAGCCAAGCAAGTGGAGTAAGAGGGGACAGAACCACAACATAAATTTGCCTTCAGAACTCAGATTTACATTTTAATTAGATCTATCAATGATATAAGGCACTTGAAGTCAATTTTAGGATTACTTCTAGGATTTTAAGATACTGACAAAGTAACTGGGACCCTAACTAAGCTCACAGATGGGAACGAGAAGTTAGAAGTTGTTTAAAGAAAAAGAGAAGGAAGTCCTTATTTCCAAAACTATGTAAACCAGAACTGCTCTTCCACCTCTTTTTAACCTTGAAATCAAAACCTAAGCTCCAGCTTTTTGCCAGACATGTTGGTACAGAAATACCATGTTTAAAAATCTTGTACGACATACTTTCAAATAGCAGTTCATATAAAGTTCAATTGCTTTGAAAATCGACAGTGGTCAAGTTCGGGCTCCATGACAACCAGATGCATTCAAAACTGATAGTGAATAAACTGAGTTATTAAAATGAGAATTCTCAAGCTGAAGTTCCCCAAAAGCCAAAGCTGATTTGTACTTGGCTCCTGTGTTCCCTCCCACCCACCCTCCTCCTTGCCCTCAACCACTCAGTGCACGCCCACCTCTTGCACCACATCTGGCACCTGCCCCAGTCTTGCTGAGTCAGTTCTGCAATTTAGCATGACGTAAAATATTCACCTTTTTTGATCAATTTTCTGCTGACTTTGCACAGCTCCTGAGCCTGAGTCTGACTTTCAGCTTAAAAATACGCACAGTAAATAAGAACCTCATTGTTCTCTTCACCGCATGCATACAGCTAACACATTTATGTTCTGCGTAATACTACTCCATCAGAGAGAACTTTATTTGCATTTCTGTGCAGTCTTTGATGTTTCAGACCTTTGAAACTGGCAATTCCTAGGTCAGGGCCAGGAGTCCAAATACTTCCTGATATTGGACGTGAGGCAGCTATGCTGTAGGGCTGTGCTGGGGTAACAAACAAGGCATTCTGCTCATGGAGGGTGCATTGGGTCTGGCTGAGATGGAATTAATTATCCCCACAGCAGCCCTCACAGCGTTGTGCTATGTACTGGTAGCCAGCGAGGTGTTGGTACCACACCAGTGTTACGGCTACTGCTGAGCAGTGGCACAGCACCCGGGCTTGCTCTCTGTAACATTTCCACCCCACCCCTCCAGTCCCATCAGCAGGCTGGAGGTAGGCAAGATCCTGGGAGGGGACACCACCAGTACTGCTGACCCCAACTGACCAAAGGGATGTTCTGTATCATATGACACCTGCTCAGCAATAAAAGATAAGAAGAAAGGAGGAATAAAGTGGAGCATTCACTGTTACAATGTTTATCTTCCAGAGCAACCACTATTCGCACTGAAGTCCTGTTTCCTGGGAAGTGGACAAACACTGCCTGCTGATGGGATGTAGAAGTAAATCTTTTGTTTTCCTTTGCTTCTGCACACAGCTTTTTACTTTACTAAACTGCCTTTATGTTGATCTGTAAGTTTTTTCTCATCTTATTTTTTCCCTCCATCCTGCTGTGAGGAGTGACAGCAGCTTGGTGGGTACCTGGCATCCAGCCAAGGTCAGCCTGCCACAGGGAGAAAACCTCATCACATTAGGTGTTGTGTGACACAATAAAATGGGGATCCTCGCCTAAGAAGTTCACTATCTAAACAGACAGCATTTGTCCACAGACAAAAATAGAGAGGTCACAAACTTTAGCTACCTGTAACAATGTTTGCTGTACAGGCTAAGACTACAGTAGAAGAGAAGCGAAGAGCAAGCTAGCTCAAGTATTTCCATTAGCTCTTGCCAAACTGCCACAGAGTACCTTGAAGACCGCAGCCAACATCTGGTTTGATTATCAACAGTGATAGACCCCCCACTTCTACTGCAAGAACACAAGTGAATTGTTTACAGGCTTTTCTATATATAGTTTGTGTCTGTCATAATAGTCTACATAAATAAATTTGAAGAAATAAATTTAATCAGGCATGCCAACCACAAACTTCTCTGATGTTGGAAAGCAAAATGAATTTAAAAAAAGACTTTTTACCACAGTGAAATCCAGCATCCTTACCATTCAGCTCTCAATGTCCCAGCCACAGTGTATATATATATATATATATATATCTATATCTATATAGACTCCCATGATACGCTTTAAATCCTGACTCAGGCTCAGGTTGGTCAATGTGACAATTGGAGATAAATCTGAATTCTAAAGCAAAAAGAATTCTATTCTGGATTACTGAAGCAACCGCATAAGGAACATTATTTCTATTCTCTTAGGAGATCCCAATTTGGAGGAACTAAGGAAATGCACTGTTTTCAAAATTCAAGACATCTCCAGCATAAGCACAATGCCATTTATTTCTTCTGAACCACACTTGCTACATATGCTCAAATATTTTCAGAAAGTACCATGGAGTATTTGTATTTCAACATATGTATTAAAAAATGCAAAGTCACAATTTATCAAATTATGTCCTTCAGAAAATTAACTTACTTTCACTATTAAAACAAATTGCTAGTGTTAAAACCCCTTAACAAATAACTCAAGTGAGAGTAGAATATGATCCCAGTAATACAGAAGTATTCTATGTTCCATCTATACTCTCCCACACACTCTCCGCTTTATTTGCATATCATTCCTAACTTTGTGGTTGTGCTACAATCCACATAGTATCTTTCCACCGAAAAAATAAAACATTTTCTAAGAGCCATTTCCAGTAAAATGCATAAGCACTGATTAAATCCCAGAAAGTTGGGGGGTTTTTTCCCCCTCTTAAGTTAAGCACACTAATCACTGCATTGGAGATTCATGTTTCCTTTTCTCTCCCTCTGATCCATGATTCTTCAGTTCTTTTTTTATACAATACTGCAGATTACAGATTTTTATACAATACTACAGATTGGGACTTAAGGATAGTGACCAAGAACATTTGAAAAGCCAGGTGATACAGGTGCTTGCATTAGAATTTAACAGTCTGAGTTTGAATTCTCCACACCTGAGGAAGAGGCAACTAAACCACCAGCAGTTCCCCTTCATCTTTCCCAACTCTGAGGTGCACAGTTGTGTCCCCTTCCTTGGAAAGCTTCATCGTTGTGGTGAACTGACCCTGGCTAGAGGCCAGATGCCCACTAAAGCCAACTCTATCCTAGCTGAAACCAGGACAATCATTCACACTAAATACATATTAAAACAAACTAACTCAACCCAATTAAAAACTGTTCACATCTTTGTCAGGTTTATTTCCTGCCAGTTTAGTAAACTGAATTTCCTTGGCAAATGGTAACAAAAAAATGAATAAAAAAAATCAAAAGCTAGAACTAAAAGGCCTTTCAGTGCCAAAAAGATGCTAGCTCACTTTTTGCCACATAACTTCCCACCAAGCAGGTGCCTCACAAGCTGACCAAACTCTGGGCTAATCCTTACAGGAACAGACGAAGAGACAGACAAGGCTCATCTTCACAGCACTCTTCCACCTCATGATGAAGCCATTTAGGTAGCTAAACTGGCAGTAAGGTTTTAACCTTTACTTACATCATTAGGGTTTTGTGCTTAGCTTCTTCAGCTGGCCCAAAGTAGATCAATAAAATACACACAAATGGGTTTCCCCCTTCTTTGCTCCTTCAATGTAATAAATATATGAATAAAGATTCCATGTTTTCCTCATATCATTCACTCCAGAACAACAGCCCTAATGTTTCTCAGAATACAGATCACTGTCAGCTCCAAAAGTTTTTAACAAAACATGAATCACCCTAACATAATATTTTTAACAACATAATTCAACATGGGTTTAAGTTCCATCTGTAGTTCATTTACTGTGGCCTTATTCCCTGGTTAAGGAACCACTGACCTAGAAAACTCGCAATGAGGAAGGAGATAAATTAACTAACTTCAGTAAATTTTCATATAATCTAGTGATGAAGTCAAAATACCATATTTTTCAAATTTAAAACTCTGAGGTCTTGTTTTATTATCTCCTTAGCTTCCAGCCCTGATATTAAGCATAATGTTAAGGCAAATCTTGGTATATCCCAAGATATATCAAGATACTATCCCAGACATAGATACAGACTGGGAGAAGAGCTTCTTGAGAGTAGCCCTGCTGAGAAGGACCTGGGTGTCATAGTGGATGAGAAACTTAACATGAGCCAGCAGTGTGCTCTTGCAGCTCGCAAGGCCAATGGTATCCTGGGCTCCATCAGAAGAGGGGTGGCCAGCAGGGACAGGGAGGTGATTGTCCCTCTCTACTCTGCCCTCGTGAGGCCCCACCTGGAGTACTGTGTCGAGATCTGGGGCCCCCAATACAAGAAAGATGTAGAACTGTTGGAGAGGGTTCAGAGGAGGGCCACAAGGATGATTAGAGGGCTGGAGCACTTGCCCTACAAGGAGAGGCTGAGGGAGCTGGGCTTGTTCAGCCTGGAGAGGAGAAGGCTGCAGGGGGACCTCATTGCAGCCTTCCAGTACCTGAGGGGAGCATACAAACAGGAGGGGAATCAACTTTTTAAAAGGGCAGATAATGGCAGGACAAGGGGGAATGGTTTAAAGCTGAAGGAGGGAAGATTTAGATTGAATATTTAGGGGGAAGTTTTTTTACAGAAAGAGTGGTGAGGTGCTGGAACAGGCTGCCCAGAGAGGTGGTGGATGCCCCGTCCCTGGAAGTGTTCAAGGCCAGGTTGGATGGGGCCCTGGGCAACCTTGTGTAGATCCAGGCCTGAGGTTGGTGGCCCTGCCTGTGGCAGGGGGGTTGGAGCTCTATGATCCTTGGGGTCCCTTCCAACCCTTGCCATTCTATGATTCTATGATTCTATACTACTGCAGACGTAGCAGGTTGCAAAACTCTGCTGTTTTAAGTGGTACTATAATCTATTAAGAAGAATTCAAGCACCTTATTCAAGTCATATATGCACGTGGATGCACGCACACATAGGGAGTAGACCCAGTAAAGACAGTGGGTACGTGTTAACCAAACACCTGATTGGAGTACATTTATTATCACAGTGAATAGAGATTCCATCATTCATGGCAGCTCTACACAAATGGACACTCCAGAATGCTTATTCTGCCAGAGAAAATCTTTGCCTTTTCTGCTATAAGTTAAAACAAACAAACAACCCAAACAAACAAAAAAACCAACCAAAAAACAAGTTTTTTAGAATTCCATCCAGTAATTCCTCATAAAGCCTTCACCAGTGTGTGGAAGTCCACATCCCAGCCTTCCAGTAAAAAACCCAAAAAAACCCCAAACAGAAAAAACCCAAACAAAAAACCCCAATAATTTAAAAGCTTTCAAAGGCCAAGAAACCATGACACCTTCATCAAGTGAAATGGATTGCCAATCACCATTAAAACTGTATTATTTCCCGCTTATCAATACAGAAGGCAAAGACTTTCTGGTGTGGAAAAGTTTTTATGAATCTAACAAGAGTTTGCAGATACTCTGTCATGAGGTACCTCAATCTGAATTTGACAGTTAAGAGTTCAAATTCACATGTTTACAACAATGTACCTTTTGTCAGCTTATCCTGAGTAATTGGCCACATACCTGTCTACACACATACACCCCCCTCTTAGCCCACAACAAAGGTGAGATTGCTTTCACTCAGACAACAGAAAAAGAAGGTTAAGGCTAGGGATGAAGTAGCACATGATTGCTAAACCAATCTAATAATTTGCTGCTATCAAAGAAAAACGAGTGAGGGGGTAGGGGGAGGGGGCTATTCTTCCCACATTCCTCCCTTTCCCAATCCTCACTGCTCAAGGACTAGTTGACTCAAAAGAAAACCAACTTTTTTCAGGTTTGCTTACTGGCTTCTTCTCACACACACAGACAATGCCACATTACTTGAATAAATATATCATTTTTTTGATGTACTAAAAGTTTTTAAGAACTTGAGACAATTTTATTTTTTGTTAAATAACTGTGTTATATTATGGTCCTGTATGTATAGTTCAAGCTTTTTGAGTACAGTCACTATGGAGATGTATGGAATTCATTTTTGAATATTCTCTGATGGCAGTCAAAGAATCTCTCACAGAGATAAAAGCTCAGGAAAATTCTTTTTAACAGAAGCCTTTCACATTAAATTTGTCTAACTAGACTTTTAGGAGGACAAATAGAAAAAAAGTTTAACCTTTGGGACAGTTTATATGAACTTCACCAATTCCAACATCTGAATACTGGGTATAAGCTGATTAACCTAATGCTTCCCAAGTTATTTATCATCTGTTCAAGAAGCAGACACTGCACTAAAACTTTAACAAAATTATCCATTAAAGTAATTCTAGGAGATGCTGAGATTATACAACTTTCTGATTATTTAATAGTATCTGCCAGCATCAGAAGTTGCTAGGGTTCTGACCAGATGAGTTCGGTTTCCTGGAGTACTTTTTTTCTGATAAGAATTCCTAATATGATTCTAATAAGGCACATTGCAGGAAGGAAATGAGGACCAATTACAAAATAATAATAAAAAAAGGCACTTTTAAATCTTGACCTTACAGACCTCCAAACAGTACTCAAGATCACGTCCGAGGTAACCAGGAAATAAAAAAGCAGGAAAATCTTTAGTGTCCCACTGAAGTCCTTGAAAACTACCAAGAATAGCTCTCTAGATGGAAAGACTCCAAAACAAAGTAGCTTTTCCAGCAAATCCTTTTCTTTACGTTGCTACTAATGTTACTGGTCTGTTTCATGCAATGATGTATGGTGCTTTTTAAGAAAGGCTGCTGTAAAAAGGTAACTTTCGATGCAGACCTGCTCATCCTCCCATTTCTGTGAAATAGCTCAGTAAGGTCATGAGTGTGATCTGACACACTCAGTGGATGATGCCAGCAGAGGTATCCTTAGGAAGAAATACATCTTTATGGATACATCTGAACCAGCAGAGCAACATATGAAATCATGGGGGCATAGCAAAAGGGGTAATAAAATAATGATTCAGAGCTCATATCAGCTGCACCAAATAGACCGATTGCAGCCCAACAGACTCATCTCTATAGCCCTTCATACGACCAGTTTCCAATGCAAGGTAAAAATCAAACACTGAACAGGACTCTATAGTCAGCAAAGTGGTCACAGCAGAGAGCTCTGTCCCAATTCATAACACCATATATCACACAGTCATCTTTCTTTCCAATATATAAGGAAAGCCACATTAGATGCAGAAGTTCAAAACTGGAACTTCCTTCTTCCCAACACTTTTCTTTTTTTCAAACTTTAAAAACAAGAAAGCACCACCTCTGGAAATAAGCCAGAACTCCACACTGCTAATTTGAGACTTCACTTGAACTGAACATAAAGGAGACTTAATAGCTTCAGAGCTCAAAAGAAGAGAGATCTCTAAAGTGGAGTTCAGTGGTACTCCACTGCATCTGAGGGAAGGTGGATCCCACATGGACCAGGCAGCCAAGGCCTACTCTCCCTTTTTTGCTCAGAGAGATTTTTATTCAAAATATTTCAACTAAGCTTCGTACTGGATCTACAGGAATTACTAGAAAGTGTGGAGACATTCTTCATGGTGCCTCTGTGTTAAGAGCAAGACACATGCTAACCTGTACAGATTGTATCTGCCACAGATACTGCCTGAAAACACTGAGCAGTCTTACTCCCTTTCCCGAAGGGGTCAAGGAGATGGATGACATGCAGAGACAGTCAAAGTGGTAAGTTCTGAAATGCAGAATAGTCAATCCAAAGTTAGGGAAAAGGCTTCATGAAAAGTGCAATGGATTCCTGAAGAAGGGGATGGGAAAGGGGAAGGACAATGCCATGTTGCTTATCACAAGCTAAAAGCATCTAGCCATGGAAAAAAACTGCGTAAAACGAGCATGATGAACAAAGTTTACTGAAGTCTAGACTAGAACAAGAATCAAAGCAGAAGATGGATGAGATTAAAAAAAAATAAATAAAAATAAATCAGATCACTGACAAGATACAGCATTTGTAAGTAATACTTTTATTTACTAACCAAGAAGGAACCAACTGAACATTTCCAAAGACAACTACTGTAATTCAGAACAGTGTTTGCCCAGTTAGCACATACATCCTGACAGCAGGCTGCCTGACAACCTGACCTAAAGCAACCAGCCTAACAAAACAAAAATCTGCAAGTTCAGAGACTGATACCTTGAAATGAGCTCTCATATAACCATATGAGGTGGTTATATGAGCACCTTTCAAGGTGCTTAAGGTGCTTAAAACCAAAGGCTTACAGAAGTAAAGGAAATGTGCAGAAAAATTGCACCACTTTTTTTTCCTGCTCTAAAAAGCAAGTGTACTGTCTAATCTGCTATGGTTTTATCTGAAATCACTTGTACTAAAATATGGATGGATTCAAATATCAAGGAATCAGCACTTCTATCTACTTTTCCGAATAGCAGATCAATAGTTATCAACAAAATTTAAATAACTTGGAACAAAAATATTAGGTATCTGAATACAGGGAGGTGAAACAAAAGCGTAATTCCAACAGCTCTGGTCACTTGTTTAAGAGGAAAAGCAAGCATGGAATTTTCAAGAGAGTTGTTTGAGTGGTTGGTTTTTATCATAACCAGTCCAGCTGGTGGTTATGTTAAAACCAGGCTATCAAAAGAAACATTTTTTCATGTCTCCCTTGTAGGAGAACAAGAAAATTAAGCATCTTTGCTCTGCAATTTAGCTTCTTGTATCAATAAACTACGCTCACAAAGACAGATGAAAAATACCTTTTATTAGAACATTAATTTTAGAACTTTATCTTTCAGTCTGTCCGAACAGGAACAAAGCATATATTGTGTCCATATATCGGTCTTAAGGCAACACAGAATTAAGAGTAAAACTTCCAGAAGTACAGGAGATGGAAAATAAATATATATATTGTACTGGGTTTTGGTAATGTTTGGGAAGAAGAAGAAAAAAAGAAAATTAAAAACTTTGGTTTTCTTCAAAACATGGTATTTCTCCCCCCTCAAAAGCATTGTTCTTACAGGGGAAGAAAAAATAAGAACAAGCGAGAAAGAACAAGCAGGAGAAAACATTGAGGAAGCAAGAGAGACTGAGCAAGTGACAAAAAGAAGGACGTTTGAGAGACCAAGCACTAGGAAGTACATGGCAGGAAAAGGGCATGAGTAGAAGTTTAAAAATTGTAAAAAAGACAGCAAGCAAGAGTGAGGAAGAGCCTAAGTCAAAAACATGCAAGAAAACAGGTGCATGAAGAGTAAGGAGAGGGAGAAAGCAAGCTGGAGAATTAGAAAGCAAGGAAGAGTTGGAGAGAGAACTTGTTACCAAGACTGTAGCGGCACATGTTAAGAGTGCACACAAGCAGGACAGCATTAGATGGGGAATAAGCAGGGCATTTGAGAGAGGCAGAGTGGAGGGGGGAGGGAGACAGAGAAAGATGAACTGGCAGGGGAGTGATTTACTACAGGAGGGGTGGCAAAAATTCCTCAGAATGATATTCTCCATTAAGTAACAGTGCTATCAGCGCCAGTTAACCAACCCCTGCCTCTTCTAGGCACCTTGTTCCTGTCCACCCACACAACCCATTCCATTATCTCATCAAATGTCTGAGCAGCAGCAGAGTGTACCGGCTCTGGGAACCGATCTGACTGAAAAGTAACCTGATTCTCCACCCCCACACACACCCAAATGTTATATATATAAAATTATATATTTCAGCCAACTCCGTTTCCAAGTCTGATTCACTGGTTGGTCTTACAAACAGCTGTGCCAACACAAAGCAGGTGGGAACAAGCAACCAGAATCTGGAGAGAAGGGGAGCTGCTTGAGCTGTAACTGCCTTCATAGAACTCCTTGTAGCATGCTTCGCCTTAGAACGACTCTGTCAATGATTTCCCTCAAAGTGCTGCAGGAGCTCTACATCCTACAGTATCAACTTCACATGGGTTTGCTAATACCTGGCATTGCAAAACACACACCTGTAATGTCATCAGACTAAATGGTTCACAGCTCCCACTCCCCTTGTAAGAAAGCTCTAGTTTTTCAGCTTTTTGCTTCTTTTCTTATCAATTATTTAAAATTTGATATAGGCAGTTTGGGGGAGAGCAAGATCATTTTCACTAGCCCCCAAAATACACATCCAGATTTGGGTGGGTGGAAGGAGGAAAGTTTAGGGTAGAAGGGGAAGGGAGGGGAAAAAAAAAAAAAGAAAAAGAAATCGATGTTGCTTGTGTTTTTCTCTGAGTATGGTGTTCTTTGCTGTGGTGCCCTTCAGCATTCTCTCAGCACTGAAATTATGTACTACCCCCTACGGTCTTCCCTCATACTAGAAGACGGAATCGATCTGGATTAGAAAAATAAATAAAATAAATAAATACATGAAGTCTTCCCAAATTTCTCCCAAACTGAAGAAGACCCAATAGTTTCCATCTTTACTCATCATTCTCTTCATCGCCACTGCTCCAATCAACACCTCAAGATTCTGTGACAAGTTTGATCAGCTGAAACTAGAACACAGATTATTACTGCAGAAGAGTCATATTTAAGACATTTAGCCATTTTTCTCTCTTGAAAGCCAATGAAACCCAAGCCTACAATAGCACTGTTTACCTACCCAGTATACACTGGCACAGGTAACCCACTGCTCCTGAACTGTTCGATCTCAAGCAGTTGACCCATAAGATTTAGAACTCAGCCTTGCCAGATCAAGTGGGAGAGGTGGGAGCCTCCATACTAATAAGATGGAGATGTTTCAATCATACAAACTGGAGTAACAACATCCATGGCTCGCTCTCCTTCCATGTGAAAAAAGTTATCTACAAGTGTCATAGAATCAGAGACTGAGTTAAGAAATGCTTAAGGCAGACCTGATACAGAATTCTTTTTTTATATATTTCGCATCAGAATGTTTACTTACACAGTGAAATGCTGGTTTATTCATTGAACTTCTAAGTTCAGAAGGATAGTGCACAGAAAACAAAGCTATACAGTAAGTGCCAGCTATATCATAAATTATACTATTTACTGAAATAGCCCACCAGTTTTCCTAAAAAAAAAAAAAATTTAAAAAGAATCAAGGTACGTGTATCAAATGGGGAAAGATTTTTTTTTAAATGATCTAACTTTTTACTTGCAAAGACAAGGAAACTGCCTTTGGGAAAAATGAGTTCGAACCCCAATTCCTCCGAATTTCCAAACAAATCCTATGTTCCTTGAGCAGACCTCTATCTGGATATGCTGAGTCACTCTCCAACCATAAGAGACTGCTTCTGACTTACAAAGCACACAGAATACAAACTCAAGTCAAATGCAACTGCAAATACATAGCATCTTGCTATTAAGATACAAGACATCTAAACCCTTAACCTTTGGTTCCAGCTACTGCATCATTGTAACTTTGGGCAAATGACTTTTTTTGCTTTCTTTCCCCTGGCTAAAAGCAGATTTGTAGCATGCATTCATCTTCTGTTAGCAAGGCAAAAACTGCTGTATGAAAAGCAATATGAAGTTAAGTGCTATACAAAATGCTTAAAATCTCAGAAACATCGTTCCCCAACCCAAAAAGCAGCAACTGAGTGCCTTAGGTTAGGCCACCAATAAGCAAGATACATAAACATTTCTAGGTTTGGTAGGTGTTTTTTTTACATTAGATCCTAATCACTGAAAAACATTTCTCCCACAAGGCACTCAAAAGAATGTTAGCATTTGCTAGATTCAGATACTAAACTGTCACATATGTGCACAAGCCTATGAGAAAGTCACAAACCCAAGACTAAGCGCAAGGTCTGGACAGCGTGCAATTATTAACAACTTTTACCTGTAAAAACATAAATACTGCAAGATTAAAAATAGCTCACAGACCATCAAAAGCAAGAGATGATTTTCCCCTTTCTGCCAGTGTTTGAGAGCCTGAGTTAGTTTGGGAATTTTTATTGAAGTAACTAAGTCAAAAGCAACTGTACAGAGGTACTCAGGATTAAAATGTAAGGGGAAAGATCATGCATGAAACATATGGGATGTAACGCATGCCTGTTTCCTCAAACACTTAAATACATGGGCACTGTCAAGTTGGGAGCACACAGGTTTCAGAATATATGCAAGGGCTGACACAACTCTGAGACTGTATTCCGGACCCACTGTATGCTTGCTAAAAATGTATTTTGAGTTTCTGCCTCACCTCAAACCACAGATCTCAGATTAGTTTGTTATTGCAAACAAAACTTTAAAAAAAAAAATATCTTTGTTAAAGTAGCGGTGGCCCAGAGAATGAAAGCAAAATGTACGAAGAATCCTGCATCAGAAAATACCAAAGGAAATTTTTTCAAAAATAAAGTCTAAGAATCAAACTTTTCATCACATATTCAAACTCTTGTATTGAAATAATTGCATATTCTCACAGTTCAATAAAATTAGATAGGAACTACAAAACTCAAAATCTTAGCTAAAAGAGAGTGAGGCCAGCAGTATGACAAAATACTGTTATTGCTAAGATGATACTTTTAAAGTAACAAAGAAAACAAAATTATGATGAAAACATACAAAATTATGAATGACATAGGGAAGGTCAATTAAGTACTCTGTCTCTTGTACCAGAATTTGGAAATACACACTAAAGGACAACAAATGTAAACTAAGGCCAAGGAAATGTTTTTCACACACTCACAAAAAAATTAAGAAGTGGAAATTATTAAATTGGACAGAATGGAAAAAACCACACCCACAAAACCAAAAGCTCCTATGCTTCAAAGTTTAACTCTACCATGAACTCCTCTGTACTACAAAAATATTTAATGACATGAACTACTCCAACGTGGTGTTGCCTTTATTTTTTAGTAAGTATTTAAAAAGCTTATTGATAGTATTCTTCTTTCTGCTACTAAATAAAAGCCCCACATCCTACAAATACTGGTAGCCTGTATGCACACAAAACAAGGATACAGACTGATCGTAGCTCACTGATCATCTCTAATGTTTCCAAATGCAAAGCACAGCACGCATGCACTGGCAGAGCTTCAGAAGACCTCTTAAAAATGTCAGTTTGTCACATCTGTACATTCCTTCACATACAAAACACTGAGCTGAATGTCCCTGTGTATCGCTACATACATCTTACTTCTATATTTCACTTTCATAGAATAATTGCTAAACTGAAACAAACATATTTTAAAATACCTGTTCAATTAGAGAAGTTGCATTTTGATAAATTGTGCAGAAGGGGACGATTTCAAAACATGATACTTGATCCTTGTGAACTATAAGTAGAACTTGTTTTCTCATTTCTGGAAATAACTTGATGCTGGTTAAGAACATTCAGTGGAAAACCAGAATGAGACACCAGCTTTATGCAGGTATACAGCTAGTTCTCTGCATTATAAAAAGAGGAAAACACCTAACTTTTTAAAACTACACTTTAAAACAAAGGACTCGAGATAACATGCATAACTTGGCCATCATGTTTTCCTTCCTTTATTAATCTCTGTAAGAAATTAAATGGCGCTACTTCATCAAGCACTTGTATTTTGATTTATTGCAACTGTCTGGCAGTATGCAAATTAAGTAAAGGGGTACTAGGTATTACCTCCACATCTATGTCTAGAAATTTACCCAAATTCTAACAGTTCCTTACAAGAGAAGACCGTTGCTTAATTTTCTAGTCCCCATTACAAAACAAAGCCAATCTTGATTTTGGAATGACAACAGAAGTTGACAAGTGTTATCATTAACCACTAAGGTAAGACGGCCAAGTACTTGTACTCCAACGGTCTGTTTTCACGTGTGCAACTGGATTTCTCAAGATTTCATAACTAAGCTCATAAAGTTCTAAACTGGCCATGCTGTGAAGATGACTCTGGTTAATTTAACTCCATAGAGATACATAAATGAATGTTCTGATGGGTAAAGAGACTGAAAGTAGACTCATACAGACACTGGGAACTGCAAACCACGACTGCATGCTGTGTAAAATACACAGGTGAAAACATCCAAACAAATCCTACACTGGCAGGAGATAAACCTGCTTGTAAGGACCACATCAAGTATCATTAATGATTTCCATTCGCACCTCCAGATTACTAAGTTTCAGACCATCTATCATTAAGATTTTGTGTAACAGACTATCAAATTACAGTAACTCACAACCCTTTCTATTTGCCAGAAGAAAAAACAAACCACAAACACATATGCATTTACACAGTGCCATAACAAAAATGCTACATAGGAAAACATCAGGAACAAACAGGTATGCATCTCTAAGTCATGACATCCCAATTAAAGGGAGAAACAAATAATACTTACTTCATGTTGCACAGTACAAAACAAAATGGAAATCAGATCCCAGCCAAGTTCTCTAAGTAGTACAATGCAAAACTAAGCAATTTTTAACTATGCCCTTATAATACAAACTTCGACTATAGTTTATAACACAGTATCACATAGACTTTTTCCACTCAGCCTTCAACATAAATGAATCATTTATGATGCTGTCTCTAGTAGACATAGTTCACAGAAGACATTAATTCACTTAGAAACTAACCTTGTAAAATGCAGTGGGTATTAAAAATAAACCATCAGGCAAATTTTGAGGAGGTATTAGGATCATTCAAAATTAAGCCACAGTAACTGCATAGTTAACTGACCTCTACCCAGAACTGCATGTACCACTAATCCTTGTGATTTTGGGGGAAAGGGCAAGGTAAGTTTGTAGCACCACTATGTATATAACTTCAGCAAAAATCCCATTTCAGTGGGAAGACACATACATACAGGTATGTGCAATCCCACACACATGTTCAGCATTTGCAGCAATGCTCATTTTCCTGCACAGCGCCTGCCATAAAAATCTCAGCTTCTGAAGGCACACTGTGACATTGACAGGAAAGTCACCCTAAATGCAAGAACACAGAATTCTAAGCTTATGAACAGCTATCCGATCATGGTGAAACACATACACTCAGCTGTGTTATTCCACAATTACGACCCAGCATTTGTATCCTAACTTCTACAGAAGGTGAAACTGCCAAGACCTTCATGCAACAATCACTTCTTGTAACATTAACAGACATAAATATATATGAAACACTAACGGGTGATTTTGGCACAGCGTTAAATTAATGCCTACCTACCCGCAAGTTCAAAAGAGTAACAAAGAAGCCAGAAGCTGACACAACCAAGGAAAGCTACTGAGCTTCCAGTATCAGTTGGATTTTGAAAGAGTGTATGAGAAACTGATTTGTCTGTAACCAAACACACACCCTATAGGTGTTTAATGGATATGTCCTGTTAAAAATGTAATTAGGAAAACAAAAATATACGTGGTTATACATTTATACGTAGGAAAAGAGCTGTAGTTATAACTGGACAGACCAAACAGAGAACAGGAAATTCATGGTGTTCAAAAAAACTATAGAACCAAGTAAGTACTAATACATTAACTTGCCTACCTGACAATATTTTTTTTTCCTCTTTTTACCCCTTCCTTCTGTTTAAACAGTAAACTGATAGCATGGACACAAAACTATTTCCTCTCCAATGGAAGCAAATGCGCTATGCTCCGACTGGGTCCTCAGCAACAGGTCCACTGGCAAAGTAAATGAGATGTCATTAGCAATGAACGTAGCTCACAGGAACACAAATTAAGATTTGAGCACAGAGAGGTAAACGGGATCTTGAATGAAGAAAACCTGTGTCTGAAGCCAGGAAGCCAAAAACTAATGAGTATGTTTTTGGGACACTAGCATTCATTTCACTGGCAAGTTCAATTTAAACAGTATGTAACTATGATTGTGTCAACTAGTCATTCTACTAGTTTGATTTTTTTCAGGAACTTATCAAAATTCACTCAATATTTTTTCTATTTTGAAAGAATAACTCTGCCATCAGAAATCAATTTGTACATTTCCATTCCTCTCTTATTTCACCATCCAAACAGCTATTAAAAAGATGAACCTTTTCAACACATAGATGTATTAATGCATTATTAACTGTTCCTTTAACTGACTCAAAACACAGTCTATTTTTATTTGCCTCTGGGGGAAAAAGAAAGAGGGGTAAAAAAATTAGAATGTTTTGGAACTTTATGTAACTCATAAATTGAAAGCTTGGTTTCTCACAGCTGGAACAAAACCGATACTTAATGGAGTTAATTTCACTTTCATTTACTCAGTTTCACTTTCAGGTATTTAGTGCTACTAAGACCACAGAAACTTTACAAGGAGTATGTTTACAAGTGCTTGGTATGTTAATTAACAGAAACATTTTCACTGCTTTTTAAGAAATGCTATATTCAGAGCTGAAATTAAATTGATTATGTTTTCATACAGGGTAGCTGAAATAGCTACTATCTAGACTTCTGAGGATCCAGAGCATTCACACTGTATGGAAGTAAGCAGAGCTGACTGGGAGCTACCTTCCACATCTCCCTAGCCCTAGTTCAGAGGGTACTCTCCCTGTAAATCCTATGAGCAGGACATCTTGGAATGAATGAGGATGTGTGAATGTCAGCATCTTTCATATCGAGCCACCCGGTCTCTGTCCTTTTCACCTGTAGAAAAAGCTCACCTATCCTTCAAAGAGTGAGGAGGGGAATAAGAAAAGGGGATGGGGGGAGGGGAAAGGTAACCTTACAAAGACAATGGGACTTTGGCCGTCTTTCTAGTCAGAGAGGAGCTCCTTTTCTGATCTGTGATCTCAGAGAAGTAAGCCATAATTAAGCACCCACAGATACTGGACAAGACTTACACACACAAGTATTAGGAGAAATGGAGCTAAACTTCCAATAAACCTGGGATGAGTATGAACTGCAGACCTAAAGCAATGAAATACATTTGTACTAGCAAAAGGAAATATTTTTTCAGTCATGCTTGGGTAAAACAGAAGCAAACACAAAACAGTACCTTCTTCCCACATGAGGAAGAAAGAAAACCAGTGGACACCAATAACGAGCTGTTACATTAATTGTCACACATAACTAATGATTAGGTCACTGCAATTCTTCTGGTATAGTCTGTCACCTCAAAGAGGGAGTTACAAGCTAACTAAAATATGCCTTTCAGAAGTAACTATCGTTTCTATCAGAAGTTTCTCCAGTGTTTTAAAAACCATCAATAGACTACAGTTCCCATAATTCTCCTCTTGAAGGGGCCATGGAGGCAAGGAAGAAAAAGGGGAGTATTCCCCTTCTCAGAATGTCATTTACCTTTTTCCGCACACCTGAAGACATAAGAAAGGCATGTTTGCTCCGAAAGGGGTTTTTTGTTTCATTTCAAATAGTCTTAGAACAAAAGTGAAGTCTTGCAGCATAAGGATATCAAATCTTTTAGACTTCTTTAAGTCTGATTAGCAAAAAAATTATAGTTTTTTTTTAAAAAACATGTTTCTTACCAAACTGTAAATTTAACAAATAATCTATTGTACTCAGTTAGAAAGACAAAAGCAGCAGTTCTCTGTAAATAATCCTATTCTACAACAACAGTTCTATTTACAAAAGGATTTCAGAAGTTATACAAGACTCCCCTGCCCTCATAACACAAAGATATCAGTAAGTTTTTGATTTCACTTTGGAGAACAGTTCTCTAAATGGCATTTAAAATGACCATAGAAAGACTAAATGTACATTGGTCTTCAACTCTTACTCAAAACCATACACTTGTAACAACAACTTTCTACCTACAGTCCCACAGCCAAAGTTAAACACGTCTGAAATAAAGAGGTTTTAAGAGAACTGCTGAAATGCAAATCTAATCATAGCAATAAAACTGCTTCTTTGGTAAAGGCACCTTCTAGTCTTCAAATCACTATCCATTTCAGTTCCGATGAAACTCTACAGTGCTATCACAGCAAATAAAGGTATGTGTTCTATTAACTAATCTTCTTCCACACTACCAGATGACCAGGTGGTACAATTTCAGGCACGTTAACATAACACTTTATGTTAAGGTGTCCACTAACTAATTTGAACTAAAGTGACAAAAAAATAAATCTCACTGTAAGTCCATTAAGGCAAAGCCTAATAATAGAGTTAGCCCAGACACGTTTCTTTGCAAGGTCCTGTCAGAATTAAGATTTCAAAACAGGGCATCATGTTAGCAAACATCTCCTATTTAAATATAACTTTAAAAGCTTAGATGAGGCACACAGTTTGTACAGGGTACCAGTCGTGTTCTTCTACTTTGTGTAAACTATCAACCAGTTTGTTAGAAGACATTTGTAGTTATCACGTGTTAACTCCCAGCCTACACAAAACCCATGTACTGTAAAAATTCATAAATTCCTGATGACTGCTAGTTATTTTACTCAAGTAAGAGAATACTACCCATAATTTGACACTGAAATAGAGAACTCTTGGCTGCTATTAGGTAAAATTATCCTTGTTGTGGCTTCTCCGTCACTGTCCAATGTGTGTGGAGGGGGGAGGGGGATGCCAATGACAAGTTCTAAATCCACCCCAGTATTGATTCAGGAACTGTAACATCGTTGCTCACATAACAAACTGTCTTTCTTACCTATTCACCTGGAAACAATATTAAACTATTGTAGCATATAAACACATACACAATAAATTAACAGAAAGAATTGCCCTCTTTCCTTGATTTAACACGACCGTGCTCTTTATTCAATTTTGAACAAGATGCACTTGCTTTACTCAGAGAATATTCAGAAAGCATGAATTAAACTCAGTAAGCTTCATAAACTTTGTCAGAATTTTTAATTCACAGCAGAAAATGTAAACTTAACACATCACACATGTTCTACTTTAGACTGCAAATAAAACCACTCTAGTTCTAAGTGATGCATATAAGCCAAAAACATAAAGCGTAGCCTACAAAGTAGTCTCTCTCTATATATATATATATACACACACACACACCAAGTTCATCAAATATATATAGATAATAGTCAACAAATACTAGCTCATACTCAGAGTTATTTTCAGTGTTATTATTCTACTTCTATAAAGTATAATTAATTTTCCAAAAATATCCAACCTACAAAGGTTGGGGGGATGGGGGCATGGAGCAAAAGAGGAAACAAGTTTACCAAAACTTTTTAGAGCTGCAGAATATTCCAATCAGGTAAGTTAAATTTTGCTTGGTTACAGCTGTTTAATTAAATACTACCACAAACAAAATGTTTGCTTATTTATCACTGGACGTCATCAACTTATTCTTCAGCTATATATTCCTTAAAGAAAGGAGAATGAAATAGCATTGTGATAATAAAACAAGTTGCTAACTTCTACTTTAGACACCCCCCCCTACTATATCCATGCAAGTGTGACAATATATACCTACTGGCAAAAGTTAACAGCACACTCTCATTCAGGTTAAAACTGTAGGTTGTCAAAAACATGCTTGTGGATTTATTTTGTAGTCAGATATTCTGTCTTTGTTAATTTTAAAGAACAATGAATGTTTATTTCCCCCGATGACTGTGGAGTAATAGGAGAACTAAGTAACAGCAGCAATCCAAACACATGATCAAAGAACCCCTACACAGTCTTTGGACAGACTAAACTGAAAACTTCAAAGCTGACTGAGATTCAAAAATGCACCAATTTCGAAATTTCAAATTACAGCACTTTTAATTGTCTTTTCTGTGGCGGCGGGAGGCAACGCCACTCCAGAGAGGGAGCACCCCACGTATCAGATGAAGTCTCCGATTTCTTCAGCAACACAAAGCTAAATTCCTAAAAGGCTGCAGCCGGCTACTAAAATATAGAAGTCCCTGTGCGTCCCTATGCCTATTCCCAACTGCTTCTCCCTCCTCTTCCCCACCCCCCGCCCAGATGACAGTCATCTCACACAAGTACTCCTTCTACATCGGCCTCCAACTTCCCCACCTACCACGCGAGTCCCTCGCCCGGGTGCAGCCAGGGGCACCAAAAGCCTCCACCACAACAGGTGCCCGCTCAGCTGATGGTACAACTCCTGACGCCCTCCTCTCCTCGCCTCCCTCTCCCCGCTCCCAGGCCGGGGCGAGACCTCGCACCCGCCCACCGCAGGGCGTTGCGCATAACAGCGAGAGGATCCAGGCGAGCTCCCTTCCTCCATCGCCGGGCTCGCGGTCCCTCTCGCCGCTCCGCTTCCCGACGCGGGCAGCGACAGCCTCTCCCGGACGCCGGGGGGGAGGGGGAGTAAGGGCCGCAGAGGCCGCGGCCGCCACCGCTGCCCCCCGGCCATGCCCGGCCTACCCCAGAAGGGGGCGGCGGTAGGGAGGGCGGGGAAGAAGGCCAGGTCCAAAGCCCGGTACGGGTCCCGGTCCTGCCAGCTCCGGCCCGGGGCTCGGCGGGCCCTTGCGCTCTCCCCAACCTCCTCTCTCTAAGATGGCAGCAAAGCTGCCCCCTGCGCTGCGCCCCCCTCGACCGCGCCGGGCCGGGAGGTGGCACCAGCTCGTCCCGCTGCGCAGCCTCCCCGCCACCGGCTGAGGCGTCTCACTTACCGGTGTGGGGGGCGGCGGGCTCTGCGCTCCGGCCCGGCTTCTCTCGGTTGAGGCCTCTTCCCTCGGGCGGCGGGCGCGGGCAGGGCGAGGAGCGAACGCTTCCCCCGGCCTCGGCCAGGGGCCCCGGCGCGGCAGCGCCTCCCTCTTGTGCGCTCCGCAGTCCGGCCGCCCCGTCGCGCTCGGGCCCGCACGGCTGGCGGCGGTGCCGGTGCCGCTCAGGGCGCGGGGGGCAGCGGCCGCGGGGTCTGTCCGCTGCGCGCCTTCCTCTCTGTGCGGCGAAGGTTGGGGGGGGGGGGGCGGGGGAGCCCCGGCCCGGCGGGCGGATCCGCGGCGCTTCCTGGCCGGGCTGGATTTTCTATCGCTCACAAAATGGCGCGCGTTCCAAACCTGCGCAGCGCCCGGCGGCGGCAACGGCAGGGCCCGGCCTCACCTCGGCTCGGCGCGGCGGCGGCGGCCTGAGCCCCGGCCAGGCAGCGCGGGGACAGCGGCGGGCGGGCTCGAGCGGGCGGAGAGAGAAGGGGGAGGGGGTGGGGGGGGGAAGCGCAGCGCCGTACCGAGCCCCCGGGAACTCCTCGCTCCCTCCCTCCCTCCCCCGCCTGCCAGCCTCTACCTCCTCCCCCTCCCTCCCTCCCCGCCCGCTCCTCCTTCCTCCTCCCTCCCTGCCTCACGAACCGGCTTCGCCAGGGCGCAGCGCCGCCGCGCCGCGCCACCCCGCTCCCCTCCGGCGCCGCACCGCTGCTGTTGCCGCCGCTGCCGCCTCGACACCGTCCGCGCCCGCCCGCGCGGGACGAACTTGTGCCGCGTCCCCGCCGGGCCCTCCCTCGGGGGAACAGTCTTGCTGGGGGGTTTTTTTTAGGGGGGGGGTGGTTTGGGGGGTTTTTCCGAGGGTGTTCTCCCGTTTCCTTGCGCGATAACGCCTCTCGGGGCGGAGGGGGAAGGGGGGGACAAGCCTCACGATTCCGGCGGGAAGAGGGGTGGGTTTTTTTTTTTAAAAAAAAAAAAAAAAAATCCAACGGACAAAATGGCGGCGGGGCGAGCCTGTTTCTATGGCAACTGTCAATCACGCGGCCCGGCTGCCCCACCCCGGCCGGTCGGGAGACGGCGCTGACGTGGGGAGGGCGGGGAAAAGTGAGACGGGGTGAAGGGCGGGCCCCGGTCGCCGGGCAACCGCTGCGCCCCCACCCCCCCCAACCCACCCCCACCCCCCTTCTTCCCCCCGCCCTCTGGCGTGTGACGATTTCCGTGCGGGCGCAGCGTTGCGGGCCGGGATGGCCGTGGCGTGCCGGGCGGGGGGAGGCGCTGGGGCGGGGTGCGAGGTCGGTAACGGCCCTGGAGGGAAGGGGGGCCGGCTGCCCTTGGCCCGGCCGCACGGCGGACGCCCAGGAGGGGGCGGCCCGCCTTCGCCGCCGCCCGCCATCACCGCCGCCCCACAACTCTGCGGCAGCGCCTTCCCCGGCCCGCAGGGGGCGCCGGGACCGCGGCGGCGGGGCCGGGCGGCGCTGGAGGCGGGCGGGGGGAGCGGGGGCCTCCGGCCGCCTGAGGCGAGGCCGGGCTTGCAGTGGGCGTGCGGTGCCGCGCTGTAGGGCTGCGGGTTATCGAAGGCCGCCCTCTAACGCGGGAAGAGCGGTGTGGTGGGACTCGGGCGGGCAGCGCCTCTACTCGGGCCCTTTCTAAAGTGGGACGCGTTCCCCAAAAAACAGAAGAGAAAAGAACCCGCAAGGATTTTCCTCGCCGCCTGGCCGGCGGTGTGGGTGTGCGCTGGGCGGGGAGCCTGGGCTTGCTGCGGGAAGGCAGCTTTCCGCTGGCGGTGCCCCTTGCCTAAAGCCCTGACGGGGATTGAATTATTTATATCCTCTCCCGCAATGCCCGGAAAGATCAAAAAGCAGAGTATGGCCTTTACCTAATACTTTTAATCCTAACGTGATGGTTTAGGCATTGTAGTTCACAGCCAACCTCCAGCCTCCTCGAAGAAATCAGGACGTATTACTAACACTCCTTCCATTCGCTTTTCTCCCTGTTCCAACATTCTTTTCCCTCGGCTTAAAAGGGGGAAGTAAGCAGCCCAGGAGAGGGAGACAGGTGCAGTGACAGCCAAAGCCGCAGGTCCCCCAAAGAATCCAAAGTATTGCTTTATGAATACAGTTATCACAAGCAGTTCAGCCAAGCTAAAATTTGGTTGCAGCTAAAAATAGCAGTCTGGAGACTCTCCACCTTCAGCCACGCGGTCCCCCAGCCTCGCCTCTTTTTCCTACATCAGCAGGGATAGCTAGCACAATCAAATTAACCAAAACACCCATCCAAAATAGAAAAGCCCTTTGTGTGGCTGGGGGAAACACTAACGCAAGGGAGATGCCAGGAACACGTTGCAGGGGAACTGGGGTACCACCCCACTGAGTAACAGCACAGTGTTAGGTTAGATTAAATCATCCATGAAATTGCACCTTAAAACCGTGGTAGGTGCCTGGGAGTACCGTGATTTAAACAGTCATTTCTCATTCCCTTCAGCCCCAGAAAGATTGAGAGGTGACTTTGAGCTGCTTTTGACACATCTCTCTGTGCCTTGGAGTATGACCAGAATACAGCTCTTACCCTGGGATGAGGAAAGTCAACAAGCATGTTCTGCAGCATAACGAAGGCCCACAGGATCGCCTCCTCCTCCCCAGGGACTCCCAAGTTAGTGTCACCGTGTTTTGACCTAGGGTAGCTGCACACACAGTGTCCTGTACAGGAAATCCCAAACATATATTGGCCAGCTTGCATATGCTGTGCCCAGCTCCTCACTGAGGAAGGACAGCTCTTCTCTTGGGGACAGTGGAGTCCATCCCTGCAAGGATTTTGTAAATCTTGCTAAAATATCTTTGTCACACTGTGTGAACGGTGACATGCAGCGGTGGAATAGTTTCCCTGTTGTTCAATGTGGGTGACTGCAAAGCTCACAGGACGTTGTCACACCATTTACTGTATTGAAGTATGTTACAGCACAACTTGTTGGGGCTTGGGAGGCTTTTTTTAGGTTTTTTTGCTAACACTGAAAAATATTACAAAGTTAACATGAGTTTGTGCACTCACTCATTAGTCCTCTGCTTTTATTTTGCTGGCTATACCCAAGCTTATGGTATGTGGCAACATGGGCTGAGATAAAATGCCATTTAAAAGACAATGACCTTGGTTTTAAATTTTATTTTCCAGCACAAACAACTAAATATTTTTGCCTTGTTAATATTATCTTGATAATGAGTAACTTGTATAGTTGTTCTCTCATACAACAGTGTTCCCTTAAGTGTCCTTTTCATTAAAAGCATGCATGCATACTACAGATGGTCTACAACATTTTCTGTTTAGGTCCTCAACAGCTAAAGTGTTAAGGCTGGTAATCATTCAAATTAAGGAATGAGGGCATTCTGGAACACAGTCCTACCAGAATCCTGCTCCAGCCACAGAATCTGGGATTAGAGCTGGTGGCAGGACAGGCAGGGTTAGGGATCTGAGTTTAGAGCTAGGATTAGGGATCTGAGCATCTTCCAGCCTGGGACTCTAACAGAATTCTGCCTCACCTGGAAACCTACCAGGCACACACGGTGGGAACAGAACAGAGCTTTGTCTTAGCAGGGGGAGCTAGGAGTGCTCTTCTGTGCTGCAGATGCAGGTAGGGTAAAGGTTGGCTCTAGCATTTGGGAAGTGAGGTCTTCCAGGCATGGATGCAGCCAGAATTCTACTCCACCCAGAGAGGTTCTGTTTTAAAACCAGGTCAGCTTCCTGATCCATTGTGTAACACCTCCCATCAATGGGTGGGAATAACCAAGAAGTTGGCATTGCATAGATGCGGGGTAGGAGGACAGGGTACAAGGTAAAGATACATTTTAAACTGCTTTTGCTACATACAACAGGCCAAAAATAAATATGACAGCAAGAGACATTACCTTCTAAGAGACCAGCTTTGGAGAGAGGTGGCTGAAATAACAGAGGCTGAGGATGGAGCAAAGAGAAATACTTTGTGACCTGGAGGAAAGTTGTCCAAATACTTACTAATATCTTCTACTTTGTTCAACATAATAATAAGCTGGTTTTGTGGGGCTTTGTTTCTGTTTGTTTGGTTTTTTCCCCTTTAGGAAGGAAGGCACTGTCAAAAGAGGAATGATTGAGAGTGCTTTTTTCTTAACTCTTCATCAAATACCACCTAGAGTTGGTTGCTGCTATTTCAGTATCACATTTGAAAATAGGTGTTTGCATATATCCTTTAGGAAATAGTTTACAGGCTCCTGAGATATACTTGTTTTTCTCTTCCTAAGAGACTAAGCCCTCAGAAAGCAGAATATTTTGGGCCAAAAAAGAACAATAATAAGCAGAACACTTGAGGAAAACAAAATAAGAAAAAAGTGTGTAAAAGATGAGGTGGGGGAAATAAGATCTAAGACAGAAAATAATATACAACTGTCTAGAGAAATAGAACAGATGTAAAAGAAACAACAGAACAGTATAAAAGTTTTCTTAGATCAGTAGGTACAAGGTATGCAACATTCAAAACATTAAATTACAGTATCTTAATGGGACAGAAATTTACCCTACAGTCAACCTTGGTTGACTCTTCTGCCTCACTTGTCCTTCAGAATGATTATGCTGAGAAATCTAATCCTTCCTGGTTTTCTCTATTTTTTCGTGTGCATTTACATCTACACTGTCAACAAAGTAGACTTAGGACCAGTGCAGAAACATTGTAATTCGAATTTTATCAATCCCCAAAGGTGCAGAACTACCACAGAAAGCCAGCTATAGAAACAAAGGGTTTCCCAGACTAATGGCTGTTATTGTTACTGATATTTGGGGGAAACCCCACAGACTTTGTCATCTAAGTGAAGAACAAGAGAATATGGTATTATGAACACACATATATATTTGTGTGTTCCTATTTGCTTTTTATTTTGCTAAAATAAAAAGATCAATAGATCAGAGGGGAAAGCTGAAAATTATGTAACATTACTTTCACCCTTTGAGTCTTCTACACAGAAAAGAATTAAAAAGAAATTACTCCTTAGGTCTGTTCAGTTCATAGTTGTCTTCTGTAAAATAGTGATAGTGAAAGCTACTGGGCAAGAGAGTATGGAAGAGGATGGACTATTGGTGTGCTGAAAGTGGCACTTTACATCCACAGTGTCTGGTTCTGCTCATTTTGTCATACAGGTCTGCATATGATCACAGAATCACAGAATCTTAGGGGTTGGAAGGGAACTCGAGAGATCATCGGGTCCAACCCCCCTGCCAAAGCAGCTCCCTATCTCATATTACATAGATAGGCGTCCAGATGAGACTTGAATATCTCCAGAGAAGGAGACTCCACCACCTCCCTGGGCAGCCTGTCCCAGGGCTCCGTCACCCTCACTGTGAAAAAGTTCTTCCGCATGTTGGTGCGGAACTTCCTGTGCTCCAGCTTACAGCCATTGCCCCTAGTCCTGTCCCCAAAGACCACTGAAAAGGGGCTGGCCAATTCCCCCTGCAACCCATGCCTAAGATATTTATAAACACTAATTAGGTCCCCCCTAAGTCTTCTTTTCTCCAGGCTGAACAGACCCAGCTCACTCAGCCTTTCCTCATAGGGGAGATGTTCCAGACCCCTAATCAACTTTGTCACCCTTCTCTGGACTCTCTCCAGAAGGTCCCTGTCTTTTTTATACCAGGATGCCAGATTTACTTGCCTGGGTTCCCAGATGTTGGAAGCATTTTAGCATAGGTAATTTCAGAACCTTCCTCACATCCTGTCAGAGATTACTGGGACTTCAGAACTCTTGAGTTAGGAAAGTCTACTCACATAACCAGGATTTTCAAATAGCTTTTTAGTTTTTCAAGCCAGCGATCTGCCAGTCATTGACTTAAAGCAGTATACTTGTGTCAGTAGTCATCTTTGCAGCCTTCTGAGCACAGGTTATATCAGTAATGCTATCTCCACCCTTTTGGGTGTGAAGGCTCTCCCTAATTAAGGAGCTAAGTACTTCCCAAGTCTGTGGAAGGTCAGTTTCTTATCAGTTTAGCTCCATCTCCTGCTTCAAACTACAGCTAGGCATTTTATTGTTTCAGCCACACCATTGCCTGATAGTGGAGTGCAGCTGTGGGTAATGCATCCTTGTTTCTCCCTTATCAACCTTGATACATTGAGTAGAGGGGTGCAGACATTCTGTAAGTCTTCATTCTGTGATCCAAAGCCTAAAAAATATGTAGCCCATGTAGCCAAGCAGTGTTTCCTTTGGAGCGTGTGAACTCCAGACAGTCTGAACTCCAGACTTCCTCTGCAGCGGCCACGGGCACTCTGACCTTTCCGGGGCTTCATGTTTGTACTTTGAATAGATTTTTCAACCAGGAAGATTTGTTGTGCCAGTAGCAATTCAAATAATCCTCAATATCCTGCACATCCTCTGCAAGGGTGGCCTTCTTAGGCCAAAAGACCCAGCTTAGAAGATCTTCAGAAAGGAATTCTTCATA
Organism: Laterallus jamaicensis coturniculus; assembly: GCA_022605575.1. Taxonomy (NCBI): domain Eukaryota; kingdom Metazoa; phylum Chordata; class Aves; order Gruiformes; family Rallidae; genus Laterallus; species Laterallus jamaicensis. The sequence goes on from JAKCOX010000009.1 coordinate 5,009,301, forward strand.
AGACAGGAAAAAAGATTACAATGTCAACAGTTCTGTTAACTTGTTTCTTAGGCAAAATCATCTTACAGCTCGATCCCTTTGGTGCTGGGCCACAATCTGAAGTTAAGTCCCAAAAGAAGTTCTTCTCTCTGGGTTACATCATTAACACTTCAGAGAACGCCATGGCAGCTCTCAGACAGACTTAATTCTAAATCAAACCATCATCTGGAGTGAGCAGCTTGTGTTTCGCCTGTCAAAAAGGTGCTGCTAAGTAACTAATGTGGTCCATCTCTTTTTAGGCCAGAGAGGTTGCCATGGTAATCTATTCGAATGTAGATAGCTATGCTTTTGAGTCATCATCAGAGCCCAGCTTTGATAGTACAGGGTTTGGATTGACAGCCAGTACTGCATATTGTGTAGGTTGGCACGCCTCTGGACCAGAAGGTCCTGGAATTGCTGCTGTTGCTGCCGGATGAGGCTTGCTACAAAAAAACCTGTGCAACTCCCTGAGTTTTCCCTGATATTCTCTTGAATGGCAGTCATGTATGCCTTGGAGTTCTCACTCTGTAAAGAGGCAAGCTCAAGAGCACACTTGTAGGGATGACAAGTTCCTCACTCCAGTTTCAGAGTCCTTCCCCAGAACTGTGGAGTTCTGTGGGGGAAAGCCCCTAGGAAAGAAGCTGTGTTACTTATTTTAGGGAAAACATGAACTTAAAAATTGTATCATGAAGTTCTCCTGAAATCACTCCATTGGAGGAGTGCAGAACAATTTCCTGTTAAAACTGGGCATCCTAAAAAATTGTGATTCTTTAAAAATTTTGCAAAATCAAGTGCTACAATGTCACATATTTCCCTTACTGGAAGTTCCCTCCGTCCTCAGTTTCCAACTTGAAGAGAGGTCTGGTTTTCCTGTGTTTGGGAAGATGAAAAAGATGTTATGTTAATTTAATGTATAAGGTTTCACTACAGCCAAAAGGACTGGCACAACTCAACTCATGTCTCATGGAAAATTTGTTGTTTGGTTCTGCTGATTGTAACATAGCTGAGTTGAGTCTACCTACACTCATTCAGTATGAAGCTTCTGCTTCTCTGAAGGAATTCCTGGAAGTCAGAAACTGTCCTCAGCTACTGTTAAAATTAGGTCCTTCATTGGCAGCTTCTTTTGAAGCTTATCCAGTGATACAAAATGCAGTGTCCTTACTCTGTAGCTGTGCAGCAGAATGTGTGTCTTTGGTGGCTAAAATGAAAACTTTCTTCTTCTTGTCAGGAGAAAGCTGCTTGTGCTGCCTTCGGAGGGATACTGTCTATGAAGTTGCAACATGTGATATTTGCAGTATCCCAACAACAAACATGTTGCAGGAGGTTCTTAGAATTCTGTTCTGCTAGGTGCCTACGTGACTGAAAAACCTCCAGCAAGCTAAGAAAAAGAAATTGTGGCAAGTTTTAAACTAAATTTCTCAATAAATTTCATCATAATAGGACATCATTCTTTGAGCAGTAGAAGCAAGAAGGCTTGGTTGTCTATCCCTTTTTCTTCCTGGATCCTCTTATCTCCTCCCAGTACAATATATTATTTGAGGTTTTCAGATTCCCTGTGTATCTCAGACGCTGAACTACTCCAAAGCTCCAGCTACTCCAAAGCTCCAGCATGTGAACCTGCACACTCTGTTGAGCAAAGGGGACTGTGAACTGTGTCTTACTCGGGGTTACACGTGTGCAGCTCGGCCAGTTAGCTGATCAAACAGAAACATTAACGGTTCAGCTTTCCACAGAGTGAGAAACTGTTAACTAATTAACCAGGATCAATCCTCGGCCAATTTCCACACCACTTCTTTGAACCTCTTTTATTCAAGATCTTTGCCCAAAACAGGTCTGTCGAATCGTGAGGGGGCCAATCATTACTAGGAGTTAAAAAGCTATTATGAGAGATGGACTGAAGGTCTGATGAAGAGATGGTCCACTCAGCCTTGTCACACCAGAATAATAAAAAGAGTTTGTTTCTTTCCAACAGGCATGTAAAACTAGTCAGTGGTGTGTACATTACCCTCCTGCAGCATCACTCATGTAGGCTAATTGCCATGTGGGCCAGCACTCCTGTTTTGTAGGGCATGCTTCTTAGGGGCTTGTGGTTTCACCTTCACGAGCTGCTCAGGGAACTGCGAGGCAGGCAAGGTGGGGACTGACCTCACGCTGAGAAGGGCCCTGCCCAAGCTGGCAGCTGACCTCATGCTGAGAAGGGCCCTGCCCAAGCTGGCGTGACCACTGCCGCTGTGGCCTGCGGTGTCAGGTCCCACAGGGGTACTCCTGCCAGAATGGAGTTACTAAAATAGCCCATCAGCTACCGGGCAGGGTTTTTCTGCTGGATATCTCTTAGGTATTCCTCCTGTATGTTCCCTGGGCTGTCTCAGTCCAGGGAGGGCAGAATGCCACAGGCACCTGGGGAGGAGGGGAAGCACACGTGTGGATGTAAACCTGAAAGCAGCGTGGGAAGAATAATGTCATACAAGCGGCTCGATGCTAGCATGGCAGCCAGCCCCACTCTCCCTGCAGTTAAATCAGGTCACAGTTCCATTCGGAGATATCATAGGGGATATCAGTCCAGAAGGTCACCAGGTGGTTTGCAACCAGTTAGTCTGGCTTGACTCTGATGGACCGTACAGTTCTCCATCCCCACTCTTTTATCTGTCTTCTTGGTGTCAGTGTTAGCAGCTTCCACCCCAAATTCCCTGACTCTGGGGCTCTTAACTGCCAGATGAACTGCCAGGACGAGTTCAAAAATATGGTTGGAGAAATGATGGCTGTCAGGTCTCAGGAAATGACAAAATCTTGCAAGGGGTCCAGCACCCCCAAAAGAATGTGGGGTAATGTGCCCTTTTTCTTCCTTAGCTGCAGTCAGGAGGTCTGCTTGTTCATTTGAATAAATGAATAGCACACATATGTATGTGAAAGGACCTTTGCAAAAAAATGGTTTGAACCAGCTCCAAATCAGTTCAGGAAATCCTGAGCTGAGCCAGATGCTTGTGTTTTGGCAACACTTGCTGGGCAAGAACTGGCCTATAAACATTACAGAATAGATAGTTGGACTGTTCTCTATTAATGGTTTTCCTTCTACAGGAATGTGGCTGTCACGTGTTTTATTAAGGTCAATTCCAGGCTTTGTACATGGAGTAAATCTACAGCAACACAAGGTGCCCAGCTAGCACACTGGTGTGCTACAGCTGCCTGCAACTCCCACAGCTACACTGCTTTGTGTAGGGTATGTTTACACACCCAGACTCATAACTACAAGAGTGCCTAAACTTGTGGTCAAGCGTTGTCAGTGTTGTCAGTGTCATTTCTGAGTGAAGCCTTAGATCTAGTTTAAATATGACTCTCTAAATCTGCATCTTGGCTCTTACAGGGTGGTGGTTTGGCTTTCAAGATGCTAAGCATGTTGAACTATGTTTTACTTTGACCACCGCTGCTGGCAATGACATTACTTCTGCTATGTGTATGTATAGAGTACAGACCTCCTTCAGCTCACCTTTATCTGTACCAGTACTAATTGTAGAAGGAGGGTACAGTTACATGATGTATAGAAAAAAGTGGCATCTGTCGGGGATGATGGAATACTGGCAAGCATTGGTGGAGTAACTGAAGATGAGGTGTGTTGTTTGCATAAGTGCTGTGAAACCTGGTTGTGAGAGGACAGGAAAAGGGACTTCTGCTGCTGTTTCGTTTGTTGTACATTTGCATTGGTGATATTTCGTAAGTAGTATTTTAAACCATTTCACAAGAAATCTGTCATCTTTTAAAGTGTAGAATGGCCTGGGTAAAGATGGCAAGCCTGTGGAGATGCTAAAGATTTCATTCAGCAGCAGCTGCACATGAAACTCACTGTGCCAGTGGCTGCACAAACCCACTTCTCTGTTCTCCTTTAAGTGCATTGCCTATAAATTCTTTCCCTTCTGGAAAATAAAATTAACATAACTCCAGATAGCTAATATTTTTATGTGCAGGGCCCATCAAGTTTATGAATGCACAGACTATCATGCTCACGAGTGCACACATCATCGAGTTTATAAGTAGAGCACATAACAGTTATGCTCACAGCACATAAAGTTTATCTCTCGGTATATAAAACTCAGTTATGAAAAACAAAAGCTGAAGAATTACTTCAAACCCTTTTTTTTTTTTTCTTTCTCTTCCAACTTACATGTGTTATATTAAATGGGTAAAGGGGACTTCTGTGGAATGGATTCCTTGCCCATCAGCCACACTCCCCTCTGGAAGTTTCGCCAATGCTGTACCTTTTCTTAAAAGGTGAATAGAAGTTTAATTTCTAAGTCATCTCCAAAAATTATTCCACAGTATGTCACAGGAGGTCTTTTCACAACAAGCCTCCTATTGACAGAGGAGGTTTTTTTAAGATACTATCTCAGGTGTGTGAAATTGGACTGCTGTAGTCAAATTTCAAGCAGACAATAATTTTGAAGACTTCCAGCTAAAAATTATAAGAAAGTTAAATGAAAAGCATATAGAAAATTCAAAGTGCCTAAGAACTAAACTGTGAATGCTTGTATCAAAATCCCACTAACTTCAGAGAAAATCCCAGATGTGTTAGTTTTTAAGCTGGCTGTTTTAACACAACCCTATCTTTGTTGTGGCCGAGATGCATCTGCAGTAGAGTAAGTATATAAAACATGTAATAATTAATATAACATATCTAGTCTGACTCTTAAAGTTTATTCTAAGTGTGTAGTATCAAATGTAAATCCCATATTTAACACCTAGAAGTCTGAATTAATACATTATCTGAAAAACATGAGTATACTCATTTAATAAAATACAAATTAAACAGTGCCGACTATATATATATGGAAGACTAATAAAAAACAGGGCTCAAATTTACACAGGTACTTTATATCTGAAATGGACAGAGCGTACAGTTTTCTCTCCTAGGTGAAACAAGAGTACAGAACACTGTGTTACTTAGCTCTTCTGTTTATAATTACTAACTCTCCCTTCCTGGTACTTAACTACTCTGAATACTACTCTTAATTGCTAGGTTAATGCCAGTAGCCACTGAGCAGAGCACGTACCTCCTCAGTAGATTGGAAAGCCAGCTACCCTGATCAAATGCTCAGCTAGGTGAAAGAAGATGTCATATTTGTGTTGTGCTACGGGAAGTCACTTTTTATTGAATTAGGTAGAGTCCTAATACTACAGAATGTCATAGGATGTATCTAAGATGTAAAGCAAGGGCTGATAGCATTAACCCAAGAAAGTACAGCAGAAGCACCATCTTCTGAAAGCCTGAGGCCCAAGCCAAGTGTTACAGACTTTTGCTGAGACCAAACTGTCTGTACCACCTGACTCCATCATCTCCTACACCCTAGAGATGTATTTTTCTCCCATTTGTACCTGTCCCCTTGCCCAAAATAAAGCTCCTCCTTATCCTCTCACTTTCAGTGAGATTTTTGGTTCCTCTGGACCTTAGCAGCAGTGATGATGACAAGACAGAAGAGATGCTCTCCCCACTGAAGGTGCGGGTGCCCAGAATACAGATGCCACCATACGATAGAGCAAACCAGTCCAGTTAGCCCATTGCTGTATTAACTGGAGAAGCTGGAACTTTGGGGAATTTAGCAAGGTTTCTACTGTATATAAGCAACTGTGATTTCTTAGACATTCATAATTTTGCTTGGGGAGGAAAATAAGAAGGGTGGAGTCTTCCTAGGCCCTGGGGAAAGAACCACATCCCAGTTTCAAATAGGTCCCAAAGTCTGTTCAATAAGCATGACATCAAATATACACAATTTATGTACACGGTCTGGAGTCACTGAGACCAGACTGCCTTGTACGTGTGCTGCAGAGCCATACTCTGTGCACATGGAGTGCACTGCTTGTCTTGGATGTGCTGTGCTTGTGTGCCTGGTGGTCAGAGCCTGGAGCAATCGTAATTCTAGATTTGGGGTCAATCCAAAAGGAACAGACAAACTCTCTCTGACACTAGGGCAGCGCCCATATTGATTACTAAGACCTGCTTCTAGAGGACTGAGTCTTCAGCTAAAAGTCTAAGGAGTTTACAGAAATTTAAACTAACTTTTTTTCATCCTGAGAAACAGCTGAAACCTTTCTGGATGGGATTTGGGGGCAGTTTTGGGGGAGGGGGGGGTTGTGTGTGTCCAGAACATTCAGGCTGAGGCAAGCATCCAACTAATCCTTGTTTGTTTGTTTTCCATTGTTTATAAGTTTGCCAAGTTGCAACTACTTGGAAGAAGTTTTCTGTCCTGGGTGTTGCTTCAGGCTGATTTCTTTCTTTCTTTCTTTCTTTCCTTTTTTTTTTTTTAAATAAAGGGGAAAGAATAAGGAGAAGTTGGAGTTATTTTGGAAAGGGTTTGGGAAATGTATAAACAACTGCAAATCAAACATAAGTTTAAAAGGCTGAAAACAGCAGAAAAATATTTCTAGCTTAGATGTTCACAAGAAAGACATTTTGTTGTTTTTTTCACGTAGCTTTCTAGGGCAATGAAATTAGTGTATAATAAATTATAGTCAATATCCCAACTCTGTATAATTCATTTTTACCCAAACCCCAGATGGCCCTAAGCATCATCTACTTCTTAGACAAGGAGACAACAATATACAATTTTTTACAGGCAACAGACAAGTCACTGTATGTGTTCCACAGAAGAAAAAAATATATGTTTAAGAGTTACTTCTGAATTTGGGATGTTTTTCAAGCATTTGTTTTTCTTTTTCCCAACAGAGTATCATAAACTACTAAAGCATTGCTTTCTACAACAACTTCCCATTGTATTGTGAAATTCTGTCAGTGGCTTTGCCACAGTTAGTTCGAGAGAAAAGGTGTCAAGTCACTGCTACTTCAGAGCCAGCAGAATCACCTTATGGTTTTGATATGACTCCCAAAGTCCATCTTCTTTTACGTGTTTCATTTTATGGTTAATAGGGAGAATAAACACATCACTTTGAATACAATTAATAAAATCAAGCTTTTAGTAAATGAATCATACTTCTATTCAAGGTTTCTTGTCTGACACAGATTTGACATACCCGTGGGACACAGATCACAGTGAAAGTCTAGACCTTACATACTACTGATGGCTCCATCAGCCCTCCCTAACTGCCTCATCTTCTGAATATTGTCCCCTTTCCAGTCCCTTGCTCAGCCAGGAGAGACACGGGGGCTTGGACCTACCACCCCCGAAATGGCAGGGCAGAAACCTCAATGGCAGGAGGCGAGTTCATGAACAGTTAGAACCAAGTAATGCTTTAAGGCCATGGCTAAGGGTGTAAGTTAACTTTATGATGAGAGTAATCAGAACCACAGCTGCTTGACCTGCACATAGCACTATAAACAATTTCAGCTAGAGCTCACCTAGAATGAATGGTGGCTTTTACTGCATCGACAAAGATGTTTCAGTTTTGAGTAACTGCAGCATCAAAATAATCATTTGATTTTCTTGAGACTTGAGATTTTTTTTTCTTTTCCTTAATGGCCCCACAAGCCACATTTCATCTTTTGCATCATGCTTATGGACATTTCACCCAAAGACTTAATGGAAAATGTATTTTCCTTCATGCTCTCTAAGAAAATAGTAACAGATTTTGCTAAAGCTTCCCAGTAACTCTCAAGTTGAAACAAAGCTCCAGGGCAAAAGGACTTTTTTCAAATTATGAAAAAGGGAAATTAAAAAGGGTACTCAGCTACAACCTCAGCTAACACAGTTCAGTCCAGCAAGCATTATCATCTGGTGAATGTGCAAACAGTTGAGGTAAGATGGGCATCTTCTATACAATCTGTTTTCAGGTTACCTTTATGCAACTGAAGAAAAATGTTACTTCAGGCTGCGCTGTTGTATTAAGCAATGTTCCACCATACATCTAAAAGAAGTTCTGAGTATCCACAGGAAGGAAAGTACATTTTCTTCCTTGCATCTGAAGGTCATGCTCCCTCCTGCATTACTACCTCCCACATTTGCACTCATCTGTTCTAACAGTGGCAGCATCTACCTAAAGAAAACCCACAATATTTAGGACAATTCATGGAGATTTTCCTTTTCTTTTTGGAGAAAGATTTTGAGGTGGCCTCTTCTACAAGAAGACAGCCTTTCCTCCACCATGTGCTCTTTTCTTTTCTTGCTTTCTAAGTTAATTCTCTCCCTCTGCTCAATGATACACTTTTGTAGCTAGCAGCTGTCCCGGTGATGACCAGCAGAACCCTCCAACACCAGCATGCCTGCCCCTGCAGAGGGCTGGTGTTAGGTTTTTACACACGGGTGACCTACTTCACTGCCTAACTGCTTTTGACAGTATTTTCCAGCTATATGGATTAAGATTTTTTTCTTCCTGAAGTCACCAGTCTTTCTCCTAACCTTTCATGACTCTGAATCATGTCATAATGGTAAACCTCATGGCCTCTTAATGTCTTCTATATTATTTGCATGAAGAACTGCTATACTAGGAACTTAAAACTCTAACTTGGGGTCTGGTTTTCGGTGTCGGGTTTCCAGCAGCAGCTGACAGAGGATGCCCGAGGAAGAGCTTACAAACAAGGTAAGTGTGTAGTCCCCAGGCACTCCCAGTGTCCAGCAATCGGTGGTTTGGAGGTGTCTCTATTCTGGACCGTGAGTGATGCTTTCTTATTTAACAGTCTCTATATTTAACTAAGTTTTATTCTGTTATTTTGTTTGGATGGGTTTATCTTGCAGCACCTTACGGTGTCTTGCAGGAAAGCGTTCCACAACTTAAAATGATATAGAGAACCCATTTTTTTGTTTTATTTTGTTTTGGACTTGCTTCATCCCAGCTTCATTAATATTCTTAGCTCTCATATTGGAAACAGACAGTAAGAATGTCTCCATCTCTAACTTTTCTCTGCCACTGATGATTTTGTAAACTTCTTTTGTATCTCACCTCAGTCACCTGTTTTTCACAGTTAAGAGCCCGTAGGCATACCTCATGCAGAACCACACTGTTTCTTTGGTTATCCTTGTCAAACCTCTTATGAGTCAGTTCCAGTTCTATTATGTCCTTTTGTGAGACGTAAAGAACTGTACATACTACTCAATATACAGAGAACTATGGATTGATACCGGGGCAGATGTGCTACAATGTTCTCTGTTCTGTTCTCTGTTCCACTCTCAATAACTCTGAATATTTGATTTCTTTTTCTGAATAAAAGTTACAATTGTGCTGGTGTTTTCATAGAAATATTCATCAGAACCCAAAGATCTTGTGTGTGAGTGGAAAACCAGCTTACAGGCCATCTCTGTATATATCATTTTCTTCCCCCATGTGTACTACTTTACACAAATTTTATCTGTTGTTGTTTATCAAATTTTATCTGTTGTTTTATTATCCAGTCACTCAGTCTTATAAGGTCTTTCTTCATTTCTTCAATCAGCCCTTTAACTGCATCACAATTTGTCCTCTAACTTTCCTTTACCTGAATAGCTTAGTATCATTAGCAATCTGTGATATCTCACTGCTCCCTCTCTTTTTCCAGATCATTTATGAATACATTAAGCAGCACAAGTCACAGCACAGGTCCCTGCAGACTCCTCTTGTGATCTCCCTCTTCTATGAAAACTGACCTTTCATTCCTGTTTTATTTCTGTTTCCTGTCATTTAGCCATTTTTTGATTAATTCCTCTTGCTTCTTATTACATAAAGGTGCTTTTTTTTTAAATGCAGCTTCGTCTAGGAACCTCATTGCCCCTGGAAATCCTGGTGGTAACCCTTAAACACAAGATCTGCCTTGTCCACAAGTATGCCAACATCACCAAAGAATCACAGACCTTACCACAAAAGCTTCAATAAATCATATTTATATATGTGCCTAGAGATTCTGCTCTGTAGGACAGATATTTCTGTCTTGCCCAGCACAGACAACACAAGAGGCTGTCTTGGGTAGCTGCCTTCCCCACCCACTTAGTGAGGGAAGGGGTTTTAAAACTAGGGCTACACGCTCTAGTTAGTACTTGAGCTTTCTGACACCTGAGTTCCCTTAGAACTCCTGGGCAGAGGTCGCTTGCTCCCCATCATGTCTTGCTTGTTTTATCTGATGGTTCTCTAACCTCTTCTGCCCTGCCATACGTTTGAGATAGGTCTCCTAAATTCCCTGGAGTACAAAGTCTGGGCATAGATTTCTCTACGCTGCTGCACTGTGAGCACATCTTCTTAGAGGAATGTAGCCTTTTCTCCTATGGTCTTGGTTTCTCTGAGTGCTCCTTTTATACCTTAGTGGTTGACAGGCCCTACCCATTCTGTTCCTGTGACTTACAGAAAAGGACTTGGGGTTTTGGTTTGGTTTTGGGGTGGTTTTTTTTGGTTCTCACACTGAGGACTGCAAATTTTACTGTTTCGTTAATTTAATATTCCACAACATTTTTAAAGTTATCAACTTGTACATTGTCAATAGAGAATCTTGCAACACCCAGTGTCAATCTTTAGCACTAGGAAAAATTACCATTTATCTATTTTGGTCCTGATTCTAAAGTACCTCTTATTCAGGACAAGGCCTCACCTGTCACTGTTTTCTATTCCTGACAGACTCTTTCTATATTTTTTGATGTATCTAAATCACTTGTTTGGTTTTATCCACTGTTGGCTGTCACCCCCTACGTGCTTCATAGAGTTGTTTTCCGTATTTGCTAATTCTTCTGAGGGAAGTAAAGCTCAGTGCAATTTTCAATCAGTTCAAGTGCTTTTAAAACTATCTCATGACATTTATTCTGAGAGAATTAATTTTAAAATTATGTGGTTTTGCTGTAAAAATATTTAGTTAATCTTTAAATTGCCTTAACATTCCTTGACCAGTATTATCTAGTTTACGGGACTATCTGCATTTAGTTTCCTGCCTTCCTGTCACCGTTTCCTGCTTTTTTGACACCTTAGCTTGCAGCACTGCTGTGTCACCTGGCACAAATAAAATTGGGTATCTCTACATTTCCTCTGTTGCATCAGGTTACAGTGTTTTTACCCTCTTCAGGGGACTCCTCATCATGCTGCCACTAAGTTAACACTAAAAGCTCTATAGGCATCAACAGCACAGAATCTTGTTCTTTTTTCTTTCTAGAGCCTGAATACGGTCCCCTTTATTTCACATGGACAAAGAATCTGCATTTGTATTCTTATACTCTATTGATGTCTCTTGTTTCCTAGTCTTCGACCATTTATTTTTACTGTACATCTCTTAATATGACAATATACTACTTTAGACCTTCTGTATGAATTTTTCCCACAGCTTTGTTTCATCTTGACTAGGTTTTTCCACCTCAATATTAGAACAAGTAGGTGTGTTCTGTTGTCTTCTGTAGCTTTTTCCTGTTTATATACATGCACAGTTCTCCTAAGTGTGATATACTTCCAAGGTTTAGCTTTAATGAGAAAGAAATTTCTCTATGATGGGCAAAGTTTTAGAAAACAGGGATAAGATTTCATGTGTGTTGCCCCTCTATGTGGTACAGAGATTTAAAGTTCCTTGTTATTATCTTCCTCATTTCTGTGGCATTCACAAAACACTACCACTTAGGTGTTACAGTGCTGGGATTTGGCGTGATTTCTCCCCCAAAGATAATGAATTTTAATACACTCCCTGTTGTTTAGTGTATCAGTTACAATTATTTCTTCAGCTGATTCCTCTGTGCTACTTTAGGAGTGAAGAACAGCTTTCCCACACAGATGCTTAAAAAAACTATTTCCAATTTATCAAACATATGCTTATATAAACCATGTAGTGCTCTGAAAATTGTCCAATACACGAACAATATTTGAAATTACTGTTCTATTAGACTTAATCTCTGATCTCTTTCAGTAGTATGTACACCATATTGTTCTGTTAGCAAGTAATGAACTTTCAAGTACATTTCTATTGTCATAACTTTGTATTACCTGGATGGCTTCTCCCATTGAATTTCTTAGGTAGACTGATGTTCTCTAAGCAAAGGCTTCAAAACTGTCAAAAAAGCAGGGGGGAAAAAAGTATTTTCAGCTTCCCTATGGTCACTTACCCAATTGGCACCAGCCAAATTTTGCTTATTCCATGTTATGAATGCTATCATTCTATACCAATTCATGCATAAATTTCAACTCTGGGTTGAGGCAAATATAGAGGTCTGATTATTCTAAACAATTCAAACATATTTGTTAAAATAATGTCCCAGAGGAGATCGGGTACATCCAGAAAACAATGGTAGGCATCATTGTGATGAAGTTAATATATTTTTTTTAGTTTCAGTTTACCTTCACCTGTTACCAGAGTTGTTCTAGTTTGGTTCTATTTCAGGCACAGCAAAACTTGACAATGTTGGGGGTTTTTTCCCCAAGAAAAATGACTTAAGTTAAAAGTCAAGTTTGGTTTAACTCCGCAAGTGGAATTACACCCAAGATGAATTCCAACAAAAGTGTACCCTGTTAGTCCAGTTCTTAGTGAGCAATTCAGGAATAAACATAATATATTGATTTAATCTTATTCTTGAAGCTGAACGCACCAGTGCATGACTCAACAACTGTAGTAATTATAAAAGCTAGGTAATAAAGGACTCTAACTTCTATGAATTAGAACAAAACAAAAAACCCTCAGAAACAATACCAAAAAACCATAACAAAACAACAACAACAAAAAGGGAGGGGGTTATAAAAGAACTACTCTACGGGAGAGAAATACTCCATATGTTTTTTTTCATTAAAATACATATACAGAGAGAGCACCTGAAGATTGCAGAGCAACTTTCTAACCTAAAGTGATTCTAAAGAATCACTAGCCTCTGATTCTTTTTAACTCTGGGATCTACTAGTTACTGTAAGGTGAAGAAAGAAAGCAACAGAAATACCTCCCAATTTCCACTCTATAGCATAGTAGCAATACACACACACAAATCGTGTGTCAAGCCTATCTTAACCCCCATCACGGCCCACTGCTACATAAACACCCTTGCAGAGGCACAAGCTGTCTCCAGGTGCCCTCAGCAGGAGTAAGCTCCATGTTTTGCCACAGGTAGCAGCTGTCAGCCCAAACGTGGGGACAGATGAGCTGGCTTCCCACTTAGAGTGTGTGGGCACCAGAGTTCCTCTGAGAAATCTCTGACCCCTCTTCCCTTTTCATTCCTTCTGCATCTTCACCCTGGAGTGTGGCTGGTGCAAGCAAAACACGGTTGTAGTTCCCTGCAGGATGTCCCGTTGGCCAAATGAAGCCTGAAATTTTCAGTCTCACCCTTTGTCCAAATTCAGAGTGGAGTTTTCAAGTGGACAGAAAACAGCACACTCCTGACAATGGGCGGACTCACTGCCAAAATTCCAGCCTTTACACTGAAGTTTGAACTGTTTAACTGATTTTGCTGAAATCTTCCAAAATAATTCAAAATGAGGTGGATACCCGGTGAAGAAAATCTGTAACTTGGACCACTCAAAAGAAATCAGTTTTGATGAATGGTGCTAGTTAGGCCTGTCACTAGTAACATGACTTGAAACAAGTAATACAAGAGATGATCACTTGGTGACTCATGAATTTCCCTTCCAAGGGTTGGATTTGACTCTGATAAACTACTTTTTTCTATCTTGAGATATAAAAACTTGAGAGAGAAAAGTGCGTAAAAGGGGAAGGGATGATCACAAGAAAGTAACAATAAAAATTGGTGTCAGACTTCAGCAAGCTGAACTGAAGAGGTGGGTATTTGGACAGACCATCTCTAATCACTGCATCAGCTCAGTCTGGACATTTGGGAATACTGATGGTCACATCTGCAAATCTTTTAGCCAACAACTTCACTAGTTCACCAGAGCACACCTTGCATCAGAGGTCATGGTCACGAAGGAGACATCCAGTACTGGCAAAAAGAACTGCACTGAGAGCGTTGAACTGTCAATACAGAGACCGTATTTGGACACCGTGCTCATTGGGAGCCACGGTGCTCCGGAGCAGTTTGTTTGTGATGATCTGTGTTGCCAGGCAGATGGGCAGCCACAGCCTGTACCGACAGGAGCTTTTTCTGGACATGAGACTTCAGTTCCGAGAAATGAGTAACTCAAGTACCTTTAAAAAAAGTTTGCTAAGAATGATAAACACTGGATTGTGAAAGTGATGGTACGAAGAGCTACACACTCAGAAAGCAACTATATTGTCTAGGCTAGTATTTTTTCCTTCAAGTTCTTCTTTCCTGGGGTAAAAAGATAAAAATCCAAAAAATACACCTGTAGCTGCCTCGCAGTACCTAGTAACTCTTGACTAACTGTAATGAAAGTTAAATGCTCCTCTTTACACTCACTGTTTTCATTCTCTCCTCTCTGAAACAAGCACTGCAGAATGTGGAATAACTTTGACATTGCACTTCTCCCAAAACAAGATACGGTCTGTCTTACAAGAGCCTGCACTGCTTTTTGCCAAGCCTTCGGTACACACTCAAGGAAGGGTGTGTCACAAAAGAGTGGAACACACCTCGTTCAAAAGAGTAAAAAATACAGTTTGATGGAGTTCAATAAATTCAATGGAATTTAACAAAGTTTAACAATGGTTCAATAAGTTGCAAATCCTGATTTAGGGCTCCGGAAAGAACTACTGTCAAAGGTATTAGCAAAGGTGGGTTTCATATGATGTTGCTAATGCATAACTTTATTAAAGTTCAACGGCAAGGTTTATAATAAACTACTGCATGGAAGAAACATACGAAGGGAAACTGAGTCAGAACGAGTTAGAATGATTTGCACAAAGACTGGTAACAAAAAAAGGTAAGGAAGACCCTCCTGTTGAGTCATGAAGTTCAGAGTGGACCCCCCTTGCTTTCTAAACTCCTGACAGAGCTTAGGTGCAGCTAGGTCTAATCCTAGTCTCAGGCTTGGAAAATGGTCTATGTCTAAAGGAATATCTATACAATATCTATACAAAATTTGCATAATTAATATTTAACCACTACATGGATAAGTAATCATAGAATCATCATGGTTGGAAAAGACCTTCAAGATCATCAAGTCCAGCCATCAGTGCTACACCACCACAACCTCTAAACCATTTTCCAAAGCAGAGATGCCAGCATTAATGCTGATGCTTCATTAGCATTAATTCCACACGCTACCTGTCACTTATCAAACATCTACCATTGGCAAAATGTCTCTCTGCCTTGAGGAGCAACCTTGAGAGGTTTCCCAGCTCAAGGGGAGATCACCACGCTGTCTAGCAGGGAGAACTCAAAGGTGGCTCACTCAGGCTGTCATATTTATGGAATAAAGAGATTGGTTAGCAGTCACATGTGATGGGAAAGGTACACAAAACTCCTTGCACTCACAGCTTTCTTTTTTCCTTGATAAATGAGCATTGGAAAAGCCACCCACAACTCAAATGTTAATTCCATGATCCATGTTCCAAGCTCATAAATGCCCCACGCACGTGGCTCGCTGTGCCACCCTGCTCCTTTGTGGGTTTTCAGAGAACAGACTGATACTAGAGGAGCTCCTGGCCCAGCCTGTACCAAACTACCACTACTTTAAGGGGTGAAGTGCATCATCACAGGGCATGCAGTGATGAGGAGGCCTTCAGTACTGAGGTGTGCGTAGAGGTGAGAAGGAATAGGACAGAACCATCTTCATGGCTTCACACAGCTGAGAGGACTGAATGCAGCCATGGAGCACTGCCAGACCTGTAAGCAGCGAGTACTTCCCTCTTGTCACTCCTGCAGTCCCTTCATGCCCAGGAATGGCACCTGCACGCTGTTGCCAGGGTATGATACCACCACTAATAGAGCCTGTATCTATTTATTTCAGTTGTGTGAAGCTTAAAAAAATGCAGCTTTAGATTGCTACTTCTAAATACCAATGTTTTAACCCAGTCATTTCTACTGGACAGTAGAGTTAAAATGTAAAGAACTTCAGAGTCACTGAAAGGCTTATTCATTCTCTAATTTCATCTACATGAGTTTGCATTATCTGTTTTCACATAGTACAGTAACAAAAATGCTAGTAGACTAGTCTTAAAGCTCCAGCCAAGAAAACCAGCTCTAGCAATCAGGCTTCAAAGATCCATAACACCACCAATGAACAGTTCTCCTGTTGTCTAACGTGGGCTATCTAAAGCTTTTTTGGAGGACAGCATTCCACAGACTAACTTGCCTTGACCCTTCAGCCATGCACTTCACGCACATCTGTTACAGTAGATTCAGCTTACAGTAGCTCCAGGGCCCAGTTCCAGATTTTTTTTTGTTCAGGCTTTCCATGGTTCCGTTATTTTAATTTCTAGTACTTGAAAACCAAAAATTTATCCAAATCCCCTGCTCCTCAACCAAGCTATAGTTTTAAGAATGAATTAATGAACAACCATTTTTTAAATTGGTAAGACTGGCATTGCAGGACTCTGAAGCTGGCTTGTGCCTGTATCATCTCAATGAAACGGCTGCCTTCACTTTTTAACACAGCAAGAATAACGACTTTAGAAAAGCATTAACATTCATGACTATATTCATGCTTTATAGATTTCCTTTGGGACTTGAGATACCACTGGTGGACAACTTCTGGTCCAACTCAAATCATTGGACTTACGTGTCTGTGGTTCCTAGCTGTAGTAAGAGATTGAAATATTTCTCTCAGTACTAAAACATGATCACACTCATTAACTGTTCATCTGCAACATTCTCCAGTCCAGGTTATTTCTTTGCTTCAGGTCTTTAGCACAGATTTTCT
The DNA here is from genome assembly GCA_022605575.1 of Laterallus jamaicensis coturniculus. Taxonomy (NCBI): domain Eukaryota; kingdom Metazoa; phylum Chordata; class Aves; order Gruiformes; family Rallidae; genus Laterallus; species Laterallus jamaicensis. The sequence continues at coordinate 5,025,951 of JAKCOX010000009.1, forward strand.
CACTGTGTATCTTACAAGGTGTTGCCTTCTGCAATTTATCAAACAAGTTGCAGGCGGCCTTGAGAACAGAGGCTGGAAAGTATTTTGAAATGCAATACGCTGAACTATAACAGAGTTCTCGTATATTTAGGTTCCTAAGGCTGCAAGGCGTATGAAAGGCTAATCCCCTTCTCTGTAGCCAGAAGTATCAATTCAAACACCGCGAAGCCTTCCCTCATCTCCCATTACTGCACACGTCGCATGCGGCCCCCAGGCGCTAACGCACCACAGGAGCGACGAGGTTGCGCCCGCAGGGCCCGAGGGAGACGCGCCGGCCCACAGCGCCGCGGCCGCCGCTTGCAGGACGCCCCAGCCCGCACTCCTATGCGAACACCGCCATCGTTACAGGCGCGCCTCGACAGGCGGCCTCTTCGGCAGCGGCGGGAGGCGGCGGCCCCAGCCGCAGAGCTCCGGCAGCCCGACTGCCGCCTCAGCCGGACTGCCGCCTCAACCGCCCTGCCGCGCCCGCCAACGGCCAGCGCGCGCGCCGCTCCCCGGCACGGCTGCGCAAGCGCAGGACCCCTTCCCCCGAGCGCGACCGTTACGGCTGAGTCGGCGTGCGCACGCTCCCAGCTCCCCGCGGGGGCGCCCACAAGTCCTTCCCGCCGGCGCTGCAAGCACGCCGGGAGCTTGTAGTTCACAAGGTGCTGTTGCGTCACCCGCGCCTCAGCTCCACGGCCTCCGCCCGGCGGGAAGCTCCCCCTCCCTCTGCGCTGTGACTACCAGGAAGCGGGCGGAGCCGGCCGGGAAGCGGAGTCAGCAGCTGAGAAGTGACCCTGCCGAAGCCCCGGATGCGCGTGGGGCAGGCGCTCCCGCTCCCCCGCCCACCCCGGCGGAAGCGGGTGGCTGGGGACGGGCCCCCTCCCGGCCGGGCCGCGTCACGTGAGAGCCCGCCGCCACGTGACGGCGCGCGCCAGCCGCGATGGGCACCGCGCTGGACATCAAGATCAAGCGGGCCAACAAGGTCTACCGCTGCGGGGTGAGTGCGCCCGCCCAACGGCCCCAGCCGGCCCCAGCCCCGCGGAGAGCCTGGCGCCTGGCCCCGTTAGCTCCGGGACCCCGGCTCGGCTTGAAGCCGCCACCGCGGAGCCGGTCTGCCCGCCCGGTGCCGTGTCCTGGCTTTCCTTGCCGGCAGCCCGGGAGCGTCCCGCCGCTCTGAGGGAGCGGGGCGCTTCCTTGGAAGGCCGAAGGAGTCGCCGCCTTCCGTTTCTTCCTTTACGGAGGCGGCTCCCAGCTTCGCGCCGGTCTCTGCCGTGGCGGTGGGGCTGTGGCGGGGCTAGCAGGCTGCTGCCGCCCTCCCGCTTTGCCTCGGCGCCTGCTCAGAGCTTTCCCCTTCCGCCGCCTCTGCCCTCCCCGTGGCTCTCCCTTAGGTCCCCGCCGCGGGCTCCGCTGGCCTCCTGTAGCAAAGCGGTGCTCAGGTCCGGCACGCCTTTGGGGTGAAGGCCTGCCTGTTGTCCCTCTCTTTCTTCCCCTAGCTAGCGTCGCCATGCCGCGGGAGCTAACCCGCCTCTGGGGAGGGCGGCAGGGCTTCCCAGGGACGGAAGGAGCGAGGTGCCCTGGGACATGACAGCATGGGATAGCGGCGCTGCACCTGTACAGCACGCTCGCCTGTTAACAGCGGGGCCGGTGCTTTGGTACGGTGTGCAGGCGCGGCCAGATGCTGTTAGAGTCCTGTGCCGTTGGTGTGCTCTGCCAGGGTCTTCAGCTGTTGTTTGCAGCCGGTAGGAAATCTCCTCTTGGATAAAGCACTCGGGCAAGGGCACATCTTTCCAATCTTTGTCTCCCTACTTGGCAGGAGCCTGATTTCTTAACTCTTTGCACTGATGTAGCTGTTGGTAGTGACAAAGTGACTGTGCCTACTTCAGCTTTTGCAGCTACATGGGGAAAGCGGCTGTGCCTTTTGCCATTGCTGAAGGCTTCAAGTGCAGTTAGAAAAAAAAAAGAAATCACCTGGCTCCTATTTTTGAGACTCATTTTTATCACCATTTTTCTCTAAATGCTGCACTGCTTAAGCAGAAGCTTTCAGGTCCTTCCCCCCACCCCCTTTTCGTTTTTGCTGTCCAGCCGCACACTTGTTTTATAAAAACAGTTTTAACACACAGCTTTCCCAAACGCTAGTAGGCTGGTTGTTACAGTGTATAAAGCATGTTCCAGTTTATTGGGTCTTTGCAATGCTGGGAAAGTGCTTTAAATGGATTTGAATGGCCATGTATGCAGCACCTGTCCTACAGTTGCCAAGTCATGTAGAGAATGACTTTAATGAAGTTAAATTATGAGTTTGTGAACAACACAACTTTAGGTATGGTGTCATAACGGTAAAGACTGCTTTCTGTATCACACTTTCACTTTGTTTTGCTAATGCGTGTTATTAGAAGGGTGTTAGTTATTCCGACATTGTAATGCTGTGCCTATTTTCAGTTTCCTTATTGACTTGCTTTATATCACTTTAAACTGGATATATTTGGTTTTAATACTGGAAAGGGATATTTCTTCTGTCTTTAAGGTGAAATTAAGTAAGATATTTGTGGTTAGTAAATATATCAGTATTGTTTGTTTGCTTCTGCTTCAACTCCATGTAAGAAGGCTTATAATTTTAGTTCATTAACTAGGCCTGAAATTCGGAGGTCTGAGTGCTATGAATACACAATTATGAAAGCTGTATACTAGAAGTGCAACATGAATTTCTAATAGAAATTTCATAAGGACAGAAAGGAATTACAAATCTCTTTAATTAGGCACATAATGTATGCAGGTTTGGTGTGGTTTTGTTTTATTTTAGAAGTTTACTGATTTTTTTTTTATGCTTCAGGGATAGTAGCTATGCTCATAATATCCTTGGTTTGTGGCAACTTCCAGCTCAAAATATGCTTGCATCAGTGCTACGTGAAAATGAAGGGATTCCTTTAGCAAAGACCATAGTTCACCCCAGCACATGTGCCTAGCTATTCAGTTGAAAGCAATAGGGAAACTGCGGATAGGCTTACCTTTTGTTTTCTGCTCTCATTTACTGCTGCATTTGGATATGGAAGAAGGTGGTATCTAAATTATGCCTTGATATAGTAATAGCCTTTTTGTTATGCCTATTACGTGATAATAGCACCAAAAAATTTGCTAAAACATTACTGAGATTTTTAAATCATAATTTATCTTAGCCCACGATTAATCCAGCATAATTCTGTAATGCCACTCGCCTCCTTAGCCATTCAATTTCTGCTGCCTTTCTTGTGCTGACAGTATTGTCCATGCAGTACGGCAGATCAGGGAAATGGATAATATTTGGTGCAGCACACCAAACCAGTAAATAATAATAATTAAAAAATCGATCTGTTGAATCATGACCATCCTTTTTTATTTTTCTTATGAATGTCTTCTCGAGTAGAACAGAGAATACTTAACAGCCAGTATCAGACTGGGCTTGTGCTGGATGGCCTACAGAAGAGAGGTTAGATGTGGTGGAGCAGCTCCAGCAGAGCAGGAAATCAGACAAAGTGGGGTGGGTGAAGAACAGTCTAAAGGATCTCAGCCTGTGATTTTAAGTGATATTAGACTACAGAACTGGTAATGACAACAGCTGCTCATTCTTCCATTCCAGCTCTGGTTTTGTGCCTCTTGAGAGTGCATGGTTAGGGTGAAGCATTCAGGGATTTTTAAGCAATCATCTATTCATTTGTTGTGTGTACGTCAACCATCATCTTTACAACCATTGAGTCTATTATACATCTTTATTCCCTCCCAAGAGGGAAAGAGTGAGATAGGAAAGAACCGTATTTAACAAGTCAATGTTCTGAGAAGCTCTTAATGGTAAATTCCATGCTGAATAAGGTCCTGAAGGTGTGGGAGTTTATAGTAAAAAATTCTAGGGGAAAAACTCTGAAACTTAACAAATGATCTTTAATTGTATTGCAGAACCAAATTTGAGTCTTGTTAGTAGTCCGCATCATGCAAGCCCAGGATTGTGTTCTTGCTTTTAAAATCAGGAAGTTGGTTAAAATAGCATGCTGAGATAAATAGTAAGCATGTTCTGTATTCAGTAGTTAGAATCCAAGCAAAGACCTTTATTTTATCCAGAATACAATTTGTGAAAAGCTGGCTTAGATTACTTGAAAGCAGTAAAAACTGTTTGCCACTTCCTGCACCAAAAGACTAATAGCATTGTTTAAAAAAAAAAAGGAAAAAAAGGGGGAAGGGTGTTAAGAACAAGTAGACAGTAAAATGGATCCTAGTAGCACATCCTATAGTAGCAAACTAAGGCTTATTGCAGCAAAACTATGTTTAAAATTCCTAGGAACAGAAGATCTATGTTCAGAAAACTCTTTTTCTCTCTCTCTTTTTTTTTTTTTTTTTTAATTGGGAAAAGAATTCTTGAGCCACTGAGGCTCATTTAATAAACTGTGGAATGCTAGAAGAATGAGGGGACAGGCACAACTAGTGATGCATTTTATTTAGAAAACCTAAACAGGATGACTGGAGTAACTGTGGCAGTTAGTCTGAGATTGATAATTAAAAGAATTCTAGGCTGAAAGGCCTCAGAAATGCATTGTTCAAGGAAAGGTGCCACAGCTAATGTCAGCCAAGATTTTTAATGACAAGTGAGTCCAAAATATACTTGAGTCAGAATTTACCCATAAGGAAGCCTTTTACTTTTTCTGAAAAAGCAAACTAATTAGTAAATATGAGCATTGAAGTTTTAAAGCATCTATGACTAGATAGTTAGGTCTGGCAGACTTTTTCTATTTAATGCAGTCAGTTTCTTTCTAAATCCTAATATTATGTAGTTAAGATTTGCATGTGGCTTGTATAGAGGAATAGATGTGAAAGAAAATGATCAGCAATATTTAGTAAATATGACTTACACAAACTTAATGTGAATTTTTAAATTGCCAAATGTTTGCCCTTTGTCTTACAAGAGAATGCTTGTGATGTGGGAAGTGGAATCTAAAAGGAACTTAAGTTGTCTTGCAGGTAACCAACTGGCTGTGGGCTTCCATTCTACAAAAATAATGAAAAGCTTAATCTGTATATGTATGGTGGACATCAGATGGAGCCAGAGAGAAGTTAGGCATTTCTGTATGCCATTAGGTGGGATCTCCTCTGCTGTTGACACACCTCAAAACGTGACAACAGATTTCAAGTGGTCTTGAAAACCTGCCTTGTTATTTGTTACTTTTTCCAAAGCTACCATGCAGTTGGGGGAGGGAAAAAACTGGGCTGATCTTTCTTACCAGGGATGCTGTCCAATGGTTAGATACAATCTGAAAATACATAATAGCCAGCTATTTTTTGTTGTAGCTGCTCAGTGTAGCAAACGGACCTGATAGTGTAAAGAGTCAGGTTGAAATTAGTATGTTTGTAACACTAAAAGTAATTTTTCTAACACTTTATGGGTCACTAAAGTATACTTTGATCCTCCCTGCCTTTGCATAAGGTTAATAGATACTGAATAGCCTTGTTCAGTCAGTAGTCTGGGTGTTACTTAGGGCGCTTGAGGCTCTGTGATGTGTGTTATGCACCATTTCATGTTACTGATTGAAGACAGTTCTGAGTTGTCCTCAGCCAGATTGGAGTAACTGCTCCACAACTGGAGAAACATTGTGCTGCCGGATGGGCTGAAGCAGGTGTTTGTCTTAGTTGTGACCTTGAAAGTGACTGAAGCATTGAAAGTGTCAGTCTCACGGCTGCTTCATGTGCCTATCTGAGTGGTAAGGAACTGACAGCAGAAAGCTAAAAAGCTTATTTGGGATCATTAGCCTGGGACAGTCTTCTCACAGGAATGTTTTGTTAGCAGTTTAGCACATGAACCTTGCTTCTCAGTCTGCTTCACATAATACACTGGCCTCCTTGTGGATGGACACTCTGTTTAGATGAATAATTCTATGTCAAACTGCCTTAGCTTAGTTCCATCTTCCAAAGTTTTGTCACCATCTGATGAAGCCAGGAGGAGTTTCTAGTAAGGGAGAAGTTGGAGTAAGAGCAACTGATTCAAAGTTACTACATTGTAGTACATGAGGATTAGTTCAAGTGGTGATTTTGTCTACACCTTAGTTTTGTGCTGTTAAAGGTAACTGAACCCCTTTTGGTATGGACTGAAACCAGTACTGGTTTAGTGTTAAATGATGCCATGTAACATTTACAAATGATACACGTTTGCAAATGTTGCAGAAGTTTTCTCAGAATTTTTCTGATAAATTGTGTGCTAACTGGAAGCATTTGACATCTTGGTATGCTTATGTTCTTTGATTTGTCCTTTTTCAGAAGGACAAGTATACCAGCACCTCTGTATTTAGAGGAGACCCCAGTTTTACACAGAAGGGGACAAAGTAGCTCTTCTCCAGAAAAGGCATATCTGCCTCCCCCCAAACAGAAATATGATCTGACTGCATAGAAACGGTTAAAGTAAATGTTGCAGCATCTTTTTCATTTCCCTCTGCCCCGCACTAGTGACCTTTAAAAGTTGTTAGAAAGTGGTTTTGAGGTGTTTTTCATTTCTTAAGGGACATTGAACATTAGGAGAAACATCCATGTTTAACTTCAAGTCCTTCTCCTTTCTGCCCCAAGTACGTACACCCGTATCGTGTGAAAGGATGTAGGCAGCTCAGGAATAGGTTGTTGCTGTGTGGTGAGAGACTGTTCTCTTTTATTAAAGCAGTTCATGTGTTCAGGACTGTCCTTCTTATACTTTAGCTGTACTAATTTTTAAAAGCAATAACCTAATTGCTTGGACTAATTAAAGCCTGTTAGCAAAGCAGTACAGTATTTAGGTCAGCTTTTCTTCGCTGTCCTTTTGTGCTTGTGCCTCCTGTTCCTGGCATATCCCAGTTGCTGCAGGTCTTCTTTTCAGACTTGAAGCGTGCCAGCCTTTGTTGTGATGCTTGATCTTCTACTGCTGCCCTGTTCTCCTTTAAACCACCTGACCCATTTTCTGTATTGTCATCCCATACCAAAGGTACAGGCAAAATTCAAATAGCATTTGTCAGAGATGTACATAACTAGACTGGTTTTAACTGGTTGAGCGTAGAGTGGGCAGTCTGATTATCCTTTGGTTGGAATGATCTGTAGTTTGGTGTTTAGTTGGCAAGCTTGGTGAAGGTGCAGAGAGCACTGCTATCAAGCAAAAGAGAGGGTTAGCTCCAAGAAACCTTCTTCAGGTTCTCAAATCTGCTGTTACCAGATGAGTATGAATGTTTGCTGTTGAACTCTGGATTGAAGTGGATCCTCTGTTGTAGGAGAGGGGAAGGATAAACTGTGAGGTATGTAAAATGAACTGTGTGTTGCTGTCCTGCAGTTAATCTTTTTTTCAGTGTTAGAGCTTCTAAATTGATACTTCCAAGATGGATTGTTTGTGGGCATTATTATTAAGGAATAAGTGACACATCTTGAGTCATGCATCTTGTGCTTTCAATTCAGGTACACTTCTGAGCTATTTCCCATGTAGTATGGAATTTGCTTATGTAGCAGAACAACAGTTTACTTATTTATTTCAAATTTATTGCACTCCACTCTTGAGGTGAGGTCATATCCTCAGCCTGACCATCACTTTTACAGTTATGCCTTCTCTTCTATCTCCCATTGCTGAGTGTCCCACTCTTCATATAAAACTTTCATTCTAACTTGTGAAATAGAACTTGTCTATTACCAGCTGACCTGGTAGTTGTTTATGAAGATATATTTTTTTGTCCTCTTGGAGAGTAAGATCTGGAAACTGTGGGAAGAAATTGAAGCTTTGATGAGTATTTCTGCAAGGAGGAGGAGAATGTATTTATAAAGAAAACAAAGTAAAAGTACAGAGGTCTCTTCCTCATATTGTTCTCACTATCAGTATTGGCTTTTTCGGACAAGGTTAGGCTGTTCTCTAGGTAGAGTTTTCTTGAATATATATATATATATAAACAAATGTTTTTCTGTTGTCTTTTCTCCTATTAGGAGATTCTTTCTGGAGTTGTGGTCATAACAAGTAAGGACACTGTCCAGCACCAAGGTATCTCATTAACAATGGAAGGATCAGTAAACCTGCAGCTTAGTGCCAAAAGTGTGGGAGTGTTTGAAGCTTTCTATAACTCTGTCAAGGTAAGATCTGTGCAAGTTAATCTTTTTGGCATAACACTTTTGTCTTTTTCTTGAATAAAGTCTTTCCTTAATGGCTGTCAGGTAGTTACAGCACTTCATGGTACATAAACAACAGAAAGCAGAGAAATGCTCAGCATTATCTAGTGATATATGATGACATTGGGGGAGGAACTTGCAGTGATTAGAGAGTTTTCTTTAGGGCTGAAATACAGTAACATAAGTAGGATGGTTACTGTGTGATGCATTGAAGGACATGATTTAAAGTCATAAATTTAAAGTGGGTTTGGTTTTTGTTTGTTTGCTTTAAAGTGTCTGGGTTTCATTGGACTTCTGGGCCATATCAGCCACTATTGTGATAGTTTCTCAGAGGCCATTGAGGCTGTACGTTCCTGATACAGGACCTGAGCAGATTCTTCTGTGGAGTACAAGGCTGTACACAGACTGACTCCTGGAAGGCTTCTGTACTGCTCTCCTGGTTTGGAAGTGTGGGGTTTGGGATCTAGCAGGGCAAGTTATCTCAGGCTCCACACAAATAGGGCTGTACTAACTGAAGCAAGGCTGGATCTGTCTGTCTAGAGGCAGAATAGCTACCTCTGCAAAACTGTCTAAGTTAGGATAGCCTTAGTGCAGAGCCTTTTAAGACCTTCATTTGTATCAGTTATTTTGTTTACAGTATGAATAATCTGCCCATGAATGATTGAAAAACAGAAAAAAACCCAGTTGAAGCAATAAATTTACTTATTCTTGTCTAGTAGAGGTAAAACTCCAGAGAGAAGAAAGGTGAAATCCTCAAGCAGGCTTCCCCAGTTGAATCGTAGTTAAGCATAATTCCAGTAGCTGGGAAGAGGCAGGAATGGTGAACTGCTCAACTGGCACACATACTTGTTGGTTCCTGCTGCTACTTAAAAAAGGGCCATAATTTAGGAATGGAACTCCACTTTCCAAAGCACTTGAGACTCTGCCTTTTAGGTCACTAAATATGTTTGGTAATTAGTATGATACAACTATAAAATAGATGACAAATTGTTTTCTGGAGAAAAGTATTCTTAATGTTTCTTTTCATTATAAGACGGGGACCTGTGTCTTGTGAAGAAATACCCAACTTGCTGGAAATTCAGGAAACCTGCTAGAATTTAGTGGAAGTTATTGGTTATTGGAAGTGATGGGGTTGTCACTCTGCTTTGACTTAAACCTCTTAATATTTATTGTTGCAGCCTATTCAGATTATTAACAGCACTATTGAGATGGTAAAACCAGGGAAGCTTCCCAGTGGCAAGACAGAAATTCCGTTTGAATTTCCACTGCATATGAAGGGGAACAAAGTTCTGTATGAGACATATCATGGGGTCTTTGTGAATATTCAGGTAAGGCAGTCATATCTGTAGAGAAGATCTGAACTTTTATCTGCACAGTGTATTCTAAATGGAGCATCTCTTATTCCATGGAAGCAGAGGATAAAGGTTTGTGATAAAGTTTTCTTTTCATAGTGCAGTTATGTTTTCTTTTCTCAGTTTTAAGAATGAGCAGAAAGATAGAGATTCTTTGATGTAAGTAGCTTTTAACCTTTCCTTTTCTAATACAACATTCTTCTGGAGTGTACTGTATTTTTTCTAGAAGTAGCTTAAGAGTAAAAGTCATTGTACATGTTAACCTTTTAAGTACTAGTTTATAGGTAGTTGCTAGTTGCCTTTTTGAGTTTCAGCTTCTAGGAGACAACACCTTCCACAGGTGGTTACACTTCTTAAATGTAGTGAAGGAACTGGGCTGGGATCTCAGAATCCCATTAATGTTCCTTTTTTAAAAAGTTGCAGTGTCTGTTCCCTTTCTTTTCCAGCAAGTTTAACCTTTTCACTGGAAGCTGCTGATGGTAATGAACCTGATCAGTGCTGATGAAGAATCTCACTGGGTTGTAAAACTTTCCCCACACACTTGTAGCTCACTAATGAGAATATTGGATTTGGTGACAAAATACAGAACTGCTAGCTATTTAGATGAACTGGGAGTCTTATGTTATAGTCAGGGATTTAAAAAGCCCTAAGAAACACAAAAAAACCCCAACTTACCACCCCCACCACCTACTAGCCTATTAGAAGTAAGTAAAGGAAAATTCCCTTGCTTTTTGTTTACATTCAGGTGTTTTTTAAGTACTTCACTCCTTTTTTTTCCCCATCTTGGCTTTCTTCCTAATGTCATGTGTTGTTTGTGGTAGGTTTGTCAAAATGGAGTGAAACTGGTTGAGTTGCTTTCCACGATCCAGAGAAGTTGTCTGTGATCAATATAGATTCTTTTAAGGTGTACTTTAATGGTGAACATTTGTTTTGTCATTCTCTCATCTATATAGCTTCTTTTTATAAGGTGAGGATAAAATGTAATTAGAAGGTTAATCGTTAGTTTTCAGCTAACCTTTGAGAGTTCTGCTCTTCTGAAAAGGATGATGTAGTCTCTCCTGAAGTTAGAAGTGCACTGATACCTGATAAAATGGATACATAGGTATACATTGGGGGATGTCAAATCTGTTTTCTAGAAAAGCAGTCCTGAACTGCTTAAATAAATCAAAGGAAATAGTCCATTTGCTTCTAACATATTTATATTTGATCCCTTTTGAAATGAAGAAATGGGAAAAAAGACTACAAACAGTACACCACCTATGTGTTTTTTCATTTGAGTAACTAAATTTGCTGTATAAGAAACACTTCCTAACCTTCTCTCCAGCTCCTGTGCAGTTAAAACTAAGCTTCTGTTTCTTGATCTAGATAGTAGCATGCTAGCTGGGGGTTCAGTATCAAGATTCAGGTCGTTCTGTTCTCATGCAGAGACCTTCTAAATTGCACACTGGTGGGAAGGCTGTGGGCCAAACTGCAAGGCATGTGTGGTCCTGCTGCCCCATTGCACTGTGTTCCCTGGTCAAAGTGAGAGGTAGTGAAGTAGTAGCAGGTTTGATCAGCACTGATCAATTTAGTGGAAACCATAGTCTGTAATGGGGAAACAGATTCCTGGCCCAGTCTTGTTCTTGCCCACATATTCAGAGACACATCATGAGCTAGAGGTGATGAAGCTCAATCCCTTTGTCTGAGTGTGCCTCAGACAAATTTCTCACCTGTAAAGCAGGAATTGAAAACAAAACAAAACCCCCCAAATGACACCCAAACAAATTCCTGAACCTATAAGGACATTGAAAGGTGATGGTGGAAGTACTGAAGTGTGTGATTACTGTGATAACCAAGGTCTTGCTGTTTTCAGTCCCTGGTTTGTGGCTCCTGTTTTAGGGGAGAAAAGGGAGGAAATCAGCAGCAAGTTTTTGAAGAGTGTACAGCAAAATTAACCTTGTTGCCTGATGCCTGACTTTACTGCACACTGCTGCTCTTACGTGCAGCTGCATGGTTAAAGACAGTTCCCCATTAAACATAATAAATTTTACAATTAAATTTAAGTATGAGACTGAATTTAAAAGCAGAGGGACTGTGAATATAATTTTATTGATAGTCACGTATCCAAAGCATAGTGAAAAGCAATAGTGTAATCACTCTTAACTGAATGGAAGCCCTACTGAAGCCATATCAAAATCCTGCTCTTTGTCAGTGACTTAGTCCCTGATCTCACAGGTTGTTACGTAACACAGAAGATACAAAAACCATTTGCAAATGACGCTGGGCCTGTAAACACAAAGAGAAATCAGCTTTCATTTGGGAGCATCCAAAATCAGTGTGTATCTCTTCTCCCCATCCTAAATGATGCCTTCCATATCAGTAACAGTAACATTCTGCACGTATGCAATAAAAAGATGAAAAGTTGAGAGAGAAAGAGAGGAAATCTTAACTGAGGTGTTTCCCTTTTTCTCTGCCATCCTGTTCTCCCCAGTATACCCTACGATGTGATATGAGACGTTCTCTGCTGGCAAAAGACCTAAGTAAGACTTGTGAATTCATTGTCCACTCACTGGTAAGCATGGTTTGTACTAACTTTATTAAGTGAGATTTATATTTTTTTTTTCCCCACTGTGACTCTTAGTAGTAAGATTAGAAAACCATGGAAACCTATATAATTTGTTACAGTGATGCACAGGATGTGTGTGAGGAATGGAAGCCAGCCTCCAAAAAAGTAATTAAAAAAATAAATCCAGAAGAACTAGGATGCAAGATGCATCTGATTAGAAGAACGACTCTATTCATTTAAGGAAAATGATACAAAGAGGCTTTGGCTCATGAGATGGTTTTGCACTGCCCTGAGTTTACTCTCTTATTCATCTTTCAGTTCCAAAACAATGGTGTGGTTAGATAAATATTATGGTGTTCTGCTGAGTGCTGTTTCAAATTATCTGAACATTTCTTAGTTCCAGGCACCCACGATGCCTGTCACAGAAATGGGATTTTGGTAGTGCACAGAAAATACCTGATTTCTGTTCTTCAAGTGACTAATTATGATTTAGAGCTCTGACTCGAAGTATCAAAGTCAGGACTGCATCAGGTTGTCAGCTTAATTGTCTTGGCTATTAAGCAAACCCATGGTTGGCAATATGCTACCTTAACAAATACTGACATCCTGAGCATAGTGAGATGGAGACACTCTTCCTCCTGTGGAGGTACCATTGTGAGATGAGTTGAGATTTGTCTCACAAGAAATGCTTTGCTGCTTGTTTTTTTGAGGTTCCTGTATCAGAATGGGGTTTAGTTTATGTTGACACATACACATGTCCAGAGCATCTGCTTTCAGGACAGACTGTGCGGGCCTAGTTAAGTGTCTCTCTTTCCACCCACAACTTGCTAGAACATACTGTTTGTATCATTCCTTTGAACTGTAGCAGGGCAGTAAAGTATGAGACTCATTTGTCTCTTAGGAATAGTGGTGGAAAGCTGTTATTTTAGTTCTATGGTACCTTTTTAACAGATTTAGCTGGGTGTCATGAAGAAGTTCTCTGTTGGTGTGATTTCATTATTTTCTACAATATGCTACATTTTCTTGGTCCATTATTACATTATAAGTAAGCCACACTTGTCAAAACAGTGAGCACATTACATATTAGGCAGTTTCCTGGTTTTATTTCTTGTTCCCACTACAGCACTTCTTAGATCACAAGTCAGTAAATCATGACTCTCTCAGTCAGGGTGAATTAATGAGGTTTTACTGAACATATAATTCTCACTGTCAGTGCTCAATGTACCATTTCCCTTAACCTTATTCTTTGCCAGAATTTGTCATTTATGGGAAAATACAGTCAATCTCGTGCTAATATCTTCCATCTTGCAGCTGGGCAGCAGGGGCTGGTTTGCATTCTTTAGTAGTGAGTGTAGATGTGCATTAGAAGTTTGAGTTAAGCCCGTTGGTGGTGGCAGTGGTGGTGTCCCCTGCCAGCTCCCAGTTGCATACAACAGGCCTCTTATAACAGATGCTGCGCTGGCCACATAGTGTTTGCTGGGCAAAGACAGCACGCCTTGCTGAGGTAAAGGCAGAGCAAGGGCGGGCAAGTGTTCAGTGAGGCTTACCTTACCCATGCAGAGTACAGGCCACTGTCCCAGCAGAGCTGTGGGCCTAGTCAGGCACTTAGAGAAAGACTTAACTTCTGGGTTAGTGGTAGGTGGTGCAAATAGATACTGAAATACTGTTATTATGTGCCCCTGAAATTGCTTCACTAGTTTGGAAAGCTACCCCAGACCAAGCTCTGCCAGTTTTACAGTTAAAGGTGATGGAACCTTAAGCCCCTTGAATCAACACGACTAGATTCCATCAGCTGAGGATCTCCTGGTGGCATGGCTTTGGCTTAGGAGACCTGAGCTGTTACTGAAAGGGCAGCAGAAAGAGTTCAGACTGCTCAGAGATAATCAGAGGGAGGGAGAGGTTATAAAACATATTTGAGGGATGGAGCAATTTATTTTATAATATCTCACTCTCTCCCTGCCCAAAGTACTAACAATGAAAGGAAACATTGCAAGTGAAATATAAAAAGAAATTGTTTCTGTGTTTGCAAATATGGAATGTAACTTGTTCACTGCTTTCTATATCCTACTGCATGCTTCAGATAGCTAGTGTTCTTTCTTCTTTTAGAGGAGGTGACCACGTGTTTTAGTTTTGTTTTTTCTTTTTTGTTTTAGCTTTTTTTTTTCACTGTGGGCAAAGCTTATGCCAAAACCTTAAATGGGGAGCTTGCTGTGGTTTATTGCAAGGGCAAACACAAAGTAACCAAAGATTTACACAGCTCCCTCTTTGTAATTCAGACTTGGGATGTGCTGTGACTTTTATTTAGCCAATATCATCATGTTACTGAATAACAAAGGCAGGAAATCTCAGGGGGTTTATGACATAGATGCATACTTTGAGTATGAAGACAATCCTCAAAACTAACATGTCCAACTTTTGCTTGACTTTGTTGTCCTTTTTTTTTTTTTTAGTATTTTCTCTTGTGTTTTGTAAATCAGTTTACAGCTTCACTCTCTCATTACTTGTAGTCGCAGAAGGGGAAACTGACGCCAAGCCCGGTAGACTTCACAATTACTCCGGAAACTTTGCAAAATGTTAAAGAGGTAGGGGGGCTTTCTCATTATTTTGGTTTATACTTAATGCTTCTGTGATTCTGAATGAGAGAGAGGAATGATGAAATGTACCCTGCATATAAGCAACTCTTTTTATTTTCCTTTATTTCCTCCCACTTTTCATTTTCTTCCTTTTTTTCCTCTTTTTCCCTCCCCTTCCCCTTCTCTTTTTATTTTTGTAAGCAATGGAGTGATTCTTCTTGATCCCTTCTGGTATTGGTGACTAACATGAGGTGGAACTTTGTTCAGTAATGGTTAAACATTTTTTTAATTTTTATGAGTGAAAGGTGGCAGTGAAACAAGGAGAAAACATTCCAAGATAATTTTAAAATGTCTATTTTGATCCATGGTTATGCCTTTTTTTATAGCCCCATGTGGCACTGGGAAGCTTGTATGAACAGTAGTAGCTGTCTTGGACATTTAGCTTTCTGAACACTCTTGTCTGTTGGTCCAGTGAAACCTGTATTCTGTTTTTCCAAACTTTTCTCTTATGCTCTTTTTGTTAATAAGACTACTTCACTGCTTTAGTGCTTCCTTCTGCATCCCTGATTTGTCTTCTATTGTCCCAGACTTCTGAATTTAGACTTACTCTTCCACTTGCTTCTTGAAACAGAACTCTTAATCAGCTGTTTGGTTGTTTCATGCTGTTGTTGACCTTATTCTACATAGTCACAGAATCACAGTCTCTAAAGATCAGTTATTCCAGCCCCTGTGCTCAGAGCAGAGTTATCTGGAGCAGGTTGCTCAGGGTAGTCAAATCTTCAATATCTCAAAGGATGCAGATTTGCAACCACTTGGCAATGGTAGTGTCTGACCACCCTCATGGGCTTAAAATAAATAAATAATTAATTCCCTTTATTTTGATTTTGTTTTTTGCATAGCTTCTTGTCCTTTCACTAAATACCACTGACTCTCTAGTCTTTACTCCTTGCCATCAGGTGTTTATACATCTTGGTAAAATCTGCCTGAGCCACCTGTTCTGCGGGGTGAACAGTCCCAGCTCTCAGCTTCTTCTTGTGTGTCATGTGCTCTTAGCCATCTCTGCAGCCAAATCCAGCAAAGGCTGCACTTGCCCCAGTAAATCTGTGTTTCATGTACTGGGAAGTCCTGAACTGGACACACTGTCCCTGTTTTTGTCTTATCAGTGCTGAAAAGATGGGGAGAATCACCTCCCTCAACCTCCTGGCAACACTTTCTCATACAGCTCAGACTGCTGTAGGCCCGAATGTCCGGCATGTTGAGATCCCTGTGAAGGGCAGTGCAACTGTCTCATTTGCCAGCCACTCCCTTCCAGTTTTGTATTGCCTACAGGCTTGCTGAGGATGCTGTCCCATCATTCACACCCATCACTGGAGATGTGAAGTAATAGTCCCAACGTTGACCCCAGTCACTGGTGTACACCCATAGTGACTGGCCTTCAGCTGGAATTTGTGCTACTGGTCACAAACCTTTGAGTCATAGGGGATACGATGAGGGGGAATGGCCTCACACTGCTCCAGGGCAGGTTCAGATCAGACATTGGGAAAAAGCTCCTCACCGAAAGGGTTATCAGGCCCTGGAACAGGCTGCCCGGGGGCGGGGTTGAGTCACCAGCCGTGGAGGTATTTAAAAGACAGGTAGATGAGGTACTTAGGGATATGGTTTAGTAGGGGACAGATACAGTTGGACTCTGATGATCTCAAAGGTCTTTTCCAGCCTAGTGATTCTGTGAGTCCAGTAGTTCAGGCTGTTCTCAGCCCACCTCTGTGTCTGACCTGTACATCTAGTCTGTACCCCACCAGTCTGTCAGTGAGGTCAGGAGAAATGGTATGAAAAAGCGCTGAAGCCAACATAAACAGTATCCACGGCTCTCTGCTTGTCCTCCAAGCTGGTCATTTCATCATAAAAGGCAACCAGGTTGGTTATGCATGATGTAGTTTTCCTAAATCCATGCTGACTACTTCTGTCTTTTATGGAAACTGGTTTAGAGATTGTTGTCCTTGATCAACTATTCTTACTGCTCCTTCCTTAAGAGCTAGCATGTTTCCTACTTTTGAAGACAATTTTAAAAATGAAGGGTGGTTCTGTATTCAAATTAGGCTATTAATTTCCCTTAATCCATGTCTTGGTATGAAAGCAGTCTGCTACATCTTCCATTAAATGGAGATTTTTAAATGCCTGTCTTCCTTCTCAATAGTGGTGGCCATGAGATGGAAATTGTAGAAGGTGGGAAAGTCACTGGAACCACAGACTCTGGTGTAATCTGTAACCAAATGGGACCAGAAGGTGGTTTTGTAGAGTGCTGCCAGCTGACTTCACTTGACCATCCTGTTAGCTCCTGCCAGCCTACCTCCTTCACTGTGTGGTTCCCAACTTCTGGGTTAATTGCAATAGCCAGGTTTTCCTACTTCATCCCAGGAGGAATGCACCTGTGGATGGAACTAGTAAAGGGATGTGTGTCAAGGGGGAGGGCAGTAAGAGATCTCTTACTGCATCTGCATAAGGATGCTTAAATTATTTGTGTGAAGTATTTCTGAACTTCTGAGTTCTCAACTCTGCAATTTTGGAGGGATTTCATGCATATTTTGCTGTCTGTCTGTAAGGTATTTTTTTCTTAGTTTGCTCTCACAGTTGTATTGTCTTCTCTTTTTGTTTTTTTTTCCCCCCCTCAATATATTTAGAGAGCTTCACTTCCAAAATTTATCATCAGAGGGCATCTCAGTTCTACGAACTGTGTCATCACGCAGCCGCTGACTGGGGAGCTGGTGGTGGAGAGCGCAGAGGCTGCAGTCAAGAGCATCGAGCTGCAGTTAGTGCGGGTGGAAACCTGCGGTAAGTGTGTGGGTAGGTGGGTGCGTGGGGCTGGGCTGCAGGAACTGCCCTGTGCCTGGGCCCCCGCAGCCTCAGCCCGACAGGCTCTGGAAGCCATCGGGTTAAAGAGACTTGCCAAAGGTTGTTTGGCACTCCAGGTGGAACAGCCCAAACGTACATTTGAATGATCTCTGTGATCCTTAACTCAAGAGTGCTGATGTGAAAACCTGTGGGTCAAAGGGCAGAATGTTTTGCCCACGCACTTCCCTCCCCCAACCATAGGGTATCTTTATTTTACACTGTGGCCCTTGCTCTCTCCCCTCTCTCTGACTTTCTTGCTCTCACCAGGGTGCGCGGAAGGGTACGCCAGAGACGCCACAGAGATACAGAATATTCAGATCGCTGATGGGGATGTCTGCAGGGGCCTCCCAATTCCTATATACATGGTGTTTCCCAGACTGTTCACCTGCCCTACTCTGGAAACAACAAACTTCAAAGTTGGTAAGCACGTAGGACTTAATGGTGTGTTGGCATCTTCCATCAGAGGTTAGTTTCTAGTTTCATTTTTAGCTCCTGACAGGTAATGGGGTAAATCGCTGACCCCGCTGCAAGAGAAGAACCAAGGACATCCATCAGTTTCCCTATAGAGGCTTCTTGAGCAGAATTTGGATCTGCTGAATTTCATACACGTTGAGAAAATACAGCCCAAATGCTTCTAACTAAAAACAGTTGCACAACTATTCAAGCTACTTCTGACTAATAGAAGGTAAAGGGACAGAAGCAGCCATTTAATGGCAGGGATTTATTTTTTTTTCTGCCAGAAGATGGTGTGATAAAGATAAAATGCCAAGATGACCCCTTCTTTTCATCACTGAGAATCCCTCTCCTTTTCCTTTCCTTTTTGCTTCCTGTTCTCCTGCTGCACAGACTTAGAAGTAAGGTTAGAATGTACATGACTTTGCTTTTCTTGATCTACACCAGCTGCATCTTCCTGCTTATTGTTGCCAGAACCCAACATTTTCCTTAACGAACACCTGAAATCTAGCGTTTTTCTCACTTGTTCAATTACTGCAAAAGTTCTCTTTGCTAGCCTGTTTTCGTTGTTCCAATCTGCTGGTTCTTGGTTTTGGTTTGGTTTTATTTCCTTGTATCAGGTGAAAGCTACAAGACCCTGCCTTTAGGATCCTTCCCAATTGAAGCCCCTCTTATTTTTCTGCTGTACGTCTTGG
Source organism: Laterallus jamaicensis coturniculus (assembly GCA_022605575.1). NCBI lineage: Eukaryota > Metazoa > Chordata > Aves > Gruiformes > Rallidae > Laterallus > Laterallus jamaicensis. The sequence goes on from JAKCOX010000009.1 coordinate 5,044,597, forward strand.
TCAGATGTGCACAGGCACTTGGTCAGAGCGGTCTATGTAGTTTTTTTGTTCCCCCCAAGAGCATTTCTGTACCTGGTGTGTGCAGTGATTGATTTTTTTTTTTTTTCCCCCATATAATAATCTTCTCTCCTTTGTGCCATTTCAAGCTATTGAATAGCAACTTCCAGTGACGAATGGCTACTCTTAGTGTAGTAGCTACTTTATTTATAGGAAAGGTCTTAGTATAGTTATGAAGATGCTAAAAAAAGGACAGTTATTTTCAGGTTATTTTTCATTTCTGGTTCCTTTCATTTTTGTTAACTCTTTGTATTCTGCCTCCATTTAGGCCTGATGATACCCATATTGGCTTTGAGCATCACAACACAGTATCTAAAGAGTAGATTTTTCTTTCATAGCTTGCGGGTTTGTTGTCTTTTGGTGAGGACTTTAGGGAGGCCACACACCGCAGGATTCTAAGGCCATGTTAGAAGCTGGCACGGGGCATGGCAGCTGTTCCCTAACTCTTCTGCTTCTAAACAGTGCTTTCTGAGGTGAGGCATCACCCCCCAGGCATTTTAGTTGGAGATGTCTGAACTCTGCCTATTGTACAGTGTTCTGGATGCCACAGTCTTTGAGTGATACAGAAACGAGTCCAGAGGAATCCCAAAGGTTAGAGTGAGCCAAGGTTCTCTAGGAACAGTCCAAGGTCTGGGATGCCTGTGATGAGATTGTGCCTGGATGACTGTGTTCATCCCGGCCTTGGGCAAATTAGGGTACTGGAGCGGTTTGGAAGAGCCCTGTGTTGGAGAGCAGGAACTGCCTGTCCCTCAGCCTGCTGCTGGATTCAGATTCATACCCAGCTACTTCTTTTTTTCCCCTTCTTCTTCCAGAGTTTGAAATTAACATTGTTGTCCTTCTGCATGATGATCATCTCATCACAGAGAACTTCCCACTGAAGCTCTGCAGGATGTAAATAGCCAGAGGAGAATCGCTGAAGGATTTACTGAAGAAGGACAGAGTTCTGAAGGGGCCAAGTGAACTGTCACCCATGACTTATTTCAACTGGGGAAACATGGCGTCCTTCTCCCTCCTGGTAGTTCTTGTGCTTCTGGTTCTCTCTGAAGCCTGGTATGGCTTTGCCTGCGCCTTGTGTCTGCCCTCATGGGTGGATGGAGCTAGACAGCCTGGTCAGGTAACTTATGGACCTCAACTCATGGACCTGTTTTGCCCAGTTTTTTCTCAGCCAAATCCTGAAGAAATCACTGTGTATATTTCTGCAGGTTGTAGAAATATGTAATGAGTTTCTCTCCTCCTCCTCCTCCTCCTTTCCTCTTGTAATACTCATTCCTCAGTCCTTTAAAGGCCTCTTAAGCCCAGTACGTCCTGTTATATATGGTGTATAGATACTGGGGGAAGGGCATGGGACATGTAATATAGCACTGAATGGGGTCTCTGAGGGTAAAATAAATGGTGCTACAACAGTGCAGGGGGGTGGTGGTGGTGAATGAACATAAAGCACTGTGAAATGAATGATGATGTAAAATAACACCAAATGTATTTTGTCAGTTTTATGAGAGTTCCTCCAATACAGAGGTGGTTGGTTGTTTGGGGGCTAGTTTTTCCTTGGATTCTTCTCTGGGCTAGAACACTGCCCTTGCTTCATCTCTATGATTTGTGTAGGTGGTCCTGGAAGAGCTCAGTCAGGTTCTTTAGTTTGAGGCTATACATAGTCCTGGCCTTACACCGTCTTCCCCAAGACTCTCACAGTTCAGTTTTGGTGTGAGAAAAACACGCCTGGCCCCAACCAGCAGCTCCTCTGAACTGCTGCTGGTGAAAAATGGCATTAAAAACTCAAACCTAGTGGCACCTCGTGCCTTCAGCCTGGGGCTTGGGGTGTCATTCATGTAATGATGACAAGGGAGGTGTGCTCTTGACTTGGCACATGTTCAATTTAACTTACTCCTTTCTTGGTGTTCACGTTTATACTTCATTTACCTTACAGTTACAAATGCTTTACATCCTAAGGGAGCTATCTAGGAAAACTATTTCAGCAAGAAGTAACCTTTCCAACCCAAACGTGTTGTAGATGATGTTTGTTTCATTCTAGCTGTGAACTTGTGGGATATACAGTGTAAGTGTAAAAATGATAACTTGCCAAGGCAGAATTAAGAAAACTGCCAACAATTCATTTCCTTTAGCTTTACTTGGCAGCACTGCCAAACAGGAAAGTGTCATTCCAGGCCCTGGATCATCATGTGTATTTCAGGAATAATCATTTGAAATTCTTCAGTGGCTTGTGGGGAAAAGAGAAGGCTATTTCCTTTTCCAAGACCGAGATGGAAAAGGAAAGCTCCTCTTCCCCCTCTGCACGACGTTTTGAGAGTGCCACCTGCTGATCAAAGAGGAGCGCTGTCACCTCCCACCGTCACAAGCAAGTCATCAGAAAGTTCATCCTGCTAGAGCATCTGAGCTGGAGGCTGTGCAGCTGCCCCCTCCCCATATAGCCCTGGCCCAGGGGCAGCCTGGGGCAAGGGGAATTAACCCCCTCTGGAGATCACCGCTCAGCTTCCCGGGGCGGGGGGGCAGCCAGGGAAGAAGAACACAGATCAAAATCCACCCTGCTGCTATAGGCACATCTGTTGGAGGTAGAGGAAAAATGAGATTGGCTGATAACAAACAAGGGTAGGTCAATGCCAGTTTGGTTTCCTCAGCCAGCTTGTCCTTATCCCTTCAAGGCTGCCCCCTCCAGCCAGCTGTACAGCTCTTGCAACCCAAGGGCAATAGCAACTTTTCACAAAAGCAAAGACAATGGTCCACATATGAGAATAAAAGGAGTGGGAAAGGGTGGGGTGGAAGTGCTGTAACACTGAGCAGCACAGCATCTAATTCTTCAGGCCTGAGGTGCCTTAGATTACTCAGCCCTCTCAAAAATGACACAAGAACACCACCTCACTGTAGCAGTAATTTTATTTTGATGCAAGTACTGATTAACTGTGATTCTGTGATTAACTAGTATATGAAAACTTCATCTGGAGGATCCCCAGGATCAGCCAATTTAATCTTATCTAATCAATTTAATAGCATTTGTACCCCAACAGCAGTCACACTATTTTCAGCGAGGGTAAGCTGTACCCACTCCAGGCCTGGTCTTCTGGCACACTCAGATTGTTAAAGCAGCAGGATAACCCTTCTTTCAGCTGGCTGCAGTCTGTACCTCACACTGGCAGCGAATGTTAGTGTGCAGAGTACAGATGCAGTGTACCATTTCCTCAGAAATTAAAGTCCTGTAATTCTGATTTTTAACAAGTCAGCTCTTCAACAGGGGCAATACAAACCATATTTCAAGATGAAACTGAGCCCTGGTATTCCAATTTAGTGATACACAGACAGAAAACAGCACACAGATACTTAAGAGTTTTAGGTTCAGAATATGATTAGAAGTCATTATTCAAACTATTGATTAGCTATGGATTTACACACAGAGGAATGTAATGTCTTGGCTGTTCCAAATCCTGCTAGCTGCTCAGATCATCTACCTGTTTGATACCAGAATTTATTTTCAGGGTGGTGTAAGGTCTGAAGGAACGCCCTCTCTTCCCAGGAATTATGCACCATCCTTTGAGAGCAGTGATAAATACCCCTACTCATGTGTGCTGCTGGCCACTGAGCTGCACTGCACAGCTTAATGCCCAGCGTGCAATACAGAGTCCCCCAGGGTGTTTCTACCATTTCCAATAAAACCAGGGTTCAGCCCCATTTTAGGCATCCTGTTTGTTTCTTCTCACTGTCCTTGTTCTGCAGTCACTCTGCCTCTCGTTATGATGTGCTCAGACAGGAGGAGGCTTAGGCATGTTTGTTCCTTGCAGGGAGCTTGGGGAAGTCCTCCGGTAGCAAAACGTGAATGCGGCAGATGGGGCAGGTGCTGGAGTGCTGCTTCAGCCACATTCTAATGCACTGCAAGAACAGGGACACCACGTTGAGGGGACAAAGTCTGGTGTAACAAGTTCTGTTAAATATGTCAGTAATTGTCACTATCAGGTAAAGCAGATTTCCAACGTGTTCTACACTACTGTTAGAAAACCGTTCTGATGCTCTGGTGACCAGTTGGCACCTGCACCTCTTCTGCAAAACCAAATCATCAGTAAAACCACCCAGTACTGGGCAGAGGTCAAGGACTGAAGTGCCAGGGTACTGTAATGTAATTCTGTCTCTCGCTGTGTGGAGTTGAGCTGGCAGCTGCCAGGGGTGGGAAATGTTGGGCTTGCACTGGTGTAAGGATGCCACAAACAAATCCATGACTTGAGTGACACATTTATTCTCCAAAGAATAAGCTTAAATTCACTTTGAATTGCCATTTTACTTCATCTAAAACTAGAAGCTTTCTGACACGCTAAGGCTGTACGGGTAGCAAGTCTTGGCATACAAAGTGTGCAAAAACTGTAAGCTGTTCTCTAATCAGTGAAGGGTGAGGGGAAGGAGGGTTGCTCCTAGGAAATGCAACAAGGGTGTCATAGAACAGTTCATAAACATTTGCATCTTAGCTCTAGAACCAGAGCTCCTTACCTCCTGGTGAAAATGGTGCCCACATTCTAGTTCACACAAGTCTCTGCTTAGTTCATCATGACATATTGTGCAAGGATCATCGCTGGAGGCCTGTACATAAACAGTTATTTAAAAGCTTGCAGCAATTAGTCTGCAAATTCCAAGTTGCTGTTAATGTTACTACTTTTAACCAAGTACATTTAAGTTTTGTGTGTCAGATGACCAAGTCAATCACACTTGTATATAGAGATATATTGAGTATAGCAACCCTGGGATCAGCTCCTGCCTTGTACAAAGTACACAGCAACTGCTTCACACCGAGGCAGCGGAGAACTTACCACGTAGTCTAGTTTCTTCCATTTCATTTTAGATTTTGTTCCAACATTTTCCCAGGGCTGAAGATTTGGCTGAGATGGATTTTTACTCGAGGGGGTTTTATGAGCCCTGGGTGGGCCGGGCACAGTTTCTTCTGCGGGTACTTCCCAACCCCGAGCTCCTGTCTGCTGCGCTGGCGAAGCAGGGGACACCGCTGTCAGAGGTCTCCCCACTGAAGTTGATGCCTGGACAAGTATTGGAAAAGAACGTTGAGCAAGTTCCTATTTCAGAGCTTGCCAGCAAAGGGTAGCTTTGTCTTTTTCTGAACTACAGTTCCCTCTGTTGGGACGTACAGAAGAGGCAGCAGCTCCACACACCACGTACCTTATTTTGCTGGTCCAGAATGAGTTCTGTCACTCTGCTTAGAATTTCATCTAAGCTCAAACCTGACAACGTATTCCCATTTATTCGTTGTACTTCTTTTATGAAGCTAATGAAGTCTGAGCTGAAAGGGGGGAAAGAAAAGAGACACACTTACTGACTGGCAATGCTACGGCTGCTGCCAGTTTGGAGAAGCCTCTGGCTGCTGTCTGAGTTGCAGCAGCAGAGCTTTTAAAGATACCAACTTCAGCTTCCAGCACCTCCCAGTACACTGGGATCCAGCTGCCTGCGTGCTGAAAAACCCCGAGCAATACAATGCTAGCAGTGCTCATGGTTCTAACTGGAAACAGCCCACGACACCTAGGTAGGAGGCTGGAGGTCCATTCCCTCACGGAACGTCTGACTGAGTGGGAGGGAAAGGAACAACTAACACGCCTCTCCTGAAACAGAAGCCACCTACTAGGAAATAGCTTCTTTTTGTACTTTGCCCCAGGATGTTCAGAACTTGTAACCCAACAGTAACACCCCACACATGAAAGGCACGGACCTGCTGTAGTTGGGGAATATACTTTGCAGACGCACGATAATATTTTCAAATGCTTTTGGAAGCATTTTGTTGCTTGGAAGTGCAGGCGGCCTTGGCTGTACAGCCGAGTCCTCCTGGTGGTTCTGGTTTGGCTGGTCATTCTGAGTATTGCTTCCAGAAATCCCTGGCGGGCAAGCTGCCGAAACCCTATCGGAATACAATCCTTCCAGAGGCTTGGAGTGTGCTTTCACTGAGCCACCACTTGCAGAACAAGCCGTAGAATTCACATGTGCTGGCTTAACTCCCACCTCCGAATTACAGGAAGCGCGTGTTGGACCTGGATCTTCAGAACTTGAAAACGCAGGCAGTAAGTTAGGGCGTCCAGATGCAGAGGAACACATGACAATGGCTGGATCACTGATGAGAGGCCTGCCCTGTTTCACCTAGGGAATAAACAGATTTCACAGGGAAAACACTGAAGTGAATCGAGCAGACCTCTCAAGCATGAATGATGACACATCTGGTCATGCTACAGAACCCACCTAAGGCCTTACCAGTGTATCTGACTTTGCCTTACCTAGATAAAAGCCCTGCACAGCAGTGCTCGTTAATGGGTGCTGCACACAGGCCTAGCCTGTCAGGACAGGACTGTGTCGGGCAGCACATGCACAAACCCCTCTCACCGAGTCCTGTGGGCTTTGCTCAGGAACACACGGCCGCTGGGCAGCCCTAAGCTGGGAAGAAGCAGAGCTTGAAGTTGGTGCCAGAAGCAGAACCACCTCGAGTAAGGGCCAGCAGTCAGGATGTACAAAATTCACTGCTCTAATGGATTATACAATCTGTATGTAATCCACTGCAAGTAGGTGTTGGTTTTTAAAATACACAAACACCTCAGCTATAGTCACTGACTTGAAAAAGCATGGAGCTGACATGATCCAGGAAGACGTTTTTGCACTAACGATTCTCTTCTGTAAATGGAAAGCATTCCTTAAAATAAGCTTTGCTGTTTGACCCCCAGACCGCTCTTTGTTTCAGAACCTGGTTACTTCCTAACACACAACACTGAAATTCCTCCTTTCCTCCCAGTCAAACTGCTGGTTCTTGTTCTGTCCTCTTTAGTCTGCCACCTCTTTGAAGCTGTATTTTAGCTGCTTCTGTAAAAGTGTTTAATTAACGGAACTAATTCAACAGGGAGAAAAAGCCTTTCACCCAGTCTTTTTCATTTGGACTCAGTATTTGCACATTAAGTCCTTTCAAAGCTGAGAGAATTACAGGTCCCTCTCCTGAAAGGTTGCTCCTCTATCACTGCAGGAAAAAGAGATGCACAATGCAGAATAAGAGGCTTGGAAGTTGCTCCTTCCCAGCCTGCAAATCGATGGTAACCTCAGGAAGGTAACTAAGTTACCAACACGTTAGTAAGGATTCTGTGCCAGTAACAGAAAGGAGATACCTATAAGTGGAGAAAAGGCACACAGGAGAACACAAGTGTCACTGTGACTTGTGCAACTCCAGGAAACCTGCAGTAACAATCCTCTTAAGTATACAGTATTAGAACACAGCCCTGCATCTAAATTGTACAAAAAACAAAAAGAAAAAAACTAGGACTTTTGCAAAGCACTATAAAGAGAGTCAGTCATGTGGCATCTTCAATGAACTCAGAGATTTCACATGTGTGCACACACCATGAGTGCTTTGACTTACTGGGTCAATTTCCTCCCCTACTCTCAGAGATGGGCTAAACTTTTTTTTTTCCTTACTCCAAAGGGTCCCAGGTCCAGGGAGTTTTGAATGCTCTTTGTCTTCATGGCTGGGCATCAGCCCTGTGCCCTGGCTTCAGTTTGACCATCGGTGAACAGCAGCACATAGGCTGCTTGCACCTCTGCTGCAGTGAGCTTGACTGCAAGTATTCTGTCATTGCCACAGTACGAGTATTGACTTGTACTGACTTGGTCCTTGCACCAGGAACAACCACAGGGTTTGAAAGTCACTGTCATGATCTGAGCAAAGCAGTCATGGAACTGTTGGCCCACGAGAAAGTGGGTTTAGATCGTATTTATCTGGGTTGCAGTCCTTACAGATGCATTTCTATGGCTATACTCCATCTAGTCCCCAACAGCAGTGACTGGAAGGTGATGTGGGTATTACTAATCCGTTACACATGTTGGTGTAACGCAGCCTGGTCCCTGTGGATTTTGGTGCTGCAGGAAAGTCACGATACACAAAACCATTTGTTCCAATGCAGACAGAGCATGAAGCATTTTAAAGTCAAGTCTGAACAGCTTAAGCCTCTCAGAGGACTTTACAGCGCGCTTCTCGGGGGACTTCACCGCGCTAACCTGCAGTCACCTTTTCCTCCCAAACACCACCTGCATGTATGGAGAGCGACAGGTTACCGCGCATTCAGGGCTCTATATTCAAGTTCTTTATGCACATGCCCTGGAACAGGCAGCCATGCCCACGCGAGCGTAGAGAACTTCTAGCCAACTACCAGGACGTGTAAGATACGTACTAAGCCGCTGGGAGGAGGAGGAAGCTCCGCAGTCTCCACTCTAGTGAGGCAGTTCTGTACACCGTTTTTCACCATCTGAATTTTCTCTTCGTACTCAGCCTGCAGAAGGAGAACAGGTTACCCTCCGCGCGGGCATTCGCGGGCACCGTTCTATGGGGAGAGCGAGGCTGAGCGCAGCTGCTGTCCCACAGAGCGCCAAGGGTGAGAGCGCGCCCTTCAGGTGGAGCCGTTTGCTACCCTAATGCAAATCTGTGCTGAGGCACTTGCATGGATGCTGGAAAGGGATTGGGAAACCCCTTGTATAACTCAGCCCAGAGGTTTTACATCTTCATAGAGAGTCTGCTGCTGCTTTTAAAGAAGGTGCATGGATTTCTGAAGTTCAGAAAACACAGAACCACCTGTCAACATGGGATCCAGTTTTGAAGCAAGGGTATAAAGGACAGATTTTGGCCTTTATAAGATTTGAGGTATTTACTGTAACTTAACTATACTTAAATAATCTAGACTTAAAACTGTATCTTTTGTAATTAAAAAATACGGTTTGGTATTTGGAGGGCAAGCTACTGGTGTTTTAAAAAAGGAATGCAAAATTTTTTTAAAGAATTTTGTTCCAATTGCCAAAGTTCAACTTAGAGGTTGTGAAGGGAAGCCAAGGCTTACCTCGACTTCTTCCAGTTGCTTCTTTAAATTTGAAATAAATTTTTCCCAAGAATCAATCTGTGACTTCAGGTTAGGTGCTGCTGAAGCTGAGCTGCAGAAGTATTCAAGATTTTTCAGTTAACCCCCAGCATTCCCATTGTTTTTGTTTAAGACCAACAATTTCAGTACAACAGTTCCTTCCCCAAACAACTAAATCCCAGCTGAAGACTTCAAGCAGATTTAAGTTAAAATTCGTTATACTGATACTTAGGCCCTATCCAGTCTCAGAAGTGGACTCCTCAAATGCCAATTAGTATTTTGCAGCAGCCTAAAGACTGGGAAGGGGAACATGGTGTTAAGTTTTATAAGAGGTTGTTGTCAAGGGCTAAATTAGTTCCTTGTGAGGAAGAACACAATGTTGTTGTGTGCCCAGCAACTTTGTTTGCACTCTCTCCTATTTGCATCACAGCCCTGTCCCACCAGGGATGCTGTGGAGGAATAATCAGAAGGTTCCCAGTAGCCTGATCCTCCCCTGCTAGGAAAGAGTAAGGCAAGAAGCTCACTCCTGCTCTGGTATCACACATTCTGGTCATTAAAGATCACAAAGTAGTTCAGCTTCAGGAAAGCTGCATTTAACTACCATGTTTCTGTACACCATTCAGGCCCTCTGTGTGCAAAGCTGATTTGTCCAGTGATTGAACAGTCAGTATTTAGTAGTTAATCCCTCTGAAGTTTTTGGTGTAAACTCTCCATACCTGCTGAATGACTTCAACACCTTGAGATTTACTTCTGCCTTGGCAGCTCTGGCATTCAGCTTGTATACTTCAGTTTCCTTCCAGGTTCTGAGCACCGATATCTGTAACATAACATAACAATCTTTAAAAAAAGGTGCAGTGGACGCACTGCTGGAACACAGGGAAAACCTCAAAACAGGTTTAATGGCATCTGAAACAATAGTTTGATGGTAGAGAGTACACCACATAGTTTCAACCATGAGGAATTTCAAGTGGAATTAACAGCCCTGGCAGGCTTTTACAAGGATAAAGAGGTTACAGTCACTTCAACAGATAGTAGAAAGCTTCCATAGATGTTAGTTTACAACTTACCATCTAGAGACTCACACACACACACGTAAATATGTACACACATACTCTCTTAAGGCAATTAAAGCTGCTTTTGCCTTTTAAACACTGCGTGGCTAAAGACTAATGTGGACCAACAGTTTAATCTTGTGATCGTACCGCAGGTCAGACTGCCCTCGAGCCCTTCTTAGAAGGGAGAACAGTTCAAGATTCTCAAAGTGTTTCCAGTATCAAACATGACTGGTTTCAGAAAGAAACCTTGCTGTTTGCCAGTACTGTCCTTTCAGCGACACACGCAAGTCTTGTTGCATTCCGATCCCACCTGGTAAGTGAAGCAGCAGCTCTACGTTCATTAACCACGACCGACTTTTAACAAGGAATCTTTTAAAGTTAACTCTTACTAACAGCATCTGCTTGTAACATGGATAAGCATGAAACTGAATTAGGAGTTGCATTTTCTTTGGAGAAGCACTGTAGGCCCCAAATTCTGGGTGCCTTTAATACCTGTCATTCTGTAGGATAACATGAATAGCACTCGTCAGTACCTGGTTGAGCGCTTTTGATACATGCTTACAGAAAGCTTTAGATGCTACTGAAAAAGCACATTATTCAGTAAGGCTTCACCAGTTGCCTTCCCCACCTATCAGCACAAGCGACCCAAGCTCTAGCAAAAGCGTTTTAAGTTTCTGTTTGTACCTCTGCTTCAACAGCTCTTTTCACACACTCTTGGCAGTCACCTTGGCTCTTTTTTATAAGCTCTTCCAATTTTACTTTCTCATTAGCAAGTTTATTACTGTGAAATAAAAAGAAGTTAAATATTTGAGTAACATTTACAACAGAGCAGTAGTTAAAATTTATGGCTCGAGAGGCTTTTACAGCTGGAGCATCTCTCTTCAGAGCCGCCCATCTCTGCTGAGGTTGGAAAGCCCGAACCCTCCCGCTTGCGGGGCCGCGCTGCCGGCTGCGCGGACACGAGCTTGGCACTTCTTAGCCACGCTCAGTCTGCAAGCCAGGGAGCTCACAGGGGCTGTGCTGCCACGGAGCTCACAGGGGCTGTGCTGCTGCAGTCACACAAGTACTATTCTTCCCAGCCTGATCACCTATCTAATGGATCTACAGCTGAAACCTTCACTTCATCCTACCTGCAAACGAGTAGCGTTTGGAAAGTGTTTACATCTGTACCACAGCTGACTTCTACCATCCGTTCTAGCACACAGTAGCGCCATAGAGGGAACAGTACGAGTGTATTTTGAAAACCAAGACTTATTATTCAAAGTATCTTCAAGAAAAAAGTATTTACTTATGATAGGTAAAAGGAAACTAACTGAGAATGAGCCTTCACCCAGAGAGAGGCAAACAACGCCAATAACGTGTCAGTAGGAAAAGAAATACTGTTGAAAGGCACAGGAGGTTTTTACCTGGTCTCGAGATACGTATTTAAAGATACATTATACTGCTTTTCCTTCTCATCGATGGTCTTCGAATACCTGGAGCAACCAAACACTGAGTCAGCTTGTTCTGAGAAATGCTGACAAGACAACACACGTTTCTCTGTAGCCACAGCAGCAAGAACCTACGTTTTATGTGCTATTTAATATAACTAAGCAGTTGCTAATGTAAAACCAAGCCAATGACTTTTCAGGAGAGATTCAGTCCAAACTACTCAGACTAAAGATAACACAACAATAAAATCAAAATGTGAAAGCAGACACATGCGTATTTCAGCCTATTGTGCTACCTAACTGGTTACACAGTCATTGATTACAACAGTTACACAGTCAGGTTACTTCAAGGTTTCTGAGGTATTCAGAGCATTTTGGGATGAAATCCTGGTAACAGTACATATCATAATGAATCGACAGGAGGTTTATTCCCCAGAAGGCAGCAACATGATCTCACAGGTACTTTCTGACTACAGAAGAAATTGACTGAATTTGACTCCTGCTCCTCCCCAGCTAGGAGAGCTCATTGCCAGGGGAAGAGCTGCATTTGCTGCACACAGACTGGAAATTACTGCTGCTATTAAAAAAACAAACAAAGAAAAAATAGCCCTCAAGCAAAGGGAAAGCAACACACATCCATATGTAAGGCTAGTACCTATCATTGGTATCCGTATGCTTTTTAACTGTGCTCCTTAGGGCTTTTAAATTCTTCTGATTTTCTTTTTTCTCCTGTTGCCATTTTTTCACTTTTATTTCTAAGTCTTGATTAAGCCAATCCAGTTCACTCTTTGATACCTAAAAGCAGAAGATAAGAAAACATTTCTGGAAATGTTATTCCCTTGAAAATGAAAGTTAGAGCCGAAGCCAAGCCAGTTAAAGTTACAGCCACAGAGTTTTTCCAGTGCTTGATTTATTGTTAGCTCATGTGTTTACTGTGGGCAACACACTCATAGGCACTCTCCTGCGATGGGCTGCACCCCTCCGTTACAGGGCTTCACAGTACCTGCAGCTCTGTTTCGCAGTCAGATGAAAGAAGAAACCCATCTACACACTGACACATACAAATAGGTACTGAAATGCCAAAATCAGCATGCACACTGCTCATTCTGTACTAACCACTTCAGCCCTTTGAGGGCAGTGAGGCCCTGGCACAGGCTGCCCAGGGGAGCTGTGGCTGCCCCCTCCCTGGCAGTGTTCCAGGCCAGGTTGGATGGGGCTTTGGGCAACCTGGGCTAGTGGAGGGTGTCCCTGCCTATGGCAGGGGGTTGGAACTAGATGGGCTTTGAGGTCCCTCCCAACCAAAAATGTTCTTTGATACTATGAAGAGAACAGTAAGCCTGATGGCTGCCATAACTGCTTTAAAAAAGCCCAAAGTGTCTTAATGCATCATTGGAAAATGAAAACATTTTTCAAGTGCCTACAATGCCTATGGAGAAGTTCATCCACCCTGCATACTACAATGCTTGCAGCTTAAAACTCTCTGACCCATACAGAAAGCCAGATCTGAAACTCCCATCATCCCTTTCACACAAGTTTGCCAGGCTATTTACAGCCAGTGGCAGAGCTACAACAGAAAAGCTGCCCAGCTGCAGCACCTGAGTATACTCCAATGCAGCAATGGAAGGGAAATATGTGTTAGACAGATTGAGTGACGGGCCCCATCCTTCTAGAGTGGGCATGGGGAGAGACTGCTCAGGTCTCACTTGATTTTAATGGAAAAATTCCTTTTTATGTAGACAAACGGGTAGCCTGCAGCATCTACAGCTTAAACTATAAAAATCAATCAAGTCAAAGTGATACCAAGCTGATAGTGGTGTTTGATGAGGACTCCTCTTGCCCCCAGACATTTTTGTGGAACTAAAGCCTGTTAGCAAACCCAGCACACCAAGAAGAGGGAGCAGTCAGCACAGTGCTTTTTTGTTCTGGGGCTGAGCCAAGCCCAACAGCTGCCCACTAGATGGAGGCAACCAATATCCCACGTGTCTGGAATGCAATCAAAGGAAGATGACAGGCAAAGACAGTGAGGTGACGCAGTGAGTGAGATTTCACAGAAATGAGGGAAACCAGGTAAGTTTCAAGAGTATGGCTAACCAATTGCAAACAATCTGTGAGCCACTGCAGTATGGATAAAAGCATTGATACCTCAGTCTCTTCAACACTTTTTTTTAGGAGCTCTTTTAAGGCACCGATTTCCTCCGAGCTTCGGCTTTGTAACCCATCAAGTTTCTCCTCTGCATCTTTAAGTTGTTCTTTTAATACCCGATGCTCTTTCTCCATATACTGAGTATCCCCCTGAAAAGAGAACAGTTAGACACACAATCTAGTACCTGTTACCACAGGGCTGCAAACATTCACGCCTAGAAGGAACAGTCTGCTGCCACTTGAGATTCAGAATCCTGAGTGTGGCTGTGGCAGGGGGGTGTGGGTGCTTTTAGTTGTTTGGCTGGGGGGCATGGTGGGGGTGTGGGTGTGTTTAAGAGAAAGCTGTGTATCAGTTTCAATCTGGGTGAGGAAATGAACGTTCACATCTGACCATGAGGAGTTCAAAGGCCAAATTTTCTCACTTTTAGCTCTTTGTACAGACATTAATTTACCACTAACCTCTGCCTGAGCTGCCTCTGGGCCGAAACAAAGTATTTAAACCTCACGATTTTTGGGGATGAAATACTGAATTCCCTTAAAACACACCCCAACAGAGGAAGAGCTGCAGAACAAAGCTCCAAAGCCTCCTCGTTGCGGGCCTAGTGAAGTTTCCAAAAACATCACCAGAGAACCCAGCATAACATGAAGGAGGGGAGAGTGCTCACAGCTGTCATTTATCACTCAGCTCTCAACTAAGGTCCATTGTAATTCCTTACCTGAACAGATACCATCCTTGTACGAGGTTTCTTTTTCAGAGGCGTACCTCTGCTTTCCTTTTTCGGTTTAACCTGTGTACTGCATTCAGCTTCATCTGAACCATCTGCAACAAGGCTGCCTTCAGGAGAGGCGCGACCCGAGGTCTCCAGGTGCTGCCCAGGGTCTCCGTGTGTTTGTGTTTCAGCTGGTACAGAACTGCCACAGACGTATTTGCCGTCCGAAATCACCGGCCCGCCACTGTCCCGACAAGCGACGTGATCGGCATAAACACAGCTAGGTGGCGCGGCAGCGTTTGGAGTTAGAGGCGCCGGAGGAGGCACCGGCAAGAGTCCGTCATACCAATAACCCCAAACCACAGCAGGGTTTTTGGAATCAAAGCACTTCAGTAACATGCCTGAAAGTGACGACTGATTTTCCATGTTACCGATATTCTGACTATGCAGAGAGGGCACCGACTTACATGAAGTAGGGAAGAACCAGGGCAAGTGTGGAGTCTTATCATTTGCTTCTGTTAGGTCAGCAGATGTTGCTATATGGGGTTCCTTAGGATAAGAGAGTGGTTTGAATTCCTCAGCATTTGGATTTAACTGTAGCTTTTTCTTGAAACAATTTTCTTGCACATGACAGTCTTTATGATTTTCTTCACTATCTCCAGGCTCATTTCTGTTCGTATTTTCTTTATTAAAAACTGCATACTCTCTTAAACTAATAAGATTATCCACCATAATGAAATGAGGGGATTTCAAAAGAAAAGATTTCAGGCCACCTTCATCTTCTACAATCTTTCGAGTTTTCTCAGGGAAGTGCTCATATTCTTCAGTTAGTAATTTATTATTAATTTCCAAAGGGCCATGTTCTTCCAAGATTTGAGAGAAGTATCTGAAAAAAAAAAGTTGTCATTATTAATAAAAGTTTTTTCACGTAACTCTCAAAAATCACATTTCACACATTAGATTTTCACAGCAATACTTAAAAGCAAAGAACAGTGGAGAGCAATCACTTCAAGGTGGTGGTCCAACCAAAGTTTTCTGCAATACTCTTCCTTGTCCACACCTCACTAGCAACATACACGTAGGTATATACAAGAATGTACGTAGCAATGCTTTGAAACAGTTGCATCAGACCACCAGGCCTCAAACTGGACTTCATACACTAGGTTGTAAAAATGATGAAATAATATTAAACCCTTTGAGCTGCTAAGCAGAGAAATGCATACATACTCATATAAGCTCTCACAGGCGTTATCTGGGTTATCATCCAAAAATCTTTGATAACTGTTACAATTTGAAAAACCACAGAGCTTTTCAAATTCCTCTATTTGCTCCTGAAGATATTCTGGGATTACAAATGGTTCATTAGGATTTGTGAAGTCTCTGCAGCATTAAAAACAGACAAAAAAAAGAGGAGATAAACAAACAGTGCATATGAACAAGCACCCCTGTCTCTGAAAAGAGCTGTATTTCTCATGTACACCGAAAGCGGTACGCTGCATGGTAACTAGGTACAGCTAAAAATATACTCCAGTAGCAAACTTTTTTTCTAACAGGCAGAACAAACACTACCCCAAAACAGTTAATGGCTGAACTTGTAATTGACTACCACCAGCTAAGAATAAGGAGGCCTAGCTCTTGCCTAGCAGCTTTCACATCTGTAAGCAAAAGCAAGGCTGGGCTCAGAATACACACGCTTGACTCCTGATGAACACCCAAGTTCTGAGCAATGCACCACAGATGATCTCAACATCACACCCTGCTTGACGTGGTGCAGATGGCAAAGTTCAGCTATTGACTCACTGACCAGTTTCTTGCTACGTTCCAATGGAACACAAACCGAGAGAGATCTTACTTGAAAGAACAGCTTTTGGCCTAAAAGATCATAGAATCACAGGATGGTTTGTGTTGGAATGGACCTCAAAGGTCTTCTAGTTCTAACCCCTTGCCATGGGCAGGGACACCCTCCACTAGGGTCCAGGGCTGGGGCCAGGTTGCCCAAAGCCCCATCCAACCTGGCCTTGAACACTGCCAGGGATGGGGCTTCCTCAACCTCTCTAGACAGCCTGTGCCAACACCTCACCACCCTCATAGCAAAGAATTTCTTCCTAACACCTAACCTAAACGTGCCCTCTGTCAGCCTAAGGCCATTGCCCCTTGTCTTGTCACTGCACTCCCTGGTGAACAGTGCCTCTTGCTTTCCTGTAGGATGTACTGGGCTGCAGCCTGACCACCAGTGGGTTATCTCCTACGTTGTTCAGACCTTTAGAATCCCAACGCCCCACACACCTGCCTGGGGAACAGAGGAGCAATGGCTCCACTCGAGTTCATAGCAAAACCAAGCAGAGGTTAAACCCAGGCTTGGTGTTTCCAAGACTGGCTTCACCAGAACCCGCAAAGCACTTTGGGAAATTAAAGCAAAGATGCATGATGATACTTACAAAGTATTTTCTTCTATAAATATCCTATCTTCTTCTCGTGGTGCTGTACTAACTCCACTGGATAATACTAAAATAGACTAATTAAAAACAGATCGTTATTATCTCACAAAAATATATGCAGAACAATTCACTGTAAAGACTATGAGTAACTCATTTACACAGAGCCTCGGGCTGCAACTTTAGCATATTCAGATGTCATATTACGAACTGCAAAACTTAAGAACAATTATGAGTACTATGCCATACTGAGAAAGCCAAGTTTCTTCTTTAGAGCTTTGTTTGGAAAAAAGAATTGGGATATTCATCCTAACTTCCCCCTTAAATTTTTACTACATGAATCAAAATCCTAGGTGTGTCTGATTTTTCACTTAGATTGGATGAAAAGAAACCCCAACGCTGTGGCTTCACTTTGTTGAAACTTGTGTAAATGTTTTTGACTGGGCAGCACATCAACTGGGCTTCTAGGGATCTCTCCCTCTACATTTGAGAGCTTTCAATCTTTAATAGTTTTACTACATAGAAAGTCCAAGTTATTAAAGCCACATGGAACTAGGGGTATGATGCTTGTTAGTCTTATGTTCACCATTACAAATGTTTTAGCTGTCTTTTAATTTTTATTATCTGGTAAGTCCAGAAATGCCAAGATGTGTATAAACGCATCCAGGTCTGAAAAAGAAAAACCCAGTTGCTGAGAATAGAGAAGAAACACCACAGCTGTTGCTAGTAAAATGCTGGGGGCATAGAAGAGGTAACTAAGAACACTGTATGTAAAGCTTTCAATAAAGCAAAATCCTAGAAAAGCAGGACAAAGACAGTACAAGTTTCAAGCAGGATATTATTCCCAGCAAAATGTATGATATACTGAAGTTTTCTGAGCAGTAAATGGAGCACTTGCTGATGTGCCCATTAAAACTGTCAGAAAATACAGGTAAAGCTGCAATGGCAGATCCCTTTCATGAGGTGCAAGGATGCATTTCACTTTCCCCAAGTGACTGGTAAAGTGTCCTCCAAATTCACTGCTTGCCAGCGCAGAACAGAACGGAGCACGAGGCATTAATGACATCAGGCGCTGTGTCCGCAGGCGGGCTTTTCATGTTCCCACAGGGGAAATGAAGATGAAAACAGTCACCCAGCACAGAAACAGTGAAGAGACTGAAGGTGTTGGTACCCAGGCAGTGCCACAGGTACCAATACCTGCCAAGTAACTCCCCTACCCTGAGTTTAGAAATACCTTTTATACTGACAAATTTACATTTTAACAAAACTGTATCAAGGCTTAACCACATGATTCTACCTCATGGAGAACTACTGCGTTAATGAGCGTTGACAAGGTACTTAGCAAAACAGCCCCTACACACCTGAACTCCAGCAAGTCTGAGAAACAACTGCCAAACCCAAAAAGCAAACTCAAGAACAACCCAACTATTTGTAGAGAGCAGCTAAAAAGTTACTGACCCTCGAGTCTTTCAAGTTCTTCTTCCTGTTTTTGTTTTTAACTTTGATACCATTAGTCTGAAACAGAAAAAAAAAAAAGTTACTTTGTGCCTGTTGTTTGGGTTTTTTTCATTAGAACAGTACGATGCATTTCCAAAACCAGTATGCAAATTACTGTTAGTTTTGTATTAAAAGTCTCATCCTGGTTTGACCAGGAAGATTTACAAGGTGAGCATGCAATCTTTCCCATTCTCTATTCCACTCCCAGCTGGAAAAGACAAAAAGGAACAGAGGTTTGCAAGACTATCCACTCTGTTCCTTTTCATCCTTTTCCTCTTCAAATGCACAAAACATCAATTTTGAAAAGCAGAATATTTTATCATTTTAGTATTTCAGATGCTTACTCATTACTTATAGCTGAAATTGCTTATTTAAGCAGCTGTGACATCCCACACAACAGTTTAATGTGGAAACAAGCAGCAAGCAACTGTCAAGCATGCTGGGCACTTGGATTTTCTAAGATATGCAATGGTGAAGGAACTGAAATGCATCTTCGCTTTTTAACAGGACTAATTATAGAGTAACATAACTCTACTCACAGTTCACTTTAGGATACAGATAACATTGAAATAGAAGTAGCTTTATTCTAATTGCTTTCATTTCATTTTTGGATTTTCAATTCATAAAACTAAAAAGCAAAGGATTTCACATCTTAAGTTATTAAGTTAACTAAAGATTTACTCTGTATGAATAGTAAATCTTGGTTTTGTACAGATCAATTTATCTGCAGGCTAGAATGTTTACAAATAAGAGTCCCTCAAACATAACCCACTGGCAGACGTATATTATGTATTTTGGTTAGAATGGACTTTAACTAAGATGCCAATCACAAGAGGATTTGGATTTACGCACAGTTTAAGACTCATGGGTTGAATCTGAAAAGCTTCTAGAGGCTGTAATGAACTATTGCAAAACTATTTCTAACACCTCAAATGTACTTTGCTTATGAGCAGAACAAACATCAAACTCCTACCCCTACAATTTAATGACACCTGGAGGCAGCTGGGTTACCCTTCCTTCCCATTAGCTGCTTTGTGCAGCACGATGAACGTCCGAGACTGTGGATTCAAGCCGAGCGCCCTGGGAAGCACCACCCTTCCCATTCAGTTCTCATGGGAAACGTTCGGACACAGCAGTTAGTAAGACTCCAAGTTGGGCACTTTTTTAATTCCCCAATGACACTTTCAGACACACCTTTCTTTCTTTCTAAAGCGAACACCAAAGTGTTGTTATCAAGTATGACTGAATGATGCAGAGTAATACTGTATAGATTGATAGAGGTATAGCTTAAGCAGCAATCGGTTAATACAGCTACACTGTAAGGAGAATAGAAAGTATTTATGTATTTTAGATTTTAGTAGAATACAGTCATAGCTGTTTGAGCTGTTTTGCTAAAGCAGCTCCAAAATTTAACCATAACAGTGGAACAGCCTTGAAGAGAAATAAGGTGAAGGCAAGGAAGTAATAAATAAGACCAATGACCAATGAAGAGACAGAATGTATCTTGCTTTCTGCTAAAAGGGGTTCCTAACTAGTTTGTGCAGGAATGTGTCTGAGCACAGGAACATGTTTTTTAGACTGTGGAGGAAACCGTAAGGAGCACGTGCTGAAGGAAGAGGCAAAAAGTTCACTGAAAGGAAGACGTCCAGTCTTCATCCCTGAAGACCACCAGAAGACCCCCTCAGTGTCACTGAGCATGCTCTATCTGGGAGGAGTTAATGTAAATGACTTACTGGAAATATTCCTTTTCATATCCCTGCCTTTTCTTAGAAATATAATTAATATGTATAGTTAATCTGTATAAATTAGAGAAATTTTACTTTAAACAGTGCACACATTCGGAGGAGCAACAGACCCCCTGTGTGCCCAGCACTGCAATAGATAATGCCTGCTTAATAACCAGCCTGGTTACTGAGTCTTGATTTCGACTTGTCAAGGCTTCAAGGGACATGTAAATGCTGTTCCACGTCCCTTGTCTGCCTTATTTTTACCTGTCCAAAGAGGGTGATAACAGCACATCAGCATACCCCCTTCTCCATATCCCTGAACTACTCATAACCTACAAGGTAACTTCTTGGTTTGTGTTTTAACTGAGGAGGAAACCCTAAATGAGCATTTTACTGACAGATGTTCAAGGAAAAAGAGCCTTCAAACATTTTAAAAGAAGGAGGAGTAGGGGGAAAGAGATAAAACAAGAAAGCAAGTCTCTAATCAGGTCTGAAGGATGATGATGATGCAAGGTGAACGAAGAGATGTGCTCCTCTGTTCACCACTGCACATTTTTAACACGCCATGCTCATTCTTGTTTCTCAGCTTAGGCCACCAGGCAGACATCACGATCACTTACCGATATACTTTCATTTCCCTGCTTCTTTAATATAATGGTAGGATCATCTATTGAAAGGACAACAAAGTCACATTTGTTCAGAAAAATAGCAGTATGTTACATAACTTATAATATTGTGTAAATAGCAATATTTTGCATAACTTACAGTTGTGAAATTATAGTAATAATTATTATAATCCTTTCCCCAACCCCACCAAAGCATCTCGAAGACCCTAACTGCAGAGTATTTATACTTAAACTGAAAGAAACGCTTAGCTTGGTTGAACATCAGGTTGGCATGAGGGTGAACTGACATGCTGTTTGTGGCACATGAAACAAAACAGCAGAGTGTAACCCAGAAAAGGCACGGTGCCTTGCCTCTTGGGGCCATGTCGCCTTTTAAGCACCAAAGTTCCCAAGTAACAAGGAGGTCTGCAGCTTGCTGAGGTTTTGGCCGTTTACAGAGCCCATCAATTGTGGTGGAAACCCAGACAAAACAAGACTGCTTGCAGGAACGATGACCTTTGTGTACATACCCATTTTATCAAAGAATTCATCTAAAGCTTGATGAAGAGATGGAAACTTTTCTCTGTTGTCTTCTAACAGCCATATAAAACAACGAGTTTTTTCCAAGGGTGGTTTTAAGAAATAATCACAGATTTCTTCATCTTCAAAACTAGTTGTCACACAGTCAAATTTGCTACCATACTTCTTGTTCCAGAGCGTGGTTATATTAGAAAGGTCAAGTTCTTTAAAAAGGTGTCCATATTGAAGGAGAAAGTTCTCTGTAGCTGTCAGACCTAAAAGAGAAAAAAACCAACATTTTGTTTGGTTTTAGTGCTTACAGTATAATATTCCACTCCAAAGAGGAACAGTTTGCTCTAGATTTGCTCTAGAAACTAAATACACAGGAGCTGAAACAGATCATGTAAAACATTTTGGACCTTGAAAATGTAAACACAAATGATAAATGGAATTTATATAAATTTTACTCTTAATCCCAAATTATTATTTGTATAATACATCTGTATAAATTCCTTTAAGACATGGACACGACAGAAAAAAAGAACCCAAATCTTGTCCACAGTTTTGGCATCTTATGCCCATTTTGCTGCCAAATAAAACTTCCACCTTCATCCAATTATAAATTCAATAGGAGCTTACACAGAAAGGTAACACCACCAAAAAGCACCAGTTTAAATAGCTTCAAAGTCACACAGGCAGCTAAACTTTTATGACAAACCCTCCACTATTATTTACTTTCCAAACCCAAATTATTTATAAAAATATTATCATTGGAGCCCATTCTGGAATTTGAAGACATCAAAAAACCCAAATCGGCTCAATTGTCTCTTCCTGACACAGAGAAAGCCCTGCCCACATTAGAATGCTTTACTAAGAGATAAGAGAGGTTGCTCTCTTCTCTAGAGATTCTGGCTAAGGATCAATCAAACAAAAAAGAGAAAAGCTTTACTTTACCATTTAAAGTTAAGAAAGCAAGACTGGGAAACAGGGAGGTTATCTTTTCATCTGTAAACTGAACGATGATAGGGTAATGCCTTCAGCTATACATAGATATAGATCTTACCCAAGCCATTAAGGTGCTTCAGCCATTTGTGTAATTTGGGATCCACTTCTTCCTGCTCACTCAGCACGTGGATAAAACCCCGTGTTTTTACTCTGTTTTTTTCCTGAATTAAGTAGCTGATGAGCTGCTCCATCGCTTCATGTGGCATACTACTAGTTTTGGAATATGATGTGTAATCCTCCTCACTGATTACAAACCATGAAAGTAAGTCCTTTAATAGTTTGGCAGTATTGTGAACAGCTGTTTTTATTTGCTCAATATTTCGACTGATATGCTGCAGGACTCGATCACCAGCATACAAACCCTGAACATAACCTACAATGGGATTAAAAAAAAAAAATTAAAAAAATTAAACAAAAACAAGATTTCATGTCTCTATCACAATTAAAAACATCAACTTGAATGTACAGATCATACAAACCAGGCTCGCCATTATGAATTTGACACAACATTGCTTTAAATTTACACAAAGAAACAGCCCTTCACATCTTTACTAGATTTCAGAAAGGATTAAAAATTACCTGCCAGGAACTTCAAGCAGTGGTGTGTACAGCTTTTTCTGGGGGAGCTGCATCCCAGCCCCGATGCAGAGACAGCATTCCCCTACACATCCGTTCTCAGAGCCAAGGCTCACTTCTGAACACCCAAGTGCACATCTAGTAGCAAACCTCTGCCCAGACCCTGCCACGGGCTCTTTGCAGAACAAGAGTGAAAAGGTTTACTGGCTTGTCTGCCTGGGAAGATCATGGAACAGATCCTCCTGGATGACATGCTGGAGCACATGAGGGAAGAGCACGTGATCCGGGACAGCCAGCACGGCTTCACCAAGGGAAGGTCGTGCCTCACCAATCTGGTGACTTTCTATGATGGAGTGACAGCATCAGTAGATAAAGGGAAGGCGACTGATGTCATCTACCTGGACTTGTGCAAGGCCTTTGACACAGTCCCCCACCACATCCTTATCTCTAAACTGGAGAGATGTGGATTTGATGGGTGGACCATCCAGTGGATAAGAAACTGGTTAACAGACCGTAGCCAAAGGGTGGTGGTCAATGGGTCTATGTCCAGGTGGAGGCCGGTGACAAGTGGTGTCCCCCAGGGGTCTGTCTTGGGACCGGTTCTCTTTAACATCTTTACCAATGACATCGATGATGGGATTGAGTGCACCCTCAGCAAGTGTGCGGATGGCTGAGTGGTGTGGTCGACACCCTAGAAGAAAAGGAAGCCATCCAGAGGGATCTTGACAAGCTGGAAAGGTGGGCTCAGGGGAACCTAATGAGGTTCAACACTGCCAAGTGTAAGGTGTTGCACTTGGGCCGGAAGAATCCCAGACATAGATACAGACTGGGAGAAGAGCTCCTTGAGAGTAGCCCTGCTGAGAAGGACCTGGGTGTCATAGTGGATGAGAAACTTAACATGAGCCAGCAGTGTGCTCTTGCAGCTCGCAAGGCCAATGGTATCCTGGGCTCCATCAGAAGAGGGGTGGCCAGCAGGGACAGGGAGGTGATTGTCCCTCTCTACTCTGCCCTCGTGAGGCCCCACCTGGAGTCCTGTGTCCAGATCTGGGGCCCCCAATACAAGAAAGATGTAGAACTGTTGGAGAGGATTCAGAGGAGGGCCACAAGGATGATTAGAGGGCTGGAGCACCTGCCCTACAAGGAGAGGCTGAGGGAGCTGGGCTTGTTCAGCCTGAAGAAGAGAAGGCTGCGGGGGGACCTCATTGCAGCCTTCCAGTACCTGAAGGGAGCATACAAACAGGAGGGGATTCAACTTTTTAAAAGGGTAGATTATGTCAGGACAAGGGGGAATGGTTTAAAGCTGAAGGAGGGAAGGTTTAGATTGGATATTAGGGGGAAGTTTTTTACAGAAAGAGTGGTGAGGTCCTGGAACAGGCTGCCCAGAGAGGTGGTGGATGCCCCATCCCTGAAAGTGTTCAAGGCCAGGTTGGATGTTGCCCTGGGCAACCTTGTGTAGATCCAGGCCTGAGGTTGGTGGCCCTGCCTGTGGCAGGGGGGTTGGAGCTCTATGATCCTTGGGGTCCCTTCCAACCCTTGCCATTCTATGATTCTATGACTCTTCCTCAAAGCTATGCATTTACAGAGTGCCACTCACAGAGCTTAACTGATAGCAACCACAGTCAAAAAAAACATAGATCTGAAAAGATATTTTTTCCAAACAGAACACTACACAGAATAGCTAAGCACTGTAACAGAAACAGTTCCAGTGAACTCTACAGATATGCCTGAGTTCATCCTGGAGTCCACATTAAAAATCTCTGTGCCTGACAAAGGTGCATATAAGCAAGTCCTCCTCTCACCTGCACTCCTCCCCAGTTCACAGGCAGATCTGTTCTTATTTCAAGGTAGCTATGGCTGCCAATAAAAGCAAAAGACTCCTTTGCGATCTAGCTCTCCCCTGAAATTGGCCTCTCCAGCCTCTCTCAGACACCTTGGGAGATTAAATTAGATGTTCTTCCCAAAGATTTCCTCACACAGTTTCCACAACCAGAAAAACAACATAAATAAATAGCTTGTCTCCAAAGATGTGGAAGACTTTAATTTTATTACAGAATTAACGCTGGGCAAATTAAAAAAGCCAGCCAACACCAACACATAGATTTTTGCAGAACTGTGTTAAAGTTGCCTTGTGCTGATATATTTCTACATCAGTGTCCCAGCATTTACCCACAGTGCTGCAGGGCAAGTGGGTTTTGTCACACCAAAGGCATCTTTAGTTCTTCTATCCAAGAACCAGAACTAAAGATAAGCCATAGGAAAGGAGGTAGCCTAGACTAAAACCAGCAAAAAGACAACTGACCTCAATTTTAGAAAGCCACGTGGAAGGAAAAAGTAGTAACCTACAGTGCTAATAGAGAGGACTGCTCTCAAATAAAGAGATGAGGGGAAAAAACCAACAAAATCTAAAAGCTTAGCACCCAAGTGTTTTATGAAGAAAGGGCCAGGGTATGCCACTGAACAGGCAACAGGGTTCCAGAGAACTCCGAATATGGCATGTAAGGGACAAAAACGTGCCTGCAAGGTATTTAATATTAAATTATACAAAAAAAGTAACATGAACAGTATTTTAGAGTTGTTAATGTGAAAAAACCTAAAAGCATAAGATGACCCTTTGTTTTGTTTGAACTCCAGCTTGCCCTAACACAAACTACAGTGGAAGTTCCCATCTCCAATACAGAACGCTGCAGATCCACGTCACTGGAACACCAAAGCTGAAGCATTAACCAACTACAAACTTACTGGTTAAAGTATTTTCCTCCAAAAGAAACACTTGAAGTCACCACAGTTTCTACAGTTAGGATATCATTCATTCTTTACCTGAGATGCAGTTGGTTTTTTTTCCTGTAGCAGTACCATAACTTTTCGGGCACAAAGATTTTTCCAAACCCACTTTTAAATAGATTAACTTGGAATTTGAGCCTCTGTCCTCTTTGGGCATTGCTTCATGAACCAGTGAAGCACAAATAAAAGTTTTTCTACAAGAAACTTAACAATGCATTAACATCTTACAGTTATTTAGAAATATTTCAGTTCTGTTTTTCATATGTAACCTTAAGTAAAACTGCAAGTCTTTAAGGGGGGGTATGCCGTTTGATGTGAGGTATTCTGCTGTCCTTTCACTCCAGACAGTCAGAATGCTCCTGATAATGTAGAACAATAACTTATCCTTCCACATACCTCTATGATCACTGTAGTGAGATGGCTCATTCCCCATCTGGTTTTCTTCTATTTTCTTTTTTGCAGAATTCTTTGCCTCTTCTCGTGCACGCTTTCTCCTTAATTTTTTTTCTTGTTTCATTTTTAACTTCCTAAGACTGAAAAAAGCATTTCAGCTGTGAGCACAATGGTGGTTGAGGTAAATTGCTAAAGGATTTAGGCACATCTGTTATTTTCCATGTCTTATAACATCATTAAGCTTCATTCTACTATAAAATATTATAATGAAAAGTACAAATATAGTAAAGCTAGTTTTCTTTCAGAAGCTGATGTCACAAAGTTTCAAAAAAGCTATGTAAGAAAAAGAATACCCTCAAGATGCAATAACTTTTACTTTCATTAATGACCTCTGAAATCAGATTAACTGAATGAAATACTAACAAGATTTTTAATTTATAACTCGGTATTGTAAGCAACATAACAACATTTCTATTTCCTTAACTTTAAAAAAATCAGTTTTGTTGATTCTCCCAGCAAGGCTACTCATTATTTATAACCTTACTTGACCAGAAAGTGCAAACTCAGTTATGTCAAAGACATACACCTCAGCAACTGAAATAGCATCGCTACACACAGGTTTTATTTACACTTTTGAAACAGTCACATAAAGTTGGTTACACAGTAAATGCTGTGAGACTGTGGTGTTGATCCTATGCCAAACAGCAACACCTCTCCCATCCAGCAAAATACCTTGCTGGGTTTCTTGCCTCTAGCAAGAGGAAGGAGCAGAACAACACTTGCTGTCTCAGACTGAAAGGTAGAGGCAGTACTCTCATCTAGGTATGCTTGTTGCTAAAGTCAAGTGCAATTAAGACACTCAGCCCATGAAGCAGGATATTCTTTTAGCATTCCAGCTGTCAAGTGGCAGCAAAATGAAAGACTTGTATGGAGACCACAAGTAAAGAAACAGTCCTCAAGTTCTGCACACAGCCTCCAAGTCACACCTTCCCCAAACAACATGTTTGCTGCGTGCCCGCAGATTTCACAGTGAAATCAGGCTTTGGGTACAAAGACTTAAGAGCTGACTACAGCAAGTGATATTCATGACAACTGGCTCAAGAAGTCAGTGATGGGATGGACAATTTATCCCCCAGTAGAGAGGTGTGAAAGGTCAGATCTGCAACAATTCATACGCTGGATATTTGTGACCAAACTGAAAAGGTTCTTTTTAAAGAGCCACTAGACAGCTGCCAGTGATTCATTCTGCAATACCAGTGAATGCCCTCCTGTGCTCATGTAAAAGAAGATACAGAGCTGCAGATCTATAACAAGTTAAATGCTTTTATAATTGCATAGTAACTTATTTTACCAGTCAATCAGAGGCAAAGAGTGAGAACAGCTTTCCAAAGTATTTGTTGTACTTTAGCAATTCTTTAAAGGCATGAAAACCAATCCTAGAGAAATCCGTCTCGTTCTCAAATCAGTTCAACTTAGTTTTAAACAGCAGAGAGCTTACCTTGTACATTTCTGTTTAATACTGGGTCTTGGTGGTTCCTTGGGTTTTGTGATTTTTTGTTCAAACTACCAAAATAAGTGATATTGGATTAATTAAACCGGGGATACAACGCAACACTGCTGTACTCAAAACCCAGGGCCATGTAATGCTTTGGAAAGCAGTAGAAGTAGTATTACAAAAGAGATAATGCAGCCTACAGAAGCCTCAGAAAGGGCTACCTAGAATTACCTTCTACTTCTACAACAGGTTACATAGGAATATATCTTTATCCACAGAGAGGACAGGATGAAAGGTAACACAAAGCCAGGAAGAAATGGAGGCTGTTCTGCTTTACCAGTGGGCAGGAAGGAAACTTTTTTTTTTAAAAAAACCTCCTCTCATAGACCAACACAGCTCTGAGAAGCAGTATCCATCTTCCTGTGACTCTACAGAGGGCAAGAGCACAATTAATTTCAAGAGCCATTACTTGGTTTAGCAAGATTAGTTAGATCTGTGTTAAACAAACAGCTCCTTTCATGTCACATATGCTAAAACACAAAATGAAGCTTGAGTTCCCATCCATGACAATTCTAACCAACACCATCAGGCAATGCCTGCTGCCCCAGAAGAACAAGAGTACAGGTAATTCATATTCCTAAATAATGCTCAGATTCCATAGTTAAGATAACATGCAAGCTCATGAGTAATAAGCTACGTCCTTCAGAGTATGTATGTTAAAGATTACTTTCATATTTTATATGAACATTTACTTACTTCACATTTTACCAGACCAGAAGAACTGAAAATAACTATTTTTGAAATAAGGCCTGTACAATCAGGAGTGAAACACAATTCTTGAAGAAAATCCTGGAGGAGAAAGTGATACACAACAAAGACATTTAAATTCATACAGAAATCTATGTTCTTATGCAGAGTACAGCTTGTTAATTAGAGGTGACCAGGGTTATTTAAGCTAGATAAACTCTCACTGGGTGAGGAAAGCAAGTGGCAGCTGATTTGGCAAGGACTGCAAATCAAAAGGAACCTAGATCTCTGGCATATAGCCTTTACTCCCAAAGCTATAGCAAAGACCCTCTTCCTCCAACTTCATGTTCAAGAAGCAACTTTAAGAATATTCTTTTAGGAGCTCACACCTTGCCAGGATTTCCCTTAATTTTATACTGGCTGCTGACTGCAGTTTGTAAAATTTCTTTAGACATACTCAACGTCTAACTGTTGCTTCAACAGCAAGACTGTAGAAGGAAAGTAACTTCCACAGGGAAAGATGTGAACAATGCAAGATAAACAGGCTAAATATATAAAGCCTTCACACAGCCAAGCCTTCCTTCTGCAGAAAACAGCAAGCTTTACTCAGGCCTGAATGTCAGACAATTTGGCAAGAGAATCCTCTTTCCTGGGTCTCTTCCTGCCACTGTCATACAGATGGACCAACAGGCTGTAGCCCTGCCCATATCACAAACTGAAGGAATGCTACAACCTTGACTAAAATAGAAAGAAAGAAAATGCTTATAGTCTGACACAGCTCTTACCTTATCATTTTTATCACTGTAGGCTGTTGTTTTCAGCTTTTTCCAACAGCTGATATGAAACTCCACTCTACATTGCTGACAGCAAGTAATACGTATAAAACCCTATTACTCAGAAAAAGCATGAATTAAACATCTTGACAGAAACAAACCAGAAAACAGGGCCCAACTTAAGGAAGACAGGGTAAGAATGTGTTTTCCAGATAGCTCTTTAATATGAAAGGGGCCAGAAAACATGTAAACATGAAATGTAATTTCCCAAACCCTTTTAAACTAAAACTTTACCTTAAAGTCTGGGTCTGTAAAATATATTTGGACTTTGGAGTGGCCATGGCATTGCTGATACCGACAAATCGCATCTGGTTCTGGAGGGAACTTGCATTCCTCAATACAATTCTTTAAAATCAACTGAGAAGCACAACATGATAGAAAACAAAATTACATAGAAACCAAGATTTTATATCTACTTACGGATTTCTAGGGAAGTCTGCAGTGAAACACACATCTTTGTACAGCAGACAGCTAATGCCAAAACTCTTCTAGTGAGAGCTACGCAAGATTGCATTTTTATGGCAAAGTATTCAGAAGCTCGTTTGAATTGCTAAGCACTCACAGCTTCCCTGCATGCAGGTTGCCCTGGTTTTGGCAGGGATAGAGTTAATCTTCTCCCTAGCAGCTGGTGTTGTGCTGTGTTTGGGATTTTTGGTTGAGAATAACTTTGATAACACAGCGATGTTTTCAGTTGTTGACAAGCAGTCAAGGACTTCTCAGCTTCTCACACTGCCCTGCCTGTGGGGGACTGGGGGTGGGGCAAGAAGCTGAGATGGGACACAGCCAGGGAAGCTGACCCAAACTGGCCAAAGGGATATTCCATACCATATGACATCATGCTCTCTATAGAACTGGCAGGTGGGCCAGGAGGTGGCACCACTCAGAAACAGGCTGAGGATCAGGTTCAAGTGGTTAGCAATTGTGCCCTGCATCACTTCTTTTGTCTATTCTTTTATTATTCCCTTCCTTTTCTGCCCTGTTAGGCTGTCTTTATCTCATCCCACAGGTTGTGGGGTTTTTTCATTTTCAATTCTTTCCCCCCATTCCCTGGGGAGGATGGGAAGGAGTGAGCAAACAGCTGTGTGGCTGTTCTAGCTGCTGGCTGGATTAAACCACAACACAGTTAATCTTGGACCAATGTTTTATGTGTTGACCAATTCCAAACACAGGAGAAAATATTAGGTCTTTCATTGACAAAATGATGAGCCAGATTATTCAGGTAACATGACAAAAATGGAGTGCCTGCTCATGTCTGCCACATCCCAGCACTTCAGGAGTGCCTCACCTGGGATCTGGGTTACATGACTAAGTACATTCACAGGGACAACTCGGATCTGACTCTGCACTGGAGCTACAGAAAACTCCCAGATAAGCATCTAAGGTAAAGATATTACAGTGGTTTTACAGGAAGTCAGGTCCCACAGGGTTGGCACTGAGCCCAGATTAATAGACATTGGAAACAAATGGATCACCAGTTACAGCCTTTCAGATGTTTGCATTATGCTCTCCAGAAGCCCCACACCACTGATGTATTGCTGGGGAGTCTATGAGAAACCTTTAGGTCAGTTACTGTTTAGGCAAAAACCAGTAGTGCTCCTTCGATGAGAGATGAAACCAGTCAGTACCATGCAGCCAAGTTCATGCACTGACTAACTTAGCATGTTCTACTGCATCCTACTGCATCCCACTGCCTCTGTGCAGAGGAGCTCAAGCATCTTGCCTCATGGCATGGTTTATCCAGGAACCCTTTACAGTGACTCCATTATAGTTTAGAAACAGTAACAGTAGTAGTAATTTATAAAAAAAAAAAAAAAAGCTGCTCAGTGTGAGAAAGCAATTTGTAGTGTCAGATTCATCAGTTAAGTTTCTCAAGTCAAGACAGGGAATTTTACTGTACAACTCCCACTGCAACGACCAAGAACTACACAGTCAGATTCTCCCATTTGGTTTTAAATACAGCACTGCAGCTGAAGTTTTCCACTTCACATTTTTACTAATTCATATTTTTAACCAGTTCCCAGTAGCACTACACCATGTATATTATTCTACTTAAAGTTTGGTAACAGGCACATATAAAATTAACCTATTATGAAATGCTTGGGGCAGGTAAGAACTATATTATTACCTTGAAATACCCAAGCCTACAGCCTGAAATAGAGACCCCCACCCTTCTCCTGCAAATGGATGCTTCCCAAATCTGTTGTCACAAGAGTTCAGCTCTACATAGACCAGGCCTGATAATACTCTAGACAATAGGCAGCAGCACTTGTGCTGGCTGCTCCAGGCTGAAGCTTCCCCCTCACCCTTCATCCTTCTTTATCCCTGTCAATACACGGGCAAGGAAAAGGATGATAAGCTTTTCTTTTTTTGGACAGACCATTTGACAGAAAAGGTTTTTATATCTTTTATTTTTTTTTAAACATACCTGTAAATTCTCTGTTCGTGTCTCTTCGATGACCCAAGATGTTGTAGGCCAAGTTAATACTCCAGGTACCATCTTGTGATTAACCATTGTTTGCGATTTCATGAACTGATCGAGCGCATCTGAAAACCTGAAGTTGGAAACAGGTACCCCATGTTCAGATCAAGTAGGAGTAACTCCTTTCACAACTCACTTAATGATCCAAGGAAAAAAAAACCCAAAAGGGTAACTAAGAACATGTGGAATGAAAGAGCACCTGGTTCATTAAGTCATGTGTTTAAGGACTCTCAGTATAAAGGACTCAAGGTGTGGGCCAGTAAGCCAGCTTAAGTAAGAAACCCAATGCCCAGGCACAGATCTGTAGCAGACAGAGCCTGCACTGATATTCAAGGGACCCATGAACATGGGTGTGCTTGTCCACACAGAGAGTGAGGGCATGTGTATGTTCATGAGTGACCTTTAACCCTCATCAGACAGGGAGGAGGCACAGCACTCTGCTACCTATGCTTTGTTTTTACACTGACTTCAGGCAATGCTATGTATGGGAGCTGCTCTGTCTGGGGCAGCCTGGGCAGCCAGCTTGTGCTGCTACCCATGCGCGCGTACACACCTCTTGGGGACACACACAGCCTCACTGCTGGTCAAAACTGCCAAGGGAAGCAGCAGCCACATCTGTGGGACTGGGAGACAGACACCTCTTAGGATGCAGTCCATGCCTGGCTATGCTGCAGCAGTGGGAAGGAGGAATCCCCTCTCAGTGTCCAACACTCTCTGACCAGGTGGTTTTAGATATTCCACACAAGGAGGGTCTGATGTTTAATATCAAACTTCCCTGTTTTGGCACTGTACTGTGTTTACATGGCAAGGCTGGGCAGCCACGGAAAAAGCAGGTAGATGTACCCTAAGGAACAGCAGCCTTTGTGCAAGAAAGAACAGCAGAGGAGCTGCTATGACTGACCACAATCCTCATGCCCCATCCCCCTGTGCCACGAGGAGGAGGAGGTAGAGAAGTATGCAGTGGGGGAGTGAAGAACTTGAGCCAGGGATAAAAAGGAGGTAGGTGGAAGATCAGTTTCATTTTTTGTTTCCCACCATCTACATCTATTTTAACAGACAGGAAATTATTTTTCCTCAAGTTGACTCTATTTTGCCTCTGACTGCAATTAGAAAATGATCTCCCTGCCTTTATCTCAAGCTCCAGGCCTTTTCATCTTATTTTCTCTCCCTCTGCTGTCAAGGATGGGGAGCGAGCACACAGCTGGGGTGAGGGTCTGGCAGACAGCCAAAATCAACCCACCACAGGCATTAAGGGGGATTCTGATTAACTAGAGCCATACAGCAACACTCAAACCCCAACACAAACATAACATCACAATTGCAACAAACAGCTGAATCAATACAAACATGATTCCCATCAGTCTATATATGCTTACCATCAGGATGCTGGGAAGAAGCATCACAGGAATACGTGTGTTGAAGCCAGCTTGAGTCCTTAACTCTCCAGTTTATTAGTTGTCCAGTTTGTGCACTTTATGTCCGACTGAGCCACATATATAACTGCCCCCCTCTCCCTGTGCTGGCCTGGCTAGCTCAGGAAGACATTACTCTTTATCTGTCTCAGGGAACCTGATGACTCACTGGCGCAGCTGCCTTATCTAAAACCAAGGTTACTTGTCCAGCCTCCCTAGTGCTGAGATAAGTTAAGCTTTCTTTACCATACATTTTTCCCCAAGATCATCAGTTTTTTGCCCTTCTCTAGGGAGCTCTCCTCCACCCCAGGGGCGTGCTGGTCAGTCATATCCCCATGCCCTGGAGTCTGCCTGATTCAGAGGCTTCCATTCAATCCTTCACAGTCACCAACTTAAATGTTGTCATAAATCAGCCTGATGGGTAAATTTAGCAACTAACAAAGAATAATAAAAGAAACACCCACCCTACACATGGTTTCTCAAATGAAATTAGCATTTGGTATAAAAAAGAAGCTCTATATTATACCAACCTGTTTTGTCTCAGATATACTTTTCCAATGCCATAGTATGCCAAACAACCAAATCTTTCTTCCTGGTACTGTTCAATTATTTTCTTAAATTGGTCTTCAGCCTTCGTGAGTGCCTTCAAAAGAAATTTAAGACAAAAATGTGGCACTTTGCCAAAAGCTTTTCACTTTTCCTCTCCCTACTTTTTTGCTCCAGTTGAGCGGGTCAGTACGCCCTATTCTTTGATCAGTCTTATGAACAGTAAAGGGAATTAAGCAGCATTATGATCACACACAAAGGCTCCTCTCCTTAAAAAAAAAAGAAATTTATCCTGTAAACAAGGGCTCCCACTGAAATAATGAAATTAAATGTTGGAGCTCACTGAGCTAGGATCACCCAGACACTTCTAAATACATTGTAAAACACAGAACGTTTTAAAACAAAAAAAAAAAGATCCAAAAAGCAAACAAAAAGCAACCACAAAGCCCAAACCCAAACAACCCACACTTCTGTTTAGGTGTTTTCCAGAACCAAAAACATTCTCTTTCTTTTGTTTTAGAAGTAGAATGTTTGTGTTTGTAAAGTGGTTATGCACTGGTCTTTCTAAGTAGAAGAAAAGTAATTGACAATATTTCATTAATACTTAAGATTCTCATTTGAAAATTAATAACATTTCTTTTAAGTAGCTTAATTTATCCAAAACCATTAAAGATTTACTCCCAGATATTAAGCCGTATGATTCTAAAACATGACAAAATATTCTTCCTCCACTCATTTTATGTCTGTTAAGGAGACAAAAATGGATGGCCAACAACCTGAACTAATCTTTTTGGTAAAAATGTAGTGGCTTAATGTCATACCTCAGGTTGTCCTATTCCAAGAAGAGCAGTGGCATGTCCATAGATGATTACAACATAGTTAATAATACGAAGATTCAGGTGCTGCAAATAGAATCAAACTGTAGTAGTAGCATTTAAAAAAACTATTTTGTAGGCAACTAGAACACTACTACCTATTGTGAACTGAAAATCTTCACCATAGCAGAGCAGGGAAACTCTCTTCTCATCCTTATCCCACGTTTCTATTACAAGTAGCATAAAAACTAAAGGTTAGCTTCACCTTTACTGCTGGTCATTGGCACCACTATACATTTTCCAGAGAGACATCTCAAAACATCTGCTTTTAGAAATGCTCTAACTACAGGCTTAATAGGCTGGCATCAGTTTATGTTGACACATGCAGTGTGTCTTTGCTACACTGCATGTTCAGCAGTAAGCAGGTGGGTTTTTGTCTGGTTTTTGTTTTAGGGTTTGGTTGTTTTGGGGTTGGGTTTTTTTTAATATAAAACCAGAAACCTCCACCTTTCAACTTTTTTTTCCCTCCTAATAAACTAGGTCACAATTCCATGGCAGATGAGTAGGAAGTACATGATCTTTGAGGTCCCTTCCAACCCAAAGCATTCCACAATCCTGTGATTCTATAGATTGGTACATCACTTGCTTGGACAGACTTGTTGGCACTGCAACAGCCATTACTAAAATGGGAGCACACAGGAAGGCACACAGCATGTACAGTGTCACACAAAACTTTATCCTGCAGCACAATAATTTAAGGAAATCTAGCATGGCAAATGAGTGAATGGCTGATTGGATAGATACACATTCACTAAATTTCACAGTATTTGCCATCAAAGAGCTATCTGACTTAAGTATGCAAATTATTTTTACCCTGTAATATTAGCAATAAGGGTTAAGATGGCAATAGACAGTAGTTTCATATCAGATACTCGATAAGAGTATCTTACACTATTTTTATCAGAATATTATATTGGTAAATTATTTTTTAGATCACATCAGAAATACACACGTGTGCTGAATATTATGCTCTATGCCACTATCAGGTTTTTTACCCACTTCTCATTTGTAAGCCCCTTATCATACTTATCAGGGAATTACTTGGCATTTCAGTCAACACAGGCAACAATTCAGTAACAACAAATTTCTAGGTAGAAGGAAAAAATGAAACAGCATTGAAAGCATAAACTTCACATTAATAAAATACGTTATTCCTCTCAATTTACCTTTAATTCTGAAGGATTTAGAATGCCCAATAACTGTGAAAAGGCTTGTTCAGCACTGTGACAACGCTGGTCCATCAAGGCTGTATAGCCATCATGAACAAGGGATTTCACCTCTTCTGGCAACATAGTTACATCCACCTAAAACATTTTAGGAAAACAGTTAAGTCCAGAAGAAAAGTCTTGTCTAACTTTTAAAATTCTATACTTTCTACAGCTTTACCACAATTTCACTTTTAAAGCAGCAAATCAGGTACATCCTTTTCTCTCCAGAAAGCTTCAAGTTTAGTTCAAGCATCATTTTAATCCTTCCTTCTTATATAAAATCCCCCAGAGTAACGCTTTTCCTGACTGTGCTCCATTGTGTGCACAAGCATTTTTGATAAAAACTGAGAATGAC
The DNA here is from genome assembly GCA_022605575.1 of Laterallus jamaicensis coturniculus. Classification (NCBI taxonomy): domain Eukaryota; kingdom Metazoa; phylum Chordata; class Aves; order Gruiformes; family Rallidae; genus Laterallus; species Laterallus jamaicensis. The sequence continues at coordinate 5,080,352 of JAKCOX010000009.1, forward strand.
TTCCTTCTACCTCCACTTTCTCTCCATCTAGGTTAATAGCTAATGCTAGGAAGTTTCAGAATGCACTGTGTTGTTTGTCTTTCGCTACAGGTACTTCCTGCAGCCCATGGGGATTTCCAGCACTGAGACTGTAAATCAAGACAAGCAGCTGGAGAACGAGGGACTTCTACTCCCTTGAGCTGCTGAAACACTGAAATAAAACTGGCTGTCGGAAGCAGAACATTGTTGCAGGGTCGAAGTAATCTGACTACAACTACCTCATTTCAGTATGAGGTAATCTTCAGCATGAGGCAATCCTGCTTTACGAGCTTTTCATGAACTGCCCCTGGCCCCCACAGCTGTCAACATCTGAGCCTGGGATTCTGAAGCCAGGGTCGCAGGCAGGGAGAAAAGCTCCAAGAATGAGAAGGTCTGGGAAGAACGGAGTGTAACAACTTTTCAGCTACCCAATTTTGCTAACATTATTCTAGTTGGGTACTTAATTGTATTTCTGTGAACTGAATTAGGCTTTTGACAAACACACACACAAAAACGCATCCTAAGCAGCTATAAATCTCAATCTTATTTTGCCTTCATCCTGTCAACTGACCATAAAGGCCAAACATAAGAAAATACTTAGTTATAAACAAAAGTGGGATGGTGAAAAACAGAAACAGATACAGAAGAGATCAACATGCAGAAATAAGTTAATTTAAAAAAAATATTTAAGATTCATTTTAATTTCCTAGAACTACTGATACAAGGTAGTGCTATCAAAGCATATAATCATAGAAGAGAGCAAGTTATATGAACTAAATGTTAAGCTAATAATACAGGAAACATATTTAGTCAGTATTAAAAATCCCTGAATGATCCCCAGCAATTTTTGTAGCCTTTCTTAAAAATTGCTAAAAGAGTTCCATTGTACCTTAACTCATGGGTTTACCCAAGTTATTCCATGACCACACCAAGACTTAGTTTCCAATGTGAGGTCTTAGAAGAGAGGAAGGAAGAGAAGCAAAAGATGACTACCAGCAATAGTAGTGCAGACCAGTATAATAACATAATCTTTGTCTAACAGAAGCCCAGCTAAGCATGAAGTGTTAAATTTCTGAACGAACCCCAGTTTTGGACAGTGCTAGTGAATGGTGACAAGTCATTCAAGCTTAGAGTCATATACTAATGAATTCCCAGTTACCTGCTGCACAGCACAGAAGTGTTTATCTTGGATGGCTTTAGACTCTATCTTCAAATCAAAGTGATCACTACAAGGAACAGGACAATAGCATCATGAGCTTACATGTGTAGTTTAAATGTAATCTCATTTTCAAGGTACAGGTATTTCTGCACTTTCATCAACTACATCCCATTTGCCTACACACTAGGGATTATTGTGGCACACTTTCACAACTGTATTAAGTACTGTAACACTATCAAGGATTATACTATACACAGAGTTCATACACTTCTGGCTCAGTCGTCACTAGAGCTTCCATGAAGCAGTAATCTTTTTCATTCTGTTTCCTTTTATCTTCTCCACTTTATTCTCAGCAGAGTTGATCTTAATGAAGGGGTGTGACAGGTGACTGGAGAACTGCCCAATACCAAAGGCAGCAGTGTAAGAAAACGCTAGGTCCCCTCTCCTCTTCTGTACTTCTCCTAAATACACGATACCCTATCTTGTCACAACCACCATCAAATACATGTAGCAGCTTCGCATGGTGGGGGCATGGAGAGCAGAGAAGAGAGGCTCTTCCCAGCTCTTCCTTGACACTGCTGCAGCAGAAAGACCATACACAGCTAAGGAATGGAGAGAGCGTAACATAGAAGCGAAGTACTGCTTAATACTCAGAACTAAGTCCTCAATACCAAGATTGCCAGTCTATGCTTACTGCTACTATATTGCCTTTTGCCTCTCTATATATATGTGTATATATATATATATGTATACACACACACACACACACTTCTGTCCCGCAATCAAAGGCATCAAACAATTTCTCTGAGAAATCCTTTAAATGTCAGAGGGTTTCCTAGATTTTTGAAAGCTAGGCAATCTGCTAATTAGAAAAATGGATATAGGATTTTAACTGACCATGCACCTCACTTGCTGAGAAAGAGAACAGGGTTTTATAGGTCTAATAAATTTCCCTGTGAAGGCAGCAGTTTTACAGATGGTTCAGTTACTTAAAAGAGGGTTTGTTCCCATAGTGAATTCCTATGTTCCCCCTCCCCTTAAAGTGAAAGGGGATAGAAGTCAGTGGCAATCCAGTTAAATAAAATAAGTTACCTCTCCTGTAACAATTTTAATTGTCCTAGCTACAGTGGTATTCAGAGAGTTAGTTCTTACTGTACTTTAAGAAATCTAGATTAAAAGATGGTATGTTTTGTGGTCACACTTAGATTAGGAATAGAGATTATCTGGTTCAGCTCCCAGGTTTCCTGAAGGTTTGAATTCCTACATAAGAAATCTGCCTTTAAAAAAACCCCACAAACACAAGACTATCACTTAATCAAAACTTTCCTATTTCAATGTAAACAGCACATTTTACTGTACTCATCTGCAATCATCCAAAACACAACTGTAACCACTAGTTGAAAAATCATACAAGCAAGAAAGTACAGTCAGCTCAATTTGACTCTTCACAGTTTAGGTTCAAACACTGAAAGCTTCCATCTCTTCACGTTCTTAAGCAGTAAGCCACCATTTGCCTCAATCACCATACAAGTAATTCAGCAGTAGCAGTTCTTGACTCATTAACAAACTGTAAGATGAGGAAATATACTGCCATATGGAATCACCTATTAACGCAGTGATTTCTCCCAAAACCTGTGTGGAACACGTTTGTCCTGGTGTCATTGGAAGTAATTATTGCTTTTGTTAATTTTCTTTTAAATGTTATAACAGACAAAAGCATAAGTTTTGTCCATAAAAATGCACAGCGTTTATCACTTTAATCAAACATACTCAGTTAGATTCAGCATGCTCTATGGGGAGTATCCACATACTTAAAGTTGGGTATAAATATGGTTTAAGCAAAAAAATCAAGTCTACAAACAACCAAGGAGCTGTAGGTAAAAGTTCTTTGCTAGTATTCAATTCTGAGGCTGATTTACAATGCTTTCCTCACCAAACACCTTCGTAAGCTTACGGAATGTCAGAGAAGTTTGAAAAATCATTTGGTGCACAGACCAGAACAAGTACAAGGAGGCCTTGGAATTAAGATAGAGCTTGAGTTATGTTGTGATGTTAAGTTTCAATGTAACAACTGGAACAAAACTCCTATTATCTTCTGCTGTAAGGGAAGCACATTTTTTGTTATGGCTATACTGTGTGACTTGTTTTGGACAACAGTTTTTAAGCAGCAGTTAAACTTATGCCTTCACTTACTAAAATTCAACAGAGCTTTGTAAAATGCTTGGTTCTGAAGTAGTAACTCAGGCTTTTCACAAAAGTGGAATTTTGTGAGTATTTATCAGCTACAACAACATGAACTATACCCTGAAGAGTATGCAAACAATGTAAACAAAGCTCTCTGCAAAGAGCAAGCAGCAAGTCAAAGTTTCCTTAACTCCTTTAGAAGTGCCACACAAAATACCTCCAAATAATAAATTTTAAAATAAAATTTCTTACTTGGCCTTTTCAGAGTCACCAGGTTTGGTTTTTGGCCTTCCTTTGTTTTGATGACTTTGGCCTATAACAAGAAAACAAAATTGTTTCAAACAAAATGATCAATACCTAAAATGGAGACAAAAAAAAAGCACTTTGAGCTCACATTTTGCTTTATAATGAATAATCTTAAACATTTACAATGCTGAAAACTAACCCAACCATAAAATTTTTCAAAAAGCCATCTCTCAGTGTTACAGTATGAATATGTATTAGTTATAAAGTGGTATAGGATTTTATTAATCCTATAAAGGGGAAAAGACACTTTATACGCACACAAGAATTAAAATTCTGTTAAGATATGAACTGACTCTACTATATTGTAGCAACAATATAAAGTGGACACCAAGCTAAAGAAATCAGTATGTTATGCAAAGCCACAGCTGATATTAGTTGAGAATCAGAATTTTTAAAGGGAATAATAGATAACTGTGAATGTCTCAGTTTGTTTTTTGAAGTAGTGGACTCCTGTAAAATTTCTGGAGTCACATTGCTACAGGACAAGCCTCATTAACCTCAGTAATGTATAAACATGAGTCAGATCAAAATAAATACCCCTGATTACAAAACAGAGATGACGCGGGAACACTGGATGGATAAAGGAGACAAGAAGGAATCTATTATGTAATACTGGTTCATTTCTAACTGAAACTTAATGTCAAAGACTTAAAACTTCACTCATGCTTCACAACTTCAGAGATCTGAAACCGTCACTCGGGGCTCTACAAGCTGAGTAAGTAACTCATTAGTAACAAGGAAAAAGAAAATGTATTTTAATACTTTATTGGATTTGGTCAAGACCAGGAAGCCATGCCACTAACTGCAAAATCATCTCTCAGCCATTTTCTGTAGAATTAAAGCAAAACATAAGGCATCTGAACGTGCATGTGAATAATCACAATTAAGTCCAAAAGTTTTTAATTTTCAAGAACTGTAAGTTCAAGCTCTACAAGACATTAATGACAACAGCAACAGTGACAAAATCCACTCAAGGGAGAGCAGCCTTCTATTAACAAGACTATTAGATAAGCAAGGCAAAGGGAAAAAATACAGCATTTCTGGACTGGTAAGGAACCAATAAGCAGCTGATGAACTCAGCTGGAGAACTGCTGAGCCTCACATTGCAAGTTGTTTCTTACTACACACAGTAAATTGAAGGGGTGCAGAGCAGCAGATTTTATTTTTTTTTTTTGCTAATTAAATCTAATGCACTTTACAAGGCATACAGGTGTGCTTTCTTCTGCCTCAGCTACCTGTTCCAAGAGGGGACAGTTCCAGCTATAATCTTTCAGAAGCAGTTTAGGAGGCAACTGTGGCTTCCTAATATTGAACACAATCGCACAGACAACAGAGTCCAGCACCTGGATTCAAGCTATTTGAGCACTAGAACACACACATAAGGTGCAGCTACCTAAATCATTAAACATCGCTTGATTTATTATTATGCCTCTCCTGAACTACCGTGAAATCAAATATGAGAAAGAAATCACAAAAAAAACAAAAAAACACCCTGAGTTATCAGTTTTATATACAAAATTTCAGTAACCATCTATTCTTTAAGAAGTTTATTTCATGACTTACATGAAATACAAATCTATCCATTTGCATAAGCTCGCTCAAGCCAGAGGGATGTCTCATGTACTCATTTCTCAAGTTTAATTGTTAGCACACACACTGCGTTCCTTGTGCTAGAATTAATGAAAAATTGCTAACTACTTAATGACATAAAATTTAAATTAATCAGAACAAAGAAAAATCAAGCATCATAAAGACTGAACATGTTCAGATTTATTTCATGAAGCATTTCTTGAAATCGTCACACAGGAGTCTGAATAGGTGTCTCTTGAAACCTTTCATAGATATTAAAAACTCCAAAATTACAGTAATAATCATTATAAATTCCTTCTAAGAGATATTTAAGTGATGGAAAACAAGCCTTTTGAAAGCCAGAAAACACTTCAAGCATATCGTCATTCAACCATTTAAAGATACTTGTTTTTCTTCATTATATAGGTTCTTTTCCCTTAAGAAACCAATCTATCTTTCAAAACAAAATCTTAATGAAGATAAAGGAATAAAAGGCTTCCCTCTCACCATCAAAAGCAAGAATTAATCAGCTCTAATTTTCCATTGAACAATGTAATTTTAAAAGCCATTCATCAAAAATTATTTCAGAAAAAATGCACACAGAAACTACTACCCCCACATACCATCAGCTTAAATACTACTTTCAGATTTTTAAACAATAGTTTTAAATAAGAGTAAAATGCAATTCTTGCTGTATTAGTTAAAATACTTAAGGAGACATTAATTCTACAGCAAACACAATGCACTTACCCCAAAAAAATTTTAAAATAGCAGTAGTATGGTTTTTGCTAGACATTCTCAATAGGAGCAAACAGAGATATTTAAGAGAAACATATGCATGCTCCAAAAAATAGTACATGAAGACAAAAAATGAAATTAAAAAGGATAGTAATTTTAAGATAAGATAGAGTGGCATAAAGTTCCTTTGCTTTCCCTTAAATCTCCTGCAATTCTTAAGCTTTTAAACGAACAAAGGCTAAGGAAAAGCAAGCTATTCTTCCCCACCCACAGTAAACTTGTATCAGCTAGTCATTCAGAGCGTAACTCCTCCTTTCAAATCAAAGCCAAATCAAATATTATCTTCTACATAGTAACTACGAGCGGGCGAGAAGGAAGGAAGAACAGAAAAAAACCCCAACGAACCAGGATGGGGTTTTTTTTAAATTACTACTTTAAATGCAACATTTCCTAGTCATATAATCTCTTTAGCTTTGAATTTTCAGTTTTCTCCCGACATTCTACCCTTCGTTATCCCTTTTCCCTTCTGAACTCCTCTAAAAATCAGCTATCCTTCCAACACTCTGCCCCTTCACCCATCTCAGCAGCACAGACAGACTGCAGACATCCTGCCCTTGACCAGTATCAGCAGCACAGACAGACTGCAGACACCCTACCCCCTGACCAACATGGGCAGCAGGACACTGCTCACGTTATTCACAGAGTGCAAGTATCTCAAACCACCCTACCTCGGGTGGGGGTGGGGGGCAGCACAACTCTTAGGTGCAGTCAAAAGGCATTCGCACCATTTGGTCTTGCTGCCAGGTAAGCTGGACTCCAAGTGCCCCCAGCAGTCAGTTGACATGTCATGTCATCTTTTATAATCCCATGTTTGCTATCAGTGACTAAGCAGCTTACCAAACGGGCAAGCTGTTGCTGATCTCTTCCACTACCTCAAAGCAGCTTTCTTAATAATGCGTCATAAGACACCCGTTACTGCTCAGACCTTTTCCTCTTGCTCAGGAAAATTACTGGATTCAGTTGTTAAACTCATTCAAAATTCCCTGCAGCCCCCATGCATTTCTCGTTTTGTCCCTTCACATCATCTACACATAGTTCCTCAGAACCAATTTGTCTTCCCAAAGCTTGGGCTTGGCCCTTCTAAAACCCTTCTCTGATTTATGCTTTCTGCAGTAAGCTCGTTCAACACCTTACAGTTTCTTCTGTCTTTTTATCACCCTATCACATACTACCTTTAGAACAAATCTGTCTTGACTCTTCTCTTGCAATCTCTCTCACATTCTCCCTCTCCCCATAAATACTTTAATTCTTCAAGATGCTTGCATACGTACAAAGTCCACAAGGGCAAGATCACTCCGACTGCTCATTTTAAAATTAAATTTTGTAATATATCTTCACTGGCTTCCTAGAAAATCAAATTTTGAAGTGCTCTGCAGTTTGGCACCTAGTCAGCTATGTATTTAGGTATGTAAAGTCCAAAGAACAGAATGGCTGGGCATGGTCAGGACCAGAAGGGCCACTGCCTTGGAAATGGCAACTTTGGAATACAGCATAAGCACGTAAGTGATCGAGACCCAGTAGTATTATTCCATACAAGCATAATGAATAAGAACAATTTCTGAATGCCAGGGAAACATGCTTTCTTGGTTACAGCAGGTTCAATAAGTGATAAAAAACCTGAACAATATCCAAGAGAAGATTTCATTCTGAAGATCAGAACTGTTTGCTCTTTGCTTTCATCACAGGGAATAACTCTGGCACTGTGGGAGTCAGGAGAGGTGGGGGGACATGACAACAAGGGAGAGTTCTCTCAGTAGAAGGGCTGGGTTTGAAGTTTATTTGTTCATTAAAAGAAAAAAAAAAAGAGAGAGAAGACTGTTTATTAAGGAAAAGAGAACACTAAATCACACCAACTTGTGTTCACAGCTTATAGCTAAAGATCCATACTAACAGATACTTTGTGGCCTCCCTCCTCTCTAACTGTGCTGTTATTTTCTTAAGAATATTTAGAGCTTTTAGTGCCACAAGTCAGTTACAAATATTGAAACTACCCACACGCTTCTCAAGCTTAGACCCCTTTAGCTCACATACCTGTCTCAGAAGGAGGGAAAGCATTCCTAGCCTGTGACTCAGCATCCTACTTTTTAGTTGTAGTTTCAATTCTGAATTCAGCCGTGTAAAGTAGATTCAGACTACAAAAGCGTGAGGGAAAGAGAGACAGAAATACAGGAGAGAAGCAGTATCTAACTAACAGCACACTAGGAGGAAAAGAAGTGAAACATGATAGCTTACTGTTGTGAAAAACATCAGATAACTCTTCTGCTTATTAGTAAAACCAACAGAAAGGCAAGAATGGATTCAGAATTGGTAAATAGCAAAAAAAACTCACTCAGTGGAGACTCCAGAGGCCAACCTTTGCTTTCTGTTCCTTGGATGTCAGTCACCTAATGACAAACACGTTAGTTTGGTTTTACACAGATAGGAAAACACAGGTATATACTACTTAATTTGAACAACTAAAATTTAAAATAGAGAATCACCATGATTAATATTGTGTTTTATGTCCCCAGTCAGGAGGTAAAGAAAAATAATTTAATTAATCAAAGCATATTTGTACACTTACACCTTCCCCACACAAATTCACTGATTTCAGATTCAATTTATATTATACATGACAGACAAACAGTAGCCTTTTTGTAGTAACATTCATGCCAAAGGAAGATAAAAGTTACAGACCTACATTATGAGGATTTTCATAGCATAAAAAGCAGGTGAATTTTTTTGTAAGACATCCTTAAGTGCTGCTTCTGTTTGACAGAATTAACTGAAAAAGCAATCTAACTTCCTTTCCCTTTGCCCTTGCACATTGGTTTCGTTTTCCCTACTAGAGAGTCATCATTTTTTGCTGCCCCGCCCTCCTCTGAAACCTGACCTTTGCAGACTGAATTGTTTTGACCTTGCTGGCCAAACAAATATTCACATTATTTGCTATATCATACAGCTTATTTATAAACACACTTTATAGGCTAAGTTATAACAAGCTACTAATTAGCTTATTATAATTATAGTAAAGACACTCAGAAAGAGGTACCAATGTTTCTTTAAATCAGTGTGAAAGAAATGTCTGTAGGCAAAACAGAGGCCAATTATTAAATTTTTAATTCCATGCTCTTACAGCAGCAGGACTGTCACAGCCTGCACGCACCTAGCAAAGCAAACCACACAGCAGAAGTTCCCCACAGAAATGGTTTACTGGCTCCCCATGACACTGGACATGAGACAGGCACTAAGAGAGCAACAGCTGGGAAATTCCACTGACATCGACTAGTGAAACCCACATAAAATCATGTAAGCTCCAACAAAATTCCCCAGCTTTCCACCATGTTTTGGTAATGCATGGAAGGAATAAATACATATGAAAAAATTCTTTACTATGAGGTTGGTGAGGAACTGGAACAGGTTGCCCAGAGAGGTTGAGGAAGTCCCATCCCTGGAAGTGGTTAAGGTCAGGTTAGTTGGGGCTTTGGGCCACCTGGTCATGGCAGGGAGGTGGAACTAGATGATCTTTGAGGTCCCTTCCAACCCAAAGCATTTTATAGGTCTATGTACTGGCTTTGGCTGGGATGAAGTTAGCTTTCCTCATAGCAGCTGGTATGGTGTGGTGTTTTGAATTTGTGATTGAAGCAGTGTTGATAATACACCAGTGCTTCGGCTATTGCTGAGCAGTGCTTGCAGTGTCAAATGTCTTTTCTGTTTCACATGCTACCCCACCAATGAGTAGGCTGGGGGTGCATGAGAAGCTGGGAAGGGGACAGCTGACCCCAACTGACCAGAGGGATGTCCCATACCATATGATGTCATGCACAGCAACAGAAGCTGGGAGAAAGAGGATGGGGAGAGGGAAGGGAGAAGAGTTCTGGTGTTATGGCATCTATCTTTTTAAGTAGCCATTATGCAAGATGAAGCTCTGCTTTCCTAGAAGTGGCTAAACATCTGCTTGGAAGTAATGAATTAATTCCTTCTTTTGTTTTGCTTGTGTGTGCAGCTGTTGCCTTGCCTGTTAAACTGCCTTTATCTCAACCCACGAGTTTTCTCACTTTTACACTTAGGATTTTCTCCCCCATCCTGCCGAGCTGAGTGAGGGAGCAGCTGCACAGGGCTGAACTGCCTACCAGGGTTAAATCACAACCACATAGTACACCATTTCAACAGTAAAATAACCTTCTTACAGGCAGAACTAGAGGCTTTCTGTTGCTGGATTTCTTTGGTTATCCTTCACTTGTGTGTAGCTTAATAGTTTTTTCAGGAGGAAAAAAACCCAAAACAACCAACCATAAACAGAGAACAAAGTTTACTCCACTAAGCTTCTGGGATGGATCCACTAAACTCCTTCACCAAACCTAGAGGCAGTTTGGTACAGATGCCAAAGAGAGTAAAAGCCTAAGCCATGACCTAGAGTTCTCTAGTTTCAGCCTGCACTGAAAACCCCCACACAGGCAGGTTGACATGGTGAGCTTTGATGTAGCTGAGCTGCTACACAGAAACAGGTTCTTCCAAAACAAATCTGCTCAGGAAACAAAAGAAGTTGTGGTTACAAGGAGCCTCATGCAGACCTTTTCCACTGCATGTAATCTGACTACAAGCCAACCACTTTATTCCATAAATAGGACAGCCTGAGCAAGTTGTTTGGGTTTGGGGGGGCGTTGTTTGGTTGGTTAGTTTTGGGTTGGTTTTTTGGAGTTTGTTTGGTTTTTTTTTTGAGTTGTCCCTCCTAGGTAGCTGGCAGTTTGGCAGCAATATCCCTTGAGTTGGGACACCTCTCAAGTTACTCCTCAATGCTGAGAGATCCCCTTATTAACTGCAGATCTTTGCAAGTGACTATTATCATGCATAAACTTGTATCACAGGGCATTATGATTTTGTATAGGTAACTCTGAATCACTATTACATCCTCTGTGCCACAGAGTAATAGACTGAACCTTTTAGGTCCTTCTTAGGATTTCCTTAGGCATCTCTTTTACATCATCTTACTTCAACAAACCCACTCTTGCTGCTACTCTTGCCAGTATTTCTTTAAGCAGTCTAAATCTCCTTCAACAGTTTAGCTTTCTCTTTTAAGCTTATTAATTTTTTTGGTGAGGAAGAAGAAATCTAGTAAAGTATTTGCCTTTGTAAATAGTCTTTTAAATTGAAAGAATGAATCTAAAGAATTACAAAGGACTAGTAACAAAGCACAAGTCCATCTTGCATTTTAGCACTACGGTACACTTGTTTTAAGCACAAACCAAACATATTTGGGAACCACAAAACCCTAGTTTTAAATACAATCCTGTTAAGCACACTAACCAAATGTTTTTCCCACACAAATAAATCTGTTCACAGAGCATGAAAATAATGGTCTATAACCATGCAAATACCTTAACACCACAACAGCGCTGCAAAACGATGCTCCAGTACAGCAAAAATCCTGTATATGAATAACTTTGGCTAAAGCATCTTCCACTAAACTCCATCACACCAATTCACTTAACTGATGGGGAAGCCCACATCTGAATGCACACTGACAGGCAGGACTGTCTGTCCATTAAATCACACATGATTTGAGACTCACTCTCAGTAAGCCCAAAGAGACCCCTCTCCTCCTTGTAACATGCAGCCTACACCACCTCAGTCAGGCAGCAACCTCCCACCTCCTTTCAAATCCAGAGTTCTGAACACAGATTTGGTAGTCAAATATTACAGGAAAAGTGCCCTTGGTTGAGAAAGTACACAATTATCAAAGCACAGTGGCTGCAAAATGTCAGCCACATCATTAAGTAACATTCCAGAACAATGAAAGTCAACAGTGTTTGTGATGTAATGTCAGCTGGACCATACCTTACCTTGGTATCATGTTTTTGAAGACAATGATGGTCTTTAGGATCAGGCTCTGCTCTCTTTCTGTCTATGTCCTTTTCTTCTTGAGAGATTACTAACTTTGATTCCAGAGAACTGCACTCTCTGATATGGAAAAAGAGAGAGCCCTAGTTCTTCCAATGTTGATGTCTTTTCCCCCCATTTAAGACACATGCCATACATATACAATGAAAAGAAACAGAGATGAACACAAGCTGCCTACCCCTTACACTCATGTAACAGGTAGAGTGCATTTAAAGGATTTGATCAAAGAACCATTTTTCATAGCTTTAAATTACCAGTCCAAGGTTATGCAGAAATGTAACAAAACCCACAAGGAGTACTATGTTCTAGAAAAGCACAGGAACTGAATTACTGCACTTTAAAAAAAATAACAGTAATTAATTTTAAAAAAAAAAATCTATCTTATCCTAGGACACACTTTTTTAGTTATGCAATACAGGAGGGAAGCAAACTTAAGTTCCTCAATTTCTTTTTTTTCCTTTACAAGAAGTTGTTTACTTACTGCACTGTTTTTAAATGACAGATAGCACACCATTACAAGTAGACCATAAAAATCAAAAAGATCTTTCAGAAAAAAACATTTAATGCAAAAGCTACAGTATATATTGTGACTTAGCTGAACCTGTGAATATGGAATGTCTCCTCATCTCTCTGGGCAAGGCAAAAGCATCAAATAAGTGTGGTAAACTAAGTTTCTACAAATTAAGACACCTTTGTTTTTGCCATTGCCAAAATGCACTTGCTTTCATTCAGGTCCTCAAATCAGCTTAACCTCCTAGCCAACTTTACATAGCAAAGCTAACAAAAAAGTGGGTGTGACATTCTCAGGCACCAAATTTCCTCATCAAAGTACTACAAGTTGGGAGGACAAAACACATGAAAATTTAACTGTTTCCTGTTATTTGAAACATGGGTAAAAATGCTGAAGGAAACTGCTTGGAAGTGGAACACATCTCAAGATGGCTTGTTTATTTCCTCAAAGTCCTCTTTACACCAAAGCTGCACTCTGGTTGCAGTTCTGGTAAGGTTATTCTTTCCATTTCTATTTGCTGATAGATAACAAAATTCAAGTAATATCTATACATTACTGCAATCATATAGTGCTAATTAAAAGAAAAAACCCACAAATTTTGTACTTTCTTACTTTTTATCAAGCATCTTCTTTGGTTTCTGTTTATGCTGTTTAATACCTACAGAAAATTATGAAGGGAGAAAGGAATTAGCTTCAAAGGAAAGTTACTAATGAAGAAGTTTTGCTATGTTCAAAGTAGATGTTGAAATCAGAAAAGGTTACCATTGATTTCTTCTAATGTCTTCTTTAACTTGTCGTTTTGTTGAATGAGATCCTTAAGTCCATCAAGAATATTCTTGCACAGTTCCTGAGCTCTCTCATTAGCTTTCAAAGCCAGTTCATGCTCCCCCATTAATGACAGTGCCTTACAAAAGTGGTAGTGACCCTGTATGAACATAAGTTTAGATTTCAAACATTAATTCACCCAAATAAGAAAACAGTTTATATCCAAAACAGCTGCAACAGACAATAAAAAGTAAAATTTAACATGCTCAGAAGCAATCTGTGCTACCTGTTTCAGGCTAAATGATGTTTAGATGAAAACTAGAGTTTTCAACTGTTCTGCACACTGAAACAGAAAGATAATTCACTGGGAGTAGCAGCTAGCCTTTGGCATTGGGAAAGAGCAAATTTACTTTTTCCTCCAAGCTCAACTACTACTTAGCAGTTTTGTAACTATCCCCTATTTACTTTTCCTTAGGCCAAGAATATTGGGAAATACATGTTGGTCATTAATCTGGATTTTTTTTTTCTTTTAAAGGACTACATATATTCTTTTTAGAGCATTGTGATAATATAGCTACACACAGCACTGTAATAAGTATGTTTTAAATCTTTGCACACAAAAAATACCAGGTAAAAACACTTAGAAGCATGTAAAAAGAATTTTTTTAATATAAAAATACAAGCAATGTACTTGGCTGACTGAAGCACAATTCTTAGTCCACTGTGTTCATTCTACTGCCCTTAGTGTTAAGTACAGATAAGATCATGTCACATATACCTGGGTCAAACCTGTAATTAAGACTCTGGGTTCTTAGGTTGGTTTAAAGTACCAACAAAAGACAATTTTGAAATGTACATGAAACTAACCTTCGGCCAATTAGGCTTCAGAATAGTGGCTCTTTTTCCATCAGCAAGAGCTCTCCTTAGAGAGGGAACAGAAAAAGAAGAGGCATTTATTATTTATACTTCAGAAAAATCTACAGACCAGATGTACAAGGCACTATAAAAAAACCACCAAATGAACAGAACATCAGTTCATTCACCTGTGTGAAGGCATGGTCAGGTAACACTTGTTAGCTGAAACTTACCTGAGTTAAAATGTTAGTCTCAACTATTTCACCCATCAGATATTTATTCCCTTCCCCTACCTACTAGATTTTGCAGCATTGCTGTGTATGTACCTACCCCTTAACTGAGCTCTAATTAAGTGTTCCTTTAAAAAAGTAAAGCCTTAACAAGAAAGCCCGAGTACCAAGCCTAAGTATTTTGGCAGAAATCAAATTAGAGAGTAATTGCATATCCTAGCTAGAGATTTGAGGGTTCAAGTAATAACTGCTGAGCACTGAAAGGCAGTAACCTCCAAAACTCCCACCAACTGATGCCTGAAGAACATGCCCAACTGACTTTTTGTACATGAGGTGTTAGGGAATAACTGGGATTACAATTGTGGCCAGGTCAGAAAAGCAGCAGACTATCCCTACAGCTACAGGACAGAACAGAGCAGCAGCAACAGCCTTTGCTGAAACTGATGCTGCCCACAGTGGGCAGCTACAGAGTTTATATGCCTTTGGAATATATTATTCATTCTTTATTGAGCTACAGCCATGTGTCAGGATGTAGTAAACTACAACAAAGCAATACAAGCCTGGTATGACAGCAGTGGTCTTGAGAAGCAGATACACACAATGCAATATAGAGGAGTACAGGTACAAGACGGCAAGAGATGGGGCACAAGCTTAGCACTGGAGCCCCCATAACTATATACAATTCACCAACAGTCAGTCAAAGACTTGCCGAATCCAGGCGAGTAAGTTTTAACGGTAACAAAGAAAAAGGAATACCCATGGGAAGCAGCACACCCTGGTGCTGCACAGCAAATTCAGAGGCAGCTGAGTGCTGCAGACAAGCCCAGAGCAGAGGTGTAACAGCCATCGGCAAACACAAAGGCGACCCCAAGCGGATCCTACAGGGAGGAAGAAGAAACCACCGGCGCGGACACCCATTTCCCCACCAGAGAAGGAAGGGCTCTGCACTTCTGGCAGCTCCCCAGCGCTGCTGCTCCTTTAACAGTAACGCTGCCAACCACAGTACCCAGCGGAGGAGTGGGTAGGTACCAAGGAAATGGGCAGAAACTAAGAGTCTCGGGGATACCAATTTTAATTGGCAGTGTTATTATTTCAACAGTTAGATCTGGACTAGTAACAGATCTCAGTTACACTAATAAATTCTTGGGTTGGCTTTACATAAAAGGTAACACGCCCACCTTGCTCATAAACTAGAGTTTCAGTTTAACTGATGTAAGGAAAATAATCCCCATACCCACAATTATTCCTTCAGAAGGTTTAATATAAATCATG
Source organism: Laterallus jamaicensis coturniculus (assembly GCA_022605575.1). Classification (NCBI taxonomy): domain Eukaryota; kingdom Metazoa; phylum Chordata; class Aves; order Gruiformes; family Rallidae; genus Laterallus; species Laterallus jamaicensis. The sequence continues at coordinate 5,095,899 of JAKCOX010000009.1, forward strand.
ATACTCCCTGGTACCGGGGGGTGTTTATGCACATGTGTTCATTCCTTTTCTATAACCCACCCAAAACTTTTACATGTTATTACATACCACCAGCAGATATAGCTAATATTAATTTTTCTTAGTACTGCTTTTCTAAGGTAGTAGCATCACAATTACTATATACTTAAGTTTTAAAAATATTAATTTCCCAAGTATATTGCAAATTTTTAACTGCAGATCACCACATTTCAGTTATAGAACAGAGGTTACTTACTTGTACTGCCTTGTGAAAATTAAGCAAAGAGCTCGGTTTCCATACAGAAGGTGGTTCACAGGACTAAATTAAAAAAAAATATGAAAAATTAGTACTGTATATTATTTTTGAAGTTCATAAGGAGAAAAAAAAGAGGTAAGTTGTCATAGCAATTATCCACAAGCACTCTAACACCAACAATTATATACAAGCTTTATTATATACAAGTCCTTTCAATTTACAAGTTAAGCCACTGAGAATTAGTTTTAATTCTATAATAATTTGGGCCCACTAGTGCAACTTCCAACCAACTCAAAACACTCTCAGCCTACTTAAGAAAACAAAGCACAAAGCAAGGAAACACTAGATGACTGTTACAATATAACCCAGGTTATCCTGGAATTTGTAACCAAACATCTCATTAACACTTCTGGACCACTGGGTGGTCTACTTTTTTCTCTGCCTGATGGAGCAGACTACACAGCAGCTCTATAGAGCTAAAGCATTGCCCTCAACGTACCTAGCGGAGAATAAGAGAAGGGAACCTGTGCGTGTAACCCAGCAACCACTGGAAAGGAAACCACAGGAGGATGCGGCTACTTTGGGAGGGGGTGGGATACAAAGCAGCTCTAAGTTTGTTCACCCCCAGAGAATGAGAAGGGGAAGAGAGCACACAGAGCAGATGAAGGAGGATTCCCGAGTGACTAAACACCTCCGAGGTATCCTCCCTCTTCCTGTAGTGCCCTAAGGACAAAGAACCATGTCTAATGAATAGCTGTAGCAATAGCTCAGCTCTACAGACCATGGAAACCATGAGACTTCCTTTGCTCTTTCCAAGGCATGGGACTTCCTTCACTCTTTCACTGGCTTCATCTCCCTCCTCCCCTCAACAGCTACCCTAAGCAAAGCCTGCTCCATCTCAGATGCAGTTACTTGACTGAAGTCAGCCTACCCACTTTCTCAAGGAGGCTGAAGTCAGTTTGAATGAGACTGAAATGTACCTCCCGAGGTGATGAAAAGTCTTAAGCAAGACAACACCCAAGAATTTATTTATCCTTTCAACTGCACAAATTTAAAGGTACACAGATTTTTAAGGAAAGGTGGCACTTTATGAATTTCCTGTTTCAGACAACAGAACTTGTAAAAGCAGCGTTTGCACAACTACAACCCAAGTAGCAATTACACTAAACCAATGCTCTGTAGCTAGCTCACAGTATGTGTGGACTACAAGATGAGGGCCTGCCCCTTTTCTTTGGTCAGTGGAGACAGGACAAGGGGCAATGGCTGCAAATTGGAGCACAGGAAGTTCCGCACCAACATGCGGAGGAACTTTTTCACAGTGAGGGTGACAGAGCCCTGGGACAGGCTGCCCAGGGGGGTGGTGGAGTCTCCTTCTCTGGAGATATTCAAGACCCATCTGGATGCCTGTCTGTGCAGTATGAACTAGGGAGCTGCTTTGGCAGGGGGGTTGGACCCTATGATCTCCCGAGGTCCCTTCCAACCCCTACAATTCTGTGAAATGCTCTATATGCACAGGATGTAAATTCTCATCTAGTCTGTCTCTCTGCCTCTTTACAAGGCCCAGAAAAGTCTCCAAAGCCTTTCAGTAAATAATGTTTGTGAGGAAGCTAAACAAGACTTTAAAAAGGAAATTAAGTGTGCCACATACAGAGCAGCTAAAAGGAGTGAAGAGCAGCTACTGAAGTAAGTATTTGTTCTTGTTCGCCAGCTCTGCACCACAGCTGAAACGATACATATTTGCAACAGTTGGCCATAATGTTCTGTTGGAAGAATATTTAGGATGGACAATACCAAAAGTGGCTGCTCCCACTAAATAACTCTATCTACTACTACAGTAAATCCTTTCAGGTTTACTATACTTTTAGTCATTTTAGATCAGCTTTAAACTCTAACAGAGCCTTTGGAAAAAAGAAATAAAACAAAAAGTGTGCACCGCAGCTTTTTTGGGTTTTTATTAAATTAGGTATCATTTGGCCTCTTAAGTAGAGTGGCTCACACAAAACAATGTAAGAAATAAAGAAGATAAATCTGAATAAGCTGAACATGTATGATATAAAAAAAATCCAGTTAATCAGTTTAGTTCTTACCAAAACTCTATGGCTTTCGTATATGACATTATAGCACGATCAAATTTTCCTTGGGAAAATTCCTCATTCCCTTTCTGTTTCATAAATTCACTATTCTGTGAAATCAAGAAAAAACAACTCATCAATCACTGTAAATAATACTTTACAAGAGGCAGCTAAGTTTTAATGCTTGTAAAAATAGGATTTTATCTATGCACTACTAGTTGTTAATATTTTTAATTCACGGTAATTAGTAAGGTTAAAAGTGTACAAATAAAACTGTTACACAGACAAAAACACAAGGAGCCGTGATTAAAAAGCAGGAGGAACTCAGAAGCTCTCCTGGCTTCCAGAATACAGTCATAACCAAAAGCAAGCACGTAACAAAGCAAAGGAGGCTGCCCACAGCACAGCAGCTTTCAGTGCAGCTCCTGAACTACAGAACTGTAGCATGAAAGAGGCAGGAATTAGATTCCCACAAAAAGAAAACCCCACAAAAAAGCAAGAACAGCCCACACACTACACAAGAAAAAAACACAAACAAAACACCATCTACACTAAAGAGGCACATGGCTTGAGAGCATTTTAATTCAGTGTTAGATTAATCTATCAATATTAACTGTGTTTCCTTGAGTTCTTGGGGTCTGGGGATGCCTGTGAGGGGCAGAAGGCTCTCCAATGTAAATTCATGTTCTGTTTATTAGACCAGGATCTCTCAAAGTAACTATGTGACTATTACTCACTCAAGCTTTTGAAAACTTTATCATTTCTTAAAATATTTGATCATCATAACTCCCAAAAAATAAGAAACACAAACACGTTACAGTATCTTCTCTCACCTTCCTACAGTTCTCACAGGTCACAGCTTTAAGTTCTTCAACTAAATTGCAATCTTCCAAAGCAACTTTAGTAATATAGCATTTGCCTGCAGACAAAATTCAGAAAAACACCACGGGTGAAGATGTTAAAGATATGAAGGAGGTTTTCTCTTCTGCTGCTAAGAATCAAGCTTTGGTTTTGACTGGAAGCAAAATTGGACATTCCAACTAAACAGAAACAAATTAAGCAACAGAAATGTTTAAAAAGAATTATTTCTTATTCCACAAGCCACAAATAACTGAATGCAGACTATAAAACATTTAAGCATTGCCCAATTTCAAGCATTTAAGTGAAACTCACTTGTTTTTTAAAGAATTTGCATTTTAAAGACTTGTAGAGACATGCATCCTACAGAATTTATACTTTGGTACTTAACCATAAAAAGACATTTCTCCTTACATGGAAGTTCAATTTCTACCACCCTGTTACTGCAACAGCTGAGTTAGAAGGTGTATATACAAAAAGTAAGACCAGAATACAAGCTATTTAACACAGATCAAAGCCAGCAGGCCTGGGAGCTTTCTGCTGTCGTGAGCTACACATGCTAATATTTTTACAGTATTATTTACATCTCAGATAATATTCAGACAAACCCCTCTGCTCAGCATTTGACCCAAATAATATTTCAGGAAACTTTCAACTTAGTCCTGACTTAGAGGAGTACAGGGCACATACAGAGCCCGTAACAGACACCAAAGTGAAAAAGACACTGCGAATAGTTCAGAATGAGTGGATGCCCTGTAAATACAACCCATGCACAGAGACTCAAGGGAGAACTGACTGGCTCAAATAATGAAAAAACCAACCACTGCTTACCCAATCACTCCAGGAATAGTGAAATACATGCAAACATTAACTATTCCCTAACTACAACACTACAACACAGATGACTTCTCATACTTACATTCACGAAAGAAAATTTCAAGATAGATCCAACCATAATCACCAATTTTCTCCAGTCTCTGCAGAATGCTGGCATCACCAGCGCATCTGACCCAATCAAGTGCATCCCCAATATCAAAGAAACCCTATTTCAATTAAAGGAAAATAAGGACAATAGTTAATTCTATACAAAGCAAAGTCTTTAAAAAAAACCCAAACCACCCCACAAACCAACAGTTCACTGGCAATATACTGGAAGTATTCCATGTAAACATAACAAATACTACAGTAGCATTTACACTATGCACTATGTGTTCCTGGTTTGTTAGCCTTTGCAATAGACAACAGCTCACAAATATAAGTATCTGAACAACTCAAGTACAGTATGATACAGCACACTCACAAAGTGAAAACAGTCATTCTTTCAATGGCAGACAGCAGAGTGATTCAAATCATAGACTTTGATTTAGAAACTTATTTTTGATGACTGCACACAAAATTGCTTCAGTGTGAAACAGCAAGTGTGATTGGAAAAAGCAGCATTCCCCAGGCTGTTAGACATGTAGTCCAGGACCAAGACTTGATTCCACAAATCTTGATTTCCCTTCTATTCAAACTAAATTTGTTTGAGCTGCAAATCTTTATTTGAAGGAGACGGATCAAGTGAAGAACATCTGCTGCCTGGAATTCTCCCACATTATCCAGACATATAGTTTTTGAAAAGTCATTTTAAAAACACACACAACTGAGACAAATACCACCAAAAATACAGGTTATCTAGCAGTAACATACAATTGTACTATTCTGCTTCTATTGCCATTATCAGCTGTGATACTGTCTTTTAACATCAGTTGGTTTTAACTTTTGCATTTAGCCTACAGTAGGCAGCAGAACAGGTGACAAACACAGGGAAATTAAGAATGTCCATAGTCCAAAGTTTACAAGCTGAAAAAAATGTAACTACTTCTACTGTATGCTGAGTTTGATAAAGCAGATGCATCAGCAGGTTTCCAAACCAGACTCTTCCTCAGCCATTCACTGTCCTTCAGACTGCATCAGCATCACCAGTCTCATAAAAGATTTCCAGCCTGTCTCCAGAGTAAAGCAACTGTCACATCATTGCAGCAATCGCACTCAGCCCTACTGTAGCCCCATCAGACAGCACTCCCAGTCACAGGTAGCAAGCTTTATATGGAGTTTGCAAGGCCACAGGGCTTACTTTGAGCTTGTCCTGACCTGGTAAGAGCTCGGTTTTAGCTCTAAGAGAAACTGTTCTTTCATCTGGGTGGCTGTAACTAGTTTGCTTTACTTTTGTAGGGTGGTTAAAACCAAATAGTGGTTAAAAGTAGTTAATGCTGCTGTGACTAACATAATAATGCAGTAAAGAGAAATGGAAGCTAGAGATAACACAGCACAGGCCACAAATATTCAAGATGCATAATGCATTTTAGAAGAGAACCAGCATGGAATAGGTAAGAGATGGGGCACAAGCTAACACTGAAGAAGCAGTAACTATGAACAAGTGGTCAAGTTAAAAAAAATAATAACACAAGACCAAACAGCAAAACAGACAGGGACAAAATTGGGCAAAAGCAGTTTCTAACATACATAAAACATACTCTCTCTACATACACGTATTTATAGTATAATCATATATAACTTGAACCTGCAGAGCAACAAAAATAAAGACCAGGGTGTAGAAGTGCACTACCAAACATAAACAGTAAACCTAAGTATATTCTAGAATGAGGAAAACCAACATCAACAGTGTCCTTGCAGCAAAGAACTTCAGGTAGCAATGACTATACACCCCCCACCCCACACATGCAAACACCAGACAGAAGCTGTTCATTTCGGGATCCCAAGGAACAGTTCAAGAGTGAGCACAACACCTGGAAAATGGGAAGATACTAGGAAGATTATAGTGTTAACTGTATCATCATTAAAGTTTTTCTGTTTAGTCATATTTGCTTCTTCATTTCCTTTCCTCTTCCACAATTAATTGTGGAATATTTTGGTTGCACTGACAACTTCTTGTCTTTACATCTAAAGTGTGTTTGCTTTTTGCCCATATCTAGGCTTTGAGCAGCACACCAGCACAGAAAGAGAGGACAAAGCAAAACACACCACAGGCAGAACAGGCCTGTGCTTATGGGAGGTAATCTAAGAATCTTCAAGACTGAAGTCAGAGAGCAGAGACACATCTCAGAGGAGTAAGCTTGCAACAGGAAGTGGCAAATCTGTGAAGAAGTACCAAGAGAAGTCTCCAACAGATACTAGAACTGATGCTGGAGAGCCAACTTGGGCTCCAGCTGCACAATCTAAACCCACCCCCCACAACACAACAGCAGCTTCCAAGAGAAAGCATTTATTTTCAGCACATGAACTACCCTCAAAGTTCTCACTCATTTTGGTCTTCTTACAAAGGCAATTCACAATTTATGTAAGCATCTAAATGTTTTGGATATTTGTACCAATATTTCCTTTGTATTCACAAGTAAAGAAGCATTCTCATTAAAATCAAATTGAGAAACTTACATTTTCTATTCTGCTGCCAATCCTCAGTACACCTCCAATAAAAGGTGGAACATTCTGGAAGAGGGACAGAAAACAAACCCCAAGTTATTAAGATCTGATAACTTCAGTTTTTATCTGCTCAGGTTCAACTCAGCAACACTTTCTGTTCTGCTCGTAATGCAGTATCATTTGGACAGCTGCTCTAGTCCTCTTCACAGTTTCAGGCAATATTCAGTACCAGATTCCCTACCATTTTTGTTAAAAAGTAAATACATGTTGGCACAGGAATAGAGAACACGTGGATGCTGCGACACCTGGTTAGGCAAGCCAGCCACTTCAACCACTTCTGCTGTTATCTACCTAACGAAGAACCAGCTGATAGAGCAAATGAAAACCATCCAAACCAACAGTACTTCCTCCCCTGAGATCTTCTGCTCCTCCAAATCAACTTTACTATTGGATATACAGATTTCTACGTGGAGAAGGAGATACAGGCTGAGGAAGAAGAGGGAAGCAAGAGGAAAACAGACGAATGGGATATATGCAGACCCTCTCATAGAAAGGTCAAAAGGGAGACTACCAGAGGAGGAAACAGCACAAAGAACTCATCACATGAGACAAAGTAGAAAAACCACAGGGACATCCTGAAGTTCAAGGAGGTGAAAAGAAGAGCACTCTGCCTGAAGGAGGAAGCAGCAAAAAGAGCATAAGGAAGTATGAACCCACAAAACCAACACAGCACATGAATACATCATTCTAGAAAGTCATGTGACAGTAAGGCAGACTGGAAAAGTATAGCTTTGGATTGAGCACAGAATTTCAACAAATCGTTTTGTTAAATTATGCCCTACATAAACTTAAAAAAAAAACCCAAAACAAAAAAAAGTCCCTTCCATTCAGCTGCTGAGACACTTACACCATTCTGCCCTCTGCACTGCTATGTTTCTGTTCTAAGTCATCAACGATAACAGACTTTAATTATAATTTGCTGGATGAGGAAAAAAATAGCTAGGGGAGGGGGAAGTGTAACTTGTTCATTCAGGAATAGTGCCATTTTCCTCAGATATGCATCTGTGTTAGCAACTTACAAGAGCCCCAGTCAAACGTATTATTGATTCTGCAAATATTTAGCAGGTTACCCCAACCATAACACTATGTCACTATGTGAGTGCCTATGACACTCTCTGCAGAAAGCTGCAACGCAACTAACAGACAATGTATTCACTGCAGCAAAAGGAAATGTCTGATTTAAGATATAATCCCAAGATGCACAGGATACAGATTTAGTTAACCTGTTATACTTGAAAATGTACATTAAGTTAAAAATATGGTACTTACAACAACTTTTTTAATTACATCGATAAGGTCTTCCAAAACCTCTAATTCACAGAGTCTCTTCCAATGCTGGTCTAAAATCTGTGAACTGCTTAAAAACAGAACAAGTTTTTATTTAGAAAAATAACACTGTGTTACGTGATCTCAATTCCTAACATATATATGTGGCGATTACATCTAAGCAAGAGAACAGTTAAAAACTCAAATCAAGACTTCTAGAGGAGGGGAAAAAAAAAAAAAAAAGAGAGCTGGAAAGCTTTAGGTACTTTTGAAATACAAGTTATCTGTTTAAGTACTTAAATAGACTCTCAGATTCCAAACATCACAAATGTTCTTTCTGCTGTATATTCAAGAACTATGACTTCTGACCTTAACTTAGCCCACTGGTAAAGACATTCCTGCAGACAGTTTAACTGCTACTTGAAAGTACACAACCATCTTTCACAGGTAGAAAGAAAAAAAAAAGTAAAAGGGGATATGATCAATACTTATGAATATCTAAAGGGTGGGTGTCAAGAGAATGGGGCCAGACTCTTTTCAGCAGTGCCCAGAGACAGGACAAGGGGCAATGGGCACAAACTGGAATACAAGAAGTTCCATCTCAACACAAAAACCTTCTTCACTGTGAGGGTGGCAGAGCACTGGCACAGGCTGCCCAGAGAGGCTGTGGAGTCTCCTTCTTTGGTGACATCCAAAACCTGGATGGACACAATCCTGCACAAACTGCTGTAGGTGATCCTGCTTATCAGGGGAGTTGGACTAGATCTCCACAGGTCCCTTCCAATCTCTTCTGCGATTCTGTGGTGAGATCACTTTGAAATCATGACTACTTACCTCCAATCAGCTACCAACGAATTGCTTTCCCTTTTGAAGAGGAGAGGCCAGAAGATGCGTATTTTAATAACGTTGCAATATTCTCTTAACATGTCAACGGGCTGACTGCACCACACTTCACAGGAGTCAACATCTTCAGGAAAACAATTAGGAATTAGGCACAACTGAGACATGAAAAGTAACTGAAGTCCAAATAAACACTTAAAACATCAGTTATTTCTAGACTGTATTCCTAAGCACTATATAATCAAAGCACTCTAAATACATCTGTCAGCTTGAGGATTTTTCATAAACTGAAGGGGGAGAGGGAATTTATATGTAGACAAGAATAGGGACCTGCTGGCAGGCTTTACATTCCTTAGGTAAGGAATTACCCAAGTCCTGAACTGTACCAATATAGTATATTATAAATGAATAAATACAGCCTGGCTCTAATGAGGAGCTTAACAAGAGCTGTGAGCTGTTAATGGCTATAACAGATGCTATTTTCAAGATAAACATGAGCCTCTAACTATACCCACTTAATTATTTTCTACAGTAAACCCAGAGTGGTGTGACACATAGCAACATGGTATAAAAACATCAGCAATATTATTCTTTTTCCTCCAGAGGCCATTATGTCTGTGATGCATGGCTCTGTCAAAAATACATTTCCCTGAGAGGCGATCATTAAAAGGTAAAGATCCTTCTTAGATTACTGAGGTGGCATCAAGTATTCTCAGAGCAAAAGCAATATTATTAAGAAATCCATTTTACACAGCTGGCTGTGTTTATCTGAGTTTCCTACATATTACAGGTTACCATTTGTATAGTGAATACAGTTTTTAAGAACTTGACACACTGTTGAGCCACCTGTCTTTCTTCAACTATTAAAAGACAATTTTGAGTATTATAACTGCAAAACTTTACCAACAAAGACCAACTTGAAGGCATCTTTAGACATATACAGTTAAAGCATAGCTAGAATTCAAACTAGTTGACCATTTGCACTGTTCTGACAACAGTGTTGCAGTCTTCTGCACGTTACATTAGGGCCAAAAGGTGAGAACTCTCCCAGAAGAGTGCTTCTGCTCACAAATTTTTTTCTCTATTTGTTCAGACAAAACAAGGAAAAAAGTGAAACAGTAATCAAAAGATCCAAGCACAGCACGAAGTGCATTCAAAAGTTATGTAATGCTGGTTTACTTTACGTACCTGTTTTTGGCTTATGCTGTGATCGTTGTATAAACACTCCACGACCCTAAAGACAAACACACTTATTAACACACCAAACGTCTTGCAAACATCTTGTGCTAATGCAATAATTACTGAACTGTTCCTAAACACTAAGCCAATACAAAAACTGCTTAGCTTGGGGGAAGGGAGGAAGTGGAGCAATTTTTACATCTTGTCACCAATTCCTTTTCCCGACAGAAGGTAACCACTGCACATATTTAGACCAGTATAAGAGAGGGTCTATGGCTACATCTTCGTAAGCCAGCAGCACGATCAAATAGGAAACAAATCTATAAAGCAAAGTATTCAGCCCCGAGCAGTCTACTTCCACATCCCATGCTCCTCAAGGGCTTTTAGCTTGCATTGGTTCAAACCTAGTCCCAAAGATGCAGCACCCATCTGTGGCTGATGCACATGACCTTTAGTCATAAAAGCACCTTCTAGACTGGCTTCATGCCCACTGAACCTCGCTAGCACACTTCAAAACCTCATAACAACATAAGCCAAAAAAAGACAGACAGGGACAACCAGGGTATTTGCTTCAAAAGCATTTTCCTGATCCAAACCAAAATACTAATTCACTTTAATAAACAAATCTCATTAATAATTAACTAAAATTATTTAGTTAACTATTATTTGCTATAAGTTATTCTCTTCTTAATTAAAATTCTCATGCATACACCATGGACCTAGGCAGGAAAACTTTTTATACACCTATTCATTCTGAACAGAAGCTTTTTATAAAGTGTCAATAATGCTCATTCACTGCTCATCAGCATCTCACTGTCTTCTAAGACCACTCTGAGGTGGGCAAATTCCTCCGGTTCCCCCTTCTCCCACCCCCATCCCACTTCACCAAGAATAAAATACTATTGGTATTCCCCCTTTTCCCACGTTTCTGCAGCTTTGCCAATGGTTTTCTGAGGAAAACAAGGAAAAGACTGTGCAGTACTTTGCACTACCGAACAACAAACCCCTCTGGATTCAGTCTTGATAATTTACATTAAGCACAGCCACAAAGCAAATCAACCAAACAAAAATGGAGGGGGGGGGGAGGGGGAAAGGACATTTGCTAGAGTTACCTAACACAATAGTTTAGGTGCTGTCTTACAAAAAAAGTTTATCTGACATAAATAATTATGAATGACTTGGAAAGCTTTTATGTATAGTTTAAACTATAAAAGCACACTAGAATAGTATTCTAAAAAATAATGGTTTAAGCTCAGGTACTAGACAGCAATATAACGTTCAAGAATAGCTAAGAAAACACATTTACAATGACAACATAGATTTTGAAAAATAATTACATTTTGACAGTTAGTGGGTGTATATTTAAATAAGTATATATATCTCAAGATGAGCAGCACAAGTGGTTGAATATTTCATGACAGCACACTGCCTCAATACTGTGTTTAAAACATAGTACTCCATATGAGCATCTCAAGACGAATAGTTGACTTTGTTCTATTTTGCACATCCCTAAGAAGACTATTATTTTAACAAACATTATATAGATGTCATTTAATAAATTCTATGTAACGTGTCTATGTATTGCTGCATTATCATTTCAAAGAAATGCAAAGCTATTTCTGAGTACTTTTTTTTTTCCAGTCTTATCAAAACAAATTACTGAACACATCTTTCATAAAGTTTCTTCAAACAGACCTTTATTCTTTCAGTGGCAGACTTTTTGGAAATACTAGCACACTGTGCAGTAATGACTTAGTAATGTGGCCTAAGGTAAGGACAAGCAACCACATGATTTCACCCCAAGCTGCATTTCTAAACTATTACAACATTACATGGAGTTTAAGGCTTACTTAAAAAAATTAGTGACTACATTTAACAGATCAGGACACTCGATAGCAAAGAGGAAAAAATTAATTATTATGTGTCCTTCACTCCAAAAACATGGATTTTGCTACAGTATTAAAAAAGGAACACAAAAAACTTAACAAAACAAGCCACACACACCCTCATACATCAAGCCCACAGCTGTATTCCCACCAAAGTAAACTTAAAAACCAGGATTAAGCACTTGCACAAAATCAAGGGCTTTCCTTCCATATAGCACAGCGCAAACATCACCTTAAAAGACTGAATTTCTTGTATCACATGCTAATACAACTGTTAAAGTATTTTATTTTGTCCACAGCACAGAAGAAATAAATATTTATTAATAGGAACAACTTCCAGTGAGACTCAATACTGGTAACTGCCTCTTGTAAAGATACAGCTTTACAACTACAGAATTAAATTTACCTGTACTTTTAATTTTTGCATAAGAAGAATAGTAGACCAGCTAGTTCATGTTTTGCAACAGCAATGCTTAGAATAAATAACACATAACTGAACTATCCAAGCAGCAGAAAGATGATTAACTACCAGACCGTTTTCTAAGACTCCTTAAGCATAGCAAGATGTGGAAAAATAAGAGACAAGAAAAGCATTCTTGGAAGCATAAAAACAGAAGAGTGCTACAGTTCATTCAAAATAAGTAACAACTGAAAAAGCAGGGTCCCTACTGGGCACAAAAAAAAGAGGAATCAAAACATGAGAGGTTACAAGAAAAAAGAATGGGTGAATACTGCAGTTAGTTCGCGGTCTTGAACATCCACAAGCTAAACTGTAATTACTTTGCAATTAAAGGGAGTGAATCTGTCACTCTGAGGTATATCATCCCAAGAACGACCCGGGTACATGGCCAACAGGTTGGTCAAGCTCTGTTACGAGGACTTACGGATCACGGTTCAGTTTTACACAGCTGTACATGAATTCAGTAAAGGTTACCTGTTAGAGTGACCGTGGCCTCTACGGTCCATCCCAATTTAGTACTTCTGCACATGAGTAACACACAGTAGTGCAAGGCAATCTTTGCATTAGACTGAACTAATCAACACGAGCAGTCACCCTGAAGATCAGATCTGAAACGTCCTGCAAGTTGTTCCCCTAGCTACAAACCTACTTACCAATTCACAGCAGGATTTGTCATCAGTAGAAAAAGCCAAGGCTGCCACCTTAGATCTGGATGTAGGTTCACCCATGGTACATGATCCTGAAATCCAAAAGGACGATGAGACTTAGGCGAGGGGAAGGCAAGAGGCAGGTAACGCACGCTTTGCAGGGCTTAAAACGGTCGCGACATGGCGCAAGAGATTCATGGAAGAACCTGTTCCTATTTTTGCACAGCATATGCTAAGGTTGAACAAAAGTAACCTAAGGAACGAGTTAAGGGGCAGCTAAACCGACTAACTCCAAGAGTCTTCTGAGTCCCCGGTATCCGACCGCAGTCCTGCACGGTACCTCACGCCTGGCAGGCAGGAGAGGGGAAGGCAGCTTCCTCCGGCAGGGTCAGGGGCAGCGGCCCGAGCCTTAGTGCCGCATCCCGGGAGAGCCGGGCTGAGCACCGCACCCGCTCCGCCGGGCAGCCGCGCCTGACAGCGCCAGCGGCCCAGCCCCGCCCAGGCTGCGCGTCCGTCTCCCGCCCGCCAGCGCCCACCCAGCCCAAGGGCCGGCCGGGCTCCCCCCCTGCCGAGCTCCCCCCCATGCCGAGCTCCCCCCCCCACGCCGGGCTCCCCCCCCCCTGCCGGGCTCCCCCCCGCCCCGGCACACCCCGGAAGCCCCAAGGCTGAGCACTGACGTGTCGCGGCCCGGCCGTTTCCCGCCGTGACAGCACTACCCCTACCCACTCCTCCCCGCACCAATCAGCTCCAAGCGGCCGCAGAGGGGCTGCGCCGCAGCTTCTATGACCAGCGGCGCCGGTGCCTTCTCCAGGCGGACAGCGCCAGGAGCCACCCTCCCAGACCCGGCCTCAGTGGCGAGCGAGGGCCAAGAGCGCAGCGAAGCACGAAGCGGCCGGGGGAAGGGAGCGGGTTAAGAGGAGAGGAAACTGAGGGAGAGCACCCACCGGCACAACACACACCGCTCCCGTAGCGGCTTCACCTGCGCTCCCCTCCGCAGTGCCAAAATGGCTCCCGCCTCTCAGCGAGCTCCTCCCACCACGGGCACCAACAGCTCCACCCATCCGGGCCCCGCCACTTACCGCCTGGCGTCACGGAAGCGACCCAGAGAGCAGCAACTAGCGGGGGTCCCTCGCCTGCCGCCCTGGGCTGCGCGCATGCGCTCGCTGCTGCTGAGGGTGGGAGGTCTGGAGCCGGCGGGGTGGTAGGGGCTCTGTGGCTGCGCATGTACCGGGAGGAGGGTAGGGAGTACAGCTGGGTGCCTCCGCCTGCGCTCTGCTGCCGGGGAGTCCTGGGTGCGGTTTCTTCCTCTAGCCAGGTCGTGACCCCAAAAGGAAGGAGGCAGAGCGGCTTCACGGGGAAGGGCGGGGAGGGGGGTGTTGCGGGCAGGGTGTGCGCCCGGCGGGGGGGGGGGGGGAAGGTAGCGTCGCGGTTCCCGTTTGGAGCGGGCCCGGTCCTGGGGAGGAGAGGGACTAGGTACCGTGGGCTTGGGAGGAAGGCGCTGCCGCTCGGGCGGCCTGGCTTCCAGCCGCCACGAATACCGGGGGTGTTGTGAGAGGAACTGGGGTGAAACCTCTGTGTGTTCTTGCCCCCCTCCCACCCCGCCCCCGAAGCGTAAAGGGAGGAGACCGGAATGGTTGAAAACTCGCCGGCCCCGCTGCCGGAAAGGGCAATATACGGATTCGCTCTGTTCTTAGGATCGTGGTTTGGCTTCAGTAAGTATGCCGGGTACCGAGCCCTTCTCTGAAAAGCCTTGCTGCCCTCTGGAGCCGAGCGGGCTTCTAGTAAGGCCAGCTGAACATACCACACAGACCTGCATCGCACCACCGGTTGTACTGGGGTGCGATGGGCCGGGCTGGCCTTGCTTGCCAGGCCTGTCACTTGTTACGGAGACCTGTCGTCGCCTTTTGTGATTTCCTCGTGTTTTGTCTGTCTCTAATAGCGCTGTCAACTCAAATTATTTAAAAAACACTCTGCATTCTCACTTTATCAACATTTTTACTTGACTTGCGTGCATTTTCACTATTTAGCAGCCGGTTTAGATACTAGTAGTGCGACCTTGCCTGCCTATAGACGGGAAAAAACCCCAAATAAATGAAGTCAATCAGGTCAGCAACAATGGAAAATGAGTAGGGTTATGCCAGCATTTCTTTGCTGGTGTGACAGATGATTTGGCATTTCCCGCAGAGTCACAGAGAGGCGTGAGTTGGAAGGGACTTCAAAAGATCATCTAGTCCAACCTGCCTGCCAGAGCAGGATCACCTAGACTAAATCACACGGGATATCTTGTGTGCCCACACAGAACCAAGGCTTCAGAGGGTGAGAATGCTTTTTTCCACCCCAAGAAAAGGTGCTGCAAGTGTATGCTGTAGTTGAATAACAAAACGGGGTCTTGCCATAACTCATTATTATCCTTAAGAAGTAAGTAGAAATGAAAGTTGGTTTCTGTTTAACAGAAAGGCCCTGCAGTTCCATATCTTGTGTCACTGGCTATTAACCTGTTCCCCTCAAGTTTTGGTAAACCTCTCCCTGGGTTTGTAACAACAAAGGGAGGCAAAGTAACAACAAGATTTGTAACAACAAGGGGGCAACGTTTCTGGATATTGCTTTTGTTGACATGAAAATTATTAACTTGATGAGAATCTGTATTTCCAGTGACTTGTTCTGAACAGTTCCATCCAAGCACTGCATTTCTGCCAACATCTCTTTCAACCAGCAAGTCCATGTGAGAGCATTTTCAGCTTTAATATTCTTTGCAGCCAGAGGCATTTGGCATCCTTTTACTGAGGGATTTTTTTGTTCTGTGGTTCAACATGCAAGATATTCCTGTCTGTCTACACTGGAAATCAGAAGCTAAATCCTGAAGCCATAAAAATGGTATCATATAATCAGGTACAAAAGATTGCCCCCATTTCGGGACAGTTTTGTGTCTGAGCGCCATATTCTGCAATGCTTTGGCAGAGCTATTTTGATTTAAATAGTGTAAAAACAGAATGTTATTTTACCATGTATCATTAGGGAAGTATAGCTCTAAAACTTAGGAAGGAAGTCTAAAATGCTATCAATTGCATTATTATTATTATGACCTCATAATTCTTTTGTGCAGTGTTGTATCTTATCTGGGCATATGTTCCCGAGACTTGGCTGTTCTCATTGGGACTAACATACTGGCCTCAAAAGTAAGTTCACCCACTTAAACTCTTCACCCAGAATATGTGTAACTGTAGGACACCATTATTTTGAAATAACTGAGCTGTTTTTTTAAAGAGTGGCTTTGTAAAGAAGCCATTTTTTTCCCAATGAAAAAGGACCATAATCCTGGTGAAGTTTTTTTTTTTAGCACAGATAAATGTTTTTGTTGTGTAATGAAAGAAATAGTGTTGGAATGGTTTGTGATAACTTTTTTTTTTTCCCCCAGGAAGTTTGCTGGTGAAAATGCAGTCAACTTTAAACTGTAATTAAAAAAAAATAATTAAACCTTCCATAAGGAATCTGTTTGAAGGTTTATACCAAACTAGCTGCAGCAACTCTGCAGTCAGTAATTGTGGGAGAGACCAGGGTTTGTACTCGGGGGTGGTGTTTCTTTTCCTCTTGGCTAAATTTGCACTAGATACAATAACAGCCGCTACATTAAAACTGTTATATTGTTAGGCATTTGTTATTATGATATGTAAATTTTGAAATCTTTTTTCCTCAGATACTGGGCAGTTGCTTTGCCAGCGTACCTGCTAGTTACTATAGGAATTGGTTATATCTTACTTTTTGGTATTAATATGATGAGTACAGCTCCACTTAACTCCACGCATACTGTTACAGGTAATTTTATTGTGTGTTTTTTAAAAGGTTTTGGTACTTAACTGATAAATTCTGAATGTAGATATATATAGCCACATATAAATAGAATTTTAAGCCTTTAAATCATCTATCTAGAAAGGGGCTCATAGAAGTACTGAAGCATTCAAGTGAAAAGATAGCCACAAGCCTGACTTGTCTCTTTGCCACCTTAGGGCAGTGGTTTCCAGGTAGTAACGACTGGCAAGGAGACATGTTCCAGGCATTCACAGTATTTTCCAAGCAGCTGCATCTTCCTCCATATAAGGAGTTCCACTGCTGTTTGCAGGTGGACATTTTCATTAGATGCAGACTGTAAAATTTGACAAGAAAGTTGCCTGTTGCTAAGGCTGCTGGAGTTGGCGTTGCTTTAACAAACTGTGCACATGCTATTACATTCCACTGAGCTGCTAAGGAAAGAAATCAGTCGGGACTGGTAGTTCAAATGCATTACTGCAGCGCTGCTGCCTGGAACTGCTGTTCAGTCACCCCTGTGGTACTGGTCACTCACTCACGACTGGTGTGTCATCCTCTCATTTGGTCTCAGCACAAGAGTGTCTGGCCATGTGGCAGGAGGGATGAGAGACCTACTCTGAAAATGTTCCATGGGAGCAGTCCCAGCGCTGTGTTCAAAGCAGGCCTGTAGGGATGTTTGGGCTGCTACAAGAACAGGTGCCGTGTGCTGATGGGAACAAGCAACAGAGATAAAGGGAGGAGGGGGGCCGTTACCTCTCAGGAGAAGTGCTAGTACAAAGTATTCGATCCACAGACTGAGCTATTCACTGTGAAGGAGGGGGGGGTTTTTTGTTGTTTTTTTTCTTTTTTTCTTTTTTTTTTTTTCCTTTTTTTTTCTTTTTCTTTTTTTTTTCTTTGTATCTGTGGGTAGTTATGGTTTAATGTCCTGCAGCATCTAAAACCAAGCAAAGTCCCAGACAGTGATTTCAGCAGGAGGGTACACTTGATTTCTTCAGGGACTCTGTTAATAAATGTTGATCTAAAGCATTTCTGGTGACCATCTCGTTATATCTAAGCAAGATGGGATTGTCAGCATCACTTACAATGACTAGGTTTTTACAGTGTTGCATTCTATAACATTTTTTGAAGGAAAATAAGTCTGTAATGCATGAAATGTTCTCATTGTCTCCTGTAGATAACTACGCAAAAAAGCAGCAACAGAAGAAATTTCAAGAAGAAGCAATTCCAGCATTAAGGGATATTCCCATCAGCGAAGTAAACAGGATGTTTTTCCTGCCTGAAAAAGGAGTCTGCAATAGCAGATAGTTGCTATTAAGATCTGTTTGAATGGACTGGTAGAAGTGTTACATCAGGAAAATCAAAACCTCTCCAAGCTATAAGAAACTCAGTCCACTTTCTGCTTGTAGAACAAACCTTTTTTTTTTTCTGAATTTATAACTACATTTATTTTAACACATTTATTTGAGATGTTTTGATTTTATTATTACACTTTAATAACCTGCATTGGCATGAGAAGTATGCCACATTAATTTATCTAACCATTCTTGTGAGTTTAATGTTATTGCTTGCAGATTTCTCCTTGTAATTTCCATCTGAGAGTGAAAGAAGTTTTTGGATGTAGTTTAATTCTGTTTCCCTTTGAATTCAGGGAGAGGAAATGTGTTCTTCTAGTCAAATGCTGGAGGATTTTGTTTTTTATAAGTTATGCTAATTTGGAGTGTTTCCATTGTAAATAGTTTTCATTTGTAAATATTTTTAAAATGCAGCTAACTTTTACTTTTCAAAGTTAGACATTTTTTCTGTGGTTCTATGACATTTATCCTGGGTAAAGGTGTGTAGTGGTCCTTCTGCCCCACCCCACCCTACCCCTTTCTTAGTGGGCTTATTGAAATACTGTGATTACCAGAAATAAGGGCAGTGGGTTGTGAATATTTTCTGAAATGAGTCTTGGAATCTCAAAGTGCCTTTTTGTTTGTTTGTTTTTAAAAAAACATTCTTAAGAGTACTGAAAACGAGGTTCAAGGAAGTTTCTGGAAGTACGGGAACAGACAGGCCCATCATATTATAATCGTATTGTGATGGCAGTGTAGTTCAGACCTTCCTTAAACTGAATTTTCTTTCATGAATTACCTACAGAGACACGATTTTTATTTCCTTTCACAAAGCCATTTTTTATCTTCATTAGTCAAGGTTATTTAGTTTGACTATGAAGACCAGGGAATTAGAGCCTCCTTATTGTTTGCTTAGGTCTATAAGCCAACTTCTGACCAGCAGAGGATTTAGTTTTAAAAAAAAAAAATCACTATTTTATTGAAAGATAATAAATTTTTGATCATTCGTGTGAAGAATCTTAGGCCATGACTTTAGAAATCAGTCAAAACAACCATCAGCTTCCACGGATGCCTTAAGGCCTGGTAACCATCTGGTATGAGTATAAAATTTGTGGTTTCTTGGCCGTCTAGTCTTCAGTAGTTCGCTATTGTTTCCACCTGCATTTGAAGGGAAATAAACCAACAATCAGAACATGCTAGGTATTACAGGTAGCAGAATTCCTTGTTAGTGAAGGGAAATATGCCTTTCAACATTCACAGTAGACTTTGGGTATATTCTTCTTGGGGGGCATTTCATAAGAAAGAGTGTGTGTACCTTAGCCAAATGACTGTAAGTTAGTACAATGTTCATTAGTTTGATAGTTGGAGGCTTCTCTGTGAAGTTTTGGGGGTTTAGTTTCCTATTATTTCCCCCTCCTGACATGATTTTGCCCTTCTCTTAATTTTAATTTACGTGCTCAAACAACCATATTAACATAGGGTTAGTTCAGGATTTTATGATCATGAAGATCTATTTGCTCTTTTGTCACTTCTCTAATTACATTGTAGACACTGAAGTATTGACTCTAATCTTTTTTTCCCTGTGTAATTTCTACCTGTGCTCTGTATACCTTTTCATTTCAGAGAAAGCAATTTAGTTTCTAATTCTAAATTGACAGGTGAAGGCCCTGTTTCTGGGTGTCGTTTGATGTAAGGATTAATTTAGGCCCCTGTTAAGGATACTCAAATCCCTTCAGGATAAAGAAAAGCTACTGGAAAATGCCCTCAAGCCCTGAGAGCACACAAATTAAAGGACTGTAAACCTTGGGTGAAGATGGTATCAGTGATGAATCTGCCATTTCATTTAACAGCAGACCTCACGGTTATGGGAAAACCAACAGAGGCCCCTACGCCAGTCGGCAAACCGGGGCCGTTTGTCTAAGTCAGACTTGCAGGCATGAAACTCTATCTCTGCTCTTCTGTCACTGCTGCGCAGCAGGGCTTCAAAGGCACTGTAGTGACCTTTTTGTCAACTTGGGGGGGTTGTTTGATGCTTTGGAAATCGCCTCTGGGATCGAAATAAAACCAGATAGTGTAAGGTGTATGGGCTAATAAATGGATTGTAGGGAATTGCAGGTGTTTGGGAGCCATCACATTTCGTGGTCTTGCCTGTGACTGTGTTTAAAGATGCAATTCTGCCAGTAAAGAGGAGAGAGATTCTGCCTTTAGTAAATATACAGCATGCTTACAGCTGTAGTTGTTCACTGAGATTTATAAAGATTTTGCCTTTGATGATATATTGAGGGAAAAAAAATGAAATTACTGGACTGTGTTTCTAGTAGGTCCTTTCTTTACAAAACATACCTGTTCAAAGGCTGGATATCAGGTATCCATTCTTCTCAGAGACTCAGGAAAAACTAAATAAATAAAGGCAAAAAGCCTGGATTTGCCCCCATTTTCACCCTTCTGACTTATT
This sequence comes from Laterallus jamaicensis coturniculus, assembly GCA_022605575.1. Classification (NCBI taxonomy): domain Eukaryota; kingdom Metazoa; phylum Chordata; class Aves; order Gruiformes; family Rallidae; genus Laterallus; species Laterallus jamaicensis. The sequence continues at coordinate 5,116,433 of JAKCOX010000009.1, forward strand.
GATGGTATATTGTTCCAGCACTACCCATAGTAAGCAGTAGAATTAGACCAACTGCATCGTCCCTGCTGAAATAAACCAAATGGTGAAATGACCTGTGCCTTTTAATGCAGCTTCTAGGATAAATCTTCTGCACTTTTTATTATATGGGAGATTGATGAAATTTTATGTGTCTTGCCATAAATGCAATCTTGTAAGACAGGTTCCCCCCTGAGGGTATTGAATGAGCATGTGTGTAAACATGTCATTAAAATATGAACAGAGTGGCACAGTTTCAGACATAAAGGTGTATGCCAAAGGAAGTAATAGAGCTGTGAGAATAACATTGAGGACACACTGATGTTTTCAGTTGTTACCTGGTAGTTTTAGTGTCTACACCAAGCCACGGACTTTGCAGCTTCCCATGCCCCTGCCAGGTGCACAAGGAGCTGGGAGAGCACAGCCAGGGTAGATGGCCCAGGCTGGCCAAGGGGATATTCCTGACCATAAAATGTCAAGCTCCAGGTGTAACTGGGGAAGCTAAGCTGGGCGGTGGGATCACTGCTTGAAAACAGACTGAGTGTCAAGGGTGGTTTTGTTTTCCTTCAGCATGTGGTGACCAACTGCATTTGTGCATCACTTGTTTAATTACTGGTTTTATTGTGCTGTTACTATTCTCTTCCTTTGTTAACTTAATAAGCTGTCTTTATCTCAATCCATGGTGAGTCTTTCTTTCATTCTTGTCATGCCCTTGGGGTGGGGGTGGGGGAGTGGGTGGTTGAGGGATGGTCAGTTACCAGCAGGGGTTAAACCACAACACCATGGTAGTTCTTGTAATCAAAATTATTACTGTACCATACTTAGGAAGAACACTCAACAAACTTTATTGTCCTGCAAGAATATGCTTCCCTTGGATATGCATATGCATCCTTCAGGGTCTTGTCTCTGTGTGCTGGTTTTGTCTGGGTTAGAGCTCGTTTTCTTCATAGTAGCTAGTACAGGGCTGTGTTTTGGATTTTTGCTGAAAACAGTGCTGTGTATAATACAGAGATGTTTTAGCTATTGCTGAGCAGGGCTTACACAGGGCCAAGGTCTTCTCTGCACTTCACACCACCCCACCAGCAAGTGGGCTGGGGGTGCATGAGAAGCTTCAGGTGACACAGCCACAGCAGCTTGACTCCAACTGACCAAAGGGATGTTCCATACTGTACGATGTCTGCTTAGCATGTAAAAAGAAGGGGGGTGGCGTTTGGGTGATGGCATTTATCTCCCCAAGTAACAATTATGTGTGATAGAGCCCTGCTTGCCTGTGGGCAGTGTGGAGTGAATTCCTTTTTTTGCTTCTCCTTGTTGGCTTTTTGCTTTCCCTATTAAACGGCCTTCATCTCAATCCACAAGTCTTCTCACTTCTACCCTTCCAATTCTCTCCCCCACCCCAATGAGGGTAGGGAGAGGAGCAAGTGGCTGTATGGAGCTTAACAGCCAGCTGGGGTTAAACCACAGCAAAAACTTAGAAGTGGTATTCAAGACCAGTTTATGAGCATACTTCAGTATTGATTTTTCATGTGAATCCATACAATAGGAATTGAAAATTGTTGACAATTGCTGGATACTTTTCCAGCATTCGTGTGCCAGTGGAACATTAACTTGTCTTGTACTACCATAATCCTCTACAATGGAAATTGAAAGGTAGCAGTTGCAGGAAGTGTTACAGCCAAGTTCTGTGGAACAGAGATCCTGAGCCAGCCATTTAATCTGTAAAATGTTATGCTTTTGGTCTTGTCTTTGAAGTGTTCAGCTCACAATAAGCGCATTATTTTGGGATGCTTTGTTATCTTCTTCCTGGAAATGATGGATGATTCTAAGGTCACTGAGAACTTGGCAAGGTCAAATTGCAGATGAAGTAACAAACCAGAACTGAAAACTGAAAGTTAGCTGCAGTTGAATAACAGAGATTCTATACCAGTTCAATTTATATTAATTCACTTTTTTGTCTTCTCTTAATTATTAACAAACTGATAAGGGACCACAATATGTATTTTATTTAAGTGTGCAACTATGAGTGTGTTGATGTTGTAATGTGAACAGTTATTTGATAAAAAAATAAAAAAAGAAGCTGGCTTGAAGGCAAAAGGGAAAAACAGTTTTGGCTTCCACCAATGACCATAGCCAAATATTAGCAACCAGGTAAAGAGCGCAGTAGTATTACCTTCATTTGAAAATGGAACTTGACAATGCAGGGGAAATGAGATGTGTAGTAGACACTCGAGACATGGAATCAATTTGTGCTAATAGCATGTTGTCAGATCTCAGCAGGTGTGCATGATGGTTTGGTTTTATATTTCTAACAGCCTTTTGTAAGACTCCTCCACTAACCAACTGTATTTGCTAAAGCGCACGCTTCCTATAAGGGATTTTTTTCTGTTTTGGGAGTTTGGATTTGTAACAGCACTGGCTTGTGCATTAAATCTGCATCTCATGCATCCAGGATGTAGCCCAGTTACAAACATTAAAATGGCTGTTTCATGGGAATCCAAAGATAAATATAGCTACTATCCTGCCTTCAACACTGGCTAACAGTGCCTGCTATAACAGCAAGAGCAAAGATTAGGACAAGAAGCAAGTAACAATTCCCCAGCTTGAAACAGATTCTGAGACAGATGTTGTATCTTTCTATTTTTCTTAGGAAAATTGTTCCTTCATTTTTTGTAAGTATGTGAACTCCTACATTACACTGTAATGACAAGTTGGGTTAAGTGTTTGTTTTAAACTTGCTGCTCAGTATTCTCATTTGATGTCCAATCTTTCTCCACCATCTCCAAGCCACTCAAGATGCACACTAAAGACTATGTCTGTATCCTCAATCATGTCTTCCAGGCTGAAAAGTTCTGATCAGTTTTGTCATTTGTCTAATCTATAAACTTGATCATCCTTCCTCCTCCCCCTCTTTACTGCACTCATGTCATGTACTAATATCATTCCCTAGGATACATCAGACTTAGGGCTGCAGTCTGGGTAGTCCGTCTGCCTTTATTCAGTGGCCATTTGTCTGGGATTTTCAAACCTCCAGCATCTGTCTAAAACTACTTCTCTTTTCTGCCTAGGAATATGTACAATAGAGCTACTGACCTGCCTGATTTGCTCTAGGTCTGGAAATTCTGGATAAATTCCAAATCTTCAGATTCTGCCTGGACATGTTACCAGGAAACTTGGAATAAGATTTCCCACCCGGTAGTGATGCATTAGCTCTGTTAGTACATGTGACCACTGTCTAGCCTGAAACTGTTCCCTCGTACTGTTTGCTTTGCTAGTGACCCCATCTGAATCTGCTGCTACTGACCAACGGTTCTTTGCCAGCACGTCCGATAAATGGTGAGTATGCTGAAAGCGATGGGTCCCATTTCTCAAGGTACTCAGGAGATTTCACCAACCACAAGTCGAATTAGAACCTGGCTGCATGGTGGCATGCCTCTGGCTCTTGCCCAGGAGGGTTTTTTACAGATCTCAGTGAGCCACTTGCTCCTCCAGACTGGTTAACCTCCAGCTAGTGAGAGTACAGGACAGAGTAACAAAGCTCCACACTAGAGAAGTGAACACCTGGGTGATGATGTGTTGATACTGAAGACTGAACATTGACTGCAGACACAAAACCTCTCCTTAATGCAGGAAAATCAGTCATGGTTGCAACTGGAGCTGGCCTCCATCTATGTCATGAGGACCTTTGTATATCAGAGTTCCTCGCTGCTATGCAGCAGCCAGAGTAACACCAAGTCGTGCTGGATGCCTGCATCTGCAAGGCATGCCTGATGTGACCAGAGCCCACTGCTGGGTGCCTGCAGGGCAGGCAGAGAAGCTGCAAAGGAGGGAGCAACAAGCAGCAGGGCCTCAGTGGAAAGATACGGATTAGCAAGGAAGAGCCTACAGAGCGTTCCTTTTACATAATGGATCCTTAAATGATGACAATATCTGTCTCTTCAGTGTAGTATGCATGTGTTAGGGAGCACCTGCTGTGTGGGGATTGTGTGGTATCTACTGTTTTCATGGGGGAGGTGGAGGTGGTTCCCTCAACACATCCAGATTCCGATAACCCTCAAGGAAGGCCTGAGCAATTCAGCAGTAACCAAGTTGGTTTGTGTCATGGCACAAATGGCAGCACAGATGCACACAGGTATGTCTTAGGAAGTGAGAAAAAGCACTGCTGGGGACTTGAGGTGAGGGCAGAACTCCTGATGTTGGGAGTGAACTCAGCTGAGCGTTGCTGGAGACTGGAGCTTCAGGCTTAATGTACAGTGCTTTGGCCGTTGTAGGGAACCTGCCATCGCTGACTTCTTAAGTGATCATGGGTGCTTTTCTGTGTCTGCTACAGACTGAATAATGATGAAGCTGGAGCACAAATAATTTTAGGATATCTCATGAGAGAAGTGAAAGACCTTTAAAATGTCTCTGGGTTTGTTCCATTTGTTGGGAAGTGATGATGTGGAGATGATGAATGAGTGAAAGGCAAAAGCTGAATTTTCACGTGTTACACCAGGGTTTACAATTTCAACTAGCTCTTGTAATTCTGTATATTCTAGGGTGCTGTGTCCTTACTTAAATGTAATTAATAGATCCAGTTTTTAGCTTGTAAATGGGGAGTTTTTAAAAATCATTCTAAGGTGTTGATTCATTTGGAATCCTGATTTGCTACACTTAAAATTGATAATGCTGCTGCTTTGTCTGACAGTACACTGTACCTCAAGGAAGTTCTGACACACCCTTTAAGTGGCCCTTAACAACCGCCTGACCTTATCTACACCACCAACAGTAGTGTAGGAAAGGCCAGGAATCTTGGATTCTGCCTTGGCCTTGTCTCTGAGGAAATTGTGGCTGGTTTAGTTGGAGATAAAACACCTGATGGGTAATGCCTCTGAAACAGTAGCCATATAACTAAGCTTTCAGCTAATTAAAGAACGCTAACACAGTAAGACAAGTCCTGGCAAACTCTCTGAGCAATCACATTTGTGCAAACAAAAGGTTAACCAGAAGAGATTATACCAATGCTCTGAATTAAAGAAATTGTACTGAAAAATAAGCAGGTTTTGCCAGTGGAATAAGTGTTGGAATTAATGTGTCTGCGTTGTACATAATACTGATGCTTATGGAAATTAGTGGCTTGTCTTCCTGAACATCTATTTAAAAGATGCATGAAGGTAGTAGGACACACATCCAGACCTCACTAGATGGGGGGTCCCACCACAGTGGGGCATATATATTAAAATCACAGATTCAAGCTATAGAAATAAAACTTGAATATTGTGGCGCAGACAAAAAGACAGCACATCATTCATGTTTTAATCAAGGCTGACTTCTTCCCTGACTGACAGAAAGACACTTCTGATTACAGGGGGGAAATCTGATAGTAAGAGAACAAGATGACCCCAGAAAATACTGTGACTGTCATGTAGACATATTGACTCCACGAGGCATATTTTCTCTGGTGTATATATATAGCAGAGAAAATCTGCCTTGTGGAGCCAATATGCAATAGTCTGTGCATTTTACATAATTTCTTGCTTAAATTAAAATACTGTGTTTCAAAGCCTTTGGGTTATTTTGGGACTGTACAATATATCATTTTGCTTCATAATCAATCCTATTTTCATTTTATCAACAATGTAATCAATCCTATTTTCATACATACATACCTAAGTGTGGTGCTCTTAATGGTTTTAATCCGTGTTACTTAAACCAGCTTGATTTCACAGAACCATAGAACAGTCAGGGCTGGAAGGGACCTTGAAGATCATCAAGTTCCAACCGCCTGCTATGGGCAGGGACACCCTCCACTTGACCAGATTGTTCTAGTCCCCATCCATCTCAATCTTGGACACTGTCAGGGAGGGGGCAGCCACAGCTTCTCTGGGCAGCCTGTGCCAACACCTCACCGCCCTCACAGGGAAGGATTTCTTCCTAATGTCTAATCTAAATCTACCTCCTTCCAATTTTAAACCATTCCTCTCCCATCCTATCACTCGATGCCCTTCTAAAAAGTCCCTCCCCAACATTCTTGTTGGCCCCCTTCAGGTACTGGAAGGCCACTAAATAAGATCTCCCCAGAGACTTCTCCAGAGTGAACCACCCCAACTCTCTCAACCTGTCTTCACAGGAGAGGTGCTCCAGCCCTCTGATCATCTTTGTGGTCCTCCTCTGGACCTGTTCCAAGAGTTCCATGTCCTTCTTATGTTTGGGGGTTCCAGAACTGGATACAGCACTCCAGGTGGGGTCTCATGAGAGTGGAGCAGAGGGGCAGAATCACCTCCCTTGACCTGCTGGCCACGCTCCTTTTGGTGCAGCCCAGGAATTTAAACCTTACAATCTTTTGTTCAGCTTCAGAGTTTTATTTAAAAGTCTCTCAAAACACAAAAGGATTTCCTCTTAGTTTCCAGTTGCATTGACTCATTCTTCTTGGAAAGATAGCTATAAATAGCAGTCTTTAGAGCTCTGATGTATTTCTTTGCTCAGTCAGATGTTGGCCCATACACTTCTGACAGCTCTGTTTTCACCTCCCTGTGCTTTTTATTTTTGTGTTTATCAAGGCTGGCTGTTGTTGGTCACTAGACTGAATTGATTCTTTCTTCATCTTCCTCAGAGTCGGCGTCATCATTGTAAAAGTGCATTGTAGCTTGTACTGGGAAACTCGCCAGAACCTTCTCTCCGATGCTATTAAGAAACTTTTGGGCTTTGGACTTGGGCAAATAAAGTCTAAGAAGAAAACATAAGAGAAAAAGTAAATCCATGTGACACTTCCCCAGCTAAGCTAGTCTGACTGTTAAAACCTGTTCTTATCTTTCTTTGGAGAGAGAAAAATCCTAGGGTTCCCTGTCTTTTTAAAGAAAAGCTACTATTGATTTTAAGTGACCTCAGTTGCTTTGGGCATATTGTGTATTGGGTTTATCTGAGTTCTGGATTTATCCAAGGTCCCACCCTGGCAAAGTATTGCCAGGGGAAGGATGAATGCTTGCGATGGTTTGAGTTTTAGCACAGTTCAGAACAGAAGTGGGGGAAGTTTGAGGGATGTTCTGAGATTCTGGAATTCAGATGAAGACACCAGGTTAAGATTGGGATGGGTTACCTGCTGCACAGAGATTGAGCATAGTGGGGTTTGTGTCTCCAGGCAGAGGAGGAGGAGGTGTACACTGAGTGAATTTTTTTTTAGTTCCTGGGGATTTTGTATTGAAATCCTAAATGTTGTCATTTACATTCCAGATTTTCACCAGTTTTCCCACTGAAGAAACATTTATGTGGTATGTATACATATGTATGTGGTTTTGTGTACATATGTATGTACATCTCTTTCTCTTTGTTCCATTTTGGCCAGTTTGCAATCAAATTTTACAGTGATAAAGGTCACACAGAATTTAAGCTTCTACAACTTTTAGAAAAAGGTGTTGTAAAGAAGAAGGATACATTCCATTGATTTTCCATCTCTACATGCAAGCCTTAAAAAAAATCAAAATGTTGGTGAAAACCCTTATAAATCCTCCAAACATAGAAAAAGCTTTGCCCTGAGTTCCAACTTTTATTCAAAAGCAAATTTAAGCAAGCTCAATACACATCTGCAAAAAGTCACATTCCATTAGCAGCTGTTCACATTAATTATTTGGGCTTTGTGGGCTTGTTATTATACTCATAAATGTGAATATAAAAGAGATGAGGTAGATTAACAATTTTTCTTTTAAGATTACTTTTTTCCTATTTATATTATTAACACCTGGGCATTTATCCTTGAGGAGGGATAAAAATCCATGGAGTCTGATGAGTAGTTACTAAAAAGAGAAAGTCCAGAGAAAAACTGATACTTCTCCTGAGACAGAGTCTGTCTTGTCTTGGAAGGTTTCCTGTATCAAATGACAGGATTTAACTCACCTCACTGGATGTTGAAACCCCAGGGCTCCTTTTGACCTAAAATTTATTAGTTGACCATCCAGTTGTGACTGTAAAGAGATATATTTATTATTTAGAGTAGGCTGAAAATGAAGATTTCACTATTTTCTTCTACAAGTAGCTGCAAAATCCTACAGTAACGTTGCTTTGTTTGCTGCACTACATATGTTGTTTTCCTCTGACTAAGCATACCTCAGAGAATCTGTGGGCCCACAGTCTGCCCATAGTTACACATTTAACAAAGCATTTGAAGTTGTGTGTTTTATGAGTCATAAAGCCGTGAAATAGTGTATATTTTGCTTAAATGCTTATGGAATATCTACAGAGACTGGTGAGTTCATAACACCACCAAATGGAAGGTCAGTGATTGGAAGGAAAAAGGATTTTCAATCAGTTTAAAGGATTGGGAGGTTAGGGTCTTATAAAATGCCTCTTTAACTACACTAACTGGTGTTTTGGAGTTGGAATGTTCAAGTTGGGATGCTTAATTGTAATGAAAGATCACACAAGCACATTAAGAGTCCAAAGAGTAAAATCAAGAAGTAACTGGGATCTCATATTTCTTTGCAAACTGGTATAAAAAAGTGAGCATTTTTGATACAACAGGTTAGGTAGCAAAAATGTAGGTTAAAAAATTAGCACAAAATGAAGTCCTTCAAATTAAAATCACAGTAAAACCCAATAATTTGCAAATATTAGCCTTGCTGAATCCTAATAGGATTATAAACCTGAAAGCATGTCCCAAAGTCACTGGGTTCTGTAGACATAGAATCATAGAATCACTTGGGTTAGAAGAGACCTGGATTAGTGGGGGAGTGTCCCTGCCCTTGGCAGGGGCTTGGAACTAGATGGCCTTCCTAGCTTTAGGAAGATTCAGCTTTGCTATAGTAGGACTTCTAGTGAACAGATTCTAGAAACAGTCTGCTCTACTTTAAACAAAGATGTCTTTTGCCACTGTTAGAGAAATTCATCTCTCTTTCTGAGGAAATAGGCACCAGCATGGTTATTTTGATGAGCCCCAAAAAGCCCTTGGGCTACAAACTGAGCAGAGGCTCCTATAGGATTTTCTTTGCACCTTTTATGTTGACCTGTTTCTCTTATACCCACCTGTTTGTCTTGTAGCCAAAATGATTTGTCTTCAGGCTATTAGAGTTTTGTTGAGGGTTTGGTTTTTGTGTGTGTGTGTGTGTGTGTTTAATAGGAGACTCGTTTACTTTGTTTCCACAGTACCTAGTAAAATACATTCCTGATCTGACTGATGGCTGTAGATGTGATCATAATACCTATGCTAAATACCATATGTTATTTTTCTTTCATATTTACATTAAAAATAGTATCTTTTATCTTTATTAACCTGTATTTTCTACCATGTTCTCTTTAGAATACACATTACTTTTTGATAATTATATATGTAATATTGCTTACTGATTAAACACGCATATGCTTTTTCTTTTTTAGACTATAATACAGCATTTCTGAAAAGCAGTCCTGATAAAAGCCAATTAATTGCAAAATCTGAAACTCAGTTGTTTGTATAGAGCACAAAACATTCAGCATTAATTTGTATTATGCTGTAGATATAACAATATTAGCTTTAAATTCCTTTTCATGGCTTTTCTTTGGGCATAAGTTATGACATATTAAAATTTAGGGAGTAGGAAAAATGTTACATTTTATATAAGGAAAACTATATTATGTATAGGTAACTATGGGGTATACTGTACACATGTTCTTGGCAATAGAGATAAAATTATTGGGTTGGGGGGGCGGTGCCAGTACTTTTATTTTTTAGTGCTTTGCTCTGTATCTTTCAGTCTCTCAGGTTAGATTTTTATATATCTACTCCTAAGTGTTTTACTCTGTATCTTTCAATCTCTTGGGTTAGACGTTTATATGTATACTCCTAAATGTTTTGTTACAGAAAGGATATTGAAACTTGTATTTGCTTCACACTCTGGTGTTTGGGGTGTCTACCAATCTGTAAAACATTGGCATTTGTATGTATACACTGCAGAAAATAAAAGTAGCCAGAATGCAACTAGCAAAAACATTGTGCTCAACCCATCTTGGAAAGCCTTCTGCTAGAAACCTCAGTAACTTTCCTAAAGAAGATGCCTCTTGCCTTCCACAGCTGTGAAATGTAAGTATACACCACAAAAAGTATTCAAGCATCTTTCCTCAGTTGTCATGACCATGTTGGGAAGCACTTTAAGAGCCCTCCTTCAGTCCTCATGAGGTTCCAAGTTAGAGAGGCGTCTGCAATGCTGAGGCAATATGTATGGGCCATAAGGTATGGAATGAGCAGGATCTGAGAAGTTTCTGGTAGGATGGAGAAATGTTAAAAATATCAAACCAAACTCTTTCAGTTGTACTTGGCTTGAAACAGTGCCAGGCTGTTAGTAGGAATATGGTTTGTTTCTTCTCATACCAGTGAGAAGCAGCTCAAGTGTGAATTAAAACCTTTGATCTGGTCCAATGTAGTTTTTCTACAAAAATATAACCTCAGTTAATAAATCACAGCTTCCTGATTCCAGAAACCTTAGTTTCTTGAAATCATCACTGTAAGTGTGCACTCTCATGGGAGTAAGACTCTTAGCAAATTACAGGTGCCTCCACAAAGCTTGAAACGCTCCTGGGAAGGATGTTCTTCCACAGGCTTTCCCAAGGCATCTGCTGGGAGGAGTGTGGCTCTCCCTGAGATCTGTACAGCTATAACCTCCATCTTCAGCTGACAAAAAGTACAAGGTAAACACATGTTAGAATACAGGAGAAATTGTGAGTCATTAAAGACTTGCACTAAGGAGAGTAGTTTTCTTAACCTGCTGAGCCTTTGGTAAAAAGTCTAAGATGTAACTGGGGATCAGATGCTGCAAAAACTTATGCAGGTGCTTAAAATTAAGCATGGGAGTAGCACCGTTTTGGTACATTTTTTAAAGGTTGCAGCATAGGGAGCTACATTGAATGTGCTTCAATCTCTTTTTATTTTTGCTCTTTGAGCCTAACAAATCTTTCTACATGAGTAAGTAAAACTAATAATCACACTGCCTTTCAAAGTTGCTCGGCAGAGAGAGCCACTGAAAAATCCAATTTTCTTTTGATTTCCTACCTGATTTGGCTATAGCAAGACCTCCCCCTCTTTCTCCTGTGCCCCCAAATAACTGATAAAATTGTGCACCTATAAGTAAGTTTTTAAAATTTCATGTTAAAGTAATTTTCACTCAAACTTCCCCTATATACAAAATACCACATACAGACAGCACCTAGAAATTTTAAGCTGCGGATATTCAAAATATTTTTGTAATTAAGCAAATCAAAAATTGCTGTTAAAGTAAGGGCTGTTTTGGTAAGCAGTGATTTCTGCAGCTCTTTAAGAACCAATGATTTTCTGTCTGATACAAAATTAGAGATACTCTAAACCATTATCACGTACAGAACACTACAATTTGAATCATATTTTTTAACACTAAAGAAAGCTTGAAAGAACAAATGAATAAATGACCAAGGCTCACTTCCTGTGTTCAAACAGTTTCAGTTTCTGCACCTGTTTTCTATAAGGATTATTTTCTCCAGAATTTACTCTCACCCTTTGTTGATTCTCTGTCATCTCACCGTCTCTTGCTGCGAGCATCCAGGGCCTCCATAAAGCAGGGCTGCTGAAAGATTAAGATAGAATAGCGCTCCCACAGTTACATCTTTGTGGTAGTATCTACATGGTACAGCACCTTTTGGTAGATTCTGCTGGCATCTTTTGAAATAACATGATTTTTTTTCCTTTTCAACCCATTATCCTTTGGTATGTGTGGCAATATTAGCCTGTCTTCTGCCTATGATAAGATTAAACAAACTAAATAATCGCATGCTTTTAACTAAGGTGCCATTTCCCTTTAAAAGCTTCACAGCTCAAAGTGGCTGCACTTAACTCCAAATGATGATGTAATTAACACCAAAATGACCCTCCTTCTCTGACAGAATGTCTCAATAGAGACTCAACGTCATCACTGAGGGGCTGGTTATTTATTGAGTGAGCAACTCCAGCATTAAACTGACATGAGCAATCTGATCTAATTAGCTTAAGACAGCCCATACAGTGGAGGAAGCTACATCTGCCTTTTGGATAGGGGGGACGACACACACACACACAGTACAACTATGGATACTCTTTTTAACAAGACTTTTCCATCTCGGCTCCTGTGTAGCAGGCCCATACAGCTGGGGAAATGGAAAAGTGCTTTCAGATATGAAAGGTAAATTAACTTAAAGGACAATAATAAATTGGTTACGGCAACCATAATTTTCATTTACTTCCATTTATAAGATCTGCAATATTTGTCTGAAAAGGGTAAAATATTAGCAAAAGAAATACAATTACTTCTTCTAAAGGAAACATTTCCCAAAACCTATTTTGCCTTTTACTTCTGAAGTGGGGAAGTGTTTCCTGATGTCTACTCAACGTCAGAATTATTACATTCAAATGATAATTACAGTCTGAGCTTTGAAAGGAAGGCTTGCTGAAAAAAGTCTCCCCAGGCCTGCCTTACCTCTCTGGGCGCTGCCCTCGGGCACCCCTGGAGTGTTGAGAGATGTGTCCCACCGCAGCCTGGAGCGGGAGTCCTGCAGCTGCACCCTCCATGGCATTTGGTGGTCTAAAGGCTGTGGCAGGCTGGGCGCTTGCCTGGGCCTTGCAGCCCCTCCTTTATCTCAGCTCCCAAAGAATACTTACCTAAAACAAACACGGCCTCAGGTAAAAGGAGAGACATGTCTTTAATGACATTGCCTGTGACTCCCCAAAACCGTTCAGAGGCAGGGCTCTCACCTTGGCAGGCTGTCCTGGGGAGAGCTCTGCTAGGGAAACAGAGGCTTTTTGTTATGTTTGGTTAGCAAAGTTCATGGCAAATAATCCCTGTATTTTATCTTTCTGTTGCTGTTTTACAAAATCCAGGTCTGCTCTATATGAAATCTATTATGTAAATACTCCTTTTACATGTTTTGGGAAAACTCATCAGCACCCCATCCTAAAAAAGTGTAACAGACACTCAAGAATTTTCATAGGTTTGTTTTTTTTTTAAATGAATGAAGTCTTTTCCATGTCCTAACTTTACAAGAGAAAAGGATACCAAAAATCCATGAGGGTGAGAGGATTTCAAGACAGGCCCAGTGACTTCCTTAAGATGACAGGGATGTTGCTTTGATTTGATCGCTTTTTGATGGATGGAGAAGAAAACTTACGCTGGGAAAGATTACTTTGGCAATCAAAGAGCAAGGGTTATGACTGACATAACTTTAAGGAATCTTTTATTTCAAAGTATGCAATATATGCTTTAGGCCTACAAAGACTGAATATAAACAGAGTCCTTCCAAGCTCTCTTCCCCCTGCTGTCACCCCTAGCGCACATTACTCATAGCCTGCTACATTGTACAAGAGCAATTTATTACCTGATGGTTGACATTATCTGATTTTCATTGTTGTGGTTCACTGCTACAGTTCACTTTGTTTCCTTTATTTCCCAACTACTGCAGAGATGTAAGAAGACTATAAGAACCTAAAGCTGAATTTTCTTTCCACTGATGCTGTTTACATATTGACATCAAAGGGAACAGATTCAGCTCCCAAATATAATTGGTTTTTACTGCAAACTTTCTTCCCAGAGAGAAAAGAATAGTTTTGTTTACTGAACATGGAACATCCACTGATTATTTAGTATGAATTAGCTCCCTTCTAGCTGACTTAGTTGAAAAAGTCAGTTTGGGAGGACACTGAATATTCTCAGTGGGACTCACATCCTTCTGAGGTCAGCCTCGTGGCTCTTCTTCCAGTCATGAACCAGCTGGATGTAGCATGGGTCCAGTCAGCAAGAAGGGGCTGGGCCTGCAGATAAAGACCATTGGATATATTCCCTTGGAGACATCCTTTCCCCCTGAAATGATTCTGTGTTAGAAAATATGGTATATATATACACCTTTGCAAGTGTAGGGGTTTGTGCATTCTACTGATTTTGCTTAGATTTAAATGTATTTCTTCTAAGAGGGAGGAGGTTCAGTCAGACTTGAAAGTCAGGCTGATGCAAGCTGTATGGTTGTGTTAGTTACTTGGCACTTCGAAGATAGCTAAAAATAATACTGTAACACAGGTTATTACCTTTTTGAAGTAGATTTCAGTAACAGGATCTGGGGTTTGATTTGTTGAGGTCCAATTCTTACATAATTTTTTCCTGTTCTGTAAAACATCCCTTATTGATGTGACAGAGACACATTTTAAACTCAAAGGTGAAAGCCATTAAATGCTGCTCCAGGAAGCACTGACAATAAAGGACTTGGAGCCTAAATCTACTCTCTCCTGTGTTTAAATTCAGTGTGACATTTGTAAAGTTGCAACTAGGTAAACAATATTTTATCTCAAAGATGAAAATATATGCACAGTCTCCATTGTTTTAAACGTGTGTATCAAAATCAGTACAATTATTAGAATGAAGAACATGGTGAATAATATTCAAATAGCAAAATATCTATTAAATAGCAACATAGGTCCTGAGAACAAAAAATTACAAACTTCTTAAGTAACCTAAATTGTAATCAAATATCTCACTGAATTACAGTCTTAGATACGCATGTATAATTTCATCAGCTTAGTTTTATTTAGACCTAATTTAACTTGATAGTTGAAAGGGAAGTGTGCATTGCACAACTGATGTCTGTGGTCCTGATCTTGCAATCAGATCCTTATGTGAGGAGAATTGATTCATACCCCTGGATAGAATCTGCCAACATGGATATTAGTGCAGGGCAGAAGCCCAAACTACAAACATAGAGCTCTCCGGAAGACACAATGTTACCCTCAATTAAATCTGTTGATAAAGCCAGACAAAACCAAATTTATTACAAAATTATTGAAAATATGATTTTGTTAAGGAAGCTACAATGCAATCTAATATTATTGCATGTAAGATGTAGAAAAAATGCAAGGTAATATTACATTATTGTATTAATTAATCAAAGCACACAACTTTAACTGGCACTGTCATAGAAATAATTAGCTAAAATCAGGTTGCAGAACTGTCAGAAATGGTTTATTCCAGTAAAATATAAGCAGCTGTAATAGTGTATGCTTTCTAGTTTTTTTAAAAAAACAATGCGACCCCTCCAAAAAAACCCCACAAACAAACCAGGTAGCAGTTAGGCCAGTCACAGCTGTCTGTTTTAAGAACTATATTATGTTTTGCAATACACTTAATTTTAATACAAGGTACTGTATTTGGTGAACTGGAAAACGCTGACTCTGCTACAGTTGTTGATCCTTTTTTCTCCTAAGCTAGGGGAGTTTTTCAGACTTCTACTACCTAAGAATAACTTTTACAGATTTGATTCTCACAGAGATGAGCCATAATTATTTTGTGCTAATTGGAAGAGGTTTTTATCTCTGTGGAAAACCTGTTTTACTTGTTTTTCTCATGAAAGCACTCATGCATTGCAAGAATAAAGAGTGTTCAATAAAAATTGGAATAGTCAAGGAAACAGGATAGCTCTATAACAGTTATGGTTTTGAGTAATATCTGGTATTTAACAACATGACATGGACATTTGTAGCCACTAATAGCATGCAAAGCTCTTCAAATAGATATTGTTAGAAGAGCTTTTATGGAACAGAGGGAGGAGAGAACTGAGCCATTCACAAAGCACAACAAGGCTGATCTCATTCCTTTGAGGTCAAAAAGAGACACTCATCTATGCTGGGGTTACATGGTAGAGTTGGCTCCCTCTTCTGAGTGGCCTCCTTCGGCAGCTGTCCCATATGGCCTGTTTGAAGACCTAAGGTTAGTCTGAGGCTGGCCTTTCCCTCCCAATGAGGGGGGGTGTGTGGTGTGTGTATGTGAAGATTTTCCACGCTTGCAGGTAGAAATTAAAAATTTAGCCTATTCACTGTCTTTGGGGTTTTTCAAATTCTTTTTCTACAATTTTGTGTTCCTGGGTGTGTGTTCAGCATCTTGCAACAAAGAATCAGAGAACATCCTGAATTGGAAGCACCCCATACCGGTCATTGAGTCCAACTCCTGGCTCCACACAGGGCCAGCCCGCTCAGAGCACAGGACTGAGCACATTGTCCAGACGCCTCTTGAATTCAGTCAAGCTGGGTGCTGAGACCCCTTCCCTGGGTCAAAGTTCCAGTGCCCAACAACCCCCTCAGTAAAGAACCTCTTCCAAATATCCAACCTAAACATCCCCTAAACAACCTAAACAGCTTCATGCAGTTCCCTTGGGTTCTGTTGCTGGTCACCAAAGAGAGGAGATCAACATCTACCCCTTCGCTCCCCCTCATCAGGAGGGCACAGACTGCGATGAGGTCTCTCCTCAGGCTGAACAAACCAAGGGACTTCAACCTCTCCTAGTAAGTCTTCCCCTCCAGACCCTTCACCATCCTCATTGCCCTTCTCTGGACACTCTCCAATATTTTTATGTCCACTCAAGGTGAGGCCGCACCAGTGCAGAGTAGAGCAGGACAATCCCCTCCCTGGAAAGGCTGGCCATGCCGTGCTTGATGCACCCCAGGATACATTTGGCCCTCCTGATGCTTGGGCACACTGCTGGCTCACGTTTAACTTGCTGTCAACCAAGACCCCCAAATCCCTCTCAGCATGGCTGGCCTCCAGCGCCTGATCCCCGAGTCTGTGTGTGCAGCCAGGGTTGCCCCTTCCCAGGTGCAGAATCTGGCACTTGCCCTTGTTAAACTTCATGCTCTTGGTGGCTGCCCAGCTCTCTCATCTGCCAGGTCTCTCTGCAAGGCTTCTCCACCCTAAGCAGAGTCCACAGCTCCTCACAATTTGGTCTCATCTGCAAATTTACTTAAGACAACCTCTAGTCCCATGTCCAGGTTGTTTATGAAAATGTTAAAAAGCACTGGAACCATGGGGGCCCCCCCACTAGTGACTGGCTGCCAGCCAGATGTAACCCCATTTACTGTCACCCTCTGGGCCTAACCGTTCAGCCAACTGCCCACCCAACGCATTATGGCTTTGTCTAGTTGTATGCTGGACACTTTGTCATCAAAAACCTTACTGAAATCCAAAAAGATAACATGAACTGGTTTCCCTTGGTCAACCAGTTGGGTGACCTTGTCATAAAAGGAAATCAGATTGGATAGCCAGGACCTTCCTCTTCTGAGCCCATGCTGGCTGTGATCAATGACAGTGTTGTCCTTTAGGTGTTTTTCAGTAACTCCCAGTATGATTTTCTCCATAATTTTATAAGGCATGGAGGTGAGACTGATAGGCCTTTAATTACCAAGGTCATCTTTCTTACCCTTCTTGAAAACTGGGACATTTTCCAGCTTCCAGTCAACTGGGACCTTGCCAGATTCCCAAGACCATTGAAAAATGATTGAGAGAGGTCTCGCAATGACATCAGCCAGCTCCCTGAGTACCTTGGGATGAATCCGATCAGGGCCCATGGACTTACATGGATACAGGTGGAGCAGCAAATCACCCACAACTTCAGGGTTCACTACCACAACTTCAGAGTTTATCATTACCACAGTCATGGTCCTCCAACTTGAAGCATCTGGAGTCCCAGAGCCCATCAACTGTGTTGAAGAGAGAGGCAAAGAAGGTGTTAAACATCTCTGCTTTGTCTATGTCCCGGTTAGTAAGGTGACCTTTCTCATCAAGTAACAGACCAGTGTTCACTCTGGTCCTCCTCTTGTTGTTAATGTATTTGAAAACTCCCCCTTTTTTTTTGTCTGCCACAGTATTGGCCAGCCTCAGCTCTAAGTGAGCTCTGGCCACACGGATTTTCTCACTATAAAGGCACGCTGCCTCCCTGTAGTCCTCCCACATTGCCTAACCTTGCTTCCACTGACCATACACTTTCTTTTTCCACTTCAGCTCTAGAAGAAGGTCCTTGTTCAGCCAAGCTGGCCTCCTGCCCCACCTGCTTGACTTCCGATGTTTGGAATTGCCTGTTCCTGAGCTTTTAGAAGGTGATACTTAAAAAGTGACCAGCATTGATGGGCCCTGATGCCTTCAAAAGCTGTTTCCCATCTTTCTGTAATCTTTTCTGTGAGATAAAACTCCAAGTGTTCTGGGAAGCTTCAGGGATAATATTATTCAGTGCTTCTTTCCAAGGTTTCCTTCTACCCTCCTTTAAGGAGGAGCTAATTGACATAGTTATTTTAAAATACCTATTTTAGTAAATTTCCTGGTGCATACAAGGCCGTGGCTTTGTGATAAAAAAAAAAAAAAGAGAATGTTTCCCAATCTAAAACTCTTAATCTTTTAATCAGAGCTTGTCCTGACTAAGTCTATGCTACACTATAATAGAAAATCTACAGCAACTTTATGGCTTCAAATGATTCTAATTGACATTGTGCCAAGACACACAGAAACTTGTGTTTAAATTGTGACTGGTTTTGCCTTTATATTGTTCTGGTTTAGATTCCCTTGCAAGTTTTGATCCAGTTTTCTCATTTACTCATAAAAGCATTTCCAGGGTAAGGGAACCTTAAAAGCAAAAAGCATCATAAAATAGTTGACTGCATTTGATGCCACAACAGGATTAAGCAAAGCATGTTGCTGATCATGCAAAGGTTATATAAACAGTTGTGTTTCACAGTGTGCTCTGAAGGTCAGCAATGTATGCACTGTTGAACTTTGTAGAGAAAGTGAATTCCAAAGTTGAGAGCCTTCTTTGGAGGTTGCATACTTTGCTTCTTTTCTTTCTTTTGATGTGCCTGGGTAAGTATTTTGACTTCCTGCATAAGATAAAGTTGCACAAAGGAACAGTGTATAAGGCCAAGTTACGGCCACTGGAAACTGTTCCTCTCTGTGTAGAATATGCACAGGACACAGCTGCAGCAAGAGGCTGGTATTTCATAAGCTTGAGATGGATAAGGAGAATTATTTACCTTATTTGACTATCCAACTTGAATTTGTCACCTGTTCCTGCCATGTGTTCTGGAAACCAAAATTACATCAGCGATTCCTACTGTCTAACCACTTTGGATAAGCTGCTGCTGTGAGTGCAGATTTAAAGAAGTGTCTGTCATAGTACTGGTAGTGGGTTGTTCTTTTTCCATATCGATACCCTTTCCATGTGCAGGGCCAATTTGTCCCTTGTTTATCTACAGTGGTAGTGTGTTGTTACTGGAGTTCTCATTTAGGAAATTGCTCTCTTAGAATACCTATTTTAGTCAATTTCCAAGCACATACAAGGCCTTGACTTCAGAATAATAAGAAAGAACGTGGCTTCATGCCCTGCTCAGGGAACAATTGCCACACATCAGTCACTTGCAACTTTAGTGTTGGTGCCAGCTGATTTCTTTCAGCCTTCATGCATTTTTCCTCTTGCCTTTTTTTTCCATGCACACACTAAATATCTGCTAGGAACAGACTGATAGAAGAGGTTTTTTCACAGAGCTCAATGTTGTGGTCCCTCCCATATTAAATATAGAAATTATTTAATAACTTCCTTCCGTGAATGTACTTGGGGAGTAATGGATACCTTGCTACCTCTGTTGCATCTGCTGTAGTGACAAGTTGGGTTTGCAGCACACATGGCACATGCTAATCCTTCAGTTTTATTCTCAGACAGGCTGTTCTTCACTCTAGCTTTGGTGACCAGGCCTGCTGAGACCTGACTTCATCTTTCCTGTTTGGTGAAACACAGGAATCGGCTGAAATTGAATGTGTCTGTTTGTGCCTACTTTGCCCTCTGGTGGCTACGCTGGAACAGGTATGGGACCTGGCGACCAGTGTCTTCATCTTTTTCTGTAATGGAGGGAATACTCCTCCACCAGAGTACCAAGGACCCTTATATATGGTCAAGTGGGAGGGTGAAGCTGTTTCTGAGGAAGATGAGATCCTTCCCTGTTGCTGCGCAGAAACAAGCGATGAATTGTTTAGCTCTCACCATTTTGCCTACTGGGTATATATTTTTCATAGAATCAATGGATGGGAAGGGACCTCAGAGATCTTCTTGTTCAAAACCCCTGCTGTGGGCAGGGACACCCTCAACCAGATCGGGTTGCCCAGAGTCCCATCCAACCTGGCCTTGAACACTGCCAGGGATGGGGCAGCCACAGCTTCTCTGGGCAACCTGTGCCAGTGCATCATCATCTTCACAACAAAGAATTCCTTCCTAATAGCTAGTCTGAATCCACCCTCCTTCCAATTTAAAGCCATTGTCCCTCGTTCTGTTGCTATATGCCCTTGTAAACAGTCCCTCTCCAGCAGCCCTCCTTTAGGTGCTAGAAGGCTGCAGTAAAATTTCCTGAGAGCCTTTGCTTCTTGGGGCTGAACAAGCCCAACTCTCTCAGCCTGTCTTCATAGGAGAGGTGCTACAGCCCTCTGATCATCTTTGTGGCCCTCCTCTGGACTCACTCCAACAGCTCCATGTCCTTCTTATGTTGGGGTCCCCAGAGCTGGACACAGCCCTCTAGGTGAGGTTTCACAAGAGTGGAGGGGCAGAATCACCTCCCTTGACCTACTGCTCACACTGTTTTTGATGCAGCCAAGGATGTGGTTGGCAAAATATGTTTCTGTGATCGCTAGTGTTAAGGTCAAATGCAGCTGATGGGACTGCGAACCAGTCTCTATGGTGGAAACATGAATTCAGTTCCCTGCACTGCATCCACATGGAGATGTCACTGTGTGTGACATACAGAGCTGAAGGGCAGGTCCCACACTCCCTGATCACAACACGGAACTGCTGCATTCATCTGGCTTTGGAGAGCAGGCAGGACCACCAACCTCCAGGCATGATCTAGACAAGGTTGCCCAGGGCCCCATCCAACCTGGCCCTGAACACCTCCAGGGACGGGGCATCCACCACCTCTCTGGGCAGCCTGTTCCAGGACCTCACCACTCTTTCTGTAAAAAACTTCCCCCTAATATTCAATCTAAACCTTCCCTCCTTCAGCTTTAAACCATTCCCCCTTGTACTGCCATTATCTACCCTTTCAAAAAGTTGATTCCCCTCCTACTTATAATCTCCCTTCAGGGACTGGAAGGCTGCAATGGGGTCCCCGTGCCGCCTGCTCTTAAGAAGCTGCAGGAGTCCCCAAGAAACCAAGCTGCAGGGCCTGGGGTGGGTGGGAGGACATAGGCTGCTTCTCCTCAGGCCAGACCCTGGGGACAGCTAAGCGGCGCCAGAAGACAACTCTCCAGGCGGGAGCTTTGTAATAGTTTTTTATCTTTATGCGTTGTTTCAAAGCAGGGTTTTAATTTCCTGCAGCACCAGCTGGCCCTTCGTGCCCGCCCCGTCAGGCCCCGGCCGGCCGAGGGCGGTGCCAGCTCTCTCAGAGGACCGCGGCGGGGTTTGAGAGGTGCGGGACGCCAAGCGCGCGAGGCCGCCAGCCAATCAGAGTGGCCTCCCGGCTGGCTCAACCGGCTGACTCCTTTCTCTTTGGCGGGGGCGGGGCGGGGCGGGGAGGGGCGGGGGTTTCCCTCGGCGGCCGTTCGGGTTGCCCGCCGTTGGGAGGCGGGGCTGCCGGCGGGGCGGGGCGCCCAGCGCGCCATGCTGATCACGCTGTGCTACCTCTATTTATGGGCACGCTGGGGGCCTCGCTCGGCCGCCCTCATCCGCCGCACCGTGCGCCGCCTCCACCGTTCCAGCTGCTCCTTCACGTTCTGCTGCTGCGACGGCCCCTCAGAGGCCCCGGCTCGGCAGCCGCGCGGGCCGCTGCCGCCCGAGGAGCGAGTCTGCCTCAGGATAGGAAACAAAGTCTTCTTCACGGACGAGGCGCAGGTACCGCCCCGAGGCGTGGGGCTGGAGGCCCGGGAGGCGCTTACGCCCGGCGGTACCCGGAGCCCTTCTGTGTCGCCGTGGCAACGGCGAGTCGCCTTCCCCGCCGGGCCCCGGCGGAACTGCGCGGCCGCCTCTTCCCCCACACCCCTCGGCTCTCGGGCACGCCTCCTTCGGCCGTGGGGGCGCGGGGGGTCGGGGTTGCGTGGCGCCTTCCCCGGCGGTGGCGTCTGTTGTGGGATCCCGGAGGGGAAAGGGAGCGGCCGTTGCGAGGCTCGGGGGCTGCGCTTTCTCTTTCGCTACGGCAGGGAGCCTGTCAGCGCTGGGGATTGGGGAAATAGCTCGCGTAGCCTCTCGGGCCTGCCGCAGCCCTTCTCCTCGGGGGTAAGGCGCAGGAGGCTGCTTTGGTAGCAGACCTAGTGCAGCTGTAGCCGCCTCTCCGGGCTGAGGAGCGGTTTTCACTGCGTGCGTGCGAAGCGCAGCTTTGTGAGTGGGGCTGTGGCAACAGGCGCGCTGGGGAGCGGGCGGCACTGGGGAGCGGGCGGCACTGGGGAGCGGGCGGCACTGGGGAGCGGGCGGCACTGGGGAGCGGGCGGCACTGGGGAGCGGGCGGCACTGGGGAGCGGGCGGCACTGGGGAGCGGGCGGCACTGGGGAGCGGGCGGCACTGGGGAGCGTTCGCGTGTCAGTAACACGCTTTGAGGGCGCACGGGGCTTTGGGCTAAAGGCGTTCGCTGGGTCTGTGCCCTCGAGGTTTGTGTCAGAGACTTGAAACGCTGCGGGATCCGTCACGGAGGCGTGAGTTGAGCTTTCTGGTGTGGAGAAGTGGCCGCATCATCTCCTGATAGCGGATGCTGGAGGAACATGGCATGAAAAAAAATAGCTGAAAATCACTTGGTTTTTTTTTTTGCAAACGAGCAATGAGAGAGGAGAGTGGGGTGAGGTTGTGGCAGTGGAAAAATACTGTGCTTGATCGATTTTTCGCTTGCTATCTCAGGAAGTAAAACTGAAAGTAAGCTACTGGCTTTCAGATTTAGAAGTGGAGCTCCTCTGGCATGTGCCTCTCCTGCCCCGAATCATCTATATGATTTAAATGAATGCTCTTTTTTTGTCAAGATATGCCACAATGAATGTGGATAAGAGTCATCTTTATCTCCTTTTTGCTGATGTTTATATGTGTGTGGGAGTCCTCTCAGTTTTTACACGTTTTGCTTAAATGGGCAACTGAAAGCTGAAGCACATTTCTGCAGCATGTAGCTGGCTAAGCGTTTGTTCTTTAAAAAGCAGAGAAGCTTTTCGTAAATTGAAGAGGATGATTTCAGTGCAATGAAAATCACAAGTGCTAATGGAGTTTGCTCAAAACCAATCTTTTTGCTATTAGTGAGCAGGTAATTTCACACTTAAACTATGGTGACAATCTCAGAATCTCTCAGAGGAGAGTTAAATGCTTAATTCACATTTCAATAAAGCTCTTAAAAACAAACTCAAATCGTCGTCCATGTGTTTAGAGGAGTTAGGCCTCAGTTGGCCTGAGTTGTTGTTTTGTAAATCATATTTCAACCAATTTATGCTGTTCTTTGTTCCACTTGTGCTCATTTCTGAAATAGCTTTTCCTTGGTCCTTGCACAGTAAGCACATTTTTTTCTGTCTGCAATGTTATTCATGCAGACAGGCTTTATAAGTCTGTCAGTTTATTTGTGTTTATTGGGAGTTGGGAAGCCCTTTAGGGAACTGTAGTTTAGCCTGAAGTTTGACGTAAAGTCAGTGTTATTACTCAAAATATATTTGTTTTGTAAACGTATGTATTGAAACTTGCCAGTTGATAGAAGGGCTCTGATGTGGCTGCATTAATGATAAAGGCTGCATCACTGGAGAGCTTTCCACATAGTCTGTGAACACTGAAGAGAAAAAGGTTAACTTTGTATTCTTTTTTTGCTTCTAGGAGGCTAGCTGTGCTACCTTGCTTTCTGAGTAGGTATAACTGCCTCTGAAACACGATCAGTGACTTCCTTAAGATACAGAAAGTCATAAATTGTAACCTGTAAAGGCTTTCTTGTTTGATATCTTTAAATTGCATACCTAAGATAATATAAAGCTTCATGAGCTCATTTCACTTTCCTGTGGAAAGTAGTGGTGTTTACTCTTGTAGCATTTGTGTAGCAAAGCCAGTTTGATGGGCAGTCTATCCCCATTATCCCCATAGACAACATTGTGTGGTTTCTTGTCAGCTGTGGAGTGTGCTGTAGGAGAGTTCTCTTACGTTTCCTCATACAATTACTGAAGGTGTGCAAAGTGTGTCTTTCTAGTATTGTAGTAGCAAAATATCTGTTTCTAATGCTTGCTCCTTTGAAAATTAAGTTCAATGCTGTATGTATAGAAGTTGGTGTAATAAGGTGTGGGATCAGTTTATATATGGAGAGCCTTTGAGGTTCTTTGAACTCTTCTTCGGTCTCCTTGCTCCAGCTATTGAGCTTTATTTGCTCATTTATGAGGAAGAGAGTTGGAATCATTTTTATAATTTAATGAGGGGTATTTTTGTACAGTGGTCTGTTAAGTGGATAAACTCCCTTATGGACAGATTTATTTTGAATGAGTTAATTCTTTCACTCTAAACTTAGTTATATAATGACTGAGTAATATTGCTGCAAATGCACAAGGACTTAATATTTTAAAGAAAGATGTCCCCTTGTGGCGACCGGCAGAGAGCAACACGTAGTTCAATATGAATTTTTGGTGAAGCCATTTTATTAGGTGAAATCACACAGATTATATACTTATATTACTGCAGACGTGGCAAGCTAAAAAACTGCTAACTGGTTAAACACACTGTTCATACTGTATTGATTGATTAGTAATTATAACGAGTTCTGATAAACCTGTCTTATAGCTAAATATCCTTAGTTTACCTTTAATGCCTAAAAGGCATTTAATGCTTCTTGTTATGGTTGGTTCCTAACATGTTCTGTTCCATTACTCCCAAGTACCTTCCTATAACTGCTGCTTGGTTTAGGGCAGCCTGTACCCCTATTAACAAGGCTGCTGTGTTTTGAGAATGTGATTATTAGGATGCTCTCAGCATGAGTAACTTTTCCTGTCTTATGGGAACGGAAGAATATTGTCAGGGCCTAAATCTTGGGAGAAGAGAGCTAGGCCGCTAGCAGGCCTGCTGTCTTACCCAACATACCCTCTTGTTTCAAACTTTGCAAAAGTTTTTAAAGAATTTGTCCTGAGGTTGTACATGTCCACAAAATGCAACTGTCATAATTGCAACTGGCTTTACAGAGGGAGTCTTGACATTTTGTAAGTTGGTGCTGAAAAATTATACCTGTGTAGCTTATAGAGTTCTTGTGTCACTGGTGGCTCACAGGTTGGTTGGTCTTTTGGCAGATGGATGCAGAGAGAGTGTATATGCCATAGCAGTGGGACTGTATGTTTCCTGAAAGGTTGTTACCCAGCCAGAATGAATTCTGCTGGGACTGCTGCCCAGTCAGAGGGGCTGCAGTAAGTGACCAGGCAGGTTGTGTGCTGTGGCTGCCTTCTCAGTCCTTGCCAAGTACCAGGCAATGCGCTTCAGCCACTGAGACAGCCAGGCTGTGGGTTTGTGTACTCAGGGTACAGGAAGGAAGGGAAGAAGAGGCAGGGTGAACTGTGGCTGGAATAGGAGAGGAGGATCTGGTTGAATGAGGGGTGTTGCCAGTGGCAAATGGCACACAACAGTCATAGTGCCAACGGCGTAGTGGTCTTGTGACCCACTTGTGCACTCTTGATTTAAAGCTGAAAGCTGGACTCTGAATTGGCTTAAAAGCTTAGTTGTCACTTTTAGTTTTACTTTTGATGTGTTTCTGCTTAATGGTTAGACTTCTACCCTTTTATTTCTCACAGGGACTGTGGAATGGTGGAGGCTGAAGGGGTTTAGATTTGAATTTAGGCTGGGCATAATAAAAAATTAACTGTTACATCAAAAGTTTGGTGTACAGGATTTTTTCTTTCTCATCTCTTTCAGTTCCTTGATGACTTAAGCAGGTGGAGTCTGCTTCTCATTTCTCCGTTTATTTATCCTGATAAGTTACTTAAAGCAGAGCGTATAGCTTTTGTGACAGAAAGCATTTCAGCTCAGACAGATCATTTGGAGAAAGTGCCTGGCTCTTCAAAAGAGGTAAGTAGTTCTCTGTTTCTTGCATAGGAAGTAGCACAGGTCAATTGGTAGGTATAAACCAAAAACACTAGAAAGAAAAAAAAATCAGTGGCAGAGATTTTTTTTTGTGTTAATAGTATTACTTGGAATAGAAAGGTAATATCTTAATTGAAATGAATAACTGTTAATAGTCTAGTTCTATTGTATGGTCTGGATGGACCCACAGGCATTCTATTGAGATTTTTAGTAGCATGCTTCTCTGTCTGTGGATAGGAACTGCAGAATTCTATCATGACTTTGAATAAGTAATGTAGTTAGATATGCTGAATAAGAGGGAAAAAAAATGCCTGAAAGCTGCCATACTAAGGCAGATCAGAAATCCATTTAGCTCAGTATCCTGTCTCAGTATCTTCAGCCTAGCTGAAATAAATGCCTTGGTAAGAATATCCAGAGCAAGTGTGTGTTAGGATTTCTAAAAAGCTCTTCAAGCCTTTATGTGGTTGTGAAAAGTTGTAATTGAAATAAGTCTCTCTTGGAAGCTTCCTTTTATCTGATTTATAAGTACAAGTTAAAGTATTGCAAGTTTGGATAATGTTTTCAGTCTGCAGAAGTAAGGCCAAACCCAAACTTTTCATCTCTGCTTTTCTATAAAATGCAGCAGGGGGGTAGCAGTACTTTTTGATTAGAATTGAAGTTTGGTTTTGTAAATTGTGTTTCCTTTAATGTGTAATACTTACAAAATGTTACTGAGGCATCCAAAGATACAAAATTAAACTAGTACTGCAATCCTTTATGGCAAGCATATTTACAAAACTTTCATGTAAAATTATACATAGAAACCTAGTAAGTGTCTTCTCAGCTACTGCACTGGAAGTTTGAAGGTGTAAATTAAAAAATGGTGTTCTAAAATTTGAATTACTGAATGTATAGCATCTCTAAACAGATGATGCATAAAAAAGTATTCAGGCCCTATCAAAACCTATTATAAACTTGAGATAGTGTCTCTGTCCTCAACACTATTTCCTCGCATGAGGAATGCTTGCTGCCTAGGCAGTTTAAGTACAGGTCTGAATGGGGAGAAAGATTGTAACCCAAAGTAAAAGAAGTTTACCTTGCAGGGAACAAAAAGCTTTTAAGCAGTGCAGTTTGTCATAGTTCCTTCCTGAGGCAGACAGTTGTGTGTGCTGCATGCTGTTTGTAGTGAAGAAGATAGGAAGGAACCCATTTGCCATTTCGCCTCTTTCCAGTAGGCAGACATATGTGCCAGAATATCCCTGGGTAGGCAATAATAAAACCTCTGGCCTGGTCACAGAGTACCTTAAAATCAACAGAGCCCTCCATTAAACAGGCTGTGCTTCCAGCTGGACACACAGTCTGGGAGCAGTCCATAAGCTGTCTTCCTGACTGGCCTCTGCTTAGTGTCCTAAATATCCATCTGTCTTCCTGGCTTTTTTGGCTTGATGTTTCAAGCTCCTTTTTTGGAGTTAAAGGAGACCTGTCAGATGCACAGGTGCTTGCAGCCTGTCCATTTCCCTGAATGAGGAACATATTTTCCAGGCCACTTGTTCTGGGAAATATCTTGGAGCCCTCTGTTGGAATGAACAGTGGGATCAGAGTGATAGGTAAATAGTCTTATCTAACTTGAGTGCAGGAACAGGGGACAGATTTGCAATGGGCACAATTCCAGATTTGTGCCTACAATTAAATTTTTTTAGTAGTTCCACCCTCTGTGGAGGTCTGCCAGTTCTGGAACAGACCATGCTTTTTGACCATCTTGGTCTTTGCCCTCTAGAGGAATGATGTCCAGGTGAAGTGCCGCATCAGGCTGTTGAGAGCTCTGAAAACTTTTCTGTTCAAGTCTTCTGACCCTGCTTCCACTGCCACACTTCCTTGGGGTGCACAGGCTTGTAAATGTCTTTATTGCCTTTGATGTAAGCTGGAATCTATCCAGGTGCACCCTACTTATAGGAGATAAGCTAGATAAAATACCTGTCTGAGTGTACCTGTGGAGTGCTGGGCTAACTCAGAAGCCTAAGGGAGACTTTACTTTTCTTTTTTTTTTTGGACAGTTTTACAAAAAGTTCTGAGTTGAAGCTCTAGTTTGTTCTTTTGGGGTTTATTGTTTAGTGGAGTTCTTTTAATCTTGTTGGTTTTGTTTGCATTTTCTTCAGAATGGAAAACGTTTGCATTCTTTGTGTACACTAATAATTCATTTGATTGGTCAAGTTCAAAAGCAATACTCTAGGCAAAAGACCAAACCTAAAGAGGAAAAGGACTCCTGGTTTATTTTGTTTGCTGTTCTTCTGTGTACATGTTGCTTATTGTGAGGTGCTTTTAATTCTTCTACCTCTGGAAGCAAGCTGTCAAAATAGGCAGTGGCTGTAAGAAGGTTCTTGTGACCTATGATGATGTCTAGACAGAAGAGCCATTCTTTGTAGGGCTATTGGTGATCTATGACTGTTTTCTTTTGAAACCAATGTGGACCTAGAAAACAATAGTATAATTATTTATTCTGACTTCTTAAGAGCTGGCTTTTTATTTTGTACTCTAACACATTTGAAAAAGAAATGCTGATCAAAAGCACAAAACTGAACTCCTAGCGATTACTAAAAATACACAATCAGAAGCTGAAAGCCATGTCTTGGAAATAAATACACATAGAGTTTTAATTACAGAATGTGGTAATGATCTCCTGATGTTTTCTGTTACTTGAAGCTGTTGAAGCCTTAGTCTTTGGGAAAGATGTATTTATACTCCCAGTTTACTTTCAGCACTTAGTGTGAATGTTGCTTTGTTTACTTCTCTTGGGACTGAATCTTGTAGCAGGTATGGCTGGCTACATGCCCCTTCCTCAGTAGGCTCTTCTGGTTGTGCTCAGTCCCTTATGCTAACCTTTGTAGTCATGAAAGGTGTGTTTTGTGTGAAAAGAACTGTCAACTGAAAGCCTTCTCTAGTTGGCATGTGTTATGATACCATTAAATGTAGTAGTTTTAAGCACATCTGGCATTGCAGAAACAAATCTTAAGAGTGATTCTGCCAATTTATTGTTCTGTGATCTTAGTAACTACACTATTTTGGAGTACTTTCTTCAAAATGACTTCCAGTCCTTGAGTTTGCCAGTTGTGCCCTTTTGGTTTGATACTGTCCCTCTGTGGCTCCACATACTGTTATACAGCCCTTTAATAGCAGAATGCTTTGGGCAGGAGGGGCAGCTTTTATTTGCAGTTTGTCTTGCAGACTCATAACACTGTTGGTGTTTTGGTATTTTTTTCTGTAACACTTTCAAACTGAAATAAGCATTTATGCTTCATTCCAGATTGTGAAGTGGTCAGACTGTTGTTCACTGTTGGCCTATAAACCTGGTGAGCCTTATAAGTTAATTGCTGAGGCAAGTGTAGATAACTTCAGTAACCTTGGCATAGCGTTCATGGAAGACAGGCTTCAAATGGATAATGGAATGGTGCCACACAAGATTGTTTGTAAGTATCTTCACAATTTCTTTTTCTTTCATGGCTATTGTAGGACTGTGCATGTAGGTTTTTATACCTTGATAAAACCCCATGCTTTTGCTTTGGCATAATGACTTTTTTCTTGTCATTCTAGGCAGTTGATTATTCTAATGCTACCATATTTTATAGTGAATACTGTCAGTTATAGAGATCCTTGGAAAACTAGACTATTTTTTTTAGTGAGGTCTTCTCTTTACAGACTATCTTACAAATGCAATAGAAAAATGGATCCAAAAATATTTGCAATAAATTCATCTTACTTCAGTTCCCCAAAATCTACTGTGAATAATGAACCTCTATGATGAGATCTCCAAGTATCCAATATGTTCTTTAATCTTTTGCAGATGCATGAATGTTTAAACATCACAAAGGTGGAATTAGAAAATGTTATTTCTGAAAGTTAGATTAAATTTGTTTGGAGAAGAAAAATACAGAAGGATTTAGCAAATGTTCTCTTTTCTTCAGCTTTGAAATAAAAGTGTATTTAAACCTAAACAGAGGTTGAGAACAATTGCTGTAACTTTAGCATTTTAGTTCTTTTCTCTCACCAAGAGAAAAGCTCACAGATGATTTCTAGACAGGCAGAGGGAACCAGGGGAAGGAGGGCGGTCTCACTGCTAGTTGCATTTTGAATTTTTGGTGGATGATGTATTTCTTCAGGGGGTGGTTTTAATGATATCAAAACTATGACCTATTGTGTCCCTGTTAGTTTACTACTTTCAGATAAGATGGGGAGGGAGTTAGTGGTGAACCTCAGAGAGGAGAAGTAACTTGTTGCACTTGTACCACCATTCTTAAATAGCTTTTTTGCTGGAGTTGTGGGAAGTCCAAGCTTCACTTTCCTTAGCTGTGTGAGATTTGAACTTCTCTTTCCAGCACTGAAGTGCTGTAGTATGTAGACTGTAAGGTATTGCATAGTTGTGAGCTCTCAGCTGGTGTACAGCTACAACTTGGTTTTTTTTATTTGTTCAATAACAGTCTAATTTTGTCCTGCTTAGCTGTGTTGATAAAACTAGGTCAGGTAGAACATTAATAATTAGGGTACAATAAAACTCTACTTCCCTATCCCCCCAGCACCCACAAAAATAAAGTGTGGGATGTGTCTCTTATTTTGGGTTCTTTCTTGTGTTTAATTGTGGATTTTATTCTTTGCTTGATTAGTTTAGCCTTATGTAGATCATAGTGCAGAAGTAAGGAAATGATGAAATAAAGAACAGCTCAGTAGGGTACAAGAGGGTAGGAATATGCTCACAAATGTCTCTGATATGAAACTGTCCTGCAGTGCCATTCTGCAAAATACTCATGCAGGGAGAGGATGGAAGCTGAGTGCCTCAGTCATTTACTCTTCAGAATGTGTCCTGGCTCCTCTTGTTTCACGTGCTGTGTGCATATTAGAGCTGCGCTAGGAGAACAGGCTGAGGGAGGCTGGGAAATGCTCCTGGGATGTGAAAATCTTGCTTCAAAATTCTGCTCCAAACTTGGTGAAGGGGATAAAGTTTCAAGGGAATGCAAGTGTTGTGAAGTGAAGAAAGTCCTTGAACTTGGGTCTGGTGTATTGTGTGCCAGTTGACTATTTTGTTAATACATTTTTCTCACAGAATTTCTTTCAGACATCACAAACAAAAGTACAGTAAACTTACTTGGTTTTATGAGAGTGGAGAAGGATTCAGTAAAATTTTGCAGGCTTTAGTACTAAACACACAGCTCAGCAGGTGAAAGAATTAGCTAACAAGGAGTATTTTTTTCTCCCCTCTTTCTTATTTGGGTTGCTCTGCAAGTTTCACACTGACAATCATCTTTGCTCTTCTGCTCTCACTTGTGTTTGCCAGAACTTTTACCTTTGCATTTCTGTCCTTTTTGGTGGGAGAAAGGGGAAAACAAGCAAATAGGAAGGATTGTTAAACATTCCTGTGGAGCCTTAACTCCCAGGTCTTTCTGTGGGTGGGTTTGTCTCCCTTTCTGTAGGCTGAAGACAGTTCTGTATTTTTATTGGTTTTGTTCAATGCTTCCATCTTACACAGTATTATAACTTTAATTTATTTCAGAATAGCAGCAAGTGGCTTCCCATCCTGCTCTTCTTAGGACACCAGTATTTTTTCAAATGTACTTACCGTGCTTTGTTTCTTCCTTTGCTAGGGAAGATAGGCAAGATAACAAGCTGATGCATTTAGGAGGATGTCCTCACTTTCCCACCCATAGAATATTCAGTTACAAACACATTGTACTCAGTAATGGTCATGTTTTAGTTTTGAGCAAGTATTTTTGCACTCACAGTAACTTTGTCTGCACTCACAGTCAGTTTGTTTAAATGTGTCCTGCAAATATTGGGTGCTGTGCTCTGTCAGACTTTCCTGAAACAAGTCATTAGAGTAACAGACTTTGTGCTATGAGTGCAAGCTTATGTTCTTAGCGGGGGTAGGATTTGGCTTGTCAAACAAGTGAAATTCTTGCTATCATAGATGAATTGAATTGAAATTAAATCTAAATCCCCTTGTGGTAGTGTTATTCATGATAGCTCTTAATAACCATTTTTATAACCCCCTATTATTTAACTCTTCCAGCTGTCCATTTACAGGAATCAACTCCAAAAGAACTGCAAAGTGTAAGCAGTACACAAATGGATGAATCAATTCCTGATGCTACTTTTGGGACTACAGCTAAATCAGGGTTAGGAGTAGCTGAGCCTTCAGGACAAGGCAAAGAGAAATCCAAGCTGGAGAAAGAAAGTGAGCATGAAGATGAGTCCAGCAGTCTGTCTGACAAAGACACGGGTGCTAGACAACATCACCACTTGCATCTTTCCAGCTGTCGTGAGTGCCTGCAACTTGAGAACAGTACAATTGAATCGGTCAGATTTGCCTCTGCAGAAGACATTGCAGAACTTTCTGACGACTGCAATAGCAAACTGGAAGAGAAGAATGATGACCCTCTAGCAAGAGGAATAAAGAGACTAAACTTTGCAGGAAAGTCCCCTAATGTGTTGGTTTATCTTGGTGCTGAAGCTGCAAAAGCGAGATTTGGGCAGGTAAAATCAATCCTTCAGGAATGTGTTGGTGTAGACAGCTACACCATCTACCAGCTGCACGAGGAACAAGTTCTGAAAGATCCATGGATTGATAATTCAGTGCTGTTGATCATTGCCACAGAGGAGCCTATTTCTGAGGACAACCACAAACAGTTTATCAAGTTTTTATCAGAAGGTGGAAAGATTCTAGGGTTTTCTTCATCTTTCGCGCTCGATGGCATACAAATAAAGAGAAAAAGCAAACTGAAGAGAAGTGTTCGTGAATTAGTGGTCTCTAAATTGGACAGCACTGAAGTTAAGTTAAACCTTTTGCTCAGTGGCTATATTTTTGAGGTGATGAAGGAAGACACCAGCAAAGTGAAGGCTTTGAGCCGATTAAATAATGCTGATAAAGATGCAGTTATTGTTCGTGTGACTTACGGAGCCAGTGGAGGAGAAGCTGTTCTTTGTCAGGTACTGTGTGTGTGGGAGCATTGGTTTGCTTATTGCTGTGTGACACTGTAGTATGCTTAAAGTTCACTTGTTCCTGTTATGTGCTCTTGGGGATGCTCATCAAGGGGAGGTACCACACTGTGTGGTAGAGAAGAGAGCAGATTTGCATGGTAAGCCAGCACCTTCAAGAGCAGAGCTGTTGCTTCCTTCCTCCCAGAAGTTGTGCAGTGATAGAACTGTATGTTGTGTCGATATTTGGGAGGTAGGAATCAGAAGAGCTAAATTATTGGTGTACTTGGAGTGAAGGCTTATACTGGAAAGGTAAAGAGAAACATACTTACGAATATGCAAGCTATGGTGAAGCAGAGAGTCAGGAGAGGGTGTAAAACCAGCCTTGCAAGACACTTGAAAGACAGTTCTGTTTAAGGTAAAGGTAGCCAGCGATTCTGTGACTCTGACTAGGGCATGAGAGTGTCTCAGCCTCTCTTACTTGCTGCATGCATTACCTAGAAAAACGATACAATTGCTTGAGCAAGTACCTAGACAATAAAGGTTAGTCTGAGTGCACCATTGGCTTTTTTTGCTAGTATCTCTAGTTTTTGCTTAGTTATATTCTGCTTGTATCTTGGGGTTATGGTTGAAGTAAACCATTTTTGTTTCTTTAGGAGTCTTTTGATTAAGGCTGATTTCTAGGTGGATGTTAGGTTGATAATGTTGACATTGCTGTTCTGTCACTTAAAAACCCTTTATTCAACTGGAATGCTTTTTTTCTATTTATTGTCAAAATTAAAGTTCTAAAACTTGTGTTTTGTTCTTTAAAACTTGACGTATTTTTAGTCAGTAATATATGCTCCTCTTTGCTTGTTGGATGAGGGGATGGGCAAGAATCTAGCTTTCTGGAAACTTGCTTTTCTGCTTCCCAAGTCTACCTTCAGTCTTAAGCTTTTAAATATTTAACATTCTGCATCAAACAAATAGCTCAGTGCCTGGGGAACAGGAGCAGGGCAGTCTAGAATGAGACAATCTTATTCATTCCACTTAATACCCTAGCAAATAGGAACCTCTCCAGTTTTACAGTATTGTAATGCCTGTTTAAAAAAAAGCACAACCAAACATAACCACCACCCAACCTCCCTCCCAAAAAAAACACCAAATCCCCTTCAAAAGTGAATAAACAGACAAGTTTGTGTTCATCATCTGTTATTGTTACTCTGTCTTCCTGATAATAGGTGAGGAAGCTTCCATGCCTATGTTAAAGGTAAATGTTGGTCACTGATTATTTCAGTACTCAGATACCTGGGTGATATTTGGGTGATAAAGGCTGATAAGAGGTACCATTTAGTTTTAGAAAGTAAGTCTATGCCTCAGAAGTGTATGTCAGCCTGGGTGTATAGCCTGTGCTATTAAATCTAGAGAGTTTGTAGCCACTTCGTAGTAAGACTTCTAAAGTGAGTCTGAAAGCCACTTGCACTGTTTTGAGTGAGCCTCAGTAGAAGCAGAGGTGAGCACTTCCTGGTTAGCATGGCTGTTCGCTTACATCCCTTTCCTTACTGTCTCTGCTTTCTAGCAGTACATTGTGAAAAGCAGAACAAGATTTATTTCAGTAGATGAGGATGAGACAGTTTAATGAACTTTATGAGGTATTCTGGGAGCTAGTTTTAACAATATTTTTAGTTACAGGAGAGCATGCTCAGGAGCCCAGAGCATTCAAGTTTTAAATGTTTATGTATCAGGTAATGTTCTTCTAGTGATTATGTAATTCAGAAATATTAATCTAGTTTCTTGTAAGTGCTTTTGTCTTTTACCAGTTTGAGATCAAATCTGCAAGCTTTTTGCAAACTGTTATACATGGTAGCGTGTTTATAGCTTTATGCAGGAAGCTTTGCCACCCATGGCTCTTCTCTTGTACTAGAAAATTGATTAGATACTGTTGATACCAGTTTCTGTAAGTTCCATGGTAGAACCTGCTTTGCTGTACCGTTTAAATTGACCCCTCTGCTGTAGTAAAACGTAATATTGCAGAGGTTTCCCCAGAAAGAGGGCATTACAGTGTAGCTTCAAAAATCAGATTAAAAGGATTAGTGTGTCACTTTATAATTTTAGATTATTTTCAGTCTGGATTTGAAAAGCCTCATTGTTTTCTGGGGCTTGACAGTGACATCAGCCACTAGATGTTCTGTCAGATTTGTTTCTTCCTTACTTCCTATGCTCTTCTGTTCACCTCCTCACCAGTTCAGCACATTTCCCCAAACTTCAGTGAAGTAGAGCATATGTCAAAGACAAGGAGCATCATGAAAAAGTGCAGAATTAGAGAGCAAAGGTAATAACTTGTGATATTCATTAAATGAACATACCTATAGCTAGGGTACAAAGGCTTCTAAATGTCCTGGGACACTCTTTTAAAAAAAAAGTTAAAAAAGTCTACCAAGGACTAACTCACTAAAAAGCAAACAAAAAAGGAAGTCTAGAAGGGTTTTTCCTCCCCCTTGTGCATTTCATTTCTGAAGTTTTCAACTGGCTCAGCCTTGAGAAGTGATTCTCTACAAGGTAGTGTTCTAGGGTCCTTGTTTCTCTTTTACAGGAAGCATTTCTGCACCTGTGCTGATAGCAGTTTAATTCATCTGACACAGTAAAGACTGGATCAGCCTGAGTTCTGTGTGTCTTGTATATCCTCTGATAAAGTTCTTCTCCATTTTAATGTCTGTCTTTTTATATGAGCCAGATAATGCCCAATATTGCTGTTAGTTCTAAGTTGCTTGTAGGTCCAGAAAGCAGTAGTTTGTATTAGTGAATACATGAGCAACTCCTTCAGGAAAAAAACAATTTATTAAGAAGGGATATTTTGTGTAGGTTTCAGAATTTTAGTGTAGTGGCAACTGAGGTCCCTGAATTGGAAACTAAACATGTGGGTATCCCTAGTTTATTAGGATAATAAAGCCCTACTTTGTGTAGGTATGAAGAAGGCAATGAGAAACTTTGAAATAGCACTAGTAATGCGAGATAATTCAGCAACTGCAGTCAGGACAAAGCTGCTTTTAGAACTGTTGTGCTTGTCTCTGCCATGCTAAAATGTGTAATATCAACAAAATATTTTTTATTCCCTTTATACATATCCTGCCAGGCACACTTGGAACTGGATATCAATTCTATGGATGTCCAAACTGAAGAGGATTTTAATTTGCTCAAGATGAGCAATACAAAGAGATACGAAGTTCTGAAGGAGATCCTGCTATCACTTGGCCTGAGTTGTGAATTAAGTGAGATTCCTACATTAACACCTATTTGCCTTCTGTCTTCTGATGAGGTAAGGCTTCTGCTTACACTTCAGTTGCTTGAGATTTGCCCTACAAGACAAATTCAGTGTTCACTTAAGCCTTATTTCCTATGTGGTGGTATTTGTTTGAAGCTTACAAATGCATTACAGGTAAGGAAAGAGTTTAATTTTCACTCTGCTGCTTTTTGTTATCTGGCAGTAGTAGCTTTGTAATTGATAATGGGGAAGTTTTGCAGGGTTAATTTTTTCATCTGTTTCTGTTAAAAACTGTGCCTATTTGCATGCTTATGCAGTGTTGAAACACAAGGATCTGGTAAGCTACAGAAAGCACTGATTTAAAAGTCAGGATTTGTTTTTTCTTTTAAAATAAGGTAGAAAGTTTTGTATAGGCTGGCAAAAAAAGATAAATCCAAATTATGGGAAATCATGTGACAGGCAAAAACTGAAAGACCTGAGTGAATGGTGTGTGATTACACAATAAAGACCTTTATTCTTGAGGATGTTGTAATATTTCTTGGAAACAGAATAGCTTCTTGTAAATCAAACAGCTGACTGTTCTGGACTGCTTAATTTGAGACACATCTATGAAGAACATATAAAGCAGTAGCTTCAACTTTTTTAAACTTCAAATATGGGAACTGTATTATATTGATCTGAAGAGATGAAACAATAGGCAATTAAAGTAATACAAGCAACTCAAGCTCTTTGAAGTTCTTTCCAACCTCTGTAGTACTGTCAGGACTTGCTTGTATGGCACGCTTGTCCTGCTCCTTTAGTGTACCACCCAAACATTAACACAGCAATGAGATGCCTGCTATTAGGGGAACTGAACTATTGAAATTGCTCCCTGGATGCCCGTTTCCAGCAGTAGTCCCTTTTGGCTAAGGGGTCAGTCAGTGAATTGACACATTACAGCTGAATGTTTTTAAATAACTTGGGGGATATTTTAGGTTTAGAAGGTACTTTTCAAAGCACTGTACGTTAGTCCAAAGGTGGCTATGATAAACATTGCACAGTTAATAGTTTTGAGATATATGATGTGACTTCATTGTGTGGCAGGCAGGTCTCTAGCAGATCCAGACAAAGTGACTAAAATGCTTTTAATAGGTGCATCTGTGAATTCAAATCTGCATTTGCTTTCTGTGTCTCTGAAGGTTCAACCAAGGGGTTGCTGAATCTGTATCATTGCATTAAGTAATGACCTCATATGGCAACTCAAATTGTTACATCCAATCAATAAGTAAAGAGAACTTTTTTATTTCCTGCCCTTGAATGGCTGTCCTTTCATGCATGCCAGGCTCTGCCAAATCCATCTTTACTTTGCATTTGTGAAATACTGTCGGAAGTGCTTCTATCCAGCCTCTTGCTTGAAGCAGGGCTGTTGCCAACGCTAGCTGGCTGTTGCCATACTCTGGTTGAATCTTGATATATATATAGCATGCAACCCTGGACACAACCTGTCTGCGCAACCTATTCAAGTTCTAGTGATTGTTAATAATTTTTCCCCCTGAAGTCCTGCCTGAACCTCTCAAGCTGCAATGTATGACTGTTGATGCTGTATTATATTGTCTGGTGCTATGAAAAAGCATTTGGCTCTGTCATTCTTTTAACTCTCTTCAGTAGTTACAGGTTGTTTATTCAGTCACACCTTAGCCTCCTCTTTGCCAAACTGAGCAAACCCAGCTTCCTCTTCCTCTTCCAGATGTAAGTACCTCTAACCCATTAATAGTTACTTCCCAAGGAATCCTAACTAGCAAGTCCTTGTATAAGCTGAAGTTGGGTTTTTGAAGCCTGAACACTGCTGCTTCCCCTCTCAGCCTTCCTGCAGATCCTGCATTCTCATAGTTGCTACAGCCAATGCTGCTTTCTGTGACCAAATGGGAAAGTTCTTCCCTGTCTGTGAGCAGTAAACACTTAAGAAGTGATTATCTATTTGTGTGGCAGATCTGAAAAGAAAACTAAAACTCATTTAGCTTTTCTCACTAATATTAAGTGTGCTCTATACAGAAGACTTGTAGTTTACTGAAGGTCCCCCTTTTTATTCTCCTCCTTCATTCTTTTTTCCTTGATTGTTTCTCTCCTATACACTTGGAATTTTCAAATACATCATAAATAAAAAGTCAGCTAACTTCTATGCAAACTTGCCATCTAGTGGCATATTACAGGTTGCAGGCCACCTATTGATAATCTTTCAATGTCTACTGCATAGTTGAAGCTTAAATCAAAACTAGTTCTTCAAACGTTGTTTTTCCATAGTTTTTTTTAAATGGTAGGCTTTTTTGTGCTTG
The DNA here is from genome assembly GCA_022605575.1 of Laterallus jamaicensis coturniculus. Lineage (NCBI taxonomy): Eukaryota > Metazoa > Chordata > Aves > Gruiformes > Rallidae > Laterallus > Laterallus jamaicensis. The sequence goes on from JAKCOX010000009.1 coordinate 5,154,722, forward strand.
TGTGTTTAGTCATTGCTTCAATGTATCTTGCTTTAGCCATGACATGCTTCCACAGTATTGTGTGCAAGGAAGTTGCAATTCATGTGTAAAATCTACAGTTAGTAATGAAGAGATTATAATAAGCATAGCTTCCAAACAGCTTATTTCTCTCCCTACACAATGTTCTTTGTAGGTTATCTTGCTTTCCTATGGAGCAAGGAGATCCCAGAAATGTACCTGATGGTAAATAATTTGATGGAATACTTAAAACTTCTTTAAGATCAGTCAGTAGTACTGGAAATGGAGGAAATAGTCTTGCAAGCTGTACTACTCTTGAACTTTCTTCTTTTATATACTATTTTTATGGAGAGCTTGTGAAATACAAGTGGCTAGGGATGTTTTGGATAGTACATTCCTTCCTTGAGAGATTATCCAAGTATTGCTCATTGGCAGCAAGTGATTATTTTTAATTTTCTTATGCTTCCCTGTAGTAAGAAATGCTGTGACTCAACTAGTGATCAAGCAGTCTCAAAGTTCTGTTAGCAAGAAGCATAGCAAGTGCTGGTCTTCTTTAAGAGTTGGCAGTTCACTAACAATACCTCACCCCCAGGTGATATACAGATACGGGTTGCATCTGTACCGGTATGTTTAGAAACCACTGGTAGACCTAACCTTGTCAGACTTTTCAAAATCACTTTAGACACAAACTCCTTTTACTAATATAGGAGAAACAACACTTTTTTCTGCATTTTTCTTCTGCATGTTTTATTCTTGTCTTTTTGATTGGTTTTAAATTTAAAGTGCTTGTTTGATTAGATTTCTTTCTGATCTGTATCTTCAATTTACAGTAGAGCTGAAACTCTGTGTGATTGCCTTGGTTTCTCATTCTTCTTTATCACTTCGGAACTTTCATCAGAGCTCTTTTCTACTGCATTCTGGACAGCAAACAAAACATTCTGAACTTTATTATATGAAAAATTAGCTTCTGTTGTCCTTTCCTTTGCCTACAATTCCTTAACAATCTGTCTCTTTTTGCATTGTTGTTGCAATGCTGTTTAATAATCCTGTCAAATCTATTATGTTGGTTGGTATAAATCTGACTATTTAGAGTTTCAGTTCTTCCTGTCTACTCTCTGGGCCTTGGATGGTACTTCTTACAACATCATTTTTATCTGCTTCTGAGGTCTGGAAATTCTTGTGGTTTTTTTCCCTCCTCAGGATTCATGTGTTGTAGTTTTAGTTTCTGGTTTATATGGTTATTATGTATCTTAAAAATCTCAGTTTTACTACATGGATTGATAAAGACTATAAAATGTGAGCAGAACTGGCATTAGCATTCTGAAAATCAGTGCAAATTTAGAATTTTGGGAGGCAATTTCTTTAATTCCTTGATGAGAAACAAACTATGTACCCACCAAACAACATATTCTAGAGGGAAAAGTCAGGCTTTTTAAAAGTAGTAGTATATTGACTGAATATGGCTTAGGGTGGCTTTACAGGTAGCAATATGCCCAATGTGTCACTGTAAGTCTGGTCAGGTCCCATGCATTTGAGCTATCCTGATTGATTCACAAATAACAAAATAAACCTTTAGCTTAGACATGTTCTTTGAACCACCATGGCTGTACTGAAAAGTTTGGTCATGTTCAATGAGAACTAACATGGCTGGCTTAATGAAAGTATAATTTATTTATGCAACTTGCACATGGGTTCTTTGGTTTGTCGGTGAGAAATTCACTTAGCCAGACTAGATTTATGCTGCTGCTACTGTTTTAAAATAGGCAGAGATTTCCAGCTGTGCTCTAATCAAGTTGGAGACAGGATGGGTTGGAGACTACTTGTCTGCAGAAAGTTAAAAATCAAGTTGAAATGTCAAACTAGAAAATTATTAAATTGTTTTGTGTATGGCAGTTCTCAAACAACACTACTGCTGTGATTTGGTTCCCATATCTTGGGAATTCTTGCTTTTACTTTTTTTAATATTCACAGGCTCTACAAATTCTGGTAATAGTATGGCTTTGAATTCAAATGAAAGCTCTAGTATCTGAATAATTGATAATGTCCATCTGTTAAGAGGTCTAAATCTTACCATGTAGAATTATGCTAGTCAAACAGCAGTGAGCACTAGTTAAGGATCATGTTGAGTGATTGCTGAGATTCCTGATCTCCTTGTAAATGGATTGTAGAGTAGGGGCCTGAAAAGTAAAAGCACTTCAGGCAACTCTTTCATCACAAGACTTTATTACACTATGGTTTGCTTCAGATATATGCACATGGATACTTTAAAATTTGTTCAACTAGGGAAAATTCATATTGATACAGTGCAAAAACAACAATGAAGGCAGTGTTTGAGTGAAGAGCAATATAGTATGAAAAGTGGGTTACTTGCTGGTTAATTATTTAGTTAAATTTACAGTATGTGTTGATGTTTAAAACAATTTGAGACAGGTGTTGATATTGAAACACACCTTCTCCTTTTTCCTTGAAGTAGTGTGAAGCAGTAAAACAATGTACAAGTCTACAATTTGCTTAAGAAAATTCTGTGTCACTGTAGTTGAGGGTGAACTCAAGTGTTGAAACAAGTGGTGATCACTGTAAACTTGTTGTCTGGCACCCATATGTTCAGCAGTAGCTCCAAGCATAGAGATTTGATTTTTTTTTTCTGCAGCTTTGCACTTAAACACCTAAATATTGACATTTTAGCATTGCTATCTCAAAGGATAGTTTTTCAAATGTGAATGCTAGGATTGTATTTTATTCCTGTAAGTTTCAGCATAACATCGTCTAGGTTTCAAAACAAGAATTCACTACATGCACAATGAGAGATATTTGTCAGAATAGTGATTACTTCAATTAGGAAATATTACACCCATGCACTTGCTGATCTGAAGGCTCTTAAATTGACTACTAACTTCTCAGGCTGTGTTAGGCTGAGTCCTTTTTTTCCCAGTATCTTCCAAATGATGATGGCCAAATGATGAGATGTCTTCATTACTTTAGCTCAGCTAGTAACCATCTTTTAAACAGTATGTTCTTCCAGAAAATAAACAATCAATACAAACATTGGCTGAAGCTTGAAGTTAGGATGTTTAAATTCCTCTTTATTGGAGGCAGAAAGGATAACTTAAAAAAACCACAACTGAATGTACCTCTCTAAAGGAGAGCTCAAAATTCAGGAACACTTTGAGATACTGGATATTGTGCTCACAAGGGTAGTGCAGTAGGAACACAACTTTGTGCACTTGAATTACTTGGTAGGCTGCAGCACAATTAGAATTCAGTTGGTCCAAATTCACATGTCTTGAGCTGCAGTTTCGATTCTGTGATGGCACTGGGTGTTCTTAAATTCCAAGTCTGTCAGCAAAGAGAGTATGAAGTTACTTCATCACAAATGAGTCTTTCTTTGAAGAGGGGAAATTTGACCTCAGCAAACACTATAATGCACCTAGAATTCAGGGTGTATTCTGAGACAATAGTTTCTTAGCTATTTCCATGCATGTTAATGTGTATTGTAGAACTTGATTAAAATACTAAATTTCAGAGTATTTTCAAAACTGCCAGTGCTTAAATCAGAGATAGTGATACTGAAACTCCAAAGCCTTATTTCTCTTACTAAGTTTTTCTGCTGAAGTGAACCAAAAATGAGCTACAAAACAGGAGGTTTACTTATTTTCTCTTATCGTCCTCAAAGCATAAGCATCATGCCTTCCTGTTTAGCCAGTAAGAAAAAAATGAGAACCCCTTGGAAGTATTTATTCCAGAAAGAAATTTGTTCTTTGCTGTAGCACAGAAATAGACTGAGAGCTGAGAAGAATATTGAATGAAAAGCATCCCATGTGAGACATCTGAAAGGATTCTGTTGATCATTGATAGTCTAACATTTTTTTACATATAATACATTAACAAAAGTATTATTTGAAGCAATCAGCACACTACTGCCAGGATTCTTTGCCTGTACTTGAAAGCTTTGCCACTTGGTCTTTTGGTTAGGAATGAAAATGTCAGGGTTTTCTTCCCCTGAAACAACTTTGCCATAAAAAGTAGAGCAATGTAAATTCATCTGTACTAATAAAAATGTGTAGTTGCTGAAACAGCTTATTCTTTTTGGGAAATACATTTAATGTATGCCATGTGTGGAACTATTGCTCTTAAAAACTGTGTTTCTGCTAGGCTGGTTCTTCAGAAAGCCACTGATGGGAAAAACTTAACCCAAGGACTGATAACAAAGTTCTGTCAATTAAAAATACTTGTAACTTAATTCCATGTGTTTAGGGTTTTTTTCATAATGAATTCAAAGTTATTTGACTTGCAATGCTGTAAGTTACATGTGTGTGTAGGGAGAGTGCATTTGCTTTTTTGTTTTGTTTTCTTTCCTTTTCCCTTCTCAAATTAACATTTTGTTTCTTTATAATAAAACTTGGAAGCCCAGAAGAGTCACATCACTTGTAAACCAAAGCTTATTTTGGTGGTGGTTTCACTCATTGAAAAGCTCCTTGCATCAATGCCTGGTTTTTAGTAATAGTCATACTATTTGCTGGTGTTTCAGAACCCCATGCTTAAAAGAATGTGGGCCCCTCCCCCAACCCTTCAATCATCAGCATTCAAGATAGTGAGGGTACATGGGCACCATGTTCTGCTCTGACATTTCAGAGCCCTCTTGCTCAGAGGAAAGCAGAAAGCTGTTGTCTTGAAGCTAATGCCACCATGATTGAGGTGTGAGCCCCTGCAGATTCCTGGTTTATGCCCAGTTCCAGAGGTGACAAGTTTTGCCAGCCAAATATTCTGGAGATTCAACATGGGAAAAGGCCAGCCTCCACAGTCCTTAGGCAGTGTAGGCTTCTTGGGCACCAGCTCTGGTAGTAAGAGAGAACTAAATGGCGTGGCAGAATAAATCATAGAGATTTAAGATGAAGTGTTTGTATTTTACACTTGTGAATGGCTGAGAGAATGGTTATGGTCAGTTACTGTAGCTTGCCAAGCATGGGGTAATTTATGACTCTAATAGTGTAGCTGAAAGCAGGGATGCTCCTCTGTTTTCAGCCCTTGCCCTCTAGCGTACAGAGGAAGCATGAACTACAGGGTGTGAAGGAAGGTGCAGCATGAATGAGGATGGGTAGAAAAGGGAAGAGATGGGAATCTGCAGATGGGAACCAAGGTACCAGTTCTTGTTTCTCAGTGACATTTCCTTTTGTAACAACAAAAATGTGCACATTTTTGTTAAACTTGTGTAGCAGATGGAAGTACTGTATGAAGCAGGTAGTAAGTACTGTATGTCTTAGAATGACTTCGTTTGCCTCCATCTTCTATTACACAGCATACCTTTTTAGTGTAGCTTCACAATGTATTTGCCAGCTCTTTAGTGAATTTTTTTAACTTTTGGGTTCCAACTATTTGGTAGAGTTAAAAGCTTAAAATAAGCTGAGTTTTGATAGCAAATTTTGTAACGTATGGCCTAGGGCAGGATGCTTTTCCAAGATGGCTATATGCTAAGCCTGTCAGTCTTGCCTGGCAATAAAAAGATGCTGGTGCGACTTCCAGTCTGCCTAAACACTGCTCTGACAACCCCCCCACCCTCTTTTGCTTCCCCCAGAGCTGGGAGGGCAAGTAATAGAGGCAGAAACTTGTGAGGGACCAAGCATGTTGCTGTGATGAGGAAAAAGGGGTGTCAGAGTGGAGTTGAGATACTGCAGTTTGAAGATGCAGGGTAGAGAATGGTGCGGCAGTACCAGCCCTGTGTATAACTGCGTAGGTGGGCTTGAAGGAAGCTGCAATTACATGGAAGTAACATGTAACTGTACACTTGCTGTCTGACGCCTGTGCTCTTCCCCATAGCTGAACAGGCAATGAGAGTGTGACTGTGGAAGCAGCACACTGCTTTCAGAGAAAACATCATGCAACACTGAACTGTCTCCTTCCACATAATGTCTCCCCACTCCTAAATAAGGGAGGAGCACAGGGAAGGACAAGGCTTTGTGAATTTTCATGTTTCTGACTGGAGCCTTGCTGGTCTTGCTGTGTAGAACAAGGAACAGTCCTCCCTCTCCAGAGGCTGAAAAGAGTGTCTTTCCTGGGCTCTGTTCAGGTACAAAGAGCTTGCTTACACCAGGGAGGGTCATTAAATTGCCATCTTGTCTTGACAATCAGTTTTTTTCTCAAAATAACCCAAGTGCTTCTGCCTAGGCTGCTGAGAAGCTGGCTGTGATGTGAAAGGAAAGGACAGAGAGCCTTGGGAGATAGTCACTGTAACTATTCCTGCTGTATGTGGATGGCATAGAGAAAGATGAGGGCTATTGCAGTTAAGCTATGAGACAGTTACAGGAAGCCAGGTTTTCCTGGCTATCTGCTTGGGTAAAAAAGGGCAGCCTCTAATCTATAGTGCAAAATGACTATGAAACCATCAAAGGGCTTTTTCTTAAATTTTCAGCCAAAATTAAGGTGTGTCTTAGGCTGTTTTTCCTGGGTGCTAACTAATAGTCCAGGCTCAGGATCTGACACCTGAACCTTGTTCATGCTGGCTCCTGTTCAGTATTAAAAGGCTAAATTATTTCTTAATCTTTTTACTCAAAAACTTTTTCCAACTTCTCTCTAGAGCTGCTTATTGAAGAAAGGCTGGCATGCTCCAGTGCATTCACCAGGAGTATGAGACTCCAATATTTATCAGTGTCTCTTCCCAGATGAGTTATATTAATATTGGCATTAGATTAAAATTCCTGGGAATCTCGATTGCTTCCAAAACCTGGATGCAGTTGTGGCTTTTTTGTACGGGTCCTGTAGTGAGGGAAAGGTGTCTCACCACTGGGGGTCACTTCTGAGCTGGGTTTAGAGAACTGAGAGTAAAGCAAAAACTAAGGAAGGCATTGAAAACATTCTCTGCATAGTGTGTTGTGTACAGATTTGTATTAAAATATCTTTGCGTGTTTGCAGCGACTGCCCTGTATAATACTTCCTCAATTTTACACATACACTATTGATTGCAGTAAAATTTAGCATATAGTGTCAAACTACAGTAAAAAGCTTTCAATTAAGAAATCTTGCTGGGGGAACTGAGAAGGACTCCAAATGTAGAGCCAGGAAATTCCAGGTGGTTGCTAAAGCTACCTTTTTCTTTTCTGCTGTTTATCTTCAAATAATATTTACCATTTATTTAGGACAGGGGGGAAGAGAAATCTGGCAAACATTCCCTTTATTTTCCACTTCTCTAGTTAAAAATGTGTTTTCCTTCTTGCATGATAGCAGCAAGCATGCTGTTTATGTTAAACAGCTATGAATCACATTTGTAGCCACATAACAATGAATAGCATACTGACACTGTATTATGGCTTGTAAACAACTTTTTGGCTAGGTATTGGTTCAATTAATGTTTTTCACATTTTTTAGAAAATGTAAGAAGCTTTGAAGAAGGAAGGTATCTTGTTTATAGCAGTCTCCATAAAAAGGGTCTCTATGCTGCTATGAGAACTGAAAGTTTTGTGCTGAGTAGCATTTAATCTTATTGTAGAGTTAACTCTGATATGAAATTATTGTGTTGGCATCTGACCAAAGTGCCACTCATTGAAGTATGTTCTGTTGTGTTTCACTGCTTGCTTCATGTCACTGTGCATGATACCTCACAACCACTTTCTTCAGTGGGCATGTTCTTTTTGTACTGAAGAGAATGGGAAATCTTGTTACCTTTTCAAAATGGCTTATATAAATGTTTGTGAGCTTGATGTTCCTGTCTTCTGCTAACTTACTACTCCAGAAATTACTGACAGAGAATAGCATTAGGCCTGAGGACCCCTTTTTTTGAGTATAGGTCACTCAGCAGAGAGTGGTGCTAGTCAGGGCATGAGGCTGAGTTTTCTTAGTTTATCTTGGAGTTCATAATAGGAGTTTAAACTTAAAAAAAAAAGGTAAAATCTACAGTGGCAGACTAATCCAAATTCACATTGGCTCTCACAGGCACACATTCTGTCTTAATGTGAAGGCTGTAATTAAAGTGACTGGTCTTGGATTTCATTACAGCCCTCAGAAGTTGTAACTGATAAACCTTTTGGAGTCAGGTTCAGGGGACTGCCTTTGAGCAGATGGGTGGTTTTAGATAGCAAGAATCCATGACTTGTGACAAACACTCTGGAGATCCGTGGCAATTTGGCATCAATTTGTTTGCTATGACCTCACTGGTAAAGATCTGACAAAAGTGGAGTATTTCCAAACATAAAAAAACTTGAGATTCTCTGACTGTCAGTGGGGCCTGTAGCTAATTTATGTAAGTGAGACTGGGAGAATGAGAACAGGCTTGGCATCAGCTGGAGTCCTGCGAGATGCTATCATGTTACCATTGCTCAGAAATGACGATACATTTCCACAATGAGAAATCATTATAATGGTTATCTAACAACTTCATTAGTGTTTCTTTTGTGTCTTTACTTTTACACAAATTATGGCTAGATGATACAAGATTACAGATTTTTTAAAGGGAAAAGATAGATAAAAATACCTAGCCAAGAAATAGAAAGGTCTCCTTACTTTGCTCTTCAAAAAATAAAAAGCTGCAAACTGTATTTGAAACAGTACAATTACACATAGAAGTCTTCTGAATGTATTTTTTTTTCACTCTTAGCAAGTCCTTGACAATTCAGTTACACAATAGTTCAGTTATCAGGAAAAAAAATTTCAGCAGTGCAAAGATAATTGTTTAAGTTGCTCAAGCTGAATTTCTTCTGGAAAAGTAAGATAGGAGCTTAGAGTTACTGATTTAAAAGACATTCTGATATTCTCAGTTTGTCATCAAAGATGATAAAGACTGCAAAGAAAATTATCAAATATGACTTGTGTCAGCAGTCGACTTAGGGGCTGATGGGGAAGGAGCTGACTTAGGGATTCTTTTGTATTTATCACTTGACAGTTCATTTTAAGAAATGATTTGGGGTTTCTGACATGTTGAGGAAATACTGAAATTCCAGGTGCAGTGGGAATGGAATTTGGCATCTGACTATCTGGCTGACATTGTGCAATTCTTATAATGAAAAGCTGATTAAAGAACAGCTGTTAGCTTAAATCAGAAAAATTGCTGTAGTTTCTACTATAACTTTTTGTGTGAAAGCTTTTCTTAATTTGGGTTGTAGTTGATTTTCACATCAAGTAGAATGTATTCCGGTTCAGTAAATAACTGTACTCAGTACTTGGCAATTGTAGGTGGTGACATTAATTATAGAGGATTTACATGAATATCAAAGTGAGCTTTTTTAAGAAGAAAACAATCAGAATAAATCTTGGTTTCTCTGTCTTCATGGTACATGCATTTTCCTTCTGTCAGTAAAAGTATCCTATGCAGATATGTTGCGTAGCAAAGTTTATCAGAGCAACCTGTATTCTTACAGTGAGATTATAAAGCTGTGCTTCACAGGATTACATGATTTAATGTTGATTTAATCTGGTTACTGTTTTATGTGTGTCAGCATTTCCTTGTGCACACACTAGAGGCTCTGCAATGGTGCTGAAGTTCTGTACTGAAGTATATAATTGTGTAATATAAATGTCTGTTATTATGTTTACAGATTTGTGTAAATATCTGTGTATGGGTCTTCATATGTGTTTATTAAGTCTGTATATAATCTTATTAGCTGTGTAGGCAACCTCAAGTTTCAGAAAATCAGCCTTCTTTCTTTACTCCTTTAATAAATGCACAATGTAGTAGAAGTTATGAAAGTGACGCTGGCCCAGGGAAGATGACTGGCCCCGGAGAAGAGCTCTGGCCCTGAGAAAAGTTGAGATGGGAGTTACTCATCTAGTGTGTAAATTGGAGCATGCTCCTTGACTGATGAGGGTAAGAACTTTTTTCAGGGAGAAAAACATCAGGAGGAAGAGCTAGGGGATCTAGTTTGATACCAGATGAAAGAGAAGAGAGACAGAGTGTGGGAGGAGGAGAGAGGGGAATGGGGCAACAGCTGAAGAGGCAGAGGTAAGGAGCAAGACTTGACCATAGAGAAAACAACTTGTGTTACTGCATTTTCTAGCATTCCCTACAGCTGCTCATTGTTATATGCATATTTAATAGTTTTAGCTAGAAAATCTGTCCTACTTCAGACTGATATTTCACTATTTTTATAGTGATATTTCACTATTTTTACAGCTAGTTTTATGGAGAATTGCTTTCCTTATCTAGTGTATATTGTTTCTCAAGTGTGTACTAAATCATACTGTTTAACTTACTAAGAAAGTATTGAAGTACTACTTCACCAAACATTTCAAAGTAGCTTTCTTAATTTGTCAACACTGAATAAATGTATAATTAAAATAATTGTTAAAGCCAAACCTTAACTGGATCAATATTGAGGAGACTAGTATAGTCTTTGTCTGCTTGTTTTAACACAGGGAAGAATCTCTACTGAAGTTAAGGGTAGTAGCAGCCGTAATAAACTTAGTTTTTTGTACAGGGTGAGAATGAATTTTTAAGACAGAACAATAGATCATTTAATAACTTAAGTCTTTAGCAATGGGTACACAGGCTGCTGAGTTTCAAAGCATTTTTTGGACAAACAACCCACATCTAAATGTTTTTGCTCATCTTATTGCTCTTCAACATGGACTTACTGTAAAGGGAACACTGTTTTAACAGCTTCACAATGAGAATCTAAATAAAGATAACATGATTATTATTTGCCAAGATCCAAATGTGAAGGGCGATTAGGGATGTAATGTGTATTACTGACTAACGTGCCTATCTTTCTTCTTTCCTGTTTGTCTATATTTTCTGATGTTACACTTAAGACAACTTATTGGTCATCATTTCTTTGTAATCTACCTTTCAACTGACGAAGCAGGTCATAACTTCAGTAGAAAAAGTTTTATAATGAGAAAAGTTCTCATTATAAAAAAATACTTGTAAGGAAGAGTGATATTTGGTTGGAGAAAGCCAGTCACCATCTCCTCTGCTTTTAAGAACTGTGCCTGGATGCTCTGTACCTATTGTATAAAGATGACTTTTAGTAATTCAAAAAACATCATCTTAAGATCCTCTAAATTTTAAGACTGAGAGAATCACTGTGTGAGAGCATTTATTAACATTTCCATGTAGTAAAAATTGACCAAAATCAATTCCAGAAGATGTTTTTGAGTTTATTTTGCAAGGTAAGGAAAAGTAATTGTGTGTTGGTGCATAATTGTCAAGGCTTAAGTAAAAAGTATTACATATGGCATGTTTTGACTTTAGAACTCGTTTTATGAAATAAGTAATTATCCATGGATTTTTCTGGTCTGGAAGATCTAACTTTCTTCTTTTCCAAGTGGAATTGTTGGTATTACAATTAGTTGATGTACCGCAGCTACCTGACAAGAACAGCAGCTGCAAAGATAACGTATCTCATTAGTTTTCTGGTTTTTGACTGCATTTTACATGTTGGTATACTAGTACTATGTATTAGCCAATGGAAAAGAAAATGCAGGAGCTGAAAGCAAACGCTTATTCTTCATATTTGTTTCCTGTAGAGAGAGGGCACTTTCCCAAAGTTAGCATAAGGAGTATGAGCTGCAAACTGCCATAAATATTTGAGCTGCTTTTTTGAATTCCTGAGGTTTTGTTAGAAATACCTGAAAACATTTCAAGTTGTATGATTTTGTCTTTAGAATATTTCTGTCATTATTTTAAATGAGGGTAGTTGGTCTCAGGAATCTTTGAGTTCAAAAGATTACTTTTCTTTCATGGGAGAATGCTTCACTGGAGCTGTGAAGCGCATGCTTTTTGGCTTACAAATCCTTACGATTCATGCATCTCTTCATGCTTATTGTGTTCTCTCCTGCATCTGCTGCTGGCAAAAAGGTACAGATTTACAGGGGCACAACATACTGATACGGCTGCAGCTTTGCCCATGGATTCCTATTGCTTGAGCAGCAGTGGCTTTTGCTAAGAGCTGCCCCTTTCTGCTGTTAGTTGCTTTCCCATTTGAAAGAAAAATTGTTTATCAGTTCTAGCAGTTAAAGGAAGCTTTTCCTTCTACCACTTGTAGCCATAGGCAACATCTGGGAAGCAATAACATTAAATTTGGTATTTCTGTCAAAAGCTATGCATGAATAGCTAGCAACAATAAAGATACACTCTTACCTCTACAGCAACCATTTCATGTTAAAGGTGGGAGTGGATTCCAGTCTTCTCTACATATTTTCAAGCTTTTTTATCCTGTGCAATCCACTCTGTCTAGTGATGGCTTCCAATTAGCAGTCCAGGAGTAGTGAATTATTTTTGACTGCATTAAACCTTATTATTATTACTACCCTTATTGCTCTGTGTACAACAATTTCTCCATCTCTTCAAGGATCTCTTCCTCTTCGAAGCATATGATAATTTTCTGGTAGAATGATACTTTTGCAACCACTGTCATGTTCCTGATGTTATGTAATAACACTAGCTTGACAAACTGAAGGTACACATCAAACTTTAAGCTCAAAATTAAATAATTGCTTTGCTCTCACTCAGGCAGGAGCTAGGAAATGCACAATACAGCCATATGCCTTGTGAGCCAGAATCCCCTTTCACTGGTTGCTGAGCTGGAATGAAAAATTACATTAAGCTCTACTGTTATTCCACCTGAAGGCTTTTATACTATGTCAGAAGTTTGAGGCTTGCACTGCAGTCACTAGCCTTTGTAATGGACTACATTAGTGCCCATATGCAGCAAGCATTTAGCACTTACATAGTTTCAGCAATATTTCTGTAAGGTTATATTTTGCTTACTTTGTCTCCTCCAGACCTGTATGTCTGTCCATGTCCTGCTACCCCCCTGCCATTTCCTTAACTGTATTAATACTATATTTTAATGGAAAAACCCTTAAAGTGAAGCTGTCTTTCAGTTGTGCTAGTCAGTGGAGTCTCAAAACAATGCCAGGGGATGTATCTGAGCATTGTTGTTAAATTTTATTAGGGCTCTCTTTGAGCCACATTCGGCATGAAGTGTTGTTGCCATTTGCATTAATGAATATTGCAAAGTTTTGTTTGACAGACGGGGTCTTCCCTCAGATCTATACTAGTAGAACATAAATAGTTGAGCACAGAAACAGGTGGCTATTCTCAGAGGCAAGTCAAGGGAATACAAAGTCCTTCAGAATAAAGAATGTGCCATTGTCAAAAGCACTCCTGACTGCCTGTATTTGTGTTTGTTGACTGTTCATGCATTCCCTTGATCTCCAGTCTCTTCTTGTTGGCTTCTTTGAGTGCCTTATTTCCCAAAGTCCCTCCTAAGACTCTAAATTTCAGTCATGAGCTCTGGCTTCTGTGTTGTCTGCAATAGCGTAAGTTATGTATGCTGAATGTGGTTGGTTGGAGTTGTGTGACTTGACTAGATTGAACTCAGTACCTGGAGTAGCTCAAGGGTTTGTCTAGGTAAATGTTCCACCTCATCCATGTGAGGGTTAACTTATGTTGTATTTCCACCTTTAAAGGACTTCCCCGCTGCCCCCCCTATTTATCTGTGACAACTGCTTTCAGAAGGCTGCTATCTCAGGAGGTTGGTTATTGAAGCTACTTGTGTATCAGGATCATTACAGCTTTGGGAAGGTGTAGCATATGATTTTCTTACTATCTTGTTTTTGCTTTGAAAATTTTTTTACCCGTTTTGTTCTTAACAAGGTTTTTTTCCCAATAGAAGAAATTGAATGTTAAATCTGAAAGGACTGAAGAAGAGAGAACTACAGCGTGCTAGAAAACATGCAGTTTATTTAAATAGTTTGCAACCTTACAAACTAACATTATAGTACATGGATGTGAATACTGTATTTTCCACATTTTGTTAAAAAAAAAATTAACTTGTGATAAACTGAATATTATTGAGGCTTCCTTCAGAGTTTTTGATACCTAAATTTTACATTAGCCTATATGCATATGGTGTATTTTTGAAGCGTGAGGCTTAATTTTATTAGACTCTGCTAAATAAACAGCATTGATTTACCTTTTTTAAAATAATCCCGTGCTGTCATGCTAATGTGTTTTAGAGTCCTTGGTTAGCAAGGAGATATTAGTTATAATGAAAGCTAGTAGATATCTTAATACTGCTGTTTATCATTGGAGTTATACTACAAATTATATACCAAACAGGTTATTTACATTGCAGCATATAATTTTTAAGAAATTCTTCCTTTTTAAGATGTTTCATTTAAATTTTTTAAGTTTATAAACTGTTATGACAACATGATTGTGTTTTAGAAAGGATTACAAAATAGTATGTGTTGAACATTAGCTGTACAGTGTTAGGGACATAGCTGTATTGTAATCTTTGAGTTGTGGTACATGTGAAAATGTGTTGTGGTTTCACCCTAATATTTTACAGACATTTCTTTAGCTCAAAAAACCCTACAGTGTGACAGAACTGGGAGTTCTTGCTTAGAAGAGTCAAAAATGAGATACAGCTGGAATCTTGTCATTTGAGTTTAATGTGTGTTTGCAGTGCTAAGAGGAGAATCTTTTGACTCCTGTTCTACTATTTCATATTCATGAACACTAAATTCACTCACATTTTATGTGTATAAACCTGTTGAAAGGCAAAACAAACCTGATGGAAAACCTTAAACTGAGAACTGTGTATTATCAATGCTAAGAAAATATTTTTTCTTAGGTTTTATTTATTTAACTCATTCTACTACTAATTCCAAGATTTTCAACAAACAATTCTATACTCATTTCAAAACCCGAAAAGTTTCAGTACCAAATAAAAATACTATTATGTGATAGTTGTTTAATAGAGCCAGTTTTACCAGCTGAATATATTGCATCTAATTTATTGCCCTATTAGCTGAGAACAAAATTCTTCTGTTTTGTTTCTTTTTTTCCTAGTCAATACAGAATACTTTTGAGAGTAATATAAAATAAATGTGTACAGAGTTTAGGGTTAGATTTATATCTTAACTTACTCTTCTAAGCATGACTTTGATTATTGCTTTTTTTAAACCTACTTTAATATGCATAATGTTCATTTTTTAGCACAAAGCTGGAATGTCTTTTTCCCTTCTGTCTGGTTTCTCTATGCTTATTTTTAGCTTAGTTGCACATATGCTCAATTTACTGTGTACTTTTTTCCAAAAAAAAAAACCAAACCCAAAAGCAACAGTTCTGCTACAAAGTAGGTGTCATGAAGAATTAAATGGTCAAACTGTAATTTATCACGCCTTTTTCTGGTAGGATAAATCAACACCTACTAGTCCTCTGATTTATCAGCCCTTTCATTGCAACACTCATTTTTGTGAAGTGTTATGTAGTGATATTATGTTGAAGGTAGACCTTGTTCTTATTGATCCTTCACCCTCAAAGTCAGCTTTACAAAATGTCTCAGCAAGCGTACCCCAATTACTGTGCTATGTTATGATGCCAGTTTACCTTGCATAGCTGAGTCATATACTACTTAATTTCTGAGAGTTAAAACTGCCAACTACTAAATGAGACTTCATCCTGTGATTTTTATTTTTTTAGTATACTCTAGTTCAAATCAAAACTTTGTTATGGGTGTTACTAAATTGTGCTAAATATGGGGATGGGGAGGGAGTTGATGCATACATTCTTTGTTCCTTTCTTTTTCTGTGAGTGTTCTCATACTTCAGTGTAGTTATATGGTAACATGCAATTACAATTTTTTTTAAGTATACTTGGGTTAAGACCTGGTTAAATTCAATCCTTTAGTGATTCTAGACAGAGCTGGGGATTTTGGAAGAAGTTTTTGAAATCTGAATATGGACTATTACATTGAAAAGCTTTCAAATAAGGTTTCAAACTGACTCAGCAAGTCTTGGAAAGGACTTAATACACATGCATTTAGTACCTCATCTTGCTCTACTACCTGCATCATAGAACTGGCAATACTTTTTTTTTTTATAAAAACTGACACTGACCCTAAACCTGTTTTTTTTCCAACTTGTTTAACATATTGGTGGTGCATTTTCATTGTATTGGAGTACTCACTTTTGTATATGAATATAGAGCTAACTTAGTGTTAATAAAATACTTTAGAATACTTTAATACAACTATGCTTTTCCACCATAAAACATAGATTCAATTTTAAATGTCTGTTTTTATTAGAAAAGTCGCACTGGTCTCAAAATCAGCACAAGCCATGGTAAATTAGTGCAACTTTATATATAATACTGCTTCATCAAATTAAGGAGTTTTTGTTCAAGTAGACTTTTGGCCTTTCAGAATGAAATATGGTTCTCTTTCATATGTAATGTGCTTTTTTCTTATGCATGGACGGCTTCAGGGTTTTTTTTAAAGATACGCTTTCAGTTCTGGATGACGTTTAGCCTTTGACCCAGCCACTTTCTTACAATAAACAGTTTGTTGATGAGAGCAGCTGCTGGGAAGATTGCTTCCAGACTGTTCTGTTGCAGCTGAGTAAGAAAAGCAAAAGCTGGGATGCACCTTACAGTGTTGCTCTACTGGCCTCCTTGTTCTTCTGTTCTGCGCGGAGGACAGTGCGATGGGGCCTTCTGTAAGTAGCCTCGTCCTGTGGCTGCGAAGGCTCTTACAGGTTACTGTATCAAAACAGAAGTCAAAACAAGTGTCTGCTGCTTACAGCAATGTGCATTCACTCATTCTTTTCAGTAGCTATATCTTTTTACGAATTTTTTGTACTTTTTTCCGTATAACAATAGAGAAAACATGTGATTGCCTTGTTGCCGGTATCTTTTTTACATGACAGAATGATAGCATGTGACTTCTACCAGTCTAATACTTAAGCATACTGCTGTGCTCAAAACAACAGAGATACTGATATAAAGAACTTGACATGAAGACAGCTTTTCCAGCTCATTGCTAGTTGATTTCTTTTTATCTTATTTTTAACCTTATGGACAGCATTCTTTTTTCTACACAAGGTAACATCTGATGTATTTTCTGTTAGTCAGTGAATTCTGACCTGGGCCCTGTGGCCTGTTTTTAGAATGGACTGCTGCACATTGGATAAACTAATTTTCTGCCCACATACAGTGCTTCTTAAAGCTAAACTTAATTTTGGATTCAAATTTAGGCACAGATTTATGAGCAGTTGTTGGACATGTAAACTGGGAATGAGTTGAAATCTCAGATGCTTTATGTTCAAAGAAATGTAACTGTAATAACAAGAAGGATAGCTTGCAACACTTTAAAAAGGGAAAGATTTTTAACAGACTAGGTATTCCACACCTCAGTTGGCAAAATGGACCTGCTTTTATTTGTGACTGTTTTAACTCCCCATATGGCTGAGATAATGCACTGTGTAGCTATTTATGTAACTTAATACCTGCTTTTCAAGACATGCTGAAGTGTGGAGACAAAAATAAGGAACTTGGTTTCTGGAATGATGTTTGAGAAATGATTAGATTTTTCTGCCTCTCCTGAGAAAGTATTACTGCAAACTAAAGTAACTGCCCAAGCCTCTAGAGACTCCTAAAAATTCAGTTGGCTGTGAATTTAAAAAGTTACCAAACACTACCATCTTTCTAAATGACCTTCCATATTTTACACAATCAACTAATGTTTTGCACTATATCTAGATTTAGGAAATATATAAATATTATTGATAAACTGAATCAGATTTCAGTTATGTAGTATCCTGAGGTTATATAACAGAGCGCGGCCCAGTAACTCGGAAGTTGATGAGAACATGAAATGAGAATGCACTTTGCTTATACTACAATAAAATCTTTATCAAGTTCTTTGGGGGACGGGGAAAAGGGGGAGGGGAAGAGCTGAGGATTTTTTCCCCTTCCTCAGATTCTTTTTTATACTTTTGCCTGCTGAATAGAGTAAGATAGATGCACATATTGTCCCTTGACTTAGACTCACCCTTAACCTCACTTAACTATGTCTTCCTATTAATAAGCTGTGAAAAGAAAGGAAAATATAAGTAAATGAAAGTTAGAATAAATCAGTCACTGGGGCAACAGAGAGAAACTACTTAACTTCCTTAATTTTTTCTATTTCTTTGAACAAGGACTTAGCTTTAAAATTAATATTAAGCATTTAATATTAAGGTAAAAGTTTTATATGTGCATGAATTCATTTGAGTACTAGGGGTTGCCCAGAGAAGCTGTGGCTGCCCCTCCCCAGCAGTGTTTAAGGCTTTGGGAAACCAGGTCTAGTGGAGGGTGTCCCTTCTTGTGGTGGGGGAGTTGGAACCAGATGATCAAGTTAGATTTTGAATGTGTTGTAAATAGCCTTTGAGGTTTACAGTTCTGTTTATTCTTTTCTGTTTCAGTTGTTAGAAAATCCCTCTTCAAGCTTATACTTATTTGTCTAAAAGGGCAACTGTTCATGACTCAGGTGTTGATGTCTAGCTTGGGTATGTTATTACATATGAATGACCTCTGAACACTGTTAAGACTGTGATCATGACTATCTAATGAAACCTCTAGAGGTACTGGCTTTTATGTACAAACACAAATAATAGATCTACTATCTACAGCTTTCCTAAGTCCTGCTGAACTTGCAGAAGCTGACCACTACAGCTTAATTGCTGCTATTGTTTTTTGTGGGAAGGAATCACAGAATCATTAAGGTTGGAAAAGACCTCCAAGATCATCTAGTCCAACTGTCCCCCTACCACCTATATTGCTAACTAAACCATGTCTCTAAGTACCTCATCCCATTTTTCCTTGAACACTGGGAGGGACAATGACTCCACCACTTCCTTCTTTCTGAGAAGAAATTTCTAACATGAGCCTCCCCTGGCACAACTTGCAGCCATTCCCCCTTGTCCTGTCACTAGATATCTGTGAGAAGAGGCTGACCCCCAGCTCACCACAACCTCCTTTCAGGTAGCTGTAGAGAGTAATAAGGTCTCCCTTGAACTTCCTCTTCTCGGGGTAGTTGGGACTAAGCAGTCCCAATTCCCTCAGCTGCTTCTTGTAAGACTTGTGTTCCAGACCCTTCACCAGCTTCATTGCCCTTCTCTGGACACGCTCCAGGGCCTCAATGTCTTTCTTATATTGAGGGGCCCAAAACTGAACACAGAATCTGAGTTGCAGCCTCACCAGAGCTGAGTACAGGGGGATGATCACAAACCTGGTCCTGACTATGCTACTCCTGATGTAGGCCAGGATGCTGTTGGCCACCTGGGCACACTGCTGGCTCATGTTCAAGTGGGTATCAACTGACATCCCCAGATCCTTTTTTCCTCTTTTCTTGTTTTTTTTTTCTTTCTTCTTTTGTTCTGTAAAGAACAACCTTTCTACCATCTTTGTGAGTGTAACTGTAGAAGAGGTTATAGCAGGTCTATTCTTTATCCTCTTCCAGTTCCTTTGTCAAGGCTGTGATTGTCAAGAGATTTTCTTTCCTCAATTGTTACATCAAGTTTTTGGTTTTTCTTCTGTATCTTCCTAAAGAGAAAGACATTGTGCTGGGTGTGTCCCCCCTCTTTAAAATGAAAATAATATGTGAATTGAACGGTTGTGGTACTAAATTTAATCCTTACAAAATATTTTACAAATCTTCAGTAAAAGGTAACATGTACACACTACGGTTTGAAAGCAGTAGGGATAGCATATAACTTCATATTTTTTCTGCATCCTCTGTATATTTACAGTAAGGGGCTTTTGGTGCCATTTAATATTTATTTATTTTTTTGCATTTTTCCATGTTGATTGAGTATGAACATGTTTTTAAATGGGGCTATAGTTGTGTTATGAAACTGTCATCTGCTTCAGATCTTAAAGTATGGCATTATTACAGGAAGTAAAAACACGGGCAGCATCAGAAAAGCATTTTGTGTGCCTCATTAGTCAGAAATGCCTGCCAAAACCTTGCCCTCTTGCGCTAATAGCTGACTTTTCCTGCTGCTGGCCTCCTAAGTCGCTAGCATTTGGGGCTGGAGTTGCCACTGTAGATGTATTCTTTGCTGGCGCCAGCCTACTGCTTACTACCACGTTTGACTTCAGTTTGTTTCTGTTGGATTCAAGAGATGCTATGGAAGCTCTCCAGTGGCTAATTTAACACCTTGAAACTTGTAGGGCAGTTGAGCAAGGCTGTATAATACAAGGAGGATATACTTTTTTGTCCATATGTATATCTATATGTGTATTTTTATATTCTAAAGTTGAGATAGGTTTCCAAATGCTGTGCACTCTTTTTTAAAATGTTTTTCCATCATTGTTGTTATAGAATTCATATAAAGCATATATATATTTAAGATCATACTTGACACAATTACTCATTTGAAAGCAGCCAATGGGGGGGAAATGGGTAAAAAGAAGCAGGTTAGCTGTATTGAAGGTGTGATGTCTATAAATGTGGCTCTCCTCCAGATGCGCTATTCATGTCCTCCTCTAGAAGACTGGTACTTTATGCCTGGGTAATCTTCACTTCCTTGTGGTTCATAAACATAATGCATATGTGATTTAATCTGATAATATATGAATCAATACATCAGCTGCAAACTTTTTTAAAATATCGTGAAGCAAAGCTAGAGGTAGTTTGACAGAAATTATTACATTTTATGCAAAGGAAACAGAAAAAATGTTAAATCATGTTCTATCATTGTTTCCAGAAAGTGAATACTTGTCCTCACTTACTCAACAAGCAATTGGTAACATCAAGTTTTATAGCCACAATATTGAGCTACTGGTTACAGCATCAGTAGTTAAAATTATCTCATTACTCCTGCTGAGAAAGGAGAGAGCAGACTGATGTATAATGTTTGGTTTATGGCATTATATTTTTAGCTTTCATGTAGTTTTGTGTCCATGTTTTCAATAGAAACCAAATTAATTTAGCCTGTGACTGTCTTAACGAAGAATTCTGTTGATACAGAGTTTAAGATCTGTTGTCACAGAGTTTGGTAAAAAAGAGTGGCTCACAAAAAGGCCCAATGAGATACACACTGAGATATATGCAAGTGTATGAATACACAGAGAAATAAGAAAGCACAACAAAATTCTCTATTTAAATAGAATGTAAGAATACAGTCTTGAATTTGGAATTACTTTGGACCATGCTAACTGAAAGTTTGTGCTTTGTGTGTAAGCCTTACTGGTTGATAGAGCCCAGGTGCAAATAAAATCTTCTCCATCAGGAGCTGTAATTTTCTGTTATTTTATACTACAACAGACAAGGGTCCATATGCAGCTGTTTTTTGTCTCCCTCTTTTCTCCTTTTTGTTCAGTCTCAACTGCTAAGTAAGCATTAGGAAAAAGTGAAATTAATTATTAGGAAATTTAAAAAAATATATATTTTACACACAGCTGACCAAACTCTTAAAACTATAGAAAGCAGATGTTAAATCATAAGCAAAATGTGGCTTTTAGTCTTCCTTCCTTACATCAGTATTGCCATTTAAAGTTCAGCGCAACAGCCTGCAATGTCAGACCACCAATCCTTGATATAGTGACCCCTAACAAACCTGTGTGCTGATCAGTGGCAGAGTATGCACTAACTTAACTATTTCTATGAACTTTGTGAATTAACATCCGCTGTGTCTCCCTATCCCCTCGAAACAACTTTTCATTCAGTGGCACTTTCAGGCTGACAACCTAAATCCCGCTGGTTGATCCTCTGTTCCCAGATCAGCCAGGCTGTCGCTGCTTTGAAAGCCTGTATCTCTCCATGCTTCTGTCTGGGAGGATTTAAGCTGGGCTTTGCAATGCTGGGGAAGAATTTTTTTAGGGAGAAGTGGTAGGTGGTTCCTGTTGTGCATTTCTGCTTTTGGTAACTGAGGTGTTTCAGAGGGTTTGATTTTTGTTTTGCTTTTTTACAGTTACATTTTTCTGTAAATATATTTAAAATTTGGATAGAAAAGTTTTATCGTTACAAATACTAAATTTGTAGTTGATTAATTCTAACCATGAAAAGCTGATTAGCTTTGTCGTTGAGTTGTTTGACATGTCAAACTTCATTCTTACTTTAAGAAAGAAGGCAGTATCTTTGCTTTAGAGTATGTACACGTAGTATCTGGTTTGGAAAATGAACAGTTTGACAGGAAATTAATTTAGCTTAATTTCCCTTCTCCCATCCAAAGCTTGTACAGTGACAATGAACAGCAGTGGCAGAATAGATTTGTGCCACACTAAAACAAGTGTAGTTATTATGTCTATAAAGTGTGTTAACGATAATCTGAGTAACAGAGATTTTGGTATGAATGTGTGTGGAATTAGCGGCAGATATTCTTGTTGGTGGCTGTGTATATGACAGCCACAGCTTTTTTGATTGCATGCTGGTTTATAGCTTGTTACCTGCACGCTTTAGGATTTTGGTAACGGTCGGGGTAAGCAGAGGTCAGGAATTTCGGTATCCTCTTGCCTTGCTTGACCCACCTGCTCCGGTCCCGAAGGTGGGGAGGGACAGACAGTTCCCGAGGCACCACCGTTCATGGAAACGGCCGCCAGAGGCTGCTGCAGAACGGCGGCGCGACTGGGCCTAGGGGTGGAAATCAAGGCTGAGGCCCCAACTCGCCAACAAACCGCACAGCTCGGGTTCTGATGTGATTATACTCCTTTTAAACGGCCTCGACACACAAGCTAACCCTGACTTCTTATCTGTATTTATTTCATCACACAAAAATCTACTTCTCTCTGTGGCGGTATAATGTCTTGGTTCAGTGTCTGCGTGTCTCTGACCTTGTGTGAAGGAAGCTCTTACAGGGGAAACTAATAGTTGGACATCACTTGTAACTTTGCTTTGGTGAAAGAGTAAAAACATATTTTTTAGGAATTTTGGAAAATGCTGTTCTTGATTATGTGTTACTCGTGTTTATATTTTTGATCAGCTCAAACATGTATATTATGGGAAAAATTAGCTTTATGATTATACACATGTAGCAATTCTTAAATGGTTCAGTATGTGTTAGAAACAGGCAACTTAAACCAAGAAGTAAAGCTAAAAACTGTGGGTGGGGGAGGCAGGTCACCTGAAAGAGTACACTCAGGAAGATAAATGGTAAGAACTGTGTGGCAAATTTGTAATAATGTGTCATCATACCTAAATAGGTGCTATTTCAGGCTTTTCAGAAAGTATGCTGTGGCAAAAGCATACAGGACTTTCTGACACATAGTATCGAGCACTTTCATTGTTTGTTTAGAACGTAATAATACTTTAAGCACCTTTATTTTTTACCTTAATGTCTGTTTTTCTGAGTCTGTAAACCCATCCTTCTGTGAGTTAAAATTATGGTTTTGTGTCTAGGACTTGCATGCTCAATTATACCAAGTGAATTTCTGTATTTGGAAAGCAATAAGAAAGTGTACTTTCTGATTAAGCACATTTTTTCCATCTACTACCTGACAAGAATGAAAGCTCTATTTTTTTCTAGATATCAGTTACAGCTAATAAGTTACTCTCTGTGTGTATAAAACAAGTTGGATTGTTTGTAAAGAGTTCAGCAGCAGTCTGAGAAAGCTATGATATTACACAAAGTCAAAAATGCAAGTGCTTCATGTAGATCAAGTCAAAGAACTGCTAATAAAACCTTTAATACCACATCATTGTTTATGATGCATGTACAAAAAACAACCAACCAACCAAAAATTAGATATTTTATCCAAGAATTTAGATGGAAAGAGTTCAGATGGAGCTTTAGGAAACCAAGACAGGGGAAGTAATTTCTCTAACTAAAATCTGGCTACTTGGGTCACTCTTAGATTGTTCTGGGGCTTGGAAGCTAGTGGCTGATTGCATTTGGAGAGAGATTGTTTCTTCGTGTTGTGCTCTGCTACCCCTACTACAGGGCTGCAAACCAGTAAGTCTTCTGGCTTTCAGCATACAAAGAACATCACACAAGAAGCTATCCATGTGAAACTTGAGATTATGTAGTTTCTGAGGATGGAAAATCTACAAAAAGGTGTTAGGAACAGGACCACTTGTCTCATTCCCCCTTAAGATATAACAATGGCATTTGGAAAATTGGAGTAAATTCTTGGATAGATAATTGTTTTATAGGAAGCTTGCTCTTAATTGTGGTTTGTGAGTTTTAAAGAGTTGAGGTGGAGCTTAGAGGTGCCTTGTTCAAGGGCAAGTGAGCTGTCTTCAGCAGTTGTGTAGGAAACAGTTGTATTCTGGTTCCCAGGTATGGCAGTAATAGGAAGGAAGGACATATATCGGAAGGGGTTTTTTAATTAAAAGTCAGGAATTTGAGGAAAAGTATAATTTCTACATTATTTTCAGTAGAATAGAAACCAGAATTTTTGTTACTTCATGTATCATATATTGTCTAAAAGACCACTTTGGCTCTGGAAGGAGAGCTCTTCAAAATTTAAGCTATGCACTTAGCAAAAAGAAGTCCCAGTATCTGTGTCTGTGGGCTGTTAATTTATGGTTTCTAAAGACATGGCAAACTTCATACCAAATCTATCAAAATAGCATTAGATATCTCCAGAAAGAGTTCTGTGAAGTTGTAACAGTTGTTTCAGGGTGTCACCTGACAGGTAATAATCCCAGTCATTCATCTCTTCATTTCATAAAAAAGGAAAATAAAAAAGAGGTATTTCTAAATTTAAAATGAAGGCGAGAAAACCCAAAATTTGGTGTATAGAAATATAAAATTATATATGTATGTATATTTCACATTTAAAATCCTTTGCAAGGAAATGTGTGCTAGCTGTGCCAATGACTGGGCCAAGGGCAACAGCATATTTACAATGTATATCTTGTGTGCTGATAGAATTTTCTTAGTTGTCTGCATTCTTGAGTTACATCCTTCTCATTTGGCTAGCTAATGAACAGCCACTTTGGTCTATATTGAAGGTAATAGTAGTGAGGCTTCCATTAGCTGAAGGTATGAACCCTTTTAGAAGGTATTCTGTTAAGAAATCAATAAATGTTTTTCTTAGTTGTGGCTTTATCCTTCTAATCAAGTCTTAGCGATGGACTAAAGAGCTTCCAGCAAAGAAAATTGGCATGTTTGAAAAACCTGCATAATACAGAGGAACGTGTGCACTCCATGCTTCAGTACCTAGGAGAACCACTATAAACCCTGTTATAGGGAAAATTAAGCCTAATTAATCTGCAAAGGAGCATGGTCTCAAGTCTAGAAAGACAGTACCAAGTGGTAAGGCTAGGCTGAAATAGAACAAGCACCAGAAATTGATCTTTGAAGAGGAAATTGAGTTAATGTTCCTATCTTGAAGTAGATGATGATTACTGGAATAAAAATGTTCTCAGAGGAATGTCTGTATATCTTCACATGTGGTGGCCTGTATCTCTGTGCCTTAATTTATTTTCTTTTACCCACAGGAAATTCATCTTGCTTTTCTGAAATGGCTTGAGGGAAATGTAGATGCTGAAGGATTAAGACCATCCAGCACAGTGTCTCTTAAATTTGTTTCATCCTGTGAATCAAAAATGGAGGTAACTCCATCTCTCATGCCCGTTATCACTGAAATGGGAAGCTTCTCATCAGAACATTTCAGCCTGAAAACATATCAACAGAATCTCCAAACGAAGAAGCTTGGCAAGATTGTTCTTTTTACTGAAGTTACCACAACAACAATGAATCTTCTGGATGGGTAAGATAGTCATCTAGTCCATACCAAATAAGCTTTCTCATCTGGAATGCACAATTATACAATATTCAGAATTAGGGGCTTTTTTTCTCTTTGGCTTTTGTTGCCTACAAGCTAGCAAAACAACCCAAACAAAAGAAGACCCATGTGGCTATTTTCTGGATAGGACACAACATAGACATCTTTCTGCTCACGGAATATTAATTGATAATGTACAAAATGCTAAGCATAAAGGCAAGGAAAATCTGAGTGTGACAACTTTTTACTTGGCAGTGGTAATCATTATTCCTCTTGCAAGGTGTGAACATCACCCTGGAAAAGGTTAAGGTATTCAATGGGCATATTATATACACTTTCTAATACAAATTATTTTCTAAACTAGTTACTTGACAGAAGTATTACCAAGTAGATCGTGGCCTTAATTTTAACACTACTGTTTTCTCTTATTCCTTTTATTGAATATTTCACTAAAATGCTCTTTAGTGGTTTGTTTAATTTTTTAAAGCATCGATTAGGGTTATTCTAGACATTCTTTCATCATCACATAGATGACCCTTGTGAATGAGTTGTGGGATACCTTTGAGAAGGCAGTTCGTTAGAATTTTCAATGGGATTAAGCGATCTGAAAATCACAGTTCCTAAATCTTGGATCGGAGTCTATGCACAAAGACTACACTGTTACATTTCATGAAATAGTCTGATGGAAAAAAAACTGTCTTTGGGAAGTTGTTGCTCTTCAGGACAGATTTTTCTATGTGTGTTTCTACCTGCAGCTATAACTTTTCTTGGCAGCTACTTTTGAGTACCACTGTTAATTTATCTGCAGAAATTGCAGATGAATTTTACTGTTTAAAATAACATCAGGAATTTGGTATGGGATTTTTTTTTTAATCAACATCATCAGTTAAATCATCTTGAATGTTATTGTGACTAATTAGTTAACCAGCAATAATAGTTACAGTTCTCAGCTAGAGAGCCTAAACTGAGACTGATGTAAATTACAGAATATGCCTTCCTGCAAGTAACAAAGGTGATTTGGTTTAGAATACATGCATGCAAAATCTGTGAATGAGGATAGGGTATAACAGTATTAAGATACATGAGTCTGTAGTCTTACAGTTGACACTGTGGTAGAGTTCACAACTAATAATTTGTGCTGAAATATTGCAATTTAGAGGCAGATGGAATCAAATACAAATTTCTCTTAATTCCAAACTGTTCTCTGTGTGTGCATACACGCTCATGTGCACACACATTTTTAAAAAGTTGCTATCTAATTTTGCCACTCCCCATTACCACAGGTCTGTGTCCTCATCCTGAAGCTGATATTGCAAATGGGTTTTGGGCATAGACATCAGAGACAGACATGCTAGTTTGATAAGAAGCCACAAAGCAAAGTTATTTTATAGAAGCATTTGTATCTTTTGCCGCTTAATTTTCAGTAGTCCCAGCATGTCCAGCCCACTGGATTGAAAGCAGAAGTACTGTGAAAAATCCAACAAAGTGATCATTTCATAGGTCAAGACTTTTCTTGGCTAACAGTTGTTTTTGATGGTGAATCTCAGAAACGTTATTCACACATCTCAGTAAGATGAAGTATATAATTCAGAGTTTTGTGAATTCTGGTAAACAGAATCATGTCTGGCCAGTGTGTGTATGATTATATTATCAAGAAAGGCGAGGGAGCTAGGAGAAGTGGTCTTGGTTTTTCTCTTATCTTTGAAGTGCTGTACGAGCAGAGTGGTCAGCACTCAAGTTGCCTTTTTTCATCAAGTAGTCCAAATGCAATGAAGTGTTTACAGGTGCAAGTCTTAAAGATGTTTGGGGTTTTTTCCTATCATGATGCAGTTTGAGTTTTCAGGTAAGATGGAAACTACAAGTCCTGGCTCGAAGTGGTTTATCCTGGGAAGATGATCCTAATCAGATTATATAAATTTGAACAAATTTATCTTAGGGAAAAAGATTTTTGTTAAAATATTTGGTTTAAGCATTATGGTTGATGTTACTGCAAATACTTTGTTGTTGTGGGTAATCAAATAATGTATGATTTGCAATTCAGCAAAGTACTCTCAGACTTCACAGATGATAACATTTCACTTCCAAATGGACCAATATGAATTTGTTAGGATGAATGATGTGTTGTTCTAGTTGCGAATATGGAATGAAAGGAAAACATATCTAAGGAAAAAAGATTTTCTTTGCTTGAGCCAAAAATAGGTACCTATTGAGCATTCATCATTCCCAGGGAAAAAAATGACAATATTGTGTTTATGTAATCATATATTGTAATAAGCACTTGTTACATGATAGATTTTCTTAGGGAACTCTCAATTTTTACCAAGTTTATGATCATTGAAAAGATGATACAGACACCTCAATAACTGAGTTAGTGAGATTAGGAGTTAATTTAGTTTGTAAATAATGTAGTAAATTATAAGTTAAACATTTAACTGTTGTGGGTTCAGCTATTCTTATATTTTTCCCACCAACTGGATGTCAAACTTTTGTCTCTCTTCCATTGCACTTCCCCAAATCTTTGTATCCCCCAAAAATTAAGACATGGAGGGAGAAAGTGGGCTGGAACTAATTTAATGGCTGAGCAACCTCACAGTAGAGAAACAGCCGGAGCCTAATAGGGGTCTTTGTCTGCATTTCCACCCTGGCTGGTAACGTGCCAGTCAAAAGTCAAGCAGGAGAAACAGGTGGAAACTATTAGACCTGTCATAAAGTTTGAAAAATTGATTCTGGAGGCTAAGTGAATAGATTGAACTTGACAGTGTTGTCCTAAAGATTCTAAGGGAAAATTCTGTAGTTTAATTTGGGATCCCTTGATTGTTCATTAGCTCTCCAGATGGCAAGTCTTGGCAGTTTGTATTATCACTGGCATACATTTATGCATCCTAAGGTAATGCATGAAGTGCCAATTCACCTGTGGGTACATAAAATTAAATGGCATTAGTCTAATTGTAAAATAAAGATTTGTTTACATGTCATATAGTTTTAAATGGTCAATATTGGTTTTATAATTTAAAATGAAAAGCTTTATTTGGCTCATTTGAGCCTATTTTTAAAAGGATTTCCATTTTTATTTCTTAAACTAAAATATAAAATTACTAAAATGAAGATTAGAAGCTCCCTCCTTTTTTCCTCTAAAAGGAAATTATTTCTGTAAATTTAATTTCAGAAACATTGTCTTCAGAGAGATTTATCTTAATGCCACCTGAACAAGTTAACCTTGTTAAGCAGTTCCACTTTTTCTGTCTCCTCTCTTCAAAGCATGGTGGAGATTGTATGATTTAAGATGAAGCTATTACTTTTGAAGATTCATTTGGTGTAGTGATGTAAGTGTTACACTGTAGAGGCATACTAGACTCAAAATACTTTAAATTGATAAAGAGATATTTCTAGCACACTCTAATTGGCTGGAATGGTTTCATAAGCATTTAATGAAAAAATTAAATCAATTAGATATACATTTCAGTTGTACTGTGTATAAGCATCTTATATCCAGACAGAAGATTTCACGTATACATGATTAAGCCAGCATGTGATATATTCTATATGAAGGGCATTGTGGTTCCTTTTTGCACCATATGTTAAGAAGCACAAAATGCTGCTGTTAAGAAGAGTTTGATATAAAAATGGCGAATTTTCGTGGAGGTGAAATGTGGCATGAAGTTGCTTTTGTATGGTTGTGTAGGCTATTCAGCTTAGAATAATGAATTTCCAAACCGTTAAAAGCTTTGGAAACGAAAATTCTTTTACATCACTTGTGCCCTTTTAGTTTTTCTTCATGCTTTTCTAGATTCATATTGTTGACTTTTAAAAAATTGTACTACAGCTTTAATTTTGGAAATTGACCTTTAGGACTCATTTTACTTTAAAGCTCTTGGATTTGTTGTGTTCAAGTACGTGTGTTGCTAGGAGTCAGCTCAAAGTAAGAGTAGCATATAGTTTAAGGAGATTGAAATGGCACTTTGGAGGCACAAGCGAACAAGTTGAGATTGACCAACTGTATTTTTCACTTAGTGATTATTTTTTTATTTCAAACCCTTGTTATGTCTTACTTTAAACACAGTGGCCTCAAGTTTAGTCATGCCATGCACCTTGTCAGTCTCTCTTCTCTGTTTAAACCATATTTTTTAAAAACCTAATTAGAATCAGGTAAGTGAGTTGAAATGTGCTTTGAAGATAGAAAGTCGGCATTTACATAGCTTTTGCAAATATATGCCATACAGTCCCAGTGCTTCTTTTCATCCCATCGACCCATATACCTGTTTGAAAACCTCCCCTCTCAGATACTTGCCTTGGAATTCCACTGAGACTGTAAATACAAGCCTCAACTATTTTTCTTACACCTATTGACTCCACTTGATAGACATTTTCTTAAAAGCTATGAAAACTGTTTACTACTTACAATATTGTTTTAGCCAGCCATGTATCTAATAGTCTAGGCACAGGTGGGTGGGGGAAGCTCTTTTTCTGTATAGTCAAAACCAGCTGCAAGCTGTGTCACAGACAGTGTGGTTTTCTCTCTTGAAGATGTACAGATTGTTGGAATACAGGGTCTTCAAAGAGTAATCTTTGTCTTTCAGCATGGTGAGACTGGCCTGCTACATTAATAGTCTGCTATGAAGGAATGTTTCATTCCTAACATTAACAGTTTGTAAAAATTAACCCCTACATCCTTATCCCTCAAGAAAGCTTGTTGGAGAGCTTGAAAATACCGTGTTGGGTGGGAAGGATGCTTTTCTCTCAGGAAATACTCCTTGCTGTTGTATGTTTCAAAAAAGTGTGCTGATAAATTGGTCAGTTGCATTGAAATGGTGTATGTATTTTATATATAACCTTTTTTACAGATAGATAATTAAAAATATATCTGTTTGGATAACAAGTACTCTATTTGTGCAGAGCGCAGTTACAGCAGTTCATATTGCTTTTGAAAACTTAAAACCCTTGGTTTTGTTTGTTAAACTCTAGTGTGGGGTAGGAATGCTTTGCTTGATGACTGTCTAGCCTAAAAACTGGTTAGATACTAGTGATGATAGACCTGGTCTTTGAGGAATTTTATGCTTTTAATCTACATACCTGTCATTTAACTTAGCCTTGATATAGTACCATCCTCCTTTGTTATTTACATACTTGGGATTACTAAAGTTTAAACTTCCATTTTCTTTATAGGGTTGAAGGGCGTTTTATTCTCAAAAGAAGAAAGCTAGTGTGTTGGAATAGCTGCTTCTGTGCTTGTTTTCCTCAAGGGTTTGGTGTTTTTAAAATTTATTATTTTGTGCCTTTCGTTGGTGATAAAGATTATCTCAAATAACAGAACGTGTTTGCTTCCCTTAAATCAAATCAAATTAATTTCAACAGTAATTTTTGCTAATTTAGTTTTAAACGTATAGTTTTTCATCCTTTATTCTTCCATTCACTTCTTGGCAGTGTTTTGCATCATCTGGTGTTAGAGAAAGCTGTCCTTTAGCCTCATAACAAAAGATCATGCAGGAATTTTTTGGAATACAGCCAAGAGTCTGTTCCATTCCTCGCCTGTAGAAAGGGAAGAATTCGGAAGTTTTTGGCATTGATTTGGTTCTGTGCCATTCCCAGAGTCTTCTCTGCAATACCATTCTTCATTACATGCTCGCTGAAAGATTGCTGTATTAGGATTTGTCATCTCCTTTGCGTCAATTTTCCGTGCCTGCCTTTCCACCTGTTGTGAACAGTTCTTGAGGGCACTAAACAATTAGGTCCCTATTTTCCTGTCACGCACCTTGTGTGTCTGATTTTTCATGGAATTGGAGGCAAAATATGTTCCTCTTTATATATTTCTTTTTTTGTTACGTAAAATTAGTGGGCCCCCCACTTGCATGGTTTCTATCAGTGCAAGGGGGGGAATTTTGGCATTCCCAAAGGGGATTGAGTCATTAAAAAAAAAAAAGGATACCCGTTTTGCAAAGCAATTAACCCACATTGAACTCTCATACTATATTGTATTACCCTGCTGCTGGAAGTTCCTGAACAATTCGCATTGTCGTATGACACATGTAGCTTCGGAGCACCCATCGTTCATTAAATACAAGAGGAAACCCTATAAGGCTGCACAGTGAAAACAAGAGCTACAGAATGGCAGTGAGGGTTTTCAGTAACATTTGGCTGTTTCGCTTTACCACGGTGCTGTTTTCATGCACACATTTTAAAACAGACTTTTCCTATTTAGATGAAGAAATTGAATGCTGAGGTTATAAATCATTACCTTTTTTTTTTAAGGGGATTAACTTGAAAAAGTATATATGTAGTAGAATATGATAGGTTATATAATAGATTGTTACATATATAATATTAATTGTAACATACTGCGTGTATATTATTGCTCTTTCTTTACGAACTCTTTGAGTGTCAATTCTGCTTTTGAATTTTATTTAGTAAAAAGAAATGTTACTTAAGTTTAAACTACCCAGAATCACTTAGGGATTAGTGTTTGCACTTCATTGTGAAAGGAGATTTTCATGCTTTTTCAATCACCTTTTTGTAGCATATTGCTAAATGTAACAGCGTCAGTTCTGTAGCGTCAGTGCAAACACATCAGGGCTATCCTTGGTGGTCATCAACAATTTACTGCCATCAGATCAGAATATAGCCTTTAATTAAGTCATGTGCTTAAAATAATTAGTCAGTAAACTCAAAGACAGGCATAAGTCAGTGTAGGACATGACCCATTGACTTAACAAGGGGAAGGTAAGGCATGACATGACTAGATGTGCTAATAATGTGGTCAGATGAACCAACCTCCCTGCCTCCCTGATTAACCTTGTTGAGTGTCTCAGAGCTTGAACAAGTCCTGGATCTGCATTTCTCCACCATACCTTTTTGTTGTGATTGTTATGATCCTCAAACTGGTAAAATCCTCAAACTGGAAAGAATGAATTGAAGATGTGGTGTTCACATAAAACAGTAGTTAGGTATCTAAGTGTCTTGATAATGGTTCGATTGATGGGTTGCCTACATTATGTGTGGCTGAGGAAGTCCTAGTGTAGGAACTAGTAAAGAATCCACTTGGCTGGCACTGTGTGGGTTTCTTACACTTGAACTGTGAAGGAGATGTGCTGCAAATACTGAGCAGATGTGTGTTCCAAATAGATTCCCTATTTTTTCAGAAAATTTGAATTCTGTAGAAGTAGAGCCTGGTATTTGTTGCTTTGGCAGCTCCTCTGGCCATTACATGATGCATAGCGCCTACCTTAGGCTTGGAGTTAATGCCCACAGAGTAATTTTTCATCTTGTTTTAGGAAGCTAACAAGGAAGCATCACTGCTGTCAGCCATGAAGATAAACATTCTGTGTGCTAGATTTTGCCTTAACTATTTTTATTTCTAACTACAGTAAAGATCTGAATGCTGAGCTACAGCTAAGTGCGGTTGCACAAAGCCTGAATTATTCTCTGGAGCAGCCAGTTTCTCATTCTGACTAGAGTTATGAAGAGCATAATCAGATTTCTTAGAAACTCAGTTAGATCATGTCTTTCAGTTTACATTTTGCACATCTCCATCTCTTTTCCTCTGTTATGAAAAAAAAATGAAAAAATAGGTTGGATTTACAATAGTGTGGGAGCTAAGGAAGGAGCTAAGAAACTGTTTAAGGAAGTTCCAACAGCACCTGTTCTGGCAGCATTAAGAACAAACAAAAAAATCAGTGTATTTATTCTTATGCTGCTGGTCAGAAGATACTGATTTAATTTCAGAATAATTCCCTAATTGTTTCCAGGGCCAAACACTTTCAAAGCTTGTGTGATTTCTACCTTTAGGCAGTAAACTAAGAAAATCCCACAGAATCTGAATTCTTGACTTAAATCCCACTGGCCTAATTTATTTTCACTTATAGTCCCAGTTAAAATATTTTAAGAATCTGTTTGTATTCAAACGAAGGCTTGCATTTATCACACCTCATATCATTTAGCCTAAAATGTCATGGCCTCTAGAATGGTGTGTTTAAAAAAAAAAGAAAAGAAAAAGAAAAAAAACGAGGTTCCCCCACTGTGGTTTTGTGATCCCCAGGTTTGCTATAAAATGCTGTACCTCATGTTGCTTTCAAAAGAATTTACTGGCATTGTTCTGGTTGCTTAGCTGTTAAATGTGGATGAACTTCAAGGTTTTTTTTGGTAAACTTTAACTGGCACTATTTTTACTGATGATATTACCTTCCATTAAAAAAAAGGGTATTTTATAAGATTTCTTGCAAACAGAAAGCTTTCTGGCATCTTACACTAAGCCGTTGAGGAATACAACTGTAAATTGCTGTACAGACAATTTTCATTTGATTTATGTTTGAATGGATCATCATCCTGTCCATCCAGTCACAGAGGAAGGTGTAGAGGCATACTGAAGAGAAAACAAGAGGAGAAAAAACCTAGAGAGTTGGAAGCTCAGACATAGGAAAGAGGAAATAAAATCATGGCTTTCAACGGAAAGAAATCTTGTGTATTTGTGGAATATTTCTTTAGCAAATATTTAAGCTTGAGGTAAAGTAAGTGAGATAGAAGAAGATTGCAGTAATTGGGGAAGAATCTATGCATTTTCAGAGTGCTTAGCAAACCCATTACTGATCAAAAGCCCAGTACTCCCTTGTTCAAATGGTGAATTTACTGAAAGCGAATTTACATAGTGCTTGGGTTTGATTCCTTCTGAAGTCATAAAGGCTGATAATACCACCACATGCTTAAGTGGAGTTTCCATTTCTTTTTTTTCTTTTTAAAATTTTTTTCTAACTGGGGAGCATGAGGAAAGCAAAGCACTTTACTTTGTTGAGACTAAGTAATAATTTTGCTTACAGTCATAACTGAATCTGCAAGTTATGATGTTCTGCTTTGCTTGCTTATTTTCAGTCATCCTTTTAATCTTTCCTACCTTCATAATGATTTTTTGATACCTAATCAGAATCCCACGTATTGCTAATATTTCATGCTTTTCTAAATATGTCTTACAATATATTACGTTGTGCTTTTTGGATATCATGTAATTCATTAAATCGCATGTTACGTGACAGCAGAAAAGCTTCAGAGTTCAATCCATCTGACCGTAATGCTTTCCATCCATTGATTTACTATCTTTATTCACATCCTTGGTTAGGCAGTTAAAATTTCAAAATGGAATTTCATTCACCCATTTCTAAGCCCCTAAAACTTATTGGAAGACTTAGTGAAAGAGAACAGCATCTTACACTGCTGCATCGTCTTTCAGCTAAAATACTTCACCCACAGGATGAGTTGTTTTGTTTAAACATAAGACTTGTTTTTTCTCATATGTCAAAGGGAAAAACTAATTTAATCTTGCAAACAAGTTGCTACAGATCCAGCTTCCTTTTGAGGGTGTGTATTGTGCAATATGTCCATTGTACCAGGACAGATTGACAAACACTGGAGGAATGACATGTGGATAATGCTTTAGTGGCTAAGATACTATTTCACTCTTCACTGAAAGACTGGATGCTCTCAGAACAAATAGGAGTCTGATTCGCTGGTGTAAATGCAGGTGTGAGGGGTATTAGAAAGACTTAGAAGCCATTCTTGATCTGTTTATTGTTGCCATTGGATATAGCATTGTGATGAAGTATTCTTCTTGTACCAAGAACCATTTTCTTTCCTTGTTGAATACAGACTCTCATACTAGCACTAGGAGAATTTTTTTCTTAGTTTCTTAGGGGGGTTATCAACCTTTTTCCTTCTGTAAGCTGTTTGAGCTTCTGAAACAGGAGTTCTATCATGATTGTACATTTATGAAGTAATACAGAAGAATGCTTATATGATCTCAGTAAGCTATCTGTCAGGCTTCTCTGAAATAAGAAAGTAGTTTCAAATACTGTCCACAGGTGCAGAGAAAAAAAAAGTTATTTTACAGCTTTTAAGTTTCAGGACTGGATATTAGATAAAGAGTTCTCACTCAGGCCTTGATTTATTAAAAAAAGGTAACATGTACACTTTAAATGAAGTATGGTACCAGATGTGAGATATTAAAGAAATTGCTGGTGGCCACCTGCTGTACTGCACTTTAAAACCTTGTGTGGTAGTTGATGTCATGTAGAATTCATGTGATAAAGAATAATTTTAATGTTAGTAGACCATGTCAGGTTAGCAAAGATTGATGCTTGTGCAGTGTTTAATATTTTCCATCACAGTTGATCCATCCTTTTGAAAAAAGAAAAGTGAATTAATCACCTTGGGCAAGGTTTTCGAAAAGCAGCTGTGAGTGGCTTGGGCAGTTCTTGTGGTAGCCAGGCCCCACAGAATTTTTAATTGGAAGGTGTTTGAGAGTCAATAGAGCATCCTTACTCCAGTTTATTTGCCTATTGTTTTGTACTGTGTTAGCATTGGTATTCTGCTACAATTTGGCTGTTACAGTTACATGGGGTTTTGGAACTAAGTGCAGGTTTCTTCTTCTGAGGCATGTTTTCTCTATCAGAATACTGACAATGTGCTGACAGAAAAAATAAGGTGGAAGATGCCCTTGCACATGGCAGTACCAGCCTCGAGTAGGACAGAATCCTTCTCCCAAAAGGCTTCTTGCTCTTAAGAAGCAATGGCAGTTAGAGATTCTTGCCATAGCCAGTTGAAAGGCCTGCTGCATGGAAATAGTCAACATAGAAAACTGCATTCAGGCACGGAATATCACCTTTGCAATGGATTTAACTGACCATGCTAATCTTGTCCCTAGGAATTGAAGTTTGTTTGATTAACTCAGATTACCAGAGAGCCCTGTGCTGTAGCCACAGAGCTGGAAATTCATTACAGACTGTATTACCATAGGTATTTCACTGCATGCCACGTTACTGAGGGGTTTTTTAACCCTTCTCATGGAACAAGATGGGGAAGGCCAAATGCGGCCTTCACAGAACCATAAATGGCAATATAAAATTATCTTAATTTAATCTAGTAACTTCCTCAGTAGCTGTAATTTAGGTATGCAAAAAATATTAAAGTCTTTATTTTTTAGGGGTTTTGTTTGATTTTGTGTTTAAGTTATAACTTACAATTTAATTCATACCAATTATTAAAGCTCAACATCACATAACCTGTCTTTTTGTTTAAAAGTACCTTAATGTTAAAATAATTCTGATAGTTGCTGTCTGATAAGTTAAAAAAACAAAAGAAGAAATAAATCTTTAGTCAGGAGCTCTGAACTCAGAATTGGTATATGCTGGGAAAAAACCTTGTTTGGGTAAACAGTATTGAATTTTGCTTTTCCTATGCTTTGTTATCTTAAAACTTCATTGGTCTGATTTAAATCCTGTATTTCTGAACCTGGTTTGGATCAAGTTGTAGTGATTAAATACTTTGAATAGAGTGAGTAATATTCTAAATCTCCCTGTGCCTTGTTCTTGTGTCTGCTGACTTGAAATGTGTAAATTACACATTTCCAGTGTTTGTCCTCAGGCATGCTGCCTTCTCTTTGTTATTTTTCATCTGCTTGTTGTTCCTAAAATCTGTTACGACCTTTTACACTAGAGAATGGATTCAGACTTCTGTTTTCACTGTATGACTAAACGCTAGTGTCCAGTATGAAATTCAGCACCTTCTCCTTAACATAAGCAGTTCAAAAAAGGTAAAAACCAAAAGGAAGGAATGAACTAATATAACTCAACTCTTTTCAGCTACAGATTGCAGAAATAACAATTTTG
This sequence comes from Laterallus jamaicensis coturniculus, assembly GCA_022605575.1. NCBI lineage: Eukaryota > Metazoa > Chordata > Aves > Gruiformes > Rallidae > Laterallus > Laterallus jamaicensis. Next base: position 5,191,790 of record JAKCOX010000009.1, read on the forward strand.
TTCCTAGTATTTTATGCAGGAGTAGACAAAAAGAGATAGACATAAATGCCTTTTGGGAACATCTGCAAGAAGTGTGTACTTAATTGTATACTTAATGCTAATTGATACTGTTTTGTAAAACTCACCAGACTATTCAACCCAGAATTCTATGGAAGCCAGCTAGTAAACGAACAGAGAAACCATTTGCTCTGAAGACTTTTGATACAAGACAGATTTTTTTTTGGAGGAGGATGGAAAGAAAAGGGAAGAATAAGTGAACTTGGAGTAAAGTTGAAGCTTTTTTTTTTTTCTTGTTATGAAGTCCAGGTTGATCGATAAGTAGGTCCTGTTACACGTTGACTATAACATAGTTCAGTCTGGGAGAATGTCTGCTGGTCATCATTAGCTCCTTCCTAAGGGTATGTTGCTGCTCCAGACTCTTCTGGCCTTTATGTCGACATGACATGGACATAGAAAGCATGGTAGGCATTGTTGGGAATGCAGGTAATCGAGACATCAGGATTCTACCCAATAACCTGTTTTTCATCTAATGCACTGTTTGGTGGCCTCAGCATTCTGTGGTCATCTGAACAGATAATACTTAATCACTGACAAGTTATTTCTCTAGTAACTTGGGAACAACTGGGCAGAAACTGTAGTCCTTTACCTGTGAAGGAGCAATAAATGTTCTTTAGTTGGCTGGAGCTGTAATACAGGGTGTTTGTGACAACAGGATCCTATTGGTTTAGAGGGAAAATGGTGATTCGCTGTGAGGCATTAACTTAATAATCTGGTGTGGCAACAGGAGAGGTTAAGAAGGGCCAAAATGGTCTATTTTGATGTTTTGCCAAGTTAAGCAGTGAAATACTGTGAACATGAACCAAGTGGAATGGAATGCTTTCTACTTGGATTTGAAACCAGAAATCTCCGAGTGAGTGATAATTCATAAGTGGTAGAGTGTAACAGTAGATAAGTAGATAAGTACCCTTCTTGCCCTGCTTCCTCTCCCACTGAGGAAAAACTGCTGAGCAAAATCTGAAGTGCTGAGGTGTTTATTTTAACACTGGGAAACACTTATTACTTTAAATATTTCCCCGCTTGTATATCATATCTATTATACCAGATGTGCCACATACAAATTAGACATGGCTCATAAAGTATGGTAACCCTAGATTTTTAAAGATTTTAGATGTAAATTTTCCTTTTATTTAACTGTTCACTCACTCATGTCAGGGAGGCTATCTGGTGATGGAGGGCTATAGCTTTTTAATTAAAATCCTCAGCAGAATTCTTCCTTTAAACACATACTTACTCAGTTTTAAAAAAAAAAAGGAAAAAAGAAAGGTTTTAGATGCAATTCAAACACAAAATCTAGAACTGGAGGTTGCATTTACTGGGTGCAGATTGAGGTTCGTAACTGCTTGGCTATGCCTGCAGCTGCATTTATTTAGTACCTGGCAAAACCTTCTTGGAAATAGGGAAGGGTTTTTGTACGCTGGTTTTAACTATATAGTGAAAGCCTAAGTTAAATTCAGCTTACAAAGTACTGGATCAGAGGTGAGTAAAATATAAAAAATAACCTCAAGTGTCAAACTGTTCTATAATTTCTTTTCGCTTTTCCTTGTACATTGAGGTGATTCAGATACACACTTGATGTGTGTGTTTATCTTGTACTCCCTGTCTAATGGATGCTGGCATTGGAGGCTTCACATATTTGGCTGAAGAGAAAGTTGTACAACAGTGCCTCAGGCACCCAGCTCTGGACTTCTCAGAAGAGACGTTGGGCTGGCTTGTAGGCTATAGCCTGTGGGACTGCTCACCCATTCTAGCCTTGGATGTGGAGCCAGCTGGGAGCCACATCCGATATGATGCTAGGTGGCAGGAATGAGCAACTCTTTAGTAAATTACTTGGGTTTTCTCCTGTATTTAACAGAATTGTTAAACACCAAATTCCAAAAACTCAGGTTGGGAATGTCTTTAGAAACTTCAACCATGTAACTATTAATAAAGTGAAATGGTGATGGTTGTTTATTACTAATCATCCTTTAATTTAAAAACCTCCAAACCCATGAGTTTTGATTGTTTTGTTTTCAATCTGTCATATATTTAGATTTTTCTACGTGTCTTTTTTTATTGTGTGATATTAATATCATCAAGGGAACAAGCTGTAAGGCAGAAGTATTTGACTAGTCTGTGTTTTCAGTTTTATGTGTTGTAGTAAATCTGAGGTGCTTCGTTCTGGTTTTCAGGTTTCAAAATACTTTAACCATCTCTCCCTCTTATGCAGTGGCTCATACCCACCTCATTATAAGAAGGGTAGGAACATGATCCCTAGATGTGGTTTTTCCTAAGTAGGTGATTATTGGTGTGTATGCCATTTGGGCGTAGATTTCTGCACTGGGCCATATTACATACTGTATTAGCTCTTCCTAGCATTAGTCACATTTACATGTAGAGCATTTTTTCTGTGTGAACACATTCTGGAGGGTGGTTTTGAAACACTGGTATTTGTGTTACTAGGCATATGTGTGGTATCTGCTTTATATGCCAGTAATCTCAGTTGGATTTGGTTTTAGAACATGTGAGCTACTTTTATTTCCACTCTGATTTTACCTACGTCTGTTTTAAAGCACCAGCTGTGTGGCAGATGCTCACATTAGGGTTTTGTGTTTCAAGCAGAATCAAGAAAATCTTAGGATACCTTATTTGCTTCTACTACAAATTTTTCTCCTTCAGGTTCAGCCAAGCCATAACTGTGAGTGTGTAACTGTTTCAGTCTTTTGTCAAAAGACAAAGAAAAGAACCTGTTTCCCTCCTCAAATTTATTGTCTTCTCTGTACTGCTTATCTTCTGCCAGACCATAATTGGTGGAGTGGAAAAGAAGTTATCTTCTGCTTGTTCGTATCTGTCAACCCAAAACTTTTTCACTACTTGCAAGAAATGATGTTTATACTTTGGTTTGTTTCCCACTACATCCATGTCCTTAGTTCTTTTGATCATCCAGTACTCCAGTCTACTGTTTGTCAGTCTTACACAGCTTGTGTAAGGAAATGGTACGAGTGACTTGATGCTCTAACAGATTATCCTGTCCTTCTTGGAGAGCAGCTTCTTTTTTTGGTGAGTGTGTATTTCTTTCTTTCTGAAATTAGAATCTCCTTGCCTTCCCCCAACCCTTCTAACTGCATACCATAATTTAAAGCCTGCTTTTTAAGGTTATACAACAGTTCTGTGTGGAAGTGGACTCCTAAATTAAGGTCAGAAATTGTACTGGCAATAAAGCACTTGGTTTAATGTTTTCTCTGCAGTATTCTTCCTGCTGCTTCAAGACTTGATTTGCTCATATTTGTACTTGCATGTGGAATCACACAACCTTTTCTCAAGACTGTATGTGGTTTTAAGGACACTTACAAAGTAGAACTTGGTACAGGAGTGGGTCTTAACTTTACCTGTCATAATTGTGCCATTTTTCAACTCTTTTTTTAATCAGCAGTTGTTTTTAGCAGGGTCTAAATATACAAGGGAAGAGCACAGGCTCTAACTGAAGGTATAATTGGACCTTCCTTAATGTAGGAATTGAATAGTCCTCCTTGGATTTTCTAGAGTAATTTCTTCTTCCTTCTTCATATGCTTCATAATTTTACTTCCAAAGCAAAGAGCACCATCCCTCAAAAATATAGTGTCTACAAACTGAAAAGAAATATATTTAAACAAATAGACCTTGTAGATTTGGTTTACAATGTACTTGTGTATACCTAAGCATAAGAAATGTATTTGCATTTGTGAGCTCTAATATAAGCATGGACTTATATTCTTCTTCTGGCAGGACGCATGTACCTACTTGTAGTCTTTTATACGACAAAATTTAATCTTCTAAAGTATTTTTGTGATGTTTTAAGGTATCCCTGTCATACATTTTTATGAATAAGTTCGTAAAACATTTGTACTCTGACTTCTTTATGCTTGGGATTTGAGTAGGTTTAGTCCTGTTCTGGAAACCAGCTAGAATACTTTTCAAGGCTCTTCCCCACCCCTTTTTAAAATGTGATTATTGTGCAGTGTGTTTTCAGGGACACATTGCAATGTATTTAAGAAAAACCTGATTTGTTCCTCATTCTTTTGTTCTCATAGATCCATGCATCTTTGGTTTATGAGGTTTATGATAGAATCACAGAACTGTAGGGGTTGGAAGGGATCTCAAGAGATCAGTGGGTCCAACCCCCCTGCCAAAGCAGGCTCCCTAGCTCAAATAGGCTCAAATTGAAAAAAATTGGCGGCAGATCTTTCTTATTGTGTTGAGAGAACATAATTCAGGGAATTACTAAAATAACATTATTTCAACATTTAGGAGGAGGATTGGAATTGTTAGGTTTCTTTTCTTTCTTTTTTTTTTTTTTTGCTAATTTTGAAATAGAAAAGAAATTTGCCTCTGATTCAAAGCGCTATCAGTGGAGTTGCCTTCTCTCTGGGAGATTTTATAGCTGTGTGCATATTATAGGATGTTAAAAAAAATTGCAAAATAAGCCAGAGCCTAAATGGGGGGAAGTAATTACTAGCATTGTATCATATCAGAGAGAATAAAAGGTAGAAAGCCAAAGGTATATCCTTTTATATTTGAATGTAATGGTCAGCAAACATCTTTCTAAATTGCATTAATGTTGAATAGGAATGCCGTAACAGATGCCGTCCCCATGGAAACCAAAAGTTTTTGTGAATGTGAAGGGAAGAGCTCTGCTAAGGATGGTGACAAATGGATTATGTTCATTTTTTCATTTCATGTCTTAATAGGACACAGTATGATGTGTACTTTAGAGACCTACACCAATGTGGATTCTACAAAATAGCACACAGCAGATGCAAACCAGTTAATTTAATTTTTTTTTTTAAACTTTGTAATGTAGATTTCTAATAGCTGCACTTAAGTGACTACAAAAGGATAGTGGCACTGTTGATATAAATTAAATACCTGTCACACACAACAGAGGCATGAGCAAGAAGAAAGCCTTGGAAGCTCAGCTTGGAATGCAAATTGCAGCCTTTGAGCCACTCCCCACATAACTGAAGTGGGTTTTCTGGTAACAGGTTCTAATTGAATTCCACAGTGGTGCCACAGAAAACTGCTGCTGCTGGGACTGTTTCTGCAGTCCTTCTGCATGGCTTTGCAAGCTGTAAATGAAGCTTTGTCAAAGTATACTCCTACATGTGTCTCTGGTCATTCCAAAGGTCTGTTTAAATGCAGAACATTGGTAGGTCCCCTTTCATCACCTTTAAAATTCTGGCCAGAAATTATCCCACTCAATCCCATGTGCGTCAAGTCAGGCAAGACACCACCTTGAACATACTGCTGAGGGAAAGGATAACAGGTCTTCCAGGAAAATCTCTGGGTATTGTGAAATGCTGCCTGGAATTTGTATACCTTGTCACAGTATCCCCTGAAATGTGCCCAGATAGCTATGATGCCTAAAATTAGGAATGTAGTTGGCGGCTACTGTTCTTCTGGCAAGTGTAGCTTCTAGCTCAACTCGGATACATCTTGACACACACGCAAAACTGCTGTATAAAATAGATGTCTCTGGAGGCCCAAGTTTCAGAGACTATAGTTTGTAATCTGGTAAGGGTTGCCATTCGTTATGTTTGTATTATAGCTTCTGCCAAGTGCTTATGACAGAATTATGGAAGTATGAAGTGCTTAAACAGAGACCTTGAGAGAGAATTCCTTGGAGGAAACAATATTTCCTTACTGTGGTTAGGTGACTGGATGACTGTAGACCACTATTTCATTTGCACTGTGTCGGGTAAGTGCTGGTTCGTGTGGGTGGTTCGTTGGTTTGTTTTGCTAGGGATGCAGTATTTCCTCTTCAGGCACTACTGCTTCTGATAGATAAATGCAAGGTTGCTGTGTGATGGCTCTTACTCATTCACTGAGTGTGAACACGACGTGTCCAATTTAGGAATGAATGTCACCAGGTGAGGGCCGCCATTTTGAAGTCCTGGCCAGTGAAAAACTGCAGATTGCCAAAGAAACAACCTGTCTGGGAAAATGCTGCTTACTGAACAAGAAAGTTTTTTAGCTCATATACAACCAGTGTGCCTCTCTGGGGAGTACGTATGTAGAATGGACATTGGTGCCGTTACAAATGGGAAAAGCTAATTGTGAGAAATTCAGCTGCCCTAAGGGCAGCCATTTCAAGAGAAGCAATGAACAGCTGGCTGCACTGCCAACTCAGGCCAGCGTAAATAGTTAAAACTGTTTTCCTGATCTTAAAATGTATTTCTGAACTGAAGGTTGTCTTCTGTTGGGAAGATGGTGTGTCGTCCTGCTGATTATTTCCCAATGGAGATCCGTGGGCTGCAATTTCAGGTCAGTTGTTTGAACAGCTAGTCTTTGCATGAGCTTCTGAGAGTGTTTGTGTCCCTGGCTGGGAGTCCAGCTCCCGAGCTACAGAGACTTTTACCTGCTTGTTTTTCGTCAGCCTCAGCAAAAGCAGAATTTTTAGCTGATGAGAGCTCTGGTGTCTTGTTTTCAGATGCATTTGCTTGGGAAACTTGAACTAGAACTTGAACAGATGTGTAACTGAGGTGAGAGTAAAGGACTTTGTGCTCTACAGGGGACAGGAAAATTAGGGACTCTGTGTGTTTTGTATCCGAGGGAAAACCCAATTACTTTCCCCTTTTCTCCAGAATTCACAAATGTCTGTGATTGCTTAAGCATCATGGCTTTAGTTGCCATTTGCATCTCTCACTTTTGTGAGGTGGTGCAAAGGGCTGTGTACAACAAAACAGAATTTGCCTGCCTTACATTAGTTCCAGATAACTCATAGTTGTGGAGTTTTACTTGAGAAGCTGCCCCTCTTGCAACCATGTAATAAGTTGAGGACCAGAGCCATCAAGATGATTTCTTTTACTGGGCTAGAGCCATGTTATTTTAAATAAACTTGAAACAGAGCAAACATGTTATTCCTTTATGTAGACCCTCTATTTTAAAATCTGGTGATTTGATTCATGTTACATGTGTGCTGATGCAAATGATGCCCTGCTGACCTTAGAGGAGTGAAAGGAGAAAAAGAGAGAACTAGAGATTCCAAACACGTGTATAACAGCACAAGAAGATGAAATAAAAATATCCTTGCTCACTTTCCTAGTCAAAATACCAATGTGAGGGACAGAGTAGGTGTACAGTGAAATCAGTCCAGATAAAAAGCTTGTGTAGATGCTTTGAACTAGTTTCAAACCAGTATCTGCAACACTTGTACCTGGATTCCTAACCTGAGTTGGCTTCACTGTTGTGCTTTGCTGCTCTATTTACTGTTTGCAGAAGATACTTGAGCTCACCAGTGGCAGCAAGTGTGGGAATCCCTCATCAATCTCAGTGGCGGCTTTGAGCTTGCTGTGTAGGTGAAGTCTCGGAGTACGGACTGCGTTAGCTGCAGGGGTATGACTTGATTCTAGGAAATTCACATCCCACAAAAGAAATCTAAAATCTCTACCTAGCAATGATACTTAACTGACAACCTGGCCAGTTATGCCAAAGATACCGTTCCTAATTATAAACAGATGCCTTTCTTTCTGTCTTGTCTTTAAACATAGTTTTTCTGAAGTGGAACCTAACAGTACATTAATTTTAACATGAAATGTTCGGGTTGGCCTTTCTAATAACTGAGGGGGATGAAACTGTGCATTTTTGCAGAAACTTCTGCTTGGAGATTGAAAGTAGAAAACAAATCCCAGATTTCACTGGCTTTAGGTTCTGATATAACTTTTAAAATCACGCTTAGGAGTGTAGTTTCAAACCTGCAAAAAATAATAGTAGAATAGCCAAATCCAAAATATGGAAGATTTTAATTTCAGAAAATAGTTGTCTATATACTGTCATATAGGTACTACATGTCTTAAAACAAGAGGTTACATAAATATTTTGAGTTTTTAAAGGTCTGTAGCAGTCTTTTTTAAACCTAACTGTTCTGTCATCCAAATTTGTGTATAATATCTTATTTCAGTAAGTATTAAGTATCTAAATGGCAGAAGTGGGGATTTGTCACATAAGTAGTCATGCTTCTCTCTTGTTTCTTCCTTGGTAAATCCAGCCTTGCCAAGAGACATGGACAGATTATTTTGTGCTATAGAAATTGTTCCAAAACAAACCCTCTCTGTAGTTACATTATCCTTCAATGTAAAGGAACATGTTTGGCTTACATATTGCTGACATCTGCCAAATGTTTCTTTACCAAGTGTTTAGTGTAATTTGCAGTGAGCTGGTGAATACTTAATGGTCTTTGTAGAACTTCATCTTTTATGTCCTCCTTGGCTAAAGCAAATCCTTTCATCATCAGTGTTACCTTTGTGCTGGTTTTTTGCTTGTTAGATGCTTGCATTTTCCACACCCAATTTCTATGGGATTTCTGGGGTTTGATTTGGAAGGTTTGGGGTTGGGTTCATTTCATTTTTTGTTTTTTTTTTTAATTAAGTGGTCCTGCATTATATTCAAATGTAAGTGGTATAATCGTCACGGTTTTCACTTAAATCTTAGAAAAATATAAGGATTTTACCTTCCTTGGCATTCTGTTTTGAGTTCCATAGATGAAGTTGGATCAGTATTGAAATGGCAAATTTAAAATGTTTCTGGAAGTGGTAATGACAGCTTTTCTTCTCTCCCAATGTGTAGGTGCCCCTCATTCTGTTTCCATTAGGAAATGTTATTCCTCTTCCTCTCTTCTGTCTCCTTCCTCGCTTCCCCAGGCAAGAAAAATATCCCCATCCGTTCAGTAGAAGCAGGTTAGGCCACTAAAATTAGCTTTGTGCTGTGAATCCAAACCTTCTTTTAAAGAGTTTGAGGCTGGAGATAAAGTAATTTAAGTCACTAAAGCGTTCCCTTTCTGGTATGAAATTTGCATGGAGTCTCTGGAATTGCCACAATGGGGTTGTGGATTTTTAAAAACAAACAAAAAATTAATTCTATTGCCTACTCAGTCTCAAGTATATAATTAATGACATTCTGTTCAGATTAAAACACAGGCATCAAAAAGCTTAATTTACAGATTAAGAGTGGTAACCTCCAGACTCCTCAGAGCTACAAAATTAAGCTACCCGCTTTCTTTCAAGAAATAAAGAAATCCACAGACCATTTAAACTCTTCTAAACACTAGATGAAGGGAAAATGCCTTGGAAAAAGATTTGTAAGACATTGAAAATATCCTTTCTAGTAAGTCACAGAGAAGATGGATAGGGTGATAAGTTTTTAAAGCAGGCAATATTGGGCCAAGCTGAGTAAAGACAAGTCTTTATTGATGGGAATGTTTTCTGAAAGCTCTGATGTTTGCTTTCAGATTTAGCTGTTGTTTGGACAAGAAGGACTCATATTACTTTTTCAGATCTATATGAGCACAGCTTCAAGGTTGCAGATATAAAGAACTTAGAAATTTTATACTTTCATCTATATTATACTTAATTTATTTGTACTAATTTCAGCTGTGTTTTACTACTGATAGTAGAAGGTGCTGTTTAGCAATTATTTCCTAAGCTGTGTTTGCCATAAAATGTGCAACAAAGTACTTAGAGTGGAATCTTCTTCACATTTGGTGCAAGACAGAAAATTCAGAAGCTTTGAAATGCTGTTTTACTGTAGAATCATTAATTTTCCTGTATCAAGTATAACAGGTAATAATAGACTTGTCAATTAAAATCACTTAGAAATTTTTTTATAAAATAATTTTGCTTTTTAATAGATCAGCACTTGCCATCAAATTTCTGAGCTTGATTACAAGGATACAGATTGTGATTTCAATTGTGACTGACCTTTACATCGCAGCATTTTCCCCCCTCCTCTTCATAGATGTTTCTTCTGTGTTAAAATCTTTAAGGTTTGTGGATTGCAAAGTGTTTTTCTTGTGTATAACCAATACAGTTCCAGGTGGAAAACATGTTCTTGGGACTGTAACTGCATTGGTTCAACTGCAGGGTGCTACTCACAATAGGGCCCTTTTCACGGAACATCCCTCTCTTACAGATCTGACTTGCTGCAAAGTCACATGCTTAGTTCAAGCTGTAAATCAAGATAAGAAGTTCACTGGGTGTTCTATCAATAAAAGAACCAATCTTGGAAACTCCTGTGCAAGTTAGTGTTCCTGAATTTTGGAGTACTAATTGCTAACTAATTGATGGGAACATTGTAGACACATGCTGTTGTTGCGGGACTGTGGTCAGAGGGTTCTATCTTGTGCAGTGTGTCAGAAAACAGTGGTACTGGGCTGTTCCAGTCTGAGGGGGACTGGTGAAGAGTATTTCTGACCAATAGCGTGGGTTAGACCTACCGAACATCGGTGTTCGTGTTCTGATGCTTAAAGGGGCTCCGGATTCCAGTTGTGAAGAACAATTTATTTGCATATCGTAACTGTGCATTATGATCCAATCTCATTTGTCTTTGGTCCAACAAATGAAGATTTCCAAATGAGATTCATAACTGGTGCTTAAAAGTGAAATCAATCATTTCTATATAATTGCCCAATTTATAACCTTCCCTTTACCTTGTGCTTCACCTTGTAGAACCATGGCAGTGTGCTGTAGGTAGAGAGGAAAAAGAGGAAGGAAAATGGGTTATTTGGTGAAGCATAGGGCATGCGATTGTTGTTTGTTGTTGTATGAAATCACAATCAAAATTGACACAAGTTGCTATTAAACTCTATTTCCTGTGTTAAAAAAAGTCAGTATTAGCTAAAAAGAAACCTGCAGCAGTAGATTTGCACATAGACCTTAATGAGCCCAATTGACCTTCTGTGCTGTATTTACAATTGCCTTAAAATTGTAAGCAGATGTTTGAAAAACTTTTGTTAATAGGTCCCTAACATCTGTTTCACCAATGATATTGCCCACCAAAGCAGTTGTAATTAGTAGAGCACCTAGTGCATGCATCTTTTTCTTATTGGTGCAGATGATCATATTTCTCCCACGAGTATTAAAGTAAAATCTTATTGGCACTTTTGTTTTAATAAAGTCTACAACATTTCTTTTGTAAAGAGTAAAGTTTTTCCACCAAATGCAGAGCAATGTGATAGTTTTTCCCTGTGAAGTCTTAAAAAAGGCAGTACAGTACTGATACATCCACTAACACTAGACAAAATGCAATGACTGATGAAGAAAAAAAAATGAAATACTGTGTGTAACTGAGACTTTTGATAGCATTTGTCCATTTGTGCTGCTCATATGCATGATAGAATGTGTGTTCTGAGTGGAAAAAAGGAAAAATGAAAGGAAGAAAATCTTAAACTCTGCTGCAAAAAAAAAAAAGCCAGTGTCATTTGCCCATTACAGTTCTTTTATATGACATAGTTTCCATTTATGTGAGAACACAAAACCTGTCTGCTTGTTCAGTTTATATTGCACTCCTTTCAAAGAAATTGTTATGACAGTCTGCAAGGGTAAAGGTTCAGCTTTAACCTCGTGGTGGTTGCCAACCTTCATAGCTCTCATGGCTTCATTTTTTTAAAATAAACTACAATTTGAAAGTTATTCTTTAGCTCCTACTTTATAAATTGTAATATGGAAAATGCAACTGGGGGAGAGCTGTGCAAAGCTGCCAATAACGTTTCCAATCCAGTTGTTTCCATGTGGACCTCATTGGAGATAAGTTACTGACAGAGGAGTAGCCCATTTTCTGAAGAAAAAAAAACCCCAACCTTTTTGGATTGTGTAAAGCAGCTGCTAGCCTTCACAAAGTACAGGAGCTTTCTTACAGCATCCCCCATGTCTTTTCAAACTTGTGAAATGAAGACTGCATTATGCTAAATGATTTTAGCTGCATCATTTGGAGAATGCCGTAGGCACAGGCTGCGTGGTGTTGTGGACTCTCCCTCCTTGAGAGTGAAGGAAAGAGGGAGGAATTTTAGGAAAGGGGATTCTTACAAAGTGTAATGTCCCCCAGTGGTGCCACAGTTGAACTGTGGACTCTAACTTGAGGTGCAGGACTACATTATTACCGAGATGTACCTGTGAGTTAAATGAATGCTTAGATTAACATCATCAAGCTTACTGAGGCACTAGTCTTATTCATATGGAAGCTATATTGCTAAAAACTATTGTTGTCTCCATGATTTTCTGCAGTTATAAGGAGCAACAAGATTAAGTAGTAGCACGAGCCTTTTTCAATGCATATGGTTAGAAAAAGATTTAGAGCTCACGGTCCCATGGTAGATGGTGATTTCTATCAGACATAGAAAGAGTCCCAGTTCCACTGCCTTTTTGATCCAAGGAAAGATCCAGGGCTGCCATTAATGATAGTCCTTCAGCTTGTGTTATGGGCTTCTGGATTGGGGAAAAAAACCCAAACCTTTTACATCTTCCCTTCCCTGTACTCTTTGTCCACATAACTAAGACAAGAGTATGAGAATGGGTTGCTTATTTTCTGCTAGCAGCACCGTTCTCAAGAATGTACCAGTCTGTTGTTTTTTACAAAAGCTCATTTTCCACATGAAAATTTTCTAACTTTGGTTTCTGTAATGACTGTGCAGATGTGCTGTTACTTTATTGAAGAACTTGAGAGTTTATTCAAGTCCTGTTTTCCTTCCAAGGACAAAATGTAAACCAGCTTATTTCCTATTCTTTATGTGGACCTGAAATTGCGTGGATGGTATTGGAACAGGTTTTCTCACAAGATGCCAAAAAGAAACATATTTGACTTATCACAAGAGAGACGTTTGTTCATTGTTTATATAGATAAATGTAAAAGTAGGGAACATTGTTATGAAAGCCAGCTGATACCAGAGGCACTTCTTGCAAACAACTACTTTTTTTTTTAATGTGTTGAAGATCCTTTCATTGATGCTTAGAGTTAGGAAATTAAGGAGCTGCATACTTAACTACTGTATGTAATTTCCAGTGTTTCTCCTTTCTAACTGAAAAATATTTTCAAAATAAGCAGTAGATTTAGTGCTCTGTAGGTAAATTTTATGTGTAGCTCAGCTTTCAAAATCATTTTTTCATTGTTTCATCAGAAAACGCCTGGTTCTGTCAACCTTTCTGAAGTAGGTTAATCTGAATGTAATCAAAATTGTCAAGTAAAAACATTCTGATAGAAAAACAAGACTAGAAAGATTTCTGTCATGAAGATCCCAAAGATACTTTGCCAAGTTTCGATTCAGCCTGCTGTTTACATAGTGCCTCTTAGCTTTTAGATGTAGACTTTAAGGAGGGAAGATGTATGGACGTGCCCAGCTGGTGTAGGAGGCTAAATCCTCAGTAAATTCAGACTTAGTCATAGGAATTATTGGGAAACTGTTTTGAAGTTGATATTTGGCATTCATTTGGGTGTCCTTGGCACCTGTAACTTTGTAATGGAAATCATTGTAAATGTCAGGCTTCTGTACGGATTATCAGATTTTAAAACAACACACCAAAATATTCCTTAGAATTCCACTGCAATTTATCAGATGCTTCCTTGTTTAGTTTGCACAAATGCCATCAATAAATGGAGGCTTGTTCTGTGCAGATATCAAAGGAATACATTCCTGGAGTAAAATCCTTCTTTTTTATTCTTCCCCTTTTTAAGATACTATAGTAGCTTTGAATATTAAACTCATTTGATAGCATTATCAGTGTGAGATTATACTTCATATATGTACCAGATTGTTATTGAAATTTTGTACTTTTTTCTTCATGTGGACAAATACATAAAATCCTGCAGATATCCTTTAGATCAAATAGTTATCCATTCAACTTTTCCTTCATTAAACCTGAATGAGAATCAGATTTTTATATATATATTTAAACTTTTTTTTTTAGATTACAGATGAGTCATCTGAAACAATTTATGTTCTTGGGCAGCTTATTGTACAGCCTGGAGAAACAGAACATCTGTGAATATCAAGCAGGCCTCTAAAGATTCAACCAGAGCCATTATAGATTATTTTTTTTTCCCCCCACTTCTGGTTCCTATGGACACTGAAGATGCATGTAACATGTTTCTTATTTTAAGGGAAAGAACCCTGCATGCAGGTTTGCAAGTTCTAAATTTTTTAGTATGTGAAAAGCATAGAACTGTTCTAATGTTCAAAAATAAAGAGTTTTTGCAGAAAAATAAGAGAAACGGGAACCTACCAAATTTGAAGGAATGTAAGAAAATCTGATAGCTTTAGTAATTTTTTTAGACAAGACCATGTTCAAGTTTCTTTTACAGCAGCGGTATTATTGTCAACACATAGTTCCAGTACTGAGCCTCAGCACTCAGTTCCCTGTGGGCATGGGTAGGAGCTAAGAGAGTGGACACTGGTGAGGAACTGAGCATTGCAACCCTTGTTGTTGGCCTTCCCTTATTTATTGAATTTCTGTCTAATGAATGGTAGAGGCACTTCTTCATATACGGATATTGTGTAGCCACCACAATTGCATTTTACAGTTTTATAATTGAATCACATGTGTCCCACCTATCTTAAAAGAATGGCAGTGTCTGGCCTACGATTACAAATGCTAAATCCATTCTGACTGTCGTTTTCACGTACGTGTCATATGGTGCTAACTATTCTGCACTTCCTGACATGAGCTACTTTAGTCATGTTCATATTATTAAACCACTTCATTTTGGGATAATTCCCATGTTCCCTTTCTCCCTTTACGTTTTGCTACTTTTCCTGGGTTTTGTCATTTCAGCACTTGCTTGGACAATGTGTGAAGTTGCTGCAGTTCCTGAGACTCCTGATAATTGTGGGTCAGTTCTTTCTTTGCATCTCTAAAGGGCAAAAATTTACCCACAGAGCCAATCTTCAACTATACTTATGCAATTCATGACCTCACTTAAAGGATTCTGGCAATAAGAAACAGACAGAAAAAAAAAACCCCAAAGCAAACAACAGAATAAGTTTAGGACAGCTTTTCAGCTTTTCCTATTGTTATTTGTCTGATAGGCAAAATCTTGAGTGCTGGACACTTTTTTTTTTCAAGTTTAAAATAATATTACGATGCTGCTTATAAAATCAGGGGTATTGGTAACACTGTAGGGCATCCTGGTAAAGGCATCAGTGTACCAGTGCCGTTATGTGTTCTTACAGCCAAACAGACTACATAAGAAAAATACCAGGTAAGCTACTTGGAGAAACCATGCATTTATTTTTCACAAATAAACCTTTTTCTAATAAGGCTTTTTCACATGAAAATGGCCTCAAGTCCCATTGCAATAAACTTTCCTTTATACTTTACAAATGCATCAAGTCAGGTGGCATGAACTAAGAACCTGAACTTTCTTCTCCTCCAAAGTCAAACTTAAAAGGTGAAATAATATTTTCAGAATTTGGGAGATGGTGAATTACATCAATAAGCAGTGTTTATGAATTATGGCTAAGGGTATCTTTTGGGGTTTTAGGAGATAAAATAATTTTTTTCCAAAAGTATATGCTACTTTTCTAAAAAAAAAAAAAAGCTGTAGAGGGAATAACCAGCAGATTTGAATGTACGGAGTAGAAAGTCATACTGAATGTATAGAGTTTCATGTGAGCTGTATGGAAAACAGTAGCATTCATTATATAGTTTGACAAAATGTTCATGATTGCAGTTGACTTGCAAATTTCTCTAAAATTACACTTCTGTGAGAAAACAACTCTTTCAATGTGTAAAAATTACCAATTGTTTCTTTAGTTTTGACCTCTGTTGATCTTACTAATTCTTAGTTATTCTCATATGTTCTAATTTACTGGGAGGAAAAATGGGACTTTAAAATATTTTTTGTTCTGTCAGAGATTTGGGGAGTTTGTTTCAGAGAGTTACAGCAGCACCCATTAGCTATTGTAAGATTAAATTCTAGTTCCTGTTACAAATCTTTGGGAAAACTTTAAAACTCAGTTACCCAAATTCCTTTTAAAATTCAGTATACCAGCCATGAGGCTTTTCTCTATGTCTTTTTAAGTTAACCCAAAATTTGGTTAAGCATTTAAAAAATTGCACATAGGCAAATTCCGTAAGTGCACTGCCATGTTCATGCTTAGCTGTTCTAAGAATACAGCAGTTTTAAAAACCCTACTGTGAAAATTATATACTCTAAGGGGCTAAAGCAAGATATAGTTGTTTCTACATTTTTAATGATACCTGGACCTTTAACATTTAACTTCTTGTAGTTGAGAAGTTGTTTGGGGAGATACTGTAAACTCTGGTGCATACATCGAAAAACTCTTAAGTGGCAAAAAGAATTCTGCATAAAATCTGTTCCTCCTCTGCTTGCTCATTTTGTGATTCAGTGGAGTCTTGATTTGAAAGAGCTGTGCCCTGGGAAGGCAGTGAGTACATCTCTTACCTGGTTCGATGAGGAATGAGCTTCTGAAAGAAACACGATTTTCATCACTGACTGCGCTTTGGTTCACATTGCAGTGTTCTTCACTGCGTTCCTCTCAGGTGAAACGCTTCCAGATGTGCTCCAGAAATGCACCTAGAACACTTGAACCAGTCATTGGCATTCAGTCCCTGAAAGCAGGCTGGAGTTACTGCAGAATCCACCCCACCAGCCCTTTTAGAGTGTGGACATTGCGTTCGCATCGCCAGCCCTTCCTCTCTGTGCATCTGCTGGTGCTGTGCTGTATGACTTGCTATTTCCGCATAGGCAGCGTTACCTGCAGTGCTGGAGAGACAGTGCAGCTTTGAGAGAAGTGCAGCATTGTCGCACTGACCGATGCACTTCAGATGTTTATTCCTCTGGAGACAGACTACAACAAAACCTACAGGGCTCTTACAGGCTTCATGGACTAAGGGACTTCTACTAATTCTGGCATAGGCATAATTTTTAGACACTTCAGATGTCTTTTAGAGGGCCCATAAGTTGAGATAAAGCATATTTAGCAGTCTGATCATTGAATTTATTTATGATAGTTTGTGTTAGGTTTGAGACTGGAACTGGGTTCTTTTCATGAAGCAACTGGTTTCTTTACATGAGAAGCAATTGATAAAGGATCTTTTTTCTATGTATTCATGTTTTTTACTATGTGTGAGAATCTCAAGTGTCATGAAAGGGTTTTTTTTCCTGGACTTTTATAGTGTAGGACCTGTTGTATCCATTATTGAGGGGTTCATAACAGTGACTGTGTAGAAAATTCAAATGATTCTTTATCCCATCTGGAGTTGAAGAGAACAAAAGGTTTTTAAAGAATTCTTCATTTCTGTGTGTATTGAGTTGCCCTAAATTTCCTTACATAGTGCCCATCATTTATTTGTCTTCACTAAGGCAGTTATTTCATAAGATTGGAAATGCAACCGTTTCAACTTGACCCATCACAAAACTTTGAATTGCAGATAAAAATGAAACTTTGTATGCCTTTTACCTTCTCAGTGAAATGTTGTGGCAACTCAAAAAAGTTTACTTTAATCTTTAATTGAATCTCCCTCTTTCTTCCCCCCTGCCCTTTTTAAAATTAAATACCATATCTCACTACCTGTCATTTTCATGCTTCAATTATTGCAAATTAGCAGTGCTTACGTACTCAGTTTAACATCTCACATTCAATACTAAGGTTTGGTCTAAACAGTTACATACTATTTATAACTGTCAGTCAGAGGTGTGATTTGTTTTTATAACCAATGTAGTTGTATTGATACAACTCCTAGAATAAATATAGTAATAGGTATGAGGATATATTTCCACCAATTTATCTTATTTCCCTTTCCTGTCTAGCAGTATAGTTGTAAAGCAGTACAACTTTGTATATAAGCAAGCTCTTAGAAAAAAAATCAGAAGAGCTTATTGCCCTGTTAGTTATTTCTTACTTCCCTAGCCAAGCTCACTGTGTGGCAGGCAGTCCCATTTCTGTAGTATTGAGAGGACATTTCTTAACTTGTATAGTGCCAGTGAAGTTTCAATATCTCTGTAGGAATACATTCTTGAATCAGAAAATCTTATTTTTCCAGTCCTATCTAAACACATATAAGAAAGTTTTGAATTTTTTTTTCTTTTGTTTTTTTTAGCAAGAACAGGATTCTCATCGTCTTGTACTTGTAAATTATGGTTATAGAATACTTTAGTAAACAGGATTTACTCAATTAATCAAATTTACAGATTAACTTATTGATCACAACTATTTCATGCTGGAGATCAATGCTAATGTACTTAAAATCTTTAATTGCTAATCCATTTTTGAATTAACATTGATGTTTGTTGGTATAATCCCTGCACATTTGATTTTTTGGGGAGTTGCAGAAAATGCTTTCTGATCCATTAAGGCATTTGTGGGAAGAAAAGGACAAAAAGCAATAGCATAAACCATATTTAAATAATCAAGGAGGTCGGCATTGTCCGAATCACTATAAGCCTTTGCTGCCTGATTGTAGATTTTATATCCCAACTTGTGCATTGTCTTGCTCTTACTTAACTGGGACAGTGGATAAGAAACAATGCTGGCATACAGGGCAAGCAGCAGGATTCCTGATGCCTCATTGGACTCCCTACAGTTAGCACCCAATACAAGGCTACTGGCTTCATCCACCACTAGAGGCACCAGTCTCCTGGTCACTTTGGAGAGAGGGTTGCAAAGACCTCAGTGTGCTGTTTTCCTAGTTCCTCACCCATCTCTCTCCCTCAGGCTAAATGCCTGCCAGACCCAAACTCTCTGATTCATTATTGGCTGATCCTCTTTGTGCAGTTTTTCTGTTTCAGAGCAGGGCTGGGAGGATGGAAACATCCACCCAGCATAGTTCGGCCTGACCTGCTGGATCAAGCAGGTAGGCAGCAAACCCTCAGCACAGCAAAACAGATGATAGCAACACAGAAAAGGAGAAAGTGAGAAAGGCCTTCAAGCTGCCTTGCCCACATAAGCTGGGAACAGATTGTGCAGGAGCTTCAAACAGGATTCTGATCTATGTGATAATTAATCTGTTGACACTGTCTGATAATACCAGTAATTTTTCTGTGGGTAGGAAAACCAACTTTCAAAGGATCAAAAGTTAGACCAGCTTCACCACTAAATCCACAGCAGCAGCACATACTATTAGATCCACAGTCTATTTTAATCTTTCTTTTTTTTACTAAATAAACTTTTTAGTAATTATTTATAGATGAACTTTTAAATCTGAAACCCTAAAAGGGGATTATTTAGATGGTAGAGTCAAGCACTTAGGTTAATAGATCCCACATATGCCATTTATTGCATACTTCTGTTTATTGCTTAAGGCACTAATTCCCTTAAGTGAAACACAGTATTTTATAGGATTAAAAAAAAAATAAATTGTTTCTTTACCCACTTTTAATGTGTTAAACAGAAAATCTCCCTAACTGATGACTATTAAAGACACAGCAAAGCCCACTGTCGTCATTTATTATCGTTATTGCTAAAAACCCTTAGTTAGCTAACAGAGGGCAAGCATCTTAGTAAGTAAACAAGGTAGTTCTCTTACATTTTTACCTGATTAAGCAGGTGAAGTGATTGTGTGTTGGGTGACAGAAGCAAACAGCATCCTTTGCCAGTGTGATAACTTGAGGTGTGCACATGCTGGGCTTTCATAGCCAAGGGGAAGCCTTCACTGGGTCCTGGTTCGCTTGTAGGGCCCTCTCTTGTCGTGTGGTGGGCTATAGGAGCAGATGGTTTGCCCAGCTCCATTTTCTCCTTCCATCTACTGCAGCGTTCAGCATGTAACAAAGAGCAATGAGTACGTGCAGCTTTGACAGGACTGTGAGTGGCATGCAAAGTGTACTTGAGCTGCTGAAGCCTCTGCGGATATAAGGCTCAGATGTCATCCTCCTGGAAGAATTTACTGTTTTACAGGATTGGGTGCTAAACTGAACAGGTTTTTGCTCTGTTGTAGGAGCTGGAGTTGTAGGATGGGTTTAAGTCAGTGAAACTGTCAGGCTCTTGCTGTACTGGGTACATTGCGCTAGAGAAAGCTGCTTGTTCATTCTCAATTATTAAAAAGCAGTATGCCCAAGCAGTAAAAATCTGATACTATTTAAATATGGCTTATGCTATTGCATGGAAAAAAGTAGCCTTTTATGATTGTTGTTTAGAATAGATAATTGAATATGCTAAACGCATAGTCAGAACAATCTTTCTAAAACAGCTTAACTCTGGTATCAGGGGCAGATTCTCACTGAAGTGTCTGGTGGTTTTTTAATGACATACTTGTCAACATGTCACCTTAGAATATAGACACCATGGTAACAGTTTTAACACAGTCTCTTTAAAGAGTATAATTGTGTGGAGCACAAATAGAAACATCTTGACTCTTGTAGTCTTTTAATCCACTTAGAGAAATGCTTTTCAATCCATCAAGCAGCATTTTCTGGATCTTGTTGAACATCTGTCTGTCTTGAAATAAAAGTCTGTGCAGGTCCCCTGATGCTGTTTCGCTGTAGACCTGAAAATGAGCATTTAGAAAATGTTACTGTTTTGATATTAGATTTGAGCTAAACCAAAAACACTAAACCAAGAATTATGACATTCACTTGGCTGTATAATAAGAAAAGCATAGAATCCTAGCATGATTTGAGTGGAAAGGACCCCAAAGATCTCCTAATTCCAACCACCCATGTTTGTGACTGGTCCAGTACACCAAGATGCTTAAGCATGTGCATTCTTTTAGGCATGTCAGTGGCTCATGTGCTCAGTACCTTTTAAAATCCATATGCTTAGGTGCATGAGTACACTTACATATGTTGTAGTATGTACACTGTATTAGAATCATGGTGGTGATAACTGGCTTTCATCAGTAAAGGCAGCAGAATAACTTTTCCTGATAGTGTGAACGCACATAGGAGACTGGGTGTTAGTAGCTGTGTACTGCTCCATCTCTTGTGTCGAACCTGTCATGGTGCTGAATGCCAGAGTACCATGGCTGTGCGACCATCTTTGGGAAGGAGGGGTCCATTGCCGTGCTTAGCATCATCTGAGGGATAATCACCAATGTGCTTATAAGCCTTTGAGAGATTCTCAGGGCTGGTTATGGAAGAGCCCTGCAGGGAGGTACACAGAGCCTGGACTGCTTTGGAAAAGCTTGAGGGTTTTACACGTGAACAGGCTGTGGTGTGCAGCTACCAAAGTACAGCAGAAATCAGGAATGTTTTTGCTAGGCATTGCATAAACAAAGTGCCTTGATGTGATCTCATCTGATATCTGTCGTAATGGTGAGCGTGCTTTTACCAAATGCAGTTCAATAACTTGCCCTTTCTAGGATGTGCTGACCCTCTTCTTTATGGTCATAGTAGTAGTTTATTTCCTATAACTGGCTTATCTTCGTAACCTGATAATAATTGATATTCTAGTATGGGAAAGTAAGTGCAAATGGCAGGCAATGCGAAAAAGATGAGTCTTGAAAATTATGAAATCACTGTTTGCATACTTTTTAAAGTATAGACTTAAATTTCCCTGAACTGCTAGAAAAGTGAAATTATATTTACATATATATCTTTTTGTTGGACAGTAATATTACCTGAAAGACATTCACTATAAAAGATCAAGAGTTTTTCTGTATGCGCATGACTTTTTCCATGGTGGATTATTGCGGGCAGGATCTTCTAAAACCACTGTATATTGTTCATCCGTGCAGTCTTTACTCACAGAGTAGTAGCATAACCTTTTCCTTCCTAATGGAATTTGATTTCCACTCCTTAATTTAACAGGTAGGATACAAAAATACGTTGTCATTTTAGCAACTGGAAGCACTGTCACATTCCCAAGCAGCAGGAACGTTTCCTTCAAACTCTGACTTCCAGCGCAGCTGTACAAAATCACTGACTTTTCTGCAACACAGCCTTGTTGTCTAAGTACAGGAGTGTTTTCAGTGGCTTTATGTGTCTTTTAGGTTCTGAGAAAATAAGCATTTCTTATGAGTTCCCTTTCCAAGGACATGGTGTGGTTTTGGTGTAAAATCAGGTTTTAAAGAAGTGTGCTATGTAACTCTCATCTTGTTAATAGGAATGACTCAAAATACTGTTCCTCTTCCTACTACTTCCCCTTCCTGCCTCTCCCTTTAAAAAATCAAGGTCAGAATAAACTTTGTTTTATTAGATGGGATAATCTCTGTTCCTTTTACTTTCTCTTTACTTCAAATGCAAGAATACAAGGCTCCTAATGTTTAGTTACAGTCATCTCACTTAAGCTTTATTTCATACTAGGAGTTGTATTGTGTGGCTGCAGTGCTGTCCTGAAGAAAACTATTACATCATTTCTTTTTGCAGGTTTTCTTGCTATATTCTTTCACAAAAGTAGTTACATATCATAAAGTGCTAGTTTCCAGCTTTGTGTCCTTTATGGAAAGAAATGTATATATAAAAGGCTTTGGATAGCCAACTTCCTTTTTAGGTGTCTTTTAAGTAAAACCAATGCATGTTTGCTATGCTCTACAAATTAGTTATATTTATTGCTTCCATTTACCTTTGTGGAAATGTTTTGACAAAATGTTATGGATGGAAGCGGGAAATTCCAGAGAAAACTCAGTCCTTAGTATTTAATTGTTCTTAATGGCCTTTTTTGTAGCTGTTTCTCATGATTCAATAATTTCTGTGAGCAGAGACTTTACCCCATTAAGCTTAAGCGAACGTATGCCAGTCCATTATATTGTGGAAACTATGTGTTTGGTTCATCTCCTGTGATTTTAGAGTGTGAAACACTTTAATGTCAACATTGCAATCTTTCACTGGCCCTTCAGTTCCCTGTTTGAAAGACTAAAGGGGCATCGTTTTAGTTGAGAGGAAAAAACGTGTTAAAACTACTTTTTTTTTTCCCTTCCCATCTTTAAGTAGGTCAGTTTGTGGTAGTCAGAAATAATGGAAAATATTAGTTTGGATTTTCCGTCCTCTCTTAAAGTATCTTCAAGATGGTGCTTGTGTGCTGATTGCAGGATTATATCACAAAAGCAGACCCGACTGCAAGTGAGTTCTGTGACGGCTTAGCAAGACGTGGTGGTGCAAATCCCTTCCCCCTGCTTAGGGGGAGAATCGCTCGCTCCTGAATTGCTCACTTGTCTCTCATGTTGTGTTCCGAGTTTGTTTGCACGTAGATGTCAGCGAGGCGTTTGGAATGAGGAGCCTTGACTAAAAAACAGCTAGTTGAAGTATGATCTCAAACAGTCATAAAATTCTTTTTGCCTGAGTCTTTTGGCCTAAAAAACTGAATTCCGTTCAGTTTTCCTTCTCCGAACTGAAGGCCTCGGGTAGATAGACATACCATAACTCTCGCTCTGTTGTGCTAGCGGAATCGCAGCCCATTTTAATCACCGGGCTAGACAGCGGTTATGTATGATGAGAGAGTGACAAATGAGGCTGTGGAAATGACACTCAGTTCTGTTGTTTTTTCTTCATTTATCCTGAGTCAGATTTTATCGAGTTACAGGTGAAATGGGACCTTTCTTATCCTAAGATTCATTCTGGCATCTGATAGTCAAGAAATATTCTGTGCAGTTCAGTTGACTATTAGTAATAAGTTTTATGAGATGTGTAGTCTTTAATTAAGAGCAATGGACATGTGTTTCGCTTTCCAAACTTTGAGGAATAGAAAATAATAGAAAATATATGGGTTTAATGCACTTTTCTAAAACATTTTGTGCACAGTGTGCTTTTTCTCAAGGTATCTGCTTAATGCAGTTTCAGTGACGCTACTGCACACTTCATAATCTTGCTTCCATCATATATTGCATGTTGAAAGCACCAAAAGACTAGATATATGGAAGGCAAAGGGTTTGCTTTTTGGTTCTCCCAATCACAGTTCAACCTCCAGACAGCAATAGTAAACAAGTTTGTATTGCCTTTTAGTGTACTCTTCATCTAGAAATGGATTATTTTCTTTCATGAAGATTAAACATCATCTGTGTTCAGATAAAATGGTTCCACTGTCCTCTCATAATTACTAAGAAAAATAATATGAAATATCTCTATTTTCTCTCAGTGCCCATTCTCCATCTCTACTGATGAATGAACATTCTGGTTTTGACTTTTCAGGCTTTAGATGTTGCTGCCTGCAGGGACAGGCATTTAGACTGTTCAGAGGTTTCCTTGCTTTATTGCTCATGAGTGCTTAAATTGCTGATTTAGGTACAATTTTTTTTAAAAATTCTGAAAATTGCCTGGCTGTACCACGGCATGCATGTACTGAACGTGGATTTGACAGTGTTACTGGCATTTGTAAAACTGTGTGTTAGAAGCACCACGCTTTCAAGTAGTAACTTTATCCTTCACTTTTAGTTCTTTTTGAAGTGCAAGCAAACATACCTAAATGTATTTTGCATGTGCTGTATTGCTGAAACATATACTAAGTATGTTTTATATGTAAATGTTTGCTTAAAGGAGGCTTGACTGTCTTCTCTAGTAGTGGATTTGCAATGTCATGGAAACTGCAGCAATTTCTGTTGAAGTGGTGGCATTAATATGTTTATTTTTACTTATTTGAATATTGGAAGAGTTTTGAAGTGATGATGCTGTTTGCAGGCGCATCAGAAAAAAACATGTTGAATATTTTCTATCCGACATTGTACAAAAAAAAAGTCGGTTCTTTAAGACCTTGCACTTTTAATGAACCATCTTATTGTCAACTCTCAGAACCTACTAGCGTGCCTTTTGGTGACGTTGTTGAGAATTTTAATGCATTTTAGTTCTCATTCGGCACGGCCTATGTGCTCCTCACGGGAGGGTCTTTAGAAATAGGATTAACTTCTAGAGGAATGCATTAGCCATGCCACAGAAGTAGGCAAAGCTCTAACTAGCCTGATAGATTGCTCCACGCTTCAAATCCTTCTAACTACCCCCTCCCTCTTTTTATTGACAGCTTCTCATTGAGCGGCTAGAAGCATTAGTGTATTTAGGAGTTAGATGTTTTGTATGATCCCAGGCTGATCTCATATTCGCTTTCTGAAATTAATTCGACACTGCTTTACATGTTAATCCGCAAAGGATTGATTTTGGGAAGGTCAGAGCAGTGCAGCCTCAGAAAATGGAAGAAAAGCTCCACTTAAAACAGCTCATTTCAGTTCCCAGAAATAAGTATAGATGCCTTTTCATTGTGACACTTAGCCAGCTGTAGGAGACTTGGTCATCTTACAGAATACATCAAATAGTGGTGGCGTTTGATGGGATCTGCAAGGAAGTTGAGCTAATTAAATTTAGCTTCATTAACCAATTGCAGCTTGCAAATGGCACAACTATACTTTGAAAACCTGTAGTATAACAAAAAATTCCTGCTGTCTTTTAACCATGAATGTAACTGCATAGTAAGAGCAATCAGGAACACAGCTGAGCATAATTTGATGGCTTGTATTTATTTTTTTCTCTTATTTGACTGCACATTTGTAGAAGTTTCAGAATTGCTAAAACTGGAAATAAATACACACAGAAAACACCTTTGTTGTGGGCTATACTTGTGTTGGACCATTATGGGTAAATAGTATGTTTTATTGGGAGCTACACAAAAGACCAGGGACTTGAATGGTATTGTAGCAAGAGCAGGATAAGGACATCTAATCAAAGAAACTATTACAAATATTGAGAAAGTGTAACTGAGTTGTGGCTGCAACTTACTGAAATGAGTCTTTTCATTGGAAAGCAAATGTCTCTGATCGGGTGCTAATAGCTTTTCAGATGTAACAACATACAGCATTTGCTTGACTCTAAATTCATAGAAAAATGGGTTGTTCTTTACTGTGTGAATTAGCTTAAAATAAGTGCTTTCTATTTTATATTAAAATGCAAGAGAAGTTTTAATTATAATTCACTTCTGACTTGTAGATTTGTTAAACCATCACAATTAAACATCCCAGGAAATTAAATATTTTACAGTTTGTATTTTCACCTTTTTTACTTTAGCTTTCATGAATGCAATGTACATATAACTTTTACAAGAAGAAAATTTGGATTCACATTTGGTTGCAAAAGTTCAAACTGCTTCAGGTAAAATTTGTCCCCAAAAGCCTATAAATATCTAAAATTGACTACATTGCTCCCTGAAAGAGTAGTGAAGTCTTTTATGGAGTTCAGATGTGCTCCATTTTGGTTTCTTTTTTTTTTTTTTTTTATTTTTCACTCCTCATTACAGTGAATTGAGCTTCATCCATGTAAATCATTTTCTTAAGGTCACAGATTATTGGAGGTACTTGTCCCACTCTCCACCAAGTACATCAAATCAGTTTAGTCATTGTGAATATTGCTGTAGAGTGATACACACACATCATGACTCAAATTTGGCTCTGAGTCTGTGGGCCTTTCCTAGCTTCAGTTTAGGCTGGTGCTGGGTTGGTTTTTTTCATCATCTATGGGCTGTTCCAGTGCTTCCTTTATGCAAGAAAGGTCTGGTATTTGATGGTTTCCTTTCAGAAAACTTGACTTACGGTAAACTATATGACTCCAACTATGCAGACATACAAGTTGAATGTAGATGTTTGGGCTGTTGGGAATGAATGTAGTATCCATATTCACCTGACGATATTTGGTCTGAAAGTTGAAGCTGCTTAGCCCAATAATAGCTTAGTATAAAGAGAGAAAATCAATTTATTTCAGATCATCCTTGTGTGGTGGTTATTGTGATTCCTTTACCACCTAATTTATTGACTGGTTTTCAGAGTCACCAATGACAGAAAGCCCATTGATAACTGGGGAGCATGTAGAATAATAAAGATCCTGCTGTAGCTTGTGTATTGATAAAATTGGCAAGGCCAAACCTCAGGTGAAGTATTTATAGCAGGAATCAAAGCCGTTGTCTGTATACTTCTGTAGTGTAGGATGCTACTCTGGAAAATGTTATTTATCATTAAGAATTAATAAAAAGTCCACAATTAATACTTAGCTTGCCTTCCAGAGTTTGACAACTGTGGGTCTGAGTGTGGGCTAGCCAGGTTCAGTCACTGGAGTCTGAATGCTGTCAATCCTGATGTGGCACAAAACGTTAAAGTTAGGACTATAATTCAGATCTGACCAGCTCTCGTTGTTTACAAATACTGTTCTGTGAAAAAACATTCTAAATTAATATTTGAAAAGGAAAAAAAAAAAGTGGAATTGTCATCTAACTTTTTCAGTGTGATTTGAGAACAACAGTTTCTGCATCAAAACTATAACAGAAAAGTTCTTGCAATATTAAATTTGGAACTTGTGTCAATATAGGAAAGGTCTAGTGCTGAAAGTCAGTCAGCCATGGTGATAGGAAAGGTCTAGTGCTGAAAGTCAGTCAGCCATGGTGATAGGAAAGGTCTAGTGCTGAAAGTCAGTCAGCCATGGTGGTGTTTCTTGCTTGGTTTTTAGTGTTGCTTCAAACTAAGTATGATTTTTCTACCTAGATGTGCTAGCAAAATCCATGCTGTGGTACTTCCAAAATATGAGTGAAATCCCAAGCAGCAAATAATGAATTCAGGGACACTAATGCAAATGACTTATTAAGAATTAGTTTTAAGAACATTTTTTTAATTAGGATACTGTCTGTATGAAAATGAAGGAAGAACAGACTAAATAAGTTCTCCTTTTTTTACTGACTTGCATAGTATTATTTATCAGTTAAAGTTGATTCTCCAAAAGTACATATATGGCTACCATGAATTTAAGGTCATGTTTCTTTGTTAAAATAACGAAAGGGAGACAAAACTTACTTTGCATGAGAATATTGTAGTAAATTTCTCATGCAACACTTTAATAAGAAAGCCTCTACTCTTGCAAAGCCCTTCACTCTGATAGTGTGAGAGATCATAATGTGAAATTGGACAATCTAATGTTATCATCCAACCTTTAGAAAATAAAACTAAGTAAATATTAATATGAGAAAAACTAATTTTGCTATCGATTTATTTCTGTAGCAGACTCTACCAGAAGGCTAGCAATGCAGGTTAGAAAACTTTAAATGCCTTTGTTAACTGGAGTATTCCATTAGGGTGAAAAAATAAAAAGTCCTTGTCTGCAAGCAGGAAGATAAATCTTATTTATGGTAGATGTATGCTTTGATATTGTGTCCTTTTTGGGGGGGAGAATGGAACCAATTTTTTTGTTGTTTAAGGAATTATTTTGAGCTGTACCTCGCATCTGTAGAAATTACAGGGGTTTGACTGAAACTCAAAAGGTTTTCACTTAAATACAACTTCTAAATACACACACAGTAGTTCTTGGCCACCTCTTAGAATGCTGCTTGGTGTTATAAATTCATTAAAAACATTTTACTATAATTGAGATTTATATACACTTGCATAGTGTGTGTATATATAGAATATAGTGATTACCTGGGGGTTAGGTCATGTGTGATGGCAAGACTGCTGGTGCATGGCAAGGTGTAGAATGAAATACAAAGCTGCAGAGTATGTCTCCTCATTTCGCAAAGGAAAGGTCTAGAGACACTCTCTTTTGTTGTGTTAATTTAGTAATATTGAATCTTCATTTATTTGTGTAAACCAAAAGCAAACTTTAAAAAACCAAGCTGAAACATTAAGCAGAGTTAAGCAGTCTTCTGAGTTCAGGGCTTTTTTCCCACCTCTATTTCTTAGTGCTCAGTGACATGAAAAAAAAAAAAGAATAAAACTTGAGAATGAAAAGGCAAAGCCCACAAATGCTTTACATTTAAATATTAATTTGTATTTACAGGAAATTTCAGTAATTTTGACTAACATTGAAGTCAGTATTGTGAATTTTTATTTAATACCTTGTTTTAGAAATATATCTGTGTATCAGTTGGAGAAAAGCATAAAGGAAACTTCTGAAATAGAAAATACCGGTCTGGGATGATGGTCTGAAAATGCCATGAAAAGCAGGGGTATTTTCAACCTTGCATAACTGTTTTTTGCTATGCCAAGGGAAGAGCTGTTATAACAAGGAACAAGTTGTTATAACAAGGAGTGATTTTGTCAGAGTAGGAATGCATTATCATTGCTGTATGTAGACCTTGACAGGATATTTTGGCAAGATGGTTCTCTCATTTTTCTGATGAGTAAGTTGTGAAATAAAACTAATTCAGTCTTTGTTTTTAGGAGACTAGAGAACATGCTCCTGGAGTGTTACATGCAGTCTGATTACTCATGAGTCAAAAAAAAGTGAAACAAACCTTGGAGATGTTCATAAAACAATACAGTGATTTGATTGGATGTGTTCAAACTGGAGGAAGGTTGGACAAGCCGATTCACTGCATGTTCAGGGATCTTCATATAGTATGAAGAGACGTGACTTTAGCCTAAAGAAAACCAAGGGGTCTTGATGTAAATTAAGAATAATATAGAAGAATAATTTGTGGTATTGTTACAATTCTTAGGCCATTCTGTGATGGCCTAAGTGTTTAAGTTGGGTAGAGCATGCAAAGAAAGGTAGTATCTCTTGTTAGACCATCTGTTCTTGAACTTCTTTGCATTGGCCTCTCTCCTGTTGCCTGGGTGATGGCTACTGGCATTCTGGAAATTACGATGTGGCTGCTGTGTTGGCTGTTGGGCAGCTTTCAGCTTAATTCATTCCATCTTTAACTCTCTTTCTTTTGCAATTTAAGGTCTCTTTAGGTAAATATAATTGAATAAAACAATTACACTATTTATAACAGTGGCAAGTTGTTGTGGTTCAACCCCAGTGGGCAACTAAATGCCATGCAGCCATTCACTTACTTCCCCCTGGTGGGATGGGGGGGAGATTTGAAAGGGTAAAAGTGAGAAAACTCATCAGGTGAGATACAGTT
This sequence comes from Laterallus jamaicensis coturniculus, assembly GCA_022605575.1. Lineage (NCBI taxonomy): Eukaryota > Metazoa > Chordata > Aves > Gruiformes > Rallidae > Laterallus > Laterallus jamaicensis. The sequence goes on from JAKCOX010000009.1 coordinate 5,221,327, forward strand.
TAGTAAGAGAAGCAAAAGCCACATGCACAGGCAGAGCAAGAGAGGGAATTCATTCCCCACTGCCCATGGGCAGACAGGTGTTCAGCCATCCCCAGGAAAGCAGGGCTCTATCGTGCATAATGTTTACTTGGAAAAACGAACATGTCTCCCCTCCTCTCCCCTTATTCCTCTTTCCCACAGCTATATATTGCTAAATATGACATCATATGGTATGGAATATACTTTGGCAGGTCTGGGTCAGTTTTCCTGGCTGTGTCCCCTTCCAGCTTCTCGCATCCCCAGTCTACTCGCTGTTGGGGTGTTGCGTGGGGTAGCAAAGGCCTTGGCTCTGTGTAAACTGCTCAGCAGTAATGAACACATTTCTGTTTTCAGCTGGAAACAGTGTTTCCAGCACAGATACAAAACAGGAAAATTAACCCAGCCAAAACCAGCAGATTCTCCTCTCCTTATTCCATACCATTTACATCATGTTCAGGTCCTGCACTATCCAAGACATCCTCATTAACCAGTACCCCCCTTTCCCATCCTTTGGTACAATACTCAGATAGTAATCCCTTAGTCTATGGACCGCCTTTGTAAAATGTCCAGGAATGTCCACAAATTGTCCATTGAGTTAATTTAGTCCATGACTTTGGGCTCCATCTGTGGCAGCCACTCAAGAGAGGTGGTGTGTTGCATGGAGTTACATGGCCCTCTGAAGGATTGTGTCACATCTCCTCTTTAGATATTTTGAGAGAATTTGAGGAGAGTACTAAAAGGAATGGACTGTCAGTGTGTGAAAGAAGCCAGCTTTATATGAGCAATCAAAGATACATAACAAGCAATGTATGCATTCTAAGTACATCTTTTCCAATGACAGAGTACAGAAATATGTAAAAGTCGTTCCTTAAATGCAAATGAAATTGCTGCACAGATGAGTTCATAGAAAAGAAATCCGTTCAGGGTTGTTATATGGAAAGATACTGCCTTTGGCTTGGGAATCTTCTGAGCTTGAAGTTGTTAAAAGCAGGAAGACCCTCCTGGAAATGTATGGCCATGTGCTTGCTCTGCTCAGTTCTACCCTGGTTGTGTTATGGGTCATTGCTGTGGTTGGGAGGCCAACCTAGCTGAAGCCTTCCTCCCGCACAGCATCGCCTCTCTTCTGTTGTTGACTCAGCAGGTATTATGGCCAGGTTTGAAAGATTTACTTTGCAGCATGTAGCATGGTTTAGCCTGGCTCTTAGCGGATGTTTACATGGAAGGTGAAGATGAAATGCTGCCTCAAGGAGGTATTTCAGATGTGGAAAGGAATTTAAAACTTCTCCCTCTGGAAGAAATGAACCTTTAATCAGTGAGGCTAGAACCTGATCCTTTAGCTTAGTGTTGTCACTGTGAGACAGGTTTTAGTGTGAATTTTCCTCTTGAGTTTCTTCAATTTTTTTTTCCCCAGTAGATTACTTGAGAAAAAAATGTCCCTGAATTTGAGAGCAATAATTGCTTTTAAGATCATTGGGTTTGCATTTGTTTTGTAGTTTCTTCTGATAGGAATTAACTGATGAACTAACTGAAGCTGTGCTTATTACTTTACTTAGCACTGCGACTATATAAAGCAGTGTATGCACCAAGTACAATACAGTGCTCTAATATATGACATAATATGTAATGCCATAGTTTTATCTGGAGTGCTTTTTGGAATAAGAGGGATTTTTTTAATCTCCTTGAGACCTGGGCTGTACTTTAGATGTCTGCCACCCTAGCCAGATTTTGATTTTCCTTTCACAATTCCCTACCTCTTATGCTTTTTCAGAATCTGTTTTAAGTCTGCTTTTTCTTTTAACAGTTCCAGGTTATGGAATATATCTTCTTTTAGCCTGGATGCAGCTGTTTCCCATTGCAAAAAGAATTACTGGTTGCGTGGGGAGACTTGAAATCTCCTTCTTCCCAAAACTAACAGATGGCTTAAAGATACCTTTAATTGAGGCTGCGTTGCCTTTGAGCACTTACCAATGGGTGATTTTGGAAAAGGGACTTGGTTGAGGAAATCTGAAGCCTGCTACAACACATAATTATGCTCCTGACTGAAGGCCTGAGATTGAGGGTGCATCTTTCCCTTCCCCCTTTGGCCTATCCAGAAAAGGTGGAGAGATCATTTGACAGAATGGGAGTCTTAACCAGTAGAAAACACTCCCTAAAGCTGTGTTGGAAAGTGGAAAGGGTATGAATGGAAGTTACTTGTTAAAAAGTTACTTATGTGTAATCTAAAACTACAGTTACTCAGGACTTTAATACTAATTGATATCCATCATGTAAGCTAAAGAGGTTTATTGAGAAACCAAGGTAAAAATCTTCCATCCCATTTTCTCTTCCTGCCCTGACACACTGTCCATGAGAATTTAGTTTGGGATATGAATGTGAGAGAGAGAGAGAGAGGACGTACTTAATCCAGTGGTACTTGCTCTTTGACCTCCAGCCCTCCTCCCGTGGCTCCACAGTGCTGGTTTCTCATATAAGAGACAGCGTGAAAAAGCTGGAAGGAGATTGTTGGAACTGTGCTATTAGAAAGAGAGAGTCAGTTCTCTCCTATTTTTTCCCAACATTTAAGGGAAAACGTTGATATTAGCTCTGTACATTCACTGATGGATTTAGAAAAAATATCTAGGAGGGGTACTTATTTGCTATTTGGACTTTGGGGTTGTGTTTTGCCGACTAACCTAGGGAACCATCATGGCTGGTGTTTCTATTTTTAAACTGAAGTATTTATTTGTAGGATTTCAGAAACTGAGGCACCTTAGAAAGCACACAGATGCTACCGCAGTGTGGGGTCTGCAATAACATCTTACCACAACTAAAATACTGTGATTATTGATCTCAGTGCTCTCTGAGCATGCCAACCACTGAGGAGGCATCCTTAATCTTAGTTTACGTTGAATGTTTGGTTGCTTATTTGAAGTAGAAGTCATCTCAGAAGGAAAAATGTAAATAATAATTTAGTAAGGATGTATATGCATCCTTACAAACTTTTCAGTCACACGTAAAACACGTGCAGTTCATGTTTATGTGTCCAAGTATTTGTTTCTGGTGGTGTTTTCCATGTCAGTGAAACACATGTAAAGATGTCTTCCCTCAGGCACTTTATGAAAACACTTGCTTACTGTTCTTATTATGTTCTGGCTTCATTTTAAAGTGAGCAAATACATATTTCCTGCTCTCAGATTTTTCTATCAGCTACCTTGGAATTAAGGCTTTGTACAACATGTAACCAGAGAGTGGAGAAGAGAAATACAAGGACTGAATGCAGTTAAAATGCATTGTTTTATCTGTGGGAAAGGATTGTTTACAATTATCATAGCTTGTCACATTCTTTTGTTATATCTGATCTATAGTGTCTAGTAGAGAGGGGTGCAGTCAAGCACTTTGCATATGTAATTATTTCTGTATGTAATTATTTCTAAATTCTACTTAAAATAATAGGGCCTGCCAATATAAATACTTTAAAATAGTAATTTTTTTTATGTCTTCATAAGCTTCAGCTCTTCACAACCAAGTTAAGGCTGACAGATACATAGGATGTTCAAACAAAGATCAGATTCTCAAACAAATACAAAAGAACAACAGAAAAAAATCCACTGTTTTGTGGCTGTGGCATCTTAGTATATTAATAGACAGTACTTTACTGCCTAATTCTGCTTGGTATCCTTCTTGTTTTATCTGGAAGTCAATCCGTAGAACCTCACAGTATGAATTTGGTTTGGATGGAGTGTTAAGCAAGCTGTCCTGGAGAAATCCCATGTAGAATAAGTACAGGAAAGGTAATGGCGAGCTTCCTGCCTTTGCTCTTCTAGTGTGTTTCATGCCAAGTCTTCAGGGAGCACCTCTTCAGATGGGCAAAGTCATGCCAGCCTGCAGAAATGTGAGCCGGGGTGCCAGTAGGTTGTTAGTGGATGGTCTGTGCTGCAATATTAACAGGGAATGGGAGTGGGTTGTAATTTGTGGAGGGTTTGGCTCTCTGTGTGTTTTGTAGGGTAAGATGTGCTATTTATACATGTGGAACGACCCTTTTGAATATTACAAAGCTGCACTCCTGAGTACATCCTACAGGTTTATAAATGAAATATCAGATCAGCTTTAATAGCACGCTTTTTTCCCACAATACCTTTTCCTTTTTCATCTTCATTTTTTTGGTGAAACTTTCTTTTTTTAACCTGATTACTGAATATTATTTATTGATTTTGAAAGCTCTATGAACGAAATTGTATTTTAGCTTGCCTAATAAAATATTTCTTACAAAATTATTCACTATCTCCTCCTGTGATTTTTTTTTTTAGTTCTGTTCACACAGTTCCCAGCTGCATTATCTACCCCCAATGTAGAAAATTAAGTCAATGTAAAAGTATACTCTGTTTTTTAAAAAGAGGTCACGAATAGCCTTTCTCCCCTCAGTAGTCACCAGTGTTCTTATTACGCTTCATTTATATAGTTGGAGGATTTGGGAGAACCAGCTGGGCCCCCTGTCTGCACTCATCAAGAGTTAATTTCTGAAAGAGGTGCTGTTGTCATGAACAAGTGCAGAAGGTACTCTGGTGGTCCTGCCAAACAACAAGAGCTCTTAATTAGCAGCAATGTTCAATCAGACTGCTTAACCTGCCACAGAGAGGAGGAGGTCATGTTCCTTCCTGACGCGCTGCCAGCCTAAAAAGCACCCAAGAAACGATCCCAAATGTTTTGGGGTGGTTTTTTGGTCTGGGGTTGGTTTTTTGTGGTTTTTTTTTTTTTTTTTTTTAAAACGTGTACTTGGTTCCTGGGGGCGAAGAAGGAAAGGCATGATGGCATGATCTGTTTTCAAAAACTGTCATCAGTAGAGTGAGGTTTTTTGAGTTTTTTCTTTTTGAGGTTGTGGGGATTTCTTCCTCTGAGTAGAATGCTCTGTGGTTTTTGAGGGGAAAAATGTTTTTCAGCATAATACTAGTAAGAATAATGAAAATTCATAGATTTTCTGTGGCTTGATTCTCATCTTTGAGGGGTTGCCCTGGACTCTAGTTATTTTATAGAATAAAAACAGAATCAGCAATACTTTGCAGTGTATTCTTTGTTCTCTTCAACAGATGTGGTGCTGTTTGAATGCTTAACAACTGGTGATGTACAGTACCTGTCTCTGGGTTGTTGGAGGGAAGTTTCTGAGGGCGGAATCGCGCCTTGGAGGCCCTTAGCTGCAATGTAGAGCACAAGATGTACAGCACTAGCTGATTAATTCCTTTAGAAGTCATATTCTTGACTTAGTAATTATTGGCTATAAATGACAAATGCTACATGCCTACGTATGTAGTGAAGTATTTTGTAGAATGAGGATAAACGGCACATGAGCCAGGAGTAAATAGTTTGCTGCTGAATGAGCAACTCCGAGTAGACTCCATTAAATAGACAAAAGTTTTTGAAAACAGAACACGACAAATGCCAGAATATCAGTAACAATCAAGTTTCAAGGAAACTAACCACTTGAGCCAGTAAAACTGCTTGTTTCCCCTTGTCCAATGTCAGTCTGTAGTTGAAGTAAAATAAAAAAATAAAACAAGCAACCAACCAACCAAAGTTACAAAGCCTGAGCCAGATCCCAAGGATCCGTATCTTTTGGTTTCTATTGATTATTTCAGTTGATAGTCCTCTTCCACTGGAAGGATTTTGATTAATACCTGCAGGGGGGCATTTTGGGGTGCTTATGCATTCAGTTCCTTTTCCACCTTAGTGCTCAAAAACTGCAGACAGACACATGCGATACGGTATCGATGACTGCTCGTTACCAATCAGAAGAGGAAATAAAAAGCTGGGGCCCCGTCTTAAAGTGAAAGTGTGTCAGGTTTTTTAATTGCAGATCTCATTATGCTGCTGACATTGAAAAGTACCTTGCTGTTCTAATAGTACGATTCCAGTCAGCTGTAAAAGATGCAAAGTTAAGGTAGTGTTCAGCAGGGGTAGATGTTGTAGGTGATTAACAGGAAAATTGGGGGAAGGAGGAAACTGAAAGCATTGCTTCCATACGCCTGAAGGAAAGATACTGTAAACCACTGAGTAACCAATTATTTGTAAATTTAATTTACTAAGGAGCAGGCTTAATAGTGTAATGATGTTTTTTCCTAAAGAATAGTAGTATTTCTTTATTTCTAAAATTCGCTATTTTAAATTATTTGTTGCTGTAGTAGCTTGTTAAAACAATGAAAAGATTCACAAGACATGAGAAAAAATTTTCCTTCAACTTATAGATAGGAAAGATTTTAGTGAAAAATTAACCTCAATAAGATGTGTAGCAACTAAAAAGTGAAATGTCAGCAGATTAACTGTGTATTTTTGTGATTTAACAATAATGGGACATTAAGATAATTAATACCAAGAGCATGTTGCACTGGAAGTGCAGAATTCTTATTTAATAGGTATTTCAGAGTTTAAAATGCATGATTCCTTTTTTATTTTTGTATTTGGAAATAACCATACGTGCACACATAGGTGTCTATGTATACAAACACAATGGGACCAATTTGGTTATTTTGTTGGTTTTTGGGAAGCCCCTTGTGCTGAGAAGACTCTTTGATTTGAAGGAGTACATGGTTACTGTTTACAGTAACAATCAGGACCAAAATGAGTGCCTGGGCTGAGATGAGCGAAGGAATTTCTCAAGCATTGCTGCTTTGATGTTAATAAAATCTCAGGTTACAGAAATTATTATTGCTAAAATAGTTACCTTGCAAAACTGAAGTTTCCTGGCAGCTGTTATCCTACCTGTGGAAGGAGGCGATGTTTCAGTGCTGTCTTGCATGATTGCTCTCCTTGATTAACGCCTGAGAGTGATGCGTATGCTGTGTACTATGCCGTGTGTTACAGCGCAGTGGTGTTATGCACAGTTGAAATAGAAAGTAGCTTTATGCTTGAAAAGGGGGGCTTTTTGCTGCTTTTTTTTTTTTTGTCCCCCTTTTTCCTTAAAACCTTGGAGTTTTAGGAAGCTGCCTGCATTAGTGACCACCCAACTACTTTATGAGGAGCTTAAATTAAAAGAACCTTTTAATAAATTTCCAGTATGGATAGTTGTGTATGTACTAGTGAAAGTCTTAACTGTATCAGAAATAAGTTTTTAAAAAATTATAGTTTGAACAACAGTCACGCTCTTTGAGGAAGGTAAGACAGGTGATTGCCACAAGCTCCCCTTGGCTTTGGTGGGAAAAACCTAGCCCAAAAGGGCCACACAGTTCAGATAGGCAGAAGGTAATTGTGCTATTTGCATTTAGCTAAGGACCTAGTATTATTATTCTGTAATATCATGCATCAATTCATAGAATAAAAATAGTATATTCTGCATATTGCACTGCAGTCAACAGTAATGACTTCAAATTATATTTGCACTGTATTATGCCCCTGATATGCAAACAATTTGAACTCCAAGACCTACAAGTATCTTACTGCACAGAGGTGAATTTCTGTTCAATTGTGTCTGTAATTTCACAGGCTGGAGTGAGATATGTTTTGTGCAGTTACTGTACATGTTTTTTACATCAGTATATTGGGACTGGGTTGTGTGTCTTGGAATGAACTTGAAATATCTTGGGTGCTTGTAGATGCACTTGATCTCATTTGCGTCATTGCAAGCCGAAGTAGTCAAAATAATTCATTCTAACTTGATTTGATGAGCATCAAATGCATAGTTAAAAAAGCAAAAAAATGTCATGGAAGTTAACTGTTTAAGTTTTTCAGCTTGAAGAAAATCATTGGACATTGGATTAGCTACCAAAGACTGTGTGTTGGGAAGGCATGACAAAGTCAAGAATTCCTTTTGTGCTTGTATGTCATTTAATGTGTAGTTTAGCTTACGCTGTTTTGCTGCAATCAATCTTGGATCTCTACTGCATGAATATGAGATCTGAATGTTGTACAGACACCACCTCCAGGAGCCCGGGAACCTTCTAAAATTTCCTGTGTACCTTGCCTTGGATTATCAGACATAATAAATGTCGTGGTTTTACTGTGCATCTGTTGCATGACCAGTGAAATATTAGTTGGCCTTGACATTCAGGAGATGGATGAAAGCTGGAAGTGCAGGTGACTCCTTTACAGAGGCCTAGAACTAGGCATGGTAATTTGCGAGTGCCCCGAAGCTGTTTCAACAGTGCTTTTCAGTGCGTAGCTGTAGATGAGTGTGTGGTTGTAACTGCTCTCACACGTCCATTGTCCTCTAAGGCAAAGGCATGGCATATTTGAATGTGTGCAGCAATGTCATATATATGGAACATGGTGCCAGTGGTTGTGGGAGAGGAAGAGGTTTTGCATAAAACCTTTTGCTATAATTTTGCAGTCATTTGCATGTCCACTGTTTGATTTGTTTCTCTGACCCCCAAGGGCTTTTGTTCCCAGCCATGGGGTATGTGATAAACTTGAGAGTTACAGCTCAAGCTTTAGACCATCACACTGTTGTCTCTGATTTTTAGAAATGCACGTTACTGATCTGTCACCCACGGGATTAGAAATAGCACACGCAGGCCTTCGCTGCCTGTGTGAAGTCAGGGGTTCAGAGCCCAGACAAAGCACATCCTCCAAGTTGCTCCTTGTGAAGGACTTTGTTGAACATGCAGCTCTCTTTGTAACATTATGCAGAATAACAACACGGAGTAGTAGAACAGTGGTGCCTGATGTATCTAAGTCACTGAGGTATCATTTTTCAGAAAAAGCACTAGTATGCTTTTTGTGCTTTTATAACATCATCAGCCCAGGTTTTGAAATGCTTTGCCAATAGTTACCGTTCAGCTTTCCAAGTTCTCTTAGAAACACTGTAGATAAATAGTGATTAAGTGCATACTAACTTGGGGAAACAGAACCACAAAAATTGTGATTTTGCTTTGGATCCTACAAGGGCCTACATGAAAAATTGTTTTTGGGAAGATCCCATGCTGTCAAAGTAGGATTGAATAGCAAGTAGTGACTGTCTAGACGGATCAAATTGATTTTATCTAATAATTGTAGAATGAAGCCAAAGTTTTATCCATTCCTTGCTGCAATCTTGAATATTCAAAACTACTAGAAGAGGGGGACTTTAATCAAAATTTCAGTCCCATACCTCACCTCACTCCACTTTGAGTGGCATGACGTTTTTCTTATCAAGTGCAGACTGACACTGACAGTTTATCCTATTCAGTTTCTTGATTCTTTTCTGTGATCAAAACCATAATATTAATACTAAAATTATATACTGTAGTATGTAAGTGCTGTCTAAACTGAACTGTGCCATGCTGATGCCATCCTCGTTTGATAGCCCAATACACAGCCCCAGCTAACACCGGGGTAGAAGGAGAATGCTTGTCAGGACTGTAGAGCTTTTGTGGCAACAGAAACTTAATCCCAGTTTGTCTGGGAAAGAGGCAGCCATGTGAACAGCTGCGTTTCATGAGGCCTCACGGCAAACTGCCTCGCAGATAATGTTTGCACTGGATTGCAAGACAACCAAAACCATCAAAATATAGTCCAGAGATGTTAGTCAGCCATGCAAATAACTTTGCATTCATATGGGAATGCATATCTGTAATTATGTATTACTTCTTTCAAGTCCTTCTATTTACAGTGAATGCTGTGTAACTGGATTATCAAAATTTTTCACTAGAAAAGGCCTGTGGGATTTTATTGATGTGCTGCACGTGCACTGGCAACAAAAAGGAGGCCAAGGGACTAACTTCATTTGACTGCAAAACTTTTTTTTTCAGTTTCTAGAATGAGTTAGGTTTTCTGTGTTTATGTACACCTACCGAATATTGCAAGCATTTTTGCATTTACTCCTCACAGGGACTGTTGCACCTGGAAATAGCTGCTTAAGTTATAATTTGCTCAATGGACAGAGTGTTTTTCTGCTGTCACATTTCGTGTTTTATGATCCCTTTTCAAAAATTCAGTCATCTTTTCTTTGTGGAGGGATGAATACAAGGAAACCCAATTACAGGAACTCTCCAATAACAAAAAATAAATGTTTGTGTTAGAGGTGGGATGGAATGTGATAAATAATCAAAGATGTATTTTATGTTAACTTCCACAAGTTTAAAAAAAGCATTTAATGTTGAGAACTTGACAATGTGTTTAATGATTTTGGAAGGTACCTTGCTTTATCTGACACTGGAATAGCTGATATGTTTTGTCACTTGAGGGAAGAATTTTTTTACTGTTAAGAAGATTTTATAGGAGCTTTTAAAAATGGATAGTCATATGCATAATTCATTTTAAAATTAAAATTCACTAGTTGGCAGTAAACAAATGTAACTTGACAACATTCAGCTGTTCAGTTGCTGCAGTAGATGTGAAAATTTTGGTCTATTAAAAAAAACCCCAACATCTTTTCATCTTCTGTTGTTGCTAAACCAGTGAGGGTTTCCAGGTAGTGTTGCACTGTCATTATGTGCCTCGTACTTTCAGTTTGCGAGTTAGGCTCCCTTTGTTGTATTTGGCTTGCAGTGCTGCATGTCTCAGCTTTCAGGATCTGCAGAACAACAACAAAAAAAAACCCACCAGAGAACTAGGTTCTGCCCTGTGTATTGACAGAGGTCTGTTTGATCATGTCTGAATTTGATTTCAGAATGAACGTAACGTTTCTTGCTGCCTAAGAGTATTTGATGTGTAGAAGTATTCTGCCTGAGTTGAGCACTTAGCATTTATCTTGCCTGTTAGTAAACTTTGGGCTCTGCTTACGTTCTGATGTATAGCCGTGGAATTAATGTAACACGTCTGCAACTTGATATCTGAAACATTTTAGTCCCTATACATGGGAAATGCCCCCAGAATTCCACAAAATGTGTGTTTATGATCTGATCATGTTTATGCTAAGAACCCATATGTTGAGTGTTAGGCAATTCATTTACTGTTCTGCTAGTACTAGTGGGAATTTTGTATGTGAGAGAGAATCCTTTCCCCATGTTGGAAGGACTGCAAAGATAAAATACGTGCCACCGCTGCCTGACCCATGTATTTTACCTATACTTGCCTTTGTCAGCCTACAGTGTGTAAACTCCAGCCCCATTTGAACTTCTATTCTTGAACCATTTGAGCACCCTGGTGATGGCTCAGAAACTGGAAGTTACACAAGCACAAAATGATGGTTCCTGACCCAGAGCTCACAAAGTGTGAATGAGAAAAAGACCTACAGGAACAGGATGACTATGGGATGTTGGATTGAATTATAGTGGAAAGGGTCTCAAAAGTGAACACAAGGAGCTTATATTTGTGGCAGTAGAAAAGTCATCCCTTAAATGAAAACAAGGGTTATAGGAAGATGAATTGTAGAGGTTTCTTCTGGATGGATGGGAATATAATGTTCTGTTATGTTAGTCTTACGTCCATGGTTGAAAAGTCAAAATTATTTATGGAGTACTTGTTGAAAAAGCCAGTTTTTAAAAGAGCACCTGAAAGGAAAAGTTTTTCCTCACCTTATTCTTTCTCAGTTATACTCAACACTAAATATAGTGTGAAAGGTGGAAGAGACAGCTGCAAGCACTTGACATTTACAACTGCAACTTTATTAATTCTGTGAAGAGTTTCTTGTTAAAATTCCCTTAGTGGAGAAAGGGAAAGGCGATAATTTTTTCTTCAGTGATCTTTCTCCTTTTAGATGCTTAACTCCTTAGTATCACAGCTAAAGTTTTTAAACACCCTTCTTAAAACTAAGACCCATGTGAAGTGTGCATTACCAACAATCTTCCAATTCTTAAAGCGGGTTATACCCTGTTGGATCTTGCTTTATCCAAAACCTGTGATCATTTCCAGAATCGGTTTGCCTGTTCCATTAGAGCTTCTTGGGCTTGGGAAGTAGCTCTGACTTCCAAAAATCCAAATTTTTGCCTAGGAACATTATGTTTACCACACGTGCTCAGAGAGAGTGAAAAGTAGTTCCCTAAAATCACTTCATCTGAGCCAATATACCAGTTATGCAATTGCTTTTTACTTTTTCTTGGAACAAAGAAATTTACCAGCTACGGCTCCTCTTTTAACTACAGCACAAAGACCTGTATAATTGACTTGCTTGTTTCCATTTCTGCTTTATTTGTAGTTGTTCCTTTCTTAGGCATGGGTTAGTTTAATCTGCTTTGGGCACAATGAATGGCATCTAAAAGGTTGTTGAAGATCGCAGTTATTCATCTCGCTGCTTGGAGCATTACCATCTCAGATCGTATTTCCATTGTCAGGTGTGTGTATTTGAGAAGATTGTGCTTTTCTGGTTTCACTCAAGCAATATTCACACTTGCTTATGCGGCATGTTGTGTTGATTTACTTACTAGGCCAGGCTGCTGAGCTTTCTATCTGCCAGTGCTTTGGTGCAACTCAGTCATACTCATTGATAATTTGGATGAGACGAGTGAGGCTATGCTTATAAAAAACTAAACACTGTAGGGAGGAGCTGTAAGGTTTTTAGGAAGATAGGTTTCAATCTCTAAACAATCTTGATGAATCAAAGAATGACATGAAATGAACAGGATGCAGCTCCTCATGGGTAAGTGTAATCAAATGCAAATCATCAAATGAGGACTGGCTATCAGCATTCAACAGAAGTTCTGGAGGTTTGAGTCAGCAGTTGAGGATAGGTTTAAAAAAGTCTTACTGTTGCAATGAGGGTGGTGAGGACTGAGGGTGAAACTCATACAGAAGTGCTTTAAGATGTGCAATGTGTAAAGCGTATGGAGTAATCCTTCCAGTTCTACTCAGCATTGGGAGTGCTTAACTGGCATTATCGGTCCCGTTTTCAGCACTAGGCTTCAAAAGGTGTGGATTTGCTGGGCACAGTACAAAGCAGAGAAAAGGGTAAAGATCAGAATCTAGGAAACATGACTCCTTAGACAGGGAGAGTAGGATATTTTAAAAAACAGTGTTTCTTTCATCAAAAGAAGACAAGACTGGTATAAAGAAACCTTTACTCATGTGAATGGTGCTTTATGGAAATAAAATGAATGAGCATTTCTCTATTTTCAGGGGATGTGGGACAGCGTTTTAATGCAGAACTACAGATGCCGTAATATTTTGTAATTGCTAAAGAAAGGTAGTTTACCTAAGTAAGCTTTCATTACTCTGTTATTGTAAGTTTTTATGAATGGTCCAGAGGAGGTTTTATGAGACGTAGAAGAGGAAGGGATAAAGACTTAGATCGCGTTTGAGTTTCCCTCCAGCACCCTGTGTCTGTGTATGAAGTTACATCTTCAAGTTAGACTGTAGCTGTCAGCATTGACAGCAGGATTTCAGCTCACTTCAGGCAGCTGTGACTCACTGTGCCCTGATTACAAATCGGGGTGCTGGGAGATACTGTGCTGCTGGTGGGGTGGAGTTTTACTTAGCACAAGCTTTCTAACAACTGATTTTTTTCTTCCACATTTTATTAATTAATTGCTATTTCTGACCATTTTTGTGTAATACTGGGCTTATGTGACAATGCTTCCCATTTAAGACATTCTTGTCAGTCCCTATTTTTCCTTTCTCAGAGCCAAAGGAATTATTTTCTACAGACCACCCTAACTTTGGATAAAACGTTACTCTTTCATCTAAAAGAAAATGCCACCACGTCTGTCTCACAGTTTTCGGCTTGCTTAGTGTTAAGTACTGCTTAGAGTCGCAGTATCATATAACTAATCCTCCATGTCTTCCTCCTCCTCTTTGATGCTTCTATTGCACGTGACCCGAATGGTTCTGCTCATTCACTTACTAGCCCAGAACACCTCTGCCAAGGCTTCGCATTTAGATGAGCTTTAGTACAACTCAGTTCCAGTGTCAGGATCTGCTGAACACCTGCTTTGTAGAAATGTATCAGCAAAGCTGAGTGAGGGAGCTTATTTCCTTCCCCTGTATTTGCTTTCACTTTACAGCTAAATGCACACAAAATGTCTGTCAGGAGGTTTTGAGAGATTTCAACTATTACTCTGTGAGTAGTGATTATGTATCTAACAAGCAAATGCAAGAATGGCATGCCATCAATGCAGACACTGAGAGCTAGTAAAGGGCAACGGGACTTGTGACCAGATCCTGGCTGTTGACATGCTGCAGCAGAGTAGCACTGCTGCAGAAATGGGTGAGAGGGAGGAATGGCAGGGGGTGAGCCATCCTGCAGATTTTGTTGGTCTCCATACAAGAAAGTAGAAATACTCTTTACAGTGATGCACAGTTTTGACATGTTACATGTGTCAGCATTTGCAAGCAGTTCCTGAGCTTCCTAAGGTAATGTGAGAATGAAAAGCATTTTTTCTTTGACAATATTTGGTCTATTCAGACATCATCATCCACAGTGTGCAACTGTCAGTGGTCATTGCTCAGAAAAACAGCAGGAGGCCAAGATCCAAGTATAGATTTACCCAGGGACCTGTATGGTTTCTTGCCCCCTAGCAATTGCTGCTCAAGCAGCAGGCATGATCTGGATGCATGATTCAGGATGGTGTTGCAGCCCTCCCCGCTCAGATGTCAGCTCCTTCCAATTCAGGGCTCTATCTATCCATCCACCCACCTCTCAACCGTAGGAGGTGTTTGCACGTATTGTGTGGTTTTAAACTGGGCATTTCTTTGAACTGTAGTGGAAGGTGTCCCCTGCCTGTGGCAGGCAGGCTGGAACTGACAGATCTTTGAGGTCCCTTCTAACACACAACATTCTGTGATTCTAACTTTACAAGAGTAGGAAGTTACTGCTTTTCTTGCATTTGAAAAATCTGAAGTAACGAGGCCACATGGAGACCCTTGGGCTTTCTCCTACCCACCCTGACAAAGAGAATCCACTGTTTCACCATTTGAGTATCAGCTACATTTTGTTATTGAGTCTGTGGTTAAAGTCTACATTATGATGACTGTTTCAGGAGTCTACAGAGGATGCTGTGGCCAGCATAAAGTAACTTCCTTATTTTGAAATCCATTCTTAATCACCCATGAAATTAACTATTTGAGTCTGCCTTCAAGTTGGCACAGTCTAATAGTAGGGGTTTTAAAAATATTTAACAACATATTTGGAAACAGAACTTTTCTGTTCTTTATTTATGTGTTTTTGGATGTTGGCTCTTGCATGAGAAAAGTGCTGTATGCTTTAATACTGAATTTAGAAATCTTGTGGTTTCTGTTGGCACTGTGAGGGAGCAGCTAGCGTAAGACTCCGGTGCTTGATGAGAGCATTTTTGTATTTTAATTATTAGACGTATGAATACAGAGCCAACTGAGTTCAGCTATTGTGTTTATTGCCTTTTTTTATTCACCATTAAAAAAAGCAATAATTTTTCTGGATTACTGTCTCTAACATGATCTACAGCTTGAAATCAGAAAAAAGCTGAAGTTTCAGCAGTTCTTTCTTCACACAGGGAATAAGAAATCCCAAGGAAATTCTATTTTGGGATGTTGAAGGATAATATTCAGTATTTATAACCCAGCTCAGTGCTTCATTTCAAGGCAGCTCAACAATGAATTAGAATTGCATATAGGACCTCGCAAAGGTTCTGGTTAGGATACTCTGTATTGCTGCTCTGGTTGATAGGCCAAGTTCCTCACCCAAATTGCATCCCTTATGAAGCCTTGCATGGCTTAGCAATGGGGAACCAGAAGCTGGATGGCAGACGTGGCTTCAGGAGGAAACTGAGGCATGTGAAATCCCAGTTGCGATACCCTGGGTAGATACATTTGGAAGTTTAAATTATTCAAAATGTCAAGCATTTTCATATATTTAAAACAACTTGTGTGTTTGGGCTGAAAATACTGCAGGTGAAGCCTTTAGTATTTTAAAGGAAAAATGACGTTATTTCAAACCACTTAATTCCGTCTTCTCTTAGAGAGCAGTGACTTTTCTGAATCTATATTCTATGAAAATTTATGTATCTGGAAAATATCTGACTAAGTCTAATACAGCCTTTTAAAAACTAATATTCTAAACTTTATAGTTTGCTAAACAAACTATTTCAGATTATAACTAAATTTTAGAGGTAAATTGTAATTTTCTAAGAATTTCTTACGTTTCACATGGCTCTCACTGGAACTCTTTCTTGAAACAGAAAAATAACTTCTTTTTTCCCAGGTTCACCTTGAACTTATCCTTTTGCACTAATGTCTTACATTGCACTTAAGAAATGACTAGATGCTATACATATTGGGTTTTTTAATAGAGAAGGAGGAAAAAAAATTATGTTTTTGTCTGTGGGAGTTTTGCAGTTAAACTCTGGGCTTATTGACATAAAAGGAATGCAGTGCTTTTGATAGTTTTTGCAAAGCAAAAAGATGTTGGTAATACTTCTGTCAGAGATTTCCAGTGCTTAATGGAAAAAAAGACATGCAAATAAAATAATTGTGCTTTACATACCGATTTATGAAGTCATAGTTACTTTATAATAGTTGTAACACCTGGGCAACATTATGAAGATTTGATGTAATGCCAAGTAAAATGTCAAATTCCCATCTTCATGGCAATGCTTGTAGCAGGCTTTGTACAGTGTAACCCCTACCATAGAAATAGGAGTACGAACAAGCATTTAGAACTTACAAGAAGGTCTGTGTGTGTGTTTAAATTATATGGCAAGAAGGGCACATGGGAATTTTAAAATTGTGACTCAGATCCTAATTGCTTTTCACATTAAAATATTTTTCAGAAAGAGTGTTAAACTGACAGGTTCCCCAAAGGTAAAATCTTATCTATAGACCACAAGAAATGTCACAATGTAAAAATAATCACAGAACCACAGAATCATTAAGGTTGGAAAAGACTTCCAAGATCATCATCTTGTGCCTCCCCTGGCGCAACTTGCAGCCATTCCCTCTTGTCCCATCACTTCTTATCTGCAAGAAGAGGCTGACCCCCAGCTCACCACAACCTCTTTTCAGGTAGCTGTAGAGAGCAATAAGGTCTCCCCTCAGCCTCCTCTTCTCCAGAATAAACAATCCCAGTTCCCTCAGACGCTTCTTGCAAGACTTTTGTTCCAGACCCTTCACCAGGTTCACTGCCCTTCTCTGGACATGCTCCAGGGGCCCAAAACTGAACATTTAAGGTGTGGTCTCACCAGAGCTGAGCACAGGGGGATGATCACCTCCTTTGTCCTGCTGACTACACTTATTCCCGATACCAGCCAAGATGCCATCAGCCTTTTTGGCCACCTGGGCACACTGCTGGCTCATGTTCAGGTGGGTGTCAACCAGCAACCCCAGATCCTTCTCCTCTGTACAGCTTTCCAGCCACCCTGCCCCAAGCCTGTAGCGTTGCCTGGGGTTGTTATGACCAAAGTGCAGCACCAACACTTTGCCATGTTGAACTTCATCCCATTGGCCTCTGCCCATCAATTCAACCTGCCCAGGTCCCTCTAGAGAGCCTTCATACCCTCTAGACACTTCCCCCCAACTTGGTGTCATCTGCAAACTTATAGAGAGTGCACTCAATTCCTTCATCCAAATCATCAATAAAGATATCAAAGAGGATGTGCCCCCCAGTACTGAACCCTGGGGAACACCACTTGTGACACCTCTTCTTTTAGTGTAGAAAAATTATTGAGTGTACCTTTAGAAAGAGGAAAGAAAAGATTTAGTTTTCAGTTAGCATTGATTAGGAAGACTAGAAATTTGCTACGTCTTTAGGTTGATATCAACAACCACATTACCATTCTCATAAACCACCGGGGCCTAAATTTGGAGCATGGTATGTGTTAAGGACATAAAAGAAACAGAAACAATTAAAAGGCTTTTGGAGTATTCTCCTAACCGTAAGTTACAGCTGTGATTTTAAGTATGGCTGGTTTTGATGAAACTTTCAGTAGTAAAGGGATAATGAAAAAACTATGAATCTAAGGAAAATAAGTGTTATTGCTAATTTTTTAGGTCTTCTACAGTTACTTAGGAAGGAACAGATTACTATTTTTTTTCATTTATTTTTTTTAAAATGCTTTAATTTTCCCAGTTTGCAGTGGCAACTTGGGTGTAGGATCTGGGGAGGGCAGCTAGTTTCTGCTCACATAGAATTCTTTTTCATGCTCACTTTAATTCACACGGTATGTCCAGTGTCTTTTCTTCTACATTACCCTTACCAGTTTGAGTGGCTACTTGGGAATAACTTCATCACTTCTCCAGTAGAATGTGGCAACTATTTAACACCCTGTATGATTTAAGACAGGAAATGAAGTGCTGTCTTAGTAAATTGCAGAGAAATTTTCATAAGGAAATGTAATTACCCAGGCTAGAAATTGGCCAGATCAGCTTAAAACTGCTGCGTATGCAAAAAGTCCTCAGTCTGCTGTTTTATCTTAGGGGTGACTTTAAGTGATGTTGTATGAATCCAGGATCCCAGTGGATTGCTGCTGAGATCCAAATGCCTGCGATGCCTCACGCTGTGAGTCAGTGAATCCAGTGCTGATTTAAAATGCGTTTGCCACCGCACCGAAACGCTGGTATTTCTTGCCCTAGTGTATGGGGTTATTTCAAGGTTTCTCTCTCAAACAGTGACCAAACTTGTACTCTCTTATCTAATGAAGTGTGATGAAATTACTGTAAAAAGTGACATCACTACAGGATGCATTGATCTGTAAGTTCTAGATTTTTTATAGCATCCGTTCTGTGCTTTACTTTGGACAAGAGTGGTTAGATCTGGTTTTGATCAATATGTTTAGAGCTTTTTGTTCCACTCTGAAGATTCTATTCTTAGCATGTTAGGGTAAATATGTTTCACTGCATTCCAGTAACTATTCTCTTTCTTAAATCTTGGCACTGGAATTCTTGAGTTCTTTCTTTTTTCTTTTATTTTTTTTTCTTTTTTTTAAATTAAATTTCGTTTCCATTTGTCATGTGTTAACTTTTCAGCATGCTACAGGTAGCTTTTTCAAATAAAGGTCATTAATTTAAAAGATGACTTATTGTAGGGGAAAAAATGTTCCAAACAGAGACGTTTTTGCTTTTCAAATTAAAAATCGAAACAACTTAAACTCCTAAACTCTCCTCACATCTCCCTTGGAAACTCCCTACTTTACTGTAACTTTGTGGTCTTGATGATATTCACAGAGAAGCTGATTTACTGAATAAAGAAGTTCTTTAAGTTTTCAGTTTTGGAACATTACCAGTGTGTCTGAACCCAGGTTTCAAATTTTACTGGCATTTTGTTGGCAAACCAATTTTTTGGAGTCCTTTCTTATTTGGGTATGTTTCCTGACACCTTTGGCTGTATGGTACTGTGTTTAAAAATTCTCTTTTTCTTTTTTTAAGAGGAAAAGCCTATAAACATATACAAAGGACTAATTATAAAATATCTGGTATAAAAATAGAGAGACAAGAAAATTACCAGCTGAAAAATGCAGTGAGCAGAAAAAAATGAGCATTTAATGCTAGAGTTGTACCCTGTCTGTTCAGCAGGCCTGATTCTCAAAGCAGTTCCTTAAGCAAAGCATGCACTATTCTGGGGCCATAATACGGTGATTTAAATCAAGCTTAAGTATATGGGTGGTAAGAAAGAGGTGATTTAGTCTTCCCTTCTGGCCACTGGCCTCTCTTACTGTTGCTTGCCTTTTGCCAACAGCAGTTTTCATTTATGGTGAGCCAGATCAGAGCATTGATCCAACTGAAAAGTAACTGGCATGACTTTCCCCTGCTTAAAATCCTCCTATATATTGTAGTTTTGCTGGTGGTGTGCTGCTCTCAAAGACTAACCGGCTTGCCCAAGTTTATGTAAGTTCTTAACCTATGTCATTCATGGTATCAGTAGATTATTCCTTGCTGAAAATGCCATGAATAGTATAGGACAAGCCTCTTTTTGTAGTATTTATTGACATGTAAGGTACAAGCAACCAGCAGTCTGAGGTTCCATTGCTTTTTTAGTTTTCCACAAGTCTGGGACATTGTAATCCCTTAACACTTTTTCTCACTGAAGTAGGACTTTCATGTACGTAAGGCCTTCAAAGAGAATTTGACACTAAATGGTCCTTTCTGTACTAACATTTCTACAGGGAAACCCACTATAAAGTGAAATAAGCTATGAAATTTTGCAATAGAACAGAAGAGCGTATTCATGTAATAGTGTATTCTGGCACATATTTTACCTGCTGGATATAGTCAAAGTTATAACAGTACAGAGCGGTAAGATTCCTATCATTTAAATAAGCCTCAGCAGGATTAACAGTTTAGGTGTTCTTCTACCTGTCTCAACCGGGGGAGCCACTTTCAGGGCCTGCATATTGCACCTGGTTGTGTATGAAATATTGCATGGAAACTGAAAGATGGATAAAATTAAATATTTAGGCTAGTAAGAGAGAGAGAGAATTACTTGAAGCTAGGCTCTTACTTGAAATAGGGGATTCCAGTGAACGGCCTTTGGGCTAAATTGCTAATGTAGTAATTAGGAGCTAATTTCTGACAGATTTCAACCAAACTTCAAGGACAGCTAGAAATACCAGATATAGCAATTTTCTTTACATTTCCTGGAGTTAAAGAATCATTCAGATTGGAAGGGATCTCTGAGGGTCTCCAGTCCAACTTTGTCCTATTAATCAGGTACAACAATGAATTCATATCAACTTGCTCAATTTTTCCCCACTAGATCCTGAAAACCTCCAAGAACATAAATACTCCGCAGCCTCTCTTAGCATCTTATTCCAGTGCTTAGTTATCCTCATAGTTCAGCATTATTCACAGACTTGATTAATGTGCATTCCATTTCCTTCTGCAGGTCATTGGTTAAGATATTAAGATATAAAGTAGTGTAGGCCTTAGGATAAAGCCCTGAGGAATTAAAGTTTTCAGCCTACAGATAGGGTACAAACCATACTTTTCAATCCCAGAATCAGTACATTTTTTTGCTCTTCTGGTAATACATCCATCTAGGTCACAATGGTCAAACTTGGATACAAAGGTGCTGTGAAAGACCATCCTGAAGATGGTTGCGACATTTGCCCTTCTCCATTCATCTGGGATTTCCCCTAATCTCTGTGACCATGATGATAGAAAACATTCTTGATGTGCCATCAGCTAGGTCTCTCAGCACTCTCATATGCATCCCATCTGCTCTCAAGAGATTAGTGAGATCAGTCATTTTCTACTGTTGGTATTCCCTCCTCTCTGTGAACCCTGACTGTATTTCTAAAAGTATGGGAGATCTTGTTGGTGAAGACCAGGGCAAAGAACGCATTGAGTAACCCAGCTTTATGTGCGTCTGTTGTTGGGTTTTTTGCCTCAGTCAGCTAAGAACCTGCATTTTCCTTGTTTATTCTTACATGTATGAGTAGAAGTTCCTGTTGCCATGTTTCTTGGAAGATTCATTCTTCAATCTCTACTGTAGCTGACCTTCAACGTTCCTAACCTTATTCTTGCTATTCTGGACAATGTCTCTGCATTTCTCCTTTGTAGCATTTCTCCTTGCTTCCATCTCTTTTGTACAGTCTTTTCACAATCACAAATTCCCTTTTTAGCCAAACTAGATTCCTTCTTCACCTCTTATTTTCCTTTGTATTGTGACAGACCATTGTTTTTAATGTGGGAGGTTGTCTTTAAAGGCCAGGTCTGTTGAACTCCCTTGCCCTTCAGAGCTGCCTCTTATAAGATCCCATCTGTCAGGTCCCTGAATAAACTGAATTTTACTCTCTTGGAATTCAGGGTTTGTACTCTGTTACTTGCCTTCCACATTCCTCTCAACATCCTGAACAGCACTGGATCACAGTTGCTATGGCCAAAGGTGCCACAGATTACCACCTCCCCAATCAGTTCTCCCTTGTTTGTAGCAGAACAAGGCAACAGCTCCAGTTGATCTGATATTTGTATTACAAGTTTGTCCCTAGCATCCCCTACAAGTCAGATGGATTGCTTGTATCCCACTTCGTTTTCCTTTTAGCAGATACCAGGAGATAGGAGTCTCCCATAGGAATCAGGATCTCTGTTTTGCAAATGACCTAAAGCTGCTCAAAAAGACTTTCCCGTTTCCTCCTCCTGATGAGGTGATTTGTAACAGAATCCCAATGTGGTGTCATTCTTCGTGACTTCTCTGATCATGGCCCACCAGCTCTCAGTCTACTGCCTGTTTTATGGAAGACCTCCACATCTTTGAGCTCTTTCAAGTATTCATGTTCTCATTAACACAGACTTCCAAGTAGGAGATGGAGGCGCAGCACAGGGCTGCCACCAAGGAGTCTGCAGCGTGGCCTCGAGTGTTACCTGTTCTGTGGCCAGCATGCAGGCCATTGGCAGGCCGTTCAGCACACACAGCTTGGAATCAGACACAGCATTGTGCAGGTGAGGGCTGTGAAAGGGAGATGGAAGGCAGTGGAGGAGAGTTTAGGGAAAATATTAGTAGACACGCTGCTCATTTTCAAATTGAACATAAGACACAAACAGTGGAGTTAAAGTAGTAAAGGAAATGTTCAGGGCATCGTGTTGTCCAAAAAAATACAAGAAACTGGTCAGAAGGCTTATTCCTTTCCATTTGACTAAAAATGAAAACTTTTTTAATACTCTATAAACAAGCTATTTGAGAGTGAGTTTTTCAGACAAGGAACTTGGAGTTAAGGGAGAAATCTGTTCATAACTTACCCTCTTGTGCCCAGGTATTTTAATGTCTGGAATGTAATACTGCCTGTTGCAATACCTCTGCAATACTGTAACACAGCAGGATGCATTAATGAGAGGTTCAACCTTAAACCCACGACATCAATGAAATTTATAGTTGTCAGGCCATTAACCACAAAAACTATGCTTGAATAATGTTTCAATTCCCATTTTACGTTCATGTAGGAAGAGAAGTCATTGTGTTGACTGGCCATGAAGACAGAATCCTGCTTAGACCTGAAATTTGTATAAACCAATTAAGTATTGTTTATTACTCTTTGACAGCATGCATAGTATGCACTAGAGGGTGGGCAGAAGGTGTTTGTATTAAAAATTGTGCTAGAATCTCTCTCTTAATATTTCAGCTGGTTTAATGTTCTTGAATACTAAAAGTGCCTTGCTCACATTTGGGAAAATACCACAAAAATGCTGAAAGCAGAGAAGAAAATTTTACATAAATTCTATTATCATCTTCGTGGTCATATAGGTGCCATCTGATATTCTCCCTGGTGGGTAAATTTGTCTTCAGACATTTCATGTTTCCTTACTGTTGTATCTTAGTGTGGCCTTTGGACTTAATACATGGAGCAAGTTAGTTAAAGAGCACAAAAAAGAACGGAGAATTTCTTGAAGGCAGAAATTTTTGGGGAAAACGTGGTGAGCACTGTGATTAAGTCACTCTGCAGAAAACTGAAATCTTTAAATCTGCAACTGATTAAGTTGAAAGAAAAGAAGGGAAGTCAATATGTTAAAAAATGCACGTACAGTTACTCTTTCTGTTTAGGAAAATCCAAGTTGTTTCTCCCAGGAAAAAACCTTACAAGCACATAGAATGTACAAAGCTCTGAAGTTTGGGGGGGGTGGTAGTTCTGTGTGGGGTTTTTTATTATTGTAGGCTTCACGGTAATTCCAGCACAACCTCAGGAAGTAGTAAAAATAAATCTATCTGTCTCTTGCTGTATCAGTCTGGCTATTTACTACTTCCCCACGTTGCGTCCCTTAAAGAATTTCTTCGAGGCCCTTAAAAGTACAAACTCAATCTCTGCACTTCATATGTTGTTACCTGCTGCCAGACCTCTTAACAGCTACATTCATACATTCTGTTAATCATCTCTGTGTGTTCTAGAAGACAGTGTTTCGAATTCATGATTAACTTTTTTTACTTGCTCTGATTATTGTCCTCCTATCATGGAGGACAATACTTTTTTTTTTACCTGTTTAAAAATAAATATGTAAATGGAGAAGAAATCAGTGTCTTCCTAACTGTGCTTCCAAATCTAAATTAGATTTTCATGTTGCAAACCCATGAATTTGGTGTTGGAACCAAAGTCATTCTGTTCCCAGAAGACAGGGCTGAAGCCTCATGGGCATGAAGACCCATAGAGGATTTTCCCCTAGGTGGCAGCGTAAGAAGTAATGTATTTTTAATGTTAAAGGTTGGTGGTATATAGGTGATCTTGATTTCAGAGTGTAATCCATAGGGGCTAAAGAAAGTATTATCGAGCTGTATTTCACAGGAACTGGAAGGGGACTGGCCAAGAGATCTTCTGGCTATTGCTCTGTGACAACATATCACTGATTCAGGAGTAATGTGGGAAGAACATCGTGGAGCCTGTTATGACTTCTGTCAGTTTGAGCTCAAGTATTTCTAATTAGTGAAGTCCTTTGTGGCCCAGATTTTGCTTAGGCCCTCCTGTAAACTCCCAGTTTGATCATTATGAAAGCAAGTCAGCCATTTGAAACGCGGTGTGTCCTACTTGCATGTTGCTACCTAAGCAGCAGTCCCAAGAGTTAGTGATGCCTTGCTTTTCAACCTGCGAAGCAAGAGGGATGGATAGTTCCGCAGCTCAGCCTGCCCAGAGTCTGGGAGTAGCAGAGGGACACTTCTGCTTGCAGATGGTATCTGCTGCCCAGTGATACATGCTTGATAGCAGATCTGGAAACACCTCTCGTAAGTATCTGAGATCCAGAGGAAATAAGTTTGAATGGTGCTCTTTGCTTCAGGAATGGGATTCTCTGCGCTCCAAGACAAGATTGCTTTTATACGAATGAAGAATGTGGTGTTTGTGCCAATGTTAGAAGTGGCTTTGTAAGCTATCGATCACTTTCTGGGTTTACCTTGCTGGCAACATGTTTTATCTGCTAAATAGTCTTCCTGAAAATGTGAAATAGAAGAGGATCGTAGTACTATTCAGATCTGTTTTAAAGTGGCTTGAACGAAGTTCTCACAGTAGGGTTTTTTCCTTCCATTTTTCAAGTCTAGCACTGACTCATTTGGTGGTGTTAAAGTGCACTTTCTACTTATCCCCAGAGGAAAGTTAGTATTCTTTTAAGTGAAACTATTTTAAAAGCAGAAAACAAGCCTAAAATAAGCCAGTGTTCTCTAGAGTTCTCAGAAGGTGTAGATTTATTTACTGTAGTTAAATCATAATTAGTTCTCAGGGGATAGTGTATCTTTTAAACTGCTTTATTGCCACCATATTGGTTTTCTAAATAATCAGAAACTGCTGCTCTTATATTTTGTAGTATGAACAAAAATTTGCTGTAAGTAGAAACAAATGTCTAGAATTGCTAGTTGTCACTTACTGAAGATAGTGACACACAGAAAATAAGCCCTTCAAGCAAACGCGGAGAAATACAAACCGCATGTTATCAGAAGGCACCTTAAATGAACTATGGCTGTAACTTTTCCCAGCGTAATAGATACAGTGATGTTTTACATGATCATTTTTCAGTTAATCTTTTTCTAATATTCTAATGCTTTTTGGTCAAGAATAAATGTTAACTGAAAACAGATAAATGGTAGTGCAATGTTAACGTAAAATATTACCTGATATTTAAGCCTAGATTTTCATGAATGTAGCTTAGTGTTCCAGCTGGTAAGTATGACTTGGGTTTTTTTTTTCTAATTGGCAGGTTAATGTTCGAGTTGCCTGAGGAGATGGGTTTAATAGCAATTGCTGTTCGGCAAACACAAGGGAAAGGTGAGTAAATTTCCTTCTAGTGCTAATAACTTTACGTTAACCATACGAAATAGGACTTTTTAATGTCACCTAGCTGCCTTAAATGTACATTCTGAGTATTTTTTTTATTATATAATCTATAGAATATTTGTGTCCTCTTTTCCTCCCACCTGAACTGTGGGTTCAAACTCAAAACCTAAGTTGCTAGAGACCAAAGTAAACATTTTCAGGATGTTTGGTGGCTTTTGCAGAAATGATTTAGTGGTCTTCTAGTTTCTGCCAAAAAGTTTCTCAAGTCAAGCAAACTGCCATCACTACATTTAGTGTGATACAAGTCAGACTTCCAAGTCAAAAAGTCTTTTTTGACTTAACTGGAACAAGACTGGATCTTGACTTGCTCTGAGATAGATGTTTCTCAAGTCTGCAGGACCTGCTTGAACTGTCACGTGGACTTTCACAATCTTGCAGATAAATATGGGCAAGTTCTGTCTCTTTCCCAGGAAGGAGCTAGCGCTGGTTTCAAGCCACTTTCATTTTGTTAGAAGAACACAGTATCCAGCCTAGTAAACTCTTCTGAGCACAGATCTTCGTGATTAGATCTTCATATTACTTGGCTTTTGGTACAGACCTAGTTTGTGGCAAGTTGCTTCTCAATGTGGGTTAATTTCTAGATGCACATGGAGCATCTTCACAGACACTTCACAAATACTCCTCACTTAAACAAAGCAAGACTTTCTGAAATGTGTATGTTACCGGATCCTGGGAAAATCCTGGAAGCAAGCCATTGAGGACATTCTAGGAAACTGAACTGCAGTGCGCACTTTAAACAACTTAGTGTTTCTTTAAAGAAGCAGCTGTGCACTATAATCATTTTTCTCTCAAAATTAGTTTGAAAACTCCATTGCAGGAGTTAGGGTGGCTTTTTGGATGGATACAATCAAATAGTTGTCTTTTTTAATTGTCTCTATTAACAAAATGATCTGGTTTATAAATATGTTTTTCTTGAGTTGAAGGTAATGGTTTTTCTCTCCCTCCCCAGGCCGTGGTAGCAATGTTTGGCTCAGTCCTGTGGGCTGCGCGCTATCCACTTTACATCTCACCATTCCTCAACATTCCAACCTGGGCCAGAGGATTCCTTTTATTCAACACTTGGTGTCCTTGGCAGTGGTAGAGTCAGTTAGATCAATACCAGGATATGAGGTATCTCCTTCTAATTTATTTCAAAATTCCTGTTTTCATTTTCATTAAATTCAGATTTTTAACTATGTCTCCTATGCATAGAATGACTGAATGCATAATATAGTTCTTCAGCCTTAATATGGTGGTAAACTTAGCCTTTCATACATGCTTGATTATTTATGTGGTTTAAGAAATCTAGTATACATGTGATGAATACTGGCTTTTATTGAGCTGATTAAGTATACTGCACTCATTTCACTCATAATCTCATGAAACTTAAGACTCAGTCTTCAGCAGTAAAGCAAACCGTCAATTTTGTTTGTCTAACAATTGAGTTAATTTGTTTTGATTTTGAAGGAGTTGGGGAAGAGGGAGGAGGGGGAAATGAATATAACTGACAAATCCTTGTCTGCTTTTTTGTTGGTGCTGTTTCAGTGGCCACTTCATCCCTTCTGATGGATTTTTCCAAGCCTTGTTTAAGGTTGAAAACTGATTTCTAAAGCAAGAACTTAGGAGTATTGCTCTCAAGAGGGAATCAAGTGTCCTGTCATCAGTATTAAAATGAAGAACCAGTCTTCTTCATCACCTCATATATCTCCTTTTTAATGTTACCATTTCCTAATATTTGCTAACTATAAAACTTTGGTATTTTACAGAAGTAGTTAACTAAAGCATATGTTTCCTATATTACAGAAAATCAATGACTTATACACATTTACACATGAACTTTATTATAGTGGCACCCAGTAGCTTTGCTGTAGTTTAGGGTCTGTCAGCCTTTCTATTAAAACCTTCTAACTTCAGTGCTTCATAACTTGACTATAAAAACAAAAAATGCTTTGGGCTAAAATTTGCAATATAAAATATTTGGCTAGGGTGAATAATTTAACCATTTAAAATAGAAGGGACGCGAGTTAGTTCCATAAAATATGAGTCTGACTGGGGAGGGAGTTAATTTATGAATGGAAGTCGTTTTGCTTCTGTACACCTACCCTGCTGCACTGGGCCATTTTTTATTGTATTCTGTTTGAGAGGAAAAAGGTGACCAAAGTATTAAACATAAACATAAAAATAGGAGGTATCAACAATACACGTACCGTGTGTAGCACATGTACAATACACAGCTTGCTATGGCCAAGATAGAGCTCCTGAACTGCTTTTAATAGTACATTCACCCTGGACAAAGGGTGAAACCAATTTTAAGGGTCTGGACTCAAATACACAAAGCAAGGAAATTCAAGGATTTATCAGGAGCTCAGTGCTTGCATTTCCCCTTTAGGCTTAGGTAACATAGGGCTTTACTTTGTGTCACATGAACACTCATGCCATGCAAACTACAGAAGCTGCAGTGGGCTAGCCCCCTGTAGGGGAGGTTTCATTCACTCCTCTGAACTTGGGTACCTCTGTGGGTGTGTGTCAGAACCTCAGTAAGACTTTAACACACTCTAGAGTCATTCACCATGCCCAAGGTCCTTTTCAGGACTTCCATTCAGAAACCTGAGGTACCTCTGTCTCATTTTATCGGCCAGACATCATGTTTAGCATTGACATGAATGTTGACTGTGCTAAGCAAGCAGCAGCCAGAACCTTTGTTCTGGGTCCTCAGGAAGAAAATCCAACCACTCCATTGGAAGTTTTATTGTCAAATGTTAGTGTAAAATAAGTGCAGATGGGCCTTGTATCAGGAGAATGCTTCACTTTCCCGGTCTTCTTGGAACAGAAGACCTCTCTCTAGTAAGTGCAGGCAAGAATGCCGCTTGTTTCCAGCATATTTTTTGACACCCATTGTTCCTTTGACACACCAGTACTTGTGTAGTTGTGTCACTATTTTGGGGCAAAGTGTCTGCTGTGTAGTTTACGTCATGAGAACACTGTTGTAGCCCCCCCTTCCTCCACCAGAACCCAGCCACACAAAACTACAACAAACACTCAGTTGACTTGGTGGCGCTCCATGCTTGCTGTCACTGCAGTTGCAGAGCTGGTGTCTGGTGTCACACAGGTGGTATGTTTTCTTTAAGTGGTATCTACTGAATAGCTCTTTGGAAGATCTCTTTACACAGATAGTATGGTTTAACAGTGTCATACTTCACAAGTCTCAAGAGTCTTCTGTAAGTCTTTTCCCAGTGCGAGGAGTCAAGTTGTTTTCCATAATGAATATGAATTAGTGATATGGTCTCTAAGAATGCTTTGATAGCAAAATCAGGTAGTATTTCTTGTCAGTGTATGTGTAATGGACTCCTCTCTGGCCTTTAAATCTGTCAGGAAAGTAGACATGGACCCAGGTGCAGTTTTCACACATCCTGTAAAGGGATTTCATAATCTACAATAGGAGGGAATGCGACTCTTGTAGTCCTGGAGCACCTCCCATAATTTGCCCCTGGGGATACAGTCATATGCAGTTTTTCAAACTACAGGAAGCACATTTGCTTTCTTTTTGTGTTTAAGTAGCCGGTGCAAAGTTCAGTTCAGTTCTGTGGTTCCAACAAAAACTCCTCTATTGCGCTGGAACGGTGTCACACAGCACAGTTTGTGTTTCCAGCTCCACCGTGTTGCTTGAGCGTAGCTGCCGAAAGCATGAATATAGTTAGGACATTACTGAAGTATTTACATAGTTGTGAACTGGAATTTCTCCTGTCTGCTAAATTTCCTTTCTGAAATTCAAGATGTCATTGTCTCCTTGTCTGGTTTCTGCAAGGACCCGCAAATACAGTGGGATGTTATTGTGGGGTATCAGCAGTGCGGCGCAGGGGCTGCATCTCGCTTGAAGAGGTCTTTTAATAAGCGCTCATGGATGAAGGAAATTTATTCTATAAAACTTCACAGTTTTGGGACTGAAAATTCTTTAGAATCTTCAGTCCCCTTTTGGTCACCCTAAGCCTTTATTATCTGCCATAATTGGGGGATTTTTTTATTTTTTTTTAATAAATAGACAGCAGCTTTGACCGCTGCCAGGCTCATTGCTAAACCCTGTAACCACGTGTCTGTAGTTTTTTTCAGTAATGCTTGTGGAGCACTTCAATATCTTCTCCTTATGAAGAGCAGCTGACAGTATCACATTCGGGGTGGCAAAGTAGCACAGAAAATGTAGAATAAGGGTTGGTGAATGTGTTCTTACAATCGGTATCAAAGAGCAGAGTGTTTCTAAATGCAAGGGTTTGTTTCTTTAGGATATTGATCTTCGAGTGAAATGGCCAAACGATATTTACTACAGCGATCTTATGAAGCTTGGTGGAGTTCTGGTAAACTCTACGCTGATTGAGACAACATTTCACGTGCTTATTGGTAAATGTCTAGTTTCAAACCTTTCTATACTGGTTTTTTTTCCTGAAGAAATCTGTTATTAATGTCTTTGTGAGTTCGAATGATAAGGACAAGAACAATGACAGCAGGCACAAGGAAATAAAGCTCAGTATTAAATCAAAAGGAAGCACAAAAAGAAAATGTTTTCATTCTTCTTCATAATTCCATATGCTTGACAAGGAAAACGTAAATGCAAGCATCGAGGCTGATGTAGTGGAGTTCAAAGAAAGAGCATTACAGGAGATTGGGAAAATATGTCTGTGATCTATTGCAAAACTAGGAGAATATGCCGGAAAATGTATCAATTTTTTTTAATTTTATTTTATTTTTTCAACATGACAAATAATTGAGTAGAGAGCATGTCTTTTAAACCAGGAGAAAAAGAACAATGTACACATAGTAATGTTTTAATTTCTCCTTTTGTCCGTTTGAAATCCATTCATAACTTGTTTCTGTTGATACCTTTCTAGGAACTGGAATATTGCTAGTGAAGCAGCAGTGAGGTGATGCTGGATTAATTAATCACTTTCTTTAGTTCTCTCAACAAGTAGATTTTGCAGAGTAGTTGAGCAGGCTGAGTCAGGGAGCAAGGAGTGGCACTCTGTGGGTTTGCTGTGAAGACAAGCAGTCTGCCTGCAAAGCTGGTTCCAGAAAGGTGGCACAGCCACTCTTAGAAAGGCTGAACGTGTATTTTTTTGCAGCAAGTCCCAGCCCTGTAACAGGTGAAAACATTTGGTGTGCAAACAAGTACTGAGGTGTTTTGGGCATTTCAAATCTGATAATCACCCTACTGTTCTTTAAAGAAAAATTTCCCCCCCAACCAGCATCAACACAGGTCTGTCAGTGTCCTGGTTCCAGCCAGCTCACCTGTGCTGGCTGCTTGGGGAGGTTAACTCTGGCCTGGCCAGAACCAGGACAGCCAGGCAGACTTAGAAATCTGCCAGCAGAGCTCTAGGCTCTGATTCTAAAAATAATTATCACCACTCTGTCAAAAAAATGAAATAAAGGGTCTTTGGCAAGCCTAAAAGGTTAAAGAAGACAATGATAAGACTTGGTTTATATTTGAATGTAGCACAGTAGGTAAGGACCTTGCAAAGGGAGTTGTGGGCATTATATCCTTTCTGTCAAGGCGCAGTAAATGCCAAGGTGCAAACAAGCAGAGCAGCTGAAGCAGAGTCATCACCTCGTTCTGTGAGACATGCACAGCCATTCACTTTTCTGTTCAGTTGTTATATCCTCATTTCGGAAATAACATACGTGTACAGAATTGAAGTTGCACTGAGACACTTAAAAAGTCTCTCTGTGCCCCATCAACCCTTTACTCCTTCCATATGTTTTCCCAGAGTCTGTTCTGGTTAACAGAAGAAAAGCAAAAATTACTCCTAAAATAGTTCCTCTTATCAAACGCAAATGGGAGCTTTCCAGTGCTTTCTCTCTGATACCCATAGGTCATCTTGGTGGTGAAAGCTCTGCGTGTGTACAGAGATCATAGAATACCAGTTTGGAAGGGACTTCAAGGATCATCTGGTCCAGCCTTTCTTTGGGAACAGCTCTGTCTAGACAAAAGCATGGTCCATCCAAGGTGGTGCAGCACCCCATCCTGCTGAACTGTTAAAGTGTCCAATGTGGGGAATCCACCTCTTCCCTGTGGAGATTATTCCAATGGCTGATGGTTCCCATTGTGAAAAAATTTCCTCCTTCCTGGAGAGTCTGATCAGATTCTCCCCAGAGTAACTCTTACCCATTACTACTCATCTTTTCCACATGACTCCCTGTGAAAAGGGAGTCTCCATCTTCTTTGTAGCCACCTCTAAGTACTGGAACATGGTGATGAGGTCTCTGCTAAGCCTTCTTTTCTCAAGGCTGAACAAACCCAGTTCTCTCGGCCTTTCCTCAGATGGCAGGTTTCCCAGTCCTTTGGTCATCTTCATGGCCCTCCTCTGGACCCTCCAGCCTGTCCACATCTTTCCTGTACAGTGGTGACCAAAACTGAATGCAGTATTGCAGGTGACATATGCAGAGCAGAGTGGGATATGGATTTCTTTACCTCTGTTGGAGATGCCGCTGTTGATGCAACCAGGCATCCTGCTGGCAGTCTGCAGCACACTGTTCACTCATACTGAGCTGCCTGTCCACGGTGACTCCCAGATCACTTTCCACAGAGCTGCTCCCCAGAGAGGTAGATCCCAGCCTGTGCTGCTTTCCAGGATTGTTTTCCCAGGTGCAATATCTTACACTGGTCCTTACAGAACTTCACAAGGTTCTTGTTAACCCACTCGTCGTTCAGTCTATCCAGGTCATCCTGCAGGGTAGAATCTTCACTTCCAAAGTGTCCACTTCCCCACTCAGTTTGATATCATCAGCGAATTCTATCAGGCTGCAGTTTGTTCCATTATCCAGATCACTTAGGAGGATGCTAAACATACTGGGGCCCAGTACTGATCCCTGGGGAACCCCTCCTGTGATGGGTCACCAGCTTGAAAAGGAGTTATTTGCCACCACCCTCTGGGTGCAGCCTGTCAGCCAGTTCCCCATCACCACACAGACCACTTGTCTAGACCACAAGGCATCAATCAGAGACGTACATTTTCATCAACTGACTTTCACCTGGAAACTTCTCATGTTGAAACTTACTTGCTACATG
The DNA here is from genome assembly GCA_022605575.1 of Laterallus jamaicensis coturniculus. NCBI lineage: Eukaryota > Metazoa > Chordata > Aves > Gruiformes > Rallidae > Laterallus > Laterallus jamaicensis. The sequence continues at coordinate 5,253,907 of JAKCOX010000009.1, forward strand.
CAAGTCCAAGGATCTTTTCCATCATTTCAGTGATGTATGTCACTGATGTATGTATGTAAGTAGGGGTGACTCATGGCATCTAACTTCTCATACTAGCAGTAGCAATGAGATCAAACTTCCACAACAGGAAAGATCAGCCGGATGCATGATCCCCTTTCTACAGGCATGCAGATGTCTTTCCTAGACCTCACTGCTTACATGACCCTCATGAAAAGTATCCCATATGTGAGGGAAATGATCAAAATTGAAGATCATCTACATGGTTTCAGTGCTCTGAGAAGTACCTCAGAAGAATAAGGTGAAAAACCTGCCTTGTCACCCATCCTGTGTGCTCAAGGCCTCACCGATGACACAGTTCATGTGCGTAGTTTTAAATATAATTTTTTTTTTTAAAGTTGGGTTTTTTTAAGAACTTGTTACAGGACTTTTGGGAGAAGACTTCTGCAGAAGAACATACCTCATTAATGTAGGGTCCAGACTGAAGACAGATGTAGGTAACAAAGCACAAGTGGAATGTAAGGGACAACCAACATGTTTGACCTGCAGAAGCTCTGCCTGCTTCTGCATTGCAGCTAAGGCGTGACCGAGCAGTGCACAGATGCTGAAGGCAAGGCTAGCTCTAGAACTGGAAGACATATTAGCCACATCAGCACACTGCAAGGTCAGTGTTCATTTTTCACTCTCCTCACATGGGCAATATGGGGATGCCTGAAGAGTCCTGAGCATCAAATTAACTGACTACATTTTTTGTCACCATGTTTATCCCCAGATGCTTATGCCTTAGCTGAGCTCATCATCTCATTATGTCTTGTGTCTGTTTCAATTTTTGGATTGCTAAGTAGTCATCTCCATAGATAGAAGCCAGGGTGCCCCAAGCTTGCAGATGGACCTGAAGGCCCAACACTATCCATCATAGCTCAATGGCCATGGTTTCTCCCTCTTCCCTTGTACCATATCCGAGTGTGAACAGCTGAGTTGGGATCTGGTGGCATGGCACATTGTATTTTTCAGTTCATTTTGCTTTGTTTCTTTCCAATAATACATTTCTCCTCATTTCCATAGGACCAGTGTATGGGTACCAGTATCACCAGGTCTTTTTTGCAGGCTTTCTCTGCCTAGTTAAAAGTCAAAAAATCCTTTTCTTCTCCTCATAGTTAACACAAGTTGGTTCCACACATGAATAGTCTCATTAATAGTAAATTTACAAAACAGCGCTTCTGGGCCTTCTTGGAAGTGTATCATGCCTAAACCTGATTGACAGGCTGGGATTTTATCCCAAACATCCGAGGAAAGGAAAATCCAAATTTCTACAAGAAAAAAATAAACAGGTAATACAATATATTTCTTTACATCCCTCAAAGCCTGCTTCAGCAGACTGCAGAATGGGCCCCAAGAGCCGTAGCTAAATGAGAAGGGCATTCTGCCAACGCTACTCTAGCTGGAGAAATCTCAGGGAGAGACTTGAGGCTTCTCAAGGATGTGCTGTGGGAAGGTAGATTAAGCAAACTGGGGTCTTACAGGGCAAAGTTAAATTTTCTGGGCTTTTCAGAGCAAGCCACGGAGTCTTATCAGCTGAGTAAACAGGCTTAATATTCAGAAGACGCAGTCGGCAGACTGTAGTCAGCAGAAACGTCTCTTAATTAAATTTTAGACTGAAAGATAAAACTCATTCTTACAAGGATGATCAATGGTTTGCTCTCAATAGGTTAATGACCTGTTGGCTTCCAGGGAGTAAAAGAATTTCTTGCTTAGATGTTCTTGTAACCAAGATGCACGGCACCACTTAGTATCTCCCTAACCCTCACTGATAGGACAGTGTGTTGGTGAAGGGACTGCACGGGATTTGCTTCTACAGTTTTGAGGAGGCTTTTAAGGGTGAAAACCAAATAAAATCTGGGCTGGGGTTTGTAGGTACCCAAGCAGGAAGATTTAAAGATGTAAGAGACTAAAGAAAAACAGCTGCTGGAAATGTCCTCGGAGATAATTGTATCAAGTAGTTTGAATAAAACCCCAGCTTTCTGGTGGTAACAAGTGTTGCTATTTATAGACCCTCTCATTTTCTTTTGGTCTTCAGGCTTTGGATTTAATGTGAATAACAGCAACCCCACCATATGCATCAATGATCTCATCACAAAATTTAATAAGGAGGAGGGGAAAAAGCTGAAGGCTTTAACTCCAGACTGTCTTATTGCAAGAACTGTGACAGTGCTGGAGAGGCTTATAGATATCTTCCAGGAGAAGGGGCCCAATGGAGTTCTTTCCAGTTACTACAAGTACTGGGTACACAGGTAAGCATAATGTTCTTCTCCAACTTTCTTTTAAGGAAGTTGACAGGAATTCATGGATATTATGTCTTTCTCTAGTTTTTCTACTAGACTGCCTTTAAAACTAGTTACTTAAATAGCCTCCCCAGTAGGATGTATTTTTTTAAGGGAGACTAAAAATAGCACGTACTAAGATCGTTGGACTAGCAGGAGGCTGCTTCCAGGTATTTTACATGCATCATCTCAAAACAAAGGGAATTGGGAATGGTTTGTGTATCTAGGAATCACAGAATCAGTAGGCTGGAAAAGACCTTTAAGATCATTGAGTCCAACCATTCCTGTCCTATGCTAAATCATATCTCTAAGTACCTGATCTACCCTTTTTTTAAACACACCCAGAGATGGTGACTCAACCCCCTCTCTGGGCAGCCTGTTCCACATCCCAACAACTCTTTCAATGAAGAATTTTTTTCCTAACACCAAATCTGAACCTGCCCTGGTGCAGCTTTGTGCCATTTCCCTTTGTCCTATCACCACAGTAATGAAGCTGCTGTGCTTGCCCTACAGCAGGCTGCTTGGATTAACAGCTTGTTCCACAGAAATCATAAATCATAGCATGGGCTGGGCTGGAAGGGACCCTGAGGATCACAGAGTTCCAACTCCCCTGCCAGAGGCAGGGCCACCAATCTCCAGACCTGGATCTAGACAAGGTTGCGTGGTGCCCTACCAGGTAGAAAAACTAAAGCAGGTAGAAAATGCTGCTCAAAATTGTGCTGTGTCAGGAAGCAGTGAGGTGAGGAAATAAAGATATTCTGCTAGGCAGGAGACCTCAAAGCTGTTTTGTGACTGTTTGTGCAGTCTACACAAATGATCCCCTGCCCATCTGGTTCTCTCTGTTTGCAGTGGTAAGCAAGTCCGCCTCTACAGTGAGGATGGCCCCGTTGCGTGGATAGTCGGGATAGACGACTACGGATTCCTTCAGGTTCATGAAGAAGGCAAGGATGTGGAGTCTGTGCACCCCGACGGCAACTCTTTTGACATGCTGAGAAACCTCATAGTCCCAAAGCATCCCTAGTCCTCAGAGCTCACCATGCAAAGGGAGGCTCTTGGTGTTCCCAGCAAGCAGCTAAAACTTGTTTAAAGGTGGGAAGGGTGGTTGATAGCTTGATTTTTTCCTGCTGGTTTTCTGCTGTCTTCTTTGACACGGATGGCTTCAACAGTTACGGGGAGGTGATTATCTCATTGCCGAAGGCCTTTATTCTTTCATATTCACTTTAACGCCCATCTATGTTGCCATTCTTTGTAAGCATCTGTTCTCTAAAAGGAGCCTGATTGCAAAGGGATACTTTGTAGTGAGGCCTTTCTCTTCACCTACGCAGTGTGTTTGAGAAACTGAAGTGGCTGAATATTTCCTTTCTGTGTCTCTGAGTTTTTATTGTGCTTTTGTACAAGAGTTACATATCTACATGTGTTCTTTAAACTAAATTCTGCGTTGTGCGCTGCCTGCCGTGGAAACAGCTGGAAGAGCTCATCGTAAATTTCTGAATTACTGGGATTACCACTGTGTTGAAACTCAGGTCTAAGTGTAGAGCCTTGCTGATTTAGGTTCTTCTCCAGGGGGGCCTGTATAGCGGGTTACCATGCTGTTTCTGTGGTCACAGGTCTGCAACTCTCTTGTGGCTGCCTTGAGGTTTTGGAGCTTCTGATCAGGACTTAAGAACCGTGGTTGGTTATTCAAGTCACTTGCACTCTGCTCCCTTTAGTCACTTGGATCTGAGTAAATCATCTTGTATCTCATTTGAATTGTAGCCTTCCAAGAGGCTTTAGCCCCTGTAAGAATAGCCCACCAGAGCAGTGGATCACCTCATTGAAATCTTCTAATCCAGGTTATTGTAGAATCCCATGTCAGGAGAGAGAAGCCCAAGGCACTTTAGAATCTAATAGTAATTCTACTGGAATAGCAATGGAGTTAAGAGAATAAATAAGAGAAAATGCCCGGTTATTAAAATCACAACTGTAACCAGCTGCTACAGTGAGAAAGAGAAAATGTGCAGTTAACTGGTGTCCAAATTCTCTGCCACTGTTTCTGTTGTCACCCCCCTTTCCCAAAGCAGGGTGCCCACCTCTGCTGCTAACTATTAAAAACCAGAGGTTTAACACCTGCTGACCCAAAAGTCAGCTCTGGGGACTGGCCCCACAGCTCTGGGTTAGGTGTAACAGCACGATGGTGATTGGAAAGCATCACTGTGAAGCAGCCATGTGGAAGCTTCCGTGCAGTGGCAGCTTGTCGGGTTTTTCTCCCAAGTGAGGCGAATGTGCACCGGGAGGCTCAGCCACTGCAGCACTTCAAACAGTTCCCTGCGACTGAGAAGTTTGTCATAGGTGTGATGTGGCCGACTTCATTTCCTCGAGTAGGCAGCACTGCTTATTACCTTACCTTGTCCCTACTGAAGGTGGATCAGCCAAATTAATTTCCACAAAGGATTTCTGTCTCCTAGCCAGAAATAGGTTTTTTAGGTTAAAGTTCACCTCATAAACAATCTGAACATGTTGGTAGATTGTTTCAGTTACAAAGCCAAGAAGTCTTAAAACAAGGAAACTAGTCTGTAATGGTAATTTCGAGTAATCCTCACATATTAGGGCTTAGGTGGTTTGGCAGCAAGTGCTAGAAATTAAGTTGTCCCTATTACATTTAGGATTTTATGCTCCGTATCGCAGTAGATTTGTCTGTGTGCCTGGTTGTCTGTACCCTGCTGGTTTGTTTTCCCCCATGATCTGCATCGTATGAGCCTGCCCACCAATATTTCATAGGACTGTTCAGCAGAGTGCAGACAGCTGTTAATTGGTGCAGTTAAAATGATACACATGAGCACCAGTTTTTGCTTTTTCCCACCAGATGCTTTCAGAACTGCTTTGGGCCTCTGATTTTTGGCAGCTGCTTTTATTTCAGAATCAAATATTCATGGATCTTACAATCAAATGAAACTTGAGGCTGAGTTAATAAAGTTTAAATAAAAAGAAGCCGCTGTTTATATATGCGTATATAAAAAATGTGTGTGTGTGTACGTATGCACACTCACATCTTCCTTGTGCATCTTCACTTCTTCTCTGCCTTCTCCTTCCAGCAGCTTACGAGCAGCACAGGCTGCTGCAGGTCAGCTGTGGAGGCACAGCTGTGGCACTGTTTCCTCAGCCACGGAATTTTATAAAACTTCAGTTCTGAGACTCAGTCTGATGTTTGTAGCTAAAACACCATCTCAGCCTTGGCACAGTAGGGTGTGCCTGTAGGAATCACCTTTGATTTCCCTCATGGTCCAGGTAGGCTGGTGAGCGCTTTCTTATAACACCCAGGTCTTGCATCAGGTTTTGACTTGAATTGCTTCCTTAAAACATGGTCTCCCTTCGCTAGAGACAAGGCCTGCAGAAATGGAAAGGATCTCCCTGTGTGAGGGTAGAATGGAGCTGCAAAGCTTCACTCAGGTGGGCTACAGCCAGGTCTGGGCAGCTGGCAGGTGGATTTTTGAGCATTAAAGTCCTGTGGTAGTTCCGGGTTGCTGTTGTTCCTTTGGAATTTCTTTGTAGCCTTCATAATGACACATGTGTTCTTCTCTCGATGGGAGTTGTAAGGTTATGCCAAGACCTTTGCTGTGGAAAGACTTTGGGCTGAGCTCCCTCTCTGCAGACGAGAACTAACCTAGCGTGGGTCTATCACAGCATAGGTAGCTGCTGTGGGAATGTGCCACTTTGCCTCTACCTTTTAATAGTCTGTTCTGTGTGTGTTAAATGGCCTTGAGTTAGAAGAAGTGTGTGTTGCAGACCTGACCTCTCCTTCAGAAGAACCAAAGAACTTCACAAAGAAAATGCCTGCTGTCCAACGAGCGACTGCATGAGGTCCTTCTGACCAGCAGCTGCTCCTGGGGAGAAGCCAGTGGACCTTCCCGCCCCACGCGTACCTTCAGGCAGATGGGGAGCACAGCCAGTGATCTGACTTGCTTCCTGCCAAACATGGTGCACCCAGAAAGCCACAATATTTTCGTATGAAAATCGTTGTCACTGTTGTCCTTTACATGGGACAGACAAACACAGTGTCTCTGGGCATAGGTACAGAGAGGATCAGACAACTCCAGATCTAGAAATAACCCACCGAATATTTAATTTCATTTAACTGTCTAGATTAGTAAAACTTGTCTTTCAGTGTGGGGCTGATGTCATATCTTAAACAATTTTCTCAGTGAAGTGCTTTCAAAATACATTTATTACAGAGTTCCTCATTTTTCCAATGTTTGTCATGACACATCGTGAAAGTATTTGTAGCGATGGCTCATCGATGGGCAAACTTCTGCCACGCAGGCGGGGTACTGGCGCATGTCTGGGCTCAGAAGGAGTAAGCAGGTTGTGCCATAGAATCCTGAAGGTCAGAAAAGGCCTTCCAGGATCATCTAGTCCAACCATCAGCACCAGTGCTCTTTCCAAAGAGTTGAAGAATTTATGTACTTCACCGTTAAGAGGTCTGGCTGTACATCTCACTGCTGGTAAAAGGTTTTTAAGACTTCAGAGCATCTTTTTGAATATCATCTACTTCAAGGGCTATTACCTAGAACCAGTATCAAAGCCTTCAATTCTTTATGCTGCAACTTCAGTGTACAACAATATTGTTTATTTTGTTGCTTTTTCTGATCTCAGCTAAAAGACATCAGGTATCTAAAAAACGACTTCTCTGGTGCTGCTTTGGAATACACAGCATGTAAAAAACCAGCCAGAAGTTCAGCTTATTATCTGCCTCCACAAAAAATGTGTGCTGCAGAGAGCTGATTCCTGGGGGTGATGGGTCTGATAGAAGCATTTGCATGCAGATGTTTCTGCTGGGCTGCGCCGCGCTCATCAGGCACCAGAGAAATTAAATCTGGACTGAGGAAAGAACAGAGGTCAAAAAAATGACGGCGCGGCTCAGGCTGCGCTCGTGTCACCCGCAGCTGAGAAAAAAAGAACTGCAGGGTAGAATTGTAAACCCACGTCGTGCTCGAGTATCCTGCTGCATCAGCGTGTCTCATTAGCGATGCCGTGTTATTTTCAGTTCTCCAAGAATCTTCCTTTAAAATGCAACGTGGCTAAAATCCAATAAAGAAATAAACAACCCTCGTGTCTTATGGTGCATCAATGTCAGAGCTGGTGCCTATCGCAGCTGAAATAAATGTTCGGATATGCAACATCATTCATTGCAAAACCCTGGGGGGTTCAGTAAAGAAGAAACCTGGGTCGCTTTTCCTTTGGCTACAGGATTTTATTAACATTTTATCAGTTTTGTTTTACATAATAAATAAGCAAAAATGCTTTACATTTTTGGGGGAATACATATATAGTTCTGAGCATTAATAGGCTGGTTGTTTTGCGTGCTTTTTCACCTACATTTGCCAAATAGCTTTTATCTGCATCATATTAAAAAAAAAAAAAAAAGCAAACTCTAATGTTCAGGGAAAAAAAATGGAATAATAACATTTTCTCGGTGGTGTTTTTGAAGTATGAATGAAATGCTGAAAAAATACTCAGTGTCCTGTTTGGTGATTTTTAGAGAAACGCCACTTGGTGTTGGGACAGGCTTCCCATTCGTGTGCATCGTGAGCGATACGTTCTGCAGCGTTACATCTGTCACACTGTCCCTAATTCCACTGAATTACTTAAATGCCCTTCTTCGCATTCCAGGGCTACTGCGGCCTGGAGGGAAGTCTCTATCTTCCCTTACCACCTTACTTACCTTGCGCTCTTTCTATTAGGAGGATGAAAACTTTGAGAACTCACTATGAGATTAACGTCTCTTGACTTCCCATTTTGGTAAAATGCTCCCTCGCTCACTCTCCTGCCCCCACTCCTTCTCCCACCTGTTTACTCACTGGAGCTACAATAGGAGTTAAAATCCTACAAAGTCTCAACAAAACAAAGGTGTCTGTAGTGGCCCAAACAAGTCCAGTAGAGAGAAGGGAGGTTATTTTTCGTAACATACTCTGATTCACATGCCGCTTCTGTGACATCATTTTTTCCAGTTATTAAAAAGGTCACCACCACCAACGGCTGTGCTGCCTTCTGCGGTACGAGTGCCCTGTGAACATCTGCAGTCTCACCGACTGGAAGTCCTGGATTTCTCTCAGTACAATTAGCTGTCATTCCAGATGTAAACACACGATTGCTGTGTCTGTTTTGGAATGGCAGGAGAGATGTTTCACGCCGCCTTTGCTTTTGTAAGCAGAGGCCTTTTCTAAAACCTACTCCGCGTTCCCGTAATGGGAATGCGAAATCAGTTTGTTACTGCCTGGCAGGGGAAGTTCATGCACCTGAGCATCACCTAGTGTAGAACAGCTGCGGGAGAATGCTGAACACTTCCCCTGCTCGGTCGCATTGAATAGAGCTCGGAAGTGTGAATAACAAGGTAGATGCTGGAAAAATGTTCTGTGGTATTTTACTGGAAAATGCCAGCGGCGGTTTTTTAACCAGAGCCCAATTTGTACGTCCCTGAAAACCTGTTTTCATAGCGAGAAGTACTTGTGAGAACAGAAAAATACACTGGATCGACTTCGTGTGCAGCAGCACCTCTAATGAGGAATAGAGGGAAGTGTAACATGAGAGAGTCGTGCACCAGGCTGCTTCTGAATGCTGCAGATGACCTCACTTAGACCTTTATGGGGCATGGCTTTAATTTAACAAAACGAACATACCATATAACTCTGTCTTTGATGGAGTTGGGCCCATTCATCAGCAGCACTGGTTGGGAAGGCTGTTAACCAGTGCCACCATGAAACCAGCTCCTGTCTCAGCCATTTGGAACGTCACACGGAGAGTGATGGCCACCCCTAACGTTGCTGTAGACTTCCCCATGCGGGGTGAGCCCAGGGGCTGGGTTCCAAGTGAACATCAATTTAGCTTCATAATAAAGCCGCCTCTTCTAACCTTTCAATTGGAAGCAATGAAAATCCTGGAAGTTATTTTCAAACCTGCATTCTAAGAGTGGGTCTGTGCACTCAGCAATAAATGTTCACGCATACAAGCAGGTGACTGAGCACTATTGCTGCATATAAACAAGGGACAGCGCGTCATTTCTGAAAGTGGGTTTCCTTCTGTTTTCATCAGAGGGTGCACTCGATGAGCAAGTGTTCTTCCATCTTGTACAAGCCAGGTAGGCGCTTCCTGTAGTAAAGGTCTCAAGAGACAGTCTGGTAAGAGAGAGGAAGTTTTAAAAATGTAAAGTAGCCTTGAGTTGGGTTAAGAAAGACAGCTAAGTGTGGCTGCCTCAGCTCGACAGCAGCCTTTACAGGTGGTACTTACAGGAATTGTTTAGGCAGTCATTCCTTGTTTTATCAATAAAATACACTGTGTTTGGGCAAGTGGTGGGAAACTAAAGTGGCCTGAGTGCTGACAGTGAAACCCATGCAGATCCAGGTATCTCCTCATCTGTAAACTTCACGAAGCAGTAAGAAACAAGGAGGAGATCTGTTCCTAACAGGCTGGACAGGTGAATGCATGCTGTGTGCTTTTCTCTTGCTACGGGTTGTTCACACAAACTGAGATGTGTGCAGAGTGTTTTATTCCAAACCCCAATGTCCTCAAGCTCTGCTTTACTTCAAGTGTGACTTGGGGGTTTGTGGCTGTGCAGTGACTTGGGACTTGCCATATTCGCATTGTCCACTGGTATTATTTCTTAAGTGCTCAAATCAGTCAAATACTAATCTTTCCTTTGTGTTGACAGTGGGATTTTTCACTTAAGGAAGCTGAGCGTGTTAAAAGCTGACCCTTTCAAGCTTCAGAAGGCTACTGGCAAGTTCAAAATAAAGCATAAAGATTCACTATTCCCTCGACTATAAAGAGAACATTTCTGGTGCTGTTATTAAGATGCATTTTTGACTGGGCAGTTTGAAAGTCTGCACAGCCTTCTCTTGGAATACTTACTCAGTGAAACCCACTTCTTAGAAGTTTCTCTCACTTCCTACATTATCATGTGGAATAGCCTTTAGTTTCCGCTATGTGATTTGTCCCAGTTTGCCATGACAAGACCTGTAGCCCTTTCATACGTATCTTTGTATTTGTCCTCTCTTTCCTTGTCTAGATAACTGGTGGTGGTAACAACCTCAGAACACGTAAATCTATGTTAAACAAATCAAACTTGGTTTTGATTTATTAAGTTTGAAAACTTTGGGATAATTAATAAATAAGCTTTTTTTCCAACCCGAGTTCTGTTTGGTTAGTACAGCCGTATCATGGATACTAAAAATCACCGCTCTTTAAACAAAGTCCATTCACCAAGATGATGAACACGTGGGTGGAGAGTTGATGAGGTTTCACACAGTTTGTCAAAAATGCCTACACTAGAGTGTATAGTTTATCATAATGATAAAAAAAATCTTGAATGTATTTTGAGAAGGAGGGGCTAAGGGGAAAAAAAAAGTTCTTCATATAAATCTCTGCATATAACACCTATCATTTAATTTTGTTTTACACTATAAAATAACAAAAATAAGATTTGTAAAATGTCTTCTCACTGGCACCAGAGCTTAATCTGTGACAACAAAGCACGGAAGCTAGATGTAGGGTTTTTCCTGACCTTGAAGGTACTGTTACATGTGTCTTGCTAGGAACACAAGTCTGTCCCTCACTGACCTTCAGCTATGCTCAGTAAATGTAACCAGATTTTCTCATGCTTTTTTGCAAATCGTAACAGTTTGGCTTCTTAATTAAATGTAAATACTCCTCTATTAACGTCACCTTCCATTGGCTATTATTACAGAAGTTCCAATATAATGGGGTAGTGCAGATTCCTTGTGGGTTTCTGGAGAAGAAGCTGATGAGGGGCTTTGGTTTTTGTAAATAAATGTATTTACTTCCTCGGAATTGTAGGCATAATTTTCTCCAACATGTCCTGTCGCTGTACATGATGATGTTTGAAATGTACCATGTTTGGCTAAGACGTGGTGATAATTTAGAAGCACGAACGGAACTTGTCCAGAGGGTCTCACATCCATCACACGTTCGCTTTCAGAGTCATGATCCAGCTTTACAGTCATTCTCTCATCGCTGTCCAGCTCATCTAGATTAGTAGCATGATGACTAATATGCCCATATTTGGGTTCTTTCATACAAATCCTTCTCGTTTGCTCATATACTGAGGGCACTGGCAGGAGGTGACTTAATTGTCCTATAGCTTTAGGCTGGAAACAGTCTGATTTGGGCAGCAAGGAGTTAGCTATTGAGTTTGAAAAAGAACTTTCGTTAATGCTCATTTTTTCTGGTAGGTCTCTGCTAAAAGCTATCTTGTTTTCTTCTTTAATGAGGTGGTGAGGTGGCTGAATCCGGTTTTCTATCATCTTGTTGGGTTTCATGATGCCGGAATCATAAATCTCTTCTTTGTACCTGCTGCCTGGCACGGGTGCTGTGCAGCTTGTAAAGTTCTCAGAGAGAGCATCTTGGCTGTATCTTCTGTTTGATATGGGCACTTGCAGGAAAGAGAAAACATGTTAATTACTGACAGCCAGCTCATATAATAGAATCTAACACTTTTATGACTGAACTTAAATGCCCATTTGCTTTGGGCCAGCTCCAAGTGCCACTGAAGAGATCAGAGACGTTCCCATTTGCCTCAGTGGCTTTGGATCAGTCTCTCTAGGACCATGCTGAAAAGTGAAAAAACACAGCCCATTCCAAAGGGCTGACAATGCCAAACAGTTCTGAAAATGTTTTCCACATGAAATGCCCATTTGTTTATTTGACTGAATAATTAGAAACCACTGGCATTACTGATACTGTCAAATCAGGGAACTAAAACTCACGAAATATTAGGAAATGGGACCTCTTCTCAAAACCCATGTTCTTAAGTAAGCTCTTTTCAGCAATTCACCAATCAATTTACCAAAGGATGGATAATGCTCACTAAACGTCACTCATTCAGTTATTAGAGGAAAACAGAGTTTGTTCTTCCCATCACCTTGGCAGTGGGCACTTGCCCTTGTGAGGCAAGGAGGAGCAAGTGTGCAGCAGTAGACACCAGTGTGTCGGTATCTGGTTTGTGAGACATATAATAGGTAGATTGCAGCATCTTAAAGGTTTTCCTTTTTCTCTTTGGAAAGCCAGCAGCAGATATTAAAAACCTATGGAAAAGTAACGTAAATTCTTCTCGACTAGCTCTGCTTTTAAGGTACTATGCTGTAATATAGCTATGTGCATAATGTAAGTCTAATTTACAGTCTGTTTGTTGGAATGTGGGAGTACTAAACTGGATATGCATGGAAAATCAGAAGCTTACATTTTCAAGAGAGTATTAACCTAGGGTTTCTATTTAGGCTTTTTTCTCTAAAATATATTGACTAACCTTAGTTTTCTCTTAACTTTATGTATGGTAGCTGAACTCTTGAAACAATTTGAATTGTTTTTACCACTTTCTGCTTGGCTTATGCAGCTTTTGCTTTTTGCAAACTCCTGCCTGCAGCTGGTAAGAGAAAAAGCTGCTCATTTATTCCAATGCAGTATGGTTAAAATTAGGCGAGTACCCATTTCCTTGCAATGTCTTGTATGAACAGTTTGACAGTTATACTGCTCCTTCAAGGTGTATTTGAGAGTTTTATGTTAAAGGTTAAATGAGGCACTTACCAAGTTTCTCAAGTTAAACCTAAACTCTAGTTTGTGTTATGCTCACTGAAAGCCCTGGACACCCAAGTGCCTTTTGTAAAGGGGATTTTCTGGTTTTCTACAAATTTTTTCAACATCTTAAAGTTTTGGAATTCCCCTGTAGTGGTTGCTGGCGTAACTGTACCCGCTAATAATTGAATATTGCCTGTGCTATAATAGGCAAAGCCTTCATGTACCACAGAAGCAGCAGAAATACCTTAATTATACCCTTTTAACCTGCACTGCTTCATTAATTTCAGAGGGAGTTGCACTGCATAATTAACACCAGAGTTTAAATAGCAATCTGGATCCAATTTCTTCTTGATCAACCCACCACCCTCCTAGAAAGAATGACCTTTCAAGTTATTCATTTTTATTTCTACATCTCCATTTTGTACCAAGAAGTATACGCAGTCCTAAATAAACTGAATTCTCATCAGCTATTGAAAGATGTCCCTCTTAGATGATGAATCAAAACAAGGCTTCAGTCACATATTGTGTGTAGCTTGGAAATTTTACCAGTATAATTATACTGCTGTAATATTAACTCCTCATTTGGCATTATTTACCATGAATTGAATATTCATGCTGAGACTTACTGATGGGTAACTAATATGACTTAACTAACATGCTATACTGGTTTCAGTGTTTTTCCCCACTTGACATATGCACAGGAAGGATGGGTTTGTTCTCTTACTGCAACATGGAGTACCATTACTGTATGGCTCTACTCTCTGAACAAAAGATTGTCCTTTGCCATTTTTGGAACCCACACTTGTAAGAAGCTGAACCACCACAGCAACCAGTCGGTCCCTGTCTTTGTTTTTGTAATCTCCAGCTCTGCTGGGCTGATTGCTGCCTTCTCAGTACCAAGAAGCCATTTACAGGATATTCCCCGTTTTGTTCTATTCTGTTTCTCAGTCATGTTTTACATCTCTTTTGTTGAGGAAGCAGGTAAGCATCAGGTTAAATGCTTGCAGGCATCCGTTAAAATCATTGACATACTTGTGGAGTTAAAGCAGACAGGGTTAAGCAAGCCATGTCTGCAGTGCCACCGAGCACAGTAGTTTTTATCCACTCACATTCAGAACAGTACCTAAAGCTAGCCATAAACCTGCTTTTGTCTTCCCATGCAGACTAAAACCCAAACATGCCCTGGGGAAGCCTCCTCCCTGACAGTTTTTTCCAGAGGGAAGTTAATAGAAAGCTGCTCTGTGCTGCTCTAGAGACTAGCACCCAGGATTGCCTCCACCCACCTGGTATATGGGCAGTGGCCAGAGTACCCAGCTCAGCAGGTGCACAGGGACCCCATGTGTTCTGCACTTTGCTGGCACTGAAAACACTTTACAGTCTTGAAGTTGGTCCACTAATTTGGGATGCTTGCTGGACCACTCTCCTGCCAGAACAACTCAGCTATGCTAAGCAAGGTAGCTACACTGCACATCCAAAGTTGTGTATCATACCAGAAGTGATAGCAGCTTTCTAGAAGGCCCTTCATACTTACTACACTGCCTTTATTCATAGCAACCTACAACTGCAGCAGTGAAGTCAGTACTGAAGTCAGGCATCAAGGCTCTGTCACTTCTTGCCAAGTAGTTCTGCTCTCCTGCTGGCGCACAGGCTGCAGCTCGGGCAAGTTGAGGGGAAAACCTGGAGATAAGAGCCCCATCACCTGGCAGCCTGCTCAGACATCAGCATCCAACCATCCAAGTGGGAATAGCAAGCCTCCTCTAGCAGATAATTGATCTTTGTTTAAAACATCACGTCCATTCATACAGTGTATTAGAGCAAACTTTCCCCTGCCAAACATGGTGCTGCAGCGAGGAGCATTCCCTCCTCACCTTTACATAGCACAGTCAAAGATGTGCTGGTGCTTGCAGAAACCTGATGCAGATCTGATGGGAAAGATGCTTGCAGAAAAGGTATTTCATTCACAAACCTGCCTTTCTGTACCAAGCCTTTAATAGATAGAGCTGCGCCTTGTTCTCCCATCGCCCCCGTCTGTTCCAGTGAAAATGGAAGAAAGGCATCTTGGAACCAGGTTAAAGCAGGTGGCTACTCAGCATTGGTCTTCATGCAGAAGGTACACGGTCCTTATCAGCAGGTTGGCATGCTGTTTGTGAGAAACCTCCCCCCTTTTTAGGACCCAGCTGAAGCACTCTTCAAGCACGCTTTGTCTTGCATAATTATTCTTGGGCTTTCCGATATAGGCTAAGCTTGGAAGAGTGTGCTCCTGACAGTCACTACGTGCTCTGAAAAGACATTATGCCAACGCTCCAACACTGACGTGTAACCCATGATGTTTCGGTATGTTTCCTAATCCTTTGTACAAAGGGGCTTTCAGAAAAGAGGAGCAATTACTCAGTTGCTCTGAGTTTTGCTGGGGACCAGTGAGCATCACAGTACTGCCCAGGCCACACACCCTGGTGTGACAAAGTCTGTATTCCTCCTTGTCAAGCAAGGCAAAGACATGACAGATCTTAATGCTGTCCATGCTCACAGAAAAAAAATAAATTGAGATTAGCACAGTACGTGTGCTGTCTGAACCCTAACTGCAAATCATCTGAGCCTTGGGATGATGTTGTAATTACTATGTTCTCCATTATTCTTTCTCCAAAAACAATAGTGTGACACCATGCTCTTCAAGACCTCTTTACCTCTAGCAGAATGCACTTTTCAAAGAAGATGTCATATATTTCTGCCAGGAGTCAGACTAAAGCTGGGGACCTGGGGCTGGAGGGGGAGAAGGTAGACCAGAGCTTTTTCACAGGTTTTCTTAGTATTCATTATTTCCTGAGTTTGGGCATGATTAGTGGCACTAAGCTTCACACAGATAATACAGACTGGCCAGCAGTGCAGCTTACTAGAAGGGGATACAGTGCTACCCACAGTAGTAATGTATCCGTTCAAGTGTACAAAGGAAATGTCCCCGACTATGTAGACAGTTGCCTTCTCTGAAGTGAGTTTCTTCTCTGGTGACTAGGCCAGCTGGAAAAAATAGGTGGAAGAAGCTTCAAAACCAGATTCTGAAGCAGCAGCATCTGATTTGCAGACAGTTTTATCTGCTACGTGCTTTTCCAGAGCTTTGATGGCTTGGCATGATCATCTTCAAATCTCTCATCTCTCCAAAAGAAGCTATTTTCCAGAGAGAAAAATGTCTCTGGCCTACGGCATTTTTGGCAGATGCCTCTATGGATGTGATGTGGAAGAGCCCTAGCATCCAACCCGGTTGCCAGATGTCATATTTGGCATTGCCTTTGGATTGAAGATAATGACGCTAAGCAGATCCTCTCTGCTTTGAAGCTTACTGGCTGTCAGTTGTTCAGTGAACTGCTGGAAGAAGCAGCAGCTGACAATGTAAGGAAGATCAGATGCCCCGTTCAGTTCAAAGCTGCTTCCAAAGATTCAGATTTTTCTTCTGCCATCAGCCTCAGCAAAAGTACAGCAGGGATAATTCTACTTCAGGAGGAAGCAAACTCTGGAACAATTAGGTAGACATCCTCTTTGTAATGGAGGCTCTGTTTTTTCTTTCCCCTCTTATAATGCTGTGGGTGAAGTCAAGCAATGATTTTTGGGCCAGAGTTGGACCTTACTCCTTTTTCCTTCCTAAGTAGTACAACTGTCAGTGCTTTTGCAGCTAATTCATTGTACCAGGTCAGTTTTTATCAAATGCCTAATAGCTAAATGCACTTCAAAATGCGTTTGTGCTTAAAACAGACCCAACATATTCCAGCCTAAGCAACAAAAACTTAAGCTGAAGTGGAACTAGAAGTAAGAACCACTGGTATCACAGCCCCATTTGCTGTTCATGAGGACATGGTGAAGGTATGCATGCATGATGCAACTGAAAAATAGCAGCAGTTGCTGCAGTTTTCTGTTTGGGCTTTATTCCCCCAACGTGCTTAACAGCATTCTTGTGGAATCCTTCTGACTTAATATATTTACTAGGTACTATTTGCCCATATCAGCCAACCAATGGTAAGTTGCTTGTCTGCTGCTATGCTCACTGGGCTTTTCTGGCAAATTTTATGGCCGTGATCAATTTTACAGACCGTTCTCTGAACAGGCTGTGCCTTACACATCCATTCTCAGTGTATCTCATGGCACTCTCTGACCAGCAAGGGATGGATCTGCTTCCTTGGTCAGTCTAACAGCATCTGTTAGCCTGGAAGCCGGGAAGGAAACCTGGGGTGACTTCTGTACACCTAGAGTAGCTTTGTTCGTGCAGACTTCATGGGGATCTGCAGATTTACTTCAAACCTTATGCTTATCCTCAAAAGATGTAGTTGTTTTGGGTTTTTTTCCAGAAAGAAACAACATCTTTAGAAAGGAACACACCATTTCTTATTTTGGCCTAAAGCAACTTCTTTTCACACCCAGTCCACAACAGCAACAAAAGGAAGCCCTCACATTAGAGGAGCATGAGCTCAGAAAAAGCATTTCACCTGCACTAGGCTGCAAGAGAGCCTCAGCCCTGCTCATTTTCAATCTAAAGACAGCACAGTAAAATAAATGCTACAGTGAGCTGGGTGAGATCGATCAACTAGGTGAGGTCAGCTGGTCCTGTGAAGGAAACAACCCCTGGCAGAAGTTATTTGCTTCTCTGTGGAAGACACATTCAGTGTTTAATACCATCTTCTGTCTGACATAGCAAGCTCAGCTTTTAACATCTGCAGGTATTCCCTTCAGATCTATGATACCTAATGTCACCTCCCTAAGTGAATAAATGCTTCTCTCTGATACTTGAGTCTATCTTTTCTAACTTTTTATTTTAAATTTCCACTACTGCTTCTAACTTTATAAGAGTATGTCAACCAGTCAGTCGTCATCAGTGATTTTTAACTGCTCAAGATGGTGCATGCAGATAGATGCAATGTATCTGAGACCTAAGGATTAGAGCGTGGCTTGAGCTTGTTTCCATTTAGTCACTTCATAGCTTTGCAAGGTTATTTCTTATCAGTTGCCACCTCAGAGAAGTCAATGTCTTCATTGCCTCCTTCAGCCATCGTGAGAGATGATGCCCTTAAGTGGGGAGGAGCACTGAAGACATTTTTAAATAAAACAAAAGGTAGTGAATTCCTTTTACTCATTTGCCACAAGGTTCAATGAGTAAATTCATATTCAGAATGGCTTCATCAAAAGGACAGCCTTCAATTTCATGGAAATATATCATATTTATTTTATTTTATGTATGTGCGCTGAAGTACATTTTTTTCTTTCTGACTTCAGCGATGAATTGCCCTGACAATTCCACTAAATAACTCTGATTTCTAGTGCAAAACATGATGGTAAACTGTGCCAGTATTAAAAGAGATGGCATCTCTGCCCTGTTCTAACAGCAATTATGATTAATACATTTTTGCAACTGATGCTTTGACAATATTCCTAATCAAGTGCTTATGGTGATGGGAAGAGGGATGAGCATGTAAATAATATAAATACAGCACTTGTTACTCTTCACTGTTTCTGATTTTCTGTGTTTCCTAAACACCTTGTATTTCCTGTATTCAACCTACAATAACAAATCTTTCCCAGCCACCCCACATCTTTCCTTTTCTTTATTTAAAACGACACCCACCTTCATAACTCTGTGCAAGATTATGTCGGATGATGTTCACTGGCTGATCAGGAGGATTTTTGGATGGCGACTGGCTGTTGGGTACCAAGGAGTTGGCATAATGCCACTGGCATTCTCCATTTGTCTGCAGTGTACTCAAGAAAAACCGAGCCACTTCACAAGGTGCTCCTTGAGACTGCCCAAACTTTGAAGGCAGCATTTGCTTTTTGCTACTGAAGACATGAGAATCTACGGGGAAGTGTCCGTAATGGTAAGAGAAAGGCAAGCTATATGACGGGGCATATAAAAGTTCACTGTTTTCTGAATGGAAGTTTTGTTCTTGAATGGTGGCAGCATTCACTGCAGGGCTGGATCGCCAGTTTCCCACCTGGCTGCATTCCAGTTTGTCTGTTTGAAATGAGCTGTATTGCTGGGGGAAAGAAAAAAGAAAAAAAAAAGAAGAAAAAAGGAAAAGAAAAAAAAAAGAAAAAAAGGGAGAAGTTAAATTACTCACGTTCTTATCAAACTATGTAACATATCATGCAGGAGACCAAAGCTGTAAGATCAGTTCTGCATGATTTCTGCCCTGTCCCAAGCACTCTACTACAAATACCAATAAGTAAATAATGCTGGAAAAGTTACCTGTTGTGGGTAAGGTGTTGTTCTGAGTTTTGCCTTCATTTTATTAGTTTTGGGTTTTACTATTTTCCTTGTTTCCTGCGAGGTAGATACTGAGTTTCTGCATGAAAACTGTGACTTAGAAATGGTAACCTGGTCCAGCGACAGCTGAAGTTCCTTATACTCAATATCTCTGCAAAAGAACAGTCCAGTAAATCACATACCCAAACATACTGCACAAATCCAAAATAGCTCCTTTGAAAACGCATGTTAGTTTTCCCAATGTTTTCATTCTCGTTATTCCAAGATTTTCCCTGAGTCTGCAGTGCAAGGCTGGAGATGTCAGCCAGCAATGAATTTTGTGATCTGACCCCATCCCCATGTAAGTGTGTCTGTCACAAAGCGTTCCACTGGGAACCGCTGTAACATCTTTGTACTAAATGTCTCCTCGCTCTCTCAACCTAAGCTGTGCCAGCTTCTTCTTAGCCGTCCGTGACACCCTGCAGTTTGGAATCATAGCCAAGTCAGCTAATAGAAAGACAGAGATCAGTTCATCTGTCTCCTCCTCGATCAGGAATTGGTCTCTGCCCTGAGTGTCACAATTAGCCCTGAGAAAAGGAGAAGAAGTGATGTTCCTCTCCTGCCATTGCAATTTGCTTGCTACTAGATGACAGAAGCTGCCCTGGGGTTCTTCTGACAGTCTCTTAGACTTTGCTCTGTTCTATTGTTTCATCTACCCCAAAGACAAGGCAGATTTTTGTAGAAAAGAGGCTAAAAACCAAATCAAGAACAGATTATGCATCATATTTTGAAATATTGATTGATAGAATTCTGATGATAAAATGGTTTTCCCTGGTTTAGTCAGTAGCAACAGTAGAGCATATTTTTGAAAGGATAACAAGGAAAAAAAAGCCAAATTCCTTCTCTCTAAATTCCCATCTAGAACTCACTTCCATCACTTTCTGATGGTGAGTAACCCAGAAGTAAATTCAACTCAGGAATACGCTGTTATGTCCCTGGCAGGTGTCCATTTTTACTCAGATCATTTGCTCCAAGAATGGGACTCAGCAGGTTGCAGGGCTGAGTCTTTCCCTCATGTTGCTGACTCACATCTGTACAGGAATGAGGGGAGTGTTAGTCAGTGTGTCTAGGGCTGGGTACCTGCTTCAAGGAGTTTAAGGAAACCCTCTATAGTTTCTCAACTCATACACTTCAACACTCCAAAGTGTGGTATCAGATTCAGCAATATGTAATACATGATGTAATACATGTAATACATGATCTTACCACACACATCATGCAAACACATCTTACTTTCAAGCCACACAAGAAATGAACCAGTCTAGACAAAAGAAAATAATGTACAGTTCCCTGGTTTTTACTCTATTCATCACAAGGGGTGTCCACTATCCCTTTTGTTTCTTTTTTTCTCACAGTCACAGTCTGTTTCACTATTACTTACCCTGGAATTTTGTAACATCCTCATGACTTAAACCGGAATTCATAAACTGTAGGTTCAAACCATATTGTACCTTCACCAGCTCCATGGGAGCTACTTGTCATCGTGAGAAGGTAGTTTTGCGCTGAGTATCTGTGCAACCCAAGGTAAGCAAGGGAATCCTTGGTAATTCACCTGTCCCTGAAAGGAGAAATGTTTCCTACCATGTCTTGCAAACTGACACTGTGACCTCCGCTGGGTATCAGTAGCTTTCACTATGTCTGCCCCGGTGCAGTTCTGACAACAGTTACAGAACTGGGGTCAAGGTTTAAGGCAATGGCTACGTGTGGTATCACATTCAGGCCTCTGGTGTGTAAGGCAAACGTGAGGAATACCAGCTCTTTGTAGCCCATCACAACCAGAAGAGAGGATATGAAAAAAGGTGCTGTAACACTCAAGCACAGAACGATACCGGAAGGCACAAGTTAAGCATGCTTAAAGGAGTTAATTAGTAGTGAATGAATTACTGATAACACGCAAAATGAAGCAATTACTGATAACACGTAATGGTACAAAGTATTTTGACTTACGTAAGGACATAATTGACACTCACTATGCAGTGAGGCCGTGATGAACGGCTGTTATGCACAATAGTCGCGTAGCTCTGTACCCAAACCCAGCCTCCATGCTTGGACAGTAGTCGATAGTACTTGGTTGTGACTTGGCCTTTCACCAGCACTGTGAACACAACACAAAAAAGCTTTTCACATTGCTTGCGCTTGTGTCCACTTCCTGGAGAGAGTTATTTGCAAGACAGAGACTTTTCTCTCTTCTCCTTCCTTTAAACCTCCTTCTTCTCCCGCCAAAGTTTAAACAGCTCCCCTGCAAAGATATCTGTCCTGCCCCTTCACAAATTTTCACAAGGTCACTTTATTGTTTATAAATAGCATGTTGCAAACTATTAAAGTTTGTTTTCCTTCGTTTCCAGCTCAACCTGCTCTCACTTACTGTTTCTAACCTTCTAGCAGAAAGAGAACATTCAAGGCAGCAGAAGTATTTTGAAGTGGACACAACTAGCTAGAATTTTTCCGGTACATTTAGAAGCACTTCTGGCATTCATAGCTTGATAGATTATTGTGTTTTGCAATATATGTTATGCTATGATGTTTTCCTCTGTAAGCTCTACATTGGGAAGGCTGATTTAAAAGAGTAAAATTAAAATGCTATTTTGTTCTCAAACACACAAATAAAGACAAGGCCAAAAAGGTGAATCAGTTATCCCATAGATTTCACTTGAAATGTAATCCTCTATTCACCACTTTGGATTCTCTGTGAACAAAGATGTTTTGGCATAAGGCTATGCTGTAGTAAGGGTTGTGCAGCATCTCTTAATATTTAATCTAGCCACAAATATTTCTGGTTCAGTGCCAAGCATTTATCTAACGATTCACTAGGATATAATGCCCAGCCTTTGAAGGAGAGTCATCTCTTGTGTCACCCTGAAGCATTCCTGTAGAAACCTCACTCTTCTATACAATCAGTTATTTACTTTAAATTAGGAAATTAGAAACTGAGCTTGCTACACAAACTATACCAAAAAAGAAAAAAAAAAGTGATCAATGGCAGCTATTCTTTTATACAATTCAAGATTAAGCAATTGAATTACTGCTTGCAAATGTAGGGCTTGTACCAAACTGAACTTAGTAGCAAGGCTCACTGTGCTTTTGTTCTCTCTTTGTACACATTTGGTACAGAAGCGGCTATGACATAAGGAAATACTACAGCTTTCTCTTTCAGCCAACCCTAGTAGAGCAAAAGACCACTTCAAATTAAAATATATAGCCCTATAAGTAGTATTCATAGAAGATCTTTCTGACAGGGAAGTCATACCATATTAAACTGGGATCTAAAGAGTGCATAATCTTTGGGGGTTTATTTACTGTTTGGTAATTAACAATAAGGCGATCAGTTATCACTGGGGTTGGCTTTTAATTGTTCGGTTGCTACTAGAGGGAGTCAGTATTTGTAATTTTAATAGTAGTCAAAGACCACAGTATTATGAATAACATGAATAGCTCAATGTAAGAGAAAAACAAGAGTTCTTGTTCCTGCTAAAAGGTCCTTTATGTCACATATAGGTCATCTCTCTGGACGGCTTACTCTCCTATCCATCTATGCATTTCACAACATATTTATATATGTTTCTTCAAATTCAGTTGGTCTCCCTAAGAAGATTATTCTCTTTCAAAATTGCTATAAACAGGTCTTTCTGGAATTGTCATCTCTTTCCATTACAGGATATGGTATCCATTTATTCAGAAAGAAACAAGGTAAACAGCAACATCTTGCAGGACATTCAAAAATTCATCCTTGCTGACAACAGGTCACTACTATTTAGAGATTGAAGTCTCTCTTAGATATCAACATTTTGTGTCATACTTGCTGGTGCCCTTTTTCATGCCTATGTTTCTACATAGAATATTCTAGGGGGTAGAGGTGTACATATGTACAGATATTTAAGAAAATCACAAGGAATGTGTGTGTATGTAAAACACCTACAAAAAATAAAGGCATGTGCACTCTCTAGCTGCAACAATACCAAATAAGTCTGTTCAAAAAGTATTTGTTAATCAGCTATATGCCATGGAATCACCATGTCTCTTGGCATTCTATAATTCAAATTGTCCAGTTCTAGGAAAAGATACTTATATTTTGGCCTAGATCATCTAACATATACTTTTTGTAACGTGGTCCAGGCTTTTCAGAACTAAGTCTTTGTGCTAGTTTAATGGTCAGGTTTTCCTTGAATACAAAATGCCTTGCTACTCAGTCTTCCAAAATAGAAATTAATGCTGTAATGGATCACTAGCTATAACAAAGTTGTTCTGTGTGCTTTGGGACTAGTTCTGACTTTCATTCTCTTGCTGATTTTTAATTTTTTTAATCCTTGTTTCAGCTCTACAGTTAAGAGAATATTTTAAAAGATGTGAAAACCACTGAGGGCTACAGTGTTCAGCTTTCCTTCCTAATTATGTGGATAAGCCAATATTTCTCCTGGGACAGAGGAGGACTCCATGTCTCCTGCATTTTTAGCAATCTGGGGAAAGTCTGACCTTGGCTAGGGGAGAGTAGCTGCGCTTCCGATACAGTAAATGAGGTCAATTTCCATTTGGCTCTGTGTTAAATTACCCTGTTTGATGCTGATTGGGAAACCTCAGAAATGGGAGTGAGGTAAATCCTCTACCAAGACAATCTGTGCAGGCTCAGACTTCGTGGTGGCCTCCGCTGCAATCAAACAGGGAGGATTCAGTGGCTTTAGCCTTGGCTCTTGCATGTGCCTTTTGTAACTGGGTGTTCCGCTGTTGTGGTTCCTTCCTGGTTTAGCAGGCAGGATGAAAAAGGCACTGAGCTGGCTGGGCTGGGCCTTCTGCTCTGACAGAGATGGCTATTTTAAAAGCCTCCGGCAGGCTCATGTGTGGCTGGGAGTTCCTGGCCTGCACCTAAGTACACCACTAAAAGAAATGGACTTCTTGGTTCCACGCTTGCAGGAGTTACTGGTTAAGCTTCCCTGGCACACACAGCCTGGCATGTCATCTGTCCTGCCCTGGAGCAGCTCAGTCAGCGGATGGTGCCCTAGCAGACTAGGAAACAGTTCTTTTGTACTCAAAAAGTAGTGCAGCTCTGCCAGAAGGCTCAATTTCGGGGGGTCAAAAGTAGACTGAGTGCCACAGGCAGAGTATAAACTGTGTTCTGCTATAACATAGGTTCTATAAATACATAGGTTTACTTCCAGGAAGCAGCATAACAGTTTGATGATGACATCAGCTGGGGCTTGCCATGCCAAGGCACTGAGATGTGACTCTTGTAAAAGTTTCTGTGGGAAGAGCAATGATGTTACAACATGTGGGATGCAGAAAATCCTCCTCACAGAGAGATGATGGTACAAATGAAGTGATTTCTCTGAGGCTAGAGATTTTTTATCTATACTGCAGCAGGAATATTTTGTCTGTACTGCAATAGCTTCTCTATTGTGTCTTTTAGAATGCAAGATCCTCAGGCAGCAACTGATCATTTGTGTGTCCACATTTTTCCCAGTTGCAGAGCAAACACTGTGTATATTGATGGTGCTATAGAAATAAATAACACCACTTCTAATGTTTTTTTCATATAGCTGGAAGCTAATCAAATGTTTAAAACAGGAAACACTGTTTGCTGCCAGCACACCTTAGGCAAATACTCACATCTACATTTTCTGCAGGCTCATGTTCTTGTTATATCCCTTCTAACCTGTTTCTTTCACTGTTTCCTTTGTTTTGTTCTCTGTGCTGCATAACATAAAGTTCAGTTGCTCTAGGTCTTCATTTTGGGAATTTTTTCTCCCTCTTTGAAAAGGCAATTAGTTATCCTAGTTTAGAGTTGCCTTCTTTCCCCTTTCTTTTCCCCTTTTTCCTTTCCTTTCCTTTCCTTTCCTTTCCTTTCCTTTCCTTTCCTTTCCTTTCCTTTCCTTTCCTTTCCTTTCCTTTCCTTTCCTTTCCTTTCCTTTCCTTTCCTTTCCTTTCCTTTCCTTTCCTTTCCTTTCCTTTCCTTTCCTTTCCTTTCCTTTCCTTTCCTTTCCTTTCCTTTCCTTTCCTTTCCTTTCCTTTCCTTTCCTTTCCTTTCCTTTTTTTCTCTTAATGCCCTTATTAGGTGTAAGATGTTTCTCTTCAGATTTCTTCATCAGATGACACTTAATCAGCAAACTGCTTTATAGAATGGTACGTCAAACTTGCCAACATTTTACTGTTCATGTTCTTAAGACATTTACTGATGACTGTTGGAGAGCTATAACAGTGTTCCCCAGAGAAAGTTTTTACACTTTACATCTGTTTTAATAATTCCTATTGGTATTCTGACCGTGATTCTGCACATTAGCTGTTATCTTTTGCTTCCTGGTATCTACTTGCTTTGAAACTTTCATAAATTTCTATGCATATGTCTTGCATTTTTCTTCTTATTTAAAAAAACTTTACAATGATTTCTCTTTGTAATTCAGATAGATACAGTATTTAGAGAACTACTTTTTAATAATTCTGTTTGATCAGAGAGGTTTGTGGAGGGGGAGGGGTGGGGGTAATTCAGTAAACATGGTATGTCTCTTTATTTCAAACTCCAGTGATGTGTAGATCAGTCTGGCAGCTAAAGGGCAAGACTTCTGCCACACACACAGAATTATTCATCACTCTGCTCTGAAGTGGAAAACTGTTTTCCAGAGGTAATTGTGGCTGTATCAGAATCATCTCTATACCAGCTGACAAATGTATTTCAAACAATCTTGTGAAAATAGTGAGTGATATTTTGTACAGGTCAACAGTCACATCCAGATGCAGACGTTAACGCTGAGAAGAGGATGGTCCCAGCAGGACATGACCATGTACTCTGGTTGTGCCAGTTTTTAGTTTGCAATGGCCCACAGTATTCAATGGTGTTTTGGTAAATATGAACTTGCTGTAAAGATTGGTTTCTGTTTTTCCAGGTATAGCACACACTGCCATCAACAGGATTTGGCACTTGGAATTTCAGCACTGACTTGCCAAATACAGTTACCTCCTCCTTTATATTCCAGATCCTCATCAACAGCACATACTAAGGAGAAGAACTGACTAGTTTCTCCTTCAGGAAGCCTAAGAGAAGGATTTGACTCTGGCTGCTTTCAGTCCACAGGAGCAATTTGGGAAAAAAGTCACTGACATTGGTTTTTGGATGTCATCTTTGCATCATATGGGCTGCGGCAGACTGAGCCAAATCCAGAGTTCAGCTATTCCCCCAATTTGCTTCTCAAATTAATGTGCTACTGAATGAACTGCTTCCCAAATCCAGATGTTTGAAGATATGATTAGTGTCTCTGTTGGCAGATGGGGAATTATTAAATGTGTAATTTTTTTTCCTGACACTCCATTCTCCAAACCTCATCCACATGCTACTAATGAACATTCATCTCAGGACCTTTTGGGTTCGCATTCACTTCAAACATAGGATGATTATTACTAACATATTTCAGAGGAATGGGGAGCTCTTGCATAATATTTCTTTTAACAGCAGAGGCTAGTGTAGTTCAGAATGTCCTCTCTCACTCACACACTAGCTCTCTTGGTTTTTTTTCCTTAAAGAGTTCACCACCCAGAATCAAGTCCAAATTTTCAGAAGAACCCAAACCCTTTAAGTAGAAAGACAAAAGAGGCCAGATATGTGGGTTTTTTTCAGAAGCATGACATTGAGGATCTAGCTTATTTACAGAACTAATGATTTCTTTAAGTGATAACCAAGCACTTTTGGAAATCTAGCTCCAGTTAAGACTTGGAAAATTTTCTCTGCTTTCCAGCATAGCGCCTGTTGTCTGTGAAACTCCTCACTCTACTTCAAAAATTTCAGTCTAGCATTCTTTTTACTTACACAGATGATGAGCATATCGTAAATGGAACACATCACAGCCATGAACATGGTGGTAGAGGGTTTTTTCTATCAGATCTTGGGGCTCATACCCAGTTAATTCAGTTACCCTGGAAAAAGAAGATTCCATAATAAGCAAATCTCTAGGAATGTTCCGTTTCACTAACCCAACATTTAATTGTGCCAACGAATCATGTGCCTAAAAACTATAAGACAAAATGTTGGTTTTGGAAACAGAGCCCTCATCTTCTTCAGCCAAAGCAAGGTGCAGCTATTCCCTGGCCAGCCTTCCACACAGGCAGGAAAAAGAGGGGGTTTTTACTTATTTCCACTTTGGGCTTTTGCCACTGCCGTGCATGATTCTTTACACAAAGATCCAGTTGAGGAGCCATTCACAAAACAATAAAACTACTCTTATGGACTGCTGACACATTTTCATTTGCTTTTGCAAATATACAAGTGTAGCATGTATGTCAGTCCATAGAAGCTGTAATCATGGTCTATAAATAAATTCAGGCTAACACCTAACAGAAGAAAGAAGCAAGAGCTTAATCCAGCTGAGAATATGGAAAGGCAAGGAGCTATCACAAGCTAAGAAAAGGCATTCTGAAGCTAGACTTCAGAAAAACATCCTCACATGATGAGAATTAGAACAATGGAACGCATCTGAAACAGCAGCATCTCTGCAGATACTAAAGAACCAGGCGACCCTGGTGAGGCTTACACTGGGTCAGATCTGAAGAGTTAAACTTCATGGTTAAAAATGAACTTTTGTTTATTTATTACTGTTGCTTGAGAACAAAAATCCTTAAAGTACATTGTGCAACTCAGCCAAATGTGGCTTTTTTGCCTAGTGTTGCTGGAGGGGTTGTTTTATGCTATCCTGGGCTTTCTTCACCTCAAAAGGCACAGAGGTACCATACAAAGGCATGTCTACTTTAACAAGCGGCACAGCCCATTAGCAGGTAATCTGTAGGGTAAAATTGTTACTGCTGAGGTTCTGCTTCTGCAGCAGCAGAAGCATCTGCATATTTTAATTTCTGGACTTTTACTTGCATGCCTTTGTCTCAGTCAGGGACTGCCAATACAGAGAGAGCACAAGTGCTCTCTTTCTACAGGACAATATGTGAGTATATGTGAGGATCATTAACAGTTATGAGGACACACAAACTTTTGAAAAGTTGAATCTGGAAATGAACTCAGCTGCTTGACTTCCTTAACACAAACCTAACCCCTCAATAAGCCACTGTAGGAAGTCTGGGCTCCGAAGGTTGTTCTTTGTGCATGAGAGGGCACACAAAAGGAACCAGAGCTTGCTCCAAGGATCAGTCCCACCCTCTAGAATTCTCTAAAGCCTTTGTAAACCACTTAGCAATGAATGAATAGACTGCACCATGAAAATCAGAAGCAGCAGATCACTTTGGAGGGAAGTAACTGTTTTCTTCTTCCAGTGACCTTGATAAATGAATTATTGGATGTTTTATCAAGTGTCTAGAAAAGCTTATTTAAATGCTCCTTCCTATGACTTTAATATTGGCCTGTCTGCTGTGGCTGTTACCTCTAAAGATCCAGTAACGCTTTTCTTTGTATGGATACCAGAAGAAAGCCTGAGAACAGTTTTGTCTTATTCCTAATATGTCCTTGCTCTGAGCAAACATAATTTGGTTTGCTTAGCTGGGAGACCAAAGGGCTTTGGTAATGCTTAATACCCCCTGATTGTCCCGTGTGGGGACAACACCCATCTGCTCTTTGGTAAACACAGCTATGCAACAGTACTGGTTCTATCTGTGCTCCTGTCAACACCTCTGGTTATACTGTCTCCTTTGAAGACACTTATGTCTCCAGGCAATTCCTCTTAGGCACATCATTTCCTTTTTTCCACATGCAGAG
This sequence comes from Laterallus jamaicensis coturniculus, assembly GCA_022605575.1. Lineage (NCBI taxonomy): Eukaryota > Metazoa > Chordata > Aves > Gruiformes > Rallidae > Laterallus > Laterallus jamaicensis. The sequence goes on from JAKCOX010000009.1 coordinate 5,282,744, forward strand.
ACATGTTGCTGAACTCCTTGTGCTGCTTTGTGTCTGTTACATTCACTAAAACATGCAAAAACGAAAAATAAAAAGAAAGAAAGGATTCCAGAAACAACTAGGTCTTTGTATATTAACAGCTCATGGCCCACTGTCTCCCTGACTAGCATGAGAAAGAGCATGTTCTTGCATGGTTGAGCTGCAATGCAAAACTTCCCCACTGTCTTGGATACAGGCTCTTTTCACTGTTACATATGAATATAATTTCTGCTTCTTGCAAATGCAGCATGCCAAGGAAATGAGAGAGTATGTGACACACTGCTGCACATGCGGGGATTTTTGAAGAATGATCATCTTCTCAAATCCAAATCTGTTCTATCACTGGGAATTGGGCTTTTCCCCTCAAGGTATCTTTAACTGCACTGTACAAAGTGTCTTTGTATACTAAAAGATACCATGTTTCAAAAAGGGAGGAATTCACAGCTCCTTCAGTTCTGGTTTTGTGCTTTTCTGAGCTGGTATTTGAGATCTATCAGCTGCGAGTGAAGGCAGGGTTCTCTTTCCACAGCAATGGCCATTTTCCCAAGTTTTCATTAAGAAGGCTGTCTTTCATGAAGCAAACAATTATTTTTCATTCTAACACCCCATTAGTAGGGTTCATTTCATTGTTAAGACATTACACTGAAGTGCAGAAGAACGTGTTTTCGTACTGCGCTATTAAAAGCTTTCTGGATAACCTCAGCAAGTCACTTGACCTCAGTATTTCAGTTGTGGTTTGGGGGGGGGTGTTGTTTGATTGGAGTTGGTTTGTTTTTACTACAGATGATGGTTCATCCTTATTCCTTTCACTAGCTTTGTATATTAAAATGTATGTCCTTTAAGGTAGAAATGTATTACCACTCATCTGCCTATTAAAATAAGAAGGTTTTAGTTGACTCTCTGAAGCTGTAGGTAACTAGAGGTTAAATTGTACAGGTTCTTATAAGCTGTCATTCAAGACAAAGTGTGGTCTATCCAGCTACTTGATGGGCTTCAAAGGCCTGCATTGTCTTTGTGACAATCTATTTCAGATCTATTTCAGACTGCTTTATTTTTTGATGGATGTATTGATCTGTATGGAAACCACTGTAGCCTATGATAACATTTCACTTTGAAAGCACTTTATGTGAGAAATTAAATAGCTGCTTACCTGGAATCTAGGAATATTAATTTTAAGTCCAAACTTGCTCTGAACATAAACATGTTACTGTGAAGCTTGATCTCAGTGATTGCACTGGGAGGTAAAGATTGACCTACAGCCACAAGTCCAACAATTTGGTAACAGGAATCATACAAAGACATGTCTAGCATATACTGCCGTATCTTCAAATAGCCACTGCAATGGATCACCTGGCATGAGAAGAAAACATATTCAATATCTGATGGCAATGGAAGAGGAGCAAGTCAGCTGACCATCAAGTTTCAATTAGGTTATAAATCAATACATCCTTATAACACTTAAATACTGTGTATGTGTAGCCTGTTAAGGCTTCAGAAGTGTGGTCAATTTATAAATGGAGATTAAAACACAGTAAAGACAGTTTTTGTGTTTACTGCCAGCATGACTAATCCAGCATTAAAGCATATGCTCTTTGGGACTAGACTGCTTTCTCGTTAATACTTTAAACTCTCTTTGATACAGATTTCTTGTAGACACAATTAGAATTCCTGTTCATTAATCAAAGAATCTGGAAGTTGCTTTTTAACATTACTATCTCCCACATGCAAATACACAGAGGAATATATAAACATTCACATTTTAATGAGTTATTATTCTGTTGAAAACCAGACACTTTAAAAATCCAGTGGAGATTAATGCATCACACTTATAAAGATTAACAGCTGCATATGTAAATGCACCAGAAATTAGTTTTAAGTTCTCCAATCAAGTTCAGGTGATGTTCTTTTGACATGTGACCAAGCACAGGGTCTTGAGAACAGTTTCCTGAATCCCTGGTACAATTCCTAATCACAGGAGTGAAAACTTCAGTGTTAGGCCATAAAAATTCACATCAACTAAAGAGGGGTGGGGGGGGGGAACTGTTACCTGGAGACTCTTCCAGAACGGAAGATTTATTTAATGTAGTGCTGGTATTTACAAATCATTTCTAGTCCTGCCAATTTTCTAGTCCAAACAGCAGGCATGCTACATATCCTTCATCTTAATTTATATTTGGCTTCTAACTGTCCAATGGAAAGGAATTAAATTCTACTGTATTTAGTACTCCTGAACAACCCACTAAACAGTCACCAGAATAATAGGCTTCTCCTGTATAAGCTTCTCTTGCAGTTTTGTGTAGCTGTGCTGCTAAGATGGCTTGTGCAAGCAGCAGCCACAGCTCGCTACAAGCCGTAGACAGTAAACATCAGCTAATTCAAGGCCAAAGTTTCTGCTGACCAGGGCCAAGCCAATCGGAGATGGGCACAGTGCCTCTGGGAATCACATATAGGAGAAAAAAATCTGCAGGCAGACGAATTTTGCCACCAGAGTAGGGAGTGAGGAGATATAACAAGATATAACAAGATGCACAGACACCAAGGCCAGGCCTGAAGGAGAGGGGGGAAGAATGTGGAAAGAGAGATTCCCCTGCAGCTCGTGGTGAAGACCATAGTGGAGCTGGTGTCTCCTCGCAGCCCATGGATGAGGATGGGGAGCAGAGACACCTATGCCCTGTGAAGATTGATCCCCGCCTCAGCAGGTTTGCCAGGGGACTTGTGACTTTGCGGGCAACCAGGCCAGGGGAGTCTGGGCCCGAACATCAGCACCCTGCTGAGAGGCCTGTGGTGAGGAGATGACTCCCCAGTAGAGAGGACTTACGCTGCAGAAGTTCGTGGATAGGACTCTCGCGTCGGTGGGACCCCGCGGTGCCGCAGGGGAAGAGTGTGTGTGTATGGAATGCCCACCTCCCCACCAGCTGAGGTGGAAGACAACTCGGGTGGAATGGACTGAAACCCCCCACTCCCCATTCCCTGCCCCTCCCTGTGCTGCGAGGGGAGGGAAGAAGGGAGTGAATTTATGATTAAAGTCAAGTGTGTGAAGAGGCAAGGGGTGGGGGGAAAGTAGAAGTGTTAAGATCTGGGGAAGGAAAGTAGCTTGTGAGTAACCGCCAGAACCCCACTGCCCATTCCCTGCCCCTCCCCGTGCTGCGATGCGGGGGGAAGAAGGGAGTAAGATCGTGATGAAGTTTAAGTCTCCTAAGAAGGGGAGGGGTGGGGGAAAGGTGCTTTAAGACCTGGCCGCTTCTCATTATCTCGACACTGGGTCACTGGGTGTGTAGTTGTAGCAGTAATAAATCACTTTTCTTTCTTTTATTCTGTGCTGAGTCTGCTTTGCCCATCACACTAATTGGAGAGTGATCCCTCTGTCCTTATCTCAAGTCCTAAGCCTCCTGATATATATTTTCTCCCCTTTTCAGCTTGAGTGAGCAAGCGGCTTGGTGGGCATTTGGCCTCTAGCCAGGGCCAAACCACCACAGCTTCCTTCCTCCTCTCCAATCACTATGGGTTAGTATACTTAGTAAAAGTACAGTACCAAGCAAAAGTTATTGAAGATCTCTCAGCAGATCCTACTAATTCCCATTTGATTCAAGAATTTTTCCTATGCTTCAGCTACTCAGGTGGTATTTTCAAAACTATTAATTCTTGACTCTAAGTGCAATCAGAGATAATAAATCTACACCAGCATCTGTGTAGATTAATACTTCCTTAAATGTTTCACTGAAAAAACTTTTAATAGTGAGCAAAAGAAGAAAGAAGCTGATTCCCCAATTAACATTCATTGGGGGGGGAGGGAGGGAGAACCTAGAGATACCACCATTACAAGCTCTACTCTTTTACTTGATTTCAGATTCAGCTTTGGGACAGAATAATTTTTGCTGGGAAGCAGCTGAGTAAACAGGAGTTCAAGTAATGAAGAATTATCAGTCTAACCAGGTAGATGGCAGTGTAAATAGACAGATATGTGTCTGGACCTTGAACATATTCCTTAAAAGACCCCTACTTCTCTTGCACGACTCAAATTGAATTCTCCCCAGACTGTATGTGAAGTACCATTCTCTTCTCATGCTTAAATCATAGAATTATGCTGTGTAGCTCAAAGAGCAGAAAATGCACGCTGTAAAGCTGAAAGTAAGAACTACCTGAATTACAGGTTTTATCAAACATTCGTTGACTCCTGACTTCATGTAATAAATAGAAAATTAATACAAGAGATAAGATTTCTAAACAAGCTTGGTGGTTTAGTATAATTGGACCCTTAGTTGATATTTAAGGTAACATTATATTCTCACTAATGTTGAGGTAGTTCTGGTCTGGCCAATGAGGTGACTTGTGCAACTGCTTAGCCAGAGCATGCTAACATTGAGGCAGAGGGATGTGAGAAGACTTCCGCATTCCTGTGTCTGGGTTCCTGCATTACCTGTCTCCAGTTGCACGGGGGAATAAGGCTGGCTGTGCACTCCCCTTCAACCTCCATGACTGTGCTCCAGCCAGTTCCCCGGTCCAGAAGGTCAGGGGTCTGGATGTGGGAATGTGCCACAAAGCAAACTCCAACTTACTGTGAGAGAGTCTAGACTTAAAGGAATCTACAATCAGCAGTGGCATCTTTTGTATATCTTCTGATTCTTTCTATCACAGAAATCTGCTTTTAGCTATGCATATACTCAGAAACAAATAAATAAATAAATAAACTTGTTGCTTGCTGAAAAGTTGGAGGACCAAAAAAGCTTATATACATTACCTTGTAGCCACTGCATGTCAATCCTGCATTCCTCTTGGCTAGGACACACTTCATTCTCAGGAAAAATGATCTCTCAATTTCATATTCTGAAAGCATAAACCACAGTGTTTATTTATTACTGAAGATTTCAAAATTGTCCATAACATTGCTTTTCATGACTTAACACATGTTTATGTCTCAGCCTTAGGCAGCAATAGAAGTCAGCCATTCTACTTTCCCACTCAGTCTCTGCCCTTAAGATTTATTTCTCCTTCCTCTTAGGATTCTGTGTGAACGTTGGACAAGTCAGCATGACCAGGCCTCCAGATCTCTGTTTTTACCACCCTTCACAAGGCAATCACCTCGTTTCTGAACAGTTAAGTACCAGCACATATTCATAAAGGGAAGGAAATGCCTCCTTTGGAGCACTGGAAAATTAACATTCTCTCCAAAATAATAGCAGAATGGGAACAAGAAAATTAATTTTGTAATAATTTGAGTATATGTAACTTGTCATGCCCAGACTAGTGAACTTCTACTCTCCATATGCAATATTATTACTTGTTTCACTGACTTACAAAACCATCTCAATAGTTGGCATTTAAACAAATGTCTTCACGGATAACCTCCAGAAATGTTTTCATCTTAAATATTGCTCAGGTAGACACATATTTTCTGCTAAGTATAAGTTACGATTCTCTTTAAGTATTCTCAACAACAGTTCAGACATCGTTAATAGTTCTGACATTTTTTACTGAAAGTTGTGGTTTGGCAGAGCACAACTGTATTAGGAAACAAAACCTCATTTGGTACATCTGTGAATAGGAAAATCAGGGAAGCAGAGGGGTTTTCAGATTTGTTGCAATATGTATTACCTCCTAACTCCCCACAGGATTTGATCCAAAGTCCACTGAAATCAACGGGAGTCTTGATTTAATTTAACTGTCTTCCATATTTTTGTGCATCCATCACCCAGTTAACACCTCTTAGCCACACACCTGCAAGTGGTTTGAGCCTCAGACCACTACCTGGAAACCAACCAGTGCTCTACATTAAGTTCTGAGTTTAAAGGTCTGAAGATAGAACCACGGAAAAAAGGATTTAGTGAGGAAGGAAAAGAAATGCAATACATAGCACATCTCAGCTAGTATCAGTCTTCCTGAGTATTTGAATTTTCCATCTACCTAATGCAAATTAAATCTGTATGGGGAAAAACTGGCACATCTACTATAGTGTTTTAAATACAAATGCATACAATTTGGTAGGAGGGAGCAGTACAGTACAGAATACTATTGCTGAAGCATGATCTCATGAGTAAAGAATGGATCTGGGTGATGCAGTGCAACTCATATCTTCAATACAGAGGTTCTGTGTGATCTAACAGTAGTACTTCCTCTCTTACTTCTGCAGTGCCATGCACAGAAAATAAAGGTAACTTTCTCCCTTCAAGGATGCTGAGGGAGAAAAATTATTAATGCACAGTACCGAGACTGCAAAGACCACCTTCGGACATGAACAGAGTTGCCTGCAATTTTAATGACTTACATTCTTCTGTAAAAAGAGATGATTAGTGGTATTGGAAGCAATGTCTTAAAATTCTCAAAAGTCCTGCCACAAGACCTAAAAGAGCTTCTTTCAGTAATAACCCCTTTCCAGGCACCTTATTCTTTAGCTTTTATTTGCCATTCCCTTAATTTTTAAATGTTTCTGCAGACTAATGCACTGCTACAGAAACACTGTAAAACTAGAGTAGTACCCAGACTGAAAATAACATTTTTCCTTTATTATTTAAAATTGTTAATTATGTCATTATGTAAGAAGAGGTCTTGTCTCCCTAATTTCATGGTAATAGATTGCAAGCAAGAGATCCCTCTGGAACACCAGTCCTCCTAACTAGCTACAGGCTCTCTAGGAAACCAGGACGGTAATCAAAAAAGAAGCAATTCAAAGTAAAAGATGTTGTGTGGTGTAAGAGGACAGTGTAAAGATGGGTAGTGTTGCACCCTAGCAATAAGCAGTATGGGAAGGGTGATAGCATTGTAATTCAATAGAAGCTGCATGTGATTTTTGAGACTGAAGAGTAATAATCAGTAGCTTTGTCATTGCATGTAAATAAGTGTGAAATTATATAAATGTGATTTAATAATGATGTGTTTATTACATATTGATCATTGAGTTATTAGGGCTTTAGTAGCGTGCTGCTGAACCAACAAATGCTAGTTTCTTAAATTAGTTACTTCTCATGCCTGCAGTCTAAAGGGGGTAGAGATACCCGTGAGCTACTTGGGGATTCATTCGCCTGGGAGCTTCCATTTTTGACGCTTGAGCTAGCCTTACTTAAGACGCCTTAAGTAAGCAAAAAGGAGAGATGGCCCAGGTGACCAAACAGAATCTGGGCCCTGAGTGACATAATGCCTGTTGGTCTGAAGAGGCCAAAGCAGCATATACATGATAATAAGCATTCTTCCTCCCATGTGTATTAAGAATGATTGATTGTGTTTATGTGGGAGCCCACTGTCACTGTGAGAGTTGCCATTGGGGATTGGGGCAGAGAAGAAAGTGTCTAAAGGAGAAAAGGAGAGCCTGACCATTCCTGGATTGTCTGGGACAATCAGAACTGTTACTGTGGTTATTTAGTAATGTAGTGTGTCCCTTAGCACAGGTGGATGCAGAATGCCACAGCATTTTTAACCAGCCAGCTGGAATTGTTATATGGTTGGTCAAAGTGCCCAGTGAATAATGTGCAGGTGCTACATGGCATCTGGTATCTTGTTTGCAGGACTGGAGCTGAAGAATACAATAGCTACCAGAGAGACATCCTTGTGAGTGTGCGTATTAGATCTACTAGCAAGCTTTGAGACTGATTTGCTGGCAAGGAAAAGCAGGAACAGGCCATTCACATTGTTCGTGCTCATGTGAGTGCTATTAGTGTGTATGTGGTGCCTGTACAAGCTCACAAGTCTGCTGTCTGTGTTGATCTGTCACTTGTGAGCTCTGTGTACATGTGTGTTTGTGTGCATCTACTGGGAATAAAACCATCTCCAGACCTCATCAAGAGATTGCGAAATATAAAGGAGCAGTAAGACCAAAACCTTCACATAAAGAACATAGATGTGCAAGACTGTGAACAGCATGAATTAGTATTCATATTAACCAATACCTTTGCCAGTGTGGCTCCCCGATACCCTTGAAAGCAGCAGAAGGGGGTAGCAAAGCAAAAAAGAACTAAAGTGAATTTGTAATTGTAGAGCTGATTGGAAAATAAAGAGCCCTGGCATCCTGCTGGATGCTAACATGTTCATCAATATAATGCAAAACTTAAAATACCACATCCAGGCTGTACCTGATGCAATTAAGATGGTCTACACTGATGAAGAGAATGGAAAAAGAAAATTAGTTACTTAAAGGTTTAGCAAGTAAAGAGGGAGAAGCTGAATATTCAAATAGGAGAAATCAGATGAGCTGTGAGAAGAGTGATTAATAATGCATGCTGTCCTGCTGCAGAGGTTAATCACCAAATTGTGAGGAGATAGTAGGCATGAAAGCTTAGTTATAAAGCAGGAAAAAAGCCTGTAGCACAAATAGCCAGCACCTGCTGTAACAGCAGAATGACTGGAGATGTTCAAGGATGTAGCAGAAGTCTGAAATCAGGGAGATGCTAAATTAAAAGTACCCAATATAATGCAAATGTAAACCAATATTGATGGTATGATGGTAACTGTAAAAGCAGCAAATGTAAAATTAGCTCTTCAAGCTTAAGAAAGAGGAGAATGTAAGAAATTATTCTTAAGTACAAAGTTATTTTACCAATCAGAATTAAGTTTTGAAAAACTGCAAAAATATAACATAAAACATCTAGACCTAGAAATGTAATTATTGATATCATTAGTGTTCTTTCAAGCAAATATGTAAGCACAGTATGTATAAATAACAGGATGATCGTAGTCTAGCAAGAAGGTAAGAGAGGTTTGAAACAGAGAGGAAACCGTTCAAGTGATACTAATTCTTAAGTAGAGAGAACTATGGCTTAAGTACGTATATACAAAACAAGAGAGAAAAAAATTAATAATAAAATCATAGAATCACAGAACGGTTTGGGTTGGAAGGGACCACACCCCCACTGCCATAGGCAGGGACACCCTCCACTAGATCAGGTTCCCCAAAGCCTCATCCAACCTGGCCTTGAACACTGCCAGGGAGGGGGCAGCCACAGCTTCTCTGGGCAGCCTGTGCCAGGGCCTCATTGCCCTCACAGGGAAGAATTTCTTCCTGATATCTAATCTAAACCTATCCTCTTTCAGCTTGAGGCCATTGCCCCTTATCTTGTCATACTCCCCAATAAAGGGTCCCTCTCCATCTTTCCTGTAGGCCTCCTTTAGGTACTGGAAGCTTTCTCTCGGGAGGCTGAGCAGACCCAACTCCCTCTGCCTGCCTTCATAGGAGAGGTGCTCCAGACCTCTGATCATCTTTGTGACCCTCCGGACTCACTCCAACAGCTCCAGGTCTTTCTTGTACTGGGGACCCCAGAGCTGGATGCAGTACTCCAGGTGGGATCTCATCAGAGCAGAGTAGAGGGACAGGATCCCCTCCATTGACCTGCTGGTCACACTGTTTTGATGCAGCCCAGCATACAGTTGGCTTTCTGGGCTGCAAGCTTGGCATTGCACCGACCCATGTGCAGGACCTTCCACTTGGCCTTGTTGAACTTCATGTAGTTCACACGGGCCCATCTGTCAGGTCTGTCAAGGTGCTTCTAGATGGCTTCCCCTCCTGTGTGCTTGTTTACCACAGCACATAGCTTGGTATCTCTGGCAAACTTGCTGAGGGTGAACTATATGACTGAAGGAAAATTATCTTCCTAAGTACTAGAGAATATTCATACAGTCTAATAACTGAAGCTTAACTGAAGTTTGACCACTGTAATTCTGAAATGTTAACAATAAAAATACATCAATGTAAGGAATATTAACACCTTTCATTTAAGTGTTAAGAAAATGTTAAAAAATGTATGTATGCACATATATATGTTTATTATAAAGAAAAGATTAAACCAACAGGTTGCAGATATCAGCTAATAAAGGACAAGAAATAAAATGCTACTGACTAGACCAGAAAGTCTTATGTAAATGTTCCAGCTAACAACCCCCCAAAAATAATAATATTAATAATAATCTTTGGAGTTTTTTCTTCCATATGTATCACAGAAGGAAACGTAATCCATTCAGACCCTATGGATTTTGATAAATGCATCTTGATCAGCTTTGGTTTTGTTTGGTTGTGGGGTTGGTTTTTTCCTTTATGAAAAGGGAGAATAAGTAAAAAAGCCAGATCCAATTTGAAGATGTTTTCAACTCTAACAAAAGAAACATCATTTCTCTGCATGAGGATGTATTTCATATTATTAGTGATAATGATTAAAAGAACTCTGTTACAGCACAGTAATCTCCATATATGTGCTCTGTTTGTATTTGTATGGATATAATGACATATTTACAAACCAGCATTTTTAGAGCTGCAAGAAACCAGAGACTTCATTAAGCATCACAATGTCTCCCATGATGCATTATTCTCTACCTGCACCTTCAAAACACCTGGAACTAAGATAGCTATATCATCACACAGTGTAGCATTGGGGATATCTCATTTGTAAATTCACATTTGTCACTGCAGAAAGTATGTATAATATTGCCCCATTGACTACAGCTTCCAGAAACAAGAGGAAAAACTGGAAAACTGACAACAAGAATAGAATAGAATAGAATAGAATAGAATAGAATAGAATAGAATAGAATAGAATAGAATAGAATAGAATAGAATAGAATAATATTTGATCTGGAAGGGACCTGCAGTGATCATCTAGTCCAGCCAGACTACATCAGGACTGACCAAAAATCAAAGCCTGTTATTAGAGACACTGCCTCTTAAACACTGACAAGGCCTGGGACAGCAACCACCTCTCTAGGAAACCTGTTCCAGGGTTTGACCACCCTCTCGTCAAAGAAACGTTGCCTGATGTCCAGTCTGAACTTCCCCTGGGGCAGCTGTGAACTGTTCCCACACATCCTATCACCAGATCCCAGGGAGAAGAGCTCAGCATCTCCTTCTCCACCTCCCCTCCTCAAGAAGCTGTAAACAGCAGTGAGGTTTCCCCTCAGCCTCCTTCTCTCCAAACTAGAAAAGCCCAAGGTCCTTAGCTGTTCCTCAATGGACATGCCTTCCAGCCCTTCCACCAGCTTTGTTCCCTCCTCTGGATGCATTCAAGGACCTTCACATCCTTCCTAAATTGTAGGGCCTAGAAGTGCACACAGTACTCAATGTGAGGTCACACCAACACTGAATACAACGCAATAATCCCCTCTTTTGACCTGCTGGTTATACCATGTTTGATGCATTCAAGGATGCAGTTTGCCCTCTTGGTTGCCAGGGCATGCTGCTGACCCATATGGAGCTTAGCATCAACCAGCGCCACCAGAGTCCTTTCTGCAGAGCTGCCCTCCTGCCATTCCTCTCCCAGCTACTTGAGGTTTCAAAAAAAGTGAGCAGTCACCACATGGGGATGGCACATAAATGTCACTGTTGTTGTACCTCTTACTCAGCACCATTTCTTTCAATTACCTACTATTCCAGCAAGTCCACCATATAAGATGAAATTTGTCTGTTTAATTGCACCTTCCCTCGCATTTGCTGTAGCCATTTATAATCCTGACAAACAGCTGTGTAATGCTATGAAAGGTTTTAACAGTTTTCCTTTCAAGTATTGCAGCATGGCTCTGCTTTTCCTATCTTCCCTTTTACTTTCCATGTCAGCATCTATTTTCCCTCTTTACCTGAACAAGACTAGTTTCCCTCTCCCCCCAAAATATTAAAATAATTGGGAAGTTAATCTTTCTTTTCATGAGTTGAATAATTGTCAAAGTTCAAGGTTTCTTTCAGATGAGTCAAGAAAATGTCTCAATAGCTGCTAAAACTAAGAAACCTCCACTCCCACTTTTAAATTGCCAAATACCTTTAAAGGATTAGATGATAGCTTCCTGAAAAGCAGAACAACCACCTTAATACAGTTTTTAACATTCCCCAGAACTTATTTGCATTGTGTTTATCTACTACAGAAATTAGGGATGAAAAACAAAGCTTTAGGGTTCTTTCTAAATATTTACCCTTCCATTTTTGTCACAATGATTCTCTTTATCCAGTTAGGTCGAGCACAATTGCAGGTCTACTTTTCTATTCCAGCCACTTCTGATATATGTTATAACTTGAATTTACTTTTTTTTTTTTGTCCCCTCCTGTATCTGTGTTTAACATTTGAAAGTGATCGTCTTTTCCTCACTGCTCCACAAACTTTTCTTATTGAAATCTTTTTTAAGAGTGACCTGTGAGACTCTCAGGTCTTACCCTGGAATTCCCATTTTCTATTGTTCCCCAAATGGGTGATTGGTAATAGTTTGAAATGAAAAATAATGCAAGTAAAATACTAGTTTTGATCAACATGATTATATACTTTGAGCAGATAGATGTCTCTATATTTTTTCCTGCTCTTCTTTGGAAGGGTGGAACAGACTGAGATCATGACTTTTTCAGTATGTCTACTAGCAGATGTTTAAATAAAACTGAGGTATCATCTATAATGGGTCTTAAAGGGGGAGACAGTGCAAGTCTGTGTCCAAGATGTCCATTTCAAATGTATCACTGTTTATTGTTTAGGTAAACTCCATGCTTCCCTTATCAGATCAGAGGTGTTTTTCTATTCTACAAGCATATTATTATATTGCCTGATTGTCTTACAGAGGCTTCCTCCCTGAAGCACTGCTACAATGTAGCTCAGTAGATTCAGTAAAAGCTATAAATGAGGCAGAGAGTAAATGATTTCATTCAAATCCCTGTCCATATTTATCCATATGTTAACATCCTCAGAGACCTACCTGAAAGACGGCAGCCTGTGAATGAGAACAGAGAAAACCATTGCTGTCTACAGGCACACAGAAGGCAGTTCTTTCTTACAGCACCAAGTAACATTTCTACAAAGTATGCCTTCTGATTAATTCCTTTTCTTTTCTTAGCCAAGTATATCAAGCAATACAGTTTGACTGCAAGCACTGATCAAGGATAAAATAGCTTGTGTATGTTTCACAGATTTTTATTTTCTTACTCTTTTAAACAGAATGAATGTCATAGTAGAGCAAATGAGTCTTGGTATTTTTGGATAAAGAATATTTGTGCATTTGTTCACTCGTATTGCACATGACTGCCAAACAGGATTCTCCAAGCATTTCTGTGAAATTATGGTTAGCTTCATGGAAGCCAGAATTGTCCATCCCTGGGGGTGCAACTACGAACTCTATCTTTGCTTTCCACTCCATCTTTCATCTCTTTTGAAAGAAAACAGTCACAAAATTCTGTGGTTTTCATGCTGTTGCACAGTGGACTGAGGAAAAAACATCATTTTTTTTTCCACATCTTCACCTCTCATGCCTTTTTTTTCTCTAGGGTAAAAACTGTTACTTTGTATCTCTTTTCCAATGTTCCCAAGTTTTAACATTAGAAAAATGTTTTGCTGCAGAACCCCTTTGTAAATTAATATATGTAAGCATGCATACTGCATGCTACTGCACCCTGTGCTGTTTTAAGAACGTCTGTCTCATCTGTCACTATAAAAGATATGAAGCATTAGAAATGCTCCATGTGGCAGGTTGGTGTAATGTCAAATTTCAGTTATAGTGAGGAGATGAAAGCTATTCTCAAAGGGCACATTTAGACCAAAGTACAGTGCACGCAGTCACCTGCTTCTACCTTCCTTCCCATCCAGCTTGAGTGGAGACACATGCCTGCCTCAAGCTAGTACATTCATCTGAAGCAAGACAAGCATGGGTGATAAGCTGCGCTCCACATCCCTGATGGACTGTTTTACAGGGTGGAAACACAGATACCACAAGCTTGTGTCTGGATAGCACTTTACTGCCCATCCCCCAAACACTCTGCATATTTTTGCCTTTACAGTTGGTTATTTTAATCTTACCTCCTCTATACTCTAAAGTTGCACATGTTCTGCTCTTGTTTAATCTGTAAAGCATCTGGGTCCCACACAGCACTGCTGACTAAGAGTATGTGAGTATCTTGGCTAGTCTCTTTTGTGAACATAACAAGGCTAGAGCTTTTTGTGAGATGCAGGAGAGACAAGTGCCATCGTTTCTACCCCTTAATTATGAATGTTGGTGAGACATCCTCTAGAATGAAAAAGAGGCAAAAGCGCTGTAGGACACATGAAAAAGAGATACTTGCATAAGTGTACACACAGTATTATGGTAGCTCTTGAAGCTGGGAATCCAGGATTGACCAACAGAGCCAGTATGAGAAGAGCCTTGCAAATGCCTTTGGTAGGCTTTCCTCATAACAATTTCAGAAGCTGGTCTGGAGACAAGCTTATGGAAAATGGGAAATCAGACCTGCAACCTTGAAGCATACTGGCCATCTTTACTATTGCTGTGCCAGAAAGAACAGTGCAAAAGTCAGGTTGTGACTAAAACTGTTCTGCAAAGTTAAATACTGCATGCAAACAGATGTATGGAAACAACTGTCATGGTTTAACCTGGCAAGCAGCTAAAACAACCACAACAGCCATTGGTTCACTCCCCCCACCCAGTGGGGTGGAGGACAGAACTGGGGAAAAAAATAAAGTAAAACTCATGAGTTGAGATAAAAACAGTTTAATATGGTGGAAAAGGAGGATGATGGTGGTGGTGTTGATGATGATGATATGCAAAATAGGTGATGTACAGCATAGTTGTTCACCACCCACAGACTACTGAGGCACAGCTAGTGCCTAAACAAGGATCTAAACCCCCAACCAGCTTCTCCAAGTTACATACTGAGTATGACATTGTACGGTGTGGAATATCCCTTGGGACAGTTTGGGTCAGCTGTCCTGACTGTGTCCCCTCCTAGCTTCTTTTGCACCCTCAGCCTACTCACAGGTAGTGCAGTATGAGAAGCTGAAAATTCCCTGACACTGCCTGACAAAATCCAAAATATCAGTGTGTTATCAACATTATTCTCATCCTTAGTCCAAAACACAGCACTCTACCCACTACTAGGAAGAAAATTATCACTATCCCAGCCAAACCAAGACACCATTTTCCTGTCCTTCCTTGATATGCATTGTCAAAACTGACTCCAAGTAAGAGAAAAGAAATAAACCAGTTAGATGTACTTTCCCTTCTCCCTGTTACACTGCAGCATTATATATACACATGCAGGTTTTAGCAAATGAGTGGCACTAGTTGTATAATATTATGCAAAACTGCAAATTATAGAGAGAGAGACAGCAAGTTGCTATGCACGTACTAAGTTCAAAACCAAAGTTTGTGGGCTGTCTTGGTTTGTCCTAGTAATGCTTTTGCTGTGGTAGGAAAGCAATCAGTTCTGTTGTTAGCCTCAGTCCTAGAGTTCCAAACTTGCACAAACTGTCCAAAGTCCCTTCCCATTTGGACAGTTTGTTCTATTTTCTGACTGTATCCAGAATCCTGTCAGTGCTGCAGAGACTGAATTGGTTTTGTTCTCATTCCTGTCATCCAAACTCAGCCGTTTGCTAGCACGTGCCCAAATTTTCCTTTGCTCCTGTAAGTCATGCTTCCAACCTTTTCATAGTGAAGACACTCAACAGTGCACAAGACAGAAAGGAAAAGAATAGCTTTTGCAGTCTGAGGCACTGCTATCTCTTCAGTATACTTTACTGTTAATTAAAAAGAGGAATGATTACTGGCACTCCAATTAAAAAAAAATAATCTTTTTTTAATTGGAGTGCCAGCAGTCATTCCTCTTTTCCACTTTTGTACATCTATAATAATATTTTCTAATTTTCTCAAGTTTAAAAAAAAACCCCACTAACACACAGTGGTAATAGGACCATTATGTTAAACTGTTATCTTTCAATAACAGTTCTCCTACAAAATATTTCTAAATTAATTTAAAAATTCCTATCAACATTTGTCTTTTGCACATATACAAATAGAAAAAATTCTTTAAAGATTAAAAAAGATCTTTCCAGGCATACAATTTTCTATTCCAATATTTTAATGTCAAACAAAATGTGTGTAGGAAGCTGTTCTTCCTTGAGTGGAAGAGTATGCACTGGCATTTACTTCTTAGTTGATTGAAACCGTGTCTTTAAACTATCAACCAGAGTGGAGAAAGCCTGACACAATGTACTCCACATTCCTTGTGTTAATTATATTAGGGTATAATTGATCATATAAGAATTATCCAGTTGTTAGCAGACAACTGGAATGTTTACAACAACTACATTACTCTTCCCTTTGTCTGCTCTGGGGAATGTTAATAAACTGCTTTTAGTACGCCATGTCCTGGTGCACAAGTCAGCAAAAGTTGGGAAGCTACAGGCACTTTAAAGGATTAAAATCTCAGAAAAGGCATATGAAACCAATAAAAGACACACAATGCTGGACTCCAAATACACCCATGGAAGAGCAGCACACAATGCTGAATCCCTCTCAGCATTGCTTAAATTGCTTGTCTCCGTCAACCTGCAGTGCAAGTGTCTCTTTGCTTGCTTGCTTATATTCAGCTGCAGTGATGACAGATGCAGAGGGTTTATACCCAGCTTGCACTACACCGATATTTCATACAAAGTTTCCCTTCTTTATTCTTATAGATATGTTCAGGAGGTACAGCATTTCCCAAAAACCTCCAGTTGGTTTAGTAAGCATTACTGTCTTGCTGCAAGCCTACCAGCCTATGCAACTAGCTGTTAAAGAAAACTGTGCAAAAATGCTTGGAATAGACACTTTTGAGGTCATCTGAGGGCTTAAGGTCCTGACTTACCACAGTATGTGCATCCCAGCTTATGTCAGTATGTTGTTTCCCCGCATGCTATGGGGAGCTGGGTGCAGTCAATAATCCTGGTGCAATCCTCAACATTCAGTCACTGAAAGCCAGCCACTATTTCAGACTTGTCACGTCTGGTAAGGGCGCCCTGTAACAGTCACTTCACAAACCTCTGCCATCATTGTTACACCTCCCCCCCCCCATGCTAGTCCCAAATGTTTTGCTGCTGAGGGTAGCAGCTTAGACTTACTAACCTGACAGACATTTAGTTTGATGTGAGGTGATGAAAGGAGCAAACTCCTCACATGCCTCCACAAAGTTCTGGAGCTATCACTGATCAGGCAGAATTTTGCATTGCACCACAACACACCAGGTGTAGTGCACTAAGCAGGGAAGATATGCACCATGCACTGAGTCTCTACAGTCAGTCATAAACGTAACCTTGCAGTCTTCCAAGATTCAGAAACTACTGTTATCTCATTATTCCCACATTCTGGAGCCCAGCCACCCTTCTGGATGACACCCTTCTGCCCCAGCAGGAGATTCTCATCCAGTGGACCCAGTTTGTTAGTGCCACTACTTGAAAAGAAAATCAGAAAAGAAAACCTCTCAGAGCTGTAAATGCTCGAGGTAGGACAGCATGCATACAAACCCATTTACCTACATGCTAAGAAACCAGTTAGTCATCCCTACAGCATGAAACAGTTCCTTGATTCCTGTCAGTTAAGTGTTGCATATCTTAGGATAGAGGCCCAGGAATCTTAATATCAGCATATGCAACAGATACAGGTGGTATTGGGAATACAAAACTGAGATGTAAAGCACACACAGGTGAAAAACTAAGCTAGAACACAGAAACATGCTGCAGGCCAGAAATATATTAAGCAATATTTGGAAAGGTGTGAAAGGCCACCAAAGCCATCAGAGATCTGAGCACAGCCAGTGGACATCACTGGGAAAGATACGATTTTTTTTTCTGCCAACACATCCCCGTTGAATAGAATAGTTGGGGGGTTTTTACAACTGGTGCAAAGTTAGCCTAAAGACTCCTGTGAGGGGGTCACTGAGTATGTGAAGAGAGATTATTATTTTTCCCCACCCCAGCCACCCTCAGAAAGAGAGTCCAGCTGTTGGCTTCTTTCATAGCAAGAGATCAGTACATATTGCTTTACATTTTCAATGCTGGTCATGCAAGTAAAAAGGCAGTTTAAAGACTTTGTAAGTTAAAGCTGAAATTCTCCAAAGCCTCCACAGATCATGGGGCTTATGCCTTTCATTGAGTCATAGCTTACAGACTTTAAAGGCCAGAAAGCAGCATTAGATCATAGGTCTAACCTGTACATTGCAGTTCATTAAACTTCAGTCATTTACTCCTGTGCTGAGCTCAGTAACTTCTGTTTGCCTAAAGCGTATCTTCTGTAAAGGCATCCAGCCTTGATCTGAAGACATCAAAAGAGGAATAAACCACTGCTTCCCTCAGTATTTTGTTCCTGTGGTTAATCAAACTCCTAGTTATAAATGCATGCATTATTCTAATTTGAGCTTTTGTGGTTTCAGTTCACAGACATTACTCCTTGGCATGTTTTTTCTTCCAAAACAGGCCTTTAGTTCCCAGTATTTTCTTCCCTTGGAAGTATGCACACACAGTAATCAAGTCACCTCCCAATCTTCTTTTTGATAAACCAAACAGATGGTGTTCTTTCATCTCTCATTATAAGCCTTTCCAGTCCTTCAATCATATTTGTGGCTCTCCTCTGTACTTTCTCCAATTTGCCTTTTTTTTTTTCTTTTTTAAATGGACAACAGAATTATACAGAAAAATCCAGTGTCCATTTCGCTAATACTCTATAAAGGACACAATTATTCATCCTTGCTATTCCTGTACACTAATTTCCTGCTTAGATGCACAAGGATTTTCTATTACCCCCTTTTGCCACAGCATCACAACAGGAACTCACAGAGTTGTTTGTCCCGAATGACCTTCAGCAATTCCTCTGAGTTGCTGCCTTCCAGTGCCTTGCACCAAAAACTTTCCTTACCATAACGTGCTGAAGCACCACATTGGGCCTATCTAAAGAGTGATGATGCCAACACCTGTTTTCCCAAGTTCTATTACATTTAATATCTCTGTGAAGTCCCAGCATCTGGAAGCATACAATTATTCAAGAATTTTCACTGTCATTAAAAAAGCAATTTACTCTCTATGTTTGAAGATGTGTGTTGCTGTACCTGAAACATTAGGAACTTCAGGGCAAACTTTAAAAAATTAAAAGCTTCTAATTTAAGGAGGCTTATGCCTTTTAAACTAATATATAATTTTTTGAGAACCAGACTTAGGTACTCAAAAATACCTAAGACTTAGTTATCTGAAGAAAAACAATGTGACAGAGAGCATTATATAAAGAAGTCCTCATTATTTCTGATTTTATGCAGTAAGCAATAATTTGCATCTCCCTGAGAAATAAACCTCCCACAAGAGCAGGAGGTTTCTAGACCTCAACAGCTGCAAAGCTTCGACCTTTCTCATGTTGTTTGGTCTTTCAGAAAACCTTCTATCGAACTGATGAAGCACTGGAAATACAAGGGAAGGTTTGAAGAGAATAGCAAAGAAAAATGAGGAAGATTAAAAGTAAATGAAGAAAGAAATAAAGGGCTAGCAACATAGACTGTAAAACTGGAGGGAAAAATAATCTACGTTCTGAGTTATTCAACACTGGTGACAGAATACCACAAGATTAGATAAATACCTTCACATTTGTGATTTTCTTTCTATGATAACAGACCTTATCCTCCTACCACTGAAACAGCAACTGAATTAAAATATATAGCAACTGAACTAAAAATGTATGCATGTATCTGAGAATTAGTTGAAGAACACACAATGTGCAAGTAACTTTATATAAACCAAGGTATATATTTGTGTCTGTGTCCGAGTCTGCAATGCAGTATTGATTTCACTCCTGAGTGACTTGAAGATTCAGATGTATTTTAAAAGATTAAAAGAGAGAAAATCAAGCTCAAATGACAAAAAAGTCTTCTTGAAAAAGTCTGGTTTCCTTTTTATTAGAAAATAAAGCCACTTTAACTCAACTTCTCCCTGTTCTAAGTTATTTGAAAAATTCTGTGTTTTATTTAAATATTCAAAATAACTACTAAGATACAAAAAGAAGTTGCTTCATTCCTGTCATTTATTAAATAGGTTTCAGGGCTCCACTGAAGAAAAATAGGAAACCTGCTTTGATTTCTGTAGAGCAGGCAGTTTCTGGTTATACTTCAAGACATATATGTATAAAATACATACACTGTAGAAAAGGTAACTACTAACACAGGAAAGACAATTATAACTATATATTTGGTCACTCAGATTTTTTTTTAATTTAGCTATGGATTCTGAATATTTTAATACACTTGCTCCATGCATTGTATGGGAAAGACATACACAGAAGTAAGCTTTGCATAAAATAAACCCTGTACGAACCAAAACACAGCTTTACTCCTTTATTTATCTTCTTCAAGTTTAGGAATCCAAGTAAAGTGCTGTTGTTTTGAAGTTTTTATCATTTTCCTCTTTTACACAAAGTTTTACACCAAATAAAACACAGGTAAATGGATCACACTTCAAAATAATTTTTTCTTTACCTTTGCACTAGTGAGAAACCAGAGCTTGATGCTAATAACAAACAGCATCTATGTTGAATGAGGTAAAGCAAGCTACAGAGAACAAAGCATATACCTGGGGCTAATTATACCATCAGCAGAATTTCAGACTGAAACAGTTGCAAGTAAACTGGAATTTACAGTTTCAATTGTGTGTAAAGTGTTTTCAAACACAATCAGGACAAAATAACACTTTGCAGGGACAAGTGTTTCCTTTGCTAAGGAAATTTAAAAAATTGACCATAAGTAGCTAAAATGAGAGAGACCTGGTTGTTTCAGACAACAAATGCTAACAGGCAAGATAAGCATTGAGAGACATTCAAATGTAAGCAAGAAACATGCAATACCTAGTTCTGAACAACAAAAAAACCCCCAAACAAAACCAGGAGACTATTGCCATTGGCAAGACAGCGGGTATAAAACTGTCATACTGATAATTCTGGATACCAGCAGAACTGCATGAAAAGCTAGTGTATTTATACCAGAGGTATCACCTCTGCTTATCAATAAGGTAGGATAAAGAAAAAAAATTAAAGTCAACGTTTAAAAAAGAATCCCTGACAGAGGAACGAGCAAACTATGAAATAGTCAAATAACAGCTGGAATCAGAAGAGTCCAAGAGAAGTTTGCTTTTCAAGACACCAAGGGAAAACCTGTTTAGGTAGGAAGAAGAAAGAAGATGGTAAAGATAAATCTTCCATTTACACTACTCAGAGCAGTACATATGCTTCCAGGCACATTAGACTATCCTGGATGCAGAGCATACATGATTCTGAAATGCTGATGGAATCACAGCAGTCAGAACTGTGGTGAGATCACCAAGTACAGAAAATGTACTGGCAACAGAATGTGAAAAAAATGCCTGATCCTAACCAGAATTGTAGAGTGAACCCAGAGCTCCTCATGCTTTTAGGAGCTGTGCCTTAAGAAGGCCAGAAAAAAATAAGAAGATGTGAGACCACCTAATTAAGCAATTATGAGATATATGT
Organism: Laterallus jamaicensis coturniculus; assembly: GCA_022605575.1. NCBI lineage: Eukaryota > Metazoa > Chordata > Aves > Gruiformes > Rallidae > Laterallus > Laterallus jamaicensis. The sequence goes on from JAKCOX010000009.1 coordinate 5,303,966, forward strand.
GAAAGCACATTGTATATGATGGAGCCAAACTACTTCTAATACTTTAAGGTTCAAAACATTGCTCCCCAAAAAACCAAAATCTACTGAAGATTGTGCAAAGATGAGCATATCTTAGTTATATAGTAGTCACAACACTGAATTAACAACTTAATACACAAAGGGTTATGTTAATATTTATGTGTGGTGTCTGAGCACAGCCAGGGTGGACAGTTCTGATCCAGGCGTTCACATAATCAGTAAGAGTTCTGCTGTCTTCCCTGACACTCCATCCAGCTTAGCATCATGCTGTATGGGTACGCGTGGGTGAATCATCTGCAGCACCTGAACAGGATGTGTGGAGAGGCTTGGTGAATCAGTGATCCAGTATAAAGGAAAGAGGACATTCTTTTCCTGGACAGATCACTTTTTTAATGTGAGTTTTTTAAGGTATATCATTTACAAAACCCATTTTTGCTCTTCCTGTGGTGAAGGGTATTAGGACTGGCTTTTCGCCCGAGCTTCAAATTTAACAGTTGTTTTCAAAATACTAGAAGTGTCCTTCTGTGTCACAACTGTGTAGTGTTTTACTCCATATTTTTTTCCTGCTAAGACTATGTAGCTGTGGCTATGCACAGCTACACCACTGCAACATTCATGCAACCTCAGCAGTGATGATGACATAAAAGATATGAAATGGATACTGGGCCTGTTTAAAGCTGCATGGACTCCATGACATAAAAAGCATTATTTAATCCAGGTCACCTTATTCCCTTTACTACATCAAACAAAAACCCTAGGTCACAGTTTCAAGCTCATGTTCCTCCTCTATTTGCGTACACAGCTTCGTATCAGATAAATATGAACTCATCTCATTTAAGCCTGGTTGTTTCTGGTTTTAGTTTTCCAGTGGTAGTTTGATCACAGATCACACAAGTACCTTGTAAGAGGTGAGGATGAAGAGGCTGGTGAGCTGTAAGAACAGCTGTCATCTCATCATGATCGGAAGGATGTATGTACTCATAAATGCTATTACCAGTCAGCTCCACCTGTGAAGAAACAAGTAACACATGAAGCAGTGCAGCTGGCTCTTTTTCTCCTATCCCAAAAGTATTCTTAAGTAGGCTGTATACACTGCATCAGAGTAACTGCACACTGTTTTTAAACAGAAGTTGTATGCATCAAAACCATGTTCCAAATTATACCCATTAAGCTGAATTGATCCCTTTTTCAGCAGTAACTAATATTATTGGGGCTTTTGTGGGAATTTCTGGTGGCAATCTGGATAGAGAAGAGCCACTATTAGAAAGAGCTGGCAGAGGAAGTGATGAACTAGAACAGCTGTAGAAATGTTAGATTGCCACAAAATGGGATAAAATCTCTGTGAACTGTATTAATGACTCTCAAGAAGACAGATATCCAAAAAAATACACTCTCTACAGGTTCCCAGAAGCTATTACCTGCATTCAGCTGACAGCTGAGCCTTCAGAGCCAAACTACTAGACTTACACAATTCCTTTGTGTCTTTTCAGAGATGATCCACCACACTCAATCCACAGCAGTGCAAAGAGCCCAGAACAGTAGCCAGTGAATTCAAAAGACAAACTTCCATGGATTTTCATGGGCAGTGGGTTGAGCCTTTGCTGCTTTAAGTAAACATGCACAGTAAAGGCTAGATCTGTCTTAAATATCTGTGCATTCTCTCCTCTCACTTGAACTTTGCTTGCACAAGAATGTATTTCTGTCCTTCCCACTCTTGTACCCATAATAACAGTTGCGCAAAAAAATGAGTGGCGTGCACCGTCTGTCCTTTTTCCTAACTCTATTTGCCACGTATAAAACTCACCAACAAAAGTCTCCAGATAGAGGCAGTAATTTATTTAAGGAGTGAACCAATACTTTGAGCCTGTGTTTTAAATTAGTGTCAGGCTGCCCAATTGTTCAGTGTGGCCTGATGTGCCTTGGGCCCCCAAGATCAGAGACAGCTGAGAGGTGAAGTAATTTAACCTATTATTCTGAGCCAATCCTACTGATTTGTTAAGATGTGTGAGTTGCCTTTTCTTTGGAATAAATGAAGTTGTCTACCAGACAAGCAATCTTTTTCCGATAATGTTTCTCATCGTTCCATTTTCTGCATTATTCATGGAATGTCTCTTCCCAAGACTATGCAAACTAACTCTTTTGCTAGCCATCTATTCCCTACTTACTGCTTCTTTCCAACAACCCCTCCCTGCAAAAACAAAACCACCAACACTAGTTTGATACTCTAACCAGAATAAAAATTTGCTGAATAAGGTATGAAGAAAGAAAGAGGGGAAAAAAAGGAGGGACGGAGAGAGGAAAAGAAAGACAGAAAGGAAGGCAGAAAGAGATGAAGAAAGAGAAAGAGTTAAAAAAGCAAGGAAGATAGGGAGGACAGGAAGAGAAAGAGAGAGGGGGAAATGGAAAGGGAAAATGAAGGGGAAATCAAAAGGGAAAAGGAAAGCAAAAGGGAAAGGGAAAGCAAAAGGGGAAAAGGGAAGGGAAGGGAAGGGAAGGGAAGGGAAGGGAAGGGAAGGGAAGGGAAGGGAAGGGAAGGGAAGGGAAGGGAAGGGAAGGGAAGGGAAGGGAAGGGAAGGGAAGGGAAGGGAAGGGAAGGGAAGGGAAGGGAAGGGAAGGGAAGGGAAGGGAAGGGAAGGGAAGGGAAGGGAAGGGAAGGGAAGGGAAGGGAAGGGAAGGGAAGGGAAGGGAAGGGAAGGGAAGGGAAGGGAAGGGATCTAAATTGCTTGATTTATATAATTTTCTCTAAAGGTTCTCCTTAAAAAGCTGGTTTTTAAGGAACTGGCTGTTCCTTTTTGGTATATTATAACAGGTGGCAACCTGTTATTGTAACTCCCCATATTCAAGCTTTGGTGGTAGGAAGGAAGCAGAATATACAGTCTCACTGTAAGTCAAGCTTCTCAATGTTTCTGTTTGTTTTTAACTACATGGGGAAAAAACATATTGTAAATGTTCATAGCTATCTCCATAAACATCATAATAAACTACAGACACGTAAAACTGATTTTTTTAACTTCTAATAATTCTCAACAATAATAATTCTCAACAATACCAACAAACCAACCTAACTAGCAATATCAAGTGTAGTAACCCAAAACATCTTGTTGCATCTCTGCTATTACCATGCATAATCGTAACCACACCAACGTGCATCTACTCTCTCACAAAGCATAACTCATGGGTATTTCTTGTTTTTCCAAAAGTCACTAAATATTTCAAAAGGGCTCACAGAAAAATACACATTTGTTCACAGGACTGGATCCAAGGTCACAGTTTGATCCTAACTGTAATTTGTATTCCAGGACTTATATCTAAAATTCAAAACTGAAGTGCTTTGTCAAACTAATGGCTAGTTTTTCTCGTTACAGACATAAGAATATTTTCTACTCCCATGTATGCATTTGCAACCCCAGCAAAATCAGCAGGAGGTGAACATACAACACTGAAACCAAAATTGACTGTAAAAATGCAAGTGGAAACATAAAGCCGTCAGCAAAGAGATGGGAGCTATGTAAGAGTCAAATAACCAAAATATGTATACATCATTTTGAAACTGACCACAGTCTCCAGCTATGCATAGTGCATGCATGCTATTTTAAAGCCTACAATGAAACACTGAAAACTAAAAAAAAAAAATTATATGGTTCAATTCATAAACCTTCTAAAATCCCATGCCTCAGGCTTATTAAACCAGCTTCCTTGATGCAGTTTTTTAATATCTGTAAATACCTGCTTACTACCAGCTATTGCTGTTTCCTACTAAGAGGGTTTTTATGTATAACTGAGCTGCACGTTTTTTTCCTGCCAAGAAACAATTCATAATAAACACAGAGGACTAAGTAGATGGATTCTAGAGCAAATAATTACACATTTTGCCTTTCATATACTTATTTGATGAAAGTAAAATAAACTCTTTGAAAAGTTCAGATGTTTGTGGTTAAATATTTCAAGACTTATCAAAAGTTGAAGATAAACTTGGATCCCTCATGGACACAGAAAATGGTCTGGAATAAACTCCAGACTTTCAAGATTCTTTAAAAAAAAAAAATATATATATATATATATACACACACATGCACACACACGTGTTTCACCATTCTTTCCTAAGAGGATGTTCCTCTCCGAGGTGTGTCTTTGGACTCTAAACAAAAAAGCCAAACCTACTTGGGGAATTTCAACCTATTTATTATCCGTGGAAGAAAAGAGGCAAGGAATTGACTCAGCTAGTGCAAATCAGTTCCACAGTGGTCTGAGGCCAATTAGATGGAGAAGGGGGGGTCCTACCCATCAGTATTTACAATATTTACTGTTATAGTTGAGAACAAAAGCAGACCAAAATGCAAAGCAACAATTCTTAATGTAATTTTTAAATGCTGAAGTAGTTTAACTACACCAGGTAGTAAAGGGTTATTCAGAAGTACTAATTTCTGTCTGCTGAAGTTAAATTCAAGATCAACTAGAAGATAAAGGCTACTGTACTAGGTCTCTGAGAATATCCTGCAAAATATTTTTAAATGAACTTTTTATTTACTTTAAATATATATTCTAAAACAAATTGCACTTTAACTGGAAATTGATGTGTGGAGTAGTTAATTGTCAAATTATTTAATAAAAAGGCCTTTCTATGCACACTCTAAAAGATTTTCTACAATCATCATCACTCTGGTCTCAGCTTGTATTGGCTGGAGCTCTATAAGAGCACTTGTTGGAAATATAGTGTGGAATTATGACTTGCTGAGGGAGTTTTGCAAAATTTGCTTCTACAGACCAATCTTATTCTTGTTGATGTCAGTGGCAAAACTCCCAGCGATTTCCAGTGAAGTAGGAACAAGAACTCATTTAGAGCCCTGGGAAGCTTACAGGAATATCCTGGTGTTAGTGTATTCATATTCTAGTACGTAGGAGTAATCTAGTATTAATGTTAATAATACCTAAAGCAAAATTATCCTTTCAAAAATAGAAAAGAAGAAAGACCAAGAAATTATTAGACGATAAAACAGCATGAGGAAAGATGGGGTAACATCACTGCCTTGTTTAGCTGATGTTTTGTATTTATAAACCAAAAAACCTCCAAAGCAACCTGTGCACTTTGAAACTGCTGGACTACTTAGTGTTTTGAGAGTTTAAAACATGCCCTTAAATTTTATATCCCTCTGTTCTCTATAGCTTTCTGGGGAGCTCAAGGATGGACCCCATTCACTTACAAATTTCTGCTAAAGCGAAATATTTGTGATTTTGCTTATTAAACTGACTTCCATAGGCAATACAACCAAATCCTCTAGCTTTCCTTGGCACTTCTTACACTCAGGGTTTGTAGGTATTATATGTGCAGCGCACATGGTATTCAGTCTGTGCAGAAGGCTGTAAGGGCAGGAGGGCTAAATATGACAAGCCTGGATGACGCTTTCAGTCCCCACTCCTTGAATGTGGCCAAGTCTATTTAGCACCCATAGTTCTTTCATTTCACTAGACGACTGGATAATACTGAGACCTACAAGATCTGATGACTTGATAGTCCTTAAAAAGAAAGTAAATAAAAGAAAAAAACAATTTCTGGACAAAGTCTTGAAGATCAGTTAGGACTTCTCAAACAGCAAACAGCGTGGGACAATGACACTCCAGCAGGACAGATGGGAACACTCAGTGCTTTGGAATAATTGTACTGACTGAATCTGTTTAAGCAGTCAGCAGTATGATGGATCTTTTAAAAAGTTAGGGTGAGAAAAACTTTCAGTAATGAAGTTGGTTCTAAGTAGAATATATGGCCATTCTCAAAGAATATTCTGAAAAAAAACAATATGTAAAGTAACTTGAACATGTATTAAATGTTATAAAATAACTATTATTTTACTGTAACAGACTCAGTTGAACAAACTGGTTGAACTCCAAATGTTCCCTGCACACATTTTTAAAAGTTGGTAGGAAAGAAAGTATCTACACAGAATATCGATTCTCAAAATTATTTTTTCTAACAGAGATTACAAAAAAGAAAATATGGATTGTAGCTGCCTTTGGATTTAGAAGTGGTGTTTAGGAATTTATACACTACCTTTTTATAGCTATTTAAAGTTATATTTTTTCTCACAGTTACTAATTCAAATATCACTATTATAAAAACACATGCGAAGAACTTCAGTATTTCAATCAAAAATATTAGTTACTACCAAAGTTAAAGTACTCCTAATCTCCACAACTCAGTGCCTTCTGTTTATTGGAATAGCCATGGGGCATATACCTCAGACATTTTCAGAACACCCTGCTCTCTCACCTTCATCTCCTCATTCTTCTTCCCTCTGTTATTAAGTCCTTATTTCACTTTAAGTCTGAGAAGTGTTTGAGCTGCAACTGGTTCCGAAGAAACACTTCTGTTCCTTGCAAGTCTCATCCAGGGCCCAGTGAAATTAATTAGAAGTGTTTCTGTTAGACTTTAGCAAGCTTTAGGTCAGGTGCTACCAACGAATTTGTGTAATACATTTACACACAAAGGTATGGAAACTTGCACTCTGCAATAAATTCAGGCTATTTGCCCTTGTGCCTATCCCAAGAAGGCAAAAAATTAGAAATGTCTTTCTAAGAAAAAAACAAACAATAAAAACCCCTTATACTTCTTGTGCAGAACAGTAGTAAACTGAGTTTTATGAGTTCTATCACAACCATATAAAACGCTTTACTGAAAAGACCACTGAGCTGGAAAAACTCAGGAAAAACTACCCTGAATTCCATGTGAACACTCATAAATCTGCCCCCCTTTTCTTTTTTTCCTAAAGCACATTTACCATAAAACTCATGTTCCACATCAGATTTCCTCTATTTCATAGCAAGTCTCAATATCTTACACAATCTAAAACATATAGACTTGAATTCTAAACTTTATTTCAGACGTATAGAGTTACCACACAGGCTATAGGTTTGGGTTTCAAGCTCTGAATATATCTACAAGTTGCAATATTATATTATTTATTACCCTTCTTAAAGGTAATGAGAAGTAAAATACAATGAACAAAAAAAGATATAAAGACAGTCACAATGTGGTTGTAAGTAAAGGAAACTTGAATATTTAAGTAAGGCCATTTGTCAGAAAACAAAGTCAAAGCTTCAAATACTCCTAAAAACCATTGACATTGTATACATGGCAAGATACCAGTGTTAGGTTCCCAATCTCGTACCTATATTTAACAGATGGACAGAATAAATCACTCATACCTGAGATAAGCCAAGATGTACAGATGCTGTTTCTGAAATGTACATTATCTTGCCATCTGATGCTACCACGAAAACAAAGCCATCCAAAGTCTGAAAAAAAAAGAAAAAGAAAAAGAAGTATGATAAAAAGCAAGCACTCTATTTAATCCATTTACAGAGAAAAAAAGATAAAGTCTTTTGGAGGAAGACAGCAACAAATAGCAAAATTTAAGGAACAGAAACCTTTATCTGATGCTGTTCTTACAAACTCTATGACACATGCACACATTGTGAAATCCAATTCATTCCCTCTACAGATGCTAGCTTTACTGCTTCACTTTAAGTTAACATTCTCCTGTTGATTCTGGTTATTTTAGTACTTAGAACAAATCCTGAGCTATGTGGTACTTAAGGGAAAGTCTAGTAGTACTACGCAAGCCATTTTTTATGGTGTAATTGGCAGACACAGCTTACTGCTATTTGCAATATATTTAATGATACCATAAGCAATGTTTTAAATGTCTTTTACTATATTTTTAATAATGTCTTTCTGAACAGAGGGCTGCCTGCTATGTAACTATGTGAATGTAGAAAAAGAAAGTAAAATAAATCAACATTCAAAACTTCATCACACCCAAAGAGAGGTATTTAAGCTCATTAAACTATACCACTACAGTTTGTAAATCTTGATTAATGGTAATTCCACAATGCAAACTTGAGATCAAATCCTACAAATTCTTATTGACAGGATATTGACTGGAAGGTAAATATTGTTTGTGTAAAAAATTGAAGTTCAATTTAGTCATACATCATTCATATGAGAAAAAATATATCATACAGGTTAGTCAAAACTGACCACAATTTAGATACCAAACTATCACTTTGGAGGTACCTTGGTTCTTCAGTGCCCAATTTGAGGCACTTTTTTCTAAAGCATCTGATACCCTCAGTCAAAAAGTATCCATTATCTCTAACTAGTTCAGGAAGCTTTGATCAATACATACACATAAACATCATTGAAAAACATATTTGGAAGAGAAAAAAAATTTTTAATGCCACACAAAGTAAAAAAAATTGCCGCTTTTAATTCATCATTCAAGCTACTGAACCAGAAGAGAAGCAATAAAATTCTGCGTGCTTCATACTTGTACAGTGCTGGCCCAATAAGAAAATATTCCAAATTATCCTCTGGCCTACTAACAATTCTACAGCATGTAATTGAAACCAGATTACTCTTTGCCTTTGCTTTTTTGTCCTTTTTTTGGAACATAAATTAAATTTTGTAGACATATTAAGATGGGAAATAAATTATTGCATCCTCAGCCATAACTTTGCTTTTAAACACTGTCTTCTTGCAATTGCTCTGCCCAGTATCATAACTAAAACCGTGTCAATGCTACCATTACTGCATTATATGGTGGAGTAGGTCTTTTAAGTTTCCTATAGAGAAAAGTGTATTGAAGCAGAAACTTCACATGTAAGGTTTCAGTCTAAGAACCCTTTCAAAAAAAGGTTTACAGTAAATGTGGGTTTATTAAAAAGCTAAGCATTCATAATTCAGAAATAACTGAACTGTAAAATGAGTATTACAGGTGACTAGCATATAATGTTACTTAAGTTCATTTCATGCCAGGCAAAATGTGAAACAGCTAACAGGGAGGGAGGCACAAGTGCAACAACGATGATTTTTACAACTAGGTATGCATTTTCTAGGTAGGCCAGTGATTCTGAACCAGCTGATAGGGCACCAGCTGCTCAAACCAGAGTTTTCAGGGCTGGAAATACCTCTGCAGGAGATAAGTTTGAACTCTATCAGTTCCCATCTACTGTAGGCGGCCAGTGGCGCACGCTTCAAACGGCTCCACCGGCAGCACGCTCCCATTTTGCCTCGGGAGAACGGACTGTGCCTCTCGGGGCTGCAGGAACAAGCCAGCAACGGTGTGCGGCGTTTCAAGCTAGCCCACCTCGCCGCCTCAGGAGAACCCTCCCAGGAGGACGCGGCTCGCTCGAGCCTGGGGCAAACGGCGGCTACCTGAGGGGGGCTGCGCGCGACCCTCCGGCCAACGGCCGGGGCGCGAGGCAAGGCGAGGCGAGGCGGGGCGGGGGGGAGTGGGGGGGAAGGTGGGCGCTGGGGCCAACGGCCGGGACCGTGGCTCGCCCCGGTGGCGAGGGATTAAGGTGCGCCAGCCTCTCTGGCGGCTCGGCGTGGGGGGGCGGCCGCGGACCTCGAACAAGGTTTCTGTTGAGGTCGGTTGGGTTTGGTGGGTTGTTTCGGGGTTTTTTTTATCCCCAACCCGAACGAAGAGTTAAAACAGCCCCGGCTCAGTGACCAGGAATTAACCTCCCGCAATAAAAGCGGCCGTTAAATGATTACGGTTTACTAGGTCTTTAAAATCGGGGTAGAAAAACCCTTGCTGTGTTAAATTCTCATATAAAATTAAAAAAGAAAAAAAAAAGAAAAAAAAAAGGAGGTAAACGTTTGGGTTTGGTTGGGGGTTGGTTTCTGCCCCCACCCCCACTCCCCCACCTCTCCGGCTGGCACACACGCCCCAGCTACGACTTCCTAAACTCTCCCTCGCGGGGGGACTTCAGAGGAATTCCAGAGCGGATCAACGGGATTGCGAACAACGGCATTTTCAGGTGCTAACGTCCACGGGAGATCGAACCCAGATGTTCGCCCACCCTCCCCGCTCCCTTACAGGTTTCCCCTCCCGAGTCACCGGCGGAGAACGGAGATGCCCGATGCCGGGCACCTCTCCAGCCTAAACGCGCTCCCCGTTGCCGTCCGACGGAGGCTGCCCGCGGGACATCCCCGGCAGCTCTGGAGCAGGTCTGATTAATGTTTTTACGGCCGGGAGGTGCTTTGCGTGCACAGAGAGACCATTAGTGCCATGGTAAGCTGTAATTCCTACTAATATCAAAGGTGATATAATACATTTTTTAACATTAAAAAATATATTTAAGTGGTTGGTGTCTTGGCGTTTCTCCCCTCGCAGCCCGTGTGAGGCTCGGGAGTTTAAGGGGAAGGCTTCACCCAGGTTCCTCTGGCGAAGAGGGGGAGAGGAGGAGGAGGAAGAGAGGCGGGAGGTTGATCACCCAGCAACACCGGATTTAGGATGCACAGCGCATACGAGAGAGAGGAGGAAGGCGTCCACTACCTGAAGCAAATGGGATCCGAGCTCCTTGGCCACGTTATCCAAGGGCCCTATTCTGCTCGGCTGTCCCCAGGCGTCGCCTAGACCTGCAAAGGAACCAAGGAGCTGGTTAGAGCGGGAAGCGGAGCCGGGCCCGCCCGACCTTCCCGCACTGCCCCGCAGCCCACCCGCTCTTCCCCCTTCTCCCGTGGGGAGCGGTGCGGGCTGCTCAAGAGGTGGGAAAGGCTGGGTCCCTTCTACTCGCATGCGTGAGGGAAGCGGTCTTTTTCCGGAGGTCCCGAAGAGGGCACCCCCGGGACCCGCTTTTTGCCTCCCGGAGAGTCGCCCGCCCTACAGCGCACCCCCAGGGAGGCGCCTGCCCCAGCCGCTTCATCTGGCCCACCATGCCGGCACCATCCCTACAAGAGCGCCGTGCCTGTCCCCGCTTCCCCCCCGGCTGAGATGAGGGAAGACTGGCCACACGCGGAGTACCCGAGGGACGAGCTGCCGCAGAGGCGGGCGCGGAGCACCCGGCCAGCCGCAGCCTTGCCAGGCACAGCCCAGGGCATTTGGCGCACAGCGGGGGGTTCCCACACGGAAGGCACAAGGAGCTGTGAGACACTCGCCTGTCTTCAATTACTGCCCCGGCCACGCGTGCTCCCCGCGGGAGGTTGCAGCACGGCGGTCCCTGACTCCGGCACGCAGGCCTACCCCGCGGCCCTCTGCTCCTGCGGCCGGCCGGTGGGCTGGACGGAAGCGTGGCTTCCTCGGGGGTGCCGGTGACCACCCACGCTGGTCAAGGAGGGTCCCGGCTGAAAAGGGGTTTGAGGAGGTTAAAGAGGGACAACACTGCCCCGACGGCCTCTTCACATGCTCACGGACGGGACCGAGCAGTTTGTCGGCGCGACTGTACAGCTTCACTCCGGCATCCTCCGCCCGCGGACAGCTCGGTCCCGGCGGAGCCCCGACCCTGCTGACCCGACAGGCACGACCCGGCCCCGCCGTTCGGCCCTAGTGCTGCCCGGCGGGTTGGGGCGAGCCCGTGTACCCGGCACTGCCCTGACGACAGCGAGAGGTTATTGATGGAGCAGTGCTGCGGGGGCTTGGGCGAGGCCTGGGGCAGGTCTGGATTTTTTTCTCATTTCCTACTTGCACAGAAGGCTTGCACCAGCTCCTCGGTGGAGATGAGACCGCTACCCGTGCCAGTCGAAGAGCTGGAGGCCCGATGGCTCTGCAGCGTGCCATTGCCCGCAGGAGCGCGCAGATGGAGGGGAAGAGGAAGGGACGGGACCGCATCCGTTGTTAATGCCTCCTTTTTGGAGAGCAAGGACAGCCCTCGAGGTCACAGCACCGCTTCTGAGAAGCAAGGGAGCCCTAAGGCTGATCCTTCCCGTGCCTCCCTGGAGTCCAGAGGCGCTGCGGAAGGGCCGGTGGCGGGTGAAAGACAGGGATGCTCGGGGCTCCAAGACCCGTGGCGCTGGCGGCCGGGTCGCGGCGACGCTGACTTCACAAGCGCCCTGACTCACTGGGGCTGGGACCCCTCTAACCAGCTAGGTGCTTTCAAAGAAACCCCCCTGACGCAAGCTTGCAGGGGCGAAGGCCTCTGCAGCGGGAGCCCCTCACGCCTCCGTTACGGGAGGGAGAAGTTGACATCCTGCCCTAAGCGTGTTTCTGAAGGCCCCGCCAAAGGCTCTGCCGGATCCGCGCACCCTTTGGCCGAGAGTCCGCAGGTCAGGTAGCCCTGGTCTAGAAACGATGTAAGCCTTTCTCCCCGCCCTTGAAGTGTCCCCTGGGGTGAAGGGGATCTCCCACTAGAGGAACAGGGGTGGTGGAGAGAACGCGCGAGGAAGCGCGGATGCCCGCGGTGCCTTGCCCAGAGTTTCGCTTCCTCACGGTGCCGCGGTGTCAGGGGAGCTTGGTCCCAGCCCCGCTCTTGCCGAACAAGCGAAAAGGAGCCTCCGGTTCCCAGCGACAGGCGGGGTACCCCGGCGCCTCCTTTCCGCAAGGCAGCAGCAGCACCCAAGGTCACCCCTAAGAGGAGGCGCCTGTCTCCCCGTGTCCCGACCCCGCGGCAGGCACTCCGGCTGCCCCAGCGGGTCCCTCCAAACCGCGCCATGGAAGCGCACGGTGTGCAGCTACGGTTTCTTCTGGGCAAGGAAGGGGACCTCTCCTTCCCTGGGAGAAGTGTTTAGCCACGCATTGGGAAATATGCCTTGAAGAACCAAACGAAAAGTCGCACTTTCCTACCGTTGTCCTCAATTCGGAGTTTGGAGAAACCTCCTAAACTTCCGAGGACCATTCAAAATGTTCTTGCTGCTAAAACGCTGGTTCCCCCGGGGCGGAAAGGTTGAGAATCGCAGAGACATCCTGCAGTCTTTTTCCCGAGGCGGTAAGAGATGCAAACGACAGAGTCAGTGCTGGTGCTGCGTGGCTTGCCCTTATTTCGATTTATTAATTTAAAGTCTCGGCACATGGGATTATATCCCTACAAAAAGGACTACGCACAGGGGGGTAAAAGCCGTCTCGAAATGATCCCTAACTTTCCGAAGGACGCAGCAGATTTACTTTTTGAGCCACTCACGAAGAAACTGTTCCATAACGAACCGTGTCTCTGCCGCACCCATGCGTGGCAATGTGTTCCCGTCCTGTCCGCTACGGCTGGCCAGGTACGGTTTCACAACATGCCAAAAATCTGCACTATTTCTGAGTTTCTTTCCTAAACCGGACTAGGGAAAAGAAAAAAGGGGGAGGGGGAAAGTAATTTCCGCAGATTTGTTCCCTTTGAAATTGTAAATTGAAGTTGCAGTTGCGAACTCGCATCAAACGTAAACGTGTTCGGTGGCTCAGCCTGGCATTCGTCTAAGCTTATTTTAAAGCCGATGATTTTATCATTTAATCCACCGGCAGATCGCTTTAAAGGTGGAAACGAAACGAATAAAACCTTACTTTCGGATAAAGGACTAACGCCCATTAACTTGTCTTCCGAGAGATTTGCAAACGCGCCGAGTACGTCCCGTAAACATATGGATGCAATAGACTGAGCCGGGCTGCTCCTGCCCAGCCAGTAAATAACGCACATTTTCACTCACTGGACTGGAGCGAGGCCAAAAGAGCTGCCGATACAAAGGGAGCGTTTCCTACATCGCTTAAACGCGGTGGGAGTTTGCTCGGGTGGCCCCGGTCGGGAAGGGGTCTCCGGCGACGAAGACTACCGAGTCTCTGACCGACTGTGCAGCCGGACTGGTCATTTTGAAAGAAAAGTTTAAAAATGCCCCATTGCTGCACAAATTACCTGTGACGCTGGCCCCGAGAGCGATTTGCCTGCGATGGAGCAGCTGGCGCATCCTTCCCGCAAATGCTACGGACACCCGTGGGGGGTGGCCTGCCCCCCAAGCGCAGCCCCTTTGCTCTGCTGGAGGGTAGCGGATCTCCTACAGACAACAGCATGGGGCGACTCCGGCCGCTGCTCGAACCGTAAAGCCGGAGCTGGGCTCAGCGTCCCGGCGGGCAAGAGCTGGCACGGCGAAGCGCTGCTTGCTCTGTGTGTGTGTGTATTGGGGGGGGGAAAGTGACTCGGTGGCCCCAGGCGCAACCTCCCCTTTCCTGGCATCCCACCGTCAGGAAACATGGATCAGAAGAACCCCTCTACTTGTTTGCCCTCCGTTTACTGGTGTCTGTAACAACCACTGGTCCCGGGACCGTGCTAGGGGGGCAGGACGGGCACAGCGGGGTGCCTGAGAGTGGAAATAACCGGCCTTAATAGCAGTTTGTCAGGACACCGGGCGCCAGATTCGACTTCGACAATGCCGTTCCGGGACCAAAGAGGGTTTTTTTCCACGGACACCCCAAAGTGCATGCTATTATACCGCTGAAAGAAGTGAGGGTTCTCATACGAATGTCCCCTTGCCGGGCACGATTTCCTCCCCCCTTACCGTCCTTTGACATCTGCCCGGTTTTCAAAGTACCTCAACTTCGTACCATTTCCCAGTTTCCAGGGAGTTAAATTGTAATAAGACCTAGAAATATTTGGGAACAACTTCCACCCACCTTTACTTTCCACATACATAAATTCGTCCACACACACATTTGAAAAGCCCGGTAGCTTCTCTACTTGGGATTGTGCTAAAAGAATTACTTAACGATGTATTATGTTAAGTATCGGATTGCCCTGTAACTTGGAGTATTTCCTTTGTGTCTACTGTATTGTTCCTCGTCTCCCCCAGAGCGCATGGTGCCCTGACGTTGTTCAATCGCCATCCTTTACAAGGAACCTGGGTCAACTACAAGCGCAGGGGTTTTCAGCGCTGTCTCTCCCAAGGGATTTTTCCCTAGCGCGATTCTGTGTTCCACCGCCGGTAGAGCAGCGGGAAAATTACCGGGGAACGGCGAGCTGTCAGCCCGGACAAATGTCAGGGACTGGGAGGCGGCAGCCCCTGCCTTCGGTCTAGCTTTGGCTCCCTCATCTAAGCGAGGCCCAGGCTTGGATGACGAGGGGTGTCCTGTGAGGTGCGGGAGACACCGGGACGAGGCGCAGAGCTGCCACCCTGCCCTAAGCCCCGTCTGCAGCGGAGGGAGCGGTATCTCAGTCCCGACGGCACAGAGGATCGCACCGTTTGACAGGGCGACCCGAGGGGCCGGGCCGGGACTGCAGCCGACGAGGAGCCCCCGGCCTCGGCGGGGGTAACCTCTGCTCGGGATGGGGGGGCTCCCACACCGATCGCCTTTGGATGGGGCAGGGTTGCGTTACTTTAACTTAGGCGGGGATGTACCGGTTCGCCTGTCTCTCTCTGCTGTCTCTCTCTGCGCGATGGGAACGATGGATGTAAAGATCAAGACTTTAGTATTAAAATTAAAAAAGAAAAGAAAAGAAAAAAAGATGAAAAGAAAAAAAGGCCAAACCAAAAACCAAACCGACAAAAAACTGCCCCCAGGACCAGCCCAAACCCGGCTCCTCCCGGAGAGCCAGAAACATCAGATCGGGTTAACGAGCCCGAAAGCTGTCGCAAGACAAACAGCGAGGTCCCGGGCAAAGACACAGCTACCATGGCAGTGACCCCTTCCTCCCGCCCTCCTTCTCGCCTCGCCGGGCAGCAGTGTCCGGAGCCACCCCGCTGCCTCCCGTTCCCGCACCGCGCGGCTGCCGGCTCCCGCCTCCTGGGAACGGCCGCGCAGCTCCAGGGAAACCCTAATGGCACTTTTGTTTTACTAAGACCTTTAATGACACTATTAGCGGTTATTACAATAGAGGTACGATTTCGTAGAGGGGTTCTTCACGCCGCCGGATCGGGCTCGCGTTATTTATTTATCTATTGAACCTCTTCAGACTAGGTATTATATAGCTGCAGTTCTCCTTAATTTTATTAAAATATATAACTCGGGTTTAAAACTCTGTAGGCTCCCAGTAATCTCTACTGTCTGCGTCTCGGAATAAGGAACAGGTCTAAGATCTAACTCCGAGTAATTTTATTCAGATTACTTTGTATAGCACACATTGTCCTTTGGGTCACTTATTATCTCGCTCTCATTGGGTTTAAACATCTATAAATGTGCAGTTTTGTAGTCAGTTTTGGAAACTGCAGCGGGGGTGGGGAAGGAGAGGGTCACAGTTTAACCAGTCTGCCATAATGGGGGAGGGGGAGCAGAGAATTGAGAGTTTTAAATACGATTTCTTCGTCTTTTTCTCTCATTTGATCCTTTTTAGGGAAAAAACCCAACCCAGACAAACAAAAAAACCCACCCAAAAACTCCGAAAACCGACTAAAAACCTCCATCCCAAACTGACAGTCAAGACAGAAGAAGTCTCGCAGTGTATTTTTGTTCTACAGTAATAAATGCCTTGGCAAAAAATCAAAACACAAGAGAAGACTATCTTACAGAGCGGGAGCGCGGGGGAGGCTGTAGGTTTCTGTCTCCTGGATTTTAATTCATGAATCTGAAGGTCACAGAGAAACCGCACGGCAAAATCTGTTATACTGGAGTACGAAATCGTTCCTTCTCGGGCTTGCACTTTGAGAGGAGAAAGGAGATGGAATATAACTCTCCTTTCACTCTCTTTTCTTTGAGCCTGATCGGGCGCCTCCGCGGGGGGATCTGTAAGTTTAGTCCAAAATGTGCATCCTTGGGAAAACTCTGGCCGGGGTGAGCAGGGAGAGACCTGCCTGAACCCCCTTACAAGCCATGTCGAAGCTCTGGGACCAGAAACCTCAGTGAGGGTCTAAAACTGCCTAAACTATATGTCATCTCCTTCTGGAAATAGAGTGAGTGGGGGAAGCCATCCACCGGAGTTTTAAACACACAGCCCTCTCTTCCCCTCCAGTCTAGACAGAGCTGGAAGCCAGTTTTATAGCTGGACAACGTTTCTGATCACGCTGGCTGCAGCTGCCCTGGGCCTAGCACTCATGCTGGAGGCGTCTCCGGCCTCCCCACCCCCCGCCGCCACCGCGGGCTGGAAGAAGTGAACTCCCTAGAGCCTTACGGGGGTGATGCCCCAGTGCCGGCCACGGCGGCTGGGGTGGCCCGGAGCGGTAGACCCGCTGGACTTTGCCTCCCCTCACAGTAAATCCAACTGGAAACCACCAGCTGGGGTGGAGGGGAGGGGGGGGAAGAGCACCACCCCCTCCCCTCCTTCCACAGACAAATCCCGAGGGAAAGGGAAGTTAGGGTAATGCAGGAGCATGTGCTGTAGGGCAGCGCACCCTCGACCGGCACCAAACACCCTACTGCAGCTGGTGGGGGTGCGGGCTCTGCCCGCTGCCGTCTTTCCCTGGCTCCCCTCTAAAACCTTCACCCTCCCAGTCACTAAACACACGGCTCGGGGTCGGAGGAGGTTGTTCTCCCGGCCTGTCATCCCTGGATGCAAAGCTTTGGTTTTAAATGTATTTCCATCCGTACTTAAGACGATGAAAGATCAGGAATTCGCTGTATGCATTTAAACGTTGCTCTTAATAAGCAGAGTGTGCGGAAGCGCACGCCCGGCCTGTTTAAGGAAGACAGACACATAAAACACACCCGAGCTGTGGGTATAAACCTGCTCTCAGGGTCGTCTTGTTGCTCTTGAGGATCAGTAGGGCTGGAAAAGCAGGGACGCATTCAGCAGCACCTCGAAACGTGCCACTTTTCTTCCCTCCTAAATCAAAGCCATTTGGGGGCATGCTCCCCAGCAAAGGCCCAGCGAGTGGCCCCCCGAAATTAACGACACTCTATTTCTCATCGGAAAATTTCCCGATGAGGGATAATGGCTGGAAATCGCAGCGGAGCAGCGCCTCGCTTCACCTTGCTCCGTTAACTCGGCGTGCTTCGGGAGCGCACGCTAAAGGAGCCCTGGCTTTCCATAGCTCTGCTAGTATTTGCTCTCGAAATTACTGAATTAGATGGCCACAACGGTAAGCTTTTCTCGATTTGGGAGTCGGGGGTGCCCGTCCCGTCCCCCCCCCTTTTTTTTTTTTAATTTGCAGGCTTTTAATAAAAAACTCCTTAGAAACCGCGACGAACAGCAGAACTTCCAGTCCGGAATTTGCTAGTTCTTTCTCCCCCACTCCCCGCTCGGTCCGGAGAGGCACAAACAAATGGCAAAGGGGGGAAACTGGATTTTATTTAAGCACCCGCAGACACTAACTAGCTTTCCATTTCACATCTCCCGTCAACTCAGCGGGGGCACGGAACTCACGGGCGGCCGGCAGCTCTCCGCGGGTGCCGCTCTGCTCCCTTCCTCGCCCAAAACGGCTCCAACCCAGCACTCTCGGGTGTGTGGGGGCGAAGATGGCCGTGGGTGTGCTTTTTACCAAACCCGGGGGTGGGGGGAGGTGTGTGGGGGAAAGAGATAGCGGTGTCAGGCCTCGTTTCTGCATGTCTCCGAGAAGAGCTGCAGGAGTCACCGAGTCACCGACGCTCACCGCCCCGCACGGCCCCGGCCCCGCAAGGCCCCGGCCACGTATGGCCCTGGCTGGGCACCAGCGGGGTCCCGAACCCGCTCAGGGGCAGGTTGAGCTCGGACTGGGTCTACCCACTCTCCCCTTCCCCAGGAGAGGGCGGAGGGCGTCGCTACGAAGCCAAAGAAAATAATAACACCCAGACTGTTTTTTCCCCCAGGCCGCGTCCGGGCACCGGCAGGAGCGCCGTGCCGAGGGGCCTCCCCTGGGGCCGGGGCGGCTGCTTCCCCGGGGCCGCAGGCGCGGAGCACGGCGGAGACGGACAGAACCCGCTCTCTTCGGGACGGTCCTCCCGAGCAGACCGAAATGAACCAGCCGCAAAGAAGGAGGGGGGAGAAGGAGGGGATAAACGGGACGGTTCTGCCAGCCCCCGCTCCGCCGCCAAGCCGGCGCAGCCCCGGCCAGGGTCCCGGCGCAGCCCCGGCCAGGGTCCCCGCGCATCCCGCAGCTCCGGGCGCGGCTCCCGTCTTCCTACGCGAGGTGGTGGCGAGCTGTTTTCGTGCTTAGGCCTCACAGGACCAGGGCTGCTACTCGCAACCCGCCCACCGCACGCCACCCCTGCGGCAAGCCTCGGCTTTCGGGCAGCGCAGCGCTGCCTCCTTCTCCCAAGCAAGCGGGCTCCTTCCCACCCCGGCGGCTGTTCCCTCGCTCTCCCCTCGTTTCCCACCAGCGCCTGGGATCCCTGCAAAGCACTCCCCTTCCACCCAGAACGCGGAGGCGATGCGGACTCGTCTCGGGGTATGTTTGGGGCCCCCCAACACCTCCCTTTCAGGCCGCAGTGCTGCCCCGTCCCTCGTGTGCGGGACGGGCGGGAGGCGGACGGCTCCTCCCGGGGAGCCCGGGGGTGGTTACCTTCGGGGAAGACGGCTCGCATTTTCAGGTAGCTGGTGGTGAGGCGGATGATGGACGCCTTGTCCAGCTGGGAGGTGATGGCCGAGGGTAAGGGCAGGAGTTTGGCCAGTTCGTAGAATTCTCCATTTTCTTTTTCCCGTCTAGTCTTTGCCGCGTTCTTGGATTTTTCCTTCATCGCGACTACTGCAAGGCGAAGATGACACTGGCATATTAGACCCGATTCTTCCGAATTGCAGGGGGCATGGATCTCGGCTTCAGAGTTAGTATTTTCGTTTAAGGAAGAGAGGGAGGGAATTCACCCAAATAAAATGAAATAATAATAATATTTTTTTAAAAATAAAAATAAGATTAAAAAAAAAAAGGGAAAAGGGGAGGGGAAAAAAAGCCAAACCAACCAAACAAAAACAACACCGACAGAAACGGTGCGAGGAGGGGGGGAGGCGATCTCTGAGCCACAACCACGACTGGCAAGCCGCTCTGGAGAAGGCAGTTCTGCTCTGGCCCTGAAATATCTAGCGCTTCGAAACCGAGACTGAAAGACCTACACGAACCCACGATCGTCTCTGCCTGCAGCTGGAATTGTATCTTCTCCTCAATGGGGAGCAAATCACTCGGTTCCCTTCACTGAACGATTTCTTCTACTCAATCCTTCCCCGTCCAAAAATAATAATACAAAAATATTAAAAGTCGAGCGTCCACACAAGAAATCATTGGGCTAAGCAGGCTGAACCATTTTTTGACACTTCGTCTCTTAAAAAAAGAAGAAAACAGAAAAAAGAAAAGTAAAAGTAAGACCGCGCAACTCGTTTAATGAGGTGCAAAATGATCTGGTCCCCGAGCCCGGGATGCCGAGGAGACGACGAGCCGGCAAGGCAAGCCCCCTGCTTAAACGAAAGTCAAAGCTGGTGCGGAGGAAGCTGATGGCTGGAGCGCTCCGAAATCACAAGCTCGCATTTCCTTCAGACGCTTCCCTCTCGGCGGGCGGCGGCTGGTCTTGCTGCAGAAAGGCGCTTTCCCCTGTCCCCGAGGGGCTGCTTCAGCGCCGGGGCGCGGGGGGCGCCGAGCCCCGCGGGGCGGTGGCGGCTGCGGGGCTGGGCTGGCGGCGGGGCTGCGGGCACGGGAGGCTGCTGGCCGCGGGGCTGCTCCCGCTGCTCCGGCCGCTGCACCCAGCTCCAAATGTGGTTCTCATGCGGAGTCAAATTAAAGGATCCGTTTTCCTCGGGACCAGTGCCACTTCAGCGTTGTCTCTTTCCAAACAAGTCCAAGCTCTGGCAAAGGCGCGGGTTTGATTTTGTTTGGTTTATTTATTGGTGGGGTTAGGTTTTTTTCCCTCCTTTTAAAGAAAAAGAATTTTCAAGATCGAGAATCGTTTCTTTTTATTATTATTATAATTATTATTTATCACGTATTTAAAGAGCAAAGCGGTGGCTCTTTCGCATAGACATGCCTTTCAAAGGCGAAGGGAGGGTTTGCTACATGCACCTCCCGCAAGGAGCAGCGATCCTCACCATACGGCAAGGATCGAAGGTAAAATTCCCCTCCTCTCGGAAATCCTAGCCGCCACGCTCCTCGCCTGAAAGCACCGGTATCTCCGCTTTTTTTTTTCTCCTTTTTTTTTCCTCTCTTTTTTTTTTTTTCCCAGGGGCAGAAGGAGCTCTGAAGTGCACCCCTCGGTTAATTCTTTAGCAAAGGCTGCAGAAAGCCAGGAGAGCCTCAAGAGGGGAGGGGATAATGTATCCGTGACGTGTCCTCCCGCGCAGCGCCCTCCGAGGGACCCAAATACAGAGAAGCCAGAAAAGAGCCGCAATTAGCACTTGCGATGGGACGGGAGGCCGGGGCTGGGGGGAGTCGGGGGCGGGGGCGGTTTGCCATGGCAGCCTAAACCCGCTTCCCCCGACCTCCCTAAGCGGCCGTGGGGCGCCGGCGGAGACCTGCGGCCCGGTTGCACCGTAAACTGCTGGCGCTCACGTACGCGCTTGTTGCATCGGCCGTGAGTGACCCCGCGGCGCCAGAGAGAGTGGGGAGGGGGGGCTGTTACCTCCACCCAGCACCCGTCTGCAGGCAGGGGTAGGGACACGGGCGTGCGTGGGGCAGCGCCATGCGTGGGCCCTCCTTCACCAACTCACTGCACCGCCATTAACTCACCCCAGCGCTTTCCCCTGTTGTTTTGGCGCTGTGTAAAAGGCAAAATGTACCTGCATACATATACATACGTGAGTATCATGTATACGTATATATATATGTATTTATAGCACACATTTATACTGTATAGACACATTCTCTATATTTTTGCATACGCATTAGAAGTGTGCACCAGTCCATTCGCAACGGCACACACACACACGCGTATATATCCATACACGGAGTCTCGAACCGCTGCCTGCGGTGAGAGGGGAAGCTCAGGGTCGAGCTGCGGCGGAGGCGGTGGGCGTTGCCGAGGGGCCTCGCTGCCCCGCAGCCCTCCCCGACGGTACCGTGCGGGCGTTGCCGCCGCTCATCAACCCCCGACGTGACTCTCCGCTGCCCGGCGGGCCACCGATGACCAGGGCTTCACCCCGGAGCGACCAAAGCGGCTCTCCGGAGGAAGAAACACCCCCAGCGCCTGGGTTTTGCCTGCGCCCCCCGTGTCCTCTCCCCCTCAGGCGACGGACACCCGACGGCGGCCCCACGCCCCACGGCGTGGGCAGAGCTGGGCGACGCGGCGCTCACGGGGCTGTAATCGCAAGGCTCGGAGACACCTTTGCAGAGTCTGTCCCAGGGGCAGCTAAAGCAAGAGCGATGGCTGGGTCCCCCCTCCCCGCCACCGTCATGTCCCGAGTGACAGGATTATACCCGGTCCGGACAGGACCACGCCGTGCTTGGCCTGGTTTTGACGCTACCCCCGACCCGACGGGAGCCCTGCAAGGGTACTGCCGGCTGCTGCGAGGGGACACGGACATACACCCACTCCCACGGGGAATCGGCCCTACCCAGTTACCCCTGCAAAAAGCCGCCCCGCAGGCCGGCTGCGCACCCGCAACGCGTGGCTACAGCACCCTCCCGCCCGTGCGGAGGGAGCTGTGTTGTAGCCGGCGGTAAAAGCACAGAGGCGAAAGACCACGGTGGGAATAAAAGGAGCGACCAGGCGGAGCCCAGCGACACGCGGGTCCACAACCGCCGCCACGGGGAGGGCGTGGAGGGGGGATGGGATCACTCGTTTGCAAAACACAATGCACCGGTCCTTAATATTAATCCCCGGGAGAGGCCTGGTCGGCGGGCGAGTGTGTTTGCTTAAGCTCGCCCGCCCCTCTGTAATTATCCTATTACACCAGAAAGGACCCGGCCCGGCGTTGTCGAGGGAAAGGCCACGCTCTTTAACCTCCCCGCCGCCGGCGGAGGCCCCGTCTCCGCGGGCGGGACTTGCGTGGCCCCCCGCGCCGGCACGGCTGCCCCGGGTCTCTCTTCCCGGGCCGCCCCCGCGGGGATGCACCACCCGGGGTAGCCGGTTTCCGTCCTCACCGCGCCCGAGGGATGGCGAGTTAGGGAGAGAGGGGCACCTTCTGCATCTGCTGCTTGAAATGTGGGGCAAGGAGGAGGGGAGAGCGGCGCCCCGACGGGCCCCGCGCCCTGGCCGCACGGCCTCTTTCCCCCACTCATCCCAAACCCGCTCCCCTCCCGGCTCAGGTACTCGGTACGGTGCCCGTCCCTTGGCTGGCGCGTCTCGGGGGAAAGCGGTTTTCCCAGGGAGCTCATCGGGACCAGGCTCTCTGCCCGGCCGTCCTGGGTGGGATTTAGGCTAGTGCTGGCTTCCAGGTCAAGGAAACCTGAGCGAAACGGTCTCACAGGGGAGCCCGGGCAGGGTGACCCGCTTTTACCCCCCCTGCACTGCTCTTTTTACGTGCAAAATAGAAGCAGCCCCGGGTACCCCGCTCGCCGGGGTACCTCGCTGACAGGGACATTTGGCGCAGGCTTGGGGACGGCAGATGTAGTCGGCGATTAAAGCCGCCGCTATATTTTTCTTTTTACGGAAGCATGCTCCGGCTGGGAGGTTTTTTTTCGCTGAGCAAAACAAACCCAAATTAATCTAGAAAAAAAAACCAAACAAACAAAAAACCAACCCAAAACCCCAAACCACCAGTCGAAAAGAAACTTCAGCCTTTTGGGGAAATTCTCAAAATTCAATACAACCTCCGCTCGCCGCCGAAACCGGACTCATTAGCAGAGGTAAAACAAAAATATATACGGGGGAAAATATTTTCTTTTAAAAAATATAAATATATATATATATGTGCGGAAAAGTAGCTGCATTTCAAGACAGGTCCTAACGTCCCCGCGATCGCTAACCCCGAGAAGGAAAGCAGTACGGGACATTTCTGTGTCCCGTAAACAATATATAGGGACGAGCGGCTGGGTCTCACAGGGGAGCGGGAGAGGAGCGCGTTGCGTTTCCAACAAATTACGGTGGTTTGGAATTAGGGCACGTTCGTGAACGTTCGCGACATAATCCCGTCAGGAAAAAAAGAGAGAAAAAAAAAAAGAAATATCACGCTGCTACAAGGGTGGCCCAAACCTATCGAGGTCGATTGGCGATACTGAACTCGGTGAGTCCGAGGTGGCTTTTCGGGAAAAGGCTTCCCTCCGTCCGGTTTAATAAGAAACTCCACGCCAAGGACGAAAATAACTAAGGGGAATAAACAATGCAGTTAATTAGTTAAATAGCCGGATCATAGCTTCACTGAGACGTTGTTGTGGAATCATAAAGTGGGCGCGCATAGAAAAGCACTGTTATTTATCAGCATTTCTCCTCGGTTGAGGAGGAAACTCTTCAGCTGGGTGGGAGAGCTTTTCCGTCCCAGGTGAGCTCAGAGGAATATTCCGCGCTTATATATATATATATATATATTTTTCCTAAGGGTTTAAAATAAAAATGGAAAATAAAGGGGAAAACATGTGGGGGATCCCCCCCCAACCCACCACCCCACAACCAAACTCTATCAGCAGCTACTCCGCCGCGAGTCCCGTATCGCCCGGCTGCAGCGCGCCGGCAGGCGCCGGGCTTTGCGCGGAGGGGGCCGGGTCGCCCCTGCGCGCCCTGCGGAATAAGTGTAAAGGGAGGGGGTGGGACGCGGGTGGACGACCGAGGGGCTTTTTCTCGCGACCGGCCGCGGAGGGAGGCGCGTGGCAGGGGCTGCCGGCCGCGCAGTCCACGCGTGTCCGTGAAGGCAAGCCCGAGGGGCTTATTTTACGCCGGGGCGCGGAGGCGAGATGCCGGGGAAGGCAGGCGCTCAGAACGCGGGGTTTTAACCTCTTTGGTTTGGTTTTTTTTTTGGTAACGCCGAAAGAGACGCAGGTAGCTTCTCGCAGGCGGCGTGGGTCCCGGCACACGCGGGAATCCTCTCCGGAGTGCAGCGGGGCGGGCGGCCCCGCGATCGCTCCCCTCCCGGTCCCCGCCCGCACGCTTTCCGGCCCGCGGCGGCGGCTGTACCCCCAGACGGGAACGGGGGGGATTTCCAGGGGCGCTTTGCAGACTGGTGTGTGTCGTTGGGGATGGCAGAGGGGAAGAAGGGCCCAGGCAGGGGCAGGCGGCAGGCCAGGGCTTGCCGTCCACCCGTGCCCATGAAGCGGTCCCGGGTGCTACCCGCTCAGCGCTTGCACCTTTGGCAGGGCCGTGGCTCCGGCCTTTCACGTTTGTGTGTGTTTTTTCCTGTGTTTCTTGGTCTTGCGTACTCGCAAAGCCGAATGGGTGGGTCCATGCTGGGGAAAAGAGTGGGGCCGAGCACAGTGCAGGTCTTAACTTGGGTCTCAGGTACTTAGCTAACGTATTAACTGTGAGAAACACCACCGAGTTCCTCAGGAAAGAAAATATCATCAGATATTTTAACATTTACGGGCTGCAACATCAGCACCGGCATGAGCTCAACAACTTGCAGCGCTCAGCGTCCCCAGGGGAATCCCTTATATTTTGTTTCCCTGTAACTACTGTTCCCAAGCGTGGATGTATACACACACACGCTCACACACACAAATCCTATAAATGCTAATAAAACAGATTCCTCAGGATTTGTTTAACTTTCCATGGCACCACAATCTTATATTGATATTCAGTGGGGTTACTAGTGTGCATGAGGATTACTAGTTAAGTATAGACTGCGGGATCAACCTTCTAGTATGCCACTTGAACATGCCCTTACAAATAAGGAAGGTAGGAAACATAAGCATCGACAATACGATTAATTTGCACTGAATACTTGAAAGGGAAAAAAAGGAAGTTAAACCATGGCGCTAGAATTATTAAACTATGCAGAATTAGAGGCCTCCGGTTGCAGGGGATAGTTTTCAGCTCTTTACTTGAAGCTGTGTTACAGCTATTGTCCAACCTTTGCTGGCCACATGGGACCAGGTTTGGCAATCGGACAGAAAATTATTTCTACTGGGCATGAACTGGAAATATCCAGCTGGGGCATGGATCCCGTTTCTAATCAGAGTGGAGGGAAGGAAAAGTCAACGCTTTCTCGCTACTCAGAGCGTTTTTTAGGTTTGTCAAACGTGGCTTGAGCTAGCTACTCAGAAAAATACCTGCTGTTTAAAGATGAAGTAAAGGCTGTTTTGCTTGTTGGGTTTTTTTTCCTTAGAACTAGTACATTTGTGTTTTGTTTGGGGTTTTTTTCCCCCCCAGCAAATAATGTAGAAAAGGCTACATAATGTACATGATGTACAGTGCCTGTACATAGTGTGTAGTGATAATAAAGGCATGAAACACTGCATGAGCTGTCAGCGTTGATGGACTGATCCAAATGGATGACATTCGCTAAAAATATGTCTGAGTCAAAAACACTGAATGCTCATGTTTGGCTCAGGTTTTCAATTTCAATTTTCGAAGGAGCATAAGGTTATTTTGTTAAGGCAAACTTATTCCTTCCCCCCTCGCCCCCCCTAGCCAGACCTGGAATTTGATTAATTTTCTGAAACTATTTTCATAAAACCTAGATAATTGATATTAATTATGATGGTCAGACTTTCATGACCAAACATTTGCTTCTGCTAATATAAGCTGCAAACCATATTTCTTTTAACTACATTAGACAGTTTAAAAGGTGAAAGCTGTCCTTGGGAGAAGGAGAGGGAATGTATCAATCATAGAGAGGAAGCTTCTAGGCTGAAGAAGTAGGAAAAACCCAGTATGAAAAGCACACAGTGGAGCATTTTAGCTCTGTTTGTCTGAAATCCTTTGAACATTATGAAAGTCAATGCAAGTATTTTTATTTACTTTTTTAAAGTTATGTTCAGTGACTTGAACTAGTTTTCTCAGTGCTCCTCAGCTTATATGAATAGTGTGACTAATCTAGTGGAGATGAGTAATGGATCTATGAGGAATAGAGGAATTCTGATGCAAAAACATCTCTCTGTTTTTTGGTGGTATTTTATGCTGCTTGGCATTCAATATATTATATAATGGCTGTCAGAAGAACTTTGGTAATACTTTATGGCAAAATTTATAAATACTTTAGTCATGATTTAGAAATGATGAATGGAAAACACTATTTATACATAGTTATGTGATGTTTTACAACGTGAGCACATTCATGAGCAGATGTATATACGCTCTCGTTAACTACCTTTGGTGTAACATCCTGATTCGATTTTTTTGCATTTGTCCACTGAATGCTTTGAAATGCATGTTGACAGCTTCTTTCCAAATAGGTATTCTACCATGCATGGGTAGAGAAATTGAAGTCAAGAATAGTCTGTTCACATGGATTGGGAATATTGTTGGGAAGGAGCAAGGAGGTTGCATTTGTGAACTTAAGACCTCAGCCCTGCAAATGAACGTGTATCAGCCAACTCTCCAAACTATTAGCTTAGATATAATTAAGAACAGCCTCACACCATGGTGACTTGCTTGAAATAGGCTGCAGGCCTCTCAACCTTCATCCCTGCAGAGCCAAGGGTTTGTGAGTGAGTGAGGAGCCCACATGAACTGACTTCACCGAAGGCAGAATGCAAGAGGTGCATGTTCCTTGCCCCTGCTCATGTCTTTCCAATATAAAAACAGGCAGTTGTTTCCTTTTGGTCACCATGAGCTTCCCCAGTAGTAGTGAGACTGAAAAGTTACACCATTTGGATAGTATTTCCACAAAGCAACTACATTCAAAGCTGAAACATTTCAGAAACATCCCACATGGGCACACGAGACATTTGCTTTTATCAGCAGCGCACCCCTCAACAAACTAAACACAAGCAGGTTTTGTATCCGAGTGGGTCATCCGTCAACAAGCATAGCTGAAAGCCTAGCTTCTCTCAGTGTAGGGATTTACTGCTACTTCTCAGTATTCTTTCTCATTTTGGCTATAACTTAACATGCCTTTACCTTTGGTTGGGGTTCATATCATGAAGGTTTCCATGCGTTTATTATGGGAACTTGGGATATGTTCAATCTTAACTGAACAAAGATGACCTAAGTTCAGTCTCTGCTAACATCAGAAAGATACGCAGAAGATACTGCCCTCTAAAATGATCCATTTGACCTTTAGACACTGATCCTGAAATCTGATCCTCAAGACCCATCAATACCAAAGAATTAAACACTTCAGTCACTGGATGCCATTTGAATGTGCTCTCAGTTTTGGAACTCAAGGCCAGATCCAGAAAGGGACTCAGGAAGAATGCAGATGCTGAAGTTTAAAATGGGAATGCTGAACTCTTCCACCCAGTTGTTGGCTAATTATAGATATATTTAAGGCCCAATTTTAATCATTTGTGCTCCTTAAACACACCCCCAGTTTCACCTCAGGCCCAACGGGGCAGAGCTAGCACGGTCCATAATGCAGACCTGCTTTTCTCCTTCAAACTGTGCTCAACACAGCCAATGAGTACACGGTGAAAACATTTTTAAACCTTCTTCTTCTTCATGGCCAACAGGAGAATATGTGCTTATTTTATACAGAAGATGTCAGATATGATAGTGAAGATCTAAATACACTTCCTTCCTTTGTCCAGAGGGATTCAATCACATGCTTCTTGTCTGTGAAGGGTACGTGCCAGGTATTAGATCACCACCCACTTGAGTGTGTTTGGGGGGTACTCTCCTACTGAATTGACCTCATTGTGCGTAGAAGAATCAAGATGTACTGGGAAGGGACAAATTTTGATGCATTTTCAAAGGTTTGTTTGTTTGTTTGTTTTAAATGTATATTAGTTGGGAACAGACATTGCACACAATTGCATTAAGTCTTTGAAACAGGATGAGCTGCTTGACTCTCTTCTTCCAGCTAACTGCCCTGCCAAGCAGACTGGGGTAATACTCTTATGTTCCCCTTTCCTTCAGTTTTTCTAGGCAGAGCAACCCATCGTGAACAGGAGCAACTGTGAATCTCAGCCCTGTTTATATCCTGCTGTTGCTGAAAAGACAGAGATAAAAAGTTTGAACTTCCTCCAAGGCAGTTGAGCTTTCCTCTTATTTCATGAATGCAGGACCATGTGGCAGGAAGATGAGGAAAACTGGTGTTCTGCTTCCAGTCTTATAGCCTAAACAGTGTTTGCTTTTGCTTTTTTCTTTTAAAAAACAAAACTAAAAAACCCAACCCAACCCAAAAGGTTAGAAGAAACTTCAAGCCAAGTAACCTCATGATGAGAAAGATGTCTAGTCTAAGATAAGAAGAGACCTGCCAGAACCAGCCGGCTCGCTTAGCATCTCTCTCGTGGCCAGCTTGCAGGTTTCACTGCTCAGATTTTTAACGTATTCTTATAGGAAAAATCCAATTCCACAGCTGTTTAGGTTGCTAGCACTAAGTTTGGAAATTATACTAGGTTTTGGATTATTTACAAGGAGCTGCAATATCTAGCTTTCTGTCTCCAAAGTAACTTTTAAAAAATATTTTCCTATGTAGGAAAAACCCCAAGGGAAATCTGTACATTTTGCTGTGAGGCAATATATGGAATCATTCCACTGTTTTCTGGTACTACTTATTAGGAGTTTCCAAGCATCTATTCTCATATAACAATGTCCATACAACCAACCTCAACCAAATATGATTCTTGGTCTTAAGTCTCCCAAATGG
The DNA here is from genome assembly GCA_022605575.1 of Laterallus jamaicensis coturniculus. Classification (NCBI taxonomy): domain Eukaryota; kingdom Metazoa; phylum Chordata; class Aves; order Gruiformes; family Rallidae; genus Laterallus; species Laterallus jamaicensis. The sequence goes on from JAKCOX010000009.1 coordinate 5,333,114, forward strand.
TGGAAAATACATTGCAATGGAAAAAAGACACCCCCCTGCCTCCTCCTCCCCTTCCCCCAAACCTGTGTAGAATATTTTTGTATTTCCAGAAAAGCAATGCATTTCTTTTTTGGGATAAGAAAACAGCAGATTCCCTCCACCAACAGAAATTGGGTATGTACTGTTGTCTCCAAATGCCCCTTTCATCGCTTGAATGGTTTCAGAAAGTCTTTTTATCTCTTCACCTCCCACTATCCAACATAAAAGCCAAAATCTGAATGTGTTTTTCTCTTTCCCCCCTCTTTCCTCCCTTTTGAACACAGAGCCTTTCCTGTATTTTTTTTTCCTGTTTTTCCCCAAGCTTTCTCTACTTCAGGGTTTCTCCAGCACTGGAGACACGCTATTAGCATATCTTGAGAGACCTTCCTGCAGTGGGGATTGGCAGACAACTGTTTACCCTGAATAGATTGCAAGTATCGGACAGTGCAAATACTCACAGCGGGATTGATTTCACTGATGTCTCTAACTCTCTGAGCATATGCAGCGTGGACTAGATAGTTCAAAAAAAACCCAGAGAGGATCTTAGACCAAGCTGAATATTTGTGCAATTAATACAAGATAAATATTCTCCCAACTGCCTACCCAGTGCTTTAGGGAGAGTTACAGACTCATCGTTGAGGAAGTTTGTATTCTAATTCCATAAACATATGGGATTTCAGGCAGGTCAGTAGGACAGACTTTAAACTGAACCATATAAAAACAAAGTGAGGAGAAAAAGGAGCATGAAGAACATGGAGAACATTATTTATCATGAATGCCTGAGAGAATCAGCTAGAGAGCTGAAATGAATTTAGAGGGAGATAAAGCTGACAGATAAATCTTAGGCAAATCTAAGATGAGAGAACAGCATGATTGGAGAAATAAAATAGATGTGGTGATGATAGCTGCTAGAAGAGGAGTGAAGCTCTGCAGAAGTTCAAGCCCATTTTCAATAAGATGTTTTATCTTTGGGGATTACTCAACCAGAAACTACAACTCCTCTGAGATTTGTCTCAACACCAGTAAAAATGCACAGGTCTGATACTGCAAACAGGGTTCCTGTGAAGAGGCTAAACTCCTCATGAATCAACATCGGGGTCTTCAGTATAAACGTGTCTTTCATTCAGTGGAGGCTTTTTCAAATGATGTAATGTTTGTAACTCGATATCCTGCTCCGTAATCCTAGCAAGGAGAGACATGTTGTGGAACCAGGCCATACCAGAATAACCTTTGCTTCCCTATGAGCTTTTGGTTAAATGGTTTAATAATTTCTTGGGTTTAGCACCTAGGACACATAACTTGTCTCAAAAGCCTTATACTTGCTTGGTAAAAATCAGACCTGATGCTGAAATACTAAAAAGGAGAATTCAACCCTGCCTGCCTCTGTTCTGGTCCACCAGAGATGTGCCCTTTCAGTTGTGATGTGCTCTAATTTTGTACCCTAAATGAAGAAAATATCCAGACTGTTTGTGTATGCACATCTCTGTGTATGTGTTTGGTGTAGGGCTTGTGATAACTTGCTTTTAACAATAAGGCAAGTTAAGAAAGGAGTTTCAACTCTTAACTCTAAATTTGCCAGGGTTTGACATATTAAATCAAGTCCTTAAGGCCATTTTACTGCATTTTTTTTTCTGTGTGAGAGTGTGATTTACGTCCTCTTTTTATTGCATGAACCTTTGTCTCTCTGTTATTTGGTTTAGTCCACTAATGGCTCTCAGATGATTTCCAGTATCTGCGAATTTTTGCACACAAAGCTGGGCAAACCCAGCGAGTAACATTGCATCCTTCAGCGAAAAAACGAGTAACTGAGAATAAGACTTTAACCCTATCCAAAACAGCTCTGCATGGACACACAATGGATCCTTGGTGTTTACTGTATACTATCTGTCTAAATACAAGGATTAGTGTTTCCCCTGGTGTAGCAACTGGCTGGAGGTTCTCACTAGTAGCTGTTATTAGTAGCAATGACACATTAATTGAACTTCACTGCTTCCAGGTGTGTGGCACACTCCGGGGTCACCCAGTGCACTACAGTTTCACGTGTATTCAATTACTGTAGCGTTATGAAGGAATGCAACGTGTCGTGCATTAAAATGTCAATTACCACTTTTTATGGGACAGCGCGTAGAATAAACCAACCAGCTTTTCCGAGCGTTGGCATTGTCTGCTTGGTTGCCTTTATCCCTTGGCTTCACCTATGCAACCAGAAGAAAAGGGAGAAATGTGTTTGGGATTTACTGCTCACCGTTAGAAGCGGTTAGGTCACTTGCCTGTAAGTGGGTGGCTTGGGTGGATCATGCGGTGGTGTTAGAGGATCACAGAATGATAGTTTGGGTTGGAAGGGACCTTTAAAGGTCATCTAGTCCAACCCCCCCTGCAACAAGCAGGGGCATCTACAACTAGATCAAGTTGCTCAGAGCCCTGTCCAGCCTGACCTTGAGTGTTTCCAGGGATGGGGCATCCTGTTATGAACAAATTGGAAATGGCCCACCTCAGTGATTTGGTCTGAGGCGCTTAAGGTCACAGTCACAAACTCAAGTTTTCAGGGACACAAAACATCTGATGTTTTGCCCCTCTATCAGAGTCAGAGTCTTTACTAGGGCAGATCCAATTGAGCTTCATACGCTTTTCCAACACTTATTACAGTGTAAATATTTATCCCAAAGATACCCTAGGAAATGTCCTCCTCTAAAGAGAAATATCTTCTTTTATCAAGGAGTTTGTTCTTCCCAGGAAGGTCTCTTGGTCTCTTTTCTGCTGCCCATTTAGACATGGTCCTTTTGTTGGGAATTCACTTAAAATTCAACTGTTTGGATTGGATGGAAGGTGAAATCTTTCAAAGCAAATTTTAGCTAAAGGAGATGGAGTAAAAAAAAAAAATCACTGCAATATTTTTACGGGGGAATGTATGTTCCATGAAATTTCAATGCTCATGGTCTTTTCTGGTAAGATTTTTTAAGAATGCTTTTAAAATTATTTTTTGGCCTTGAAGTTGAGTTAAGGAGTGAATGATTACCGAACTGCATGGTCCACATCATGGTCTGCTGAATACTTATCAGAAACATTTTATTTTGTTGCTTAAGCCACAAGTTGTTGCTTAAGCCTTACTTTAGTAAGATTTGCATACATAAGGATCAAGATAAGTAAATTAGTAAAGGAAGGTAGAGATTTATTTAAACTGTGGAGCTTTTTAGTCTGTTTCCATGGACTTTCCTGACCTTGGAAGCTGACAAGGGTAGAAACTTCTGCAGTGCTGACTAAAGGACACCGGATCAACTTCCTACATTGATAGTTTCCTGAAAAAAACTTTGTAGATCTTTTAAAAGCTATTGTAAAATACAAATTAAGAGATTGAACCATTTGTACAGAAGCCTGGGGACAATGGAAAATAACATGGTGTAGAGTAGTCCTGCATTCATGCATGATACATTTTGTACCCCATTAAATGTCAATTGAATATGTTTCCTACAACTACAGGGGATTTTACCTGTGATTTGATAGTCATTTTGAAAAGGATCACAAGCATGCAGCAGACCAAGGTTAAGAATAACAAGTGAATCTTTCTGTCTTGGTTTCCCCATTCCTTTGCTGGAAATACGCTGTGAGAAAGTATAATCACAGGGAGGTTTCTTATCTCTTGTACTAAAGGCACGTGGTATTTGACTGCATGATGTAGAGTTCACCATAAGAACAAGACAATTTTTAAAAAGGAATAAGATAAATTTCTCATAACATGATAACTTTAAAATTAACTTTGGGGGGTAGATACATGCTGATTCAAAAACCTTAAGTCTTGCTTCCAGGTCTTCAAATTTCATATCACTCCCATGAGGCTGAACATAAGTTACATATAAGGCATCCTGTGGCCTAGATCCTGCCAGAGATCTCTGAGAAAGAAAAGAGAAAATTGTAATGATCCCTTCTGAACCTGAAACCTACAAAACTGCCCCAGATCTTGCAGGAAGGTACTTAGAAAGTTCAAAAAGCTCTTGTTTCTGAGTCCCCTTTTTTAGCCATAATCACATACAATACCCAGTTGCCTAGTAGGAGAAAGCATATATGAAATAAAGGAATACATCATGTCCATTTTAAGAAAAAAAACCAACAAAAACCCAAACCCAAACATGCTAAAAGTTCTGTAAGTCCCTGAGGGTCAGAAGCAAATTTATTTTTATGGGGCCTACAAAAGAATTCTGATACCCAAAGAATTGTGTAAATCCTTTCTGTTGCAAGCAACCTTCTTAAAAATGCAATGCTAAACACAAATTCACAATATATAAAAATATCCTTACACATACACACATATATAAATGCATGTATGAACAGTTATGTATCATACTAAGTTCCAAATTGTTTCTTTAGAAAAAGTTCTTTCTGATCTTTGTGGAAAAAAACCCAAACCCTAAACAAACCAAACCCCTCATCAAATTCTACATTACACAGAATTTAAAATTTAAAGTGCAAAATATAGACTGTGACTACAACTTATTTATAAATACATGCTATGAAAGACCGTAAGGTACACTTTATTTTTGAATTCAATACACAAGGGATATTGTTTTAAGTAGACATTTGAAGTAGCTCCTGTGAAAGATTAATTCTCAAAATGAAGAATAATACAGATAATTTAAATGACAGCTTTGAAAGGAAGGCAGTTCTGTAGCAGCCTTTGGCTTCACACAGTTGTGGTGAATTCTTTGATGCAATTATTTATTGCTGGCACAGATGAATGGTATGACACATTGCATTGCCCTCGTAGGTTGCAGGAGACAGATAAACCTCTACGGAAAAGTTCATGCCCTCTTACTTTCAGTGTTTAGCCCAGACAGCTGGCAGCGTGGGCACCCAGTATGAGGCATCAGAGCACAATACACTTGATGCCTCAGAGCACCTATGTTAGGGATTTTGCCTGCACTTCCATCTCATTGCCTCTCAAGTATCTCTTAAAGGATGAGATTCTGTCCCTCCTCTGAAATCTCACCATCTCATTTCACTCACTTCAGCAGAGAAGTTTTTCTGCTCCATTAAATACCTATTCTGTCATTGTGTTTTGGGAGAAGACCATCCATCCATTAAGAACCGGGCACAGGCAATTCGGACAAGAAATGGTAATGTATTTTGTACTCTGTTGACTGAGGCCTCTGTGCAGGCAGAATAGGCCTAATTTTAAGTGGTCTCACTGACTGCTGGGACTGCTGACATGATTAAAATTAAGCGCATGTTTCAGTCCCTTCCTGAATCAAAGTTTAAACGAGATTTTAAATGCTTGCTTGACTTTACATCACATTAACATTAGCAATTTCCTGGCTATTGTTTTTCTTCCCCCCCAGTGGTGACTTTTCCAAAATAGGTCCCTCATCTGACTGTAAAGGTAAATGAAAATCGGGCCTATTAAATTTACTGTCTGTAAAGCACTAATGCCTAACAAACAGTATCTTTACATTTAGATGGCATTTTTTATCCTGAGGAATCTCAAATCACTCTATAAACCCTGACCTTGATTCTAAAGTCACTTACACACGTGAGCAACTTTATATTGCATATCGAACAGGATTACACATGAATTATAAAATTACCCATAAGCTTACGTGTTTGCACAATCGAAGACCTCAATGTGTCACCTCTGGAAAAATCTTACTAAGACTGTACTTTTTTGCACAAACGATTAGCATGCTACATTAAGGATTCAACCAACTTTCAGACGTGCCTGCTGTTTACTGTATACCAAATAATGTTTCTTGTCTGCATCTGCACAGCTGTTGCCTTCGTCCTTTTAAAGGAATGCAAGTCATTCCAGGATTTATTGGCAACTGTCACGAGGAAAGTGTTAATGAAAATCATAACTGCAAATCACATGAACTAGGCATCATTTAGGTTTTTTCACACTACGGTCTCAAATACTGTAAATACCAGATTAAAATTCACTAAGCATGTGATGACATCTGGCTGTTTTTACAGATTTCATAGTCCTATTATGCTGACTGCTCTGATGAAAAGGTAAGTTGGCCAAGTCCATAACAGCATCACTCATAACTATAACTCCTATAAATTCTCCTTGACTGCAGACTCTACTTAACGCCCAGAAAAGGCATTTTGATTTAAAAAGAAGCTTCTCTCAGGATGTCCTAAAATCATTATTGGTTCAAGTTTTACTGTATTCATCACCCTCTTGGCAGTTGTTCTTGCCCTTATCTTCTAGATTAACTACTACCTGAGTGTTTTTGTTTGTTCTTGTTGGTTTTTTTAAAACTAACATATAAGAGCACAGGATTTAATAAATCCTCTTGAATCTGAAGACTGGGTCTCTTTTATTGCAGACCCTTACACTGTGTAGTCTTTTCACAGGCTGACCAGGCTGCAGCTTAAAGGTAGCCATTTGCAGTACCCCAGTCCTGTTGCCCGTAAATGTCTGTCACCTTCCAGGTACAAGGTCACAGCATATTTACATGGGACACAGTGGATCTTACACACCAGGCTCAGGAGGAGTTGCCTTGTAGGATGCTACTTAAATAAACCTTTAAGTTTTCTGCATACTACCTTTAGCGTTCTTACAAATTAGCAAAGTATCACAACATCATCCCTGTCTGCTCAAAGTCCTGAACACGCTGTGAGATGCTTGTTGACGTACTCAAAAAAAGTGTCCCGATGAAGGTCGACTTAATCATTTTAAAGCAAGATATAAAAGACAGATTCTTCTCTCTTATTTCTTTCATTTATCTTGACACTTGACGATCCTGCCTCTGCTAGGGTCATCATGGGATTTGCTGTTTTACTCTTGTTGGACAACATTGCTCATGGTGGGAAAGATTCTGAGATTAGCAGCCGCCTTTGAAAAACAAATACCCTTCCCTCCTTCTCCTTCGATGGGCCAGTCAGTCTTTTGTTCAGTTCAACATATAACCAAAACAACGTGACAATGGCAGAAAATATTCTGTTTCAAATGACTGTCTTACGGAAATTCAGTGGAATAGAATTGGTGTAACTTAGATTGCAATGAACAGCAAGGACACTCACACTATTATTTTACTAAGCATCGCTGTTAAAAAAAAAAGTGTTTTTATCCAAGAGAAAATACTTGACATGAATGCATTCTCTGTATTTGCCTCATTAGAAAAAGAAATGTTTCTCAAAATAAAGATTCATGGTCTTCTTCATTTTCCTTATATTACATATTATTTCCCACACCACATAAAATACACTCATCTGTCTGGAGGGCTCTGTCTGTATTCAGAACCTATGCATGTGGTAGATGCTGATTATTCTACTCAAGCACTTCTCATTATTCTATTTAAGTACTGATCACTCAGCATGGTCTGAAGATAAGATAAAAATCAGCTTTATTTCTTATTCTGAGAAAAGCTGACATCAGGATCAATAAATCCTGACAGAAGCTATTAACATTTTAATGAGTTACTCAATAATATTCTAAAGATGTGCTGGCAAGTCAAGCCTCCTTTGATTAAGGACAAATTTCTTAGACTACTGTAAATATATATTTCAAGGTTCAGCATGTAAAGCTGTCACTTATCAATCAAGAAAAAAGGGCAAAAGTCATGACTAAAGAAGCTAAGGAAGGGGCTGCCCACATGATTATAATGATTACTGTACATGATGGAACTTTTTAAGATGTCATTCATCTTAACCAAACAGAGACAATTATTAGTCATGGGGTTGTGTGTTTGGTTGTCATATGATTGAAGAAGCGTCCATGATTTCCTCCTTCAACGTATAGAAACCCAACGAAGTCGAGAGCTGTTGGACACGTCTGTACGTGGTTGGATGGAACAGCAAATATGGGCAGTAAGTCAGCTGAATGGGAAAGCAAGTGCCTGTGCAAACTCCGCTGAGACGCCAGAAAAAGGCATGAGGGACCAAGAGGGGGAAATACACTTGTCCAAGGGTGAATTTTGCCCTTTAGACTGCACAATTTAATTGCACTGGAGTGGGTTGGGATTTGACCTAAAGGAGAGATGCTACCTGCCATACTGTTATACATTGCAATAAATCCATTGTCAGGATGATGCTATTGAACCTGATGCCAATAGGTTACAGGAAAATTCTGTCTGAGTTGCTGTGCTTACAGAACACTGACTCGAGCACATTTTAATATACAAATATGAGTCTCTGAACACAAAATCAGACAGGACTTTTCTTATGGAGGCAGTCCAACAGAATCCAAAATACTGCAACAGATCTGTGCACAGGAAAGGGCTGTAGGGATTCTGCTTCAGGATATAGGAGAAAGCTGGGCAGTTGACATAAAATCACATCAGAAAATCTTCCCTGTAAGTATGAACATACGGGAACATGAATCATGAAACCAGCCAAAAAGTAACTCGTGCTGTTAGATAAGCTCCTCCACGGGCCTGCCTTGCTCACAATGAAAGCATTCATTGATTTCAGTAGGGGATGAAACTTTCATCGAATTACAAAAGCAGAAGACTGCAAACACAGAAAGGGCAGCAAAATGCTCTCAAATATTTTGTGTCATTGACAAACTCCTTGAAGATGGCTCATGATGTTCTAGCACCTGAGTTTTCAGTTAATAGTGTAAGAAACAGATTTATGGTTAAGAACTAAAAAAAAAATAAATTAAAAGAAATCAAAGACGCTGTCTCTGCACCAGCAGAGGATGCCCAAAAACATGGAATTGAAGCTTGAGTTCGATGACCTTACTTACAGTTCTTAAAGCATAAATCTAGATGAAGACTCAAAACTGTCTCACCTAGCATGATGCATCGGTGCTTTATAATGAAGATTTCCTGTAAAAGAGAAGAAGGAAAGGGAAGAAAAATTTAAGAAGGAACAAAAAGTTTGAACATGCTTCCAATTCTATGCTAGATTCTCTATTCTATAATTGCCCACGTCTATGAGTTTAAATCACTACTGTATGCAAATGCTTTATTAATTAATCTCTTGCCAACTCACAGGCATCCTGCTCAGAAATAAGGAGCACTAGGACTTCATAAGCAAGCAGGTTATGTGACTGTTGAATAAATTGAACTCCATCACACCGCAGAGGGAAATATTCCAAATTTCTTCTCTTCATGCTTTCTATATAGTTTATATATAATGTGTGTGCATGTGCATAAACAAAACAGAAGAGATTCCAGGATTCCAGAGGCAAAATGAATAACGTTGGCATTCATGAAAACATTAAACAACTGAGGCTTTGTTGCAATCAAGCTGCTGTTGGCACTCACTAATAGACATGACATTTATTTACCTCTCTGACAGATTCAGTGCCTCATGACATAAACCAGCATTTACAGGACTAAGCCTTGAAAACAAAACCCCTAGGAGAGTCATGAATGCCACTTCAGTATGTTGGGCAGGTGGCAAAGGGATAGATGTCACCCAAACCCATTGATATCCTCTTATTTTTATTCATTTTTTAAAACTTAGGTCAGGCATTCATGGTGCATAAATATCAACAGTGAGGAATAACTTAATACACAGTTGTATGTTTTTAATTACTGTTTTGACTGAAAGGATTGTCTTGCAGTCTATGCATGGATAATGCTGAGGATTTGCTTGGTATAACAGAACAGGTTCTGAAGATTGCTTTTTTTTTTCTTTTTTTCTATTGAAGTTCTTGCACTGAATGGGATCATCCTTGTCATCCAAAGGTGAGGACCCTGTCCACATTCATGTGGAGACTAGATGATATAAAGTTCCTGCCCACATCATTTTTTAGGTGCGTAGTCTTTGAGACCCCTAAATCCCTTCTGCAAATGGCCAGAATGACTGCAGTCCCCACAGAGCTATGCAGGTTAAGTTCAGGCCCTTCCTAGGAGCTACTGAACAATTTTATCCAGTGCAGACGTCATGTGTAATGTATAAGGAAGCCTAAGAACTGGGCTAAGTCCTTGTGTCTGTCTTCCCACATGAGGAGCCCATGCACCTGATTAGAGCATCACAGTCCTTCTTAACACAATGATTCCTGAAGGCTTATTGTGTGCGTGTGTGACCCAGCAAACAGAGGAGTGCCCAGCCTCACCAGTAGCTCCGTCACCAGGGAACTGTCTTGAGAGAGCCTTGAACAACCTGTGTCCTGAGAAGTGCTTTAGCTGTTGAATTGGAGGATAAAAGGTTATTGTGATGACTGCAACCTCTTGCTCTTTTTTTAGCCTGTATGATAAAAGAGGAGGGTGACCTCTTGCTACTTCTTGAAAGGAACAACAGCCTGGGTTAAGAGCCTAACCTCCAAGAGAAGCAAAATGCATGACATGCTGCTCTTTAAAGCATTCTTCACTAGCAGATTTGTGCGGCTTCCCTGCTCAGCATGCTGGCTGCAGTGAGTCCTAGACAGCACTCAGGGGGGCCAAACATGTGACCAGGGCTGGGCCTGAGCCTTGAGGTAGGGGACACAAGAGCATCTACATCCCTGTGTGGACCTACTCTCAAGGCCCGTCTTGGATGTCATTTGAAACATGCAAGTGAGATTCAGTTTTGATGCAGATGGATTGGTGCGACTTCACTGGAGCTGCACAGATATGAAGAAGATCTCATTTTTCCCTCACAGCTTTATAAGTTCTTGTCAAAGGCATGTTTTTCAAAACATCTCATTCTTTTCTGAGGAACTTTCAAAGCAGATGAATCGAAATCTTCCTTTCAATTTTTCGAACCTTTTCAATCAGATAGGTTTCACTTATCTGTTAAAAGTAAAAAGAAAAAAAAATTTAAATTCTGAAACAAATCTCCCAGTTCCTATTGATATTAACAGACCTTGCAGGACTTTGAATCTCTGAAATATTTAACAGATTACTTTTTTATTTCTATTTTATCCTATATTCTTTCCAGATCTCTTATCTTGTTCAATTTTTTTTTCTTTACAGAACCTGCTTTCTATATCTGTGGTTATTGACATTTTTGTTTTCTGAATTCCCTTTGACTCCTGTGGTAGAGGGGATGGAAAACCTCCCTGTCCTCCACGCTCTGCTCCTATTCAACCCCTGGATGTCATTTGCCTTTAGCACATTGGCCCATGGCTCATTTAATGACCTACTGTAAAAAATCTGTTCTTAAACTAGCTATCTCTGGTCCCTGTCCTGTGCCCATGGTATCTCTGTGTAGCACTTTACCATCATTCTTATCAAATTAAATATTTTTAAATACTATTTTTCAATTTTGTAGCCATCATGTAGAGTTGTTTTGTTCTTTTACTATTTACAGATCTTCATAAACTGGAGTAATCTGTAAATGTGATCAGCACATCGCTTATTTAATATTCAAGTCAGTACCAGGTCCCAGAACAGACTGCTGCAAAACCGTGTTCAGCACAACCTCTTGTGTCATTAGTGACCTCTGACAAGTGCTGCTCAAGTGCACTGCTCCAAACACCTTTGCATGCCACCTCTATGCTTGCCCCTACTATGTTTTCTCTTTTTTCAGTCTTCCAGTACATCAATGGTCTTCCCCAAATGTCCCATCTATAGCTTTCCCATTCTGTCTTTGGTCTTCCTTTTGCTACTCATGTAGATAGTAGCTCCATTGTGGCCTACCACCCCCTACTCACATCCTCACTATGGTACTGGCCAGGACTCTCTCTCCTCTGCTCTCAACAGCATGAAGCATGTTTGCACAATGTTCTGGGAGCTACAAGACATTTTGTGCTATTGCAGGATCCTGGGGCGGAGGCAGTATGCTTGGTCCTCTTCTGCCCTCTTCCTGTGGCACAGAAATAACTGTGATCTTCTGGCAAGAGCATCTAGTTTTTTTACAACGTTTTGGGTAGATACAATGGCTTAAGTTTGGTGCATTAAATCAGTGCTCTGTGTACTCTTTTAGAGTGGACATCTGTTGCAGGACAGGGAATAAAGCTGTCTTTTCCTGCTTGTGTTCCTCTTCATTAGTTACTCTTGGTGCCCCATGTGAACTGCCTTGGCCTCTCTGATTTTATCACTGCACGCTCATGCTATGTTTCTGTGAATTACCTGATTTAGTGTCTAATTTCTGTACACTCCCTCCTTATGTTTGAGGCCCGTGACTAGAATTTACAGTGTTGCCATCTAGGTCTCTTCTACACTTTTTTCCTTTCCTTTCATAACAAGGTAATTTGTTGAAGTGTCTGTGATACGATTTCTGTGAGAATCCTTGCCACTCCTTTGAACCAGTTTCTTGGGAGATCTGTCCTGCAAAGTCTCTGAGTTCTCTTAAATCCACTTTTTTGAATAGATTCATGGAAACCTTGTCTAGATCCAGGCCTGGAAGATGATGGCCCTGCCTGTGGCAGGGGGGTTGGAACTCTATGATCCTTGGTGTCCCTTCCAACCCAGACCACTCTATGATTCTATGGTTCCTATTTTGTTGCTCTTCCTTCTCTGTGATCATAAGCTCTGTCATTTCAGTCAGCCTTTCTCAAGTTAACTTCTGTGTGAGTTATTTCCTTGCCTTCAGTTAGAACTGCATCAGAAAAAGCTTCCTCTCTGATACCTTTCTTCACTCTTAGAATATACAAATTGAAAAGGACATGGACAACACTGCATCCCCCAGCTTTCTGGACAATTGATTTGTCTTGCTCTCAGATGATGTTTGGATAATTAAAATCTGTACAGGTCACCAGCCTGTGCCTTGAATTATTTTTTAAAGTTACTCAACAAAATATTTATTCACCTGACCTTCCTAATTTGGCAGCCTAGGTTGGATCTGCAGATCCATTACTAAGCCCAGTTCTTATTTGACAGTTGTCCTTCTCACCCTCTTCTCTGCTGGTTACGCTAATTCATACCTCTTAGGACATTCTCTTTGATGCTTTTGCCCCAGTTTAGTCCTATCTTAATTCAAATAACAAATTAGTGTACAATGATGCTCTTCTTTCTTGTGATGTTAACTCCATCCTCGCTCAACATCATCGCATGGGAGGGGAGTGTCCCTGGAAATGTCATCTGTGTGATCACATATGAACAACAGCTCCTGACAGAGGAGCTGGAGGGACCTATTAAGAGCAACACCTGAACCCCTAATTCTTTAGTCCCAGGGCCTTGGGAATATTCTGATATGCTCAGGGTGGCTCCTTGTAGCATTGTTATGGTCAGAAAAATCATTGGCAGAGCTGTCACAAATATGTTTGGTTTGTTCACAACTTCTGTACAGCTGTTTCAGGTTTGAGCTCTCCGCATGTAGCATACCTTTTTGAACATGAATCTTGGTCCACTAGTGCCTGTTGCCTCCTTTCTCAGAGCAATGACTGCCATGAACTTGTGCTTCTTTTTGTGAGTATTAGTGATGAGTCCCATGATCTTTATGGCACATGACTTTTGCTTTTCCACCACCCTGTTCTCTAGCATGTTCTTTCCAGTTGGAACAAGAGAGTAACCTCCACATCTAGGGGACACTTGCCTTCAGGTCAATCTCAGTGATTTGAGATTGATTAATTCATATTAATTCCACACACACTCTCTTAAGTAATACACATATAAAAAAATCTGTTATGAAATAACCTTGCCTGTTGCTGGTGTCACTGCAGACCTCACTGCTTTGGGGATATAACCTTTTACATTGTGCTGCTAATGTTCTCATGATTGTAATTGCCCCTCATCCTGTTTCTTCCTCCTACTGCTCTCTTACTGACTTTTAGAGACGCTTCCCCAGCAAGCATCCCCATGCCAGATATCATTCCCAGCCTCATTTCACTGCAGTGAATTTGGACAATCCCAGCCCACCATCTGGGTCCTATCTCTGGCTCTCAGTGCTGCAGGAGATGACTTCCAAAATACGATTCTCTTCTTAGACTGAAGTAATTGTGAACCATCCCCTAAAAACACTGTTTGTAAGCCAGCCAAACAATATGAGATCATTAAAACACTGTCTACAGAGGTGTCTGAACACTGCTTAACAGTGTTTATGAAGATTTGGGCCAGATACAGTGTATAAGTTCACTAAAGATAACAACACTTTGTAGTTGCATTGACTGATGGTGGGACCTGTCTCTGAGAAACTGCTGCATTTTAGTACACAGCCACCAGTAACAGTAAGTAAAGGGTATGCTTGGGAATCAGAGACTACCAGAGTTTCAAGGATTAACAAGAACTCACAAAAATACCTGAATCTTTTGCTATCTCCATTTTGAGAGAAGGCTTCAGTGGGCCGCAGTTACATTTCACCTACTCTGGCCACTGAATCTCCCTCCTCACTACCCTTCAGAAGGGCTCTTTCCTGAAATAGCCTGAACAAACATAAAGCTTCCAGTGAGGCAATGTGACGATGGCTACTAAGCAGCCTTTGTAATGAGCGTGCACCCCCTCTCCTTTTATCACTTAGATGTTATCTGCACAGTAGGCCCAATTGTAAGTAAATGCTGACGCTATTATACGAGCACACTTTAGCTTTCCGCTCCCACATTGTGCTTTTGACATGCCTTTTATTTTGAGGGAACTGAACAAAATGAAGGTGATATTTCTTAGCTAAAAATACCTGGTCCATGCTATCCAAGAAATCTAACAAAAACACTAAATATGTCCAAGGAAATCAAATTTATAGTGCAGGAAAGGCCTAGAGACTTCATTGCTCGAGTTACCAGTCGGATATCAGTTTCATCATCAGCAACCTCCAATTTCCTGTTTTGCTTATCATAGAATTACTGTTTTCTTCTTTTACTGTTTGAGCAGAGGTAACATGGTAACATGTGGTAAGAGCTAACCTAAGATTAGATACAGGGGGTTTCTATGATTAAAGACCATGTTTGGTTTATGATATTTTAAGAAACAATAATAATAAAAAAGTCAGGAACTGAATGCGTATAAAACACAAATAGCCCTTATATGCTTTTCTTTTATACCATTGGAAAAAGTATGATTCATGGCAGTATGTGCATTAGTACTTTGTAACCATTGCTGATTTGTGTCCTGCTTTGGAACCATTCCTTCTTACTGACTAATAAGTGCCACTATACCTCTGGCAGTTCATAACAACATTATAGACTTCTAGCTTTTACAGAAACTTGTTTGCCTCTTCTGTCCTTACCTGTATGAATCAGACACCATGTCATGCCTTTGTGTTTAAAAACTTTCCTGTTAATCTCACAAGTTGCCTGGTCTTGCAAAAGCCTGACCCACTGTATTGTTTCATTCACCTATGAACCCCCCCTTGTTGCAGAACATTTTTTTTCAAAGATAAATGTATTTCTTTGTCATTCCAAATCATTCTGTGACCCTACAGCATTTTCCTCTAAAGAGGACATTCAAACCCAAGTAAATCTCCTCAAAACTTCTCTCAGAATGTAACATATCATTGGCCTCTCTCAAGTTCCTCAGGAGGTTCCTGAGAAAAAGGTTTGATGCTGCCTGGACGTTGTCCAGCCGGACTCACAAGTGTTGCTATGAGGGACGTTTGGGCTGCCCAGGAAAAGGACCTTCCCTTAGGATTGATGCACCAGTTCTGCATATCTCACAACTTCAGGCTGGACCTGTAGTTCCTTCGCTGAATTTTAATCTAATTTTTGAGAAGCACAGTATGCTGCATTCAAAGCAAAAGGAGAACTTCCCTCCAAGTGACTAAAGTCACACTTAAGAGGTCTCTGTAGTGAGGGAAGAAGAAAAAAACTGTGATCTGTTGGTGACAGTGTGGAGTTATTTAGGCTAATGGATATTGTCTAAGTTTGCATATTCACCAACATGTGTTCTGCACCAGGGAAATAAACACATTTCCAGTTGTTATTTAGGATTAAAAATAGGAGGGTAATAAAAGTAAAACTGCTTATTGAGGCAGTATGAATTTGACTTAAAGAAAACAAACCTTTTAGTCACCTTTACTGATTCATTGGCAGGTTTTTTAATGCTGCGTTTCTTATTTGTGAAAACATACTTTAAGAGATGTAAAACCTTTATTAATGTACAAAATAAATTCAGCTTCAGGGCTTTATTAAGAAGATATAAAAATGCAGTAGATTTATAGACGCAAAAGCCTAGAGAAAATGTCAATTGTCCACTTGGAGTCATTGGAATCTCCTGGTTGAAAAGCAAACATTAGCTAACAGGCATTCAAACCAAAAAAATAATGACTTGTGCAAGTAATTATTTCCTATTCACAAGATCTGACTTGTTGTCTGCTTAAGCAGTTACAATACAGTTTTGAGGCTGTCTATTGCTTCTTTTTCTTGAAGAACAATGCCATGGTATTCAGAGAATTTTTCCCTCTGGTGTAGGTGAAGTTCAGTTCACAAGCCCATGTTTATACATAAAACTTCCACCTTTATTAGTTAGGGAAACAAGACTACCCTTTAGGGCGCTTAAACTCAGATATCCGTGATCAAGAAATTTTGGTCAGAAGTCCAGTTAATATCAGTGCAAATCCTTCTCCCACATCTCCTTTGGTTCTGTTAAAAGATGGACTTCCCAGTGGGCATTTTACAGGCAGTTCTGCCAGTGGGTTCAATAGGGGAAAATAGTAGCAATATTCAAAAATCAGTCACCTAGGGTCCCCAGAAAGGACATCTCTGCATTTTTTATTGCCAGCACCAAATAACACATCTCAGAAAACAGGAAAGAGAAAATGCATGTGTACGTCAGCAGTTTTCCCTGTCTTCCCTCACTCAAGGATACTTCTCTACTTTACCTCTCATGTGATCGTAGCTGGTCCTTGCATTTATGCAAGTAGGAAGAACTTGAGCCACAGGTCATTGCAATAAGGATGTTGTTAGGGTGTACGACAGAAAAAGAATTAGAAATGATCTGCCCTACAGAAGAGGCCTGGCCTTGCTTTGCCTTGCCTTGCCTTGCCTTGCCTTCTCTTCCCTTCCTTTCCCACAATGTTTTATTTGTCTATATGAAATAATGTTTATGGAATAATGTACTCTAAATATATTGTACATTTGTATACTGTAAATGTGTATCTAAATATATGGCTATAAACAGGCATGGCAGTAAATTGTTTTGAGTATCCCCAGAAAATCAGTTCTTTAAAGCTGGAAAAAAGTTGTAAAAGTCCAGGGCACAACAAACTGCTCTCAAGATTTGGCTTTTCTGGGTGGTTCTCTGGTTTTAGCAATTAATATTATTAAAGAGAAATCCATTGGCATGGTCACCTTAAGTTTCTGACCCTCTGCATAAAAATACATTGCCTGTAAATCACACAATAGTGCCCAATGGATGTTTGTTGCCTCTGCTATCTGCCCTGATAAGCAAGGTCCATGGGCTGTGTGTGGTTTTCAGTCAGAGTCTTTCATCAAGAGTAAGATTAATATCGGGAAGTGAAAAAAATTGCATTCACATCTTGGTGCCCACTGCTTTTTTATTCTGCTTCACCCTTTTACTTAGTGGCATCTACAGAGTTCCAGATAATATATTTTCCTGAACTTTTTGGTAGGTTTGAAGTGTCTGGCATTGATGCACAGCCAGTGGGGGAGGAAGAAAAGATGGGTTTGTTGAGAAATTCACAATGATTACAGGGCCACAAAACTCATGTTCTGTGCAAGTGGCTGATGGGAGACTTCCCTTCAAGCAATGCTGAATCAGAAGCTTATCATGGAAAGAACAAAACCAAATCCCCCTCTACTATATAAGCGCACCAGAGGTGCACAGGTCTTTCACAGTCTCTGTAGATTTTCCAGCTATGAAGGGAAAAAATGCTAAAAAAAACATGTTGAGGTTTTCAGTGAGGTATTGAGTAGCTCATGAAGAAGCTTGCTTCCTTGAAACTAGATCAATGCATCAATACACCATTTTTAGTGTATGCTACCCCACACATTAGCATATGGATAATTCAGAATCTGTCAAATCTGTGTATTGCCCTGGGCCCTTCTTCTCCCCCAGCCCTGGGCTCTCGGCAGGGACCTAGCTGCTCACTCAGCTTGTGTGGACAGAAAAAGGTTCCTGTTTTCATGTGCTGAACACATGTGCATGCCTAGACATGTATGTATGTGGTCTTACTTCCACGCTGCTACTAAGGATCGCCGCTCCAGCATAGTAGCTTTTGCTCTGTGACTGTATTTTATTTCAACAGGTGCCTTTTCAGCGGAGCAGCAATTCAGCTAGCACTCACCTCCCATCATGGCACACGTCTGCAGACCTGCAGCTGCTTATGCCAAGCCACATTTGTCCTACTCGCTGTATATTCAGATTGCATTTCTAGTAGGACTTACTACTGAAGAAATGGGTCAAGCATGCAGGAATTTTTGACAAAGACTTCTTTAAAACAGCCCTATCAATCTATTGTGTACTGTATTTCACTCACACGTTATGAAATAAGACTAGGGAAAATGTTCATCTGCAAAAAATTCCCCGAAGAGAGGCATGTCAAGACCACTAGTCTTTCCATATTGTTATGAATGAAACTCAAAGTTTCAAGTATCAACCCCCAAAAGAAATCACTAGGGATTTTCACTCCTCTCTTGGTTTTAAAGTAACTGCATTAGAAGTACGCGTATTTATACATTAAGGTATAATGCACACACACACACAGACACTGCTGCTCCTGATACACTGAATGACCAAGAATTGGCTGTGGTTCAGAGAATACTCCATGTTTTGGAGACTGTCATGACAGGCAGGGATTAGATTTTACATGAGTGGTGATGAGGATACTTCTACTGACATGTGAGGGCTGTATGTTTTCTTGCCAGTGGGACCGAGCCACTCAATTCATCTTTCGCACTGAGAAAGGAGCACATGAGCTACAGAGACTCCCTACTTACACAGGGAGGGTTACATGGTGCACAAATGGAGCGTAGCTACATACTGAGTCCAGCATGACAGATTATTAAGGCCTGCTTTTCTGCCTGTTAATTATTTAGAATTTGTTACCTTTTGCAGCTGGGACTAGCATTGCTACAGAGCAATGGTGATAGCTTGTCACTAAGCAGAAAATCAATCCCTGCAGATGTATAATCTACTGTTTTGAGATATTTAAAATGCATATTTTGTTTCAAGAGTCGTCATCACTTCTTATTCCTCATTACTGCAGCAGTCCTATACAGGGGACATTCCCTTACTTTTTCTATAATCACTCCAAAATATTATTTTGTTTAAATTTCTGCTTTTTCTACCTTGAAAACTTATTCTTGTGGGCCACAATGCACCCAGATATTATGGGAAGAGGTGCAGCATCAAATACCTTAACAGTAGCTGATTATCACCCGTCAATCAGTACTAGTTTGTGGTCAACAGTTACTTCTAGGCATGTCATCTATAGAATAAATGTAAAAACACAGAAAGTGAAATGTTTTTATTATGCATTATGTTAAGCATATCAGTTTACCATTAAAGAGTTAATTTAAAGAGAGTTACTGGGAATATGTTTGTATTGTAGAGTGCAGATTGTGTGGTCTAGACATCTTTTTATTTTATATCAGTGTATGTTTTTTAACTGATCAGCACTTACTATTTTTGCTCCTTACCCATGTAGTACACAACTTAATGAAGCTGGTAAGCAGTTAACAAACTCAGTAAGTGTGTTTCAACTTCTGTCAGAGTGACTGTATGACCGGGCGGGTTTATGTTTTGGAACGTTCCCCGGAGCCATGCAAACCATGATGGAACTTTTGGTTTGTGCAGTATATAGGTATGTTTGTGAGCAATTTTTCTGCTTCCCCCTGCCCTCACCACCCCCTCTTTTTTTTTTCAACTAGCTCAAATAAAATAAGACTGAACCTAGACACTTATGCCAAACAATAAAAACTCGAGATTAGCAGGCTTTAAAAATGTTATCTGCCATTCCAGCCCGGCAATTTTGGATTTCCAGGTTTGAGTAAGATCACAAGTAATAAAACAGATACAATAAAAGAGACTGTTCTCATGATATTTCCAGAATGGCCAGACAGTAAATCTCACTAGGCAAATAGATTTCCAGCATACCTCTAATGTCTAGGGGTCTGAATAAACAGAAATAATTTATTAGGATTCACTCATCACTTGGGCTGAATGTGGCTTGTGTTGCAAATACAGGCATGGCTTGTAAATGATCTTGAAATCTTCAGCTTTGAGTCTGTGGTTCAAATGAAACCAAAACTTGAAAACCAGAAACTCTGCTATTATCTTGTTTTGTCCCAGTTTCCACCCAAAGTATGATCTACCCATGCTTGCTTGACCCTCAGCCTATGCTTATAAAAACCTTGCCAAATCTAGCTCAGATTTGGGGTTTTTCATCAGCATCATGGCGGCAAGCAGAGTCAGGCTGCAATGCCATGATATTAAGCTCTATAAACTAAAAAATCCCTTTTGGAAGAATTTTAGTAGTACCACTGAGCTTCCTTTATTAGAAATGACACAAAGCTACAAGATGAGGAGGACTGTATTCTGCTTGGGAGGTGTAGGACACTTGAAATACTAAGACAGCAAGAGCCATGTTTTGGGGAAAAAAAACCAACCCACACTTCCCTCTCGCTCTGGTAACCAGGTTTTAAGAACACTGAGATTCATTTAATACACCCTGAGAAAGCAGCAAAAGAGCTGACTGACCTGCAACAGTAAGGGTATGTCTACCTGGAAACTGGCGGTGGATGAGGTGCATTAAAGGATCCACAGCAGCCTCTGTGCAGGCAGCATGCTAGCGTGCCATGTGTTCCCATCCTTACGGCAATAGTGCTTTGTGCGCCAGGTCTCAGCAGAGAAGGGGCTATTTCCCCACAGTGCCACAAAGTCTAGTCAGTCACCATGGAAAATGTCTCTGAGCAGGGATTTTGGGAGGATATCACCATCCTTAGAAGGCCAAATTGCTTTCTGCCATGAGAAACAGGCCTGCTGTTTCTACAGTCCTTTGGGTAAATCCCATTTAACTTTGCTATGGTGTCCTGAAGAGTTCTTTATTGGACTCTCAGGCAGAAGAAAGGAGGGAATGGTACCTTGGGAAGCTGCTGATGTCCTATCTGATGTATGTTTGGGAGCCTGAAAGATTTGCCTTGGTTTAGGTTTGGGTTGGAGGATAATAAAGCCTATCACAGCAACTGCTTTGAAAGGAGAAAAAAACATGTGTAATCAACAGGAAAAAGGGATTTAGGTATGCAAACTGACAGAGTAGTGCCCTTGGAACTACTGCCATTGACTTAGGACCCAGGACACCAAAAACATATAGCTTGATACCTGTGCAATCCAAAATCAAATGCTGTCTAGTCTAAGAGATTAACAGCCACCAGATCTAGCTGAGACCAAGCATTGCCGCTCACAACACTGTTAGCCACAGTAGAAATTGTTAGAAGAAGGTTACTCTCTCAAGGGAAACCGACAAAGGAGACAAGAGATGCTAGAAATAAACAAATGCCAATGTTCTTTTTGCCCCTACTTTACAGCTAGAAACCTGAGGCAGGGGAAGATTAGTTTGATCCATATTGCCCACAGAATCTGCTGCATACTTGGGAACCATGCCTAGTACCTAAAGTCTGGGTCCAGGTCCTTTAACATAGTCCCGCTTCCTTGCTTCCTGCTTCCTTAAAATTTCTTGGTGGAAGCCTGAAGTACCATTGCCAAACCAGCTGCTTCACTATGTATTTTTTATTCATTCATGTCTGACCCCTGATTTTCACTAGAAACCACAGCTCCTCCAGCCTGGGGATTCCTTTTGACACTGCAATAACAGAACACATTTCGCTCATCACTTTCTCCCAATGGGAGTATCGTGTGCTGTGCCCATATCTTCTGCGTGCTGGAAACACTCTACTTCAGATTCTGAACTCACAGCTCTAATGCGTGCTTCTTATCTGTGTCAGACTGGGTAGACAAGAGGATACGAAGAAAGGATACAATCTACTTATTCATCTTTGCCTCCGAATCTCACCTCCCTGTTCTTACAATCCATGTAATAGTAGTGGGGGAAAGAGAGTGAGACTTAGGATGACTGTTGTGCTAAAAATGAGGTGTCTCTAAAAGAAAGCTCTTTTCACCCTACGGTATTTACTGATTTTCTCTGCCAAAGGTACTGATGCCACTGAGAAAAATGCCAAAATGTATTAGAATAGCCAGAGCCATCAGCCTGTAAGCCAAGCTAACTGGGAGTAAGGATCCTGTTGACCTCAACGAGTCTTTTGTGATTTCCAATGCACTATGAAAAAAAAACCTGCCTTCAAATTACCCAAGAAGTATGTTAATAGCTGACTAATGCACAAGCTGGCAGGAATCATTGCTGCCTGAGCACGGCTCATTAATCTTACCGTTCATTAAAGAAATTCCAAACTTTTTAATAAACAATTTTTATTTAGGAAGTAAAGAACAGTGGAGTGCGCTATTTGCTAGGCAAGTGAGCTCCCTGTGAAAATAAAACATCTCTTAAAATGTTTTTTTGCATGTAAAGCCATTTTTCTTCCACCACTAAGTCTGGAAATGCAGGGAGTACTTTCCACTTCTGCAAACTCTCAGAGCTAATTATCTCATTTGTCTTTTCACCTTTGCAAGCTTCTCCTTCCTAAGCTGGAAACCTCTTGCTGCTGATATCCTGCCCTTTTCTGCAGGAGGGAGGTAGCATTTCCCTCTGACAAGGAGCTGGGACACTGCTGGGGAGCAGAAATGAGAGGAGACAGCTTCTTGCTGACAGCTGGGCAAGATGCTGCGCGCTGGCCCGCAGCACTGGAAGTACCACTTCACATCAACTCAGACCCAGTTGTGGTCATGTTTCCAAACGAGAAGAAACCATGGGGGCCTCCTGTTTCCCCAGCCTCCTAGGAAATATTGCACTCTGGCTTTGTGAAACGGAAACCTGGGATGATTTTTTTATGCTGGGGCAATTGCCTTCACTTTCCTTTTTGCATGTGGTTGTGGTATGAAGTGCTGTAGTGGAATAGATAATTCTGTCCAACCTTATTATTTGGGATGCCTTCATCTGTATAGCATGACTTACCGATGCAGCAGTGAAAAGGGAAGATGAACTGCATTATCACTAGTTGTTACAGAAACATGGTTGTTTTTGGTAATGTTTTGTCAATAAATGCTTGGGCAGAACAACTTGACTTGAGATACTGCAAAGTGCTGATCACACAGAGAGATATCAAAAAACATGAGAAAACATCTGATCAGTGTTGTCACTGACATTTTTCATCCATGCACATCTCAGTACAGACATACACTAACTTTTCTAAGTAAATGCTCTTCAAGGTTTCTACAATAATTTTATTTGCCTTTCAAAACAATCCAGGCTTCAGGAATTATTAATGCAGCAATTAGTATGCTGATCATGCCCAGCATGCTTAAATCTTTATTGGCTGTATGCACCACCGAAAGTTTTAGTTTTATTAAACCTGAGCCTCCTACATACTGCTGTTTAGTGTGTGTTACAAAACTAAGATCAGCTCCGAATGTAATGTAACCCACATGTTGGATCGCTTGCTTCAGTGACTTACAGAAATATTTCAGGTAGCAAGTATTTTCTTAGTACTCTGTTATAAAAATATGTCAGGCACACAATGTTTGCATTATATGTTCCTTTTCTGTTATAGAAAAAGAATTCTGCACCAAACCCCTGTGATCCATTCTGAACAGTCATTTGCACCAACCACGTATCAAACCACCGTGAATCATCATGCATCTGTGAAGAGATTGCAGTGAGATAGAAAATGGGTTAAATTAAGGTACAGTTCATTATATGGAGATAGATAGATAGGGAGATAGATAGATAACATACTGTATCTGCAAAGCAAAAACTAGATGTATGTTGTAGGTTTTATTCACATGAAGGAAGGGGCAAGCACAGCTGAGAGGGTTTTTTTTTTCCCCAGCAAGTGCCAGAGGCTATAGGAAATCTTCCAGGCATGATGCTAGGCATATTGATCTATGCAGAATGGTCTTTCTTTCATACCCTGAAGACAAAAATGTCAGCATGATGGAGCAGCCTCCTGAGAAGCCCTGGTCTTGAGTCCCTCAAGGCAGTGCTATCCTGCTCACTGACTTGCAAACACTAACTGGACCAATCCTACAAGCACAGTTCTTCCCTCGATGCAGTTTGCACCACTCATAGCAAAGAGAAGAGCCAGAGCTGACATGATCTGTAAAAATAATTGTGACAGGTGATGCAGAGTCTTGGCCTGGTGGTTAGAAAGATTTATTCCCTTACACCGTACAAAGAAGAGGTAATTTGCCAAGTTTGATTTAAATTCAATCCGTGGCCATTTATACAATTAATCTGACTAATGGAGCTAGTCTACAGACACTTCTGACAACACATGAGTTGCCCCCTCCTGTAACGTATAGTTTAGTTTTGGTTCCAACAGATGAATGTTCAGGATTTAGGTGCAGGTGACAACCCCGGACATTGACCCCCTTTCCATCCCAGGTTATCTTCTGTAAAAGGGGAAGAGGATATGTGCGTGCACTGCTGAGTGCCTGGCACACTGATCTGATACAATGCGTGGGTGCTCTGCTGTCTTCTGCCACCTCTGCTACAGCAAGAGTCTCCCATCTTGGTCTTGTCAACACTAACATCCAAGGGGCCCTGGCTGATATCTTAAATGTCTGTTAGCAGGATTTGACAAAATGTCTCTGACAGAGCCCCCTTGAGAGCAGGATTTAGGATTGAGGACAGATGAAGAGCTCTGCATTTGCAGAGCAAGAACAGCACAGACAGTACAGGAGTCACCCACTGACACAGGCAAAGGGAACCTGAAGCCCAGCAGAGGAACTCCACCACCCCAGACTCAGTAGCTGAAATTCTGTGTTTAGACATATTGTACTTACTCTGTTATACTGAGATATCTGGCAAAGATGTTCTCCCCGGGAAGGAAAAAAAAAAGAATAAAAAAAGAATAACTCTTGAAGCTAGCCAACAAATTTCTGCTCAATCAGCTGAATACATTTGAAAGTCAACACACTCAGGCTTTGTTGGAGCTAATTCCAGCACTTAGGATTTAAGTGCGAATCCCCCTCCCTTACCCATAAATACACACATTTAAATGTGTTCATTTGAGTGTTTCAAGTCATCTCAAATTCCATGGCATCCACAGAAAAAAAAAGCCAGTCTAAAGTCAACAAAGCCCACAATGTCGTTGTAAAAAGAGGTGCTATTGGGAATTAATTTCTGTTTTCTGTGTTATATCCACCACTGTTTGCACAATTGCTAGCCCTGATAACAGAGCCTTAAAGGTAAATTTTGTTTATATCTTCTTTGTCAATCATTATAATCAGAAATACAATTTTTCAGATTTAGTAGAGCTCTAGGGAGGCTAAACAGGTTATTAAAATCTCGAAAAGAAGAGTTAAATTTGATATAAAAGAAGTGTTTGGGGAATGTAAGCATGCTTTTTTCTCCAAATTCACAATTTTTGGAGTCCAGGTAGTTGCAGCAGCAGACAACATGGACAAAACATGAGAAATGCTAAAACCAGTGGTAGTTTGGCTATCAACTGGACTGGGATTTTACATGTGGCATCAGCTCCTGCTTCAAAATCTTCTCTCCAACCTAATACATTTATTTCAGTCATATCCATAGTGAATCTGAGCCAGTTAACCCACCTTTTTCTTGTATAAAAGCGCATGCACAATTTTGCTACCACAGAATAAGCAATTCATAGATCAGGGCTACTTTCCCACCTTTCTTCCTATGTTTACACACAGCAACAGGGCTTCTATTAGCTTGGTGGCTGTCCAAAAACTGCAGAGGGTGACTAAATGAGCAAGAAGGTATACCTAAAGTTCCTCCAAAACACATCCAAGTGCCTGAAAACCCTTTCTTGCTGATCCAGTTCTTCATGGTGGCTGTGCAGCAAATTCACACCTCAGATAATGCAGGGATGATGCTTGTACCTGAGCTGGGCAGCGCCCACTTGAAGTTTCAGTAACTAGGCCTGGGTGTCCCAGGGATGGGGGCATGCTGCACAGCCCTGCTGTGGAGCAACCTAGTAGAGGACCTGAGCTAAAGCAGCGAGGCCGACACTGTTGGGGAGGAAGACTGCAGCTGGATGTGACCGGTAGAGTTCAAAACATGAACCGCCACAATCGTGTTGCTGATAGAATTTGCTATGGGAGGATCACAGGCCTCACCAAAATGGACAGTGTCCCCAGTTAGGGGGACACTGGCTGCTATAGTCCATATAGTAAAGGTTATGAGATACTTCAGTTTGATATTTTGGGGACTCTGACAGCCACATGTGCTGGAAAATAACCCCCTTTAGCCACCCGTTATATTTCAATAGCGCACTCATCACCATCAGACTTGAATAACTTCCTCTCTACCTACCCTTTCCTTCCCTCTCCACCTCCTCCCTTTAATACAAGGGAGCCCAGCTCCACCTGTGTACACAGTTGTATAATTTTTCCCAGGTTAAATATCCTGGAGTTTTACATCTGTTCCTGACATTCCCAGTACTGCACACTGGCAGAGAGAATACTGGGTCAGCTAATGGCCATTCCTTCAGACATTTTATTAGATCGTTTTGAATGTAATAGTGAGATGATTCTCCTAGCCCTAGTGCTCTGCTGCTTTTAATAGCTTGCCTCATACAGTCCAAACAAGTTTAGTATTAAAATAAAATAATAAAAGAAATGTAGAGGTGTTGCCACAAAACCATCTGTTCAAACATCATCAAGTGGGGAAATCCTGCATTTAAAATAATACTTTCTGAAGCCTGGCATTAATGAGCAGTCAGGCTCTCCTTCTGAAGCAGGTAGGGGTATTGTCAGAGAATTTTCTTTAAATAAATAAATATTTTTTTCTTTTCCAGCTTGTGTGAATGAGCTGAGTCATATTTAGTGGCTTATTCAATTCATGCCTCAGTTCTTTCAGGACTTAGGTAGAAGCTGAAAGAGAAACAGTTATGCCACATTCTTATTTTGTTTAGTGTAGCTTTTGTCTAAGAAAAACAATTCTCCACCCTTCTCAGTAAGCACTAAAATTTTAAATTGTTGTCTTTACACCTCTCATCAAACTCCTACTGCATATTTGTATGAAAGCTGAGCTGAAAATGCCCTTTTTCAAAGAGATGCTACCATGAGTCCAATGGTGTCTGCAGTTTGCATTGAAGCCAGAGTCTTTTAAAATTCTTCAGTTACTATGCAGAATCATAGTAATCTTTTTTATCATCAGAGCTGAAGAAAAAAATAGGAGATGAAAATATGTGTGCAGCTGTAGGGTGTCCAAAACTGCCTGACTGCTCCTGCTGAAGGGTGCAACTTAAGTCCTGGCTAATAAGAGGGAAGCAAGGTCCTCACTGGCATGACCCACTCAGCTGAATTCAGCCTCTCTTGTCTTTGTCAGCACTGGGAAAATAATTCAGCTTAAGCAGAGTGTGACTTTGCAATGGCCTAGCTAGGCTGGTGCCTATCGCCCTAAGTGGACAGGGGCATGTCCATCTCGGGTTGAAAGTAAATGGCCAAGTCTGAGGCGGTGGCAAGGGGCACTGCACAGCATCTGCAACACAGCAGCTCAGCAGGACTGACCTCAGCAGCAGAATCCTTCCCTAGCTATTTATGCGCATTCTGGGGAGCTGTGCCCCACATTTGGGCCCTCACACCTGCTGCCTGCAGAGCATTACTTGCCCTCCATCGCCAGGTGAGAAAGGAGAGGGTGGTAGAGCTCTCCCTCTGATGCCACATACCTGCCCACACAGGAAGCAGGCAAAAGTCTTCCCTCCGCTCAGTGACAGGCACTAATCACCCTGGTCTGGGCCCTTCAGGCCAGGCTGTGGGAGCACAGCTTACCTTGTGTTTCAGTCTGGCCTGCCCCAAAACATAGCCTATAAGCATCAATTCTCGTCAATATTCTTTTAGAAAGAAAATAAATGTGTTTTTTTCTAAAATATGGGATACTTTTTTTCCTCCTACTGAGGAGGCCCAGGATTTGAAATCACAAAAATACTTAAGTGTGCTCCAAGCTTTAAATACCACAGGGGATTTATTCAGCGCTCAAACATGTGTTAATGGATGCGTTTAAGTACGTGCCTAAGCACATTGCTGAATTGGGGCCTAAACCAGCATATTTTCATTTTATTTTTATGAAATTTCTTTAAATATCCATGCAAATAACTTAGTGAAACTTAACTTCACTGAAAAAACATTGACTGGAAATGATTTCTTAATTAAAATCCAAAACCATAATTTTTCATCTACAGATGACGTGCGAGATTTTTCCAGTGTGAATTTGGTGTGGTACAGAATTTCAGGTGCAGAGAAGAGGAGTGGGAAAAGGTGGGCACTCATCTGGAAACTGTAGGGAAATATGACAGGGGCAAAGGAAACCAACAAGCATGTATAACAAATCTTACTGAAGGATATATGCAGGCTTTAACCAACAATTGCTGGGAGACAGTTCCTGGGAAAAAGAATTGTTTTGCTGCTTCACACTGTAATTTCTGAACATATCCAGCAAGGGTGGTGGTGGTGGTAGTGTTAATGTAAACTGTTGGAAATTAGCCTTTTAAAGTAGATCCAGCACAACAAGCAGCTGGGAAGAAATTCAGTTGGCTTCTGTGAGGTGCATAGCTTGAAATTGTGTTTTACCATCTTGCAGCCCCTGCCTCTCCCACCCTGCCCGACTATTTCCTGGCTGCTGCTCTCCTGTTTGAATTGGAGCCCAACTAAGTGAACTGTCACAACAACAGTAACTCAAACCCTACATTTTTCTCAAGACTGTATTGTGCTCTTCCAGGTAAGGAACTTCCCTACTGCCCAGAGGTGCAAATGACGAAGTAGAAGATATGAGAGTGTGAAAGTGCAATTGGATTGCCAGTCTCAGAGAGAGATGAGGAGGCACAGTATTCAGCATGTCTAAAAAAAAGACTCTCAGAGTGAGGAGTTCCCACCTCTCCGCTGGGAAAGTACCCATGCCAGACCTGCAAAAGAAAAAGGGTGACAGGAAGAAATCTCCTCACATGCAGACAAAATGTTTCCAATGTCTGATGTGCCCACAGGTAAATGTTGTGCAGCATTTGAAAGTGCAAGAGGTCAGCACCAATTGCCACATGCCTGGTACTGGTGAGATGCTACTTACAGAAAGTATTTAACCCTCTTCTCCAGCACTCACCTTCAAAGATACAGCAGGAAAAAGGTACCTGCCCATACAGATTTTATTACTGCAACTGCCCTGACATCTGTCCGGAGCATCACTGGTCACATGGGGTTTTGCTGCTGCTGGTGTTTGATGTGAGCAGAGCCTTATGGCTGCACTGCAGTGCTCCAAGGCAACAAAACTCACATATGAGCTCTGTTTTAATGCTTCTCCTTCAGGGCTGAACCTAGACCTATTGACACACTTTAAGGGTTAACATTTACAGAAAACTCAATTTATACTTCGAGGTGTTTTGGGGTAGGTTACTGCTTGCCCCTTGACAAAATCCTCACCCTGCCCTTTTGGAAGATCAGTGACAAAGCTGTCATCGACCACAAAGACCAGCTGAAGCATATCCATGTTTACATGCATGATTTTCCCATATTTGGATACCAGTGCCAAACATTTTGGATGCTGTCCCTGCAGTGGCAGTTGCGGCAAGCACCCCGCTGGAAGGAGGTAACCCAGCTTTAGGGCCGGTGCCTCTGAGCTTGGCAAGTCCTTCCTCCTGAAAAGTGAGAGGCATACCTACCCCACACGAGGATGTGTGAGGATTAGCTCTCTGTAAAAACAGACGTCTCCTCTGTGGATCACAATTTATATTGTGCGAGAGGCCTCGCCCAGGTCTGGGTATCGCTGCCTCCAGCCCTGAGCAAACACACGGGCTGACAGACGGTCTGTGACAAAGGGCT
Source organism: Laterallus jamaicensis coturniculus (assembly GCA_022605575.1). Taxonomy (NCBI): domain Eukaryota; kingdom Metazoa; phylum Chordata; class Aves; order Gruiformes; family Rallidae; genus Laterallus; species Laterallus jamaicensis. Next base: position 5,362,717 of record JAKCOX010000009.1, read on the forward strand.
CCTGGCCCGAAAGTGTTGGGACAGGTGATGGAGACAAACATGTGGATGGGAGAGGGGGAGGAGGAGGAAGGTGATGGATGGAAATACAAAAGTAGCAGGATGTCTTTGTGCTTAATAGCTGCCAAGTACTCCGGTAGGGCTATTTGGCCAAAATAAAAAGCATGTGAACTCTGCAAACATAAAAGCAAAATACTGTAATTGCAATACAAGGAGCTAGAGATTCATACTTGTAAAAGAAAATAACATTTAAAGCTATTTTAAGCTATTTAAAAATAACATTTAAACCTTTTGATTTAAAGGCAGATATTTAAAAAAAAAACAAGCCAAAAAAACCAACTCATGTGGACTTTAGAAAATCCTGGGAACTTTCCCTTTATCCTTCTGCTAGGAGAGCGGAAACTTTGGGAGGATGAAGATCAAAGTGTCTGGCAGCAAAACATACATAGGAACATGCTTTCTCCTTCCTTGAGGGTGCAGGTACCTCTGCTTTATCTTTCTGGACAGGATGTGCCCTGGGGTAAGTGAGGCTGAAGAAGAAACTGGACTCTCCACATCACACCGTGGCCCAGGAGCAGCATACCCTGAGATTTTTCCAACAGAAAATGCCAAAAGGCCTCAGAACAAAATTGCCAACTCCCACAGACTTTGGGGTAGCCATGGATATTGTGATTTTAAAAGGAGTTTGCAACAAGGAGGAAAGTAAGATTACGGAAGAAGGCCAAAGGAGCAGCCTTACAGAGCACATCCTCTAATGGATTGTTTTGAGGGTTGCAGTTTATGATGGATTTCCCCATGAATCCTTATGCTCCATATGTCTGGAAGGGCAGGTCTAAGCCCTGTACAGTCCACTTGTAGTCCATATAGAAGGAGCTGTTGCCAGAGAAACTGAGTGTTGAACAGGGCAAAAGTTACTTAGAAAGTTTCTTGTGAGAAACAGAGGTGAGACCAAGTAGTTGAGGGATGTGGTACAGTTAAAATAATACAATTATTCCCCTTCTTCTTTCATTCTGCCGTTTCTTAATCTTTTCTTTCCCCAATCCCCCAGGCCCTTTCTCCTCCTGTGTAGGAAATGAGAGTCAGGAAGGGCGCCACAGAGTTCAGTAATTTGTCTGGACTCCATGCAGTAAATGCAGTATTTGATAATTTCCCATTCAATGAATTTCTGTGAAGGAGAAACTAATAATCTCTTTCGTCTTCTGAAAAAGTACTGTGAATTAATCATTCATTTATCTTAATTGTTTTTTTTAAACTTTCCAGAAGAGAGCTTACTTAGAAAAATATTTCTTTTACTTCTTACCTGTGATCATTACTTATGTTTAATGCAACAACTAATCCCCTATGCCTGATAATTTATGTCCAGTCAAGTTGCATTTATGGTCTTAAGAAAGATTTCTATTGAGTCCAGTGAGAAAAAGCATTGGGCCCCTAATCTACTGCCAAACACCCTGGCCAAATTGCTGCAACCTCTGCAAAGGCCAGAAACAAAGTGAAAGAGGTGGGACATAAAGAAAAGGAGATAGAGTGAGCAAGTAAGGGAAAGACTGATAGAGAGAAGTTTCCAAAAGCATTTCCATGTGAGTCAATGGCAATACTTGAACCGTCTCTGTCTGCAGGAACACGCCTTTAAGCAAGTGAGTGGAGCCCTGCCAAAGGCAACTGAGTGGAGCCCTGCCTTGGCACAGGACCAAGCCTCATAGACCCCCATCCAAATCTCCCATCCTATTCTGTGCTAAGCTTGATCTGACAGCAGGTGAGATCCTGGTGTTAACAGTCCACTTCCCCTGCTGTTTCTATCTCCATGGTGAACGGTTCACAAGTCCTCCCAGCGGTCTTTGCATGTAGAAGGCATAAATGCTCAGGTTTTTTTTGTTAGGGGACTGTTTTGGAAATAACAGGTACTTAAAGCATATCACAGGCCACAGCTGTGCATAAAACTGCTACTTGTGAGCATTTTCATTCGCTAAGTGAATCTGACTATGCAGAGCAATTAAAATGTTTTCCTCTTTTGCCTTGTGCAGAGAAGAATATTGGGTGGGATCGTGGTTTTAAATCGAACTGGACCTTTTCACAATTATGAAATGGGAGGAAGGAGGAAAACATTCAAGAAAAGGGAAAAAACCTGAAACCCAGAATTGTTGACCTTGTATTAAACTGCTCAAATCACATTCACTCAGAATAATTTCACAGAGGGGCCCCTGGGTGGTCTTGCTTCTAAAGACAGGAAGATCTCTGTCTGATGCATTTAACTGTATCAGACTTGGGGGAATGAAATCTATCTGGAGGTGAGAAGTTGCTTTGCTTGCAGCCATACCCACTGTGCTTTAAAGGAACGCTTAGGAACAGCACTTGGGAGTTTTCAGTCTTAAGCTGTGAAGGCAAAGGCCCACCACTAATATCAGAGGGACTAACTTCACAATTTCACACATTAGGCCAGTTTCCATAAAAGAACGTTGCCTTGAATGAGCAGGGGGGGGGTGGGCTATGTGAGCTTGCATGTTGCGAGTCTGCTACACGAGAGTTGAGTTGTGTATTTTGCGCACAATTCAAGAAGAAACCAAATCTCACTGATGTAGGCATGTAATTTCTGCTGCCTAAGGCCTACTGAAGTGCAAAACTGGACCACGGAAATCCCCAGGGGAACTTGCACACTGATCTGTGGTCCCCACTCATATCATAAGTGCTGCTGTTTTCCTTCTCACCAGAGACCTGCTTCTGAAATGAAAAACAGCATTCTGGAAAGCAGGCGTCACTGTCAGGTATAGAGCTTTGCATATGGAAACCCCATTTTGGGATCAGCTCATCTACCAACACAAACGCAAAGTGTTTCAACAGGCAGAAAAGGATACTTAATATTCCATTCATTTATTAGCAATGCAGGTAGCTATGTCTGTTGTACACTTGATTCCACATATGCAAAACAGTCACTTTCAAAACAGAGAGTAGCATGATGAGCCATGTACATCACTTCCCTTTTGCCCACTTACACTTCAGACCTCCAAGTGCAAGCGAATGAACACTTTAAAACAAGGAGCACCTATGTGAGCTTGTTGGTTTTGGTTTAGGTTTTGCCTAATTTCCCAAGAATGGGAAGGACAAGCAACAGTCAGTTTGGAAAAGCTGATGGATTTTCCGGTGGATGTGGCCAGCAGTCAGTGCTCATACTGTGAGTTTCTCTCTCCAACAGGCTGGGGAAAAAAAACCCCATAGTGCTGCCAAATCAGAAAGTTCTGATTTACCATACCAGAAAATTTCTGTTATGTTTTGCACTAAAAATCTGTGGTGACTTTGGTTCAGTAGCTTTTTACACCTTGCAAGCACTTCAGGTTAACTACTTGGTTAGCAGAGCTCTGAAAAGAAGGAAAAGTTCTCCTCTCCTACATACATTTGAGCAACTGAGCAGGTCAGACTGCCAACCAGCAGCAATGTGTGTGGGAGCAACTTGGTGCTCTCACAAGTGTGCACAAAGAGGTATTTTTTCTTTCCATGATAGTTCATTAAGAATAAAGCCAAAAGCTGTTGGTCTCCACTAAACTACGCCTTTGTGTTATATGTTTATGAGAATAGGCTGACCCTTTTTGTAATACCCTCTTTCTCACCGTCTCCTTTTGTTGCCTTGATTTTTCTCGCCCACCGTTTGGTCACCCCCGTTGACTATAACTCCAGTCTCCCAGTGCTCCATGTCTTGGGGAGCAGGGCAGCGCTATGAGGGTGAGATGGATGAGCTCTGTGCTTCCTGGACCAGCTGTAGTCTGCAAGACATCCTAGTGTGTCAGATGCTGGCAGACCCTCTCTCCCACACTGGCAAGTGAAATAGGGCTGAGACTGAGAAACACCGTGGTGTCCTTCTGACATATTTTATAGCCTTGGGTTTGGCTAATTGGTTAGATTAATAATTCAAAAGCAAGAAGATAGTGAAATAACAGGGATTATGATATACTTAAGTTCACAACTCCATTTTGCAATAGGAGGAAACAAACGTGCTCCCTGGTGTCACGGTTCCTGCTCTGAAGGAAAAGGCAAGGAAGAAGAGATGCAGTGCCAGAGCCAGATGGAGAGGCTCAACGTTAAACTCTCAGCCCGTTCAGACTTTCGGCATCACACCGCCTCTTCATGGTGAAAACTTTCACATTTAAACCAGGAACCTTTTATCCAGAGAGCTAATTTCTTTTGTTTGAAATGCCCAAGAAGCCTCACGGCCCAGCGTTTTCACAGGGTTCCCTCCAAGTTTTCACTTTGGTCTTAAGAAGATTTCACCTACAAGTGCTTTCCCTTTCTGATAGATCCAAACAAGGCTCCCCACTTTCTATGAAGATTAATTTAGATTTTCTATTGCAGAGGCATCCACTCCCCAGCCACGTGATTCCCCTCCTTTTGAAAACTAGGTAAAGCCTGTAAAGAGGCAGCTGTGTTTCAAGCTCTTTGAACAGTGTCTCTTATAGAAGAAGAGAATAGATAAGCCGTCTTGCAAACACAGTTAGTAGAGACCAGTAATCAGTGTAGAAGAAGTCTGCACTGGGAATGAATGTATCAATTTACCTCAGGCTGTGCACTTCAGAGATGGGCTTTACCCTAGATTGGGTACATTTTAAGCTTGGCCTGTAAGTAAAATTAAACCACTTTGTTAGGACAGGTGTTTGTTTCTAAATTGCAGATTTCCCCCTTTGTATGAAAGGCACAGCAATGGCACTCTAAACATGCCTCTTTGGAGGTTTGCATCATGAATACACACATTATGCACACGAGCATTCATAGCTTATATATCTCTGTGTGTGTAAATATATCTATCTATATACAAATAAATGAAAGAAAATGTAACTCAAAACTTCCCTTCTCCCCATGCACGTAAGCTGGCTATAAAACAGTCATTCAAAATCACACAATGTACAATACATAGATTGCTTAATTTGCATGTTGCCTATGAGCATTAAAGAAGGGATTCCTGGGAGTTGTTTAAGCATCATTTGCATTACATCAATGTTCTAATTTTTGTTTTGTTTTGATTTGTTTGTTTTGTTGTTGTTGTTGTTGTGTTTGTTTTTTTTTACTCCAGTGCTTGTCAGGTTAAACCCTTAACTCTGTCACATATAAAGCTAAAAGCAGAAGATTGAAAAACCCTCTTTGCTAATCAAAACCCATGCAGATTGAGGTGAGATGAGCGTTCTGAGAGAGTCAGGTGAAAAAATGAAATCCCTGTAATTCCTGCAAAATCAGTGTTTCACCACTGTCTGGGAAAAAAGTCAAGTTGCCTGTAGTTGACTTTCAGAAGAAAATACTTCACATCCCAGAGGAAGATAAGCACATCCAACTCTGGGAGTACATGGTAAGACATTGATATGGGGGGATAACTCAATGTACTTCTTGTTCCATAAAAGGAGGGAAAGCCAAAATAGAGGGTAGTAACCTTCAAGAAAATGATGAAGATCTTAGCTGCTAAAAGATCAGTGTTTCAAAGCAACTAGCCTGAGACTATTCAGTGAAGCCACTTCAGTTGAAGACTTCAGGGGCTTCTGCATACAGAAGGCTTAAATTTTTAGGGTTTTTTTCTAGATCAAAGGTACAAAAAAGTGGCCTAAGACTGTATTTTAGTGAAAGGGGAAATGTTCATAAGGAAGATCTTAAAACCAAATGAATAAATAAATTAAAAAAAGCTTTACAAAATTAGAGTAGGTGCAAATGGCTGCAAGGATGGAGACTAAAGAGCAGGAAAAAAATTAGCTGAGTAGGAAAGAGTAAGCATAAAGCAAGAACTTTCAAGACTCAACCTTAGGTAATTTTTTGTGGGTAAAAAAAACCCCAAACAAGTAGCAAAAGATATCTACTGAAAAAAAAAATCACATCCAGTGAGAATAAGTCAGGCATTAACGATTGTTTTTTGGTGATTCAGATGAACTTGGATATTTTGCCTCATTTTCTGAGAAATATGCTGTTGTTAATAACATGTGGGAAATTGACTACAGAAATGGAAATGACAATGGCATTGAAAATTAATTGCGGCTCTAGTGGAAGAAATTTTATCAAACAGACCAAAAGTAGAAACGGAACCACAAAACCAGGGGTTGCAATTGTGGCATATATATTTTAGATGAAGTTGCAGACCAGGACATTTTTGAATGCATTGACCTAATCTCAATAACACATAAGAGAACAAATGCTGAAAGAAAAAAAAAATAGATTAAAAGGAAAGTGCAACAGGATATAAAAATATGTGACAGGGTTTTATTGAAGAGATCATGCCAGACATTTTAAACTCTTTGATAACCAATTTGCTAGACAAAGGAAATCTATTGTATCTACTCTGTCTGGCCTTTGTCAGGTATCAAACATGCTGACACATGGTAAATCTTTAGAAAGTAGAAAAGAGGGGGGTGAATTCAGCTACTGAAAGGAAGTAAAGAACTTTTTGCCAGAGAGGCAAAAGAGATTGCAATGAAAGCAAGTATCAAGCCAGAGGGAAACTACTAGGTTAATTTGTCAAAGATGGATCTAATACTTGTGCAAATAATTATCTCACAGAACTTCACCAAAAAGTCAGTATTCATTGCCAGTACATAGGAGGGGCAGAATATTCAAGAAGAAATTGAGCAATAAAGCTGGATTAGTAGTGCAGAGCAAAGCATCCCGTGTTTTGAGAGCAGTAACTGCTAAAGGTTCTGTTTATTGAATACTGACAGATAAAGAGAAATCTCTGTTTTTCAGTCGTGCGGGTGATGTTTTGCTTTCCACCACAAATTGTGCTTTACTTCAGTGATACAACCTGGTGTGGAATCCTTCAAGAGTTAGAAATGCACTCTGTAAATGCTATTTTTAAAGTCTGATATAGTCTGAAACTTTCCATGCACCAGGAAAATCACAAATTGCAACAAAAGAGCAGGCAGGCCTACATGCAAATCTGGCAAAATACAGAAAGGATCATCAAGGTCTCTCAGAATTGGGCCTTTTCTGCTCCTGTTAAGTTAAAATTAAATTCGCCACTGGTTTAAAGAGAAGCATTCAGGCTACTGCTTTAACTTCTGACAAATCTGACTTTTCCTCTGTTTTTCTGACTTATCCTAGACTAAGAAAGCATTTCAGTTTCTGGTAGGCTTAGACTATGGAGCCTTACCAATCCATAACAGTGTTGTAGCTATGCTAACGAATGTACTAATAACATGCCTTGATAGGACTACTTGGATTCGTGCCAAAGTAATTATTCTTATTTATGTATAAACTTCAGAGTGATTAAAAGATTACACATTCATTTTAAATAATCATTTGAGAGTACTCTTTGTAATGGTTATACTCAGCACCAGGATCATTTGTATTTATGTAGCTGAAAACGGTATCTTAAAAGGGCCAGCACTTCATTTAAACACTTCATTACACTAACAGCAATATAATGAAGCGTCTAAACTGCTCTCTCATTCTCTACTTCTTCCATCCCTTCCACCACCAAATAAAATAGTATGGGACAACTAGGATGATAAAGAAGATGGCCTGGCATACAAGTTCTAGCAGAAAATACACTATACAGGAGATTGCAACAATGACCCAGAAGAAGCACTGGAACAGGGGCTGTGGAGTTTCTTTCTCTGGAGATATTCAAGACCCATCTGGATGCCTATCTGTGCGACCTGTCCTAGGGAACCTACTCTGGCAGGGCAGTTGGACTTGATTATCTCTCGAGGTCCCTTCCAACCCCTACAGTTCTGTGAATCTGTGAAGATGGTATATTATAGCTTTTTCCATAAATGTCCCCATGCCATACCCACGTTAAGCCCTCAGCTTTCCATGCCTGATCTGGAAAGGCTCAAAGAACACAGAAAAAAGCCATAATTTACTGAAATATAACAAAATTGTGAAAGTGAATGATGGATAGATGGATTGCAAGGCAAGAAATACTTGGCAAGCTTTTCAATTCAATTGAAATGAGAGGTGGTTTTGATTAAACTGACATTCACCCCTTTCACATTGCATCTCTCAAGGCAGAGCTCCAAAGTAGTTGAAAACATGGATTTTCTTCCAGAATGTAATAAACAAAAATGGAAGGTACTAGCAACCACAAATACATAAAAAGTGTTTTGGAAATATGCTGATAAGAAATGTTCTTAGTGAAATAAAGGAAGAGTTGAACAAGAGTAGAACAGCGTAGACATGGGTGGTGAATATAGTTGCAATTGACACCCCACTGATAGATGTCTGTGGAGACAGTGGCCATTTTTATCTCGCCAAACATCTACCATCACAGACTGAGACTCACTTTGTTTACTTGAAATGAATATCACAGCATACCAGAATGGCTCCTGGACACTTTCTACTTCATTTTGAAAGCTCAAGTTGAAACATCTTTCCTTCTAGCATAGGTGATGGTGGTAGGGCAAAACCACCAAAACATTAAAAAAAAAATCTTTCTTTGTTGTAAACATTTGTTTAAGATGTTTTGAAAAATCAATCAAGAAATCTTTAATGCTTTAAAAAAATTTGCCGTTTTCAAAATGACTGGAAGGAAGTTTTAATTGAGTACTATATACTTTCAAGATCTTCCTTGCATGATTGTGCTTCAAGTCACCTTTAATATCATAGTGATGACTATCGATAGCTTCAAAATCCAGGGCTGCTTAAGGTGTTTTTGTGAAGTCTTGTTTCTAAAGAGTAATGAAAAAGTTAAACTAAAACATTTTTCAGATTATTGCTCATTGCAACCAGATTTGGCTCTATGAATTAAAGCCTTAGGCCTTTAACGTTATGCTGTATGCCCTTTGAAATTGCTAGAGAAGCATAATGTGATCAGGTAGAAGATTGTTTCATTCAGATTGAAAATGTCATTGCTGCAGAAGAGGAAGCAGTAGTCAAACAATGTACTTTAATACTAGAGCCACGGAAAAACCAGCTGTAGCATTGCTATTACTTCAGTGTGTCATCTAGAATTGCTGGCAAGTACAACTCTAAGATAAAGATGTGCCAACCTCCTTTTTGTTGTTGGCATTGTACACAGTGATGCACTAAGAGCTTAAACATAAAACAGCTTGGCATGGTAGAATTAAATGATGCAGTAAGTTTACTTCTATTAAAAAAACATTGCTTATCAATTGTGATTCTTAAAATGCTGGTATTTAAATGTGCAGTCATGCATATTATCATGTGTTTTGTGAAACAGCAACTGGAATCCTATAGGAGAATCTGTCATCGCCAAAAATGTAATGTAAAAAACCTCAAAAGTGTAGAGCTTTTGTTCAGTAGAAGTTTTGCCACAATTTCAAGGGAAACAAGGTTAGGGTCTGTAAATAATATCCCCTGGAATTATCCCATGATCCTGTCATTTTTTATGAATCACTATTTTCTTGAGGTTACGCTAGCTACATCATGTTACAGTTTTACATCCCCTCTCCTGCACTCTTTCCATTGAATTCAGCTCTGAATCTTCAAAGAACTTGATTGTTCTGGTTCTTGATTCTCCAGATGTCATCCCATTACTGTCTGTCCCCTCTGCCCAGGGCTCTGCTGTTGACTACCTGCAATGTGCATCTCACAAGAGGTCTGCATCTCTGTTAGTGTTACTTCAGAGGCCTGTAGCAGCAATTGGGAACAGTTTTGCAATATCCCTAGCCACTCTGACAAATAAACCTACATAAAATCTGATTAATTTGCAATAAGTTATGTATTACAAGAGACAAGCAGCACTTAAAAAACAAGCATACCTGACAAAGACAAAATTTATTTGGGTTGCAATAGATGGTTGTTTGATAATTCCATAACTACTGCTTGCATGTTAAATGTTTTCTTCCCCATGCACCTTTTCTTTCTTTCTCTCTCTCTCTGTTTTTTTCTCCTTCTTTCTAATTGAATTTAAGCCAGGGACACTTTCCTCTGTGTTTTGCACTAGCGCTAGTAGAATCATAGAATAGTTTCAGTTGGAAGGGATCTTTAAAGGCCCTCTAGTCCAACCCTGACTGCAACATTGAGGAACATCTTCAACTAGGTGCTCAGAGCCCCATCCAACCTGACCTTGAATGTTTCCAGGTCATCCACAACCTCTCAGGACAACCTGTTCCAGTATTAACCACCCTCATTGTAAAATTTCTATCTTTGAAGAGAAACTCATGGCCACAAATAACAGACTGATCCATCACGCCCCCGAATTCTGGCTATAGAAAATAATTCCCCATTTTCCTTCCTTTCTGCACCTCCTACCAAGTATCCTTTCAGCACAATGAATTTGGTCATTTCTGACTGGAGGAATCCAATGCTGCAATAAAACTTGATAAAACAACTGAATCATGACAGTATGCATATTAGACATATTACTGCTTAGATGTTAAACCAAGAAGGAAATTTCATGGAAGCAAATACAAATAAAATTCTGAACTAATTTTATAAAGGGAGTTCTGCAACATACATTTGATTGCTAGATCTACCCAGTGGAAATGGAAATGCAACCAGCACTCCTATTTTAACAGTTTTTGTATACACACCTCAGTTGGTCATGTAAATTCATATTAAAGGTATATTAGGCAGAGTCTATGTGAAATGGAATTGATATTTCTTCTTCAGTTTACAGACACTAGGAGTTTCAAGAAGTAAAAGATGAGAAATTATCTTGAAAAGTTTTGGTCAGACATGTGAGATAAGAAGCCAAAGCTGTTATTAACTCTGCATCACAACATTAAACCGAAAGAATTAGTGGATGCACACTTAAATGGTCAAATGGTTATCTGATTTCTTAGGAGAGTCACCATGGCTTTTATAGTGGGCAGTCATGTCCTTGCAGATCTCTTAGACTTACCTGAGACATCAAATGTAGACAAAGGAGATACAATTGCTATATGCTGCCTGAATTTTCAAAACTTTTTCAACAAGACTTTTCTGTATGTATTCTTAGGGAAAATCAAATTACCATGGGACAAAGGAGAGGTTGTGACATGTTTACGTTACTGATGAAAAGTCAAAGAGAAAAAATAAGTTGGTTTTTTTTTCAGAGGAGGTAAGTGCGGACTTCCTCTGATTTCTATGATAAAGAAATCAGAGGAAATCTTTCTGTGTTCTTCAGAAATCAGCTAAAAACAGGGATGAGGAGTAAGGTAGCAAAGTTGGCATCAAATCTAAATTATTCAGGATATTAACAACCTAAGTCCATTGTAGAGCTCCAGAAGAATCTCACTATATTGAGTAACTGAGCAATAAAATGGCTGATTAAATTTGATGCAGAGAAATGTAAAATAATACTCTTGGGAAAAAAGCTGTGAAAGTTTTGCGTATAAAGTGATAGTTTTTAAACTATCTACTACTGTTCCAGGAAAAGATATCTGAGCCGGATAGTGCTTAGTAGCAGTCAAAAAGCAAACAACATAGGAAAGGAGTATCATGATAGAACACCGTGTCTCTAGACAAACCCAGAACACCCATACATCTTGATGGTAGGAGTAGTGTTGATTTCTAGGCTCTATTTCTAGGCAGCTATTTCAGACCTAGAGATGGCTTGGAGAAGGTCAAGATGATATGAGAGAGTCTCAACACGTGGAATGACCTTAATCTGGTTTCAATGAGTGAGGAGTGGAGATTAGGGGAGAAAAATAAGAGAGTTAACTTTACACAGATCATGTATAAAATTCTAGGATTTGTGGAGATGGTGAATATGGAATGTTATTGACTATCACTGTAACTCAAGAAAAAAAGGCTAAATCCAGCCAGGGTTATAATCAGGACATAGGAGCTTCACATGACCTGCAGGCAAGCTGTAAAACATGCCACCATGTGGTTATGTGGGAGCTTGTGAACTAACCAGGTTTCAGCGGTTTGTTAGACAAATTATTAGATCGAGTGCAACACTGGTGCTATCTTTAACCCAAAAAGCCTCCAAGGTGGACACTTAGCCTGAGACAGTGGCCCAGGTTCCATGTCCCACTGTGGTTACCCCCTGACATTACTTTTCCTGGGCATCTGCTAGGGACCATTGACAGATGCAGGATAGATATCAGTGGCTCTCGTGTGTCCAAACAGGTTTCTTTTTTAGAAGGTATGCACGTTTGATAAACAAACATGTGTCCTACAGGTTGCAAAGATGCTTGGTAAGAGAAGACTCTGATTTTCAGCACTGAATGGGAATTGTCTTTCTCTTCAGCTCAGACATCACCTATAGGAATGCTTTTCTGATCACTTATGAATCTACTAACTAAATGTATGTAATTGATAACATCCAGGAAAGTTCTTTGATGCGTACTGTTTACTCTGTGCAACTTCAAATAACAGGAATGTCATCCATTATACTCAGATGCCCTAGGTGAATTTAAAAATTAGGGTGGAAGTCAGATTTGGTAGGAAGAAAAAAGGTATTAAATTTTCATGCAAATACAACTAAGTAATTAATGTCACGTTATTTCAAATTGACAGGCAGAATATGTGCACATGTATGTATGTGCACTATACATGTATAAAGTTAACAAGTAACAAATGTGTGAATTACAAGAAAATAATTCAAAGCAAAATAGCTAAGAATGGATTAAAACTTGTCTCTAACTTTGTTGTGATTTGGAGGTTACCATTAAATAAGGGATTCATAACACCTGAAAGCATGTGAATCACCATTCCTCTGTTTTGAAGAAATATTAAATTTTTTTTTTATAAGTATCCATTGATCTGGCAGTAGTGGCTCTCAGAAGAGGTACAGAGTGCCATAAGGATTCCATATCTCATCAAAACTGTTTTTCTTGGGGAATTACTGTTAAAAGATGATTTAGGAGAAGAAAGCTTCTCCCTTTCCTTCAAAACGAAGATTATAAATTCTGTTGCAATATGGATGTGCCTGAATGCAAATCAAAAGATTTGTGATACATGCTTACTGCAGAAGCAGACCCACTCCCTGGGTTTAGTGGAGAGCAACTACTTCAGGCTGCCTCCCCTGCTCCCCCATCCTTTCCCGTGAGCGCGTTGAAGATGAGGTATTACATTTGATGAAATCCAGGGCTGCAGATCAATACACCATGGAATCAAAATACGCTCTGGAAAATGTAGTTCCTGCATCTTTAATATTCTCAATTTCCTTTTATCCTAACCTTCACACTCCCAGGAGCTTAATAGCTCTTAGTCAGCTTGGTGGTTCCAGTGCCCCTCTTCTTCCTGCTGGCAGATACACGCCTTCCGGCTCGAAATGCTGGTGCATGTCAGACAATCTAATTTATAATCTTAAATCTTCTGGAAAGGGCTGCAGAGGCCAGGCCATACAGGGCTTTCCAAATTAATTCTGAAAGTAAAACAGTATACGTAGCAGCCAGGTAACTTTATCTAGATTTCAGAGATTTAGTTACATGAAAGTGAGAATATAAAAACGCTTTTGCATGTAGCAGAATACTGTTGAACACATTTGGAAAGGATCAAGTCAAGACTACCTAAATCATTCAATAAAATCTGCTACATAAAACATCTAATAAATTGTAATGGCAAGGACTTGTGCAGAGAGGCTGAAATTCCAGCTATGCACTGAAAATAAAAGTTTGGTCACATAGTCACTCTCTTTTCTTTTCTTTGCTGACTTTACTAGCCATTGGGCTGAAAGTGTCCAGTTTCACTGGAACACCACAGAAAATGTTTGGCACCGGTCTCAAAGGAGAAATGATTTGGTATGCTGTGATTTGCTTTATGATTTTGGGGATACTTTATTAATCCCTGAAGTTTCAAATCTCTTAAGACCATGATTAAATAAAAAAAAAAGTCCCTTGGTGCAAAGGCAACTCCTATCATTAAGAAAAATGATCATAAAACTCCTGTGACAAAACAATAAGGATTTCATAGTAAATTACAGAGTTAAATATTGATAGCATCTCACATGAAAATAAAACTTACTAATTCAGTTAAGCACTCTGTAACTAAAGCTGGAATGCTGCTAATACAATAAGATTTTTGTAATCATGTTAGTAAGAATGATAGCCTTATGTTCCGTATCCTGTTCCTCAAGTTCGGTACCTATAGGACACAGTACAAGAAGAAAAAAAATGCACAGAATATATATGAGGAATCTGGAAGCATCTGTTTCTGTTACTCTTTGTTCTAGCCAATAGCTACCTTGATCAAATTGCATTTATGTGCAGTTTTGCTGTTGAACTGCCTGAAGACATAACAACCAAGACTAGGAAGCTATTCTGGATTATCAATAGCATGTATTATGTATTGGCTAAACCAAGCTCTCTTAGAGACATGTCATGTTATTAGTTTCTTCTTGTCATGATGCAGTAATTAAGTTCAGTTTAGGTGCATTTTAGAAATTGGACATGTTTTCTCTTAGCTTTTTTTTTTATTTAATGGTTGGAACTAGATGATCTTTGAGGTCCCTTCCAACCCAAAGCATTCTATGATTCTATGATTCTAACATTGCCCAATATGTTCTTCTCATTTTACATACAACTAGTGAAGTCCCCATAATTTTAACTACTAATGTAAATTGGTTTCATCAAAACTCCAGAAGTTAGCACAGAGGTAGTTGAAGAAATCTTTTGTTATATTAGTATAGCATAAGCAGAAGCAAAGGTTTCCTCATAAACAGATTCTTTTTCATCACCTTCCATGTAGACTTTTTATCTACATTTTTAAATTTTAATGTAGATTATGGCCTTGCGCTGGTTTGGATCTGTTAGGGTTTTTTGCTTATTAATGGCTAATGAATGTAATGAGGCAAGACGTTTGCGTGGTAGATGCAAAAGGTGGCACACCAGTTCACACTTTATGAGCAAGCGAGCTCTGCCTGGACTTGAGCAACTTGGGCATGGTTGTACTACTAACCATTTCTTTTCCCTTCAACTTCGTTTCTTTGAGGCCAGGCCGGTGACTTAACTTAAAATTAGGTGCCAGATTGTGGCTGTACATTGGGAGAAACTATACAATGTAAAAGGACTACTCTCCAGGTCTTCAGCTTACTGTTTACATTGACTCCTCCAAATAGGGTGAGAGTGGTATGAGGGCATGACCACAATTCAGTGAAGTTTCAAGTAAAACCATCTGCCCAATGTGGAGGGGAGTACAAAACACACATTAAAAAACCCCAAACAAACCAAAACAGGTGGCATGACTACTGCAGCACAAAAAGCTAAGGAGTTGAAAGCTACAAACTCGTTCTTTTCTGAGTTGCTTGTGCAAGATTGTGACTTCCATGAGCCAATGTTTGACATAGTTTTTAGCTCACTAATGTCTGCTTCTCTTTCGACTGGGGCTCAATTCCAAGCACTCTGGTATTATTGAAAATACGTTTATTGACTGTAATGGGGATTTGATTGGAACCAGAGGTAACAGACAACAAGTAGGGGATTGGAGAGTGTTTTAGTGTAGTAGGGAGTACACGAGTAGCGGGGAACAAAACACAAAGAACCCAGGTGATAATAAAGTATCATAGGGTCAGAATACCAATCTAAGAACATCTGGCTAGTATAGTCCGACTCAAAGAAGACAGTAATAGACAAAGTCTTCCCTTGAGTTGAACAAAGTGCATCTGATTAGAAGAATTATATGAAAAAATGTGCACCATGAGTAACAAAAGTTGAGTCACAATTACCTGGAGACAACTACACATGCAAATCCTACGTGTTTCCAAGACACAGACGAAATTTGGCATATTACTTGAAAAATTCTTTACAGCTCTAATTGTGAAGTATGTCCCAAGACTGATTCCACCCTCTTGGACTAGAAATGGCAGCATAATTTGCTAACAGCACAGGATAGGAAGGGTGCAATCCAAAAAGCATCAGCAAGATTTAAAACTTCCTTCCACTGAAGCATAACCGGCAGCAACCAGCAACATCCCAGATCCTATTGCCCAGGAAATGCTGCAGTGAGACATACATGTGACTACCATCAAGGGAGGTCAGCTTTCTCCTTTCATCACTGGTGGCAATGCAGCAGAGCACAGCTGACCAGCAAGAAAAGAGTGTGTATCGTACAAAGCCTGAATGGAAGCTCGACATTCCTGAAGGAGCAGTAGTGAGGGGAAGGAAGGAGAAAGAAGGGGTAATAGACTGGCGAAAGAGATGAGTGATGTCCAATGTGTGGGGTAGCAAAGCTTTTTGAGAAGCCAAGACGTACCAGACATGAGTCACAAAAAGGAGAGTGGGGAAAGAAAAATGTGTTTGACTCAAAGACCACCGTTTGTGGAGACTCTTGCAATAAACTGACTGACTATTCTCTCTCCCAGGACAAGCCTTCAGGTTCTGGCACCTCATTCTCATGACAAATATACCAGCAAGAGCAGGAAAAGACACAACCTGAGTATGGTTTAGCAGCAACTGTTAGGTAATAAAATAGGAAATGGCACATATATGAGATATTTCTATTATGGTCTTATTTTTGTAACTTTTTAGTCTTCCTTGAATGACTTATTATTATTCAAAACCTATTCCCATACCTTTGTCCTATTTGTGTTGTTATTATTTTTATTACAACAAAAACAACAACCACAACAAGAAAGGTTTTTTCTCAGCACATTTTTCAGATGTACCTTATAGCTTTCCTACATTTGGCACAATACAGCCTTACAAGGAACCTCACAACTTCCAGCCAAGTTTTGAAATATATAATCAGTTGCAAATGTTTTGGAGTGGCTGACTGATGAATGCAGCAACATTGCCATTTATGCTATTTTTTACCATTAGCAAATCTTAGATATTTTCAGGACAGCAGCACTTTCGTTTTGGGGTTTTTTTAGGATTAAAAAAACCCAGAAACTTTTGAAAGTGATCAAAACAGCTGCTTAACACGTTGATTGCTCTGCTCCTTGTAATAATAAATATGGTAGTGGTATTACAGTATGAATTTTTCTAAGAACTGAAATAATAGGATGATTTAAGTGATCCTGCTCTGGCAGGGGTTTGGACTAGATGACCATTTGAGGTCCCTTCCAACCCTTAACGTTCTGTGATTCTGTGATTTCTACTACAATAAAGCACAGTGTCAAAAAATAGCTACCTGCCATTAAAGAATAAAGAAAAACCACATTCTTTCCTGTATTATTGTTCCAGTGCCTTCCCCTTGTATTGATATGCTTCATCATTTCAGGCAAAAATCAGCCACTTGCAGAACATTCCCTGCTCTACCCTGGCCCAGAAGGGTTTTCATTCATTTAACCTCTTTTCAGTCCCAAACTTGTTTATCATTTAGAGTTGCTATTTTTTTTTTCCATACAGCATGTCACTCTTGATTTACATGAATAATAAAGCCACTCAGAGGTGAATTAGTGCGAGCTTGTACTCTTTTGAAGCTATATAAAGCCTTGTATTTCAGGATATAAGCCAAGGTCTAACTACTAAGGAGCTGTTGTTGCATCAACAGCTTGAGCTAGGGTATTTTGCAACTCCTTCATGCTGTTGGTCCCTAACTCCTATCAGAATGAGTATGGGCAAGGAGGACCACTGATCTGCTCTGACACGGAAATTCCACAAGACATTATTCAGACAGTTACAGTTTGCTTAGGGGTGGGTGGGTGTTCAAGAATTTCTTTCTAGTGAAAAACAAAATAGCTCTGAAGAGCAAATACATATTGCCACATGAATGACTCTGGCAAGTGTGTTGTGAGACCACTTCCATGTCAGGGAAAGAAACCCCTGGCAAAACGCAGGAATTGTTTATCAGGGACCTACCCCTCCAGTTAGGAAAACATCCCTCAAGTTAAAAAATAATTGAGGAGGGCAAGTTTGAGATTTTTGTCCTCCATTCATATCCCAACACCAAATACATCTTTCTCATTTTGAAATTCTACCACTTCAGGATCTCAACATATTCACAATGCATCAACCTGTATTTTCAGAATTATCAGACACTGCAGTAATAAAGTAAAACAAAACCATCCTTTGGGCAAATAACTTTGATCCTCTGTTTCCTCATGTACCCAGATAACACTGAGTGATCTAAAATGCAACTATCTAAGAATTTTTTGATTTCTGTCCCAACAGTCTTTGAATCTGGCATTGGCAGTACACAACCTTAGCCACAGCATGGCATATCAGTGCACCAGCAGTCTGAAGACTGGATTTCACTGTTGGTGTTGATGCTGGCCTGTGGCAGAAACAGAGGGAAACTACTGTGCCTCGCTACAGCTCTGTATCTGGTCCCATCTCTTTGAGAAACTACAGAGACAGTGTAGGAACCTTGGTCTGTTTGGGTTTTCAGGAACTACCACAATTTAAAAATAGTATCAATTTCTGAGTCGAGATGAATTTTGCAACAAGAAGTGGCTGTAAATGGATTCCTCATCCTGCTAACTTCTGCTCTTTGGCATTCCCAAATTTTAGACTTCAAAATAGGAGCTTGAACTCACCTAATAAGAGCTGTCAAAACTTTACTCATTTCACTAGCATCATGACAGTTCACACCAGTTGAAAATCTGCTTTGCGCATTTGAGCTTCCACCCTGTAGATGATGCTCCATAACTTGCATAGTCAAGATAGGAGTTTTGAAGTTATACATCTCAATAAGGGCAGGGACAACCCAGAAACAATGTGATTACACTTATCACACTTTCTTTCCCTGTAAATGTGCTGAAACTTCATGCTTTCAACAAATCTTACAGCGACTTTTGTAATTATAGCTCCCAAAGGTGTAAAAGGAAATGGCTTGTGCTTTTAATTTTTAAATGCAGATTAGTACCTACCAATCTCAAGGTTTTGTTTTGAAAAATGAAGAGGGGAGAGGAGAGGAGAGGAGAGGAGAGGAGAGGAGAGGAGAGGAGAGGAGAGGAGAGGAGAGGAGAGGAGAGGAGAGGAGAGGAGAGGAGAGGAGAGGAGAGGAGAGGAGAGGAGAGGAGAGGAGAGGAGAGGAGAGGAGAGGAGAGGAGAAAGAGAAGGGAAGGGAAGGGAAGGGAAGGGAAGGGAAGGGAAGGGAAGGGAAGGGAAGGGAAGGGAAGGGAAGGGAAGGGAAGGGAAGGGAAGGGAAGGGAAGGGAAGGGAAGGGAAGGGAAGGGAAGGGAAGGGAAGGGAAGGGAAGGGAAGGGAAGGGAAGGGAAGGGAAGGGAAGGGAAGGGAAGGGAAGGGAAGGGAAGGGAAGGGAAGGGAAGGGGAGGAAAAGAAGCAAAGGCTTCAAATTCCTCATTTTTCATCCAGAACTGAAAAAGCTGCACTTGCTTACTGATGTGACAGAGAACATACATTGATATAAATGCTGAGTCTTGAGTACTCTACAGACTTCAAATTTTGACTACAAAGTACTGAGAGTCCATAGCAAACTACAAGAAATCCCATGACTGCAAGAAACACTAAAATATTTTTTTGACAAATGAGAACAAGTAAGTGTTAAATAATTGGAAATTGCTAATAGGCATTCAGGAAATAGGAAAGCTAATAAACTGCATACATTTTTCATCAAGTTTTATCTGTTTTTTTCCTAATAAAGAGCTAAGAAATCAGTAGAGCACTGCATGACTTGCAGCATTGAAAATGTCTTACTGCCCACATTGCATTGCAAATGCTTAGGAGGAAAAAAAAAAAAAGGATTTCAGTAGTTTGGTTGCCTAAATAAAGGCAACTTGGGGGCAACAGTGATGGGGGAAGAGCTTACAAAAAGCCCATCCCAGGGAGCTCCCTGCAAGAAAACAGCAAATTGGCACATCATCCAAGTCTATGCCAAGGTTCTGTGTGCATTATAAAGGCTGCAGAGAAAAATATTTACTGCTGTGCTTTGAGAATATGTTATAATAAAGGTCTCTCTCCCCACAGACTGAAATATATGTGGGCAGCATTAGTGGTAAAGGTTACAGTGATAAGATAAATATGAGAGCACTTTTTTGGTTAAGTGCTACTACTTCAGAATGTCACTGACATCCCAGAGAGTATCTGTTGGTCCGTGTGGTCTCATCTCTGCTCTTTCAGATACTCTTCCTGCTGCCACATATTAGAGATACTCCTTTTTCCTCTTCCTCCAGCCTTTGCCTGTCTCTCTCAGTTGCATCCAGTGACCCTTCCATCTGGCTCTATCTCTGGAACCTCCTCATTTCCACCACCATGCACGGTGCTCAGTAGCTGCTGCTGGAGCCTTGCCTTTCCTCCTCTGTGTATGGCTCAGATCTCCATGGGAGACCAGTTAAAATGACCATTCATTACCGCAGAATCTCTGGACACCATCTGGGAAATCAAACTTTCCATCTGCTCTCTCACATGGAGAAGATGCTTTGTAGTGGAGATCGTTGAATTTTCTTCAACTGACAAAAACCAAAACCCAAGCCCTAAACATTTTTATTAAAACCAGAAGCATATTCAGGTCCTGGTATTTCAAAAAGACACAAAACATATTTCCACAGGAAATTAATTTTTTTCAAAGTTTCCAGCACCCCCTCCCTTAAATCAGCCCTGAACTTCTCTGCAGCTACATGAACTCTCTGATAACCTCACTATGCCATCGCTGTGGAAAAGGCAGATGGAAAAAAATTTGACTGACACGAAGAGGAGAAGATGCCCCTCTACCAGGGGCATCCAGCAGTGGTGATCTGCTTAATCGCCTTCTGTGCCTCCAGAACCCCCATCCCCACTCACCGCACAGCCCAAGAGAAGCTCTACAGCTGTCCTGCTTTCCTTAGAGCTCCAGTAAGGAGTGGGTAAAGACAGCCAGGACACTGTGTATCTCCAAATGGTGCCTATCAAGCCCTTGCAATTTTCTCAAGTCAAAATAATTTTTTGCCAACCCTTCTCAGTGGGTGCAATTGGATCTTTACTGAAGCTCTTATGAGCATGGCAAAGTTGGGCTTGCAAAGGAACTAGCAGTCAGGAGTGACATGTGTAGCAAGAGGTTCTCCACCTCTTCTTACAGCCTAAAATTCACTTGAAAGAGTTGGAAACACTCTGAGCCTCACTAAGCTCAGTTTTGTTTTCTATTCTCTGCCATCTCTCTCAGTTTCCTTTGGGCTGCTTTGTCTCCCACTTCTGCAAAAGCTGGGTTTCATGCAGGGACCTGTATGGATCCAGGCTCCACCTCTCACCTACAGTTTATCCTACCTTACCCATTTGAAACTGCAATCACTTTTAAAAAGGGTTTGTTTTTTGGTTTTCTTTTTCATGGCTTAGATCATTATAATTAATGTCTTTAACTTCTATTTAGAAAGCTAGGTTCAGGCTTTGATCTTCTTTAAGCATATAACTTAGACAAAGTTGTTCTATTGAACTGAAAGAGACTTACATTCCTGAAGTCAAGCATATGCACAAGTGTTTTAAGAATTATGGCTTCAACCTAAGTCAATCCTAAACCTTACATGAATTTTGGATATTAAAAAGAAAAATGTTTTTAAACCCAAGTCTCTAAGGGAAGAAATAAATACTTATATGTGTCCACTATATTATGAAAACTACTGTACTTGAATAAGACAGTCATGAATGTTTTTTAGATTTAAGAAAATAATTTTGAAATAAAATATATCCATACGTACATGATTAATGTGGCTTCTCTGTTCTCTTCTGCTCAAATTATTTATATTCCTAGTGAGAGGGGAAAAATTCTTTCCAACTAAAGAACCAGCCTCTTTTATGAATAAAAATGAGCTTTTCTATTTTTTTTACAGAAAAGTGGAAAAAGGGTCTCCTTTCAGTTTGATTTTCTGACATCAAAATAATATGGTACAACTCTGAAAATGATCTTCTCTTCTCTTTGCTTTCTATAACATCAAATTTTCATAAGAGACTTCAGCAACACTTAGAGACTCCAGTGAGGCATTTGGTAAAGCACACAGAATAAGTAGGTAGTCATGGCCCAAAGAGCCCATAAGGAGAAGACAGGGATGGAGATAACGTGGATGGAAACAATAAAGTGACACAATTCAAATAATAAGCAGCAGTCATCCCACACTCATTTCTTTGCCATCATAACAGAATGATTTCCTAGCATATACATTCATCATAAAGAGTCCTACAGATAGCTGGGTTTGGCAAGATCCTGAAGAATCAAGTCAAGAAAACTTGAAGAGACCAGATGCCTAATGAGCAAAGAAAGAAAACTGGATAGGAGTGTAATACACATGTCAAGTAGCCACATCGCAAAGCAGACATTAGCCAGGAAAGGAATGTTAGAACAGAAGTTTTTTGTAGGATCAGGTTACTAAAAAGTAGAAAGCTCTTGAGGCAACCCAGCAATTTGGGCAAGCTCCAGAAAGTGAGGAAGGCTTCCTTCTCTAGGGTTCCCTTCCTTGCCAGCTTGATACATGGTCCACTTCTTCAGGTTCTGCAAGCTTTTCCACTTAAGGCAGTATCTGAAGTTGCTATGGGTCTTTTGTATTTACTTATGAAATTTGCTAAAGGGTACTGAGGAGTATTTTGAGGCTTACAGGTATCTGTAATTTATTTATTTATTTTGGCTCTCCAGACAAAGTTTCTATCTTATGGTTGTTCACAGCGATGGGAGATTTGGCTCTGATCCCAGAGTCCTAGATCCTAGGAACCCCCTAGGATTTCCTAGGCTGTGTAGTCCTCAGAGCTGTTGGTAACAATAGATCACAGGTTACTAATTGTGGCAATAGCATCTTCACTTTGCCAAAGGATGGAGGTCAAGCAGGAAAGACAAGAGTTTGCAAAATTAGACTAGTATAGAACAAACGTAGGAGCCCTCAACCCAGGTGAACAGCCCAGAGATGAGACAACAAGGTTGAACTGGAAATGGTATAGAGACAGAAAAGGAAGAAGGAGTGTGGATTTGAAGAATAACGAGGATAGCAGGAACAGAAAACAGTCTTTTTGTTTGCCTACAGATCCAACTGCTGGTGTGCCATTTCTGACATCACACAGGCAAGTTTATGTTTTGAAGCAGCAGTTTTTTGAGTGTCTCCTCAAAAGTTGCCTTTTTCTGCTACCCTGTCCATGCTGAAGGTCTTTGGTGACAACAAAACACCAATTGGTTATCAGACAAAAGGACACCACACATCTAAAAGGTCCATTTTAAAAGCTGCATAATGAAACTCTCAGCTAAAAATAAACTATTAACACCCCTCCCTCACTTAGATACTGCCCAGTGGAGACAAAGATAAGTTTGGATTTGCCCTCACCTCCTGCAGTCCTAAAAGCATCAAAGGCAAGATGACCTCTGTTCCTCGCTGTCTCCCAGCAGCTGAAGGAGACAGACTGGTGGTGCCTCCCCGCTGTGGGCAATGCCCCGAGGCAGCTCTTGGTTTCCAGGAGGCTGCCTTGGAGGGCCTGAAAAAACATGGATGTCGAACGTCAACATGGAAGCCAAAGGAGAGGGGAGAGAGGTGGCTTGATGTTTAGGAATTGAACAAATAGTTCATTTTTCAGAAGTGAAGGTCAGCTCACAGCTAACTACTACTTCTCCCACCTCTACTTGCAGAGCCAGAGGTTTAAAACCAGTTTCAAATCATAAATATCTTTTCTCTTCATAATTTAAAAAAAAAAAATCTTTCTCAGGGTAGCTATCCAACTGTCTTATTTGCCAAATCATCTCTGGAAAAGTCTGAAAAATCCCACTTTGTTTCTAGGATTTGTTCTTAAATCATAAAAAGGAAAGGTTATTTGCTTCAATATTGTAGATGTCAGTACTGATCCCAGTCTAGGTAACAGCA
The DNA here is from genome assembly GCA_022605575.1 of Laterallus jamaicensis coturniculus. Taxonomy (NCBI): domain Eukaryota; kingdom Metazoa; phylum Chordata; class Aves; order Gruiformes; family Rallidae; genus Laterallus; species Laterallus jamaicensis. The sequence continues at coordinate 5,386,211 of JAKCOX010000009.1, forward strand.
AACTCTCTTTTAATTTAACGTCACTGGGCCACTTGGCCATGATTCTTTAGTACAGGTACATGAGTGAGTCAGTCATAAGTTATGATGAACAGTGAATCAAGTTGCATCGGTTTCTATTGGTGAGTAATGAGAAATGTCATTACAGGGCTGGTTAACCATCTGGTAAAAGCTCCTGTATGAACAGTGCAGATGAACTACACTGAAATATTAAGGAAACATCAACTGAAGCCATTTAGCCCCTCTGGAGACCTATAGTTCACGCATGGTGGACAGGTAATAATGTCCAATTATTCTGGAAACAACTAAACAAGTCACTGTAAAATTATCTCATTTGCACTGGATCCAACATTAAGTATTTTTAAAAATATTCATCATTCATTCCAGGTAACAAAACAAAACAACTAATCAATCTCTGAGGAACTACTCATAAATCAAAAAGCCATACTAAAAAGCTGGCAATTTTTCATTATTCCAGGAGTAATATTTTAAGCTGACAAGCTGGCGGGGTGGTCCAGGTCTGTGACATTATCACATCTGTGAGGAACAATCAAGCTTTACATCATTACAGTAGTAATTATTAGAGGTACTCTAACAAGTTACCATAGATTTTTTTTTTTGTGGAAAAATTAAGACCTCTTTTTTTTCTTTTTAAAATCAACACTGATTTGACATAGCAGACAAATTATTAAAATAAGTCTTGGCCAAATTAAGGGCATTTTATTATTACTACACAGAGAAAAACATTCAGTTTTGAAGCCACTTATAGTGATTAGCCACAAGCTCTCACAAAAGTCTCATCTCCTGAAGTGTACCTTCAGCTTTTATTTATTTCAGAGCAAGATGACACGAAATGTCTAAAAATACACGAGTGAATGGCAAATCAGGTAGTAGATTTGAGGCTACCTTGCTCACAAGTGGTGCACATTAACCTGATGGTGGTGATAGCACATAAAAATAAAGTTGTCTGTCACTTTACATCCCTGTCAGCAACATTCTGTTGCTGCCACCTAACTGCCTGCTGGAACAGGTAAATCCAGGGGTCAACAGACCTTGTGGAGAGTCGTGTGGGATGCTCATCTTACTAACCTTCTAACTTCTGCCATAACTTAAGAGTGAGAAAATCTTGAAAGTCCCTTAAACACATGGACTGATTCTGCACAGTCCAGGGGTGATTGGTTACATACACGAGGAAGATCTTGAAAGAGAGCAGGTAAGGCAAACAGCACAGGGTCTAAAAGCCTGGTTTGGAAGAGCAATGGTATTCAAGCATACGTGTCTTCTGGTAGACATGCAATGTGTCACCTTTTTGAAAAAGAACCAACACCCAAATGCAGAGGAAATATTAGTTGCTGTTGGAGTTTTGTGTGGCTGGGTTCTGGTGGAGCTGCAGGGGCAGCTTCTGCAAGCAGCAACCAGAAGCTCTCTGTAGGCCTGACAGAGTATGAACAGCAGCCAGCTCAAGGCCGGAGTCGTTGACAAAGGCCAAGCCCATCAGTGATGGTCACAGCACCTCTGGGAATCACATTTAGGAGGAAAAATAAATGCTAGCAGCTGCTTTTTTGCCACCAGACAAAGGATGTAAAAAACTGCAGACACCAAGGTCAGTGCTGGGGGTGAAGAGGTGTCCCCGGTGCTGGAGAGAAAGATAGCCCATGGAGGAGACCCTGGTGTAACAGGTTGTCCCCTCACAGCCCATGGAAAAGGCCAAGTCCCCACCTGCAGCCCATGGAGAGGCCCCATGCTGGAGCAGGTGTAGACGTATGGAAGACACTGTGGCCCGTGTTGGAGCAAGCCCCTGCCAGCACTTGCAGCCCATGGAGAGAGACAGAGAGATGAGCGAGAGACCCGTGCTGGGGCATGTTTGTGACTCCATGGAGGACCAGGCTGGAGCAGTCTGGCCCTGAGAGACAGAGAGACATTCTATGATTTATGACTGCACCCCACAGCAGTGACCCACACTGGGGCAGCTGGTGAAGAGCTGAAGCTCCTGTGTTGGAGAAGTTCATGGAGAACTATCTCTTGTGGGTGGGACCCCATGGTGTAGCAGGGGATGGGTATGAGGAATGCCCCCCACTGCGCCCCCCAGCTAAGAAGGAAAACATCTCATAAGGAACTGACCAAAACCCCCATTCCCCCAGTCCCTGCCCCTCCCTGTGCCACAATGGAAAGGAAGAAGAGAGCGAAATCATGACTAAAGTGAAGTCTGCTGAGAAGGGAGGGGTGGGGGGAGGTGCTTTAAGATCTGGTCACACTTCTCATTACCCGACTCTGGTGTCACTGGGTGTGCAGTGCAGTGGCATAAATTAGAATTTTCTTTCCTTTATTCTGCGTTGAGTCTGTTGTGCCCGTGACGCTGATTGCAGAATTATCTCTCCCTGTCCTTATCTCGACTCCTGAGCGTCTCAATATATATTTTCTCACCTGTCCAGCTGAAAAGGGGAGTGATAGAGCAACTTTGGTGGGCATCTGGCCTCCATCCAGGGTGAAACCACCACAGTTGAATATACAGATGATTTGGGAATGGGTTCTATTTTGGATAGTTCAGTTTAAGAGAAAACTTCATCCAGGCTCACATTGCAGCACAGTTTGCTGTTTAGGGACTCATGCAAAACAGATCAAGGAAGCGCAGAATGGAGACTTTGAGCCTGGGCCCTGAGTAGATACACATGCAGGAGCATCCCACAAGATAAGCCACCTCCTCCACTTTCTTAGCCAATGGCCCTATTACAATTAAGTACAGAATGGGGAAGCCACAAAGGTTTTGGGTGGTATGAAGGCATGAATGTCTGAACTACCTGCTGTTTTACCCAGTTTGTTTAGTTCATAAATGAGGGAATGTTGTATGTGTGAGAACTCAAGATGATGTCTGGTCACATGGTCAGAAAGACTTCATTAATTTATCCAAAAGCTTCTGTACCCAGTGCCATGCTTAGATTCTACTCTTAACTAACTCAAATATTTGCGAACTGAAATTGAGGACAGAGTAAGGAGTGTTACCTCTGTTTGCATTCAGCTGCATGGAAAAAAGCAGCATCATGCTGCTTTTGCTTCTGGTATTTTACTTTTGCTGCACTTCTTTTCAGTTTAGTAAGTTTACCAAAAGATACAAGTGCCTACTTTGCTCACTTTTTTCCACTTCCTTCCCCATCAGCCATTCTCATTCATTAAAATACAAATGATTTGTATGCTTTTACTAATTATGTCTTTTTTGCAAAAGTTGCTATATATTCAGATATGGCCACTTGCACAACACAGCTTGTAGTTCTGGACATTTATACGCTCTATCTAAGCCTTTAAGCTTTGTTTACATACTGAAATCCTGTTGTGCTTCTCAGGTACCAGTGGCAAAACAGAAAGACATTAGGTGGCAATATATTATCAATTGTCAAAATAGGCATCTTGCGAATTCACACACTCAAGCTTCAGATCTGGTCCCTTCAATCTTCAGCAAATTCTGAGAACAAACACCACAGCACAGCCCTAAGTATTTTAGAGATAGCTTTTAAATTGTAAAATGCTCCCAAAGGCATACCATTCCATAGTCAAGAGTTATGTGGGCAGAATCTGAGCACCTCAGAAATATTCAAGTGATTTTTATTAAACTCTCAAGCTGCAAATCTAAGGCTACATCTATATTAGCAAGCGTGTGACCTGATAAGAGTGGATTTATAGAGTGTAAAAATAGTGTTGAGTATCTGATGTGCAGATGATACACACTTTAAGGGACTTTACTTCAGACTAGTTTCAGTTGGCCTGTGGATTGAAAATGTAGAAATAATTGGAGACCATTAAGAACAACACTGGAACACATTGTCTGGTTTCATTTAATCCAAAATGAAACCAGTTTGTGTACTCAGAGACTGCTCTGTGCTGTGAGCCAAAACATGGTAAGTGGCAACAAGCAGGAGATCACTAATGTAGCTGTACCCTAATTAAGTGTCAGTCTGATCTACCAGAAAGGTTCAAATTCACTTTTCCTAGACAATTATTAACAAATTTAATCAGAATAGTTGTATTTATGGGCCTAAAGAAATCTTAGTGATAACAGAACTTGTCCATGTATTGCTAAAACTTTCCTCTCCCATTCTATGGATACTTGGAACAAAAAATAAATTGGAAATTCCAGTGTGTCCTTGCAAAATTCCTGTATATATCAAACCTAATGACTGAGGACTAGGGAGAGAATTTGAGCCAAGTCATGGTTCATAACTTGATTTGGAGCCTGTTCCAGTAACACCACCCTGCCTCACGCCAGTTTGATTTAGAGATAGGCTTTGTGCCCAGCATCTAATTTTGTATATAATTACGGATATAATGTTTGTAATATGGTCTTTTTAAAAGGAGGAACCCTCTGAGGAACCTTCAATCTATGCCAGCAGTCTGAATAGCTGCATAGTTGGACAGTCAGACATTTGAAAAAGAAAAGGACAGAAAAAGTGAAGGTAATAGACTAATACAGCCAGGCACTCTCACACTCCTTATCTGCTGCAGTATGGTCCTTGGTCAGTGCAGGAAGCTGCCCTCTATATAATTGTGTGCATGATGTTTAGATATGGAAGTGGTAGACTGAGATTAGGATCACAATAAAACAGGCTTGATTTCAGCATGTAATGTGAGGATTATTGCCTGTACCTCAGAGATGTGTTTTCTTTTTGTGACTCCTCCTTCACTGGCATATGGATTGCTGAAAAGCAGGAATTAGACCCTGATGGCCAGCAGGGCTGATTCTGAAGCTACCTTTGTTCCCTGGTTTCCTTCATCCTCGGCAATCTGTAGCCATGATGCACAGGCTTGTCCTCAATAACAAACCAACATGACCGGCAAGTTTCTGAGCCACGGAAAATGGACAAATAACTATCAGTTTTAGACATGGTGATGCAACAATTGCTGCATTACACCTTCACATGTGCCTATATCCCTTGTGGATGATTACTCTGATGATAAAGCTGGCACTGCGTTTCAAAACCATTCCATAACCCTTAAGAGTAACCCAAACAAGAACTGATTTTTTTTTCTCAGAAATTCCTCATGGAGGAGACTTCTGCATGATCCTGATCACGAACTGTAACCAGACTGGGATCTGTTAAAATAATATAAAAGACCGTAGTGCTGCAATTCTTAGAACTGAAATTGAGACTAGTGGCAACTTTACTCTCTCATGTTTCTGGGCTATACAGCTTGACTGGTTGTGTATTTAGCAGGCACTGCCAACCTTAACAGGCATATTGACTTCTGGGACTGGTAAGGGAACATACTTTATTGACTGGGTACTATTCAGAAAGCAAATCAGGAATTCTTGGGTTTACGTTTCAAATAATCCACAAGAAGATTAAATTATATAAAAAAATAGAAGATCTTCACCAGCAGATTTCTTCATGGTTTTGATACCCTGAGGAAACTCCTATTGATACAAAGGCTATTTTACTAATGGTTAACAGTCAGCTTGCCACTTCTCGTGGAGAGGGGAAATTGGTGACTTAGTTACCACCTGACTAAATGTGCCCCACAGTCTGCAAACCCGTGTTGCATCCCAAAATATAATAATAACTGTTGTTATTAGCGTACTGTTAAGTGTAACTGCAATTTATACTCTTCCATATTTTTAATTTTAAAAGAAATTATGTCCTATATTGAAACCAGCATTCAGATACTCTCATCCAAGCCAACTTCTAAGATTAATACTCTGCTCCTATTAAGAAAAAATCCCAAATTTTCTTTTAAATGAAAGATTTTTGGTAAAATAATTCATTTCAGGCTGTTGTTATGAAAAATAAAAAGAATTGACATCTTTCACACAACGTTTTTTAGAGAAAATTGTTGGTGTAAGGTACAAGCATGGGAAAACAAGCCATGGAGCTGAGAACAGATTTTGAACTGTGCCATGTAAGCTGTTTCTCAGCTACAGGGCTCGGGATTGCTCCTGCCTTCCTAGCCCATGGAGATTCTTGGCTAGGCTTTTCACACCACCCCAATTCTGGTGAGACCAAGGTATATATTTGCCTGCCCCATACCCCACTTCTAGGAGGAGAAAGCCTGCCTGTGTAAGCCAAAGGAGTGCCATGGTTGCCCTGCGTTTTCCCCAGTCAGTAGCTAAGTGCCACACAGCCACTCATGTACTCCCTCCCCACTGGGATGGGAGAGAGTGGGAAGGGTAAAGGTGAGAAAACTCATGGGCTGAGATAAAGGCAGTTTAATAGGGAAAGCGAAAGCCACACATGCAAACAAAGACAAGGAGTTCATTCCCCACTGCCAATGGGCAGGTGGGTGTTCAGCCATCCCCAGGGAAGCGGGGCTCCAGCATGTGTAACCGTGACTTGGGAAGGCAAATGCCATCACTCTGAATGTCCCTTCCTTCCTCCTTCTTCTCCCAGCCTTATATGCTGAGCATGATGTCATATTGTATGGAACATCCCATCGGTCAGTTGGAGTCAGCTGTCCTGCCTGTGTCCCCTCCCAGCTATTTGTGCACTCCCAGCCTGCTCACTGGTGGGGTGGTGTGCTTGGCTCTGTGTCAGCACTGCTCAGCAGTAACAAAAACATCTCTGTGTTATCCACACCATTTTCAGCACAGATCCAAGCCAAATCTTTGTGCTAGCCACTATGAGGAGAACTGCTGCAGCCACAACCAGCGCAGTGGTGCAGTGCAGCCAGGTCACTTGGTTCAGTAGGGTGCCACGCATTCCACAAGGGCACACAGAATGAACACAATGAGAAACGCATTTTAGGAGTTGTGCCTGATAAAAATAAAAACTGAATGGGGAGATGTCCTTGTACAGGTTTAACCTCTCCCTGAGGAAAAAAAGGCGATGGAGAACAAGCGTGGGAAGGTAAAACCAGAAGAAATATCAAACAATGTTCACCTCCCAGAGCAGTAAATGCTTGAAGCATGCAAAAATGGGCACATGGGCTCATGCTGGGCAAATGAAGTCAGTGAGATGCTTTGTGCCAGTAGTCTTATGAATGGAAAGCCACCTCCTTGAGCCACATCTAGTTTCTGAGCACCCTCCTGACAACCACACGGTCTCCCACCTGCAGTGTAGCTACTGTCTGTGTTGCCCAGCTGCTGCCTTTGCAGAGCTGAGTGGTGTTGAAACCCAGCAGTGGCCTTGCCCCACTCCCTTCTGATGCTGTTTCCAGCCACCAAACCACAAGGAACTGCTTTACACAAACCACAAGCAAGGAGAAGACTGTACTGGGTAAGGGCAAAAGAAGAGATTGCAGAATCAGAGCAACTTTGCAGGTGGAAAAGGACCTCTACCTCTCCATTAAAATATTAATTGAAGATCTTTTCTTTCACAAGATTTGGTGTTCTTTCTCTCCATCTCTTTTACTAATGAATAGGAAAATATCATGAGGAAATATAGGTGAACTTTTCTTCTTACTTTGAGACCTACAAGACTTTTTAATTTAAAAAAAAATTATTCAAAGCATCTGACCAGCTCAACTTCTTCATTGCTGTCACCCATATGACTGCGACAATGCAGTGTGGCCAAGGACAGCTGTGGTGGCCACTAATGGTATGTTATAAAAGTCTGATTTTGCAACAAAATATATCTGGTAATGACATGTTCAGAGTTTATTACATGTATGTGGAATACAAGCACTTAAGCAATGCCCCAGAGGAGTTCTATAGAAGATTAAGTACAGCGTGGTGGGGAAGATGATCAAGTCTGCAACATACCAGGGATGTGAAAGGATGCTAAGATCACACATTAGCTGGCATCATAGAAAAATGGTTTCATTCACCCAGATAGCAGAGTATTTTTTCCTTTTGTTTTCCTTGTCACAAGACCCTTTTACCTAACTGAAAGTAGCTGTGTTTTAATAACTTGATCCAATGCAGATCAGAGGTGACATTAAGAACTTATTTACAAGGAATGTTGTGAGCTTCTAAAAGAAAAAAAAAAGAAAGGATTTGGAAGTAGTGAATCAGCAGACATCTGTGAAGATTATTTGGCTGTTTTAAAGCAAGTGAGATGCCTCAGAGTAGATGCAGCTATTTCTATTTCTCATTAATTGAAAACTCAAACAAAAGTGCTACAAACCTCACTGAGCTTGCCTGATTTAGAACTGGATATAGCATTAAAAAACTCACAACCCCTCTCCCATTTTAGTGTACACATGTGTGAGAGATCAGGGTTCTTCACCTGGGATTCACTTAAACAAAGATTTTTCAAATCTTCTTGAACTAACTGAAGTGGTGGCTAACAAGAGCAGATTAAAACAAGGTGCTGCCCATTGCTTGTCAAACACGCCCTGGATGGACATCTGAGAACATGACTAGAGAGCTTATGGGTAAGATCTGCTCCATTCCTCACTTCTTCCCTGTTGATGGTATGAACATGTTGTATGTCTCCATGTGCATGTGCCCTTCCCAAATCCCGCAGGTGCAGATGACACAGTGGTGCAGACTGCTCAAACAGAGTTCCTCAGCTAAGGTACAAACCTACCTGGTGAGGAGGAATTACTGCCTCCCAGCCATTGTCCTCAGGCAACACATCCCAGCAGCAACCACTTGGTTTCAGATTATTTCTACTTTCCTGACTTCATTAAGATTCAAAGCAAATAAGCTAAACGCACAATGGGATAGTACTGCTGTTCTACAACATCTAGGTCCCTCCAGGAGAACACTTCCTCTAGCAAATATTCCAGTCAAAGGCCAAAGAGTTTCTAATAAATTTCTTCAAACCCAGAACCCATGTATTTGTGCTTCAGCCATTAGAAGAGCCTCTGTCCTCCAGTAGCTTTCCTGAGCGGCCCCATCACTGCCTGACTTGGCACTCCACAGGGCTGTGAAATTCCTCTGTTCTCCATTTTAACCTCCATTCTTGGCAATAGCTGGAATTGGTTTTCAGAAGCAGAAAATTTCATTTTGGCAGCAACCCAATGGCAATTCACAAGAAGTCAGCTGAGCTTGGGTCTCTGTGCTATCACCACTTACCAGGTTTTAGTGAGTCCAAGTAGATAATTTGCCTTGGGTCACAAAAACATTAGTCCTTTCACACGGTGAAAAGTATTATTATATTTTCTCCTGCTTTATTTTGTCCATTCTTGACCTCACTAATGGTTATGATTTAGTGTTATAACTCTTCATAACTACCCCAATGTCTGCTGTTTCACAGACACTATATGTCAGCGTCTGTAGCCTTGATAGTTCGTAGGATTCCCCTGCATAAAAATCCCTGTCAAAGGAAAATCATGTCACAACACCACAAGGGACAAGAAATATTATTGAGTTGCATTCCTTGTGCAGCAATGTGACCCTGCATTGCTGTGCCTAGTAGCTCACACATACAGAGGGTTTCAGAATTTTAAAAAATGACCGTATCTGTTCTCTGATGGGCTCGAGGTTTCCATCCCTCATGGAAGGAACAAGTTTTAGTGAGATATGTTAATTATTATTTCCTAATGTCCTATATGTTTCAGTGTACAGTAAATTGTATGTTTCTAGAAATAGTTGGTCACATACCTCTGCTGTCTGCTGAAACAGAAAGCTCTTCAATCCAAATTCTGAAATAAAAAAAAAACCCAACTCCTAGATCATCTGATCCATCCTCTGCCAACCCAGAACTGTTCCCCAGGACTGTGAGTGCTTTGTCTGCTGCATTATTCGGCGAGCCAGGGAGTGGGACCCAGTGCATCACCTTGGGGAGACTCTTGCACAGTTCAGTAGGACTAGTCAGCTAAGAATTTTTTCCTAATATTCTTTTTTATAATGATGAGATCAATAGGGTGGATATCTGGCTTACCCTGGTAAGAACTGTTGCTTGGTTCCCTGCTGCATTTCAGTTTTAATTTACATCCACTAATCCACTTTACATTGAACAGCACTATGCTTCCCTCAAAAAAAGTAAAAATGTCTCCTGCTAGCCCTGTAGATCCATCACAGAATAAATAAAATAGATAAATGCTCAAATACCTGACCTACTTGTTTAGGCTTTATGAAGGCTCTGCCAAACTCACAGTTCAGATGTATATCAAACATCTGAAAGAGGCATTCTCTCTTGCCTCATCACCTACAACCGTTTGTTCCAGATTTTTTCGTTAAATACTAAACCTCAGGAATATTAATATTCTTTGCAAGAGACAGTCCCTTGAAACAGTGTAACGAGTAGATCTGCCAAGACTCCGTGATATAGTGGCAGTGGGATTTTTAAAATTTTTTTTTTTTTTAAATAAATCAAAAGTGAAGCATCTGAGATTGAGATGCACCCAGAACATGGGATCAGGAAAGCCCCAACAGCTGTAAGCACGGACGAAGAGGCTGGGTGACTCTGAACCCACATCTGGATTCAATGTTGGGCCGGTTCCTCTCTTTGGAATGCTTTGCACCAAACGCATCAGACCAAAACATCCATGACCTTTCTGAGGAGGCAGGGATAGGGAGCTTAATGGCTGATGCAAAGGTCTGCCTTTTGCAGACACGGCATTTCCTAAAGGATCTTTGGCTGGTGAGAGCATTCACAAAGCAGAGTGAAAATTTCTATCTCATGTTCAAGAGGAATATTGGGCAAGTCATTTAATAAATGCTTCATGATGGTGAGGCCTGGCAGTAAACAAACAAGTTTCCAACTCAGACATCCCCAAGGCAAGATAACGTTTCAACCCCATTTTCCTTGGGAAGGGGTGTGCATCCACGAAGCTCAGCCAGCCAGAAGCATCACCGCGTCTTCACATCGACAGCCCAGACTGCTGATTCCCGAAGGCTCGAAGACAACGACCGCCCCAAGTTTCTTTCCTCGAAAACCGGAGGAGCTTGGCGGCAGGAGAGCTCAGCTCGGGGCATCGCTTGGGAGCGCTGCATCCCGCGGCCCGGCCCCGGCTCCGGCGAGCGGTGTCCCCGGGAGCGGGCAGGGGCGGGAGCGGACGGCTGGGCTCTGCGGCTGGAGATGGGGGCACTTGAAGCAGCACTGACATCTAGTGGGTGTTTGGGAAAGTGCTTGATTGTCTTCTGCGCTCTCAACAACCCAAAGGAAGGAAGAAAAGTGCCGCGACAGAAGAAAATCAAGAAAAGAAAGTACGAAGAAGTGCTTTACAGGCCACTCGATTCCAACTGTCAGGCAGATGTCTGATGACTCAGTCTGCCCTGAGACGCTTGGCTCTACTGCTCCCACTCCGCAACGCATTGCTGTTGGACAAGAGAGTGTCCGTCCCCAACTTCACATGGTTTTGAGGCCAGATGAAATTCTTATACGTTTCCCTCTTTGCCAGTTTGCCTTTCAACCTCCATCAAGTGGAAGTTCCAAGGTATTCCATACGGGATGTGAAACTGTAATTTTAATTTTTTTGAGGAGATAAAGTGGTTTTTTCAAGGTGGGAAGTATTAGCCATGTCTACAAGGAACTGCAGCTCCTGGGAGCCTTCCAGTGCTTTTTGGGTTAGGAGCTGTTATGATCACCAAAGTCCAGTCCTACAACATGGGCCATTTTTTCTTCTCCCATTGAAAGCATTGAATGCATTGTATGCATTGAAGAATTAAGGGTTAGAAGGAAAGAAAACCTTTATTCCTCAAGGACCTTTGTCACTATACCCATGTGTTTCATAAGGGTTTATATGGGCTTGACCTTCACCACAGTCTTCTGCAGAAGCAGCTCCCAAATTTGCAATTATTGCAAATTATTTTACAGCCTCTCTCTTCCTCCCACTCTATCCCTACCATGCCCAGCTCAGAGAACATCAAGACAAGTAGAGGGCCTGGAGAAGAATATTTATACTTGCCCAAGCTGTGCTGTTTCTTAAACATCTTTGGCAGATCTCCCTCCTTGACTCAGCTCTATTTTGGCCACAGTTCCCACCGACGTTCCAGGTGCAGTCAACAAGTCCCCTTTTGGGGGACAAGTCCTGCAAAGCTGTAGTCAACAAGGCTACAGTTAACCCAACAAACTGTCCTACAAAGGGAAGTAGTTCCCTGAAGAGGAATGTAGCAAGAGAAAGGGGCAAGATAAAACAGAGGTGAAACATTTTCATTTACATATTCCTAATTTGACTTTCTTCTACATCTACTAGCTACATCCCTCCAAATTTCTGTTACAAAAAAACCAGGGGCTCTGGTATTGAGTTTGAGAGGGAGTAGGATCGGAAAACCAATTACTCATCCTGGTGTGACACTGAAGGCTGAACTCACATGCTGTAAAGCATACTGCTGTAGGTAGAAAATGGAATTAATGATGTATATTAGACTGAAGAGACTCCATATTAGCCAGTCATGCACAGCTGCACTGTTGTCTCTATCTTGGTGACCACTGCTCCAGAACTCACAGGTTCCTTGTCTCTAGGAGACTGTAAACAGAACGTGATGCTTCCATTCCAGCATTGCATCTTCCACCAAACAGTTAGGCACGCTCTGTTTTCTGACACCTCTCCTCCCATGACAAATTTAGACATCTTGGGTCATGTACTACCAGCTGGTTACTGACACAAGACTCCTCCTAAGCAAAGGATCTGCCTTCAGCATTTGTATGTGGGAAGATGCATTTCTAATTCCTGCTTTCAAAGTCTCCTGGAGAACTGCCCTCCGGTAGTTATTGAGCTTGTCCTGGGCAGCATCCCTTAGCAAACCATGTCAGATGATATGAGAGAGTCCTGTAGGAAACCATCTGATGCAGACAGCGGATCAGCCCTTCGCTTAGCATACAGCAGGACAGCCTCGCTGGGTGAGCATGTCACTCCCCGCCCGTGGCTTCCCAGCGGCCAGCATACCGCTTCCCCTTGCGACACAGTACAGCTCGGCTCTAACCAAGCGTGTGACGGTATTACCCTTTAACACGTGTAGCCCACCAGGGATTATCACCACGAGCTTCTGCGCTGACGTTTCTGAAGCACGTAGAGGCGAGTTGCTGGGATGTCAGAGCGCTGTACAGAGAGCGTAAGTCACCGCGGTGGAAAACAGGCATTTCTTGTCTTTCTGATTACAGGCGTGGATGAGAAAGAATGAATTAAACAGCCTGCTTGCTGTGTTTTCCTAAGCAAGGCACTTAAAACTGATTATTTGTAGAATGAAATACTTAAGTTTGACCTATGTATCTGTCAGGACCTTTCTAATCATCCAGGGTTTAAAGAAATCCAGCTCCTGCACTGAGTTTCTAAGAGTAGTATGCTTATTTAGTGCTGTTCCAAACGAAGATTCCTCTCCCCACAGGTTATTAATAAGTGGGAACAAAGTTGTTATTTATGTTTTTAAAAGGTATGAGACTTGGTGGATGGGGCAGGGGAGTGTGATTTTAGGATGTTTAGGTTTCACTTAAGGAAAAAATAGAGTCTGTTGTAGCCTGCTGTGAACACAGAGGGCTGTTTTATCCGTTTGGCGTTGCTCCTGTTTGTGACTAAATAGCACTAGCAGATGAAAATTTTTTTGTACCTTACTGATTGCTTCTAAACAGCTTCCCTTTCATCACTGCAGAAGTCAACATCAGAAGTTTACACTGAGTTTTAGGTCCAGCTGTGAAAAGCTCAGTCCTTTGAAAGAAGAAGGAAAAAAAGCATATTATCCTCTACATCAGAATGAAAACCATCCAAAAATGCACAGATGTGCAAAGTTTCATTTTGCCGTAATTGTCACATAGTATTTACATTATTTCTGGTCCAAGTTTTGGAGAGCATTTTCTTGTTCACATCATAAGTTGCCAAAGGCCCATGGAGCCTTTGGAGCTTTTGGACATGTGCAGACAGTTCTGACTGTTTGAAAGGAGCCAAAAAACCGGTTCACACACTCCTCCTGAACACATATTGAACACATCTTTGCCAAGCACTAACCTGAACAGAGCCAGCCTGTAATAAAGCCCAAGAACTTAATAATTTGTAGAGTGCAGAAGCAGGTGCTGTAAGTCTGCTACTTCTGCAGTTTCAGTTTGGGCTTTTCTTGTGATAGCTTTTCCTCTTCTCATTTAACGGTCAGGGTAAAACTTACCTTTCCAGTTCACAGTGATGAAGTGAGCTGTAATTAGCAAGGGAACTCAAGAATTGAGGATATTAAGTTCACACTCCTGAGCCACAAAAAACCCTCCCTACCTTTCTACAGTTATTACAGAAGCCAGCAAAGGGGAATAGGGACATCTACCTTATTAACATCCAGTGGCCCACATTTTTGCTTGAGGGAAGTGGTGATGCAGTAACCTGAACCCCATCCCATTATTTTCCTAGCTCTCTGCCAGTGCAGCCTGTTCAATATAACATCTCGGTGGCGCAGAGCGCTCAGCTCACTGCTTGCATTCATGCAGCAACGCGCCTCAGAGCGGAGGTGGCACAGCGAGGCACGCACAAACCCTTCTCCATTAGAAGTTTCCATTTTTCCTGCCCAGATGAAATTCCACTCGCAGGTGTGTGATGTTTATTTGTGAGAGAGGGCTAGAGAGTAGTAACGTATACGGTATGAAAGGTCAGGCAAAAAGTCTCCTAGGAGAAAAAAAGCAGGATGAGGGAGGATTTAGATGCAGGATGAAATTTGTAAAACTGGCTTTAGTACTGCTATTATGCTTCCATGGGAGGGAGAGGCTATGCTAACAATTTTAAATTAGAGGCAAACACAATACAAAATAAACCTCTGAGAGATCACTGTGCCTCTCCTCTCTACTGTATCTACTATATTTCTTTTTTTTTATGTAATAGCCAAACTTCCTTCACTTAAAGTAAACCAGTACACAACAGCATCTCAGTTCCTGGGTCATATATATAATTGTATGATTGAAATAGCAAATGTCATCAATAAGGTTGCATTCATCTATTAAACAATAGTCTATTAGATCATTGTTTGGTATAAAGCTATGACCTGGGTGTTACTTCTCACATACAGTAACACAGAGCTATTTGGATTGTGTTTGAAATACACCCTGAAGTTTTGTTCTCCTGATGGTTATGCCATCACTTGGCTTGTGCCTTACTTCCTCCACAGTAATTTTCAATTTATCGTCCAATTTCAACCAGACTTCAGAGAGCAGAAGCTGCAGAGATATTAGGTTTCTAAGCATTTTAAGAAAATAAGCAGTTCGACAAACTTTCACTATGGATGCTTCTGATGTAAAAAAGGCAGCAGTAGAACCACGATTACTAAACACCACAGAGACCTCACAGGGATGCTCACTGCTCCACAGGAAACAAGATTTTTGGGCCCATATCTTACTAAAATTCAAGTACTTACGGCTCACGTTGCTACAGGTCAAGTGTCCCCTATAATGTCAGGGCTGGGACCATCCTGTGAGACAGGAGGTGCGGGCCAGTGCAGAAATTCAGCTTCACAGGTACCCACCTAGAACTGTACAGGATATTCAAAGGGAGGTGGTTTCTGAATATCATCAGGTGCCAACAAATACACTAAAAAAACCTTCAACTTCCCAAGAAACTGAAACACTACAGGTTGCCACCTACAACACCCCCAAAACAAACAACCCACTAAATTTCCTTTGATTTAACCTGATTAATTGCCCCACAAGAGGAAAGCCTTTGGGCAGAGCACAAAAAAAATCTCTTCTGTTTCAGATTCTTGTGGAAAGAACAAGAAGACAACATTACCCAGCATAAGAGGACCTAAGAAGCAACAACATATGCACATGACCTTTCCCTCCAGCCATGAAGCGGCTTGGCTATGCTCAGTTAAGACAGCTGTGACTGGAAGGCTGTGGAGCTTCAAAACTCATGCTTTAACTGGAGCCCTTACAAGAAGAAGTAAGTAAATGGTGTCATTTTTCACACTGTCTGCAGTCTTTCTCTACTAACCCTCTTCCCTTCAAATGTAGAAGGGCTAAGTCTCAACCTGCTTCTCCCCACTCTCTCCTGCACATAAATTCACAGTGAGGCAGAGCTAGGGACTCTCCCCACTCCATTTTAGCAAGCCAAACAGGTGGGGACACCTCTCTTTTCCTGCCTGTAGCCTTGATTCTAAACCTTTGAAGGTTGAAAGGTCTGTAACAAAGTTAATAACAGTTGAACTTCATTTCTAGGGCCCCCCATGTTGTGTCTAATCTTTCTGCAATAATCTGTCTAATCTTTCTTTGTGTAGGCTAAAAACACCCGTGCAAAACTTGAGGTTTTCTGCTTGGTATAAAATTTTCAAGATTGTCATAAATTCTGTTCATTCATTTGTTCATCAGTGCACTTATACACACACGTAAATCAACTCATTCATAAGTTCTTCCTTTTCACTGTCAGGGTGATGGAACACTGGCACAGGATGCCCAGAGAGGTTATGGAGTCTCCTTCTCTGGAGACATTCAAAACCTGTCTGGACGCCTCCCTGTGCGATTTAGTCTAGGTGATCCTGCTCTGGCAGGGGGTTGGAACAGATGGACTTTCAAGGTCCCTTCCACCTCCTAACGTTCTGTGATTCTGTGAACCCATGTGATATGAAATTTATACAGTTAAAATTATTTACAAAGATAATGCTGCTGGAAGCATTTAACTGCCTGTCGCTACATGCCTGGATAAAAGGTGCAAGAGGAAAAAGACACAAACCAGTTAGATCCTGCACAGAAGACTTTAATTCCTTTCATGGCTAGTCTCAGAAGAAAGTAAGGGGAAATAAACCCAAACCCACTATTTCTGTTCACGCCCCAGAATATAACACATTATGAGCTTGAGTGAGAGCTATTATTCCCTAGTCCTCCTTTTGCAGGCAGCAGGTGCTTTCATAAATCCCTGTGTTTGACTGATGAGGTAAAGACAGCTTTTCAACCTTCATTTCATACTGCTTGACTCTTGCAGCTTTAAAAATTATGTCAATATTGCCTTTTCAGTATAATATTTTTTGTAGTTCTCCTTGGGTCTATTCTGAGTTTGCTTAAAGATAAAGGAGACGATAATTAATTTGTGCAAAAGAAAAGGCAGATCCTTAAATCCTTTCCTGTTGGAAAGCAAACTGAAGTGTGTGCTTAGTAGTGGTGGTAGTTAAAGGCTTTCTCATATTCCTCCTTTTCCCAAGAGGAGGAAGGTGATTTGTAAAAGCCCTTATTATATAGGAGGATCCACTTACAGTGTTTGAAGACATGAATTCAATTTCAGGCTGTGAGTTTTAGCATTCTTATAAAGATTCCCTTATTAGCACTACTTATCATCACCACGCTGCTTAGAATAAGCTCTTTATAAAGAACTGACTTGAAGCCTCTGTTCGCAATACTCAACAACCAACAAAGTATTTCTGTTTGTTACACAGACCCCGGAACAATGTCAAATGTTACTCAGCTGGAAAATTATCCTTTTGCTATCCACTAAGTCAGGTAGAGAGGCAGGCCTCATAGCAGATTGTCCAGTGCCCTGTCCCATGGCTTGTTTTTGGATGCCATACAGTTGTGAGAATTATTACAATTGAGAAGCAGAGCTTTCAAAAAATGTTCTGAACAAGAGAATTAGATGCTGAAGGCAATGGTACCCTTCCCATTGGCATTAGCAGGAATGTGCTATGTGAAAAAAATGCTGCTGTCACTTGACACAGGTGACTTCTATCGAGTTGGGCTTGATGATCATGGGTCCCTTCCAACCCACTACTACTGGCACATGTCCACTAGACTCCATTTCATGCTATGGTCCTTAGATATATGCAGTGGTGTGCTGTTCGTGTTGCAGCCTTAAGCTTGGCATTTTGATTTTGTTGGCTGTGAGGCATTTCTTACAACAGTAATAATCTTTTCTGGTCATTGCATTTAAAGGGGTTAACAGGTTATTTTCACCAGATGAGATTCTGTCCATCCTCACAGTGAGTAGCTTTTTTTTTTTGAGACTTCACCGTACACTGCTATTTTACTTAGTTTTGTAAATTCTTTGGCTTAGTGTATCATTTCTGCACTATCTCTAAAGAAAAGGTTTACAGATGCTGGTTTTGTGATTTAGTTGTCCTTTGAGGGAGCTTTTCTGAAAAGCAAGGGATTATTTCTTTTGCCTCAGTCTCCTGAGTTAAATATTGGGCAGATCTGCACAGACCTAACTTGGTAATTGGACTGAATTTCCTACAACAGAATTGTCTGTGATATATTTGTAAGCATTTCTAGTCACAAAATGAAGTTTACAGCTGTCATGAAACAAGTTGTAGAAAGAAAATAACCAGATTCTGTGCCGCTGGCTGACCTCTTTTTTCCGTTCTCACCACCATCTCATGCCCCCACCAGAAAGCTAAACTGGTCACAGTAACTGCAAGAAAGATACCATGAGTTTCCACATACTGGGAGCTGAACGTGGGTCTACTGCTTGTAAGGCAGCTCTACTCACCTCTGTAACATGCATGTGTGCTCCTTGTCGGGAAAACATTCCAGATGGTCCCAGCTTTTTCTGTCACCCTACTAGTTTCAGTTTGCTGTTTGTATTGGTCAGTAATAATAAATATGGTAGAAGAAATTATTTCTGCTCCCTGGTGAAGTCGAATGAGCTTTTTGAATGGACTGCAAAGGTTGGCTTTAGGACAGACGTGGAACATGCAGTGTATGAAATGATGGTCGGGTCAATCAGTCATGGGCCTTACATTAGGGACTAAAACTTTGCTTTCTTGGCCTGTAGCGTGTGTCCCTTTGACTATTCACATGAGCGAGCACTTGAATCTCAAAACAGATCCAAAACACTTCTTAGAAGATTCTTGAAAAGGTTTCTTGGGCAATTTGTTAAGATAGGTACAGTATACAATCAGAAGACAGTAGTTACACAGCAGGAGAAATGTGCTGGGTTTGATCTTTTCTACCACATGAAGCTTATCTAAGAGAAATTAGCACTTACTACTTTCTTCCTTGTCATTTTTCAGGATGGTAAACCCCTATTTTTCAGGTTCATACAAATGCCTGATCAAAACACCTTTCTGATAGGGACCCCAGAAACATATCCTGTTTATGTTGAAGTCTGTCCTTTACATTTATCCCTACTCAGTTTGAGTCATGACAATGGTGTCATGTCTCTGTTAGTTTTCAAGATGCATCAAATTCTGTATATTATATGAGGAAAAGACCCTGAGAGAGAGGCAAAAAGAAATGCATGAGTCACAGGCAACAACTACAAAAAGGAACTGGAGAATAGAGAGAACATCTTTGCAGAGCAGATGAGCTTCACACATCTTGAGCTCTTGCCCTCCATCCCCTGTATCACTGCATGTCTCCCTTCCCTATGTCTCTGCTTCAGGAATTTAAGCCTCTTTCCTTGTTGCAAGGGGTCTGCATGTCCTATCACATTCCCTTTTCACTCTCATAAAGTAGCTTTCATTATTCCTTATCCCAGGGCTGTTTGCTTCATATCCAAGTTCAAAAATCCTCACCAACATAGAGCTTTATTTTCTTCTCATCACTTTTTCTCAGTGCAAGGAGTTGTGTGCCTCTATGTCTTTATCCACAGCTCCTTCAATTGAATCTTCAGAAGGCTGGAAAAATACTCCCAAACTTGAATTTAAGGAAAGCAAGAATAGAATTTCCCTGTGTACTGGAGCTTTTATGGAGTATTTGCTGCTGAAATATACAGTGAGAGGCACACTGTGACTATTTCTGCTGAATCCCATGGCACAGAATATTATGGAAAGGATGTAGCTCTTACAGTACGTAACTGTTTTGGAAGAAGTTATTCCCCATCTTCAGGGATACTTCCAAAGACAAAGGACTTTTGTGCTTTTTGCTTTTTTGTTTTCTTTCTTTCTCAGCATGAAGAAAAGAAGCCAAGTAAACTACTGAACTCTTCACAGTGGGGCTGTGAGTCAGCTCCAGGGAAAATCTAATCAACAACCTGTCATCTTGCTTGAGCTTTAGGAAGATGGGGGAGGTTTCAATTGCTTTATCTCTTCTTAGGGAAAGTGCCTATCACCTGTTTTTGGATGCCAAGTATATAATGGGAAGATAGGATACCAAGTTCTTGCTCTTAATTAAACCACATTCCCTTTTGAAGTTGAGCCCAGCAATTGGGAACACCTCTTGCCTACACATAAGACCTGTGCACTTTAGACTCTCAGGGTTCTTGGGTGTATAAAATTTTCAGAAATGTACAAGAGATGTAGGAGCTCAAGCAAAAGCAATGGAAAAAGATTAAAGCTCCTCTTTTGGTACTTTGGAAAATGTTGACTGCTGTCCCTACTGACTGTAGCAAGAGAAGGAAGGAAGAAAGATGGACTGTGAGCAATGTCTGGACCATTTCAAGATCTTACAGCTTAAAGACAAGATCCTTGAAGCCAGTTGTTTAACTGGACAAAGAGTCCAGAGGGAGTGAAGAGCACTGGTGTGAAGTGCTTTGTTTGGCATGTCCAACTCAGGAGACGAGACCAATGAACTAGTTACAGGTTTTGAGTGCCTTTTTGTGGTTAACTTCAACTTGAGAATATACTGCTTGGAATGGTCTAACATGCAGGTGATGAAAGCATAGTTTGCTCGGCCAAGTTTCACTCATCTAAATGTGAGTGGCACAATTTCCTAGCTAGTTTCAGATGAAATTAGGTGTTCCTGTTATTATTTTGGTTTCTTGAAACAGGAAGAGCAATGGGAAACTTAGGTCCACATCCTCTTAGCTTCAGGAGGGCTAGCCCTTCCAACAGAGATGAATCCACAGCTCCTGCAGACTTGTTTTCTCCCTTTTTGCTGCATCTAATTGCTTTCTCCCAGTTACCCCCCAGAAGACATGTCCTTGTATCTAGTTTTCAACTTTCTTCAGGATGCAGGCAGCAAGGAGCAGGGCATGAGAAAGAGGGGGGAGCTAAGGCTGCTGGTATAGTGGTGGCCCATACAAGACTCACAGGGTCTTGTTCTCTTGGCTTATGGATTGACACAGTCAGCAAACAGGAGGAAGGTGACGAGACTCTGAAAATTTTCACAGCTAAAGGTCTGAGAGAAAATCAAGAGACATAGGAACTACTTTGCCTTAGCCTGTCTACTGTGAGACCTTTGAGATGTTGTATGTGGTCAGCCCCTGTTGTCAGATTGCCCTATTCTGAAAAAAACACCTGTTTCTCTGGGATGGGTCACTCCAACCAGCTGGCTTTCCTCTAGTGCCACCATAGACCTCTTGCTTTCTGCTAAAGTACTGACGGATCCTATAGACTGCATGTTATGGATCCTTGTTAATGCAGCAGATTTCAGCAGCTTTTCAAACCGCTGATTGCAGATTGTTCTTGGCTCTGAAATGCGCCTTACATGGGTTTTGACACTTATGGAAGCAGTCATCACTCAGACAGTTGAGAGTCACTGCAAGGCAAATCTGATGGATTTGAAATCTGGCCTTTCTGAGGCTTTGTGCTCGGACTGTGCTAAATATGGAATACCTTATCATCAACACACCGATATCCTGCAGCTGAGCTCTTGCGCTGGAGATTTCAATGATACCCATTTCTGGGTTCAGAAGATCTGCCATGTTGAAAAAACAGCTAATTTAGAGTGAATGAAAAGAGTAGGGCAATTAGTACCTGCCTGCCCTGTGCATATTTGAAAAGAAAGCAATTTGAAGGTGTTGCCTTAAATTGGTTACTTTGGATTCTGGAAAGATGCATCATTGACTGCGTCATAAGAGTAGTTTTGCTTTCTTTACATCTGTAAAATTTGCAAGAGCTGTATGTACCCTTATTTACTTTGTAATTATCCTGCAAGAGCAGTGCTTGCTCTCTTGGCCACATTTTTCAATTGCTGTAACTCTGGTTTGGTAGGCTTCCTGCATGGCAAAAGGTGCAGCCACAGCCTCAGAATGCCGTGGGCCGCCACTGTCAGAGCACAAAGTCTTGGTTTCCTCATATTTTCTCACTTTTGCTGATATCTGAGGCTGCATCACAGAGTCTCTCCTGAAGACTTACTGTGAGGGTGTGGCCAGGCAGGTTTGGTCTTAAATTCATGCACTCAGAAAGGGATCTCAGCTCAGCCTGGAGAAGCTTTCTCTGCGGGAAACAGGAAATGTGGGAATCTGTTCCAAGCACTCTTCCCAATTTTCTGTGTGACCTGTACTCCCTGTACTCCCATTTTTCCTTTTATATGAAACAGGTCACCTCTTCTGTAAACATCTTTGAGATGAGGATTGGCTGTAAGCAAGCTAGTAAATAGTATTGCATTTCCTGGGGTGAGCACAGGATGCCTCCCAAACAGCAAATGTGCCTCAGTCCTCCTTGGGCTCAGGGAGCAGGTGCGCACCTGCATGTGCACCCTGACCTAGGCAGCCTTTTCTTTTCATGTCAGGATGGGAAGCCCCCTGGACACGTTAGCTAACATTCATTTAGCTTGCTGTTTTCTACATGGTAGCTATCAAAATCCATTTCTTCTCACCTGACAATAGCATTTTTACAATGAGTAAGAATGGAGATTTTATATTCCCAAACTAACGACAGGAAAAGCTTTTACCTACCTCTTGCCACTTGAGGACCTGGAAGCAAACCTCAAATTGCACACCACTCAGCCACCCGTAATAGATTCTGTGTGTACCCTCCTGTGGGTGACAGCTCTCCCCTGCTGCTGACACTGTTGGAGGGATTTGCATTCAGCTCCCCAGTCCGTGGGGCTGGGGGTCCTGGCTAGGAGGCAAAACTGATTCCCATCTGTCCCTGGGCATTGCTCCTGGAGAGTCAATGGCAATTTTTCTCCCCTGATCAGAGAGGGAAAGAAAGGCAGGCTCTAGTGTAGATGCCTCTTCTTTAGGACCCAGAAAGTGCCAGATGCCCCCAACTCCCATCAGTTTCACTAGGCACACAACAACTTGTGAGTAATGGTGCTTGCTGCACCATGAGCCTTGCTTAAAGTTTGGTCTCTTCATCCTCAAGTGCATAATCATTTTCTTCAGCTTTTTAAGAAATGGTGCCATTCTGTTGATCTATTCTGATTGATGCAGGCAGCAAGTATAGCACTTTCTGCAGGGGAGTCTCTTTGGGTTTGTGTCCTGAAGGCAGACAGGGATAAGGAGAAATTTCTTTTTCTCTCTCACAGGTATGACTCTCTCTGTGGTTCCTCTCTGCAAATGAGGTCCACAGTAATGAAAATCTACTCAAGCAACATCCTTCTTGAGTTCTTGCTTTTAGCATATTTTTAGTGTGGGATTTTTTTTTCCAAAAAGTGATTTCAGTATCTAGTACTCCCAGGACCAAGGCAGATTGCTCTACAGCTGAAATAGGGCAGTATAGTAACAGGGGGTCTAAGTTCAGATTGCTTTCATGGCGTGCCCAGAAGCAAGCCTTGCAGCTGCAATTATTGTCAGATAATTTTTTCATTTTATTGATTTAACTTTTTCCCCATGTCACTAACTGTCAATAAGGACTCCACCCCCCTACCCCTGGGCCATTGGGTGTAAAGCAAAATAACCTGCAGTCTAGTAAACCGGTAATAATTGAATGGTGATATACACAGATGTGGCTGGTGAGGTTTCAGGGTTATTTTCTCAGTGGAAGTTACACAATTCCAGAAGTCTGAATTTGTCATTTGCTTTTTGTTTCAGAAGTTGCAGTATTCAGCCTAAGAATATGTAGTTCTCACAAACAGAATCTAATACAAATAACACATGTCTTTTTTAAAACAATGTTTGGTAATAAACCCAGACCTCCAGCATTTTAAAGATATATGTAAAGCCTTGGTGCCAGCTACTCAAAAATCATTTAGAGACCGGCAACACAGGATCAGATTCTGCTGCTGTTCCTTAGCATGAGTCGTTTTTTGATTTGACTCAGGTCTTCTGAGGCTAATTTGCAATCAGATAAAGCTCACTGGGAGAAAGAGCAACAGAGGTGGACCCTGAGTCACCTGGCACTTAGCAAAAATTGAAAAATACCAGAAATTTTCACTGAAGACTGGTGGTCACCAGCAAATAATTATTATTATAGTGGTAACAGTGAGTCTTGGCTTCACTGGCCTTTTACTACTTTGAGTAAACAGTTACTTGCCAGATTATTATTGTCTTGGCACTTGATGCAAAAAACCTGTAATTTTCCATGTTTCTTAAAGCTGAGTATACATTTATTGAATGAAAGCATTTATTAAACATATGGGGACAGATTCTCAACAGGCATTAAATAACTTACCTTCATTTGCCAAGAAATCTTGCTTGTTATGTTTTATTATGCTGAGAACTGCAGGTTGCATAAGTGGAAAATGGTGGAGAATGGCGGAAAATGGCAAGAGGTGGAAATGCAGCTTCCCTAAGAAAAGCCAAACCATTTCATAAATCCTGGTATCACATAGCTCTGACCTCTGTGGTTTTGGATTGTCTTCACAGCTGCATCTATATTACAAGCCCATGAGTGGCACAGAGACATTAAATAGGGAATGACTATCCTAATAAAGGAAGAAGGAGGCATACTATGAAACTAGGACATAGCAGGTTCTAAACATTAGGAAAAAAAAAGAGTGCTTTACTCTCTGCCACAGAACACTTGAAATGAAACTCTTGCATGGATTTAAAAAGGGGCATGGTTTAGCAGTGGACGTGGCAGTGTTAGGTTTACAGTTGGACTCAATGATCTTAAAGGTCTTTTCCAACCCAAATGATTCTGTGATTCTATCACATAATTCTAAAAAGTAATTAGAAAAAATAATGAAAGGAAAAGTCATTAAGGTGAAACACAAATATAACATTTTTAGGTCAAGAAATCTGTGATCATCAGCTTGCCAGAACAGTATCATGGAAAATCAATGCTATATGTTTTTCCTATTTTTACTCTCTTTCCTAAACCTCAGCTATCGGCACTACTTGGGGCAGGCAACAGGAGTGGATGGACCTTTGACCTAACTCACTGTTATTTTTTAAAATTCCTACATAAAACACATTTTTTGAGCCAAAGAATGGGAAAAACATGTGTCAAGACAGTGCTGTATACTGAGATACACACTTAAGGCATAAACTAGATCTAAACCACAATCTGAATGACCAGAATTACACATCTTCATATATAGGTGTGATCCTATCACTAAATCCTAGTGGTGGTGCACAGAATGACCAAGTTTAGTGATATCCTGACTTCAGAATTCAGGGAGATTAAAATTGGAGGGAGGATTTGGAGTAGCTGGTGAAACTTTCTCCATTCCACAGATAATCTCTTTTGATCTTCAGGAGAATGGGACAAAGTCTGAAGCCCTTCTCTCACTTCTGCCAGAACAAGGACTTTTGCCCACATGAAAGCATTTGCACTTTTTCCAGCAATGATAAATATCTGTAGACAGACCATTCTGGCTGAATATATGGTGCTGTTAAGGGTCAAAACTAAGATGTTGCAATGAAAGAGTCCTTACCATGTGAAAGGGGTTCAGAGGCATGAGTTGACATGCACTGCTGGTTGCTGTTGTCCCTTCCTCAGCTCAGGTAGACATCACCAAACAAAAAACGGTGAAGACTGATGTTGCTTAACACTACTCGGTATTAAAATCATCTGCTAGCCAAAAAGATGTCCTTCATTTCTTTGTCTCTGAGTTTTTCATCTGCTGAGGTCAGCTGACATTCACCCTGCTGATCAGGTCCTCTGAGAGCCTATTGTTGTCAACAGGGATGGGAGAATAATTTGACACCACCCAGAATTAAAATCTTAGCCCAGGACTCACTCAAGTGAATGGTAACTTCAGTGGGTGCTGAATGCAGGCTGACAGTTTCCTACACTTGTTTATATGTCCCATTTGTGTAGTGAAAGGAACCCAGGTAGGTAAGTCAGGAAACATGTAGGGACAGAGTCAGATGCTAGTCACAGCGAGGTCACACAGATGTCACCAACAGGGCCAATAGGCTTTTATTATCTCTTTTCTCTTTTGCAATAACTACCTTTTTGAAATGATTCACCAGCCGTACAGCCCATTGTACTGCACTGCTTTGTCTATCAGCATCCCTGTGAACTACTGCTACTGGGCAGTTCTGGAGGATGATTATTCCATAGCATATATTGAGCCGCAGGAAAAGGAAGGTAAGATTGTGTGCAAGGAAACAGGCTTATATTAATATCCTTAATAGTCCTTTAAAGCCTTTGTGAAGAGCCAGAGAGTTCTCATGGAGAATCTGATATGTAATGTAAAGAAAACTTGACTCTTTTATCATACCTTGCATCCTGGGGCTGAGCAGCTGCTGTGATCTTCATAGGATGCGAGATATTCCAGTGATGTGTGGTAGAATGGACAACCAAAAAACCAGAGAGGGTAGGGATTATATAGTTGAGGTCCAAAAAGCATTAAACAGCCCTTGATAACTCCTGGGAACTATTTATTGATTCTTTCTATGCACTGCACATTCCCATTAAGTGATTTCATTTCCTTCTTTCTCCTAATCACATCACTTGGTTTAGAAGTCTTTTACTCTCTGAAACCTGGGGGTACACAGATAAAGTTCACTTTCTCATGTGGCTGTACTTTTTATTACATGTGAAAAGTTGATACAGTAAAAGTAACTCCTTGGAGCCAGCAGGTCTGGAGCTTTCATCATTACGAATCTCTGCATCAAGGAAGCACTGTCGGGTTAATTGCTGTGTTAGTCTCAGCCAGACTAGCATGTGGCTTTTTCCATCTCTGTAATGGGCAGTGATAAACTCCTCGGAAGATATGGCTGCCTCTGAAAAGTGTATTGACAGCTTGGAAGTAGTAGTAAGAGACCAGTAATACTAATAAGACAGTGATGCCGTAACGGTCAAATCCTTGAGTCATTGTAATAGCTGACACTGCAAATAACTGCAACCATAGACAAACATGCTGCACGCAGGGGCACGCAGCTCGGAAACAATGCCTGCATTTTGCGGGGCAGGGAGAGACTGGAGAAAGAGAGAGGGGTTGCTGCTTTGTTAGGGTTTGGGTTTTTTTCCCTTTAACAAAATAAAGAAAGAAGTAGAAGGTCTTAAAATCTTTTAGTTTGGTAAAAGGGAAAAAAAAGCATTCCTTACACTAAGCATGGCATGCCTTCCGAAGGGCCATGCTTGGCTTTTATTTCCCTTGTCTTAAGGAGCTGCCAACATCTCTGGCTTCTCACTAGCCAGCCCCACGGCACCTGGAAAACTGGAGGTTTCTTTCCCTTCCCTGGGAAAGTGTGAAGAGTCACCTCTGCTGCTTCCTGAAGTGTAGATGGCTACAGGAGAGCTGAGAGGGCACCGCTGTTCCCAGGGACAAGGAGGATCCTGGCCACTGTGCCCTCCTCGTGTAGACCTTCCATCCTACTCAAGGCAATGCTGACTGTGGGTTGCTGGCACTACTCACCTCTAAGCCAGGGGAAAGAATCTGCAGCTACATTAGAACAAGAAAGAAAAGAAAACAGAGATATAGAACATTAGGTCTATTTCCATTGGCTCTGGCTGCTGGGCACGGTGTATCAGCAGCCTCTGGTTCCCAAAAGGTTCCTCCTTTGCAGATATTTACAGAGGCATCTGCAGCAGTCAACCGGACGGCACCTAAATGAATGAAAAATAAACCTATGGAATGGTATTTCCCATTCTTTGGAACCCAGTAAAAGTGTCTCCTGTTCCTTTCAACACCTAAATGGGATGCCTTCATCAGTGCAGGAAAAGGCGCTGGCACATGGTTTAGGAAGACACATATTCAAAGGAAACAAACCTGCGTCACCCAGTTCTTTCCAAATTAAATAAACCCTTCATTATACGTATTTTTGCAAACCCGGCTACCAGCAGTGTGAATCATTTTCTCCTGGATGATGCTGAGCCCTTCGGAAGGCCTTTGCTTCCACAAGGTTTTGTGCTCCTTGTAGCACAAAGGATTTGCCCTTGTTTAAAAAGATGCTATTTTTCCACTGTGACTCTCAGTCGTATTCGTATAGGTGACTTCCTGCGATTAACACATCTGATCTAAGCATAAAGCCATGTGTCATTTCAGGCCAGTAATAAAACAGCTCATCACAGACAGGCGTCGGGTGTCTGGACCCTTCCTGCTCCAAGGGGAAGAGGACGACATACGACGTGAGAAGTGGGTGCCTGCTGGCACTGCACCGCACTGTGGTTCACCAGAACTGACACTGCCCTTCCTTGGCTTTCAGGTTTCACGTTCAGCTGACGAGGGGGAAAAAGCCATCTGACTGTGGAGAGCCAGTGTTAGCCTTCAGACACTGCTTAATCCTGTTTAAGGGGGTTTAAATATTGTGCAGGTCTGCTAAGCCCCCTCACAAGGGGGAAATTTTCACCTAGAAAGACCGGCTAATAAAAGAGCTCCCACCATCCACTCACCCCCAGAAAACCAGCCAGCAGTGGGCAGAGAGACAAATTCTTGAAACACAAAATGAACTGGATAGGACCTGTTTTAAATGCACACAGTTTCTCTTACTTATTATGCTACTTTATGATTCCGTATAGACAGAAAGGATTAATTTCCCACTCATGTTCAGGGAATATGCACGCTAGCAGCCATTAGATGTAATTTGTCACCTGTTTAAATCCCACATGCATTGATAGGAAAATTAAATTCCATTTCCTTTCAAGTTTAAATATCTCTAAAGATATTCCCCAACCCAGGAAAGCACATAAGCAAGTGCTTCACCTTAGGCATGTGAGTGCTTCTAGTGATGTCAAGTGCTTTCTTGGACAGGGCTGTGATCCGTAGCAGATGTACACCTGCACCTTAGAACAAACACCCAGCAAATGCAGAAAAGTTACGGCACCAGGGTACTAGAAATGCACTTGATTATTGTTGAGGTTCTGCAATTTTGCTCCTGTCTGCGAGAATTTCAGTTGGAAAAAAAGCCCCAACACAACAAAACCAGGGAAATTAGCTACAGAAACGCAATGTTTCAAAAGCACATAGTTCTCTTAGTCTCTTGGGGAAAATTTTACACAATCCTACTTTCAAAATAATGTTAAGGTTGCAAAATTGAGCAATCATAAAAGTCAGGAAATTTAAAAAGTTAGTACGTGTCTTTCAATGTTAGCTCAGCAATAGCAAATATATGTAGTGGGAGAAGTTTATACTTGCAATTTCTGTGTTAAATATGAACTTTAAAGTATTCCTGTTGACCATTAATAAGCAACATAAACTATATTGCATATTTAATGTCTGTAAGAGGCATCTTAATCGTAAGAATTTCCTGGCTTTGGAATTCAGAGGGCTTGGTTTTGAAACATAAAATGTCACTGTTGTGTTGCTGAGCTACTTTGGCTTTTTTCTCACTTACAGGTAAAAGTTATCACTGGAAAAGAAAGGGAATTTCACCAGTGTTATAACACAGTTCTCACATCAGAATAGTTTCGTGATGTTTATGAAGGGTTATGATTTATGTAGTTAAGGAACTGACTTAATTTTTGGGGTTTTTTGGGGGTTTTTTTTGAGAAGAACTTCTGTGGTAAAAAGACCGCAATGCTTCCCCCTTGCTGGCAAGAGAACTAAACCTCCCGTAACAAATGTGCCCTACCTGAATTAATAATATGGAGCTGTTCCACAAAATGTTTAAAATACAGAATGATCTTTCCAGGCCAGATGTATGACTTTCTCAAATCTATGTGTCGTGGTTTAACTTACCATGAAAACCTAAATACAGTGTGATGGTCGTGTTTAGATAAGACAGATGTAGAGTGCAGCACAGGCTTGGTATTGCAGAAACGTTGATCCTTATAAATGAGCTGTATTGCGCTCTGGGATTTTCCTGGCTGAGTCTTTCAAAACCCAGGCTAGATTAAATCATCACAGCTGGGGAGAAAATATCAAGAGTTAAATAACTACTTTATGAGAGTTGTAAGAGTGTGAAAGTTTTAAGAAGTTAAATAATTACAGCGCACTCTGAGAGCTACAGGAAAGACGAATGAGTTTGTGGTCAACGGTCTTATTTGTTCCGATGTCATCCTGAAAGACAAATGTAAGTGTCAAAGATGTAGGGAGCATTTCACACGTGACCAAAGACATAGCTACCAAAGCAAATACGGGTCAAAGTGCCGAGTCCCACACACGCTCAGCTCAAAGGAAAAATAACATTTTGAACTCAGTG
Organism: Laterallus jamaicensis coturniculus; assembly: GCA_022605575.1. Classification (NCBI taxonomy): domain Eukaryota; kingdom Metazoa; phylum Chordata; class Aves; order Gruiformes; family Rallidae; genus Laterallus; species Laterallus jamaicensis. Next base: position 5,415,995 of record JAKCOX010000009.1, read on the forward strand.
CTTCCCCCTTTTTTTTATGTTACATCAAGTGCCATGGGTGTTGTGCAGTAAGTCACGAGCATCTTGAGCTCTCTGTTACTCTGCTGTCAGCTTGCTTGTTAATGGAACTCAGCCAGCCTGGAAATAAAATATCTCTCCTGTTAAGGTATGCAAGTGTGAGGATCTCAGGCTTTATGTAAGATCTCCACAAGTGTGTTGCAATCCCAAAGTTAAGGCAGACACCTAAGGGAGAAGAAAATCTTTTGTGTCAGGTTTGATCCAGATGCATCATTCCTTTTGGGATGAACTCTGGGGGAGCTGCTCTCCATTTACACCAACACAAGTGAGTTCAAACCTGTTCTCAGAGTGCCTTCAGTGCACCCAAATATTGTATAAGCAAAAATGGGGAATTTTGGTCATTGATCTGAGGCTGCCAAAAGTCTGTCCAGAAGTGCAGTTAGAAGCAGCATTGCCAGTCACCCCCCCTGAGATCTGCCCAAGCTGTGCAAGTGGCACCAAAGCTGCACTGTGTTCGGGTGGACCCCGAAGGCAAAGCAGGTGCCACCAACATTGTGCCAGTCTTCTCCCAAGGCTAGGTGCTGCTTGTGGAATATATATGTAGGCATATAGGATGCACTGATCAGAGGCTGCTCATATTTCTGTCTAGGAGTCTTCCTGGGGAAACATGGGAAACAAAAAAGGCAAACAAATAGAAAATGTCAGTGGACTGAGAATGCACATGTGTCTGTGGGTGTTTGGGATGAAAGTTTGCCAGGCTGAGAGAGGGGCAGAAGGGAGAGATGAAACATGCCCAGAGTCTGTGTGGATTCAAGTCATGGGGAGTCATCCCACTGACTCTGGGCAGCTTAGCTTAGATCCAACAAATGGCCTTCCCCTTCCCCCTCCTCCCTCTGCTTTGTGGCTGCTGAGTGAAGCATGGCAGCCCAGATCTTGTTTCAGGTTTTGCGGTGGCGCATATTTTCTCCCTTAGATCTTTCAGTGAGAGAGCACCGGCCTCTCTGTGCAGGACCGCTAACACCCCCAGGACTGAGCCTGGAGGCAGGGGGTCGGGAGGGGAGGGCTGTCTGCGCTGCCAGCCATTGCCTCTGCAAAGCCATCAGCAATCTTGAGATACAGAGGAAGATGCTGACACCTAGCATATGATGCTAATGGCAGCCCAGTACATTTGATTTTGGTATTTAACAAAGTAAGGGAATTATTAGTAGTGTTTAATAGTGGGTGGAAGGTCAGGCTGATGGTTGGACTTGCTGATCTAAAGGGTCCCTTCCAACCAAGACAATTTTATGATTCTATTTGGAAGGAGTTTTTCAAACCACCTGCACCATAGGTTAGTGTTGACCAGGACCAATAAGCACAAAGATACTGCAATGAGAAGGTTGGTACTAGTCTGAGTAGCACGATCCCTTTCTGAGGTCAGTCTTTGTAATGGCTGGAGAGGCAAAGACAGCATAAAGTGCAATACATCACAGAGCCTTGCAACAAAGATGAAACGAAATTGGGCTGAAAACTATTTTAAGCATTATTAAGTAATGTAAACAACAGGAGAGTGAGAGGCAGAAGTGGGAGAGCCCAGGTAAGACATAGAAAATAAAGGCATGTTAAGTCTTAATAGGTGTTTGCAGGGCATACACATTAACGAGGTCATTTGTTTACGCTGATTCAAAGAAATATGGCTGGGAGAAAGAGCAGGAGAATTTAGTTTGGCGTTCAGAGCGTATTTCTGAACTGCGAAGTGTAGCAGACTGTAGAGCAGTTGGCCACAGGAAATGTTGGAAGCTGAAAGGCTTGAGCCGTTTAAGAAATGACTGGGCAAAATCACCCAAGAATAACCTGGAGGGAAACGCTTGTGCAACTGGCAGGCTGTGCAAGCACAACCGTCTCCGATCATAAATTTTAATAACTCGGATACAATAGGTAGCCAGCATGTTCCACATGTGCAAATGGGGGACAGACCTCAAAACCTCTGTCTCCCAAGCTCCCAGAACCCAAATACCATGCCGGTGTAAATTGGTACAGCTCCATTCTCTTCACTGAGTGACAGCGCATGGATTTATGCTAGCTCAGAGCTTTGCCCAAGGGCTTCTGGCCTTCGGTCTAAAATAGCTCCATCATCTCACAGTATTCCCAGGTAATAAATACTCTGATTTAGCCATTAGGCTTTTGTAATCTGACTGGGCAACAATTAATTTACCAGCTCACACTTGCAGACAGGAATCCTCCAGGGCTCAGAGCCCCCCGTAAGTTCTGCGTCATTCAGGCTGCAACCCTTTCTGCAGATGTGGTGGCCTTTAATCTGAGGGCCCGATAAAAGGCCAGCCTACGCAGACTTCCCTTGGTTCCAGCAGATCGTGTTCCAAAAATGGATATGGTTGTTTCCAACACAAGGCTTTGGAGGAGACTTTCTGATGTTGATTACACTGGTTTTATTCTGGAAGAAAAGGGTCTGCAAAGACACTTGCACAGAAACAATTAGTTTTGCTTCCCACATCTCTTTATTTTTGTGTACCAATACCATGCACAAATACTGAGATTAACACTTATTTTGCCTTTTGCCTGTATATTATCTTACAAGAAAATGCTATACTAATTTTAGAGCAGTGGCTTTGTGGTCTCACTGTAAAACAATCAGTATTTCAAATATTGATGAAATAACCCTCAGTTGAAATTATTTACATTTTGCATGTGGAGAAGAAAAGCCAAAATGATCTGAAATATCACCCAGTGCTTGGTAAATGGAACCACATATCTGATTTTCAAAGTACTGAGAATTTCATAGCACATTACCTTGTCCCATCTCCCACTGAATTTCTTAATTGTTATGCTTGTCATACTTGGTAGCCCCAGAGAATGAAATCTGGCACCTGTGATTTGCCCAACGCACCTCAGGACCTTTTGGAATAATGGGGATAAAACAATCCCGACAGTGGCCTTGTTTATCCCTCTTTCCCAAATACAGCCCATTCCTCCAGCCCAAAGAATGGGGTTTTGTCCTGGTTTCACCTGGGATAAATTTTCTTCCTAGCAGCTAGTGTAGTGCTGTGTTTGGGATTTCAGATTAGAATAGACTTGATAACACACTGATACTTTGGTTGTTGCCAAGCAATTTCTTGTACTGGCCTGTCAATGAGGTGGTGGAGTGGCAGGATGCCCAAGAAGCTGGAAGGGGACACAGCCAGGAGAGATGATCCAAGCTGGCCAAAGGGGTATATCATATCATATGATGCCATGCTGGGTGGGCTGAAAGATAGCATGGCTTAGGAACTAGCTGAACACCACCTTTGGATGGTCAGTAATTTTGCTGTGCATCACTTGTTTTGTATATTCTTTTATCATCATCATCATCCTCCTTTTCTGTCCTATTGAACTGTATTTTTCTCAACCCATGAGTTTTACCTCTCTTTCTTTTTGATTCTCTCCCCCATCCCGCTGAGGTGGGGAGCAGCAAGTGAATGGCGGTGCGGTTGTTTTAGCTGCCACGACAGCTTTTAAGGAAAAAGGGCTTTTTTATCAGGTACATATGCAATACTTCACAATCTTTGTGCGTCTGCAGACAGATCCAAATTAAGATTATCCAGACAGGTAACTCATAATGGTAGCAGAGTTTCTTCCAGGCAAGAAAAGAGCCCATTATTTCCAGCACATTAAGCTGACTCATCTAGCAGGCAAACAAACACCTCCTGGATTCAGTAAACTGGTTTCAGTGAAAGGATTGACTTTCTGAAAAAAAAAGGAGGCTTAGAGTGTAGATTTGCTACAATGGTCTTTTAAGACATTAATACTATAAATATAGGGCAGAATTAAGTAGCCACATGGTATGTGGAGTACACTTTATAAATGTGTCATTCATCATATCCTCCTCTATGTTATACTATACAGAGGAGCCCCTACCACATCGTGGATGTTTATTATCATTCAAAACTAATAACCTGGGCTACATTCAGTAAAAAAATGCGATCGTGAGTGGCAAGTGGTCCAAGCACAAGCGCTTTTGTTCATGTGCCAGCCAAATAGCTATAGACACGTATCCCTCTGTCTGAACACATCAATCATTTTAACATAATCACAGTTTAGCTCTGAGATGATTTTGTCTTTCCATTCTTTTTTCCATACCACAGGTTTTATGAGTGGACACTGAGACCCATACATAGAGGTGACAAAAGATTCTAAGTTTCCCAGTTCTTAGAGCTTAAATCTGACTACCACAGAGAAGAGTTGAGGATTTGAAGGTTTCTCAAGATAAGCATCCAAACCCCAAACTGCTTGAAATCATGGGACTCTTGAAAAGTCTAGTCCCACTGAATAGTTTCTGAAATACCTTCACATACGACTTTGGAAATATAGACATATATATATGCATACATGTACATACTATTGCCGGTTACTGCCCTTTTGTCCCTTAGCCCTGCTGCCTGTTCACACTGTGCACCCTGTTTCCTGTTGCAGTCCCTGACCCTCAGGCCTGCGATCAAGCACTGCCTAGGGCACCTCCGCAAAGAGACTGTCTCCTCCCAGCTGCCTCAGCCAACCCCAAAAAGCAGGTAGCAGCCCCTGGGGATGATTCATCCTAGTGATGATCTAAACCTCTATCTGAAGGTACCTACCTCAGTGATCTGAAGGAATGAGGTGACAAGACTCCAGAATTTGGAGACTGAAATTATGTGGGATCAAAATGTGGACCTGATCCTTTTTTCTTTGTGGACTTTCTATATTTTCCAGGTCTGTTGGCTTTTATGTAATTTCAGGGTCAAGATGAGTCTTTCTGTTTGTACCTCTAGAAAACCTCCAAATAACAGACACCAAAAAGTTAAATACTTCTGTGACAGAAAAAATATGGGGCCCATACAAGACTATTTGAAAGCAAAATGATTTTAATGTAGAGATAATGTATGACCTGTCTCAGGCGGGAACAAGACATGAAATCAATGGCAGTACCCTTGGCAGCAGTCAGCACCCACTGCCAAGACAGACACCCAAAACACTGGGCAGGCAGATCTCCCTGCCACTTGTGAGAAGGATCCCACCCATGCAGGAGGAAGCAACGAGGCAGCACGAGGCCAGTTACTAACCAACAGGGCCACACAGGGAAAGTCCTGAGGGCTTTGAGGATCTGAGGAGGGGTTAAGGCTCCAACTGCACATCTGGCGGTGCAGCAGCTGCGCTGCAATGATCAGTGTCAGCGTTTGCCATGAGGACTTGTTTCACAAAGAGGGGGTGGGAGTGGGTGTGGGATCAGGGTCGGTTACAATGTGCCTTTCAAACTTTTATTGATTTCCTGATCTCTTCTTTAAAAAAAAAAAGGGTGTGTGTGTATAATAACAACAACAACAACAACAACAATAATAATAATAATAATAATTTGCTGTACGCCTGGTGGGCCTTACTTCCCCTCAGACCTACCCACCCACCCCCACACACAAAGCGGCATCTCTTCCTACTGAGCGCTAGGTGCCAGCCCCTTCTTTTCCCTAAAACATTTCAGTGGGAATTAGTAATGAAAGGACCTGGAGAGGGGAAATGGCTGCATTCAGAGCTGGAGCGGGTAACTTCACTCACCACCTGGCAAGCATACTACCTGAGCACACCTCAAAGCTCTGATCCAGCTGGCACTTAAACATGGACCCAACCTTAATCATGCAGGCTGAGCCAGATTAAGAAAGCATGTAAAATAGGTGTATACCTAAGGGCCTGGCTCAGCTGAGGTCAACAACAGGGAGTTCTTCAGGTCTGAATCACCACCAGTCTGCAGCTGTAAAGGACATCACCACGTCACTGCCAGTGCAGAGGCTGAAATGGACAGATTTTTGGTGTCTTTGAGATAACTGGTACAGAATCAGAGGGACCGAAGTAAAAAACATAGGTTTTTAAGGATGCACAGAGAAATATTGAAATTACTGAATTAAAAATTCATTGTCGGGACCATCTGCAACCCAGGAAACAAGAGGCACCATAGCAATAGCCTGCATGAGAAGAAGCAATTCACAGGTCTGGAGAAAGAGCTTGGAAAGAGTAGAAACAAAAGGGTAAGACTGATATGGGTAGGGAAATAGTAAAATGAGAAACAATGAGAGAGACAGCAGTAAAACATGCATCTGTCATTTAATCCTGGGTAAATACCCAGATTAGTGACATCAGTTTCTGATGTTTATTTGGAGCTTACATTGGAGCCATGTCTCCCAAGGCTAACACAGCTGTGATCCAGCCCAGTGGAAAGCACAACCAAAGATTTATCCCAGCTCTGACTGTTCCTGTACAACAAAGGCATTAGGCAAAACTAAAATTTGTATGGAAACGTGCACCCTTGTGCTCATAAAAATAAAGCTGGCATGAGCTGGCAGAGCAAGGAAATTCAAGAGTTTCGCAGTTTCTCTTCACAAATTTTCACATCATTTTACAATCACTCAGTGCTTAGATGAGCTTTGAAGGTCATGAAGGCTGAACATGCATGCTGCCTCTTTACCCAGTTATGAGGCCTTGGCATTGCGCTCCATCACCCCCTGTACTGCAGTAACATAATGGTGCTCATCAAACCGGGTCTGCTGCGGGGGTTCAATTCAACCAGCTCAAAGCTTCTCACCTGTACAAGCTGAACTGCACCAAAAGGATGATGACAAAGTGACGTATTTGAGGTGATTGGCTTGGACAAGAGCCCAGTAGGCTGTTGGTGTTGCCCCCGGAGGGGGTGCAAACAGACACCCCTGAAAGAAGCAGCTTACATCTCACGTAGATGAGATGTGAGCATCCATCTGAACATGTCAAAGGCAGATGAGCTGTTTCAGCAGTGTGCTTGGTTTGGGAAAGCCATCCCTGCCTTCTCTGGCAGCTGTGCATCTGGCAGTAACACTACTGCCTCCTCTTAGAAGTAAGCTGACATTTTACCAACTTTCATCGTTTTTTATCCCCGACAGTCATCGTCTTCACTGCCCTGTAAAGGCTGGCTCTGGTTCGCTCACTTTCTAAAAATATATTCATAAACACAATCCATGAAGGAAAAAACCGGCTTGTTTTTGTTCTTGCATTTAACTAGGTCAGCCCACAAGAAACACCCAGCTGGCCGCTCACCTGATCCCGCTGCGGTGGTTATGTTCCTTGCCTTACCCATTAGGAACAAAGCTGTAAGGTGAGACTTTTTAACAAGGCCGTTGATGTTCTTGGAGATAAATGTGTTAAGTTACTGCTGGTTTTGCCACTTGCAAACAGGGAAGGGAAGGCTGGCTTGTGGTAGTTAAAGCCTTACGGAGCACCAGGGGCAGCTGGCATCTGCTGAGAAAGGCACATGGAAAACATGACGCCAAGCAAGTGGGGCTAATTAACACTGGTTTCTTAAATTAGAAGGCTCTTAATGGCTAATGTTTAAAAATAACACCTTAATGACATCTAAAAATAGCTGCTGCCAAGCCCTGGAGTATTCTGACCTCCATTAAATTGGGAGTCCATTTCCCATGACTGGTGGTGTAAATCACATTTACCTTTTATACCATGTTCTCCCTGGGATTAGCTGCAAAGCATGATGCCTGACCTTGAAAGCCTATTTGCAAACATGCAAGAGCAACCCAGGCCACTCTTCGGAATGGTGTGCAATATATGGCTATAATGTGCGGGCTGAGTCATCCGATAGAGTATAATCTCAGGCTCCATTTACCTCCACAGGGAAAAATACCAAGGGTGTGGGGGGGAGGGGGTGCTACCAGACCAGGCAGAGATCAGGGATGTGAAATTTGGTGCTGTGTTTAGGGCCTGGAGGACCCCAGTTCCATTTCCAATTTGGTTGCAGATTTCCTGTGTGAGACACTTAGGTCCCCTGATTTCCTGCTGTGCCCCAAAGCAATGCCTGGATCTCCCTGATCCTGGAAGGGTACTACCAGGATAATTTTTCTAAGGTGTGTGGTATGCTAAGATTCAACAATGGTATTTCTCATGGGAAACAGAAAGTAGTGTGTAAAAAGGGAAAATACTGGTTGTTTTTTCTTATGATGTGAGCCAAAACAAAATAATCTGGAGGTCAAACACATATTGAGGGCTTCTTGAGCATTTTCCCAGCATATGGGAACAGAAATCAAATGCTGAGTACCGCTGGAGATAACTATTTGCTTTTTTTTGGTATGCTCCTCTGTGCCATGCTTGACCCTAACCTGTGTCCTGTCACATCACAACACTCAGTGATAGCTGATGTGCAGAGAGGAAGAAACCTGCAGCTTGATCATCCCTGGCAGAATGCAGAGAGATCCTATGGCACTCACCTGGAACAACAATTTCTGATGTAAAACCCACTGAGTTTGTCCCACAATTTGCAGTTTAGGTGAATTACTTCAACAACCACATAAGCCCAGTTGTTTTCATTCAAGCATTACGTACAGAGTAGCTGGAAGGCCATAAAGCCCTAAGATTAGGAAAATGCCTTCCCACAACTAGCCATGCTAGAACAAAGCCAGCCTTTGGTTTTTCTCTTCTCTTCCAGTCAGAGGGCTGGGTGCCTCTCTGCAGATCCTGTCCAACCAACATTGCATTTCTCCCCATCCTATGTTCATGTACAGCAGACACACTCCAAACAACAGAAAGGGAACGTGGGTAAGTACAAGGCACTCAGACTGCACTGCTGACTCACCTAGCCCATAAAATCCCCGTACTTTTAATTTTTTTTCCTTTTTTTTGGCAGATTCTGGTTGATTTGGGCAGAGATGCCTCATCTTGCTGCTATGCAGAGATCAGTGCATGCCTGCAAGGAGGTCTGAAGGCAAATATTGGCACTGATGCTCACATGAAGCACTCCTGCCTCATTAGTGAGATAAGGAGAATGTAAACCAGCTTTCACTTTTCTCTCTCTGCGTTATTTTGTTGTTCTAATGGTCTTCATTACTTGGGCCAGATGGTTTTCTTTCTTTTGCCTGCTAAGGCCCAGTCCTGCAAACACTTATGCTTTCTCCCACAAACATGCGTTCAGCACATGCATGGGTCTTTGCAGAATTGGAGGCTAAATTTGTTTCTGTTTCTGAATTCCGAGTTGGATTTTGATGCAACAGTTATTTTATATATTAAAATATCAGGTTTCTGCCCACACACATAATGCATTATGTATAACAGACCTTGCAAGGCAGCCATTGGAAAAGACCATTTAATCTACGATTTATACAGAGGGAAGAGTTACTGTTCCTTGTTTTTCAGCTAGAATTTATACGCAACCAAACTGTGAAGGTGTTGCTCCTCAGAAGCTCTATGATGTACATCTGGTTTCACATACTGTCATTTTGCCCACAACCTAAAATCATAAGCTGAAACTCCACAGAGGCTAATGAAAATTATTCCCCTTTGTGTTGCTTTATTAAAACGCAACCTCAAGAAATACTGGCAAGTCAGGAAAGCGACTTTAATCCAATACTTGTTATCCTCTTCCACAGGTTTTAAATCACCCTCTTTGCTCCCTACTTTGAGGAAATACACCCTTATTGTTTTCCTAGTCCTGCTATGACCTTCTGGGAAAGTTTTCATCATGTAAAACAACATGCAGTTCCCTACTTTGTAAATCTCATTCATTCCAAGTGTTAACACTAGCTAATTCTTTGCTTTAGAAAGGAAATCATGTTTGTTTTTTTGAAGAGTCTGCTGGGAAGAGGAATATTTGCATTTAAAATATTTTTTTCCATTTCATAAATTGTCTTGAGTTTTCTTCCCAGCGGGCAACAGAAGACTGTTTATACAAGTGAAGAGGGAAGCTTACTTTTCCCTTACTTCCACAAAAGTACGATTAACAGTGATAACTATGCTAATTATTGCACTAACTGCGCTTGGAATGCACCTTACTGGCCGGAGAGGTAATGCATTTGGGTAATAATTAACTCCTTTTTCCCTCAATTACCTTTTATTAGGAGAGCAGGAGGTGTCAAAGTAAAACAGCTGCATATCTTCCAAGAAAAGCCCGTGTTTTCTGAAGGAATTCAAGCGGAGGTGGTTTATTAAGGGAACTAGGCAGGACAAACATTAACATGGCAAGCTCGGCTGTTCAGTTACTTGGCTTCTCCCTGAGCCTGCTCGGGCTAATTGGGACATTAATTGCTACTATTCTGCCACACTGGTGGCGAACGGCGCATGTAGGCACCAATATTATAACAGCTGTGGCCTACATGAAAGGGCTGTGGATGGAGTGCGTCTGGCACAGCACCGGCATCTACCAGTGCCAAGTCCACCGCTCCCAGCTGGCGCTGCCCCGTGACCTCCAAGCTGCCCGTGCCATGATGGTAATTTCCTGCGTCCTTTCCGTGCTGGCATGCGTGATTGCTGTCATCGGTATGAAGTGCACGCAGTGTGCCAAGGGGACTTCAGCCAAAGCCTCCATCGCCGTCTCCGGGGGGATCGTTTTCATCCTGGCTGGTCTCACTTGCCTGGTACCTGTTTCTTGGACCACAAACGATGTAGTTACAGATTTCTACAACCCCGTGCTTCCCAGCGGGATGAAGTACGAGATAGGTCAAGCTCTTTACCTTGGCTTCGTCTCGGCGTCTCTGACGATCCTCGGCGGCGCTCTGCTGTGCACATCAAGCCAGTGTCACGGGAGCGAGACACCTTACCAGACGCAGGCCGGCAGCGTAAGAAGGACTGCTCCCTCCTATAGACCACCAACTGTCTACAAGGGAAACCATGCTTCTTCCCTGACATCTGCTTCCCATAGCGGCTACAGATTAAATGACTATGTGTGAGTTCCCCAAGATTTGCCTGCGGGACACAGCTGCTTTACAATTTCTGTGCATGGCAGAAAACAAAGCTAAGATGACTTTTAATTTATAAAGGGTTACGATACAAAGTTTACCATTGTTCCTTTCCTCCTTTCCTTTCTTTCTGGAGAAAGAAAGAATGCAGGCACAAAACTGCTCCCTGAAAAACATGGAAAATAAATACAAGGGAGGCTGTGACGTCCCAGAGACAGCACGGATCTGCCTACTTTCAGTTAGATCTTTGCAGGCATGAGGTTCAAGGGTAGTTTTCCTAAAAGTAATGGCTTGGTTTGCAGTTTCTGCCCTGCGACGTGCACTGAAGTGGAACTGGCCACAGCTTGTTGTTTGAACAGTTTTCCGACAAAAGACGTGTTTTGCCTAAAACAGAGAACTTCACAGTGAGAGACTGATTTTCAGCAGCGATTGCTTGCTAAGGTTCTCATTTCCATAACTCATGAACGTTTCATTACGACAAAGGTATTAGTTTAGCTTTTACTTTATTTTTCGTTCTTTTTTTATAGTCCCTTGAAATATGAATTTCAATTGCATTATGACAGACATATTTGACAGTATGTTATTTCCAATATTTTAAATTATGCTGCAATGCTTTGACTGTATCAAAACAAAATTTTGGCACATTTTTAGTGCAACATAATTGAAACAAAACATTCCATAAGAATTGGGGTCTTAGAAATGTCAGTGAGAAAAAAAACCTAGATAGTCAATGTTCAATTTTTATTTAAAAACAATAATGAAGCAAACAAGTATCAGAATTTGTCACAGAATGGGCTTCTAGCTGCTTAGCAGATTTAGTACTCCGTACAATCTATGCACTGTATAGATCAGAAAACCAATTTCTGATTCTATCCCCAAATAGCGTGTGATGAAAAGTACCAATTTCTTAGGCTCAATCCTGGCATTTTTTTTGCCTGTGGTCCTGACTGAAGGCCCTTTAGGATTAATAAGAATATTTCCATCTGCTCCGTGTGGCATTTGGGGCACTTCCACTCTGTCAGGCTTCGGTGCACAAGGCAGCCTCTGTGCCAGCAAAGGTTACACTCATGGACTGTAACCATTGCCTGTCAGGAGGAATATAAAATCAAGAGGTTTATTTCTAAAATTCTTGCAAAATGCAATCATTCCACAGTGTGTTTGAACAATTGAAAACCAAAATCATCAACAAAGAATGCCGGTCCTCTCCATTTCATGCTACACTGAAGTCCAGTGCAACAGAGGCTGTAGTGTAAAACCATGATAAAAGCACTAAATTCTTGTTAAGCCCATAAAAATATACATATCTCCAGAGCAACGACTGTAGATACACACTAGCATTTAATAGAGTAAAAAAAAAAAGAAAATTCCAAGAATTGTGAGGCAAATATACTTGGTACACTTCATTTGGCAAAAAGCCTGTCTCAATTACGTTATCACCTGGTAGCACCTCCAGAGCTGGTATCCTTTCAGTATCTCCTCTGGTTTCACCCTGACCCTTTCCATGGCTGAATCTTTCCTTTCCCCTTTCACCTGGGTATTTTTTCATGTTGATTTGAATTGTGACTGCTTTTCAGCATTGATGGAACTCATTGTCTTCATTGCTTTAAAATAAAAAATGACATTTCTAAGCAGTTTTCTGAGACCAGCAGTAAAAAAAGGTATCTGGGATCAAGTTTTGTTAATTGATTGGTAAAAACTGATTATAAGCTCGTGTTTTATGAACTGTAGCTATTACATATGACGTGGGGAAAAAAAAATTACATGGAAACTACATTGACACTGCAAACATCTTAATTACAGTGTCTAAGATGTAAGGAATGGACAGAAACTGCTTTGACAGTGGCTTCTTAGAGAAGATGGAGTCAAACCATTTGTAGTCCATTATGGATTTTCTAGGATGCCTTTTTAGGACAAAAGGCAGCCTAAGGGAGGTGGTTGATTACGTAAGGTTTTTTCTGTATTTACATCAAAATAGATCTAGGCAATTGATTACAATATCAGCTTCACACCAGGTCTTTGGACAGCCATGAATACTGGAACACAAGTCTAAGTGCAGGAAATGGGCTCGCGTCTCATTAGGTAGTACGTTTGCTATATACTGATAAATTAATTCACTTGCCAAGATGTGTGTGTGGTGGGAATATTTATGTGTAGTGCTATTCTTACTGCACAAATTCCCAGCCAAGTAGGATACGTGACAGTAGTAAGAACGGTTTATAAAGTGCTGGCAAAAATACCTGGAAGTGCTCTGATGTCAAGAGAGTGAAATGGTTTCTTTCACAGTGGGCGGCGAACCAGCGGATCTCAGCCCATGCTAAAACTGACATAAATTTATGCCTTTTTTTTCCTTTCTCTTTTTTTTTTAATAAGATGCCGTTTAAAACAAAAAGTCATATCCATTCTAGTAACATTACATGACTGGCTGCAACTACCACAGGCTGACATACGTGATGAGCTGCTCCCCTGGCTCCCTGCTGCCAGGCAGACGGGTGGCCAGACCTCTCTCTCCTCTTGCATGGAGCATGCCCTGCCAGTCGTGCACAGCCCATGCAACGAGGCATTGCTCTGAGAACTCAACCAAGGAGGGTATCTCCACTGTTCTTCCTTTGCTGAGTAATCCCTTGGTCATCAATGGCATCAATAAGTGCCAAGGAAATGGGATGAATTTCCTGGACCACAGAGGTGCTGTTTATGGGAATGTGCCCTTTGAGTAGCGATAACTCAGCAGCAGGGGAACAGAGCAGGGCAATGGACCAGGGTTGTTGCATGCCTGATTCTGCCTGTGTGCCTCCGCTGGGTTTTTGCAGAGCCCTGTGGAGGCAGGTTTTATTATTTATTTTATTTTAGATAAGTACAGCCTGCTTTTTGTCTCCAGCTGATTAGAACTGAAACACCATCCTGCTCTCCTGGTGGAGGCACTGCAGGGATCTCTGATAAACAACACCAAGAGGTGAGGGAAGGCAAGGAGGAATTCCAGTGTCCAGCAATTCCTTTTAGCAGTGCAGGCATTGTTTGTGCATGTAATTGTGGTTACCTTCATACATGGGATTGTGGTTGCCTTATGGTTTAATTAACTTCAGTGTGATGTTCCTGGAGAAGCTGGGGTGGGAGTCTTGACAGGGATACATAGTAGGACAGAGGAGATTTGGCAGCACGAAGATAGTGTGGTTAGCTCTGCAACATCAGGGAGAGAAAGGGGACTGCTGCAGGGTCAGGTAGAGGTGGAGACATTTCAGTTAGGGGGGGAGGCTGGGCTCAGAGAGACTGGCAGTTTCTAAGGCTGAGGAACCTGCCAGTCCCTAAATCTGCAGTAATCTCAAACATCTTAGTGGGCTTAAAATGCTCCACAGAGAAGAAAGGCAAGATCTACTGACCTCCATCTTTTTTCCTTTGTAGACAGCTTCCTGGGGTAAAAGGTTGTTAATTTTATTTAATGCTTTAAGCATGAGGAAAGTCCATTCATTTCATTAGCTTGCACCTAAAATATCTTTGGTAAGCAAACTGTTAGAAAGTAGAGTGAATAAAAAGAGTGAATCAATGGGCAGATTTGATCCCTTAAGAGCATATGTATATACTTCATATACACACTTGAAGCGTGTGGATATACAAAATGGTGAAATTCTGGCTCCATTGACTTTAGCAGGGTCAGAATTTCACCCATAAGCTTATTATTATTGTCAATACTTCCAAGTCTATTATAGAGCTTTTAACTGAAAGGCCTCCAGAGCAAAGAGACTCAAAGTCATGGGAGTTTAGCCCCTGTAAGAGAGGCGACAAGGGAAGACTTGTAATGGCCATTTCACAAAGTGTTTCATATTGAACAGAGAGCAGTTGTGTCTGGTGGCATGTATGTGCGAGTCCTCCCTTCCACTCCAGTCAAGGACAATCAATTTTATTTTTAAAACGTCATAATCACCGGTATTGATCAGTACTCCCTAATGGGGGTGCTCTGGAATCCGTACTGGCTTGAGCTATCGCCACTTCCCTCGCAATTCAGGCTCAATTAGGCTGCCTTGCTAATGCATGTCAGCTTCATTTAATTGCTCTCAGGCCCGCACTGTGAGAAAAGGGCAAGCTGACAGAGTAATCCCACACTTCCACTTTGCAGTGGGCTGCCTATTTGTTTTATTTGTTCACATTTTAAAGGGCTAAGCGCTCATTATATGGAAAACACGGGAGAGCAAAAGTCAAGAAGTAGTAATAAGCCTTGGAAAACAGAGTTAGAAGTCAATTGCTTGTGCAAAGAATTGCTGGTGTCTCGGTACTTTCAGAAGAAGGTGGGTTTTGTAGCTGATGAGGGTGCTGAGTAGCATATGTTTCATGGAAACCTCAGTAAGAACTGGGTGGAAAAAAGTGTCTCCTAGGGAAAACAGCCCTCTTATTCCTTGGCTGGCTGATGATAAGGTGGCAGAAGCAATCTCTGAAGGAAGTAGGTAATGATCTGGGGTTCATGGAGTTATTGTTTCTTCCACAATATTTAACATTAATGTTAACAAATGTTAATAAATTAGGAGATGAGGAGGAAGAGGGGGATGGCAGCAAGCCAGCAGAAAGGAAATAGCCATTAAACACCTGAGATCTCCAGGCTGCGAAAGAAGTATGTGCACAGCCCCTGTTTCCCAGGGCGGAGAAGCTGTGAGCCGAAGCAAAGCACCAAAGCGCCTGGCTGCTGATGGCAGCTCTGGGGCCTTTGTGCCTGGATCTGAAACTAAATACCTGAGGAAGGAAAATGCAGGTATGAGAGAAGTGAGGGAAAATTCTGCTAGGGGGGGTTCCCTCAAGCATGGTGCCCCCTTTATAGTTGGGCTACATGTGCCTGGCCACCTTCCCACCTCCTGTCTAAAGGTTAGGTTTGCTGAAGGAATACAGATGTCACTGTAATGCCTGGAAGGTGGGGTGTCATAAGTCCTGGATTGTCAGATCTAAATCCCAACGTAGAAGATGGAGGAAAAATCATATGAAGAGCAGCTGAGGGAGCTGGGGTTGTTTAGTTTTGAGAAGAGGAGGCTGAGGGCAGACCTTATTACCACCTAAAATTACCTGAAAGCAGGTTGTAGAGAGGTGGGCAATGGTCTCTTCAGCCAGGTGACAAGGGATAGGACAAGGGGGAATGGCACAAAGCTGCTCCAGGGCAGGTTCAGATTAGATGTTAGGAAAAAATTTTTCACTGAAAGAGTTGTCAGGGCCTGGAACAGGCTGCCCAGGGAGGGGGTTGAGTCACCATCCTTGGGTGTGTGTAAAAAAAAGGGTAGATGAGGTACCTAGGGACATGGTTTAGCATAGGACAGGAACAGTTGGACTTGATGATATTAAAGGTCTTTTCCAACCTTGTGATTCTGTGATTCTGTATATCTTGGGAATCATACTGGCACCTGACCACAGAATCACAGAATGACAGGGGTTGGAAGGGACCTCTGGAGATCATCTGGTCCAACCCTCTGCAGGCAGGATCACCTAGAGCAGGCTGCACAGGATCTCATCCTGGCAGGTTTTGAATGTCTCCAGAGATGGAAACTCCAAAACCTCTCTGGGCAACCTGTCCCAGGGCTCTGCCACCCTCACAGTAAAGAAGTTCCTCCTCATGTTTAGGTGGGACTTCCTACATTCAAGTTTGTGCCCATTGTCGCTTGTCGTCACTGGGTACCACTGAAAAAAGGCTGACCCCATCTTCCTGACACCCACCCTTCAAGTATTTATACGTATCGATAAGAGGCAGATGGATTGCATTTTATTTTTGTTTCTTTCCAATTTTCTTATTGCAAGATATGGATGCTGCTAATAAAATGTCTGCCAAATTATATTTGGGGGAGGGGAGGCAAGGTGCATCCAACAGATTTTGGGTGCCTTGATCCCTTGGAGCCCATGGCTATTCCTAAGTGACACCATAGTCTGACTGGAGGGAACTGTGCTCCCATTGTGGGCTGGAGCAACCTGGAGGATTCAGCCACGCTGATGTTGTCTCTCTGCTGCTAGCTAGAGGCTTTGGAGAGAGCACTGTCCTCAACATCACACCTGCAATGTTGTCTCTTGGAAGAAGTAAGTAGCTGCACCTCATCTCTAGATCTCAGCAGCATTGCTATATTTACCTGCAAAGCTGTGCCCTGTGCACTGTCCAACAGGGCTAGAGTAGGAGAGCATTAAAAAGACAATATTGAAAATGTCTCACTCTGATACTGGGGGTGACATGGTTTCTTGCTTCTGTCTTTCTGGTTTGCACTGATTTCTAGAGATTTTAATTTTCTAGCTGTGACAGATCTCTCTCTCCTTCCCAGTTTCCTCTGCTTCAGACTCTCCAGGTTGCTTAGCTTTTATTTTCATTCTAGTTTTAAGCTTGCTGAGGGCAGTGCTCACAACTCAATTTGTAGTACAGAAAACCAAAACCACTCAAGACAGGCAGGGAAAAAGAAAGACGTGAGCTTCAGTTTCAGACTGTAGTTTAACGGGGCTGAAAAAAATTCAATACTCTTACAAAGGCATGCAACTACTGGTACATGAAAACTACCAGATGCTAAATGCACTTAGAGGGAGGCCACATGGAAGTGCTCTATGGAGGCCTATGGTTCTTTAGAGTTGTCTTGGAATAAAACATTATCCGATCTCTACACAAGGTGATAGATGGATCTGATACAGCTAGCTCTCACTTGTAGTCTTCTTCCACAAGTCACCTTGCATAGCATTTTTGAAGAAGACAAGAACAGTGCTGTTTGTTTATTTACACATTTTTACTGTGATATTCTTGCTCAGCCAGCCTGGTGATCTGGCAAGAATTTAAGACCGAATTAAGCAATATTATGGCCCACAGAATTTTGGCCAGAGACAAACAAAAAATACAAAAAATATTAAATTTTGCTTTTTACGCCCAGTTGCTCTGGCATTTATTCTGCCTACCATATGAATTTTCTGTTTCATCTGCTTTTTATTCTTGTTTTAACTGTCAAAAACTCAGTGTTTTTCAGTATTCTTTTCACATTGAACACTTAACTAAAAAAACCCCCCACAAACTCAAACCCACAGGCATTCAAAAAAATCTCCAAAGTTGTATTATGGTTTTATTTAAAGTTCTTTTATACGCATATTTGGATACTCGATTGTTTGTTTGTATGTATTTTACCAGCGTTAGTTGACTTGTTTGAAATTACTGAAGTCCTGTTATGCCTAGGAATGCTTTACAGAATTCTCTTAAATTGATCACTAAGTACTCTTAAATACCAGTTTATGAAATGTATATGCTACGGGTATGGATTAAAAATTATTCTTGTGTTGCAGGCTACCAAAGGCCTCTTTAGATGTTCAGAGGTAGAAAACGCAAGCCCAGATGCCTGCACCCGCCCCAGCCCAGATTTTGTTCACCTACACTTGTTTTGATTGTGAGATTTAAAAGTTACATTACACAGCTACTTGGATGTAATGAAGCAAAGGGAAAATTCATAACTTCAGTAACATGATCGCTGATGTCTATGGGCCACGTGCCAGGATCACTAAGACCAGTAATGCACAATTTAAACTTAACTACAATTGTTTATTAGCATAATAAACACTCACCTGGTGAAATCCTTCTGAAATTAGAGGCACTGGAAATAACACCCACTTGCAAAAACACTCTGTTTTACACTAAGAACAGCATGGTCCGGAGCAGGGAAGAAGTGTGAGACAATTTGTTATGCGCGACCCGATTAGCAAACCTTTGGACAGCAGCTTCTGGTGGGTACTGAGGGAACTCCGCTCCCATTCAGAGCCAGAAGACACCCGCCCTGCCTGAATGCCCCTGGCTAGAAGAGTGGCCCCAGCACCAACTTCAGACACAGGTAGGTGCTGTATGAAGATGATGATGGTGAATGTCTGCCTGAAGCCAGTGGCCCCTTCCTTGTGCAGGGCTTTGGCAAAGGAGCGATGTGGTGAGGACATCAACCCCAACGCACAGCCAGATGAAGGATGCTTACATCTTGTAGAAACATCAAGAACTGGCTGGGTGAGAAGCTCCACATATTGGCCAACTTCCACCCTCTGTGAAAGCCAAACGTGGCAAAACGTTGGGAAATAAGCCAGTCCTGAGCATATAGGAGAAGTCTCTTCCTAAATGAACACTGTCTTCACCATTATGCCCACAATCTACATTATGTTCTTGGAGGGTCTCAGCAGCCCAAGGGGAAGGTACCGGCTGCATGCTGCAGTGGGACTGGTGCCATGCAAACCAGAGTCATCTCCTCAGTCCTTGCATCCGTAATGAAACCCAAAGACAACGAACCTCTTGTTTAGGCTTGCTGGGGTCTTAAAAGGAATCATTCTAAATGAAAACTTAAAGCTCAGTATGTTTCTGGCAATGTATGTATGGTGCTTTGTATTTTCCTTACACTAATTGTCAGTGATGTGGTGCCCTAGGTTTTGTAATGTGTATTCCTGTTTATTTAAATGATCGCCTTTTAATCTGCATTTGGGCACCTATAAATTGGGTATTATCTTTTTTGTGGTACTTTCTCACAAATCCTTCATATGTGAAAGGACATGAAATGGGTCATTTTGTACCATGGTTGTAAAATCTTCAGCATCTCCTTTAGAAACCTTGTCTCTCGGTACCACAACTAATGCAAAAGTGATTTGGCACAAAAGCACAGTTATAATTGATTTGCTTTCTGTTGGATTTATGGGGTTTTTTCACTAAATTTTTTAATCTTTGTATTGTTCTCAATTATTTGCACAAACATAGCAAATATGTGAAAGGTTTTTTTTAATAAAGCAAGATTGAGAAATAAATTAAGGTGAGGCTCACCCTGCAAGAATATATAGGGATCATGTTTGCAAAAGAAAAAAATAGCCAGAAAGAGATCTGACTTAAAATTAAAATGTCTGTTGCTAATAGAAAATGACTATCTGATAAGACTAGCAAGGGAGAGCAATCAAATGGATATTAAAATGGAGGATGGTCAATTAATGAAAGACATAATGGGACATTGCTCCCTTGGGCAAAGGGAGCTGGGGTCAATAAACCAGAAGACTTCTTCCCATTTTTCTTACCTGACATTTAAATTTTTAAATACAAAACTTAAGGGAGTCTGAAAGAGTCTTTTTGAATAGGGAAGGAAAGGTCCTGGTTTTTCTTAGGGCATGGAGAGTGTCAGGAGTGATTTGGCAGAAAGGCACGGCTAGAGAGAGGACTAAATGGCCACACCAAATGAGTGACAGGGATTAGGAATGGAAACTTGTCTGCCAAAAACCAAAGGTGGGCTGAGCACAGAAGAATAATTTTAAGAAGTACTGGCTAGGCTTGTTTCCACACGTCACAGCATGGAGTTCACTAGAAGTTCCTTCTTATTTTAATTGCAACAAATAAGAAAGCACCCTGTCAGTATACAGTTTCTGTTCATCACACACTATGCCTAGTGGAAATTAAGGATGGAAGAAGAGAAAAACAAAGAAAAAATCAAAGTATATTAAAAAAATCAAAGAAAATGCTTGTGTTCCAAAATAGCTTAAAACCCAAAATCTATGTAAATGGAGAGCTCCACACCCCACTGCTACTAAATGCTACCAATAAACCTGTGAAAAGAAAGTGGCTGTATTAGGCTTGTGTGTCAAGGTTTTGGCAGAGAGGGGAGGCTACAGTGTCGGCTTCTATGAGAAGCTGCTAGAAGCTTTCCCAGCTCCAAGATGGACCTGCTACTGGCCAAGGCTGAGCCCATCAGTGATGGTGGCAGTGCCACAGGGATAACATAGTTACAAAGGGGAAAAAACCCCTGCTGCACAATAGTAGTCAAAAGAGAGGAGTGAGAATATGGGAGAGGAGCAACTCTGAAGACACTCAGGTCAATGAAGGAAGGGAAGACGTGCCCCAAGGCACCTAAGCAGAGATTTCCCTGCAGTGCGTGGTGAAGGTGAGACAGGCTGTCCCCCTGCAGCCCATGGAGGACCCCACACCAGAGCAGGTGGATGTCCAAAGGATGCTGTAACCCTGTGGGAAACCTGGCTGGAGCAGGCTACTGGCAGGGCCTGTGGCCCTGTGGAGAGAGGAACCCGTGCTAGAGCAGGTTTTCTGGCAGGACTTGTGACACTGGGGGGGACCCACCATGGAGCAGTCTGTTCCTGAGGGTCTGCACCTTGTGGATGGGGCCCACGCTGGGGCAGTTGGTGAAGAACTGCAGCCCTTTGGAAGGACTCCCATTGGAGAAGATCATGGAGGACTGTCTCCTATGGGTTGGACCCCAAACTGGAGCTGGGGAAGACCGTGAAGAGTCCTCCCCCTGAGGAGCAAGCAGAGGCAGAGAGAATGTGTGATGAAGTGACTGCAACCCCATTCCCTGTCTCTCTGTGCTGCCTGGGGGGCAGAGGTAGAGAAATTGGGAGTGAAGTTAAGCCCTGGAAGAACGGAGGGGTGGCAGGAGGTGTTTTAATTTTATTTTTTTTTCTCATTATCCTACTCTGGTTTGATTGGCTGTTAAATAAATTTCCCCAAGTCAAGCCCATTTTGCCTGAGAATAATTGGTGAATGTCCCTTTGTGCTTGTCTCACACACGAAACTTTGTTGTATCTTCTCTCCCCTGTCCAGCTGAGAAGAGCAGTGACAGAGCAGCTTTGGGGGGCAACTGGCCTCCATCCAGGGTCAAACCACCACACTGGCAAAAAAAATTTCACCAGGTTTCTAAGATACAGCTGACAAGGTAGAGAAATAGAGTGCAAGAATATCTTTGTCAACTGCTCAAACCTGGGAAAATAAAATTCAAAAACTGGTCAGAGGCATCATTCTAAATGTCCTTTACAAAGACACAGCATCATGAGGATAAACAAAGTATCCAGTCTTCTCACTCTGATCTAAGGAGAGCAGTTCAGATACTGGCTAGCTGGCATCAGATTCACATTTAACTACTGTAAGTAAGTTGAAACACTTAGCATGGATAGGACTGGACACAAACACAGCATACATTTACACAGTAAGAAATTAATCAAAATAAACTGCACAGAAGGGAGTTTGAGAGGTATTTGGCGGA
This sequence comes from Laterallus jamaicensis coturniculus, assembly GCA_022605575.1. Lineage (NCBI taxonomy): Eukaryota > Metazoa > Chordata > Aves > Gruiformes > Rallidae > Laterallus > Laterallus jamaicensis. Next base: position 5,437,671 of record JAKCOX010000009.1, read on the forward strand.
TTATTGCTCAAAGACGTTGCCACAGTTTTGCTGAGGATTTGGTCTGATCTAGTTAATAACAGAAAAATGGGACCACACAAGAACAAAAGTTAAAAGAAATATTCAGACACATTGTGAAAAGCTTCCACTTATTTAACCAGCACAGCTGAAGTTGACTATGAAGGACCTGAGTACAGAAAGAAAGAAGAGACTGAAAAGTGTTTGTTAGAGCACAATCTCAAGTTCCTTTTCTTTCTTCAAATGTCTGTGATGTAAAATCCAAGTTCTTACACCAAACCTGTGTTTGTGAGAGAAGCATCACCATTCTTTGCCTTGCTGCAGCCAAGGCTATTTCACAAAAAAAGACAACTTCATAATCTTATTTAACCTGAACAGTTGGCTTTTCACTGGGAAGTTTAAAGACCACTGTCACTGCAGTCATGTAGAGAAGGGAATTGCATGTAATCAAGAACTTTTGTTTAAGTTGCTTAAATTTTTTTTTCAGGTAGATTGAAAGTTTTATTTTAACAGTTAAGGTGTGTTTTAACACTGTCAGCTTCCTATCTTTAAGATGTGTTTTGAAACAGAGCATAGAAAATGCCCTTATTTCAATACTTTATTTAGACAATCAGTTATACTGTAAAGATCAGATAAAGTTACATCAGGTATGCAAAGTTACGTCAACTTAAGTCCTATCACTCTTGGAAGGAAGTTAAAGAGGAAGAACCTGGAAACCAGGCCAGTTTAGTAAAATATTTTCCTTTCATTGAGCACTGTCAGCTCAGTGAGTCAGCTTTACAATTGTTGGTGTTTCAGTAGTTTTATGGAATTGATGTTTGCTACCTCTACAAGCTGTTACATGGCAAGCTGACCCATTAAACCAGAAATGAGTTCTGAACAGAACTTCTGAATATCTCACTGTTCCTAAAGCTGAAATGGGACACTAATGGTCATTAGAGAAGCTCACACTTCATGTGAGCAAGGTGTTTCACATTAGCACTCTCTTCTCCTGGAGGTCTCTAGGCATAGAGCTCAGGCTTTCTCTCAACATGGCCAGTCCTATAACAACTTCTTGACACAATCTGCTGCAAGGTCTGCTTCTCTTTCACCACTCCTGCCTAATGTTTCCTCTATTCCTTATGCAAGACATTCTGAAGATGTGAACTTTGTTTTCTCCATAGTGAGCTGCTTCACTTCCAGAGGAAGGTAAAAACCCCTGTCCCTTTCAGTCTCCAGCAACACCTCAGCAAGCTGTTTGTCACATTCAGTTGTTATAGTTAAACATTCTCCCATCCCATCTCATCTGTTGGCTTCTCTGTAAGCAAGATGAATATACATTGACCGAGGTTCATGATATAGATGTATTCATAGTAACAAGCATAATATAAATACTTGCAGTTGGTTTGCCCCAGCTGGCAAACAAGCCCCATGCTGCCTTTCACTCACATCCCTTGTGTTGGGATGCAGAAGAGAATGGGAAGGATAAAGGGCTCGTGGGCTGAGATGAAGGTGGGTTAATGGGGAAAGCAAAAGCTGTGCATGCAAGGACAAGGAATTCATTCCCCACTGCCCATGGGCAGGCAGGCGTTCAGCCATCTCCAGGAAAGCAGGGATCCAGCATGTGTAACCGTGACTTGGGAAGGCAAACGCCATCACTTGGAATGTCCCTTCCTTACTCCTTCTTCTCCCAAATTTATATGCTGAGCATGACATCACGTGGTATGGAACATCCCTGTGGTCAGTTGGGGTCAGCTGTCCCAGCTGTGTCCCCTCCAGCTTCTCATGTACCTCCAGCCTGCTCACTGGTGGGGTGGTGTGAGGAGCAGCAAAGGCCTTGTGTAAGGCTTTGGGTCTGTGTAAGCACTGCTCAGCAATAACAAAAACATTCCTGTGTTATCTATGCTGGATTCAGCACAGATCAAAACCACAGCCCCACATCAGCTACTACGAACAAAATTAACACTAGCCCAGCCAAAACCAGCACAGTACTCAGTATCAACCTATATGTTGCACAGTCTGATTGCCCAAACCTTTAAACCTAGACTGTGTCTGAAGTAAACTACTCACTGTGTCTAGTAAGTAACTAAATTTTAATCTTTAGAGTCTCTGAGATACTATCATCTCACATATGGTTTGGAGATGAACAATGGAGCTCATATTTCTGTATCTTTTTGAGACTGATGGAGCACAAAAAAAAGCCCTTTTAATTTTACCATGCAAACTTATAATCAGGTAATGCAAGGGAAATGCCAAACCAAGTAGAAGAAGATAGATTTTTAAAATCAGTTTTGTACCTTGATCCCACCTGACTTCTCTGCACCTCTGGGCAGTCTTTCTCTGATTTGACAGGCTCGATATAACAGAATCACAGAATCACAGAATCGTAGGGGTTGGAAGGGACCTCAAGAGATCATTGGGTCCAACCCCCCTGCCAAAGCAGCTCCCTAGCTCATACTGCACAGACAGGCGTCCAGACGGGCCTTGAATATCTCCAGAGAAGGAGACTCCACCACCTCCCTGGGCAGCCTGTCCCAGGGCTCTGTCACCCTCACTGGGAAAAAGTTCTTCATGTTGGTGCGGAACTTCCTGTGCTCCAATTTGCAGCCATTGCCCCTTGTCCTGTCTCAACTGACCAGAGAAAAGGGGCAGGCCATTTCCCCCTGCATCCCATACTTAAGATATTTATAAATATTGATTAGGTCCCCCCTTAGTCTTCTTTTCTTCAGGCTGAACAGTCCCAGCTCACTCAGCCTTTCCTCACAGGGGAGATGTTCCAGGCCCTTAATGATCTCCATAGCCCTTCTCTGGACTCTCTCCAGGAGATCCCTGTCTTTTTTATAGCAGGGAGCCCAGAACTGGGCACAATACTCCAGGTGGGGCCTGACCAGGGCAGAGTAGAGGGGGAGGATCCCCTCCTTAGACCTGCTGGCCACACTCTTTCTGATGCATCCCAGGATCCCATTGACCCTCTTAGCCACCAGGGCACACTGCTCACTTAAAAAACATTTGTGGTGTTTGAACAGCTTTTAAATATTCCAACTGTAAAATTATTTCGCATATTATTTTTGATCCATCTTTAGCAATCAGACATCGTCACAGTTGTCTACACCTTGGGAAGCTCTTGTTCTTCATATAAATAAAGATCTGCAAAACAGAGAGCATAGCTTAAATTTCTTGACAATATGTCTTAACTTTGGTGTTACCATACCCTTGCATCTGGAGCTGTGTGTGGGCCCTGAAACACCGCTGTGCATCAAGGGACCTAAAACTTTGCCAAACTTTTTCAGCCCATCTGTCTGACAGTTCTAACTACTCTTATAATGGAAAGATAAGGAATTAAAAACCTTACTGACTGGGTCTCACAGAGTAGAAACAAAGTAATGAGCTCCCGTGATAAGAACTGCACAGTGATCTTAAACTATAAAAGCTCCTAAGAAGCCCTTTGAATTGGTTGTCACATCAGGAGCAAATAGCTCCTGTGTCCTACCCAACAAGAGGTTCAGCATCTAAGCCCTGATGTTTATTGCATCATATTCCTAAACAGCTGCTGCAGTTGTAAACATTGTCTGCACTATTTACTCCTAGGACACCCTACGAGGTACTTGGAATATGGAAGGTATTATCCTACCCCATGGCATCTACAGGGACATTTATGCAGTGCACATCACTGACAGTCTCACAAGCACTGATAGGTTTAACCTCAGGGCACCCTCAGAAGGGGTGCAAGGATTGTTATCCCTGCTTCTTTATGATGAGTATAGAGCAAAAGGTTAGATGGAAGCTGGCAAGTTCCCTAGAGAGGTGTCAGCACTAACTGGTGTCTCCCATCCCCAGCCCCTTGCAGTGCCAGATGAAGTAGGTTTGTGACTGAACCCCTTAATCCCCCAAATCAGTCTGAGATGCCAGAGCAGAGACCAAGCAGTCATAAGTGGTGTTCCCTAGGCTTCAGTACTGGAGGGCCCATCCTCTTTAATATCTTTATTGATGATTTGGATGAGGGAATTGAGCACACCCTCAGTAAGTTTGCAGACGACACCAAATTGGGGGGGAAGTGTCACTCTGCTGGAGGGTATGAAGGCTCTCTAGAGGGAGCCTGGGCAGGTTGAATTGATGGTCAAAGGCCAGTGGGATGAAGTGCAACGTGGTGAAGTGTTGGGTCCTGCACTTTGGTCATAACAACCCCAGGCAATGCTACAGGCTTGGGGCAGGGTGGCTGGAAAGCTGTACAGAGGAGAAGGATCTGCGGGTGCTGGTTGACACCCACCTGAACATGAGCCAGCAGTGTGCCCAGGTGGAGAAGAAGGCCGATGGCATCCTGGCTTGTATCAGGAATAAGTGTAGTCAGCAGGACCAGGGAGGTGATCATCCCCCTGTACTCAGCTCTGGTGAGGCCACACATTAAATACTGTGTTCAGTTTTGGGCCCCTCACTACAAGAAAGACATTGAGGACCTGGAGCATGTGAGTGAACCTGGTGAAGAGTCTGGAACACAATCCTCACAGGGAGTGGCTGAGAGAACTGGGATTGTTTAACCTGGAGAAGAGGAGGCTCAGGGAAGATCTTACTGCTGTCTACAACTACCTGAAAGGAGGTTGTGGTGAGCTGGGGGTCAGCCTCTTCTCACAGTTAAGTAGCAACAGAACAAGAGGGAATGGCTACAAGTTGCACCAGAGGAGGTTCAGGTAAGAAATTAGGAAACATTTCTTCTCAGGAGTGGCTGGGCATTGGGACGGGTCACCCAGGGAGGTGGTGGAGTCACCATCCCTCAGGGTGTTCAAGGGAAGATTGGATGAGGTACTTAGGAACGTGGTTTAGTTAGTAATATAGGTGGTAGGGGAATGGTTGGACTGGATGATCTTGGAGGACTTTTCCAACCTTGATGATTCTGTGACCTCCAGCTCTGAGCACAAACAGCTGCTGCCTGGCATGGGATACTCATGGAGTAATGGAGTGAGTCCAGAGGAGGGCCACAAGGATGATCAGAGAGCTGGAGCACCTCTCCTACAAAGGTGGACTGAGAGACCTGGCCTTGTTCAACCTGGAGGAGTGAAGGCTCTGGGGAGACCTTATAGCAGCCTTCCAGTACCTGAAGGAGCCTACAGAGAAGATGGGAAGAACTGGGTATGGATATGTAGTGACAGGATGAGGGGCAATGGTTTTAGACTAGAGCAGGGTAGGTTTAAATTAGGCATGAGGAAGAAGTTCACTGTGAGGGTGGTGAGACACTGGAACAGGTTGCCCAGAGAGGTGGTAGTGGCCCTATCCCTGAAGACATTCAAGATCAGGTTTGATGAAGCCCTGAGCAATCTGATCTAGCTAAAGGTATCCCTGCTTACTGGAAGGCTGTTGGGCCTGATGAACGCTAAAGGTCCCTTCCAACCTAATGCAGCCTATGATTCCATGAAATGCTCACACTGAGCACCCACGTGCATCTCGGATACCAGACAGTGGCAGAGCACCACAACGCCTATTTCTGAGTGGGGGTAACACACCCTATGTCTGAGACAGATGTGGGGATTGAATCTGTATCCCAGCTCCATGCCATCTCTAGCAGACCTGTCTTCCATGTCTAAAGCAAAGGAATACTTCAGCAGAGGATGAGTGGAATTATCTGCTGCGTCTGATCTAAACTTCAAGATATTCAATGGCAACGGACCCCAACTCATGTTTCATCTGAATGCGTGTGGAAAAAGGCATCGACAGCTCCCTGTAGGTTAATCACAGAATCCCAAAGGATGTAGCCAATAGCTCCTTTCCTATTTAAATGCAGTCTGAATTGGGTATTAACTACCTGCTGTGTTTGGCAGATCTCTTATTCCTAAAATAAATAACTGTATGAAAAGTCATAAACTCTATATTGGACTTTTTCATTAAAAAAAAATTCAAAGTAATGTCAGGATTTTAGCAGCCTCACTTATTGCAGTAAATCTGGCTTCCACAGCTGTTCATGTTGTACTGTGTGCTTCAGCCAAGTGTAGCTGCAGTCCAACATTTCCTTCTTAAGGTATCCCTTACCCAGAGCAAAGCCAAGTGAATTTTGGACAGGACTAGCACGCTAGAAATTATGAATGTGCTCTTATTAGAGCAGGTTGCATGTTTTACATTAAATATTCATTCAAACAACAATCCAGCAAGATGTTTGTCAAGATGATAGTTACTTTGGCTAAAAGAACACATTTTTTCCTCCAGCCTCTACCAAAAGTCACCCATATTTATCACATCAAGAATCTAAGGACATTAATGAAGATCTTTCTTGAACTCGGCTGAGCCCCTTCACCGGTGCCAGATCCTGTTCTCCTGTTTTATAGCTGTACCATTTCAGAAATTGCTTGGTTCTCACTAGGGACAATTCTTTTACAGGTTCCACTGCAGCTCATAAAAGAGAAAAAAAGAAAGAAAGGAGAAAAAAAAAAAGAGAAAAATAAAGAAATGAAAGAAAGAAAAGTAGCATTTTCTCCTCCTGCCTGTTAAAAACCTGTGTGTGTTGAGCTGAGACCCACAGAATGAGTCATAGTTTGATTTCAGTGTCATGGGTTTCCGGGCAGAACCTCCACTCATCCTTGCTGCTGTCCCCTACTGTTACCACTTCTGGCTCCATGTACCTTTCTGTATCCCCATTTCTTCAGTAACCAGACCACATATGTGGGTATGCCCTCTCAGGCACGTCTCCATTCATGCAAGAACCTCTTTTTCCCAAGCCACAGGCATCTTCTGCTTTTTTTCGCAATCCTCCTCCGAAGTCTCCTTTGCCTTCAGCAGAGTCTGCGTTGCCCCCAGTCATGCTGGGGACTCTAAAAGCACTTGTGCTTGGCAGTCGTTCAGTGAACACTGAAGCAGGCCCTGACCCAGTGGTGGGCTAATGGCTGTTTCCAAAGCCTCAGCATCATCCACATGTGCGTGGCACAGCACATTAGTGATTACATGGTGTCACAGACTGGGTGGCATTTCTGTGCACTTCTTCCCCCCGAAGTCAGGGATGTAAATACGGGCCATACACACAACAGGTACCACAGACACAAAGTCAAATCATGAGGGAAAGGTTTCCTCTAAAAGCCAGAGAAGGTCAAGATTTCTAGTAGGGTAGAGTAAGGTACATACTGAGGGTGTGCTCAATTCCCTCATCCAAATCATCAATAAAGATATTAAAGAGGATGGGCCCTCCAGTACTGAAGCCTAGGGAACACCACTTCGGACCGCTTGGTCTCTGCTCTGGCATCTCAGACTGATTTGGGGGATTAAGGGGTTCAGTCACAAACCTACTTCATCTGGCACTGCAAGGGGCTGGGGATGGGAGACACTGGTTAGTGCTGACACCTCTCTAGGGAACTTGCCAGCTTCCATCTAACCTTTTGCTCCATACATACCTTACTCTGAGTCAAAAGCAGAGCTAACCACCACATTAATGAAGTTTAAGATTAGCAATATTGCCATCATGCGGCTACTTGAAGGAAATGCTCGGGCACGGTCCTGAATTTATTACGCTCCAGAAAGCAGATTCGGCCTAAATTCTGCTGTTAAAGCAAAGACGCGGCATTTGGAGTTGTTTGTTGCCGTTAAATAGTTATCCCTTTGATACAGCAGCGATTTATATGGCAAGAGTGTGTGTACAGCAGACGAGGTTATATTACCCCTTCCACTCTTATCCTCGTCCTCATGGATTTATAGATCAGATTTAAAAATTCACTCCAAAATTTACCTTGAGTTATCCAGCCAGAAACTATGTAAGTGTGGATCCCCTCTTACTGCAAGAATAAGGAAGAAAAAAGGACATGTATCAGTTTGGATGCTCTTCATATTTGAAATGGCTTGTAAGTAAAATTGTATGTTCAAATCCCCTGAGTTATTTTCTCATACAAACACTATAGTAACTTGGTTTTTTCAGTAATTTTATTTTCTCTCATGTCCCACTCTCACTCCATTCTATGCAGTGTCACAAAAAGCTTTCTTACACAGGCTGAAATACATACAAAAAAAGGGGCTTCCACAGCTTTTGTTGGAGGAGTTGGATTTTGCTTTGGTAGCTGGTTGGAAAAAAGAACGTTCTTTATATTACTTCTACTCAAAATTATGTCAAATCCTGTCACACGATAAGGTATCTTAGCTCCTGGCAGGAATTTATATAAGGAATGTGACCTAGATCTGCAAATGTTGTGCAAATAAAAAGCATGGCTGCACTTGATGATACTTCCAGCGCCATTTTGAAAACTGCTTCCCTTTTTCTGGGAAATCAATGAGTGAAACAACAGTGAACTGACCACCAGCATCTACTCCAGCAACTGGCACCAAGTCTGGCGTTTGCAAGGTTCTTCAATTTTCTTCCTTGAGGAACACGATCAAGCTACAAACTGCGGTTGTTTCGCACACACGTTCCTGCTACGGAGGATTCGCCATTCCAAGAGACGAATTGCCACGACCCATAACTCATCTCTGCTGTCGTACTGTCTGCTCTAAATTAGAGACATTGTGTGGAGGCAAAATACTGCAGCATAAGATGGTGCTGTGTTATTCCTGCACATGCAGGCAAGAAATGCTGATTTAGCTTGTTGCTGGCTCCAGACATTTGCCTTCTTGTAACAATGAATCACACAGCAGAGATGCAGCATTTTCATGGGGTCAGAGCTCAGATGTAAAATACTGGAGCACAAACCACCCAATGCATTAGCTCTCTCCCACTTGCAGAGTAAATACATACCTTCTTTCCTGCCCCACTAGTTACTTGTAAGTACATCCAGCTGGTGCAACCCCAACTGATGCCAGGAGCGGGGAAACCAGAAACATCCATGGGGCTCCTGCAGCCCCGGTATGCAGGAGGCAGCACTTAGTGATTTAGCTCAAACCACCATGTTAAACTAGTTCAATTAACCGGGTGAAGATCATGCAGATAGCCATAGCCATTCCCATTTCAGTCTGGCCTATTGCCACTTCCCTCAGCCAGCAATAAGGAATTTAAGAATTCCTTATTTCAGCTTTGCTGAAATCAAAACAAAAATGCCTGCCCAGCTAATTTATTTACTTTTGCTGGATAAACACACAGGGGGTTATTCTGAGACAAAAACCTGATGTTATTTATCATCACCATTGCTGTGCCTAAGGATCACATCATGTGACAGAAGGACCTGCAGAAGAATGTCTGAAATAAGGGCCTCAAAATTAAGCTTTACTGGTTCACAGCAGGGAAAACACTGTAAATGGAAAACATTAACGAAGGACACCCATATAGTGTGTGCATGTGTGAGCATACCTGATGCATAGAATGAACCTAATGTCGCTTGCAGACAGCTGGTTTTAAATAACTGGGGCACAAAGAAACTCCAAATGGAAAGACTTTAGGGAGTCAAAGCAAACACCCATCAGTCCACACAGAAAAGATACCAACAGCTCCCCTGTTAAAAGACAAAAAAGAGGTTCTTCTCCTTTCAAGAGCACCAGGATCAGGTTTTTACAGTCCCTGGACAAGCCCCGATTTATGACCAGTTTCCAGACAGAAAGAAATCTGTGAACCTTTTTAATTATTCATGCTTTAAGACGCAAACCCTCTCGGGTTGCAGGCCAAGAGGCCTCGGGGCCATGGCTTTCTGGGGTCTGCAGCAGAGGGAATAAGCAGCCGGATTCTCAGCAATATCGCTTGGCTGAAAGCGGCTGTCAGGCTCAAGAAAAACAGCAGTGTGCGCTGGTTTGGCAGACATGAAAGGGAACCGGCGGGCAAAAAAACTGAACTGCTCCCCATTTGTACATTCCAGCTCTTTTCCTGGTGTTTGAGCACCTGCAGCCTGGCCACCAGAGACCTTGGGCAGTGGGGATGGCAGGGGCGGCCACGCTGGCGGGAGGCTCAATGGGTCGCAGAAAGATTATTTGACCTTATGGAAGACCTTCTTGTGTGGAAGAGGGAGGCAGGAGGACAGAACGAATGGTGGCAGAGAAAATGGTCCTTGGAGAAGGCCTGAGCAGGCAGGTCAGAGCAATCCTAGCATCTCCAAGCAGTCTCTCTGCAACAAGCAGCTCTGGCAGCTCCCTGAAGAAACAGCATTGAGAAAATGGCAATGCCCCAAAACCCCACACATGAGGAAGAACAGACCTGCTGTGTGGGACTTTGGGCTAGACAGGGGGAATGATAATTGGTACCAAATGTGGGGATTTCCCCTCGGAGCTTATTGGGAGCGTAAGTGCTGCCAAAGAAGGGCTGGGGGACCTCCCAAACAAACTTGTCTGGAACAAAGCAGGGAGCCAGCAAAAAACCCCTGGTGAATGTAGCACTGTCTGATAATGCAAAAGGTCTTTGCCTGGCACACATTTCTCAATACCAAAGTTCATGTCAGTCTCTCTGTTAAGCGTGCCAGGACCTCTAGCTGGTTGTTCCCACAGCCAGAGGTTCTGCTTGATGTGTGTGCAACAAGCTGTTCATGCTCCCTGCAACATGGGGGTATATGTCACCCTAAACTCAGGACGCTGGCTAAACAAAGGTCAATTGCTTGGGGAGTCTGCAGTGCCAGCACCCACTGGAAAAGCCTTCAGGGTTGCCTGACGTGCTGCTGCAGAGTGGAATAGGAGAAGCTGTGCTTAGGTTAGAAAAGGAGACCTCTCAATTGAAGTTGGCCTGTTGGATTTTCTGCCTGAAAGAACTCTTTCCTCTAGAAGCCTATTCACAAGTTTTTTTGTTCTCTGTGTGGAAAGGGACCAAAAATCACTTTTTAGAAAAAAAAATATCAATAAAAAGATATAAACATGATGAGATTTGTCATCAAATAGACCTAAGTCTGGAGTAGAGATGAGCTTCTGCTTCACTTGAAGCACTCCCCAAATGCTATCACCTGCTGGCAGGAGAACGCAAAACTGAGTTTTGTGGCAAGAAGAGCCATCACATTCCAGAGGGGAAAAAAACCCAACCCAACAACAGCCATACAGTTATAACCTAACCTGGAAAACCACGTGCTCTTGCATAAGAAGGATCATCGCTAGGCTGAGTATCCTGCACAGGAACCTCCAAGGATACTGAACACCCTCACTACTACCTATCACTGATGAGACTTTCTGCACTCTCTTCCTTTCCCCAAATACCAACCTCTCCTTCAACTACCAACCCTCACAGATCCCTCTACATCCCAACTTCAGCCACAGCTGGGACTTTTCCTTTCCCAATTGTCACCACTTCTACCCACCCCCTTCTCCTCTTTGACAACTAAGGCCCTTTCTCACCTTTCATCAGGCAAAGAGAAAACCAAGAGAAATTGCTGGTGTCTCACATCCACCTGAACACAATATCATTTTTGGACTCAAAGTCCAAAACAGGGAGCACTTTTGAATTTTCAGGCTGCTAAAAAAAAAATAATAAAAAAAATCTCTAAGAGCTTTGTCCTTGTTTTAGGGAAAATGCAGAGCTGCCAAAACCAGCTGGGAGCCTCAGCATCCTATGGGCATTTCCGCTTTGCCCAAACAGGAGCTTAAAGATTGAAGGTACTTGGTGGTGTTGCTTGTCTGTTAAACAAAATTTTGAGTAGCACATCTCCTACGTTTGCCCAGACACACTTATACATTGGTAAATATTGCAATAAGGTCAGAAAGGAGATTGTGCTTGCAAGAGATTCACAGATGCACATGGTGAGTGAGACGTGGACTGGTAACATGAGCACAGTTTCCATGTAATTCTTCACAATAAAGAGCTCAATCTTCTGTTGTAGGAGCTTATAGGCCCTGACAAACAGTACTCATACATCAGTCCTCAGCCTTTACTTATCATAGAGGGTTTTTGTGGAGAGGGACCTTTCAACACCACCTAGTCCAAGTCCCCCATGAGCAATTAGTACTTCTGAAAATCTGGCCCCTGATGTTTGAGGATAACCTCTCCCCACTTTTCTATGTGCTTGTCATACCGATTTATCTACATAGACAAGTGAATTTTGCTATTGCCAGGTAGCAATGATCTACAGCCTTTGAGGTGCAACAGAAAAATCTTTTATAGTAGCACTTATATGCTACTATAGAAGCAAATAGGTTTCACCTGGCAGATCCTGTTATCATCTAACATATGGTAACACATGTTACCATGTAACTCACCTGCCTCTTCTTCATGGTCGTGCAACTGCTCTAACAGAAAGCACACGTACAATAGTTACCTTGTTATATGTGTTTTTCTTTATAATGAAGTTCATGTAAACATACAGCACGTGAGTACAAAATACAGAGATTTCATTTTGAATCCATAGGCAAATACCAACCACATTTTGACAAGGCAGCAGTTCACAGGACAAGGGGCAATGGCTGCAAATTGGAGCACAGGAAGTTCCGCACCAACATGCAGAGGAACTTTCTCAGTGAGGGTGACAGAGCCCTGGGACAGGCTGCCCAGGGAGGTGGTGGAGTCTCCTTCTCTGGAGATATTCAAGACCCATCTGGACGCCTGTCTGTGCAGTATGAGCTAGGGAGCTGCTTTGGCAGGGGTTTGGACCCGATGATCTCTTGAGGTCCCTTCCAACCCCTACGATTCTGTGATTCACAAGATGTTAGGAACACAGGTAGCTGGATTGAAGAAAAAGTAAAACTAACATCAATAGTACAGGCAGCATCGTGTCTATCTGGCTAAAAATTATTACAAACGAGAAAGTTTTCAGGAGCCAGGCAGTTGTGAATCCTTCCCCCCCCCCCGAAAAGCTGTAAAATCTATTTGAAAGCACTAGTGCAGTTAGCTATGTATCTGTATGAAACAAGGCTAGCTCGGTGGGTCACAGAAGTATTTGGTTCTTAAGATGGTGTATCTGCATATGCTTTTGCTTAAGAGCAAGAGACCCTTGTGATTTTAACTCAAGAGCAGAAAACACGGATCACTGACTGAGCAGCACCAGCCTGACACATGGTGGAAGCAGGAAGAAGTACCCTTCCAGGGAGGAATAAAAAAGTGACAGCTAAGGACAGAGTTGCAGAGACTTTTGCTCTTGCTGCAGTACACACTTCGTGTGCAAGGTTGCACACTGCCCTTGCACCCATCACCATCTGTGGCCACTCTGCCTCCATCTTTTTCATTTCCTTTTACGTGGCTGGAAGACAAGGAGCACAGCATGGCAGCCTTTTAAAACTGATTAGGACAGCTAAGATGGTGTAGTAACATGGACAGACGTGATTAATGGGGTGTTGACTTACAGGCTGGGCACACAATTTTTCTCTTTTCCACCACCTCCCAGCTGCTGCAGTAGGTGCTAGCGCTGGTGGTGGCAGCAGCAGTTCCTGGATGTTGAAATACTCTGTGTACCTGTTGCATGCTGCCTGTGGGAACTCAGGGCAAGCCACTGGAAGGCTGGCTGAAGCTGGGCTGTGCACTAACCAGACAGCGGTATCCCTCCAACTGCCTTAGCTACAGAGCTTTCCAACAGAAGTGATGCTTAAGATGTTCTTGGAAAGTCTTGAGGCTGCATGTGGCAGGGATTAGTAAGAAAGCAAACCCTGTCTTCTTAGAAGGAAGCTTGTAGAAACAATTCATTCAGTGACAGTGTACATTTGCTGTATAGGCTCACCTACAACTCATTTTTAAGAAGCAGAAAACTGTTTCCCCTCCTGCTGCAGGTAGCATTATTCCCTGCAGAGGCCTGGGAGGAGGACTGCCAGAAGGATGGAATCCAGCAGTCGCTCTGGCTTCCTCGGTACACACGTCTTGTGCCTGGGGCTTCTGCAGCCCTTCCCTGCACTCACGGAAACGTGGTTTAAGGAACAAACTCTGTTTCTGACATGGAAAAAAATGATTATGCATACATAGAGGCCCAGTATTTAAATACTAAAGGGGGCAGAATGGGGACATAAAGATGACCTTTTGGAAGATCTACTATCAAGCCAGAGAAGTGCATGTAAGACATGCAAGAAAACCAGTCTGAAAAAGGGAATGATCACCTGCCTGCCAGCTCAAACTCTCCAAGATAATACAGTCCCCACTGGTACTTACACTATCAGACAGTGCAGAACACGTGAACTGGGCAGCAGCAGTAGTGGATGTGTTCACCCCCCACCTTTCCATATGCTTTGTATCCCTGTGCAAAGTCCATTTAATTCTGAGGGCAAGAAATGGCACATGAAGACCATGTATCTCAATGGACTCCCATGAATGGAACTTCATCTTAGATGTTAAATGGCTTGTTCAAACTTTACCAAATCACAGACTGGGTGAGGCTGGACAGGACTTTAGGTCATCTAGTCCAACCCTCTGCTCCAGCAGTCCCCTCTGTCAGGCTAGAGTCTGGGGAAATGACTTGGGGCAACTGGGATCTTTTTTCTGGTTTTTTTTCCAGGGGAGCAGCCTGTGGGACACTGACACACACTGGTACCAATGTGCAGAGGGAGCAGGGCTTGAACACACCAACTGAAGAATTCCATGGTTCCTAGAGTTTTAACAGTAATTCGCTGCCTCTTAGAGAAGTTACTTCTATGCATTCAGCTCCATCTTCTTACCCCTGCAAGCTTGACAGACATAGATAAGGCTTTTTTCCATCATGCTATTTCATGAAGACAGTACAAAGAGGACAGCATTCCTTAGAGTAGCTAAGACCCTTACAGAAGGCACTAAGCAAAATGTGACCTAAGACAACGACATCTACACCATGGTCATAGCTGTAGTATGAACTCCAGGTCCCTTTCAAGTACAAACAATTCAGCTGGCCAATTAAAACCAACAAACCTGGAGTAGAGAGCACCTCTCAAAGAATCATGTCTATACAAAGCATTGCCTTACAAAGCAGTCAAGAATGAACTGAAATAGCACTAGGCACGTTCTGCCTTGGGGCAGAGTGTAATGCATGGCTGGAACAAAGCGTCACCCCACTTTGTACAGGGAGTGTGAGAATGGTTTTCATTGCCCTGAGAATGACTGTTCTGTAGGGATGGCCCCTTGGAGGCTGAAACAAAGGTCACAAAACCCAGGAATCTACAGTTCTGACTGTCACAGAGTTAGAGATGGCAACAAATTACACAAGTGACCCATTTATAGAAAAAACTTAAAAAAACAAGTGTCCTAAATCTGACAAAGCAGGGTCTGAGTAACAGATCAACTGAGAAGCAGGAAATCATAGTATCACAGATCCAATCACATAGAGCATTCTGTCAGAGGTCATGATGTGAAAATGGTCTCCAAATGGCAGCAGTGAAAGCCATGTACATTAACTTCACAGCTCCAATTAGACTGTAGACAGAGTGACAATTAAGCTGAGCAGCCACACAAACAAGTGTGGACGCCACCTGAATGTTTAGGGTATGAAAGAAAGATTAATACTCCAGCAATTAATTGCATCTGAAGACCAGAGAAGCCAGGTATGCCAGTAACACAAAAATAATACATACAATCTACAACTTTACAACAGAAAGTATGGTTTACATTGAAACTGTAAAAAAATGACAACAGAAGATTTAACAATACCTAGCAGGATAGCTTTGCAGTTAGTATTCAGGAGTGCCATGTGGTGCACAAAACACTGCAGGACTGCATTAAGTGGGTCACCGTCCCCAAGGAAGATGAAACATCAGTACAGCTCAAACTGGACAAAACATAAACCAGCAAGTGCAGCAATGCATGGTAGTTACAAATACCTGCTTCAGCTATTGATTTGGGTATCTCTACAAACTTTTAAATATCTCTATAAACTCTTTGGGACAAAAAAGCCCCAGTTTTAGATTTGGCACTGCTTGGTAATCAAGTCTTTATATTCCTCACTAGAACAACCATGTTTGGGTGAGTCTAATGAAGCTCCATCGTCATCTCAGTTGAAAGCAAAGATTCAGTTAGTTTCCTACAAGTCTTTGCTGATTAACTTCTGCTGATATTTAATTGTAGGCAAACACTGGAAAACAGGTATTGAATTCCTCCCTATGGAATTTTATTAATTGCTTCTGAAACATTAGTATTTCTGTTGTTCTAAAGTATTAGTCCACTTTCTTAGAAACTGAGAGGGAACAAGTGTAATTACACACCTCAAAACCAACCAAATCCAGGGAAGAATTAAAGTCAAAGCTTTAATATCAATTGCAGCTTTCCCTCCTGTGGGTTGTGGAGCTTCAAATGATAGAAGACTAGCCTAACTCCTGAGAGAAAATTCTATTTAAATCTTCTATGTGTTATCAGCAGCTAGAACACCTTTTAAGAATTATCTTACTTTTTAAAAAATCAAGTCTATGATGTTAAAGAAATTGAAGTGGATGAGCTCACAATACTGTGGCTGAGCATTCTGCTTCAGGAGGCCAAGCCTGCACACTGCAGCAAACACAGTGTAGTGATCTTCAAACATTTTGGTCTCATTTTTTGCAAACTGCAGGTTCAGTTATTAAATGCTAAACATTCAGTACAAATATTAAATACTAAAGAGAAATCAACTTCCTGACGCTCAACATACACTGGTTTTATATTACATTTTATCAGCTAATGGAATTAAGCTTTGGAAAGTGGGAAACTTCTAATGTATATGCTCAAATCTCATGTTTGCATTTTTGTTAAATACAGAAAGCAAAGAATGAAGAACTTTCTTCTTCTGTTTAATGCTTGCAACGGGTCTTCAGAGGGTTTCTTCCTTTTGCTTTCCTGTTTCTTGCAGTTACAAGTTCTGCTCTATGTCTCAATCGTATCGACCATAGTATGTGCTGCTGCATTCAGAGCATGTGAACATCAGCTTCCATTCCACACGTACCAGAGAGCATGAATTACTTTGCACATCGCTGAACACATGAGCCAAGGCGCTTAGCTGAAACAGTTTCTTTGTTTTGGGTCTCACACCACATCAAATCATTACTTTAAGTCCTTACAAACCCTACTCTTGCCAGACGGGTTACTGGAAGACATAATACTTTATAAACATCAACTCAGGGACTTTGATGGAGACTCTAAGGTTACTGTGTGGCTTTCCAATAGCCAGACTTCCGGGATTTCCTTAGAACTGTGGCATTTCTCAAACAATGCAGTCTTCAAGAAGTACAAACGCACTTAGAAGTCACCTCACAACTATTTACTCTTCTGCAAAGTTAATGTTCCTGAAACCTGTGTCTTCTTTCTTCACAGCACCACACCCAATATGCACATGGTACTTTGGTCAGGAACTGAGGATTGAGCATTTGCAATAAAGAAAAGCGCTCTCAGATATGGCTACATTGCCTTCAGACTGTGAAGAGTCAATGAAAAACTTGGCCTTTATTTGTTTGTATCACAGCTGATCTGATCTTCAGCAGAAGTAGGGAGAGATACTTCCTCAATTCTCGGACGTTTCGGTGCTGGGGGATTTTGAAGACCGTCATCAGACAGCAGCGACCTCTCTGGAACAGGCAGACAGGAAAGTCATTTAAACTAAGTAAACCCAGATTAAGTAAATTGATTTGCTGAATTCCACCCCCAGTTCAGCACTCCCCCAAAAAAACCCACAACCCTGGTTTGAGAGAGTCCAGCATCATGAAAGAATGATGTGCTGAAAGCACAAGGGTCTTCCTGGTTGCTGTGTCAGTGAACACAGCCGTTACTACAGAAACAGTAGTGACACATAACCACATAAGCAGCTGCCTAAGTGCAACCGCAGCAAGAACACACTTCATATTGTCAAGAGCACCTTCCAAACACACCAAGTCAATGAGGAAGCTGTAGCATCTGCACCTAGGTTTAAGTTTGTGCTTGACTGTGTTTGTGTTACAAGCTCAGAAGTCCATAATGGAAAGAACTGATTGGTAAGAGACTTTGCTGGATATTAATAACTGCAGAGGCATACCATGTTCCTGTTCTGAAGAGGGAGATATGGGAACCGTATCTGTATATGCAGAGCTTGGCGTATCTGGCTTCAGTGGAATGAAGTTTGTTCTCCTTTAAAAGAGCAGAAACAGCTGAATTGCTTTAAAACCATCATTTCTACAAATACTTCAAGATCTACTTCAGATAGATTCAGTTATATTTAAATGTAGTTTAGATGGATTTTATTTTGCATTTTTCCTACATGTTATACATTGAATAGTGCATTTTTTTTAGAAGTACTTTAAATCACACTAGTGATCTTTTCCACTAGTAAGCACTTTTGCATGTTAGACGTGGCTAAATGCTTGATACCCACCTTTAGAGCACAGTAACTTGGTCAAACACTTTAAAATTAGAACTTGCTGTGCTTAATATTCCCTAGTCCTGTCCACATTAACACTTTAGATTCATAAAACTAGGGCATTTTTTGCCCACTGAGGTCCATTAACAATTGCTGTACATCTATTTTCTTCTGCTAATGTTTTTCCAGGTGGCACTTAAAAGTTAAGTGCCAAAGCAGCTGAGGTTTGAACCTTAAAAAAAAGTCTTACAAGTAGCAGGACGCATGCTCATATGAGGTGACAGCCATGGCCTCATCGGTCGATATAGTTAAACACAGTTTCCCTCAAGCATAAACGCATCAATTAGCTCCACTGGTCACTGCACCGTCCAGGCAAAATCACTTCCAACTACCTACAACCCTTGGACATGTTAGTTCCCGTACAGTGAACACTGGTGCGAAGAAAACCCATCATTTCCAAGATTTTTCTCCATGGTTGCTGATGAAATCCACTATCCTGCTTTCTCATTCACCATTTCTTCCCCGTCCACTTACTAATTAAAACACTCCTATGAGAAGTTACAGTAATGTCCTTTAATGCTACAATAGCCTTGTTTGGCTGATGATCTCTATTGCATGGCTGTCTCCTAACTGTTGCACAACAGCCTAGGATCTTAGGTTGCAGGCTGTCTGACTATTGATACACAGACTACAGGCAATTCCTGAAACCCCAGTCCTCACCCTAGGAAAAAAACCTTAGTCAGTGGACTGAGTCCCACACCCCTGACCATGCACACTGAGGGCCTGCTGAGACGTGCATTCTTAAAATATTTCTTGTTAGAAGGATCTTTAAATAGCTCCTATCAGCTGAAGGCTTCAGGCACCATTTCTGTATGGAAAACGGAACCTGAAGACAGACACTTGTTGCTGCCATGTGGGCAAGGCGTAACAGTCAGGTTTTACTTTGCTACTGCCTCACACTGCAGACAGACACAAATATAAAAGCTGTACATTTAGGATTCAGAAGACATTTTGACCTTTCAGTTGGGGTACAAATGGAACAGAACGTCCCATGTCAATGCAGCTACCACCAAGACACAGGGCTGGGAATTGATGTCTAAACCTCAGCCCTTTAAACGTAGCACAAGCACAGCTTGTCTTGGCCTTCATATTTATGACTGGAAACGGCAATATAAATCTCACCTTGGCGTCTTGCTCCATGCTTGTAAAGTGTTGAGAGTAATCCTCCTGGGCTGGTTTACTTTAGTGCTCTGGCTGGCTGGCTGGCTGATTTTCCTCTCGTCTGAGGATGAGACTGGAACATTTTTTATGCCAACAGGTGTGGAAGGCAAGTCCTTACCGGCAGCCATGGGTGTTCTAGGTTGTGGGGTTGGAGTGCTGGGATCGGTGACCCTGCTGGGAGGAGTCCCCTCTGTCAGCCGAGAGCCTGGGGAAACGACTTTGTGTGACTGGCTTTTTTTCACCTTCTTCTCTGCCACACCACAAGTCCTGACATTTATCTGGGGCTTCTCCTTCAGCGGTATTCCCAGTTCATCTTTCTCAAAGGTAACAAATGAACAATATCCATCCATGGAAGAAATAGCAAGAAAGGCTCCGTCGCTGGACCTATTTGGTTTTGGGGTTTTTTTTTTCCCATTAAAAGCAGAGGTCAGAACTTGTCTTCAATCCTCTCCCCCCATCCCAAACACACACTGTACCTGTCCTTTCCTCCTCCCATTCCCCAAATACATGTATACATTTTAATAAAACCGCAGTCAAGTGAAAGACATTGAATGAACAGATGATCTTTGATTCTGTGCCCTTCAAATCTAATTTAACCCCTCTGGTGGCATCTGTGATCACCTGTAATATGCTGCTGCCAGCACCTGCAGGCATTTGAGCTGGCACAAATAACGGTTTGGTTGCTGAAACTTGCTGAGCTCCCCTCATTCAGACCAGCAGAGCAATTCAAGCTCCTTGGTTGCGCTCCTTGTGCTGAGGCAGTGCTCAGAATCACCATGGTGCTCACCTGAATGGGTCCTGCATGCTCATTTCACCAAGTAATGTCTATCACTGATCAAAACCACTTGCTTTTCTACTCTTTTCCACTCCCCTCCTCCTGGCACACAATCATCTTCACAGTGTCTGAGCATCAATTAAAATCCTGAAACAGAAGCCTCTGTGTGGCACTCAGCCTAGGTATACTGGCTAGAAAGGCTGAGAGAAAAAGCCTTGCCCATCAGAGCGGTCTATCCTGACTTCAATTTGCAATTCCCATTCTGATGCCCCACCTCAAGTCAGATAAATGACTTGGTCCCATACATAAGAAACCATTAAGCAGAACGGTACTGATAAAGCAGAATTTGGCCAGGATAGAGACACCTGGACTCAGAGAAATGACTTCTGAAACCTACAACTAAAGCCATTATTATTAGTCACGCTGCCCAAACAACAAGGACTTCTCATGGGCACCCAGCACATTAGCTTTCATCAGAACATCCATCTGCTTGTCTCTGGGCTGCTTGAGCCTTGCTTCCTCCCCAGCCAATAAATGAACCATAATTTGCAAGTTTACAGGGTAAAAAAAAGGCAGCTTGCTGTTCAGACACTGGGACGAGAGTGACCACGTGTGTGTCAAACAAAACATGACGTTAAAACAAGACACACAGAACTTCAACATGCAAGGGACACTTCCATCACAACAAATCTTAACAATATAACAGTTACCCACCATGAAATGTCACTCAGGGTGTGATAATGCACGTTAGAAACATAACCAAAGGGAAAGGACTGCTCAGTATCGTAAAAAAGCACAGAGTCTTCTGAAGCAACAGCAAACACCAATCGATAGGGCAGATTAAATAGAGTAGAAGCTGTTTTCTGACTGATTTCATCTAGAACAAAAAGAAATTAACACACTGAGAATTCTCCTGCATTCATCACAAGGTAGTAACTGCACTTAGTTGTGAATAGTTAAAGATTTCATTAATAATTAGTATCGAGATAATGGCTACGACAGCACTTCTATAAAATGTAAAGTTAAATGTCCTTCACTAGTATTTCTGTTGCCCGAAGTTTACCCTTAGCTTAAGACAGAGCAATTGCCAGTAGTTTTGCTATTATTTTGCTTCGTGAGTTTCTCATACTTTTCCAACTGAAATGGTTTAGCATATTTCTGTGCACATGAGTAGAAAGGTCCAGACAGACGTACCTTAGTGAAAATCAAGGTCAAAAATTTCCATATATTTATATATATGGATTTAGCTCTATTTATGTCACACTGGGTTCAGCTCCTAGCTAGCCTTTTCATTGCAACATTAGTTCTTTGTGAGGCTGAATTCTGGAAGCAGAGCTCTAGCTGCTTTCAGCAATGCCCAGCAGACTGAGCTCCCATTCTCTATGATGCTTACGGAAGCTAGGCACTGAAATGGGCCGTTGACGTAAGTTACTTGCAGCTACAAATTTCTAGACTACCAGAGATTTTCACTTTTCTGGGTGTAAGTTGCAGAAACTAAACACACCATTTAGAGGAGCTGTGGAGATCAAGAGCAGACACTGATAGCCTTACTTTGCAACACACCATTACAGTGGATTTCAAGACTGTGATGAAAATAGAGAACACAATAAGAGGTAATCCCTATGTTTTGTAAGCAATACTACAAACTGACCCTCAAGGAAAGGAGTAAAGCTCTGCCTTTTCACCAGAGTAAGACTGGTCTTGTTAATATATAAACACTCCTGGACCTACTAGGCTCGCAATAAGTCTGGATTTCAATCTCCAGGTAAGTTCTCATGCAGTTCATACAATCCATTCCCTAACTCATGACTCCTGTTCTGGCCATTAACACCAGCACTACTTCAGGTTTGGCTTTCTTGAAAAAACATCAACGGCTGTCACAAACTGCACCAACTCTCTGGTGCTTCTGTGATGTGGGTAGTTGAGGCTAACAGAAAATATTTCAATTGGTCTCTCCTTTAGTGCTAAGCCAAGTTATTTACTCTTACTCACACAAAATGGTTAAAAGTTAAAGAAAAATATTAAATAGTGTTTCTGTAGCCTAAGAATCCAAGCAAGAATGTTTATCTGCTATATCAAAAGCTTCTCACAAGGTACTTAAGGTGAATTCAGGGACTTAGAATCAGGAAACAGCTTCTAGATGTGGTACAAAACTGTCTTAATGGAATGTTAAAAGGCTGGGACATAAAACAGTAAACAGCCACAGTGGCCTTTTCACATATTTGCTGTAAAATCATACTCCCTGAAGGATTTACAGTACCTTTATTAAATGCTCGTCTCAACTCAAAGTAGACTGGGCAGCAGCGAACAGCAAGAGTTGCCTTTCCGGGACATGGCAGGTGACCCACGGGCCTTTTATAAAGAATCAGTATTACAGAGAACAGCATTTCATTTTTAAGGTTTGTTGGGTTTTTTTTTAAATTGAAAAGATATTTTTATCTTATTAAATTCTACCTTTTAAGATTGTTTCTGGAGAAAACATACGTGGTATTTGTTACATTTTCTCCTGATTCAACACAGCCAGCTGCAAAAACAAAGGTTAAAACATTACTCATCAACTCCAAAAGGTACTGAGTACACACTTTATGTTCATAAACATTCTATTGGGGAATTGGCTTGTCAGTTGGGCAAGAGCTGTGCAATCTGAACACAACCTAAAAAGGCATCCCAAATATTTATCTACTGCTGTTTTTGTTTCCCTTATATACTTCCCCCTCAAAGCTTCTTTTTGATGTTGCCAGACATCCATAAAAGCAGCGCTTATATGGGCAAACTGATCCCCTCCTTGCAATGTTATTTTTACTATGACTGCAGAATGTTCTTAAGAAAAGATACCAACCAAGACAGACCAGTCAATAGAAACCACTTACTAGTCTTCGTTTCTATTTTAACAGAGCTGTATTGTTGCAGTTTACGTGCTTCAGTCCAGAAAAATGCCATAAATATGTTTTTTATCACAGGAGAAAGACAATGTTCTGGACTGCTAACAGAAGAGTATTGTGCAGTCTCCCTTTTCTTCACTAGGAAGAATGCAGAATGGCATAATTAAGGTAAATAAGCATTCCCTGGCAGTTTGAAAGCAATCTCAATGCCCATTCAAAGTAGAGCATAATAGATACAATGTCAGTTAGAGCACATGCACGTTCTCACATACCTGGAGTAAGTAAATAGGAGCCATCAGAAGTAAAGCTGAGCCTGCGGAAAAACGACTTCATGCTGTCATCATGAAACATCCGATAGCTCCTTGCCTGTAACATTGAAAATATGACTGTGTAAAGTGCCAAGAACGTGTCAGCTGGAATTCAAGTGAGGAAAAGACATCCATTTGTGCAATGCAACCTGATGGAATTTTTTTACATAAAAGAAAAACGTTTTAAAAACTCCTTCAAACTCACTTCTGCCAAGCTATAAATTCCTCACAGCTAAGAAAAATGGTCCTTGATCCCTCTTCAGCTACTAATCAAAACACTCAAAGAGCAGTCACTTTAGACCAATAATCAAAATATGGTAATAACCTGGAGAATAGTATTATTTAACACTCAACATAAAAAAGCCTGTTCCTTAGGCATTTAATTTTAACTCTTTTGGAGGTTTAAAGAGAACTTCTGTAATTGCAAAACATCCTCCCTCATGCCTGTTCTTTAGTCTCTATAAAACTGTTAATGATTTTTTCACAAAAGAAGGAAAAAGAGAAAAGAATAAAAGGAATTTAAAAGGTTATAGCCATCTTGGAGGTGTTATTTTACTAGAATTTACAACTGTTGGGGGCAAAAGCTCTTTGTTTTTTCCCCTCAGGGTTAAAGATTTTCCTAAATTTTCACTACTACATATTTTTCCTAAAAATCAAGATTACATTTTTGAAAATTTCAGGCTACTGACTTTAAAATACTATTGCTATGTCATATCCATTAATGAACTTACAGTTACTGACAGACAGGTTTGAGGTTTTTCCTATTAAGAGTTCCTACACACACCATTTTTTTCCACATGAATTTTAACATTTACAACCAAAGACACGGTGTTACTGCTTTAACCAGCTGAACCTGCAAATGTTCTCAGACATTTCTACAACGTTGAAGGGAACCCAAAGCAGTGTCTATTTACAAATGCAAAGGTGAGACACAGACAAAAATACCTGATGCATGAATTATCTGTATGGAAAACATTTGCCCCTTTTGGTTGCACAGAACAGAGCCTCTCATATAAACCAGCACCCAGCACATCGGGCAGTGCCGTCAGCAGCAGAACAACGTACCTCTCCTTCAGCTCCCGATCCGGATGGCATCTTGGTGACATTGAATGCTACACGCTTGGTTTGTGTGTTGTACACCCGCAGGACCCTATGCCGTGGAGAGCACAGTTAGCTACGAACAGCTTCCTTTCACCCCGAGTTTCACACAGAGCTACAGCACCTTGCTTCTCAGTCAGGACTGCCAAACATACTTGACAACCACACGTGAATTCGAACTCTGTTCAGGAGACACTGCGAGGTAGACATGTTTCGATGGCTGAACAGCCAGTGCATCACTAGCAGTGACTTGACTCGGTAAGGCTTGTACCAGCATAAGCATCCATGGAGGAATGAGGGGATTAGTGCATAGTGAATGGCCACACTACTCCTACCTGGGCTGTAGCAGACATTATGTTCCTGTGGAGTGGGAACTCACCTCAAATCAATTACCTACACTTCGATGCTTTGGTTTCCATTGGAATAAAGGGAAACTGGAGCATATCTCTGTACAGAGCACTGGAACTCCCCTGACTTCATCTCACTAAACTAGCAGGTTGCCTAAGCAAATCCAACTGCTTGTCCCACTGCTTCTCCTTCCTGCCAGCTTTGAACTTTGCTGAGTTATGTTGGTTTGTCAGGCTGACAGAAAACCACCTAATACAAAATAAAACCCAGACAGCTTTATGCTGATGTAATGTGCTGAAACAGCTCCATATAGCCTTCTGGACAGAGCTAGGAAGAGAACGTAGAAGGCAAGACTGTGGCAGACACCTTAAGACAGTTGTGGAACTACTGGCTCTGGATGTCATACAGCCAAGCTGGTTTGCCAAAAGGGGAAGGAGGTGTCCCCACCCCAGACTGGTGAGCGCTCAGTCCCAGCAACTGGCATGACGACTGTTAGACCCGCACTGAGCTGATGCTGTTCACTAACCTTGCAGAAGAGCATCTGAAATCTGAGGGGTGGGAGATTTCTCCTGTTCAGGTTAGTTCACGCCCTTGCTCGCAACTTTACTCTGAGAAAAACTTGTGCATCATTTGATTACTTGTTTCACTGCTGTTTGTTTTAATAAAGGCACATAATCTCACATAATTGATTATCAGAAGACAGAGGCTCATAATGGTCTAGTGGCTGTTAACTTAGCATTTTTCTGAGCCTATTGAAAATCTTAAATCAAAACTACTTTTCCACTATTACAGAGGTTTTCTTTGCAGCGGGTGCCAGATGAAATGCATTTATTAGCCAGCTGCGAACCCCTTCAGACCAGCACACATGCCCCAAACAGTTTAAGCTCAACCCCAAGTTCTGACAAGAGCCAAGTTTATGAAGTGTGTGTTTTGCTTTCCCAATGACATCACTTACAAAACTGTTAGTGACTGAGGGACCATGAGGGCAAAAGAAAGGTATCAGGGGAAAAACATTTTAATTGATTTCTTAATCTGTTCATGCCTGTCAAACGATGAACTTATTAGCTCATTAACAACCAGAGAATGCAGCGCTCTCTTAGGATGTACTTTGTATCTCTAATGACCAATATAATGAAAACTTACTTCCCGAATTAAAATTTCTACACAAGTTTATGAAAGCTTAGTTGCTGCTTGGAGAGGATACTCAGACTTCAGGAATCATTTACCACAAGCAAAAAGTTAACTAAAGCATCGTGCTAATTTCACATCAACATTCTTACAGAACAACCTGAATAAAACTGTCACATTTATCCCACACCCTTGCTTTCAATTCATCCTCAAGTAAGAAAAAGCACAGACCAACAGCTCACCTATCACAACTCAGAGTGGCAATGTACTGGCCTAGAGGATCCCAGGTTATTCCTTGGACGTAACTCTTGTGTTCATTTAATATTGAAACCTTCTGTCCTGAAATTACAAACGGTTTCCAAATTCTAAATTCAAATTTGCTTTAAAACATTGCTTCATTTAAAAAAAAAAACAAAACAACAAAACAACAAAACAAGGCAAAATGTTTCAAAATAATTTTTTTAACACACAAACTGTTAACTTCAGGGTACCTTGTAGGAGTATCAGAAATAGTTGCTTTATTTCTAAAATCTTCACAAGTACAGTAAACACTGACATGCCTATTTAAGGCTTGTTCCTTACAAACTAACTCGGATAAGCAGTTTGGCTTAGGCATTAAACAGGCAAGATCAATACATTTCAAAACCAGAAGTATTTTAAAACCTTTTTGATTTAGTAATATTTTTCAGGCAAGTCTAGCTGTTCAACAGCTAACTGAATTTGGCTGAATGCCGAGCTACAAAATGCAGTGTTAAAATATAACTTTCAGCTGGGGCTAGACAGCCAGGCTCTCCTAATGTGAGGCAACTCACCTACTCCGTTAAGCAGGCAGTGGAAAAAATATACACTACACACAGGCTGAGTGACACTTACATGTGGGCAGCTTCCAGAAACAATTCTACAGCAGTGGTAACTCATGTTCTTCCAAAAATTACTGTCATGAAGATGTCTCAAGGGCATCAGCTCTCTGAACCTACTGACGTTCCACAACTGAACATCTCAGGTCTAAAGCATCACGATGAGGTAAAGTTACAGATAACCTTATGAAATAATTTGTTGTGAATACTAAGGACAGGGGGCTTTTTTTCTTTTTTCCCCTTTTAGCACAGTGTTCCGTTACTGCAAAGAAATACTATAAGCTGACAAGTTCCAAAGACAAGAGCTCTTCAAAAAGATTCCACAAATAGGGTTGGGGCCTCACCGTGTAATACCAAAAGTCCTTCTGCTGCAGTGCTCTGTCTCAGACAGTGGCAAACAGCAGATGTCAGAGTACAGCAACAAACCAAAGACACAGTGGTATTTCTATGGGATATCCTATAAGCTGCCTACAGTTTGTACCTAAAGGGCTCCTTCTCTTATGGTCTCTTAGTATTAAACACCTCTGTGGATTTTGACTATTAATTTTCTACCAGCCATTTTTTAAAAATATTTTTACTGTGCAAGCTTTTAACCTGGGTGTTACTGGAAGCTACCCCTGAAACTCTTCCCTTTGGTGTACCTACAACTTCAACCACAATACCTACATTTCCCAGCAATGACTTCTTACTTCCAACATACTCATCACCTCTCTGCCTAGAGACAAAATGCTCTCCACACCATTAACTGCATGTTAAAAGACAGCAGTGAGAATGGAAGACATCACATATAAGTAACCTATCAGCTTAAGAGGCTATTTGGCTTTTTTCAGTAATAATTCTCATAGAGAAGTTGTTGGGAGCAGACCAAGATACATTTGGTCACGATGCCCCTCACATATATTTATTCTCTGAGCACACACATTCTTAATTGGACATTCATGTATTTATGGCAAAGACTTTTGGAAAGGGGCATATGTGGTGGTTTGAATGGGAGAGACTCAAACCAAGAACACAAAAAAAGTCAGCAGCAGAACACTTGTGATTTCATATGTGCATGCACTGAAAAATTGATCTGGATTCTGCTTTATTTTTCTTAGACACTAAACATTAGGAATGTGAGACAACGGGTTATCTTTTCTCTAAAATTAAGTATTTCCACATTAAATTAAAAATGAAAGTAATGATTACACTGCTAATAAAACCCACAAAGCCACTGTAAAGCAGCCTAACATAGCTGGGTACTACCAGAACTTCTTGGAGAATACAAGCAATCACTCTGCAGGGAGATGACCATGAACAGAAATGTTTTGCTGAATGGAGCCAAAATTTTAAAGTCCCACTTTGCAAAACAGAGCCTATTCACTTCCCAGTTTTGGCTTAGGTAGGTAGTTACCTGATACCAGGTAAGTTTTGTTTGTTTTCTCTGGCATGAGGTGAAGTAATATAAAAGATGCTTATGTTGGGGTTTTTTTTGGGGGAAAAAAAATTATGTCAAGTTTACTTCCTCAATACTCCAAAGTGAAGAGACTACTTAAGTTTGTAAGTTTTGCTGACCTGAGGGTTACCTTTATATGCTTGGTGATCTGCCTCACAATCCCAGAACACTAGCAGTTGGACTGTTCTCTCACAAAAAAGATGCTTTCAACTATTTTGGTAAATACTAAAAGATAATTCCACCAAGATTGGAGCTGCCAGTAATAAATGTAACACTTACCTTTATTAACATCCCACATTATAGCTGTATTATCTACAGAAGCAGATGCCATGTAATTTCCATCTGAGGTCCAACAAATATCATACACATCTTCTAGGTGGCCTCTAGAAGCCAGATGAGAAAAAAATAATGAATTTAAAAATTAACAGCCACTTGTAAACATGAATTTCATGTATTTTAAGGGAAAAAAAACCCTAATCCCAACCAAACAAAAAGCCAGAACAAAAAAACAAACAAACCCCCAAAACCAACCAACAAAAGGCCCTATAAACCCCCCACCAACACAAAAAACAACCACACCCCAAATCCAGAGGCAAATACAAGTGCCACTGAAGTAAAATGGACAGCATGATTTTCAGCTTTTAAAACGTCGATATTCGGAATGTGGTAGAACATGCTAAAAAAACACATCCTGGTTCTAATTCAAAATAAGCCTGCCTTTTCAACAGGTCCATTTCATTGACAATGACAACCCTGCCTTGGAAGTCATTTATGAATCTGTACCTAGAGATCTGTAGCTAAGATTTCTGTCCTAAGGAACCTGCTCTGGCAGGGGGTTGGACTCGATCTCTTGAGGTCCCTTCCAGCCCCTACAATTCTGTGATCTGCAAATGTTTTTGTGCTAACAGAATGCAAATGATTTGTGCTAACAGAAAAAAAAAAACCCTTGACACTAAAGTAAATAGGAAGTGTCACTACTGAAGAAAACTTTCCTGCATATTTATGGGTTTCATAAAAGCATTCAAAAAAAAGGAATATATCAGTTGCAGATGGCAGCTATTTAAATTTTTTAAGCCAAGTGTAAATTCCTAACGATTTCATCAGTATGGGCAGACAGAGTCAAAAACTTTTAACAGATACCACGCAGAAAGCAAGGCAGAGTTATCCATCTTGTTCATCCAAAAGGCACTTTGGAGTCCAGAACCACTAATTTCTTTCAGACTTCAGCCGAGAGTGAGATCTGTCGTACCCCACCTGCCAGCAGTGGTTTGACACCTTAGCCACTGTGAGCTAATACTTACTAATCCTTCGCAGGCACAGCCTGTGTATTATATTGGCACACTTGAAACAAGAGCAGGTAATACAGTAGATTTCCACCTACCAAAATGAACTAATTGAAAAAGATTGGTGGAGCCTCACAGCTATCATCTGGCAAAGTGGCAGGAATCATTTCATTTACTAAAGCTTTTTTGCTTCAACAATGATCAAAATTTCCACTACAAAGCTAGAAATAAAACTTCACATTTACTTTCTGCATCTCTACACTAAGCTTTATGTGACTGCACATCACAGGAACAAATTTCAGAGCACATCAGCTTTGTCACATAAACAGCAAATATTCCGCCTTAACAGAAGATGTAGGCAAATTTCAGAGAGCACTGAAGTTCAACATATACTGAACAGAAGACTGTACTAGATGATAAAAGTCACTGGGGAATTAAAAACACTGAAAACAAACACATGAAATATTAAGCTACCTTAAAGTTTTAACAACTGTCCAGTTCTCCTTGTTGAGCTGAGCTTCATCTTCATCCTGAAAAACCAATGGCTCCGATTCTTTGCTATCATTCAGCTTCCACAATAAAATAACAGCATCTGTGGAAGAAATAATACCCAGTTTCTTTTCTTCCTGCTCACTGTTAATGCACTGCATTTAGTTCAGCATTACAACTATCTTGCAGAAGACACATGAAAAGCAGTTCTTATTTTGTAGTGGGGAAGTGTAAGTGCCAGACTGCTTTAGCTTCCAGTGTGAGCTACTGATCTTAAAGGATTTTTAATCGTTATATAACTATCCAATTAAAAAAAAGATGAAGATTTCCAGGTGTAGGATGAGAGTTAAGTTTTTGATCCGCTTTTGATTGGAGTTGGCTATGGTTCTGCCCTTTGGGCTTTTGAAAATTCGTTCCCTAAGACAGGTAACACTTGGCTCTGCCTCAGAGAGCATGCGCCTATCCAACGCTGCACTTCTTGTGACTGGGAAACCCATATGGCCATGGACAGACCAGTCTCAAGTCACAAATTCTGCCCCAGCTTCCCAGGATGACAGTAGGCAATCCACTCAACCTCCCACCTGGGAAAGAGAGGCAGGAATTACTTTCTCTCTGGGAAGCAGAGCCTCTCAGACACCCAGCCAGCGAGAAGCCGTTATTTCAGAACTGCATGACACGCACTTACTAGGGACAATCGGAGGGGGTGTGTGAGTCTAAAGCTGGAAGTGTCAGAGGGGCGTGAAGAAGTCCCCCTGTTGGGTTTTTTTCTCCCCTCACTCACCAGATGCACAAACATAGGGGGGGTTTATGTTAACTAGCTTCATCACTCACCATCTCCTCCGGACGCCAGGATCTCACCGCCTGGAGAGAAGCGCACAACGTTGACGGCTTTGGTGTGGCGGGCGAGGTTGGACAGGAACTCCACGATGGCTTTTCCATCCGGCCCCTTCTCCACTTTCCATATCTAGTTACAGAAGCATTACAAGTAGTTTTCAAGAACAAGCTGTAGTATATATACACACGAGAGCAGTACCCCGCGAGGTACTCCTTGAGCAGTCATTCTGAGCTTCTTATCTGAAACTTTAAGAGCTAAAGCTGCAGCTGCACCACAGACTTTCGCTCTAGAGCTACAGCTGTGCACTGAGCTTATGTGTCAAGGTTTTGGTAGCTGGGGGAGACTTCAGAGGTGGCATCTGTGAGATGACACCAGAAGCTGCCCCTACATTCTTCAGGAGAGCAGACTTTGGCCTCTTTAGGGACCTCCTTGAGTACTCTACCATGGGATAAAGCCCTGGAAGGAAAACAGGACCGAAACAGTAGGTTAACATTCAAGGATCACTTCCTCCAAGCTCAGGATTGATGCATCACAACGAAGAGGGAGTCAGGCAAAAATGCCAGGAGGCCTGCATGGATTAACAAGGAGCTCCTGGGCAAACTCAAACACAGAACCAAAGCCTACAGAAAGTGGGAGCAAGGGCAGGTAGCCTGGGAGGAATACAGAGAAACTATCCAAGCAGCCAGGGATCAGGTTAGGAAAGCTAAAGCAATCATAGAATTAAATCTGGCCAGGGACATCATAAAGAATAAAAGCTTCTATATGTACATGAGTGATAAAAGGAAGGTGAGGGAAAACATGGGCCCTCTCCAGAAGGAAACAGGAAACATGCTTACCTGGGACATGGAAAATGCTGAGGTACTCAATGAATTTTTTTGCCTCAGTCTTCAAGAGTAAGAGCTCAAACCAGCTGCAGAAGACAAAGGGAGGGACTAGGAGAATGAAGAACTTCCCAATGTAGATGATCAGATTCAAGACCATCTAAAGAACCCAAAGATGCACTTGTCCATGGGACCTGATGAGATGCCTCTGCAGGTCCTGAAGGGACTAGTGGATGAAGTAGCTAAGCCATTCACTCTCCATCATATTTGAGAAGTCATAGCATTCCAGTGAAGTTCCCACTGACTGGAAAAGGGAAAATATAACCCTCACTTTCACAGAACAGATCCTGGAAACTCTGCCCAGGCACATGGAAAATAAGGGAACTGGTTACAACCAACATGGCTTCACTAAGGGCAGGCTGTGTCTGAAAAATCTGGTGGCCATCTATGATGGGCTTACAGAATTCCTGGATAAGGGAAGCACAAGTAGCATCATCTACCTGGACCTATGCATCTGACACTGTCCCATACGATATCCTTGTTGCTAAATTGGAGAGAAATGGATTTGACTCAAGGACCATTCAGTGGACAAGGAATTGGCTGGTCAGTCACACTCAAGAGAGTTGTGATCAACACCTTCACATCCAAGTGGGGATCAGTGACAAGTGGCTTTCCTCAGGGGTCAGTATTAGGACCAATGCCGTTTGACGCAGTGGGACTGAGCGCACCCTCATGAAGTCTGCCGGTGACACCAAGCTGTGTGGTGTGGCCCGTGTGCTGGAGGGAGGGGTGCCATCTAGAAGGACCTTGACAAGCTCAAGAGGTGGATCTGTGTGCACCTCATTAAGTTCAAAACGCCAAGTCCTGCACATGGGTTGGGACAACCCCAAGCATAGCTACAGCTTGGATGGAGAATGGATTGACAGAAGCCTTGAGGAGAAGGACTTGGGTGTATTGGTTGATAAAAAGCTCAACATGAGGCATCAACGTGTGCTTGCAGGCCAGAAAGTCACCTGTATCCTGGGCTGCATCAGATGAAGTGTGACCAGCAGGTCAAGGGAGGTGATTATGCTCCTCTACTACGCTCTGGTGAGACCCCACATGGAATACTACGTCCAGCTCTGTGGCCCCCAATGTAAGGACACAGACTTGGAGCAAGTCTAGTGGAGGACCACAAAGATAATCAGAGGGCTGGAGTACCTCTCCTAAGAAAACAAGCTGAGAGAGTTGGGCTTGTTCAGCTTGGAGAAGGCTCAGGGGAGACCTTGTAGAAGCCTCTGAGTATCTAAAGGGGCCTACAGGAAAGCTCGAGAGGGACTGCTTAAATTGGCATGCAGTGACAGGACAAGGGATAATGGCTTTAAACTGAAGGAGAGGAGATTTCAGATTAGATATTAGAAAGAAATTATTCCCTGTGAGGGTGGTGAGGCGCTGGCACAGGCTGCCCAGAGAAGCTGTGCCTGCCCTCTCCCTGGCAGTGTTCAAGGCCAGGTTGGATGGAGCTTAGGGCACCCTGGGCTAGTGGAGGGTGTCCCTGCCCATGGCAGGGTGTTGGAACTAGAAAACCTTTTAGATGCCTTCCAAGACAAACCATTCTGTGATTTTATGTTAGAGCCAGTTCCAGCTGGCTCCAAGACTGTCACAAGTTCAGCCCATCAGCGACACTGGTGGCACCTCTGCGACAACGTATTTACAAAAGGGTAAAAAACACTGCACAGAAGCTGAGATAAGAGTAAGAAAAATGTAAGAAAATCAGCCCTGCAGAGACCAAGGTCAGTGAAGAAGGAGGTGCTCCAGGCACCGGAGCAGATATTCCCTTGCAGCCAGCAGAGAAGACCATGGCAAGGCAGGCTGCACCCACACAGCCCACAAAGGAGCAGATCTCCACCTGCAGCCCCTGGAGGGCCCTGTGCCAGAGCAGATGGATGTGCCCTGAAGGAAGCTGCAGCCTGTGGAGAGCCCATGCTGGAACAGGCTTCTGGACAGGGTTTGTGAAAAGGAGCCCAGGGCTGGAACAAGTTTTCTGGCAGGACCTATGACTCTGTGGGGGAACCCACACTGAAGCAGTCTGTTCCTGAAGGGCTGCACCCCATGGAAGGGACCCATGCTGGTGAAGAACTGCAGGCAGTTATGTGAGTATATATAACTGTACTTACACATACAGAAATGTATATTTAGAAATATGACATATATGCATTCAGTAACTTATACATACAGCCAAAATCCCTGAAATACATACACTACCTTATTTTTAACTACATTTATCATCTCCAAGAGACAGGGTCATTCTAATGCACAAATCACAGCAGTTACCATTCATAATGATTTCATAATAAATATATTAACAAATATTTAACAAAACACTGCATTGAGGATCCTGAAAATCAAACCTGGATCCAATCCAGGTGTTCCAGGGGGTAAGGATAGATCTGATCTTATAACTGAAAGTCTCCCCTAAAAGAGAGCACCTCCCTATTCAGAAGAAGATGCAGCAGCAATACAAAAGCAAACCTTATTTCTTCTCCTGTTCCCATCCCACATGTAATGAGACCTTATGACAATAATTTGTATTTCTTCAAATATAACACAATGGAAGCCTGACAGAACACAACCAGGCCCAAGAGATAATTAAAATATAAAACCATGATGCAAAGACAGATATATACCGATGCAGCAGAAAACCTACATAAATTATTTGTGTTGGAGCTCATTACTACAGAGCACAGGTGGAGTCTCAAGTTGGAACCTTTCTTTACTGCAGTATGACTTTGAGGAATAGTCTCAAACTGAAAGGTTGGCAGTAGAGGTTTTAGTAAACAAACCAACCTAATGTTTTTACAGGAAGTCACCAGGCCCTGATACCAAGGTGGCCTACAGGAACTCAAGTATGAAATGAACAGCCCAGCAGTGATGAGTGATATATTCCGGTTTTGTTCTTAGCTCCAAAATGCAGGGGATGTAACCATGTCAGTTTTTTTACGAGTGCTCTAATGGTAACCCAAAAGACTCTGATCACTACATATACCTTCTGTAGAGAGAAGCTGTTAAAGTAAAATAAAATTTAAAATTGAGTCAATGAATTTCTCTGCAAAAGAAAACAGTGCCTTACTTGTCCACTAACTTTATTTAAGGAGCTGACTAACATGGAGATAAAAAGAACATGGTTCAACCAGTGCACTCAGTTTCCCCCAGCCTTCAAACGAGGGCTGAAGCTTTTAGAGAAACCAAGGGAATGATGAGGACAGTCTTCACATGCCTTAAGGATGTGGAAGTCAGTAAGTGCCTGATTTTGAAACTGTGACTCTTACAGCCACATCTTTTGAGGACTGAGCCCCGGATTTCATTTTCATAAGTGAGTCTCAGACAGATGAGCCATCGATTAACAAAGGTGTCCAACGCCAACACAGAATTACTTAGAAGAGCTTCACCCGAAGCGGAGTGAGGTCTGCAGAAAGACTCATACCACTGACTGACTACTTATGAAATCGCAGATAATACTGAACTTTGATGAACATGAAGAAAGCAAACCCAGCTGTTTCTCACTAACCCTCGACGCCCTAAATTAGCTGTTACTACTCAAGAATACCACCCAGCAGTCAACAGAAGCAATTTTCCAAAAATAACAGTCCAACGCCCGGCAGCAAAGGACAGCACACGAGGGCAACAGCCATTCTGGATACAGGTGTACAACCTCACACCCGTGCCCTGGTGTCCTGCACCAGCCAGTGATCTCACACCTCGGAAAGCACAGCATCTCAGCTGTGCACATGCTACAAGACACAAACAGGTCTGACACTTACGCGAACGGCTGTGTCCACACCGGCTGAGGCCAGCCGATTGATCCTCCCATCGGCTCCATGCTGGAAGTCCAAACTGTAAACAGGCTCCTTGTTATGCCACGCTATTTCACACGTGATGACCTTCATGCCTGCTAAAGAAAACAGAGCAAACACCGGATCGTTTCTTGCTTCTCCTGGCTCGGGCAACCCGCTCCCCCGGCGCCACGGGCAGATCCCCTCACAACCTCACGGCCGAAGCTCACAGAAGGGCGGCTGAAGAAAGGCCATTTTTAAATGCTATCGTTTACTGCGCTTAAAGCTACTGCCGGGCGATGAGGGGAATAAACCCGCACCCCCGGGCCGGGTCAGCCGCGGTGACAGAAGCGCGGGGCAGGGTTACAGCCAGCAGCAAGTGCGGGCGGCCGACACGGCGGCTCTCTTTCCCTTTCGACCCCGCGCTGCGCCCGCCCGCGCTGCCTCGCCGGCCCCGGCCCTGCCCTCAGCCCAGCCCCGGCCCGGGCTACCGCCCAGCCGAGGGGCGCCTGCCTGGAGCTGCGCGCACCCCGCCAGCCCCGGGACGGCTTCCGCAGCGACAGGGGAGCACCGAGAAGCCAAAACAAAGTACGAAGGCCGCGGCGAGGGCAGGAGGAAGGCTGATGCTTCCCGGCCCGCAGCCGCCTCTCAGCCGAGCGGCCGCTCCCCGGGCGGCGCCGCTCCCCAAGGCCCCGCGGCGCCGGCGATGCCCGACAGGGATCTGACACTCGGAACCCAACGCAAGCACCCAGCCTGCTTCCCCGCCGCTCCCGCTTCCCGCCCGCAGCAAGCCCGGCTGCCCCTCCTCTCCCCGCACGGCAACGGGACGCCGGCGGCCCCGACCGGCTGGATATAGGGGAGGGGGTGTCCCGCGCGCGGGGGTGGGGGGACGCACCCCCAGCCCCTACCTGCGGCGCCGCGCGGCCTTACCGGGCTCCAGCGCGGGCGCGCTTTTCCCGCCCCTCGCCCCGCGCCTGCGCGCCGTCTGCCCGCCGCCCGCTGAGGGGCTCCCGGTGGCGCGGCAGCGCCCCCTGCTGGAGGCGGTATAGCGGCGGTGCCTCAGGAGGCCGCGGCGGTGCCCTCGCGCCGCCCGGTGGGTCGGCGGCCAGGGGCCTCGGTGCCGGGCAGCCCCCAACACGCTGCGGCGTTGCCGTTTCGGCGGGGATTTCTGCCTGCGTTTTCTCTGGCTCCCTGTCGTGCGCCTGGCCTGCCCTACGCTTGTGTCCAGTTTAAACCCCCCACAAAACAGAGCAAAACCTGGAAAAGGCCGGACGCCTTCCTGCCCCCCAAAATTAAAAACATATAAGGAAGGGGAAAAGCATGGCTGTAGTTGAGATGTTTGTACATTTTAGACTGGCCAAAGGTCAACAAATTCCCCTAGTTTTCCACTGCAGTCCTTTCCCTTTGCAACATCGAATGCCAGCTGCTCTCCCTCCTTCCCACCCTGCCTATGGCTTTGCTGCTTCTCCCTCCTTCCCATGGCACCTCTGGATTCATGGCTTCTCCCTCCTTCTCATGGCACCTATGGATATGCGGCTTCTCCCCACCTTCCCACAGCGCCTATGGCTTCCCTGCTTCTCCCTGCCTTCCCAGCACCAACAGGTGAAAGCAGCACCAGCTGGGTGGCCAAGATCAAGGCTCGTACTCAGAGGAGCTCACTGATTATCACCCCCCCCCCACGCAACAGGCAAGAACCTTTTCAGCGACACCCCACTTACTGCCATCTCTGTCAGTCTGTCTTAGACCATAAAGACCCGGTCAGGGTAAAACGGCGTGCCTCAGGCTCAAAAAAGACACAAAAACAGCAGGAAGAACTTGAGTCTCTCATGCTGGGGAGCTGAGCTACTAGTCTGAATGTGAAACTGGAGGAGAGCTGACACAAAGGGCTGTCACTCACCCACAGAGTGATGATGAATCTAACCTTGCTCATCAACTCCAACCTTCGCCTTCCCGCCACACCCCGAACATAACAGCTCTCTCACAAGGCCTTGAAAAACAAGTTTGCCCCAAGCCCCAATCCAGTAACAATCTTGTAGTTAGGTAACCAAGTTTCCTGTGCAAAGCTGTGTGAGGCAGTGTGGCCACGGGGCTCGGTGAGGGCTGAGGGTGCATTTGGTTTGCCCAAGCCTTCAGCTGAGAACCAGACTGGGCCAGCTTTCTTGTTAAGACAGAAGACTTAAAGTAAGCCAGAAAGCATCAGCCATTCTGCATAGTGTTTATTTATAAACAAAAACATTGCATTTGATCACATACAAGTTTTGATCCAGCAAACTCAGATTTATATATTTTTATTTTTTACAAAAAATACATCTTAGCAAGTAAATAAAAACCATTTCCTTTAGCCCACTGTTCTCCAAAGTGTAAATGTACAGGCTAAATTTGCCATTTTTGAATACAGATGTGCTGTATTTTGCCAGTTGTCTATAAGAAATTCAACTACAGAATCTGATGGAGCATAATAAATAATGGATTTCGAAATGGAAAACCACACACCAATAAATGGAAAATATAAACTTTTTAAAAGTCATACAAACAGTTATATTACAGCCACCTCTTAAAAAAATCAAACATTCAATTTATCCATTATAAAGTACAACAGTACTGTGTTACCCTTATTGGCATATCAGAATAGACAGCATCTTAAAATTGAAATACTGTCCCACTGAAAGAAACTGACTGAACTATAACTAGAAGGTACATAATCTAATTAATTCAGGACAATAGCAGTGCAAAAGCCAAAAATGTTGACTTTATTAGAAAAAAAATAACCAACAAAACACTTCCTAGGAACGACCATGTTGAACACTATTTCATTATTTTAAAAATATATATATATTTTTAAGACGTTTTCAAAAACAAGAACCATTTTTCTCAATCACTAATTGGATGAAAAATGGCATCACAGAGTAAAAGGTGGATTCACCATTTTTGCTGCATCTCTTCTTATTCCTGATGACTTCAAAAGAAGCACAGGCGATTGGCTGAGAATACTGTCACCACAGTAATAGCAATTTCTCTCCATAACATTTCTTCCAGGAAGTTTCTGTATAAACATTAGAGCATAGAACTTGGGGCTTAAGAGTTGCTACAATACATTGGAAAAAAAAGAAACCAAAACCAAAGAGGGATAGGGAAGAGGGATTCCCCTGTTATGTCAATAATAAAAGACATCTAAACTTTCCAGTTGCTTAAGTAAGTTCTATTCGAACATTTTTAGCTTTAGCCCACTCTGTAGTAGTTAATACCACAGATAAGGAAACTTCAACTCAACTAGTTAATTGAGGATTTAGTAGCCTGACTCATTCATACTCAGCACGGTACATTCTGACAGTAAGATAAGTTTTGGAGACAAACCTTCAGCACCCTCACGTCTCAGCCTGAAAGACTCCGAAGGTCAATGTATGCTTTAGACTGAAACAGGTAATTTTTTGAGATAATATGTATTTGTATGCATCACAAAACCTCTACGTCAATGCTGTTTAGCACTGAGAATCCCTGGGAAAATGTATTTTTTAAATAATTGGAAAAAAAAAAAGCGTTCAGAGGTCTCAAGAGGTGCTGTTTGATGTAGAGCAGAGGTTGCCAGAGATCCCACCTAGTTTTGGATACACCAACCCAGCTTGCTCTCTCCAACAGTCCACCAGGATGTTGCCCATTCCACCAGCTGCTTTTCATTTGGGAAAAAAAACCCAAAACAACAAAAACAAGCAAGAGCTGTGTGTGAAATCCAAAGCTGGCAGAGACTGGCAGATACATGGACTTGTGAACCAGCACTGCTGTGCTCAAACGGGTACTACAGGGTAGAACTGAAGGTGCCTCTGACTGCACTCAAATACAGACAGGTTCTTGGATGCAGGAAACAACAAGGGCAGGAGACAAACAGGCATGTGGCTTCCAACACTGAAAAGGCTGAAATATCCTAG
Source organism: Laterallus jamaicensis coturniculus (assembly GCA_022605575.1). Classification (NCBI taxonomy): domain Eukaryota; kingdom Metazoa; phylum Chordata; class Aves; order Gruiformes; family Rallidae; genus Laterallus; species Laterallus jamaicensis. The sequence goes on from JAKCOX010000009.1 coordinate 5,476,897, forward strand.
CCATATCCCATGGAGTCGTTTATGCTGCAGATAACATAACTATGTACAGGTCATGTTCTTTTAGTGGCATCAAAAAATCCAAAAGGGAGTCAAAGAACATCAGTTTTCCGGATAAAACCCTTAAAGTTTTCTTCTTTTGGTAGTAAAACACGAATATTACTCATATGGCCAACATTTTAATCTACTAGTTACATTTCTATCCCATTAATGCAACATACAACACTGCTGATAGCAATGTAACAATACTGTAGTATACGACAGCGGTACTAAGGTTTGTTCTGAGAAAGAAAACAAGGAAGGTTCTCTTTTGCATTTTTAATATATTCTACTACTTAGATTTTAGAAGAGGAAGTAATTGCAAGTATTAATGCGTATATAAGATCAAAGGTCAACGAAAAAGCCTTTGTAGAAAAGTAGTAAGATTCCTAATAATAAAAATATTTGCAAATTTAATTACAAATACATTTTAAAAGCAAAATCCTTAATTAAGTACATCAGGGTTGGTCAAAATTGACAGTGTTCCTTTAAGAGGAAGGGAAGATAACACCCACTGCATCTGTGGGAACATCTTACTGCGCAGTGTATATACACTTAGTGATCAAACTATGTCAAATATATAAAGTGAAGAAGCAGTATATACAGTTTTGAACCTACACAAAGGTTACAGTGGAAGATCAAGTAAAGGTCTGCTAAAAATCTTAAGATACTAAGTGCTACTGATTTCATGCATTTGTTCTACAACTTGTCCCAAAATTTCATCTACGACGTCAATATCATAATTTACTTGCTGCAAGTCTAGATCAGGCATGATTGTAGCCAGGAGTTGCCCAACATTCACTCGAAGAGAGCGCAGTTTCAGGCTGTGAAGAAATAATTGGATTTGATTAGATGTAGGTTGAGTTTTACATTCAAATACACAATATTTTATTTAACAACGCTGGATGAATACTCTGTAAAAGCTCCATGCATGATTCACATAAACCAATAACAAAAAAAATAAAGATGCAGGTAAAGCTACATCAGGATCATTTAAAACTCTACCCAGTTTTCAAAGCTGAGCCTCACGAATTTCCATCTTGAAGGTACATAAACCATTAGTTTCACACAAATACTAAGGGCTAAAGTGAATTCTGCCTTGACCCAAACACATCACAATTATTTCTAAATGCTTTTATTTACATTAGCAAGTAAACAACAGCACAATCCTTTATCCCACCTTTTTATTTCTCAAAGCAATATTAAACCCTAGTATTTTTATACATCTAGAGGTACTAACTGCTACTACTTACAGAAAACAGAAGAGGGCAGAAGAGGTGAGACAACAAAATGTAGCTTGAACAAAGGCTTTAAAATGTGAAGAGGAAATAAGGTAAGAGGTATAGTACGGGGGAAATGCTATGCCTCCTCTTTTTGCTCTTTCCTGGGCTCCTTTGCTCTATCTTTTTTCTGATTAAATTCCTTCCAAGTCACCCATCCCTTCTCTTGAGCATTTCCCCCTACCATCAGTTCCTTATCATCTCCTATAGCCAGTCTTCCCAGTGCCATCACACCACCACAGGTCTCAGGGTGGAAGTTACGTACGAGTCCCACGTGTGTTTGCCAATTCTTCTAGGAAGCACAAGTCAGATGCTTTAAAAAAACAAAACCAGAACTCTGGCAGATAAAGGGGAGATTTAACTACAGAAAAATATTAGATTGAAAGGGGTCTCTGGAAATCACCTAGGCCATTCTCTACTTCTCCCCCTCCTTCAAAGCAGGGGTAACTCTGATGACGTTGCTTATGACTTTCTTGTGTTTTGAAAATCTCCAAGGATGGAGATTCCACAATCTCCCTGTGTCCCTTTTTTAGGGATTGACTACCCTTCACTGTAAATATTATAGGGAAAAATACAGCATTCAAACAGATTTCCCCTTGTGGCAGCAGGTATTTGTCACCTCTCATCCTATCACTGAGCTCTTGAGAAGAGAATCATAGAATATACTGAGTTGGTAGGGTCCCATAAGGTTTGTCGAGTCCAACTCAGTCTGCCTTCATCTTTTCTACATCTTCCCTTAGGCAGCAGAAGAGATCCATACAATTTCAGGGTGACCTGTTCCTTGTAAGGCTACTTCCCTCACCTGCTCCTTCCACATCAGATGCTCCAGGCCCCTAGCCATCTTGGTGGCCCTTCAGTAGACTTGCTCCAATATGGCAGTGTAATTCATATACCAGGGAGCCTAAAACTGGACACAACCCTCCTTCGGTCTGACAATGCCCAACCCTAGCAAAGAATCACTTCCTTTAAACTGCTGGCCAAACTCTTCCCAATATGGCCCAGTAGGCACTGGGTTCTCCCACCACCAGAGTGCACTGCTGACTCATGTTAACGTTTTTAGCCTACCACCATCACAGGCTTCCAAGCTTCTTCTTCCAAGATGCTCTCCTATGAGCAGTTGCCAGTTTGTTCAACAGCATGGGGTATTTCCAACACAGGCACACAACTTTCCAGTTGTCTTTGCTGAATTTCCAGGAGGCTTCTTTCAGCCCATTTTTCTAATCTGTCAAGGTCCCTCAACAGCAACCCTACCCTCCAGAGTATCAGTGGTTCCCTCCAATTTTGTGTCATTGTGAATTAATTCCACTTCATCATCTAGGCCACTAGTGAAGGCATAAACCATTACTGGCTCGATACTGATCCATCAGCTCAGCAGTCTGGCCAGTTATGTGACCCACCTCCTAGATTACCTGTGCAAAACATACCTCACAAACTTGGCTGTCATGGTATTATGGCAGCCCAAATTGGAAACTTTGCCAAAATGAAGGTTCACAGAGCTGGTTGTCTCATTGCAATAGGAAATGTTTTAGTCTCCATAAATCCACACTGTTTGTTCCTAATCACCTTGACATGGTGCTGCAGGTGGCTTCCAGGTAGATTGGCTTGATAGTCTTCCCAAGGACTGAGGCTATGCTTTTTGCCTGTCCTAAAGCTGGGCATGACAACTGCCTTTTTCCATCAACTTCTGCAACCTTTTGGAGATAACTGTTGCAAGGCCAACTGCCCATCAGCTGGCCAGCTCCCTCTGACAGATCCCATCTAGTCCCATGGAATTGGGTAAATCAAATACGCTTAAACGGTCTCTTGATTCAGTCACCTTTCATTACAGGTAATGCTTCACTCCCTAAGATCAAGACTTGGGTTTAAAGACCTTACCAAGGTAAAGACACTGGGTACCTCAGTAGTTTGTGCTTCACACTCCTTGTGTCTTTTGCTACTGAGCACCAGCCCCTCTATGCAGCCAGGCCCATGTTTTTCTTAGTTCTCCCATTGCTGCCTTTCCGGTGGCCCTTCACAGGCCTTACCAGCTTTAACTCCAGCTCAGCTCTGGCCTTCCATTCCATCCCACATGCCCAGACAGAGCTCCTCCCTGCTTCCCCCTGGTATGTGTACTACTTTTGTGCGCTTGCTAATTCTATTAACCAAGAGCTGCAAGCTCGCTATCTGAAAGTTTAAACCCTCATTTAGTTCCAAAGGTACACTCCAGGCACAACCTAGTTCCATAGGATTGGTCTGCAGCAAGAAATTCCTACAGGAAAGCAACGCTTCAAAACCAAAACCAAATTCTTTTCAGAAAAACAGAACACAAAAGTGAAGGTCATCTACACAACCTAAGTTAACAATCACCCTCTTTCCTGCCTCCTTGTTTTGCAACTCATGTCTAGAAATTACATAGCATTCCTGCTATTTTAAGAAGTGCCAGTATGAATTATTTTTGTGCAATGACTAGCCTTGCTCACACAAGTACCCATTGAGAAAGATTAAATCACTTGATAAAAAACTATTACTGAGTTCGGAGTCACGAGAGGCAGTAGAAAAGAATTCCAAGCATCACATTTTATTATATGATTATCAGACATAACCATCATCAAGATGTTTCAGATACAGTCACAGTCAGGAAAATCTTGTTTGAACTGTAGTCTAGAAAGAGCAAAATTGATACCTTTCTCCATCAGAAAAATTTACAGAGTCTTCTACATTACTGGTGGTGGAATCATTTGCACGGTCCACTGCTTGTGGAATTGAAGCTTTTAACTGTGCTATTTCTGCTTTGAGTTCTTCACATTGACAGGCCATTTGATTTTTTTCCACTTCTAGTAGTTCAGCCTGGCAAGTAAATAAAAATAATTTTAAATATCAAATAAAACTGTAGTGGATTAAAATAAAGACAGTTTACACAAATTTAAACAATTCAACTTAGTTGGTTGCTTTTAATTAACCTTTCATTTCTATTTTAAACTGAACTGCTTAAAAATTGCCAGCTGGACCCACTGTACAAGTTCCCTTCTAAAGACTGCTCAGTCTTGTCCTGCATTCAGAACCACTCAAAGCCCTGCAGTCTCCCTTAAGTATCTCTTCCATAGACAGAGATAACTATCTATGAAAGCCAAAAACCAAAAGCTCCTAGGCTTATTTAGTATTTCTTCCCTCTTTTAGGTGGCTTGGTTAGTTAGTGGACTTAATTACACGACACATTGTATACTAGAAGGGGTATGAAACACCCACTAAGAAAATACAAACTGTTAGTTTGAAGGGTATCACTCTTAATGAACATACCTCACTTTTATATCTGTCTCTCTCAATGCTGCATTTGTCCAGTTGCCTGAAAACATTGTCCAGCTGCACAGCAATCTCATCTACTTCGCTCTTATTTTCACCATCAGCACATTTGCTGCATTCAGGTTTTAGGTTCTGCAGGGTAGTGCACTGATCCTTTAGTTTTGCTATTTCTTCTAAGGCCTGTTCATAGAGAACAGTAACTTCTGCTAAACTTCTGTCAGGAACTTTGTCGTCTTCAAATGAAACTGTCTCAGTTGACTGATGGCACATTTCTTTTTTTACATACTTATTATTCATTTCTAAAATCCTCTGTTCCAGTGTTTCCACTTGTTTGGTCAATACTTCACATTTGGTTTGGTACATTTCTTTTTCTTTGTTTAATAGTTGCAGCTGATTTTTCAGTTCATTTCCAGGAACTACAGATGCCTCAGAAACATGATTAGAGTGGTACTGTTTAGCTTCCATCTCTGCCCTGGAAACTTGAGTATCGGTGTCATCCTCCGCCTCTTCCTTTTTAACAACCAAGTTTGGGACCTCTGTCTGTGTTGCTGAGGTCAACTGTTCACTTCTTGATTCTGAAGCAGCTGCACCACAGGGCTCTCCAACATCACCGTTTTCTTTCTGCTTCTCCTCTTGATCCAAATTAATACATTCCGTTTTTATGACAGGACCATCAGAATCTGCTGAAGGCTTTGGAGTACTGCTCTCCTCTAAAATGATGACCTCATCATCATCATCATCATCGTGATGGTTGTTCAATGTTTTGTTATTTAATCGAGGTGTCTTTAACAACACAGGTGTCATGCAGCTAGGTGTCTTCCGTTTAAGACTGAGAAGCAAAACATTACACCGATTACTGTATTGCTCAAGCACTGCAAAGCCACTGGTTTCAAGGGCTGCCTGGTGTTCCTACCAGCGCTATTAAAAACTGCCGCTCGATAACTAGAGGGGTGTCTGTCTCCCTGAGAGTTATTTTAAGTTGTGCAGCCAGAGCAAACACCTTTTCTGTAGGAGCTAGCTGCTGACATCTGCACACCAAATCATTACCTTCACACGCTGTTTTGACACAGTCTCGGACCCGGTACTTACGGGAACACCCCCACCCTGTACCCACCCCTTCACCAACAGCCGTTAAGCAAAATCATACTGTGCAATGCGGTTAACACGACCCATTCTTTGCCTCAAGTCACAAACAACTCACTACCCAATTTTCCTCACCAGTGCACAGTATGTTTTCCTGCATTCACTTTTGTACTTCACAAGGTTTACCAGGTACCTTTGATTAACCTGCTGCTTCCTATGCTCTCAAAAGTGACATAAGAATGTTGGCAGCTATCACCTCAAGCCAGGACTACACCCAACACTGTAATTCTCATTAACAAGTGATTAATTTTAGAAATAAAAAGGAATCTACTTTGTACAGGTTCACCAACCTGCTGTCAGAATGAGGTGAAGATACTGATCTATTTAAAATATGCAGAGGTCTTTTGACAGAAGCATTTGACGTTTCTGGTAAAAGTGATCTTGGAACAGCTTCCTTTCCGCTCACAGCTGAGAATACCTTGAAGTCTTTACTTGAAGAAACAGGTGTTTTAAAAAACATTTCGTTACTGATCTATAAAATAATATTAGTTAAGAATGAAAAGAAACAGACATTAGTAGATTCTTCAGAATAGACTGAAGCAGTTCTCCTAACTACCTGCCAACACCTAAAATTCTGACTGCCATTTCTTAGGTACAAGGATTTCCTCAAACCCAGGCTCAGCATTTTGCATTAAAAAAGCCTAACTAGACTCTACATCATCTTAATGATCGCACAACCCCTACCCCCAAAGCCTAATGATGCATATCAAGTGTTTCCTTGTGTTGGTTTAAGATGCACAACACACTAGAAAGCAGCAAGTTCTGTATCATAACTACAGACTTCTGTCAGATTTCTTAGAAGACTTTGAATGCTCTACACCAGCTGCACACTCTGGACCATGCAGAGATTTACTGCTGTCAAAAAACAGCTTTCTAATATTACAAATCTTTCTTAAGATAGAGATTTTTTTTTAAGTACCACATAGAGTCTCAAGCAAGAGCTTTTCCCAAGCTGTATCTCTGTCTGAAGTCTGGCTACTGTACACAAAGTACAGGACAGTCATCTCTGTTAAAGCTGCTCATGATTAATTCAGTTTGTCTAAAACGATCAATACTTTGCTTTTAGAAATTACTTTCATACTTTGGTAAAAGTAATGGCAGAAAAAAACCCCAGAATTAAGTATATAGGTTAAAACAATATGTACAAAATATCTTACCCATAAATAGAATGATCTTAGGTTAGCACTTTAATTTGAAAATAACTTAAGCTAAATCACACTCAGGAAATTTGATTGAGTTACAACCTACACATTCTCATCACTCATGTTGACTTGCGTCTGCATTTAATTTGTGCCTCCTTGCAAAAGTATGGCTACTACAAGTCTGTCCTTCCTCAGCCCCTGCACCAGTTTTAAGGGCATCTTTACTTTTTTGTATCCTCACCACATCTCTCTAAAACAACAAATCCACTTCCAATTATCAGATGTCATGCCAGAAAAACAGCTATGAGTGACTGACATCTTTTCTAGTACTATTTTGTGAAAGGGCTTTGTGTGTCTCAAACCCTTTCTTCAGTACTATGTAGAAAGCAATGGTGAACTTTCCATCCTCAGACAGGGGATTTTTGGTTTACTAATAGCTAGCATATCCCCTACAGCCATCAAAACAAAACAGGATGTCAAATTGACCACAACCTACAGCAAACTGACTCAAAGCCTGGCCTGTCAGATTACACTGGATAGCATTGTTGCCAACAACTCTGCTGCCAAGGTCAGTTTCCCATCAATCTCAAGAGTTACCTGGTGGCTGTACTCCAGTCGCTTCCTCAGTTTTTCCCTGTCTCTGCACAACAGCAAGGAAAAAAGATTAAGATCTTAGATTCAGAATGTTAATTCATCATAAAACCAACCCATCCTCAATATCCAAAAGGAAACAGTACTTCTTATCTCAGCTAGATACAATAATGTTCTAGTGAGCATATTCTGGCTTATTGAAAGAAAATCTTCTGCGGGAACTTAGAAGCCAGTGTATCTGAAAGGTACCTTAACTTCAAACAAGCTCTGTCTCGGATTAAGATTTATTAAAAAAAAAAATAATTGGACACTCCCCAGTCCAAAACTCACCAACCCCTCCCAATCCTGCAATGCTAGCCAGCATTGAAGTTACCCAAGTCAAGTTTTGGGGTTTTTCCACGCACCTTAGCTAAGAATCCTCTTTTTCTTAAATAAATATACTGAAGTATTCTTCTGCTTCAACACAGACCTTGAACGTAACAGGAGACCTTGTCCAGGTAACTAACAGCCCTAGTACCCCGCTTCTCTAACATCCCAAACTATCCTTATGCCACCTACTGCTATGAAACCACCCCCTCTGAGTGCTGCACTCACAGATTACTGCACTGCTCTCCTTAGTATTTATGAAACAGGAGAGACCCCTTTTGTTATGACGTCACTAATTTTGGTTTAGGAGGGCAAACAGGTAATTAAGTCAAATCTGAATGCAATGCCAACATACTAATAACAGAGAAAAGAACAGTGTTATCCATCTCTTCACTGCTATAATCAAGCCTTGATTTCAGGGCACTATTTTCTGGCTGGATAGATTCCCAGAAGAGATGCAATTATACCACAGGTACGAGAAAAGGGCATTTAATTTTCATGTTCCTTTTCTAGTGTTGAGGCATGTCTAAGAAAGTCTCTAGCACTCACTTCTTTTTGTACGTTTTCTCATATGTAGGATGTATTAAGTCATCATCTTCTGGTTCTTCTGGTACATTACAATTCCTGAATTAAGAAAGAAAAAAAAAGTGCAACAGAAAGAGCTTAACACCTGTGCTTCTACCAACTGACAGAATAACAGTAACTAAACCCAGTATCTAGATAGTCATTGAAATCTACTTTTACCGGAATTGTGGGTCGGGGTTCAGTGAGCAGTACCACTTTTCTGGCAAGTGATCTATTCCATCTGGCAGCTTCCGCCACTTCAGACACGCATCACATTGTACCCACGTTTGATCAGGCTGTTTTCTGTGATGGAAAAAATAGTGCAACTTTCACACTGAAAGCTCATTTTTATAACCGAGAGTAAAACAGTATTAACAGTAGGTAAAAGTCTCCTAAATAGAAGCGATACTCACTGTATCTCCTCAACTGGCAAAGCTAATGGATACTCTTCATTTTTCTTCGTTTTCATTTCATTCCAGTAATCATTAAGTTTTTCTCCTAATGCTGCTATTGTAAGTCTAAAAAGAGAAGTTTTAAAAAGACGACCTTAAGTAATCAAGAATGAACCTTTATAAACTACAGTGAAAGAGTAAATGTGTGAAGCCCTCTAATATTTCCATTTGCATAAAGTAAGCTTTTTGCTCACAGGAATTGTGTGAAGCTGTATTTGCCAGCAAAGAAATTACTGAAAGAACGAGTTGGAACACAAAGACTGAAATAAGAGTGCTCAGTTCAGAAGTGCTGTGAACGTACAGTGCAAACCCTCACTAGTTCAACCTCAAGCACAGAAAAAACAAGGACAAAACCAGCTCTGTCAATCCAGTACCCAGCAGCGCTATTTGGATGATGTTTCCACACATCCGCCTAAGCTGACATACAACACTACACAGACTGTAAATGTATGAACGCATTAATGCGGTGTAAAGTCTATATGGTACTAAAAAGAACCAGGCAGTCTTACCCTAGGTTAATTTTTAGCTGGATTAGCTTCCTGATCAGGGCTCGTTGTGCAGCTCCATGACTACCACAGCTGGCACACACAAGAGGGAGTGGCACAGAAGAGCAACAAGCAGCTCCACAGGTGAGGCGGAGTTAAGACTGCCTCTTGTCAGCATGCCAAATTTACATCAGAGTAAATTGGCTGGGTAACCAGAGCCTCAGTCCCTCCCTCCCTGGCTTATGCCAGCAAGTACACCACGCTATCCCTTGAACTAACACTAACATTTGTGCAGTGAACTGGTCTGACCTAGAGAGTTTTGATCACCTCTGAATCCAAGCCATGAATTTCTGTACCAAAAAAGGGAAGTACCACAAGGGCAGAAGTGAGCAGCAATGCATGGATGGGATCATGTCTCTTTTCTGGAGAAGGAAGACGGGCAGGTCAGCAAAACCGATGCAGTCATGTCATGATCACTGAATGTTTCTCTTTTGAGTTGGAAAGTTACCTTTTGAAAACCTGTAGCACTTTCTGCAGCAAACCATTTAGAAAAGATCTTTCCAGTGTGGTATCTCTATAACCACATTACAAGTGTTTCTAAGAAGAAACAAGGGAAAAGGATTTAATGCTCGTTGCACCAGCCTGTGAGTGCAAACCTTGGCCTATACAAATGATTATCCTGGAACTTTCCTAATTCCTCCCCCTCTGCCAAGGGAACCCTTAGTGCCACTGCACGTGAACTGGTTCAGGGAGCACCTGTATTGAAAAAACTGACAGTAGAGCCATTTTCCAGTTTGACCGGTTGCCTGATCCGATTTCCCCGTGCTCTGGTTAAGGGTTCTGCTAGCGCCGTCCTGGTAGAAGGATGTAACTGCTGAGAGCGGTATCGCCACAGAGCGCAGCACAAGCTGCGGGTGCCATTTAAAGATACAGGCAGACTGAATTTCAGTGGCTGTAGCAGCTATCAGGCTTGCTGCTCCTCCTCCAGAGGACTGCTGCTTCAACAGCAGGAATGACCAGATTTATCTTGCTACAGGCCCTCAACTGCTGCAATTAAGAGCTCTGTTTATTACAGAACACTGTTGCGTTTTCTATGTTATCTTTATGTGCAGAACCGCACATAAATCAACAATTCAGGGAAGGTGGTGTGGACAGTTGAGGCTGCTGGTGGAAGCTGAACCACAACTGGCTGAAGGGCAAAACACACAGCTTGAAAAAGGTAATGACTTCTCCTGTGTTTGCAAGTCAACACCCTACATCTCCAAGTGCAAGCTGGAATCAAGTGCGTTAGGGCACACAGAAGGAAAGTGTGTGCTCCTTTAAGGACCTATGGTCAAAGGTGCCCTAAACAAAAGCACACAGAGACAAACCTGACTGAAAAGGGAGGTAGTGGCAAGAACAAACCTTGCCAGTCACACTAAATGGTAAGGACAAGCAGAGCATGAGAATGTTTATTTTTTTTTAATTGGGAGGATAGGGAAAGGGAAGGAGAGAAACACAGAAAGTAATAAAATCTGACCAGCTAGCCTTAAAGACAATGACCAGAAACAAATCAGGTTAATCACGCTAATTGAGAAGCTATTACGAAATCGCTGCAAACACACTGGGATTTTGCAACTGGTAAGGATACAAAGCAGAGGATCAAGGATGTCTGGAGAGAGTCAGTGGAACTATGCCAACTGGTAAGGCAATGTGTGTGGGGAAGGGGGAGCAGGGAGGAACAAAAAGGGGGGCAGGCAGAAAAAAGTATCAAAGGAGCTGGTGGCCTGTAAAACAGGTTTGGGCAGTACTGTGGTCTGGCTGAGCCCTGTGCCTGATCATCGTAGTCTGTCCTATCTCCTTGTACCCTCTTATTCAATATTTTCTTAACTCTCTACATAACCTCATTCTCTATCCCATGTGTATGTGTATGGCAAGGACTAAGTGCCAGGTACTGGCGAGAGCTCTGTTTGTGTGAGTGGATTTGGTGCCAGCTCCTGGAGTTAAGGCTACAGGCGTGCGTGGTGTCAGCTACTGTAGAACCTGGGGATCCTGCAAAAAACAGCTCCTGGGGTGGATCAGCAGGAGGAAAAGGCTCAGCACTGGCAGCTGGAGCTGGACTCTGGGTCACAGCCTGTATGTCTGATGTTGGCTCTTGGTGGGGGAAAGGAGCGTCTGCATCTTCCCCAGTCCCAGTGTCCTGGTGTGCATGGGGTGTGTGTGTGTGTTGCTAGCAAACTCCAAACTGGAGTCAGCAGTGAACAGAAAGCCCTAGGTCCGGGTAGGGGCATCATGAAGGCAAAGGTCAAAGGTACAGGTATACACAGCAGGACTTGCAAATATGTCATAGGAGTGTGCTAGCAGAGGATGTTAGCTAGCAAAGGTCAAAACTTCACTAGTCAGCATGTAGAAGACCCATGAAATCAGGTAAGAGGGCCTGGGATCCAAGCAGGGATCCCAGGAGGACAAAAGGGCTGTGCTGGTACTCAGTGGACTCCTAATACCCTTTAACATGAAGCAGCAAAAAAACCAGAAAATAGCCTTGTCACCACGAAGGGAAAGAAAGAGGAACAATTCTCCAGGTTTGTGTTCAGAAAATTTTCCCTGAACAGTTTTTACACCTCAGCCTAAGAACTGTTTAAGTAACTCATCCCCTCCAGCTTTTCCTCCCTCACATGCCTCCTTCCACAATGCCAGCAGAACCAATTCATAGCAGAGCGGTGGAAACAGATTAAGTAATTCATCTGCCTTAAAACTTTCAGAGGTGAGGACTGTTTTTAAGTCAGACTGGATTCCCAATCTGGTTCACAGTTTAACTATAGGAAGTACCACACTAGATACTGATGGATGGGATCAATGCTGATATGTGAAAAAGTGGCAGCCCTGAGTTAGAAATGAAGCAATGCCCCAAATCATCACTGCCTTCAGGATGTGAAGTATTTCAAATGCTTTATCAGGTGGCAGAGAATTTGTGTGCATTCATGTCCGCTCTTAAGAAAGAATCTGAAACAGAGGTCTTGGCAATATTCTAAGCAGCTCTTCCAAAAGAAAGTTTTTATAGCAATTTTTGTTTGGCCTTAACAGCGTAGGATTCACCTATGACAGTTTTCCTCATCACACAAACACTCACATCTCAGCAAGTTATTCTGTGCTCACTTTGCAATCAGCGAGGGGCACAATTACAAGCAAGCTCTTTTAGGGCACTTGCTTTAAAATGACGTGTGTGATACTCTAGACTTCGCTGAGGGCACAACGAACACACTATAGCCAGTGTGGATGTCCCACCACTATCGTTCAGCACAGTCATGCAGTCTAACAATGGAACACAGGCTCTTATTCGTACTGCTCAGAGGTGGCCTTTACGCTGGGCAGTTCACAGCCAACAACAATATTCAATGGAAAGGCTACATAAAAACATACATTTACCTGTATTCGTTTGTGTAGTCAAAGTCTTGTTTGTTATGAGTTGGCTTCAGGAAGTTGCATTCAATAATCCCAACTACACCTACGCCCATGTTATTTGCCTGTAAGAAATTTAAGATTTATCAGGAAACACAAGATATATTCTGTGCTAATACTGCAAGAGTTTGTCAGAGGTAATTATGAGCTATAGATACTACATTAAAACAATTTTCTGGCTTATGACTCCTCTCCAAAGAAACTCTCAGCACAAACCCCCTCAATAAAAGAATTCTCTGTTCCACCCCTCTTTTTGCCCGGAAATACATGCCTATATTTTGTCATCAAGCTTAGTTCCAAAACCAAACACTAAAATAACTGCAAACAACTTAATACTGTTTAACTGCTGCACAAACAAAGGTGAGTTTTATAAAGGATATATCAAAAGGATATATCAATATCTTAGTTTCCACCCTTATTCTTTTAAAAAGTCAGCGTCTGAGCGAAAATGACTCCTGAAGATCTTGAAGTATTTATTGAGTTTTAATTTCTTACCTTTAACTGACAGCCAACTCTTTCATAAGCTTTGATGAGTCTGTTTTTATGGTACATCATTATTCCATAATGATCTTTGTTTCTGCAGTTAAATCCAAAAGTAATTCTTACTGTTTTAGCCTTTTACCAGACATTAAGGAAAAACCTGGTTCATCTCATGCAACACAAAGATAAAGTTACTCCAAGTGTTGATTTTAACTGTGTTCTAGAATTTACTTTCTTTTTTTTTTTAATACTGTGATAATTTCTCTAGTATGTCTTTACAAAACAAAATAAAAACCACCAACCACATAAGTGTAGCTGCAACACACCCAGCAGAATCCAGACAGGATACATAAAAAGTCACATGATTATATTCAGCTTGCGACAATGTAAGAATTAGCAAAGGATACATTCAGGAACTTGGGCCGATAGATGTCGCGTTCGATGAAGGCAAGGCTTTTAGAGACCAGCTGGGTCTTCACTTTCTGTCCTCGCAGAATGATCTGCATCGTTGGCTTCAGATACAGAATACTGCAGTAAGCCTACAAAACAGAGTAAGTCCTGTTATTTAAAAAAAAAAAACAAAACCAAAAGTCCTCAAGATATGAATATTTTATAATGCATCTTTATGGTTATGAAGACAAACTAAAGTTAATCAAATTTTGAAATGTGTGTTTATCCCTAACTTGAACCCAGAAAACTAAGAAATCTAAGTATGCATAATAAGCATACATATATCACAAGTTAAATGAATAGTAATCAAAGTACAACTTTTTATATTCATAAAAGTTAATTAGGTGTCTGAAGATGCAGTTGGTCACTAGAAGAGCACTCAAACACACAAGTGCCTCTTCCTATCCCTTCACTGAGAGCTTGAAAATTCTACTACAAACTTTAAAATAACAGAAGCAAGCGTGTGAGCTTCGTTCCAAGTGACTGCATACAATCACAGCTTAAAAATAGCAATGCAATATTTTTTATAAACGCGCATACCTGTAAGTTTTAATTTGCATTTAATTTAATGTTATATTTACAACTTCTAACTGTTTAAAAGGGCAGAGGACTTGAGCAAGTCTTGGAATAACTTAATGTTTCAGTTCAGCTGGAATAACACTTCTGAATATTATCCATGGGAAGTGTCCAGAACACCTAGTAATTCCAGATGTATTTTCTAACAAATCAAAGCCTTCAAAGTTTATGAATCAATAGTGGAGACAATGGTCATATCAATTAGCCTACAGAAAAGCCCTGTCCCTGTCTGCATGCACGTATTCAAACAACAGCTGCTTCCCAGTTACTCTGCCTCTTTTTGAAACCTAGAAATGGCACTTTGGCAACCAAAGCCCATTTTAAAGAGAACCACATGGGCACAGCGGCAGTACTATATGCACGCATGCCAGCACTACGATGGAACTGTTTACTTTGCTGACAACCACACACACCCCTATTTAATTTCCGAAGCTACTGCCTGCATTTCCTTCTTGCTCCTTAGCCAATAAGGATGGCTACATTTAACAGCAAAAGGCATTTGCAAGACCACAAAAAACACAGCAATTTTCCTCTAAATAAACAGCAACTGTTTACACAAGGTCACAAATACATTCCACCTTCAATTTTCAAAGGTAATGTTTGAAAGGTAATGTTTACATATTGCCCTAGCATTTAAATTCTGACATCCACATGCCCCCCAATCAACAATTCTGTATAGTACATTATATTAAAACAAAACCATACACCCTCCAGCTTCCAAAAATAAACAACAGAGTATATTAAAAAAAGTTATACATACTCTCAGTGAGTAATCACTTTCCGGAACAACCTGGTCCAGTCTCTCTTGTTTTTTATATCCTTTTTTGCCAGTTTCATCTAAGTCCTCTGGAATTCTGATGTCATATTTATCCTTGTCAAAGTCAAACTCTGTTTTTTCATTTTTATCTCTAAGAAATAAGAGTTAAAAAATACTGTTAATACACAAGTTAAGATATTGTGGCGCACCCAGGAGGTATCACAAAGATGCAAGAAAAAGGGAACTCTCTTGAGCCATGGTGGTTTTCCTCACAGATTTGCAAAAATTCACATAAAGTTCACCAGTTCCTTACAGATACCCAAGGAACAGAAGAGAAGTGACAGCACTGTGATATTACTGAATTCTAACAATTCACACTTAAATAAAAACAGTATCAATTCTAGATGGACCAAGACACACACATTCCTTCCAAATGCATACTTTCCAAAGAACACGACAAGTTCTGAGACTTTTAATGCTGCAAAAAATGTCACCACAGCTTCCCAGTTCAGTAACTGTCACAATACACATGCACAATGTTTAACTGCAGATATATACACCGCAGGATGCTGGCAGTACCTTTGCACAACACTGAGATGCACTGTAGTTGGCACAGATATTCTGGAAATAAAGTCTTTTAATATTAAAATAGCTCCATGTTTTGTTTTGAAGTTTGGTTTTTTTTAAAAGCATATTAGAAACAACATGAACATCCCCCAAAGTGTTCTTTCCCACAACTTCCCATGAATACACTCCAAAATTCAGACCATGAAAGTTGCCCTGCCCAGTCAGCTGGGTTCGCTGTATTTTCTTTTGCTGAAGCTGTGAAGCGATGCACATTCCTAAACAGGTTCACACCTAAAGATAAATGAATGTCTACCTGGGCAATGCAAATGACTTTCTGAACTGCAAAGGAGGTGAAGTTTTTCTTAAGCAGCAGATGGCAAGGATGGAAAGGTGGGCTCGGGTGAACCTAATGAGGTTCAACACTGCCAAGTGTCAGATGTTACACTTGGGCTAGAGGAACCTCAGACATGTACAGACTGGGAGAAGAGCTCCTGGAGAGCCTTGCTAAGAAGGACCTGGGGGTTCTGGTGGATGAGAAACTTAACATGAGCCAGCAGTGTGCTCTTGCAGCTCACAGGGCCAATGGTATCCTGGGCTCCATCAGAAGAGGGGTGGCTAGCAGTGACAGGGAGGTGATTGTCCCTCTCTACTCCGCCCTCGTGAGGCCCCACCTGGAGTACTGTGTCCAGATCTGGGGCCCCCAATACAAGAAAGATGTGGAACTGTTGGAGAGGGTTCAGAGGAGGGCCACAAAGAGGATTAGAGGACTGGAGCACCTTCCCTATGAAGAGAGGCTGAGGGACCTGGGCTTGTTCAGCCTAGAGAAGACTGCAGGGGGACCTCATTGCAGCCTTCCAGTACCTGAAGGAGCATACAAACAGGAGGGGAATCAACTTGTAAAAAGGGTAGACAATGGCAGGACAAGGGGGAATGGTTTAAAGCTAAAGGAGGGAAGGTTTAAACTGGGTATTAGGGGGAAGTTTTTTTACAGAGAGAGTGGTGAGGGGCTGGAACAGGCTGCCCAGAGAGGTGGTGGATGCCCTGTCCCTGGAGGTGTTCAAGGCCAGGTTGGATGGGGTCCTGGGAAACCTTGTATGGATCCAGGCCTGAGGTTGGTGGCCCTGCCTGTGGCAGGGGGGTTGGAACTCTATGATCCTCGGGATCCCTTCCAGCCTAGACCATTCTAGGATTCTATGAAGCAGCCAGAATAAGCAATACATTTTTGTTACTTCCAGCTCTCTAGTATTGAAATCTCCTAAGCTAAAAGTGATGCAGGTCTCACACACTCCCAAGAAAGTAACAAAATAAAAAAGCCTCAGAACCTTTCACCTGCTGTAATTGACAGAGATACTTTTTGTCCTGTAACAGTCTATACTCATCCAGGTGTGGTTTCCTCCCCCCTTCTATATTGCAACAATACAGATAAACTGAAAAAAAGCAAGATAGATTCTCCCTTAATCCACAGGACTGAAACAGTTAAAAAATGCTTCCCATAGATACCTTATTACTTCAGGTACTTAAAACTAGAGCAAGCCAAACACTTAAGACGGTACAAGATAACCTATTCCCAAGCTATTAATGCCATCACAGACCATCATATATGTTCCCTGCTAATAAATCAGCAGCAAATATGTGAAGGAAAGGGAAACAAGATGGGAAGTGATGACACCCACTTGCCCCTCCTACAGCAACAGATGGTTAAAAAAAAAAAAGCAACAGGCAAGTCAAAGCTAGGGAAGGCTGGGAATCTGTACTGCTGCGAACAACCCCATGGAGGCAAGGAGATGAGCTACAGAAAAGTGTATTTATTTACTTGGATTGCTTTTTATTTTATGATAAACAGTTAAGTTTAGAAAGGTCTAGATCCCTCTATGAGGATGCTGCTGACTCTAAACTTTAAAAGTCAGTAATACCTGTACATGCAAATATTTTTGTTTGAATTTTTGCATTCATAATTTCATAGGTCTGAAATAACAGACTTATACTTTGTCTATTTCAATTTTCCTTCTGGCAAAAGCAACAGTATCTTATCAAAGGAAAATACAAAGTCCTTCACGTTCTCCTTCCTTCTGCTCTGTTAACTTGAGATACTAGCAACAGTTCTCTGCCAACAATACAGCCTGTTTCTGTTTCCCTGTTACTGCTGGTTGCCCACAGTCTTTCAGAATTATTCTAAAAAACCCCACAAAAAAACCCGAAAAAAGAAAACCCCTTATACGCTTGCATACACTTAAAAATAACATAAACTAAATGAGATATCCAGGAGACTGGGCTTCATCTTACCTTCTAAGATTCCAAATGATAATTCTTGTTCCTTTTTTCCCTATTATAGCATCAAGCTCTGCCAGTAATTTATCCTCTGTAGAAAATAAGGAGTGTGTTAAGATGGCCTTCAGGCTGTTTTTGGATTCTGTTGGATCACTGATCTGTCGTAAGCATTATGTTAAGGAGAGTAAATTTGAATGAAGTAAGCTTTCAGAAGATGGGGAAACTTTGGCAGGATCTGAAGTACAGGATGCAACAACATCCGGTACTGACTTCACAGGTTCTCATTCCACATATCAGAGCTCCTACAAATTTAAAGGCTTTAACAAGTTGCAGCTTTTTTCCCATCTTACAATTTATTTAGGGTATCCTCGAGACTAGGCAGGGAGAGGCATTATCCTCCAAATTTCTCATTCAGAAATGACTAAAAGGATATGTTGGTTGTTGAATGTCACTATAGGAACCATGACGTGTTCTGCTTTTGTCACTTCAAGGAAAGTCTGAGATAACAGGCCCACGCTCATGGTTTCTCCATTCTTGGTGAAGACTATCGCATCTTTTCCCAGGCGCATGGACCCCGACTTAAAACCATTCCCATACAGCCCCACTGGAACTCGGCCATTCATCACAGATTTCTCACTGAAGCCGAAGCTGAAACATACAAAAACATCACAAGAGTGTAAAGATGCCTGTAAAACTTGAAAACCCAAAAGATGCACACAAGACTTACCAAATTAGACAAACACAGTGAGTTCATCTCTCGGTTAAGAGATCGGGGACTACTGCACAATTAAGCAATGCACAGGTCAGCAAATCCTGTAAATTACCCATATTACATTGCTAAAGCCACACTGCAAGAACTCAGGGAAATTTATTTTCATCTTGAAATATGGAAAAGAAACATCATCTGCCTGGAATGATACAATAAACATTCTTAGAGGAGTTAAAAGTTATCCTGTGGCTTCACATTAAATAATAAGAAAAGCCCTGACACTTGTCCCCCAGCACCACTTGCTTGAAAGAGTGGGATCTACAAGTTTTCAATTAGTAACTATACACTACATTTAAAATAAAACAGCTAACTGTATATGGAATTTAGCAAGAAAGCTATTATTTTTTGTATCTAATAGAAAAAGGAAAATAACAGTTTAAGGTCAGGCCTGTGAAAGTTTAAACCCAGAGATTCATCTGCTGGCAAAACCATCTTTCATGCTAAAAGAGCAACCAAATAGCAACTCTTTGCTAACTATAGAAAATAACTGTAGTTGCAGCACGATCAGTTCAAATCCTATAAAAATTTAAAGATTAATAGACAAACTACACTGATGTAATTATAATTCCTTAAAGTTTTCCACCATAGCTTCTGTTTTCAATACTCTAAAGGGCCTTAACTGAATCTCCTTTTTTTCCTCTCTTGCTCACTAACGTAAACTAGAGAAATCTTGAATTTAAAAAAATTAATAACTAAATTCTCCTTAGCTCCATGAAAAGGCACCACTGAGAGGGCACAACCACTGAATGGGAAGTAGAGTGGGATGGTTGATGGAAAGGATAAAAGGAAATAATGAGAAAAAATGCATTGACAAACTTGTGTCAAAATTTTACTAGCATCTGTCTATTCTAGATTCTCACTTGGATAATTGCTGACCTTCAGAATCGTTACATTTATGAACAAAAGCATTCAGTTACATGAGAGAAAAAAAGGAACAAGCTCAGCAGTAGCAGAACAGGAAGCTGGAATTTCTATAACAAAAAAGTTGCAAAAGAGGTTATCCACCTTAGCATTTTGTGCAGCTTCTCTGAGTTCATGCCATTTCCATTATCGGTGAATGTCAAGCATATGTTGTCGTTTATCACCGTTTTGTCTATCCATATCTGTTTAGCACTCACGTCTGGATCGTAAGCATTATCTGGAGAGAAAGAAAGCAAACAAGAGTGGGATACTGAAAAGCAAAAATTAAACAGCCTAAGTATGAACATATTTTAATGTGTTTAATTCCATTGAAAAGGTCAGATAGTAACTCTTCCAAAGCTACAGAGCTTTATCCAGCAGGAATACATATCCAATCTGCTGAATGTTCATCTTGCCCCACGGCCGAGGAGCTATGGAATAGCTGTCTCTAACTTTATCATGGTGCTATGCTTCCATGTGTATTTATATGGCAAATACAGCAGCTTAACATAGCTCCCCAAATGCTTGCCCTATGACCATGAAGAATCACATACTAAATTATTGTGAGCTCTAAAATTACAGCCACTTTTCAGCCCCACACTTCGGTGTGCAATACAGTGGCAGAAATTTTGTGCTGATGTAAATTTCCTCAGCCGAGTCACTGAATATTAGTGAACTTTTGCACAGAAGCAAAAAGCTGCAGTTTTTAATAAAGTATTAAGTTAAAACGTATTTCTCAAAAAGCACTATCTTCTTTACAGAAGACAACACTAAATTAAAACACTATGAAGAAAGAGCTGCATCAAAAGCTGGTAAACCTAGCTTGAAAACAACACCTGATTTCCTAGCTATTACAGGTGACAGTAATATACAGACAAAGGTTTAGGTGAAGATGAGCAGCTCATACAGGAGAAGAGAAAACGAAACCAAGACAAGTTTCTACTTTCATTTCCTGTCTCACAAGCAGCTGTTGCAATATTTGCTTTCTTCCAACCATGCAAACATATCTTCTGAGTGGCTCTCAGGAGGCCGTGTTACTGTTCACAATACAGACAATAGCAGACCACCCAGACATATGGCTGCAACAACAGCTTACCTGCTGCAGGAATTTTAGGTGGGAAATGACATTTGCAATACTATCACAACTTCAGATAATCAAATTTGAGGCACTACCAAAAAAACCCAAAAAAAGCCCAAGCAAAAACCCTGAAGCCCAACTGCCCAACCCCTGGATAGTTCTGGGAAATCCAGAATTCTGACTCCACAAGATTAAGGTGAAAAAAATTATTGCTGCTGTGCTACCACATCACTTTTGTATGAACAGAGCTGAGTGTCACAAATAGACATTTTGCTAGTGCAAGGTGTTCAAATCTAAGGGGGCATGACCTTCGCAGAAGGGAAGTACAAAGTTTCTATTTATAGGATTTGAAAGAGCTTGCAGCAAGGGAAACAAAAACCATGGCTCTGCAAACATTTATTGGCAGCTACGACAGTTTCAATCCCATCTGCCCTAACACCACTTTCTCAGATCTTTTCTCTGTGCTGTGCTACTCATGGAATCATGGTGGTGGTGAACAGGGAGGGGTGGGATGCGACAGCACAGCAGGATGCAGTGCCCCTGCCCCACTGCCTTTCTGCAGGTTGAGCTGAGGGCCATAAATAAACAGCTCAAGCCAGCACTGCAGCCTATAAAAAGGAATCATGGCATGGTAGCTTGCCTTCTATATGCATAAAGCACAAATTTCATCCAGAGTGGGGAAAAAAAATCATAAAATAGATTTCGACATCAACAAAATAGGGCATTTCAAGCACAACTGAAAGCTTGCAAATATTGTTCTAAGACCGTACTTTGTACGAGTCATTCTGATTTGCTGGTCTGTGAACTCTCTCTAGTTGTCCTGTTTACCCACTTCCAAATATCAATTTGGTTCACCTTAATTTAATCTGATTGAGGACTAATGGGAGAAGCCAGCAATATAACCAGCAAAAAGTTGACAGTAGGTACTAGAGCTTAAAGCAAGTTTTAACATACAGACCATTACCATTTTAGTTTAGTTCTCAAACTAAAATCCAGGCCTCCATAATGTAATCATATTTAATATTATTCGATAGCTTGCATGTTATAGCCTTACATAGCATGCTAAAGACAGATTATAAAGCTTATTTAAATCAATATGACTAATTAGAAGTCTTTATGACAAATAGGTTTCTATCTTACTTTTGAAGCTTTGTTAAAGCAACACACATGACAAATCAGAGGCAGACAAAATCAAGTTTGCACACCTTGTACAGCAGATCTGCAATCATTCTAGACAGGTAGGACACAGGGTGATAAACCAGCTGAAGTGACTTAATATTCTGTTACTCCTAAAACAGGCAACCCATCCTGCAAGCCGTGTAGATTGTGTTCTTCCTTTGTGACAGCTCTTTTGCAAAAGAGCAAAACTCATGCAGAGGAAGCACAGGAATGTGCGACCAGAAGAGGTGCACTCCCTTTGGCAGCAACAAACTGCCAGATAAGGTTGGCAAGTCTCTCCAAATCACATCTTTATTTTGAGAAACCAGTTAAAGGAAGTTTGCTAATCATTCCCTGACCTGGGGAAACAAGCAACTCTGAAGACAGCCAGCTAACAGCTATTCAAAAATCAAAAGCAAGATGACCAACAGGAGCTAATAAACAGATACACAAGTCCTAGCTACGAGCAGGTGACAGAGGCAATAACAAAGAGCACAACTCAGAACACTGCAGATGGACCATTAAAAGGAACTATTCAAGTACAGCCCTGAAGATGTCAAGAAACTTGGTAACCCAGAAAAGTAAGATTAGGATGCTTGAAGGGTATCGCGAAAACATGCAAAAACTTCTACTGAATGTTTTGAGGAAGCACCAAAGAAAAGGGTATGGTCAAAGTGGATGGGAGAAGAATGGCATAATGGGGTGGGGACACGAGTAACAGGCTGATTGTGTGTAAGGTGGCTGCTGGTCAGTATGCTTGCAGGGTTGAACCCTGTGCTGCCCTGCTGTACATTACTACTAACCACTATTTATTTCCAATGATTCCCCATGTGACCATGCTCTCTATTCTCAGTCTGTGCCTGTACACATTTGCTCTGCGACCAAACTTCAAGTTGGACAAGGCAATGATTTGGAGAAACCAGCAATCACTGAGATCCAAGGCCTTCGCCAGAAGAAAGCCCAGGTCTCAGGTACTGGAAAGACTCCCAGGCCTTGGCAAAACACCCAGAAACCTGAGTAAGCATGAGTGATAAGTGAGTGAAAGTATGTGTCTGCACCACTAATGAACTTTAAACCTGGTTAGCCTGGGAGCCAGAATGCGATAAGGCCATTTTGCAGTTCATGTTTCAGACACTGTATTTAGGTGGGTTCTCGCAAAGTTCCTCCCGCCTGCGCTCATCTGCCCCTGGCCAGCTATGTCTGTACAGGGTGCAGATGTGCACGCACAGCTTTGGAACATGCACTTGGCCCCACTACCCTCTGGGCCTGGGAACAGCAAAAAGAAGTAGGCTTCCATCTGCTGCAAGAAAAGAAGGAATTAACTCAGTCCCACACTCTTCTATTTTTGGCAATCCTTCACAAATTCAGTAAAAGGAAAAACGCAAATCCCACAAGGCCCCTGCAACTGATACCAGGTAAAAAGCATTAAGAAAGGAAAAAAGTCAATCTGACTATAAATAACATTGTGAGAGTCTCAATGGTAACAACAGGATCAACTCCTTCCCCTACCTGAAGTAAAAACGTTTTACAAGAAAGTAGTATTACAGTCAAGTACTGGGGCAAAGGACTGATCTACATACCTATAAGTTCTGCAATTGCACTGAAAGGCCAGGTGTGACTGGTGGAGTTGGTATGCAAGAACTTCGGACAAAGCTGAAATAAACCACAAACAATGGCATTAGTTCACACTCTTAACATGGCACCAAGGCAGAACACAGTGTGTTAAATAAAGTAACATTAAACGAAGTGGGTTTGTGCAACAGTACCAAAAGGTTGTAATTTAATTTACATTTAGATATTGGCATACTAACAGCTTTTAAAGGGAACATTAATACAAATATTTAAGATTAAAATATTAATACAGCTGCTAAAGACAAATTCAGCACAGTATCGTACTATATTCTGAGCATGTGTTATATTGTCACCCTAAAAAACAGTCTTTATAAAAATTTAAGGAATTACTGCAATACACTTATAGCTATATATTGATATATATACACATACTAGCTATATTGCCATACATGCTGATGCTAGAGGTTGCAGAAAACATTAAAGCCTTAGATCAAATCTAGTAACTGAAGCACATCCTCTCAAGTGTTAAAAAAATGTATTTTAAACCACAAGTATTAAACTTGACCTGAAAAGTGAGCAGTACCTAATACAGTCAGCAGCTTACTGTCCACTGCCATTGCTCTTTCTGCCCATATTGATAAAAATCAGATTCTCCCCATCAGTGGCTTGTGTTTTTAACATTTTATCCTCATTTAATGATAAGATATAAGTGGAGGAATGTAGGCACTGCAAGGATTAGATGAGAATATACAAATGCACTACCTATGTATGGGACATATTTTACAGCTGTCAGTGACAGAAGTATTCTCAAGTAATTTATGAAAACCTGGGTTCATATATACCCACCTAGATCAAAAGGCTAGGAAAAACACTGCTAAACATTCATATAACTTAAGGATTTGTCAATGCACTATTTGGAGAAATTTTAACTGCTGAAACTGATAGAACTGCATTTGCATTACCACTGAGAATAAGTGTAATTATACTTTTAGAAGATCTTTAACACAGCCCCATTGCACATATATGCTAAAGCCTTGGTGGCATAGTTATGTTCATGGCTTAAAAAAAGCAGTATCTATGAATACATAATGCTGAAAATAGTCCTTGTACAGTGCAGTTAGATAAAAAAACAGAATACAATCCACATTAAAATACATATAAACAAGGAAAAAATAAAAATAGCATTTATATATCCATACCTCATAAATTTTACAGAACTACTCCACTGACAAGCACTTTATTACACAGATAGCAAAGTCTGAATAAAAGCAAGTAACCATTTCAAGTCTCAAAGTTAATTTATCAGCAAAAAGGAATAATGCTACAGGCAAGTTCCAGAGCCACAAGACAGGTACCAGAACAGCTGTAAAGCAGCGGCTCTAGTTCAGACCAACATAAATTGCCAGGAAACCTCACCTTGATTCTAAGGCCATAAGAGCACAGGACGCACTTTTGGACTGCAACTTAATCCCTGCATTTCTCCATCAAGCCAGAGTACAAGAATGAACAGACAGCGCGTTCTTCACTGCCATCTACACTTTAAAACTCTGGTTTTATAAAGCCTGTTAAATTGAGTCAGGCTATGACACTGCACCCCTTTCAAATTCCTAACAGAGAGTTACAAATAATTTAGAATCCAAGAAAAAAAATGACATAGAGCCTATTAATGGAAACTGCACACATGGTGAGGTTTTAACCACATGGGTAAAAGGGTCGTTTTATTACCCCTCTGACATGCAGCAACTCAACGGATCTCAAGATCTCTGTACTGCTCCCTTCACTTCAACCATTCACAGAGCTGGCAGCATTTGTCCTTTGCTTTCTAAGCTTCACAATCAAAATATACAACAAACAACCACTTCCCCCTTTGTTTTTTTTTTCTCTCCCTGCCTGAAATCCCTTCTAGTCAAAACAATAGCACTAACATTTGGAAAAACCCCACCCCACAGATGCACATTCGAACACTAAGCATTTGCTCAGCTCAACTCACGGCTGAGGTATTTCCCTGCTGCTACCAACCATACAAACCAGGCAGTCCGGGACCTCAGGAGTAACCTCAGCTTTGTAACCTTGGTAACCTCAGCAACACCGACTTCGTGAAAAGCCTTAACTGTAATTTTGACAACAGGAAGAATTCACAGTTGCTTTTTTTCTGTGAAGTAAAGTGTACACATGCACAGCAAGAAAGTCTCTTCACACCTCACCTGTGTAACACGATGAGCCTCACTGACACATGCTACAGTGATTAACTTTAAAAAGAACAGACTTTTAAAGGAACAGCACCTTCTGTAAGCGAGCACAAGAATAATGCTGATCTTTTCTGGACAGCTGCTAGAATCAGTGAGGTTTTGAGACAGGCTGGAAGGCGGCACAGAGAACTGGGAGCTATTTATATGAAATGAGGAGATATGGGTTCGAACACAGGAATGGTAGGAAACTAGGTCTTGGCTCTAGTGTCTCTCCCAGCAGAAGGTGAGCAAGTATCCCACAGTGTAGTTCACGGGCATCTACTACAGAGCAGATACCACATTACACGTATAGGGTGCTGAAACAAGGGCGCATGATGAAACCAGATTAAAAAGGGGCAACGGTGGTTTGTAGTTTGCTTCAGCACACACCCAGCTGTCAGCAACAGCTCATTCTCCAATGAGTTCACCGGGAAATGTTTAAGCCCGTTTTGTCCCCTTAACACTTCATTTCATCAAACCACCACTTTGATTAGCTCAGGAACAACTGAAGTTCAGTAAGTATGGTGGGAAGGAGTTAGTCCCATGGTGAAAGCTCGCTTTCAGCTACATTAGCATGACGGTAGCCAAGCTCACTGGGCCCAATAATGCATTTGGTTACTAACTGGATTTTGTTTAGTTTCACTTTTCCTTCTGAGACCAAGTACAGACAAGTACTTTCCGGAAATGCAATAAAACCTCTCCTTCCTTCAAACTGCATATGCAGTGCATGTTATAAGACGACTCAGCTGCACTGCAATTATGCAATTTTTAAAGAAAAATTTTTAAGCAAATTTTTAAGAATAAAGCAGCTCCTCTCTCAAAAATGAGAGATAGCTTTGGGAAATTTCATTTTCCAAGCAAATTGTAGTTTTTCCATCCTTAGCAAGGCATAAGGCACATAAAAATCAAATTACCACTGAACAATCTGTCTTGTTTTATAAAAGTATTTTGCAACTTTTTGGGCAACAATCCCACGGCCATTTTCCACCCCCCTGTCGCTTTTATCCCACCGGGCTGCTCGTTTCTTTCCTGGTATGTTCTCCTTTCTTCCTCCTTCCCAGTTACACTAGTCCACTTACATTCAGGGAGCTGATCCAAAATAAAAATAATTTTTAAATCTTATTTTTAACCTGGATCACTTCCCTGATCTGCCTCATCATGCAACTGAGCAAAAAGT
Organism: Laterallus jamaicensis coturniculus; assembly: GCA_022605575.1. Classification (NCBI taxonomy): domain Eukaryota; kingdom Metazoa; phylum Chordata; class Aves; order Gruiformes; family Rallidae; genus Laterallus; species Laterallus jamaicensis. The sequence goes on from JAKCOX010000009.1 coordinate 5,503,653, forward strand.
TTACCAGAGCAACAGGAGATAAATGCCAGTGTGGGAATGAGTTACCAGGCCTGCTCACACTGCCTGCGTTGTTTGTGTTGCTTCTGAAATGAACAAAAACATTTTGGTGAAACCAAACATATCTCCAAAGAATAGTTACTAACAGACCTGACTGTGCCCATCAGCTCTCCATCGTTCTCTAGAAAGAACACAGAGAATTTTGCATTTCAGGACACAACCTGTTAAAAAAAACCCACAAAAACAACCAAAAAAACCAACCTAACAGCTGCTTCACTTCTTTAGTGAAAAACTAGAAAAAAAATAAATCACAGCTTTCACTGGAAACAGACTGAAGGTAAGCTTTCAGTTACGACTGCCAACAACAATCAAACAGCAACCTGAAAGCAATTCAGAAAGTTATCAACTGCACCAACTTTAACTTAAATTTCTCACCTGTATCTGTAACAGCTCAGCTTGCCAAAGAGATTTCAACTGGACAATTGAACTCTGCAGCCTGACTTGTGAGATGTAGGGTTTTTTCACAAAGGTGTATTATTATTGGCGATGTTCCCCATCCCCCCCTCGGGAAGACTACCAAACCACTAAAATCAAAGGAAGAACTACTCTGTCTTTTTTAAAAATTATTTTATTTAAACACTGTATCATCTAAAGATAGAGGAGGTCACAGATTGTATTTATAACTAACCTTTACAATCACGCCAACTTATATTAAGGTAATTTAAACAGTGCTAAGAATATACTAACATATGCTTTTCACTCAAATGTTTGACAAGTTACTTACTGTAACGACCCAGTTTCTTTCTGCTATTCTATAAGTAAGGTTATGAACCAGGCATTTCCAACTATAACTGTGACTTCCAGGCACAGAAAGCTGAAGTCAAAAAGGCTTTTAAAAAACCCTGTTTCGTCATTAATGTATCAAGCAACTGGAAAAAAAAAAAAGAAGCTTTAATTTAATTTGCATAAGGACAAATAAGGAAACGACCGATTGCCGCTAAAGGAGCAATGCCGTGGCTGAAAAACACAACTCGGCCGTGAATTAGCTCTGCACACGTTCACCACCCTCGTTAAAACAGGATTTGGCCTCTCGCAAGCAGAAGAGTTTAGATTTATTTAAGTTACAACCTTCACGTTAGAGCGCATCGTGTTCGTAACCAGCTGCATCACGACACCAGACTGTGAAATCCCCCTCTTCCCCCAACACCCAGCGCACCCACAGCCCGTAACTTCCCCTCCCGCTCAGCCTGAGCTAACCTAGCTGCCTCAGGCCGAGGCCGATGACAGAGCCCCCACGGCCCTGCCGCACCCCTCCCCTTCCCCACCCCCGGTCACGACGGTCCCCCGGGGGCTGTCACCCACCGCCGCTCACCCAGCCGGCGCTGGCACCGGTACCCACGGCTATCCCAGCCAGAGGCTACGGGGCAAGGGCACCGCCGGGTCAGCGTAAGGCGGGAGAAACGCCTGAGGTAAAGAAGGGGGCGCTGGTTTGTTTGAGGCGGAGGGCTCCGGAGCCCGCCCTTCCCAGCACTCGGCCGGCAACTTTTCAGTCTTGGAGAGGCGAGGCGTCGCCCCCAGGTAGACGGGCTCCGCTCCCGCCTCCCGCTAAAGGAAAGCGACGAGCAGCACAAGCGACGGCCGCAAGAGTAGGACAGCTCCCGCCTCCCCGGGGCGCCCTGCCCCTCAGCCACCGCGGGCCTCGCACAGGTACTCCCGCTCCCCCCCAGCTGCTAGGCAGCACCGTCCCCCTCCACGGGGACCACCGAGGAAGATGAGAGACTTCCCGTCGGAAGCCCTGCGGGAACCCGCGCCACTCACCGCGCTGAGGCGGATGCCTCCCTGTGTTTTCGCCGCCATCTTTTGTGCCGCAGCGAGAACCGGGGCGGGAAGTGGCGGGGGAGGCGCTGGAGCGCCCAGAGCCCACACTTCCGCCTCGCCCCCTCCTCGCAGGGTGTCGGGGAGGGCGGGCCTTGCCGCCCAGGCCGCGCCCTCCCGCCGGGAAGGGCGAAGGGTAGAGTGTGCCGGGGGAGGCGGCCGCTCTTAGGTGAGGTCATCCCAGCGTTGACCTTTTCTGGTTCAACGTTCTGTGGCCCCGCTGTCCCGAGAGCGGGGTAACTGGGGGGCGGGTGAGCGTTGCGGCCGCCCTTCGGGGCAGCTCTCCCGTTAGCAGGGGCCGCGGCTGCTGCTCCGCGCTCCCTCCGCTGGAGGCAGGGCTGTCCCGCCGCTCTGCTGATGGGACCGCCGCTGCAACGCCGGTTCTCCGGCGGCGCCACTACCACCACCACCATATAAAGGAATAATTCCACGGAGTAACATGGAAGAGGGTTAATACCGGTGGCCGCCTGCCTAAGGCTGGTCCAGCGAGCTGGGGGGCTCGTGGGAGCGGGAGGTGAGGGCCGAGAGTTGGCTCAGCGGGCTCCGGCTGCTTCAACCGGGCCGCCGCCTGCGCTGGCACGGCCGCCCCTCTCCGCGGTGTGCCTCGGGTTCGTCATTGGCAGCGTGAGGTCAGGTCGCGCTGCCGGAGTTCGCACCCTGTTACCCGGCGAGGAAAGCGAGAGGTCCCCGTGCAAGTAACGGAGCCGCGACAGGGAGGTTCGGCGCTGCCAGTGTTCCGCAGGGTACGAGCGGCGCCTGTTCTGCAGGGGCAGAGGCCAGGACTTGGCGTTTCACACGCAATTTACTTGCAGAAGTAAATGCCTCAGGCGTTTCGTTACAGCTGCTGTGGCCCAGCTATTGGCCCGTGTTTTGAGCTGTACGTTGTTACTTACCTTAAACCCAGATCGTCCATTTTCTTCATGGAGGACTCAAAAAACTCAACCACTTCACGCCTGCGTTTATGGCTGGGAACCGCCCCGGTGTCTATGACAAGCTAGATCTGTGTTAGCCCCCAACTCCTTTTGTTGTTCCCCCAGTTTTTCATCAAATTACGAATTTCTACAGCTGGAGGGGTGTGGTGGACAGATCTTAAAAAAACCCAAACCACACAGAGATGTAGGTACACATTGCAAGAGAAAATAGAAAAGCGTGATGATATGTGGGCATAGAAGTACAAATACATATGTAGTCATAGAAAGTAGCTCTTAGAACTTAGGTAACCATATAAAACAACTTAGGGAGGAGGAAGTCTGTTTTTCTTTAGCATAACAAAGGGCTTACTTGTGAAAGTCTCACACTATCTTGAGGAAAAGATAAAGAGCAAGAATTCAAGGGTGGGATGACATCTGCCATGGATACGTCATTTATCTCCTTGCTAAAGAAAAACAGGTGGCTAACAAGGACACGAATTATGTCTGTATATCTCCTTACTAGAGGAAAACAGATAGTTAACAAGGACATAAATTAGCTCAAACTGATAAGAACACTGCCAGCTTGCAAGACTCTCACATTCCAGGCAAAGGGTGAAAAGACCCACGGCCTTCCTCCCAAGGACCACTGCCCATGTTCCGAAGACCCTTGCCCACAATTTTTGGAAGAATCTGTGCAAGTGTGAAGGACTGATAAGCTAATTAGCATGTGAAGTGAGAGTAGGCAGGTTTAGGTAATGAGTATATATAGGCATTAATAGAATATTCATTGTTTGCCTGTATAAATGTGGGGTCGGTTTGCTACATTGGGGTGCATGTTTTTGTGGTGGAGCGATCCCCCATGCATCTGTGCACAATAAACATACCTACTTTATACCTTCCGAGTTATAGAGTCTATTTCTGTACGTCAGTGAGATAATTCATGGTGACAGCTCGCTTGCTCTTTAGCTGAGGAGCAGCCTTCAACAGACCTTGGAGGAAATGTTTCCCTCCCACTATCTTCAACAAAAGCCCATTTTTTATTCCCCCCCTCGAGGTGGGCCTCACAGCCCTGCACACCAACATAACTGAGTCTGAAGTCAGTTAGTGGGGTTGCAAGGATTGTATCGTGCAGGCAGGGATGTCTCTGCTCAGGGAATTATCACAGAAAACATTCTTCAGCCTCTATCTGGAAGTGTCATCAGTTTAGAAAAAAATTTTTTTCCCATCTGCCTGCTCTCTCTGTTCCTTTGGTCTGTGTACAGATGTGGGATCTAATGGCTGAGCGACCACTGCTGCCTTTAACCTCACCTGAAGCTCTGAGAACTCATCACTAGGGGACAAACAGCATTTAAGTAGGGCAGCTGCACTGGGACAGTAATTGCAGAGCATGGAGGTTTGCTGTTGCTGCCAAACCGAAATGGCCAACCCAGCTGTTCCTTGAGCAGATGCTCCAGTGACAGCCAGTGCTTTAGTATTACTGGTGGCTGTGCTACAGCATTTCCCAGCGTACATGCAGTAGGTATCAACGGTTTTCAGCAAACGAGGTGCAATCAAACAGTAGCAGCTTCTGAGGTACAAGATACATCACACTACGTTACAGAAGACATACAGAGCTCAGGGAAAGGGTGAAATCTGAAAAACAGCTTTCAAGATGTCGTGGAAGCCATACTCCTCTGGCCATAGATGTTCAAGCTAAGTTTTACAGAAGTTTTCTTCCAAGTGAAAAGGCAGGACTTTCAGGGCATTTCCCCCAGGACATATGAAAATGTACAACCTGAATTTGGAAAGCTCTGGGGTGCAGCAAAAGCATTATGCAACAGCAGTCACCAATTTCCTGGGGAGAGGAGCTCCCTCCACACAGGGAGGTCAGCATCTGTCAGTCAATGATCCTCGTGATGCTGCATCAGCAGCTTCCTCCATCTGCTTCCACACAGTTCTTCCAGGCACACCAGAAAACCTGTCCCAAGACCACAGGACTAGGATCACAGGGTGGAAAGGTTAGGAATACGGAAGAGAAGGATGTAAGCGCCAGAGCAGGAGGGGCTTGCAACAAGAGGATGGGGAAGCAGTGGCACAGCGTTTCCCCAGGACAAGTTTAGGGGCTAGTGCAGACTATCACTGAGTCACTGCTGCTGGGATCCAAACTGAGGTCTACACGGCTCTCTAATTGCAGAGAATTGGGGATTCTGAATTGAAGAGCATTTGTAGAATCAGATAAAAATTGGAGTTGGGGAGTGAGCAGAAAAGGGAGTCTGAAAAAAAAGAATTGCATTTGAAAACATAGGTCAAAATAACTTTTAATGTTTTTAGAAGAATTACATTCAAATACAGTGTTGAATACACTTAATCATTACTTAATGCTCAATATATCAAGTTCTGCTGTTCTTTGGCAGTTACCTTGGTTGTACCTATGTTTTTTTTTCCACCTGGAAAGATGAAATCCTTTTTGATATTTAAATATGCCTCCCTCTGTGTATCACGCACTGTGGCTATGCTATCTCAAAACCAAAGTATGCAAAAGAGAAAGCTGAGCTTTGTTATTCTGAAAACAAGCACACAGCAAAACAAAAGCATTTTCTCTCCTGTTCTTGATACTGAGCTCTAGGATTAAGTATTTTCAGGGTCATCTACAGTTAAGTTTTACCGCTCTGGCAGTTAAATCCTTCACATGGATTTAACTGTAGTAGCAGACAACAGTTAGTCCCATACAGAAGACAAATAGTTACACCAGTAGAGATACCTTTAGGACTACGTACCTGTGCCCCTCCACCACCCAAGGAGGACTTTTTAAAATTAAAACCCTTTCCTGCTTATTCACATGCCTCTTATAAAGACACAAGATCAGCTTATATACGAAATTTCAAAGAACTCTTTCTTAAGAGTTAGGTTCTGCTGCGGTGAAAGGATTCTGTAAGTCACAGATACCTGAGGCCACTTAAAGCATCCATCTGCAGAACCACAGGACAAAGGTGAATGTATGTACGAGGGCAGGAGTTAGAACCAAGTGGTGTTTTTGTAGAAGGTAAGATTGTCTTAGAGGTTGGATAGTTATGCTGACCTAAGTCACAAATTCTTGTTTTAAAGTTCACCACCACAGCTGGGGGAGAAGTGACTGATGTCCAATCCCCTGCACACAGGAAGTACAGGCAGACAGAATGGGATGTTCCCTTCCAAGGGGAAAGATAACCAACCCAACAATCAAAATGACCGGTTCACCACCTCATTCGTGAGGAAACTATGTGAAGATACAGGTTTATAACTTATGGGAGAATGTTAGGTTTGACAGCAGAAAGTCGTCTTAGATTTTAATAGCCAATTTGACAGCATCTCGTTGGGATCTTAAGGGAAATATTCCAAGTATGGAATGCATCCACCAGAAAGCTAAAACTACCAATTCATCCTGAGTATTGTTAATATTCTCTTCAAAAATTATAAAGATATGTAAATAACGAACACAAACATCCTGCTCCAGTTTTCAAGCCATGCTTTAAAAGGGTAACTTTTCACTCGTGCTTATTACGGTAGCAGTAGAGATCATCAATAAATTATAGTAATACAAATAATTCACATTCTTAGTGACTACACAGTGTTAAACTTCAGTCTATTACTTTCCTTAATGTAAAAATGCAAAGAAGCTATTGAAGTTTAGCACAAGCCTATTATAGTATTACCATTTTAGAGCACTGCAGTATTATCAAAGTACAGCATGCTGTTCAGTGTTTCATTGTCTTAGTTTATAATCCAAAGAAGATGAAAACTTCATGTATCTGTAGGTAAAAAGCACTACAGAGTAGTGCTCCATGTTTGTTGTGTGAGTTTTGAAAAAAATTAATCCCTGCCTTCACAACCTGGTGACATTAAACCATACATTTTCTATGTCCTTTTTTAATTAGCAAACCCAAGAGCAGTGAATTCCAGTACCCAGCATATCTCTTTCAATTGTGATGTTCCAAATAAGTAACATGTACCAGTCTACAGGTATGTCTTACACACCCAACTCCTCTGGAGGCCAAGGTATTAAGAAAAAGAGCAGACAAAGCTTTTCACCATGAAAACTAAGATGAACTTCCTTTCCCAGACAAACCAGCACTGCAAATTCAGTCAGACAGTCCAATGAACATGAAAATGCAATGGAGCCCACCCTCTCATTTAAAAAACAATCTACTGTGCCTTTTCTTGTATGTGTTGCTACAATGGTGCTTATCTATGGGCCATCAGAAGTGTCCTTCAGATGTGTGGCTGTGCTGTTTGGTGGTAGAACTAACACTTCTTTCCCAGAGCCTCGGCAGTGGTAGTTCCAAAATAAGCCGCACCTTGAACATGACTGTAGTCGTGGCACTGTGATGGTCTCCCCACCTCTTTCAACAACTAGGACCAGCCAAATACATTCTTTTATATAAAAAATGCTCTTCAAAAAAATAATTCATTACAGTCAGGCTGTTGGTAGACAGCAATGTCTAGATTTACAGAGTTACCTTCTTTCAGTTGCATTTCAGAAGTTGCAAAGCGACCTTTGTCACCGAAAGAACAAAGTTTTTTAATTTAAAAAAATGAATTAGAGTATTTTTAGTAAATTGATTACAGTAAGAACCACTCAAGTAATGTAAATTACAAAATGTTACTGCATAGGTTTGTCTTTTATTTAGGAATTGCTAATCCTGAAGAATGCTATTATAGTACAGAGTTGAAATTACAAACATTGTAAGCCCGCAGTTATTTGCACGATGCTAGGACTTATAAAATACATCTGTTTGAAATTTAGGTGACTTGTTTAGAAGTTGGTAAGTTTTAGGACAAGTTAAAGAAAAGGGAAGCAGAAGCGGGCTTTAACCTCAGGAAATGGCTTATCTGCAATCTGGCTGTACACTGACATGCAATACTAGCTTTTCTTAGTTACTTTCCAAACGCCGTCCCAAAAGCAGTTTAAAACACTTACTTGAGAAGTTACTGGATAAACGCCACAGTTGCTACTTTCACCCAGTCAAAAATATTCTTCCTTTATTTACAAAATCTCTTTAATCCTTCACATTGAAAACAAGTAAAAGAATACAGTAACTATGATAAAATTACCACTAAACTGTACTATCTTTCCCCCTGCCCCTTCCACAGGAACTGAAGATCCTGCTTTGTGATACCAGGTCAGAAGCCTGGATTATCGAAGAGCGCTCCACAACAGCAGGAAGAACACCCAAAATGTATTTTCCAAGCTGGGGCAAAAAAGAAGAGAAGAATTGCAGCAAAGTTTTCCCTTTTTTTGTTATTTTTTCACCACGAGCCAAGCGTCCGACGTGTGGTTTAGCTTTCCATGTTTTCCAGGAAGTCACATTCAACACTCTCTTCAAGCTGCTGCAAGGTCTTTGTGCCATTACTGCCAGCATAGTCCACAGCGAGAGGCGCAGGAGTACCTGAATTCTGGAGCTCGCTCCTGCTTGCTGTGAAGGCGCAACACAGCGTCTTGAAGAAGGGCATAAGCTGGGTGATGCTGGATACAGAGCGCAAGTTCAGAAGAGGAAACTTGTGCTTCTTGGTAATTCCCTCAGTGTTGTTTGTTTCCTGTAAGTATTAACAAAATGAGATTTACTAAAGGTTTTGCATTAAGACAGAGCGTTGTCACAGCTTCTCTGAACCCCGTACCGCACGCTTGTTTTCGTCCTAAGAGACCCACAGTCGACAACTGTATCACAGTGTAAATCATATAGATTGTATACCGATGTGTTCCTGTATTTGGATTTGAGGTTCTGGTAAACAGAAGTGTCACAAGTCCAGCAGACTGCAAATTTGGACTAGCCATCAGAGTCAAACTACAGAATACAGTACTTCTCACTGAGACACCTCTAATGCCCCTGTTTCCTTTTCTGGAAGAATTAATATTAAACCTTAATGGTAATTTAAATCTATCATGGTAAACTTTTTTATAGATACCAGTCCTGCCTGAGCCAAATTGTTTTCACTGTGGGCAGATTTTCAAATTCTAGGCAGATTTAAGGGAACACTAGGAAAACTGCCTTTGTTCCCTCACACTCAAAGGGAATACGACATGTTCAAGATATATATGTGAAAGCAGGCAGATCATTTTTAAAGCCTCATGAATTTTATTAGAGTACCCAAAAGCCTCTTGCCTAACTTAAAATGTTGTCACTTGTTTGGAAAAGTATGTTAATGGATTAAATAATAAAAAAAAGAAGGGAAAGGTTCAAGTGAAGCATTCTTTCCTTACCCTGTATTTCACCTTCAGCAGATCCATGATTCTTACAATGTGTGGTCTGCATTCCTGATGATTTTCTATCAGATGAGAGGTCACAGTAGATGACTCTGTGTCCACCTCTGGGACAAATGCCCATTTGTACCTGAAACAAATGGATTACTTAATAAGAGGATAGGCAGGAAAAAAAAAATTTAAATCCTTGTTTGGATCATACCTACTTTGGTAGAGCACTGGTTTCTTTACAGAAAGAGCAGTTATAACTATATTTTTATGCTGTTACCAGATCCAAAGTTAATGGACAAGGATGTTACTATCATGTCAATATTTAAATGCAACTGATTCCAAAAACATTCCCAAGTGTGTGCAAAGGTAAAACAAAGAACAGTCTCCATCCTCCTCTTCTCTCAACTTTTCCCAGTTAGAGAACCTCCTAATTAAGACGGTGAAATCCTCCTACACTGTCAAGACTGAACTGTTTTCCCAAATACCCCAAATAACATTTGTCTGAGCATCAACATCTGCGCTTGTAAAGAGAACAAGTGGAAAAATTAAGTCTAGAGGAAAATACATGTGGAATTACTGTAAAGGATAAGAATGATAACAACTTGCAGAAAAGGGAAGTAATTGGAGGACTTACATTTGAAACAGCTGCATCCTGTCGGGTGGAAATGAAAGTGCAGTGTCCAAAAACTTACAAGCTGATAAGTACAAGGACAGCTCATTCTGCTGTATGTCAGATCCACTGCCATCACTGGAGGCTTTCTGTTTGCTAATTTTGCTGTTGCTCCTGTGTGAGTTACAATTAAGAAATGTACCATTAAAACATAAATCTACTAAATGTTTTTAATGCAACAAAAGGGAAATAGACACATTTACACAGATGAGCACTTGTACCTGTGCACCATGGAAACTTTATTCTGTATGAGCACTGTGATTAATGCAAAAGGCTGTTAGAAGAAAAAGCAATCTAAAGCATTCAGAAAAAATGTCAAGGTTAAAATATTCACATGCTGACTTAGCATCTCTTCTATTTTTGCATGCAACAGATAAGCGTTTCTGCACACATCACTAGTTCAGCTGCTGAAAAAAAATCTTCAACTATGATGCATCAGTACAAGAAATACACAAGTGCCATAACAAAAATTCCCATTGTCTCCTCCCTATCCCAGAGAGCTAATTAAATGAAGGACAATGCACAGATACAGAACAAGCACAATTGTTGCCACCTTTCATAAGTCCTCTATGCAACAAATGATAATCCTTACTTTGATGGTTCATCTTCCTCAGTTAGATCTTCTTCCAGCTGCAGAAATGTCTGAATCTTTAAAAAAATAAAATATTTGTGGGAATACTGAACTGTTCATAGCCCTCAACCACAGAAAAAAGAGATGCTTCACATAGTAGAAGGAACTTTAAGGACTTTTAGTTTCCTCTTACGATTTACCACATCATGCAAGAGATTGCATTAGCAACAACAATAAAGTTAATCAGAAAAGTATTTCCTAATGACAATAGCAATTCTTTTACCAAATTATCAGACTAATGTAAAACTGTGAAAACATTTCCTTTTGCAAACGGGGTGTATTTGGGAGGAAGACAAATGTGAATTGGGAAAAAACACACGCTAATTAGTTTTAGATTACTACTTATTCCTTACCAGTTCAGTTACCATAATTGGCCACAGTGAGGTTAGATGCTGAGGAGAAATCCTTAACAGGAGGACTCTGAAGAAGAGAAACATCTGGGCGGCAACTAGTGAAGTCTGCCCAACACGGAGGTTTTCAGTCAGCCTCTCTGAGATAAACAGAACAAACAAAAAAGACTAGTATTTTCCTGAACATGCCTTGGTTTGGGAAATAAAAACTGCAGAAAGTGCAAGCAAAATTTGCACTTTATTGTCAGTTTTGGGTTGAGTTCCTTGCTTTCTATTAACAAAATTATTAATCAGAAAAAGTCAGAAGACATGGTGTTTTATATTGGAGAAAATTTTGCCAGAACTGACATTTAAGGAGAACAACAGCCCAAGAATGGCTGGAAGATTGCCACAAAATAATCATGTTTCCAGTGTTACATTTCAAGATCAAAGGCTTTGGATCCCAGATTCCTGTCTCTCTCTTTAAGAGATTATTTGTTTGTAAGAATTCAGAGATGCACAGCATCTTCAATTTCATTAAGAACTTTTAAAAAATGGAAGTATGTGTCAGAAAATGGGTGACATTCCTCTCATGCAATTTACAGATATGTTACAGTCAAAAAAAAAAAATCAAACCACAGGTGAAATTACCAATCTTACCTTGTATTAAGGGGAGATAGAGATGATACTGATCAATCTCTCCACTAAAAACAGCAAAAGCTTGCCGCTTCAACAGCATTGCTTTTTGCTCAAAACTTGGGTACAGTTTTAAGGCGCTGCTTGGCATATCTGTAACAGAGATAAGAATTATCCACCATATAAAGACTTCTTGTGTTTCTGGCTGAAATTAAGTCCTATGCTCTGAAACCTTTTTAAAGAGAAAAAATCTCTTTAGGTCTAGTAATTGGAATAATAAATTGGTCTTGATCCAAATCTGCTTACACTAGCTGGAAAATTATATGAAACAAGCACTGCAGCTCCAGTGAGGCTGTCCACTATCTTAAACCTCTTCTTTGCCTCTCTGTGCATGGATCTTCCCCTCTTAGCCACAGATGAGTGAGCCCAGAGCTTTAACGCTTACTGAGAAAAAAAAAAAGAGGCAAGTTTAAAAGTATATTTAGTTTTAAAAAAATGTGTTATGAATTAGTCTTGTGCTGTAACCCTTCAAATATTTCTTTTCAAAGACCTGAAAAGAGACTAAAGCTGCTTTTTCTCACAAAGCTCTGCGCAAATGTAAGGGGTTCTATCCCACCCCTTCTCCCACTTTCTTCTATGCTCTCCTCAAGCCTGAAGTAGAGGTCAAAGCATATTGCTCCCAGGTTTGCTCCACTGGTGCACTGCATTCTTACAGCTCGATGCCAGCCAGTGTACACACCTGCAGAGTTAGCCAAAGTCACCCTGCTTTCTAATAGGGAGGAAAAGGTCACAATTCAGCAACTTAAAATCACGGCAAGAGGTGACTGCAGGAGTCCAACATGAGCATTCCTAGAACAGAAATACTTACAGGGTGTTTCAGACATGATTGAAATACAGAAGTAACTTAGCACAGCTCTTAGCTGTGAATGAAGTTGGCAATAAAGACAATTATGCAGATGCAGCATTGTCTGCATTTTATTGATACATTTGTATATTAAAAATGCACCCAATAGTTCAAATGCTAATAAGATTTCAAATGAATGTAGAAATAAGTTTTCAGTAGCTGATACTTACTCATCAAATCTTTAAACATAGTTTTCTCGTGTGTTAGAAGATGATCAATAATGGATCTCCAACTGAATAAGATACAGAAGGAATTAGATAACCAGAGAAAACTTTGGTATCACTTCACCTCAGAAAAGATTTTTGTCAAATGTTTCACACAAGGAAACAGTTTCCAAAGGGTCTTCAGTGTGCAGCCTCTTTGGTTTAACACATACTGCATCCCAGAGCCCTACTGTATGCAGCTCCCTAATCACTAAGGGGACTATCAGCATCAGGCAAGTTTATTCTTAAACATTATAATGAAAACTTAAGTGCTTATAATGCATTTAGTAGTGGCCAAGACCCATTTAGCATTATTACATGCTGTAACAAAGTACTAAAAGGAATTTTATTTCCAGTATTAGCCATTCTCCTTTAAAGCCTTTCTTTGCAAATTCAGAATAGACTCTTGGATTGCTATGATGTCATGTCTTACTGAGTGCATGAAGTATCCATCTGGAAGAAAGCTGGATCCATGTACAACTCGAGAACTTCTTTCTTCCAGGCTCGCTTGGTATAGGCGTATCCACTCAATGAGCTGAGCAGCTGAGCGCCAGCACGAAAACTAGGAATGTTGTAGGCACTGGGGGAAGAGAACAAGAGTGATAGATAAATAAACAAACAAATTACAGTTAAGTTTATGTAACCAGAAAATAAACTCTGGGATTCCCCAGAACTTCTAAACCAAATTCTCTCAGTAACAGGCTATGTCTACATTAGCTCCTCTCCAAATCTGGACACCAGGCTCCGCAAGGCACAGCAGGGGAGGACTGCGGGGCTCAAGGCGAAGGGACCCTTTGCAAACTAATGCTTGCCCTCTGGCACCTCAGTTTCACTGAGGACACATCCAAACAGTGTCCTGCTACAAATCCTTTCTACAGTAACTGCTTTGCCCATGGCTGAACAGACGTTTCAGGTTGGGGAGGTGGTGCTCAGACTGGCAGGAACATCCCTTCTCTACCAAAAGTTATGCTGTCAAGGTCTTCTGTAGTGAGCTGGCACCACACCTTCAAGGGAGGCTTCAGCAGCCCCTGTGTTTTCAAGGTGAGGTTGTGGAGAGGCTACTGCCTTTTTTTGGAGCCCTGCAACTGAACTCCTGCCAATATGGGGGTGACAGTGGCATGAAGATGGTCTTGGAGGTTATAGTCCAACTGCTGAGCAGCATGTATGAGTGATGTGAAAATCATACAGTTATGGTCATGGCCATGGCTATGCACATCACAAGGACTGCTGGTCTCGCCAGGCTGACACTAGAGAACCATTAAAGGACATCTGTAGGCATCTCAGCAACTTCATCAGGACCCTGACGTCCACGTCTTCTGAACCATGTCTCAGATCAAAGGGCATGACAGTATCTTCATTGCAAAGAAAAAGAGAAAGCTGGCTGACTCCTGGTGTTCAGACCTCCATTTCCTCTGCAGAAGTTATCCTTGGTATCCCAGTTCAGAAGGACACCCTGGCAGCAGTAGTGTCCAAGCCAATCTTTACTGAGCCTTTTCCACACATGGCACAGAGATGGAATGAGCATTTGGCTTGCAGCCACTGGCTCGCAACAGGCCCAGCACAGCAGCATGACGCCAGCATTCCCAGGGACAGTTTCAGTGGTGACTGTACACGGGATCTGCTGCAAATAGCAAGGGCACTGGATGCATATGCACGGTGGTATATTCCCCAGCCAACGAGAGTGACACACACTCCGTATGTCAAGAATCTGACTGACTTGGTTAGGGGTGAAGTAGGTAGAAAACACCGTAATAGATACAATGGAAAAAACACTAATATAACAAACAGAAAAGAATAGCTTCCCAAAATTTCTCTGCATCATTTTTAATCCATCCCTCTTGAGAGGGAGCATGGAAATATCTTCAAACCCTGCTGCAGCCTATGGCTTGCTGGCTGTAATGCTGACTTTTCACCACCCATCATCACTTACATGCCCGATTGTATCTTTCTTCCCTGACCTTTTATACCCCTTTGTGCTCTTTTGCAACTGGGGCGAGCAAGGGACAGAAGGGAAGGTTGCTTCCTGCTACTTGGCAGAGAACTGCAAAGAAAAAGGAGGATTTGCTTTCTGTGAATAGCACTGGGAGAAAGGTAGGGAGAGAGGCATGAGGAAGGCTGAGGAACCAAGACCAACTGCTAAGTATCCAGAAGATGGAAAGGAACCCCCCCACAGCAAGATTGAAAGGAAACTCCCTCCTGCTGTCCCTGTGGGGAAAGGGTTATGCTGTTCATCTGACAGAGGGCAGCATCCAGCTCTCCCACACCTATGCTTTTGGCTGAAAAACTAAGCGGAGTATAAGGAGATACTGCACTCTTCCTGCTTCGTGATGGGTGCTGTGACCTGCCCATTGCTCTGCTGCCCCATCCCACAGCCTCTCTCTGTTTCCTGACACACACAGAAAAGGGGAGTTTTAAGTAAAGGCCCAAAACCGACATGGGAGGAACACCTACAGCTGAACAGAGACAGCTGTCACAAAGCTCAGACAACAACAGGTGTCAGTGTCCGGGAGAAATACAGCTCCTGCTTATTAGAATGGAAACAGGGGAGAGGACAAATGGAAGAAAAAGCAAAAGCCTTACAGTGTGGTCAGAAAAATAAGACTTAAGAAAAATCAAATGTGCAGAGAGAGATGTCACCTGTGGTTACGTAGGTAAGGAAACACATAATAGAGCAAACGTGAAATCAATGGCACAGCTTTCTCCTTCTCGTCACTCCGGTAAACCATGTCCAGAAGAGAAGCAAGAACCTTAAAAATGAAAAGAATGTCTCTTTAAAGCTCTCTTTCTGACAAAAGGGGAAGCATGCCATATTTCGGGCTAGAATGTGTGTGCACATGGCACGTGTCAATAAAGATCAATAAGATGCCATTTAATCTACCAGGAAACCCTAATGTTTTAGGTTTTCTGCTTAATAACATTGATAAACAACCACCTCACAGGTAAGCGCAGCAACTACAAAACTGGTTCCCACTTACTTCTGCAAGCAGAGAAAGAGCTTGGACACTGTATATTGAAGGAGCAGAGGCAGAAACCATTGAAGATGGAATCACTGATGTATCTAAAAGAGGCAAAATAGTTTAGTTTTCCCTTCAGACATGTTTAAGTTTTGCTGCTTCCGAATTTTCTTCCCAAACAGAATGTTATTTACATTTTGGTACTACACCAAAGTGCTTCTGGGCCTGTTGCCACAATGCCATACCTCATGGCCTGTGCTGTTCTGTCCCATGTACTGCACACACCTGCAGGAAGCTTTCCTCTGTACACAACCTGCAGACAGTTACTACACCAGCCTGGCCTGACACTGTCACTGGAGGATAATGCGTTTTGGGGGCTTTACTTTCCATCTATATTACTCCTGTCACATGCAAACTACACACTACCAAACACCTTGTGCTCTTTACCGACTTAAGCAGAAGACAGAAAGCAGCAGAAAGTCAGACAAAACCACATTACCATTCACGTCTTCAATGTTGAAGTCATCTGGTAAAATCTGAGGCTGAGCTTTCACTTCCAAGTTCCGGCTCAGCCAGCTAGTCTGTTCCAGAGAAGAACCAGCAACAGTCCCTACAGCCTCCAAGATTTTTTGGGTCACCTCCTGTAATGAAACCAGACAACGTGGCATCAAATGAAAGCTATCACCACTTAGCCAATCCAGAAATGTCCTTTTTATATGAAACATGCCAGGAGGATCAAAAGTAAGCAGTTTTATCTCTTAGAAACAGAAATACTCTGATTTAACTATCTGTGCTCTCAAGATAATAATTACTGCTCCCTTCAAATAGGAACAGGCAAGAAAATGAGAAGCAGGAAAAGCTTTAAATTAGCTTAGGAGGTTTTAATCATTGTCCATGCAAGCCATTAACATAGCATCAACCTGGCATCAGTCCCATCACACTCTACACATTATTTACCAGCCATCAAAGACGTGATCTGAACTGTTCAGCCCTTCAAAAATGGTATAGCAATGCTTGTCTTGTTCCAAACACTGCTGCTTTTTATTCCTTTTATATTTGGAGAACATTAAATAAGGCAGGGTTTTATTTTATCCATCTGTTAATATTTAGGTCTTTCTATTAAAGGCAAGCAATACATAGCATCAAACTATGTGCATAGCCACACTTCTGCATATTTAATTCCCAGTGAAAAGAAAAGCTGGTCACTCTTACAAAACCAAACCCCAAGTATCCAAAGCAAAGCAGAGGTCACTTGTGAAGAGGCTATAAGATGGTAAGATGCCAAAACTGTCTTTTTGTCATCATTTTGTTTGCTGGCAAGGCTCTGAAGCAGAGCGGAGACTCAATTTCTCTGCTGGCATACAAAAGTACTATAACCATAACACTGTCTCGCCTCAAACATGGCACAAACATGGTATGTTGGCACCCACCCAAATAGCACCCACTCAGGTAGTGATTAAACTGTGCTGGTGAAATCACAGTCAGTACAGGAAGAGAATCCTGCTCTACTCAACCCCTTCTTTACCTAAAAGGTGAGCTGAGAGTCATTTATGTAGCCAAACACAGCTATAAGCTTCCAGGATAATTATGCTACTAATTTTCCTAGATAGTTTTGAGATTGTCCATGCCATGGACTCATGGACATCACACTTGTGTTATGATTTAAATTCTGAGAAAAATTATAAAATTATCCAGGGAAGCTGTGGCTGCCCCCTCCCTGGCAGAGTGTTCAACGCCAGGATGGATGGGGTCTTGAGCAGCCTGGTCTAGTGAGAGACGTCCCTGATCATGGCAGGGGGTTGGAACTTCATGATCTTTAAGGTCCCTTCGAACCCTAACCATTCTATGATTCTATGAAAATGTGTGGATGCCCACTCACACACTCTAAAAAGCACAGGTGAATTCAGATACAAAGTGCAGATTGGGCCATCTCCACTTTTACTTAGCTGTACAGTGCCAGATTTATGAACTAAAAAGTATATATGTACATACTGTACCTGCAAGTCTTTTTGGTCTTTTTTGTTTTCTAGTGTAGGTGTCCTAGTCACAAAGTCGTTCAGAGTACTGTGGGAAAAATCAGTTCACCGTGAGTTAGTAACTGGACAGGTCTACTCAGTGCATCTATAACCCTTCCTTCTCTCTTACACAGTACCTGAGAAGAAGAAAGTGTCCAGGAGGAGCCAAGTTCAACTGCACAGACTCTTTGAGAAGTCCTAATAAGGACTGGAAGTTCTCCTGCAAGGCTGAGACAGGCAGTCTGCCAAAGAAACAAAACCAAAACACACCCAAGCCTGAAGTTAGAGTTCAGAAAAAAGCAAAGAACCCCAACATACACGGGTAACTTGGTGACCTAAATGCTTCCATGAAGATCCTTGCTATTTGATCCTGCTCCTTCCTGACCAATTCGACAAGACAGTACAAATACCCAGCAGCACAAGCAAAGGCAGTATGCCAGCCAGCACTGCAGGAGGGATGGGTCTTCAGGGGGAAGAAGAGGGATAAAGTTTAGCTCCCCGCTCCACTGCATGCTGGCTTACTTATCTCCACAGCTCAGTGCATACAGTGTATTGTACAGCCTGATATATCCCAAGGCTACTGTATAAGAAAAGCCAAGTATGTGAGGAGGAGTTTTGGTCAAAAAAGTACTTCCAACCAACTGCCTGACCCACTACCTCTCCAGCCCAGATTGCAGCCATAGCAGTTTCACTGAATTTAGAAGCTCTCTATCCGTTCATCTGGTGACACAGAACAGGTAAGGAGAAAGATGATGAGAAATTATAGAAGTATGTTGCCAATGAGGTGCCTGAAATATAACGCTCTATCAGAATGAAATGAGGTTTTCAGACTGGCATTATCAACAGATCAATGGAACAAAATGTGATAGCCCAGTTATTCTGTGTCTACCTGTCACTTTACAATAAGGTGGCAATAACCATTTCCTACAAAAAGGTGTTCTGTGACATTGTGGCATGAAGATCAAAGCAAAGCAGAAATAGTGATGCTGGCTGTTATCCTAACCAGAGTCAAACAGAAAATTCTCTTTTATAATGATTGAATTACCTTTGAATGAAAGCATAACTGAACTGCAGCACTGGGATATCTACAAGAGAAGATTTCTGAAAAATAAAAACAAAACTGCAATTATTTGCCATCAGAAAAAAAAAAAAAAGCAGGTCCAAGCTCTTGAATGCTCAATGGTTAACAGACCCTTCTTAGAAGCCACTTGTACTCCCAACAAGTGACCAACTATAACAAAACTATCCACACAGCAGTATGAGGGAATTCAGAGCTTAATAGAGGATCCTAACTCAGGAACAGTCATGATACTTTGGAGTGTCTGCTACAGTTTATTCAGAGCTGCAGAAGCTCTTGCAACAGCATTCATTGCAACAAAACTGTTTTCCTTGAAAGTCAACTGGAAGATTCAATGAAAAACTATTTTTAACCCTTAGAAATTAATCACTGAGTTGTGTATTTGCAGCAGCTTTACGAAAACTGTCAGCAACTTCAGTACTGGAGAACCTCAAACCTTTTCATTACCAGGAAATTCTCTAGCAGAATGTTCTGAAGAATCTACTTACATTGATGGATTAAACCACAGAAACCGATGTTCTGGAAAACCCAACTTACTCAGCAGCAAAAGAGGACCACACATTAAAAAAAACCCAACCCCCAACCCAAACTTCCTCTCTAACAATATTTACACGACACACTGAATAGATCCAGAAGGGATCTACTAAGAAAATGGAATTATCTTCATGGTTACCTCTTCGCCCTTGATTTGTGATGGTTTCTTCACTACCTCTTTGACCAGATGTAATATAGTGTCAATTTTCAGTGTGTTAAGTGCACATATTAAGTCCACAAGAATAAGCTGAGATGCACTAGCCACTGGAAGAATCTGACAAAACAAAACAAGAGACACAACTCTCAGATCATTGTACCAGGCAAAATATGAAGTTGAAAACCCAGGTTTTTTAAGTGATTACTCAAATAAGAATATTTATACAAAACTTAAATTAGACAAGTTAAATCAAGCATGCAGCAATTTTCCACATAGAGATCCTCTCCCAACACCTTCATGACATCAACTTCATTAGACAGAAAAGGTGTTCTACTTTGAGTAAATGTTTAGTGCCAGAGACTACCGCAACTCTAACCTTTCTCTGGAAATGCAACAGATTCAAGGTCTTTAAAATATCATCAGCAAATTGCAATCCTAAGATTACAATCCAGTATTCAATTAAAAAATGGTATTACTATCAAACAGGCTGCCACACTGGCCTTTTTGTTTGATTACTTATTTAGGTTTAATTTTAGCCCTGATGCTTTGTGAAATTACATATAAATAAGTGTTCCTGATTTTCCAGTGGCTTGCCACTGTCACATGTAAAAAAGCCTGAAGAATCTGTAAACAAGCCCCGAGTTTAGAACTGATCATATAAATATAACATCTGCATTAAGACTAGAAAACTAACAGTGCCTTTCTTTAGCTTTACCTTGATTTTACTTTGACTCCTATGAGGTTTCTTGCTATTCCACACTGCTGCAATTGCTGCCATCAACTGGATTCCAAGTTGTGCAGTCAATGGATTCATGAAGTCCAGTATTTTAGTTCTTAATGTCTATAGAGGGGAAAAAATCCCAAACAGTTAATGCTAACCTTCGTAAGGGAAAGTCTATCCCATAGGCTATGAAACATTCCTCCTTTTCTGAAGTTCAGAAAATACACAACTACAAAAGAATCTCTTTATATACTTGGCAGTCAGACTAGTTTTGATAATTTATTTAAGAGTTAGCATGGCCTCCTTACAGATGGAAGGTGCACGTGTTGCAAAAGAGATTGCAAAATATCACAACAACTTAGTGTGTTACATTCTCTCTTTGACATTTTTTCACTAGCATCATGTACCAATATCCACAGAAGAAGGGAAAAGTCTAGGATTTTTATTCCTTCAGGTACCTGATCTACTGCCTGTGGAAGGTGCAGACCATTCAGAGGTGCTTGGCTCTACAGCAGCTGCTAACAGAAGCTCACAGAAAAAGCAAAACCTTAAACAGATCAGGTGAGGGTGCAGATGGGTAAAAAGAACAGGGAAAATTCTAAATTTGTAGGTTGATACTGCATAAGTCTGTAACCCATGGTGGTTCTTCAAAAATTCTTTATGGTCCAATATAATTCACGTGGCCTGAACCAAAACTATTCCTATGAACTCTGATAAATGCACTGGTGAGGGAGGGGATGACTGGGACAGTGAGGTACACAGTAGTTTAAATTAATTCCTACTTTGGTTGCTTTAAAGTAGACAGAAGAAGAGCCTTTAGTTGTTCCAAAGAAGTCTGTTGGTCTTTTTTGAGAGTCTTCCCTCTTTATAACACTCCAGAGAAGAGACATGGTATTAATAATGCGAGGCAATTCTTCCAAAATAGCATTCCTAGCGTTTCTCAGGTTTGCAGGTTCAGTTAAATATGATGACTAGAAAAAACCCAGAAATATTAATATTGCAATACACTGTATTATGTACCAGAGTGACTGCTCTTATTCTGCAATTATAGTCAACTTCTATAATAACCACTTTAAAAATAATTCAACCATTCTATTTCTGAATTATACTGCTGCTATTAGAATCTACTGAATTTCCTGTTCACTATTTTGTCATGGAGATGACTGATTTGTCTTGGAAATTATTAGGATAATATCCTCTTCTGACAAATGTTATAGGAATAAAAACTGTAGAGAATGTATCAGCATGTTATGAACTCAAAAGAAAATAGAAGACTTTTGTAATGACAGAGCAACTGTAGACAAGTTACACAGGACTAATACTTGTGTGACCAAGACTATCATGAACATCTGCTTAATACTAACTTTCTTAATAAAGTTTCAAACAAAAAAATCAAGTTCAGACCCCCTCCCTTACACATTTACTTATTTCACTGCTTTTGGTGTGCTATGAGGCTTCTTTAAGGTTATCTTCTTGTACCAGTGCTGCTTCGCTACTTCTCTTCACCTCTGAATGAGAAACTGGTGCCAAGGCATCAAGCGAGTGATCGGCATTAAGCGCTTACCTTTTTAGTCTGATTAGGGTGATCCAGAAGGCAGAAGTGACCAATGGTTGTCAGACCTTCCAAAAGGGTTAGTGGGTAATCAGGTGTAATGTTTTCTCTTTTAGAAGTAAAGCTTTGGAAGAGGGGAAGGGGGAAAAAAAAAGATGTTAACTGGCCAAGTGGTATTTTCTTGACTAAAAATCAGAAATTATGCTTGGACAACCCCATTTCCTTGCTTAGACCTTTTCGAGTACTATTCATCACCTGACCATAAATCCTTAGCATTCAATTATTTTTCCCTATTGCTTTCACTTACTGCCTGTTCTGAACAGTATCCCTCTATTTTTCTTCTCCAAGGTGTCTCTCCTCGATTAGTTCTCCAAAATCCTCAGTCTTGCCAAAACCTAGAGCTGCTTTTTCACTTGGGTGGCAGGCAGAGTGGGACAGAAAGTATCACAGCTTCTGATCATTTCTGCTGCTGGTCCCTTTTTTGAGAGCCCTGCTGCAACAATACTGCCTCCACCTTCCCTGGGCTCAGGGGACAGATGGCTGCTTGTGCAGTGGGGTTGGAGGATCAACCTCTGGGAGTTACAACACTAAACCAGTAAGTTACTCTGCACTACTCTATAGTAAGGGAACTTTTCAGCATAACAAAGCCCACCACACCGCAGACTCTTACCTTGCAGATGTTTTTGCAGACGTCTTCACAGCTTCATTTTCATACTGTTTGACAAGCTCATCCAGGTTTTTACAGATCTGTACAATAAACGGTGCCACAGTCCAGCCCAAAGACTTCCCAAAATAGGGCAGGGAACATGTGACTAAGCCTACCCAAGTGGGATGCATCCCATAGCCATACTCTGGTTGCAAACCTCTAACCACAGCAGAGACGAATAATCCCTGTGAAGTTATTGGGTGTGGATAGACATACTGCATTGCACCAATAGCCTGCTGGAAATTAAGAGCCTGCTGCCACTCCTTAGAGAGGTCTGGCTGATCCTCTTGCTCCTCATGAGTCTGCCCAAGATGGTGCTCCAAGACAATCAATACCTGCAAGAGCTTCAGCAACTCAATCTGGAGTGGGT
This sequence comes from Laterallus jamaicensis coturniculus, assembly GCA_022605575.1. NCBI lineage: Eukaryota > Metazoa > Chordata > Aves > Gruiformes > Rallidae > Laterallus > Laterallus jamaicensis. The sequence goes on from JAKCOX010000009.1 coordinate 5,526,104, forward strand.
GTTCGCTCCATATTTGATCATGCCCAAAATTGATGAGGCTCTCTTCAAAGAGTTCTTCAGCAACATTATTAACCCCATCTGCCATGAGCAGTTCATACCGTTTCTGACTCGTATACATAGATGCAGACAAAGAAAGAAGAACAAACTCCTGAATTTTGCATCTTCCCAGCAAACTGCGTATGAACTCCACACTCTTATTCTCTGCGGCCTTTGCCATGGTAGCTAGCTGGGTCATCATTCTAATCAGGACTTCCACACTTTTCACCTGAACATCTCTGTTGCCAAGCACATCTCTCTGGGTGACCTTCAAGTAGCATGGATAATACGAGCGCAGGAAACTGAGACAGAGGTAAGTGAGCAATTCTATTAGAAGAGAATGGGGACACATGGTTGGGGACTGAGTCTGAAGCTTGCCATAAAAACTCTGCCCTACAAGGGCTTCCTGATGGCGGGCTAAGAGATTGTATATAAGATTCAAATGTGCTGTGGAGCTGGTATCCATACTTGTATTAGCAACAGCTTCAATAAATTCTTTAGGGTTTGTTTTAAGCACTGCCTCCAGAACAGAAAAAGCATACAGTACCCTCTTAGAATCGTAAGGCTGCAAATACAACAGCATGTGTTTGAACAGTGCCTCAATCATCTCCTGTTTTTCCTTTTGCTGCTTGAGCAACCTAGAATGGGTAATTTCCTGGAGCTCCAAGTCCACCTCTTCATCACTTGACAGAGACTCTGATGCTTGGGTCCTCTCAGAGTCAGCACGCACAAGGTTTAGCGCGACACTGGATCTGGAGCTTTCGGGAAGGAACGCATTGAGACAGCCCACATGGTTTGTGGTTTCTTTGCCATCAGTTGCACCACTGTCATTGTCCTCGTTGCTCATTTCTTGCAGCTCCAGAGAAGGAGAAAAAGAGGATGTATTTTCACTGTCCTGGCCTGTGCTGGTGTCTGCTGATTCTGTGTGCTCACTATTATCTTGGTCACCATCTGCTTCAGTTACTGGATTACAAGAGCCATTGTTCTCAGACTGTTCCATTTTTAACTCCAGCTTCTCTGGATCTTTTTCCACTTCTGCCCAAATTGCTTCTCTATCCACAGTAGTAAACTGGCTGAATGGAAGGTTTTCATCAAAATTGCTCTCAGAGATGCCAGACTCTTTCAAAGAGGCCTTCTTCTTGCAAAGCCAATCAAGTATATCTTCTGAAAAAAAGTATGTTTTTCTTCAAAAAGAGCATAGAATTGTCTATTTCACACAACATGCTTTACATTGAATAAATCATTGTATGAGGGGAAAATGGTTAAAAAACTACTCTGGTCTAGTGTACTAATAAATGTAACAAGTGGAGCTAAAAAAAACAGGCAGAGTTAAGGCAAGAATTATCTTTTTTCTAAGCGTGGTAGAGCAGTCCTAACCTATGTCAGCTCAAGAGAACAGGGACAAAACAAAGCACATGCTGTTTCTCTTATGCTGTGACTCCCTAGATGTGACGAGTTTTTTTTAATGCTTCCTGAGCATAAAATGTTTGTTGAAGTCGGGAGAGAAATGAGAAGGATAGGAACAGAGGGATTCTGTGGACTTTTTTTTATTTTAAGAGCTAATGTTTTCCGTGATTACATGCTGTGGAAAAAGGAAGGAAGGTATTAGCTCTGTGTATAGCATCTAATTAGCATGTCCCTTTGGATGCTACAAATGTCTACCATCTAACTATGTGCCAATCAAGACAGAAAAGCAATTATGCAAGCCACCAGCTAGGTTAACAGTAATGAGACAGACAGGTGACACGGAAGTTTCTCTACACAGAACTACCAGGACACTTCTCCACTGTCTTTCTGCTCTGCTTCAAGAAACAACCTTGACTACTTGGGCCAAATGGTGCAGTGTCTCACATCCATACCACTCCCAGGAGTCCCAAACCTGAACAGCCTGCCAGCCTTTGCAGGACTCCACTGTTGGAGCAAACCCAGACTCTATTCCTGTTTCAGTCTTCCTCAGCTGCTCCCCACAGGTATTCGTCATGCTCAGCTATTCTACATTTGACACAGATCGTGCATGGGTCACAATGGTTCTCACTACAGGTCTTAAAATGGGTATCTTCCAGCCATCAAATTTAGCCCATCTAGGCAAAGATGCCTCGCCACATTTCTAAATTCTAAATTGGGTGGCTAGAGATCATCTTCAACTCTAAAGTACCCTCTCTGCTTCTACATCCTAGCTCTGGGACACTCAAGACATACGCCACAAGGACTCACCTCTCCTCTTGAATCATGATGGATCTTTTCTGCACAAAGACATTTTTGTTTTCAGAAGTTAGCAGAGTTAGGCTGGTTTGTGTGTGTGTGTGTGTGTGTGTGTGTGTGTGTGTGTGTGTGTGTGTGTGTGTGTGGTATGCCCTAAACAGAAGAAATTCTTCACAACCTGTCTCATTGTTTTAACATGATGCTGAGCAAGTCATTAACAAAAAATATTCTGAATAAAGAAACCTGGTGTGAAGGTGCATGGTGTACTGGGGGAAGACTGGGTGGAGAGAGTGAGATTTTACTGTCCATCCTGCCTACTGGAACAGTTCCTGGACTGACATAGTCACCAACCTGCTCCCAGATTTCATTTGGTTGCAGACCTAGTTTTGCTCGAGAAGGGATCCTGTGAGCAGTGAACACACATGCAGCGTGGATCATCTGGGAATGGCAATGAGAAGTGTGGGACAGGATCCTGGAGCAAAGCAGGGAGCAATCCAAACCAACAGTGTAGGTGCAGCCACCATAATAGAAATGATCATTAGGCCTTCTGCTAGCATGACTTACTCCTGAACTCTCTTTTAGGCATCACTAGAAGTACTTGGATGGGGAGGAATCTATGGAACTGAGACAAGACAACTCGGAGTACTAGGATGCCACAGCACTTCCGAGGCACCTTCAGTAGGTGTTCAGGAGTATGCAATGCTACGTTAGCACTTACAGTTTCAGTCCAAGAACAGTTTTACCTGCTGAATTTTTCTGTTTGATGTAGTGGATGGACGTGCGCTGTGTCTTTGGATGAAGCAGCAGCAGCAGGACTGGTTCAAGAATCCGTGCAACGTCATTAAGTGAAAGAGCACGGATCAGCCAGCCCTGTGCTGCAGCACCAATTGCGCCATCTGAACAATTGAGACTGTCCAGTACCACAAACAGAGACCTGAGTGGAGAAATCAGAACGGAGAAGCACCATTGAAATCCCTGAAAAAGTTAATGCAAACAACAAAGTAGTGGCAGGGAACAGACACAGTGCATGTTCAAGTAAGCACCAGCCAGTGGCTCCTGTCTGCTAAAGACAGCTTGATCATGCACATTTTCCTGAGCTGAGGTTAACTAGGCATGCGTTTGTGGAAGCAAGGCCATACATATACTCACACTCTAGAAGAGCAGCATAGTTTAAAGTTCTCTCACATATTTATTTAGAAAAACACTTAATGCCTTTGTCTCATTTTATACAAAGGTAATGATCTTGTAAATAGGAAGTAAAACTTTTTTTTTTCCTTTTGCACAAGTAGCTGGTTCTATTTTCATTGGGAAAAAAACATGTAAGCCACTCCAAGATAAACGTCTGCTATGCAGAAACTTATCTGCAATCTACGCTTCATGTATGAAGCTCTTTCTATTTTTACAGAAACTTCCTTCACAGAAGAAAGTGCACCATGCACACAGAGTGCTTTGCAAAGGTAATAGGGCAAGAAAGGTGAAAATCTTCCTTTTGCTCATTTTCTGTTTTCTATACAGAGAATTTTTTCACACCTCAGGAAAAAAAGAAAAAAAACAGAACAAAGCATGATATAGTTAAATATATAAATGTAAGTCTAAGCCAGTGGAAATGGAAAATACCTATCAAAGGACCGATTGTGAGTAGTCACTCTGCTGCCTTGGATCTCTCTGGTCAGATGCCACATGACAGAGAATCTGAACAGTGCTTCCAGCCTTGTCCCCTTTGCAAGGAAACAAGACAGATACAGATTTTTTGCAGCATTTATCACCAAGCAAAGTTGTAGTGATTTTTAAACCTCTAGCAGAACAACAGTTATTATGCAGATGACTGCTAACCTTCTCAGGTAGTTTGAGAGGACTAAACCAAAATGCCACGTATCCAGGAACACACAACCAGAACTTAATAGCCACCGTGTTTGTAGGAGCAAAAACTAGATGTGTCACTACACCAAAAGATGTATTTCAGAGTTCCTGTATATAAACACTTTAGTCTTACTCTGGCATTAGGGAGGTTGAAAAGTTAGATAACAAATGGTATACTAGGTATTGTATAGGCACACTGGTATATTAGGTAGTGTTTACTAGTGTTAATTTTGTTTGAAAGCTTTCAAAAGATTTCCAAACTTTTAAGTTTCAAAATTGCAAGAACAAAGGTATGAAAACAATACTGAGAACTGAAGGTGGCTGGTTTAAATCTTATTGTGCAAGGCACTTCTGACAATTATACTGTAAGTTATTAAAGAACTGTTTGCTCTGTCATTTAACTAGGCAAGTAAAATAATTAATAACTGGCTCATTTAAAATACAACTTATTATGAGAACTAAATGCTAAGGTGGACACAGGATCAACATTATGTTGACATACACTCACAAAGTAATAAAATCTGCTGTTGGAATATGGAGTTTACAAAACCAACACAAAGTAAAATGATTTTAGTCATTGGTGGAGCTGGGTCTGTTGGAAGTACTGACAAAAACTGCAAGATTTTAGATACTATGTAATCGTGATTTGAGCCGAAACTAAAAAGGCTTCAGCACTGACTGACAGAGGCTGTATACAGGGATAAAGTTTAGCTGTAGTCCCACCACAAATAAATCCCAGGGAATTGTAAAGGTGTGGACAGCACCTGTCAGACTCTTGGAAGACAGAGGGACCATGGGAGTGAAAACGTGAGGTGGAAGGGAACTGGAAGCAGTCTGGGAAGCACTGGAACAACTCTACAGTGATGAAGGGGCTTCAGTGAATGCAGGACTTACTTTATCACGATCCAAAAGTGCATGGCAGATAATGTCTTCACAGATGTTTGCTGATGGTGCCAAGCAGTGCAGCCTGTAGAACAGTTCCACACAGGCGATATGGTGCTCCCGTGTCTCTTTATTCAGCTGATTCCAGAGCACACAGGCTACTCTCTAGGGAAAAATATCAACAATAATATTACTACTACTAGCCATTTCTTCCCTGAATTAAAAGCTCTCCATTGCATAAATGCCCTCTGTTACCAAAAGGGATTTCCAAATCATCTTGGTTTAGCAAAGAACAAGAATTGAGGTCATACACTCAGACCTAAAGGAATGCAACTCTCCAACCCTAGTAGTGCAGGTAATTCACATGTACATGAGCCAGAAGTTATTCTGCTTCTGTTTATTTTCTGGGTCAAAACATAATAGATTGCATGTATGTCAGGTACAGCAATTAGAAACAATAATTAAGAAAAAGATCTTGGAACCAACCCTCTCATACTAACACTACTATCAATAAATGGTCAGGAGAAGGAAAGCATCTTTGAAATATATATATTCAAAACAAGAAGGACAGGAAGTTTTCATTATTTCATGATTCATTATTTCATTATTTCCATTATTTCATTATTCACCCACTAACATTTTTCTCTTATCTGAAAACTTAGGGCAGTATCAAAATTCTCTGAAGCGTAGCTTTCAAGTCAATGAAACCAAACCCTTCAAGTCAGAAATCAACTGTACCAACCCCCTCGAGAATTTGGGCAGAAAACCCAGTGGCAATTTGAAAATAACCTTCCACTTTTGAACATCCTGTTGGGAAGCACACAACGAAGAATGGTCGTTGCTTTCAAATGCTTTGTGGAAGCAAAAACCGGTCACGTGTCATTGTAACACAAACATGTTGCCCCCAAACATCCATGCAGACAAGATTTGCTTTCCCACCCCATCCTTAGAGTGTACTTGGGCAGCAGAAAAGAAAAAAAAAATAAGTTGGCACCTGGTAGAAGTCTGTTTTCTCTGAGATGATCTTTAGAACTCCAGGAGCAATGGGAGGAAGAGTAACCATCTGCAGCTTCCCAAAGAAGGGGTTGTGGGCAGACACCTTGTACCTCTTCATTCTGTCCTCTATCACAAGTGCCAGCGACTGGGAATGGTTGATCACCTCCAGCAGTGTGAAGATGGACACATTCTGAACATAGCAGTCATTCACACAACAGCATATTGTCATTAGGGACTTCAGCCACAGAGGGAAGCTGGCATCACAACCTCCTCAGGAGACAAGTGAGAAAAAAGTCTTTGAGTAATCTCAAGGTTATGGACGTATTTTCAAGAATTCTTCAATCAAGCCCACTGGACCTAGAGACAAAAATGACTGTCTGCTTCCAACTGTCAGGCTAGCATCAAGTGCCTTGCTTCAGAAGGGACTTGCTTCAAAGCAAGTTATATTCTTGTCCCTCTTTCCCCCAGCAGGAAGCTCTCACAGGACCTCAGTAACACAGTAGCTACAGGATTTCCACTTTCCACTTTACGTTTGGTCACAACTATTTTTTACAGCTGCCCTTTTCCAGCTACCACTGTCAAAAACCAACCCAGAGGTCTGCTGATCCAAGGATGCTCTTTGGGGTAGGATGAGGCCTATCATTTCAGAAACCATGACGCACACAAAGAACTGATGTGGCTAACATCAAATCAAGCTATGTTTGCCTCTCCTGAGTGAATAATCAGATAAAGTTTTATTAAGGCTTGAATGGAGACAGTCTTAAAGTATGAGTACACAACTCTGGCTTCAAACCCAGATGTTTTAACTGCTTCACTACCACAATAAAATGACCACTCTTCCTTCTCCACATTAGCCAACTCCTGTATCACATTCACCTCAGACCTTCATTATCAAAGGTTGTCTCCTTTTGGCTGGAAACCTTACTGTACTCTCCAGGGTGTGAAGCTGAAAAGAATTTTGAAAATAAATTCTATAATCCCAGGATGATATCCCAAACAAGCAGTATTATGAAAGCAAGCCTTCTAAGTTCAGCCACATTGCTGGCCACATGGAAGGTACTGCAAATATGAGAAAGTTTCCATGTCAAGCAGACAGCTCACCCATGTAGATGATGGGCATATCATCACTTTGCTGAGGTAGACAGCAGAAATTTGCGGTGAGGTGATGAAGGGAACTGAATTTTCCAAGTTTCCTACCTCTCCATTCACTACAAACCTGTCTTGTCAATTAGCCTGCAGCCAGTAACTGCTCCTGCTAAAGCTAATGAATTTGAACTCAGAAACAAACAGACCCTCCAATTATACAAGATTATTCTTTTATGTTAAGATTACATCAGACTCCTTTGACTTCTGAGGGTTAAGGAAAGAGCTGTTTTTACTTCTGTACTGGTTTAGAGCTCCAGATTTCCACCTACACCCATCTTCCTGTAAAACACACACCCATGACAGGGGTGGGTATGGACACGGATTTCCTGAAAACCCTGAACCATGCACAAGGCTCTACAGGTTAGAAGGCCTTTTCATTCTTTCAAGTACCAGTTTTCCAGCAAAAGCTTTCAAAAGACTGTGAATTTTAAAAATTTGGTAAAAATTGTCCTTCAGCCAAGACACAAAAGACATGGTCTTTACATGGGTACATCTTTAACTCACATGCAGCTTGCCTTCAGCCCTGTCAAAAGGTATTACTACTGGCCCTGGTCATTTGTCTTGCAAATAGCTAAGCTCACACTGCTATCTGCATCCTCAAATGCTCAAGCTGCCCAGTAAAGGAATCTTTTCTTACCAGGAACCTGAAACAGAGAGAGATACAACTGCTCCATCTCCTCCTCTGAAAGATAGACTGGGAACGTGGTACAATCCAACAAAAGGTGACAAGCTGCAGCAAAAGCTTCCTTGCAGTCACCTCTAAGGGATCCCAAGACAAGTATCACCTGTTCCAAGTCCCACTCTTCTTCCTCCTTTTCCTTTTTATTACCAGAGTTGCAGTCAGAAGGAAGAGGATTAGAACCCTTGTTCTTGAATGGCGACCCTCGAACTGAGAACAAGTCTGAAAGCATTTGTTTAAACTGAGGTACAGTGATTTGCTTTGCATCCCATGGGGTCTTTTTCTTGCTAGCACTTTCAGGTAATCTGTAGCCATTCTCTTTCTTCTCTTTTCCAGTCAGATTCAATGCTGAGATGCTTTCGTTACTTGTTTCTTGAAACTGCACTCCAAAAATATATTTACTGGAGAACTTGGCAACCAGCTCTTGGATGCAATACAGAGTCTTCTGAATGCTCCCCCCTTTCTTCCAGACATCATCTCTCTCAAGGGTCACAGTTGGCACCCCCAAGTGCTGAGAGAGCTCTGGGGAGGAAGCACTTAGACCAATGCCACTGTCTTCTGACTTCAGTGGAGGGAATGCAGTCTCATCCTCCTCCTGCAGCACAGACTTTGTCTCCAAGGTTATGTCCACATTCTCCTTTTTCACTGGGCTCTAAAACAGAAATGTTAATATGTTTATAGAGTGGCACTGCATAAAATAATTGTGAACTATGTAGAACTGTGGCAGGTGCTGGGGAACAGCAATGACAGGGGAAAAACAAAACCCTTGCATTTGCAATTTTCAGAAACAGTTTACTTTTTAATGAGACAGTTATTTGCAGACAGATCAATTCCACTGCACTTAAAAACCTAACAGATGTTTGTACAGTCATCACACTTTGACTCATCAAACACCAACTGATCCGGAGCTGTAAATACTGACCACATGAAAACATTTCCTTAAGATCAATTCACCACTATAATGGTATTATTTATGTTGCATTATTTTTAGTCAAGTGCTTGTCCTTGTTCTAGTGCAAAACTTTGGCAGGCTGTGCTTGTGTGACTGCTTTATGCCACCTATTCCTCATTCCCTATCATGGTCTCTTGCACAGAAATAATAGCACATTGTGTGAAACTAAAATATGAATGGAAAGCCTTGCACACCTAACGCTGGTCTTCATTTGACAACTTGAATCTTTAGCAACTGCATGATCCTGACTGCCTTTTCAAAACCATTAAGACCACAGTCTTCTCAAGAGGTAGGATTAAAGCACAAATTTCAGACATGACTATACTCATTCATTGGCACAAATAATTCAAAAAAGTCAGAACTGAATAACCAGTAAGACCAATAAGGCACCGGGTAGCTCTGGAACAGGCCAAAGAAGAGAAGTTTAAAAAAAAATAATCTCTTTTTGCAGTAGTTATCACCTAGGTTTAATGTCACCAACCACTTTAAACATGTATGAGTAGCTGAAAAACACTTACCCCATTTCCACTTCCTGTCTCAATGTCCAAATAGGAAGGAGGCATTTGCACTTTGCTAAGCACCTTAAAACAGGTCTTTAAGGCATGAGTGAGTTCTGGTAAACCTAACACTTCCATATTTTCCAGGAGAGACTGCACCATGTAACTGAGCATCTGTGGAAGATACTGAGTTTGCACTTCAGAGTAGAGTTCCTAAAATAAATAAGACTTGTTTATAATGTTATCACATTATATTACTCAGCCATCTAGCAACATGATCAATGATTGATAAAGTCAGTTCATGAATGGTTAAACTGTACAAACTTGCTTCAGTGCTGTTCTTTCTTCATTCTACATGGTGAACACTGAATTGGACTTGGCAGTGCTAGATCAACAGTTGGATTTAAGGATCTTAAAGGGTCTTCTCCAACCTAAACAATTCTGGGGTTCTATGAATCATACCCTACAAATCTTACAATATTCAGCCAGCCTCTAAGAGACCAAAAAGACTCAGGAAATTATTTACCCAACAAGTAAAAGGTACAACTTTTCATTCCTTTGATAGAATATTTTAAAATGTAAACAATTTTAATTTTGCTACTCAATAGCACAGGTTGCCATATATAAATCAGCACATAAAGCTACTTTATAGGACAAAGTATGCATATGCACACATATGTCAATTTACCTGTTTTAATTTTAGGTAATCACAGCATGAATTATTTAAGTTACTTAAATCTTTGAATCAGTTAACTTCAGGTTGCCTTACCAAAGGAATCACGTCAAGAAGAAACACCAATAGTGTGCAGAGCTCTGAGATTGTAGGAGGAGTGCTGATATTTTCAAGAGGATATCTCATCTGTGTGGATTTGTTTCTGGATTGAGAGAAACGTTATTTTGTAAGCTTTTCTCCTGTCAAAATTCTGTTACAATAAAAAAGCTTCATCAAAACCAGTATAAAATACTGAACAGATTTCTGAAGCAAAGTACAATGAGACTTCTAATACAGCAGGGTAAAACATTCTGTCAAAACCACCTAAAGTGCAGCATGTGGGATGCTAAAGTGCTTCTAATGTTCAACCTGAATCTCTATACATGATCTTACTACTTAAAGTATAATCTTCTCTCTTATATTTGGAAAAAGAAAAAAATATAGAAGACTTATTTTTTCATTCAAAAAACACTTGTTCTTTCAAGGAAGATCTCCCCACCTCCCCTCCCAAACCTTTTCCTTCTTCAGCTGTCATTCTGAGATTTGTTCTCAGTTTGCTAGTTTCCATCTAATTGTTTACCTGTTTGCATTACTGAATTATTTTAGGATGCAACTTACATATCAGTTGGATTCTAACATGTAATATGTCCCTTCCACGATTTAAATGCTTCAGTAGATTTTATTATCTTACACAGATAGCTCTTAGGTGGTATTTTTAAGAGCAGCACTATCGTTTGACAAATTAAACACCTGAAACAATCTTCAAAACATTTGGTCATGTAATCCCAAAGAAAATCCGTGCTTAAAGATGTGATCAACAAATTGACTGTTTTGACAATTTCTGAAGCGTTTTTGTTTTCTTTGATTGCACTGTGGGAAAGGGAAAGAAAAAGAGAAAGAGATGTCAGTGAAGATTCTGAGAGCATGCCCATCATTATACTGGCTGATGCATTCTAAAATCTTTTCTGGCCTTTCTTTGCAAGCTAGAAGACACTGATTGTTTTAAATCAAGAATTAAGTCATTCTGGAATAGCTGGAGTTTGAACATCTTTCTCCCAGATAAAAGAAATTGAACCTCCAACTTTGAAAACTGAAAAGCTGAGAGTTCTGACACCACACTGATTCTTGGCCAATAAAGCTGGATTTAATCTCCACCTGTCATATGCACTGTACTTTACTTGCTAATCAAAGAGAAATCAAGCATGTGTGGGTGAGGGAAGTGATATAAAAATCTCATCTTCTATAGGGAAGGTCGCTTTGTTACAAATCTAACCTTCCTTAACTTGGTTAGATTTTAATAAGTGAGCATAATATAAATGATGCAGTTCCGTTTCATAGTTGAAAACCTGTAGTATACCTTGCAAGTATGTTGCCACTTTGATTGTAGCTAAGTTTGAGATCAGAACCAAGTGCATCTTTGCAGTAGGAATAAAAGGCTCTGGTAACTTCAAGGAACAGATCTCCAACAACCTGCGGCCCTAGAATTGAAGGAAAAAAGAATCCAGTCGTGGCACCGAAGTGTTTGCTAGGCAGCTCAGTTATGAACCTGTATGGACTTAAATTAGGGGTGGCCAGACTAAAAAAACATGAGCACCCAAGTAGGAATAAAATGGTTATGTGGCCCCTTGAAATAACAGATTTTCCAGTTAAAATAAAATTAAATATGTAGGGTGTTTTGTTGTTTGGGTTTTTTTAATTCTAGTTAATACCACTTGTTCATTTTAGGAACACTTTAGTTATACTTGGAAAGCCACAGCACCGGTTCTACATTACACCTGAGTCACATCCATAAGGCACCTACACTGCAACCATTTATAAGTGGACACAGTCCCGACCATAAACCTGCAGTTCATGTGCCAAAAATAATCACCCTGCCTGTACTCATAAGGAAAACAAGCAGATTTCCTAACACACATTTAACATAGTACCCCTGATTAAATTTTGAGGGACAGAAGTTGGAAAAATCAGCAAACTGAAAAGTTGAAATGCTTAAATACATACTAAAAATGCATATTTATAAACAGTTTTAATAAGATTATTATCTTAGGTCTGTGTGCTGACAGCTGCACCCAAGTGTCGAGGGTCAGCACTTTTTTGTTTTATCTGAAACTGTCTATAGAGGAGGTCCACAAATATTAAGTACAGTACCCTAAACACAGAACCATTAAAAAAGTAGTGTATAAAGCATTCCAGTGAGTGCTTCTATAAAGGAAAATAACAAAAAAAGTTAGTGACTGAGAGTAATGGAAAAGGTCAAAGAATCTTGTTATGTTTTAGTTTGCTACCTTAAAAAACCCCACAACTTCCACTGCTAAATCCATTTCACAGGAAGTGAAAGCCATATTAGATTAAGGCTCAATAAGCTGTATTTTGTGAGTTGACAGGAACAGAAATACTAAGTTGAATAATGCAGTTTTGCTAAATACCCTATTATTAGTTCAGATTAACACTGATTGTCATCCAAATAAAACATGCAATAGGGTAGTATCTGTCATCTACTTTCTAAATTAGATTAATCAAGAAATTGTTAATGTAAGATCCTTAGTCAACTGTCTCTTCTTCAGAATTTTTGTCAGGAAATGAAAATGCATTATACAAGAGTCTTTAATAAAATATATATTTTTTAACAAAAACCAGCTTAAAAGCAGCTAAAAGCAGTGTATGGACCACTTCAACACCAATTATAAACAGACCAACAACTGCTTCTACTAAGGAAGCATTCTTTTATTAGAAAAGCAATACAGAATCCTAATTTGTCTTGGCAGTGCTTTGATAATTCCTCAATAGGAAATGTTCTTAAAAGGATTTTCCTGATCTGTGAAAGTCGATAAGCTAACCAGAATACAGGAGCCTGCAAAATCAACTGCTTCATCTCAGCACATGAGTTTTATTCTAAGTCTACAGGCTTGGTCAATGATAACATCACTGCCCCACCCTGAAAAGTAACTAGAACACCACTTTGGGATACTGTCAGTCATTAAGACTCTATTAGCTTCTAACAAGTAGCAGTTAACCCGTCCATAGGCTTCTCCTAGCTGTTAGATTAACAGAATGTCATTTAAAAGACTCACCTATCCATGGCTCTTAGAGAACCCTGTTAAATCCTAAAAATATGGCAAGTTATTTTAGCTTAATTTTTTGATACAGAAAGGAGAACTTGCCCTTTAAAACAAGGGCTGGCAGAGCCTCACCCTTCTGGTGCTGGCAAGGTCTGTTCTGCTGTGTGCGTGACATGTGACAGTCAGGGAAGAGGAGGAAATTCTTCACAGCTCAGTCATGAAGCCTCAAACTATAGCAGCATCAGGCCACCACAAGCTGGCAACACCACTGACAGAAGCACCCCTACCTCCCCACACCCATAAGAGGTAAGTTCCCACTGGAGCACTTGCAGGTCAAGTGGAGCTGCCCATTTTGGCAGCAGTGCCACCACAGGCTAGCTGCTGGTGGGACTGCAGTGTCTGGAAAAGCAATGCTGACAGTCATGAGAGTCAGGTGAAAGCCTTTAAGAAGCCCTGCAAGCACAGCCATGCACTGCACACACCCAGGCAAGTGCAGCACTGGTGGTTTTCCAGACAGAAGTCACTTTATAAGGCAGAAGAAAAAAAAAAACCCAAACACCTCCCAGCAGTATTTCTATATAAGCTCCAAGGAATTAATTGAGCTGAAAATTGAGACTGGGACAGAAGTGTTTCTTTTTAACTGGACCCCACCCCTAGGATACAGCCATGCTACATATCTTATGGCTTGCAGAAGAGCCAGAGAGAACCTGGAGAGGGAGCTTGCTCCAGAGCATCCTTCTGAACCAGGTCCAAGGCAAAGAACAAAGACCCCTGCAGTCCAATACACAACACGCTCACACTCAGCACTGGGAAGAATTGTGCAGGGTGTTGCCTTTGGCAGCAGGACTCAAGACAAAGAACACCAAGCTGTGACAGTTGTCAGCAGCCATGACAGATGGGACAGGCAACATTACCTATTTCAGGTTTGTCAAGGAGACTGATCAGGATGCGGAAGGGTTTCAAATAAGCTTGATGCTGTTCCTCTGTGTCAGACTCAGGGAATTTCTGATGTAAAATTTCAATCAAACTCTAGTCAAAAGAAAACATCAACATGTTGTATGTAGAAAAGAGACTGCCATTTTATTAAGATCTGGAGTGTTTCTAAATTTGATTTTTTTTTTTTAGTACTGACTAAGACTGAACTTCAATTTTCCATACAGGGCAGACAAATCAATGCTATCTTCTCATCAGCTGTACTCGAGAGCTGATCTTACTCAGAGAAGCGTTTTTAAATAATTCAGGTAGTTCATCAAAGATGCTACCCTTTGCTTTCATTAGATTCCATTTGTATTATAGGCACATACAATATTGGCATAAATACAGCCCAGCAGGCAATTAGATAGATGAAAATAGGATCACCAAAAGGATGTTACCGTTAGAGATAGAAAGTGAAGGACAAACCAAGTGCCACAGCAAACAGCTCCAGACACAGTTTGTGCTAACATTTAAAAGGATCACAAATACGTCTCAATACAACAAACACCAACCTCAACCAAAAGATCTTTAGAGTATTTCCCAAAGAAATAAATAGCATGGTCTTCAGAAGTTGTTGAGTCTGGAGCAAAAGTGCCACCTTTAATATCAGAGCCTGAAGGATAAACAGAGGCATCAGGAGTACAGAGAAACACTACAGTGCAGAGCACTACTCACGTCATTTATACAAATATTGACATTACAGGGCATTTTTAACCTTTGTCATTTCAACACTTTGCTTGCAACTAGCTCAGGTACTGCCCAAGCATGTCCCACATATCAGTCTGAGGCATCCAGATGTGCTATACTAAACATCAAAACCAAGTCCAAATTCAGACATGGGCTCAGGAAGGGCAGCCTTCATGTAATTATGTGGCTACAGCTCTTGCACTGTCACATTTAGCTTCATCTTATGCTGTTAAAAGGAGGCAGATGGGGAGAAGCTATAGCTCCCTCATAGCCCCTCCTTGACAATTAAGCCCACATGGGAATGAATAAACTATTACTTCCAGAAGAGCAAGGTTGTAACAGCACTGCACTCCTTTCAGTCCACTGAACCACTTAAGAATGACCTGTGGATGGGATCAGAAATAATTAATCAGATCAGATACCCTGTGATTCAGGACAGTGAAATTAATTCACCTCTGAAGAGACCTGTTTGACAAATGAATGCTCAATTTTATTAAACAGATATTTAATAAACAGCAGCTAAACACTTTATCAACATTCCTCTACTGCTGAAAAACTGCATTACATTTTGAAGCACTGATTCTGGTTTCCCCTTAGGTCTTCAGAATATTGATTATCACTGTATGTTGTACAGTACCTAGCAACCATGCGTATAATCTTCTGTTGAGTGACATGTCTCTCCTCAACAATGTCTGTGTAGCTGCTGACAGAATATAGACTAAATCAGCCCTTTGCAATAGAACAGTGCTTTCGTTGCAGTCCTAGGATAAAAAACACAGATACTTTAGCTGCTTATGAACACTGAAAGCAGTTAAATTGGTAATGGATTTATGTTTCTGGGAAAAAAAAGGCAACAAACCATCAACAATAAAATATTTTGTATACTATAAGACTCAAGAAAGGGAATCTGACATAAATGTGATCATCATCATACTCAAGGTACACAACTTCAGTTAAGCTACAAATGCTAAAGACTTCCTTGTGTCATGCTTTATAATTACTTGTTACTTTCAAAATACTGACTATATTACTAGGTAAGTTAGGAAATGATGGGGAACAGCCCTTGTTTCAAGAAATATTTTATTTCCTAGTCTTTTAACAGAAGTATCTTAGTTTAGAGCAGACAATGCTGAAATGCTATGTGGAAAAGGAGCTTGATATTTTTTCTACATGCAGTTTCTCAGGCCTGACTACTTTGAGCACATTCCAAGTATCACACAATATGCACCGTGAAAGCACACCTTCATCTGAAGCTGTAAGGAGTCTGGCAAGCAGCAGAGCCTCCTCTGCTATTAAATTTGATGGATGTGGGGAACAAGAAACTGCAAAATCTGCTCCATTGATTTTGAAGGTATAAAGGTCAGGCATTTGGCAATAACAGAGGTAGGAGTTGGATTGGTTTCACCCAAGACGCCTTCCCGCGCAAACTGCGCATGTGACAGCTCCAGAACAGTCCACTTACCAAAGCTGTGTAAAATGGGAAGAAGAAGAGAATCACTTCTAGAGTGTTTCTTTGCACAAGGACATTTGAATCCAATACTGATACACACAAAGACTTTATCTGTAAAAGGAAAAGAAAGCACAATGGTGTTCCACTTCACAGTAACATTTAAACTACAATCACTGTTGATAATCACAAGAAGGATAGAAAGCAAACTTGGTTACATGTGAACAAAAGCTTTTTTAATAAGAGGAAAATTACTCTGCCATTTAGCTTGAGTTAAATACTGTTAAAAGAATCGTTACTACTTATGAAATACTTGGTTTTGTAATGATACAGAATGTTAGGGTGACATCAACGGCTACCAGACAGATTGTGAAGCCTCACAAAATGCAGATATTAAAGTACTCTGACTAGGATTACAGTTATTCCATTACTCAAGTTTAACATAAATTACTACCTACTGAAGATTTCCATTTTACAGAAAAAATAAAAAGACATCAGATTTCAGAATTGTCTTCCAGGACTGCAAACACTTTGAGAAATCCACATTAAACACTGCATAATGTTGTATTACAGAAAAGCCGATCTTCATCCTCAAACGCAAAGTCAGAACAAATAGAAAAAAAGATGCCAAGTTAATCTTCTGATTTGAAACAGAGTCAGACTTCTAAGGCTTTATGTAGCACCAGTCACCAAAAACTGCAGAAGCTTCAGAAGATGTGCATTCTGCAGGCTAACCAAATCAGGAAGGAAGATTCTCTGCCCTACTTCAGGTAAGATGCCCCCATTAAATAACTGTATTAAGCAATTCCATCAGCCTCTTTCACTCTCTCCAAAATATGTTTAAGAGTGTGTCACTCTAATACAGAAAAGGCACAATCTGCTAGAACGCTGGCATTATGGTAGGTGAGGCTGTTCTACAAGGGGTGTAAGAAACTTACTGTGAGTTTGTAATCAGTGCCAAGCATGTATTTCTGCTGTTTTCCAGGCAGCTCTCTGTTAATATGACTGACAACAAAAAGAGAAGCAGGCAGCCTGATGGATGGGCTGACCAGGACACTGCCCCAGAGTGCTCCGTAGAACACTTCTTGGCCCATCAGTAAGGAGAGCTTCACAAGCAGAGCATCTGTTCTGTATGGAAAAATATTTAACATGGGAAAAAAAGATTTTTGTTAGTTCAGTTTTATGCTGTAAAAAGGCAATCATGCACAGAGCCAGTATTGCAGCCGACAGAATTTATTTAATTTCCTCATCTTTGTCTTGTCAATATTGCCCTTTCCATGTGAAGATGGCCAGCATCTGATTGTACAAAACCAATCAAAAATCACTCAATCCTTTGTCACTGCACACAGTCACTGAAACAGAGTTTCTGTGCACCCTCTGGTAACTGTCTACAAATACTAAGCTTTGACCAAATTGCTGGAGTAGCTCTGATGGCAAAAATATTTACGGTGAGAGGTGTGCAGTGCTGAATTGGAAATTATTTAAGCTGATGCTAGACTCTGAAAGCCTATTTTGTTCAGGTTGGGAGTCGAAAGACATCCTATGCATCTGTACTTACAACGCAACGGGCTCAATTTGTGAGACCCTGAACAAAGGCAAAACATGGGATAAAATGACCCGCTGCAGTTCCTGCACACAGGACCGCCACACTGGAAGGGAAGGCAATCACATTGGAGGCCACATGGCTGAAGGTACATTCTCTGCTTTTGCAACTCTGTCAGTACTCCAGTATTTTACTATAATGTATGATTTAAAACCTCATGTGAGGAATGTTGAAATGAGAAAAGAGGAAGAAGTCCAGCACAGAAAAGGGAACAGTCCCCCACCCTGCCCCCTCCCCCCATCTGATATACTTTTCCATTTCTCTATAAAGTAGCCCTCAAGCTTTTTTTTAGTTTTCCACTTTGTGTGTATGTGTGTGTGCAAACTCACACATATAACTGTGCTTAATAAGGAAATGGCATCTAGGCTGAAGCATGACCTCAGCTAGTACTTCTGCTGCTGTCGGGAACAGCAGAAGATGTCTTAGTGTTAGTCCTCAATGTTGAGTGTTCTGAAAATGTTCAGTGGAGTGTCTTTCATTAAGCTGAATTTAAAATTAATCCAACACATCTTCTGACAAGCTAGCTTGGTCTATCTTTCTCCATTACAATGAGTAAACTTAAAAAAAAGACTCTTATGTAACTTTTATATTTCACAAAATAACATTAATTTTAGTATGAATCTTTCACAGTGAAATACACGGTCAGTTCCTCTCTGTGATCCTGTTTGTTCAAAGCAAGAGGAAAACAATGCCATCAAGAATAAGGAAAAAAGGCATAAAACCAGTACTTGGAACTTAGAAGTTAATCTGTAGTTCCCATTAACTCACTACTTCACATTTAGTCAGTTTCAAATGAAGTTCAGTCTCCCTAAAAAGGCTTCAGAAAGGAAATTTAGCTCGAAGGAATCCCCTTTCTCCTCTAAGTCCCCAGCAACTAGTGCTGAGGGAAAGAGAAAACTACACACCACCAACTGTAAGCCTGCCTGACAAAAAACACATGCTAAAATTCATGTTTCTACAGCAGATGGGCAATGGGTATGTACTTGTCCATAGATCTGACATTCTTGAATTGGCTGCTGAATGCTACTCACCAAGTTGGGAATACATGCAATCTACTCTTAGCCACTCCAGCAACTGAGACAAGCCTTCAATTTAATACTTGTTCTTAAAAAGAGGCATTACAAGCATTCTGCTTATCAGCTGTAATCTATGCAGCCTAGTATATCTTCATATCTTCTTTTTTTGTTTGAAGTGTACACATAGCTATGTAAGATTCAAAAAGGGTGGAGAGAACAGCCAACACATCCAGACTGATAGTACAGAAGGAAGTACATTGCCAATGAAGTGTCTATTGACTCCTTAAGCAACGAAACATTTGGATGAAACCTACAGTGGTTGAGCTCTTATAAGATCTTACAAAACAGTTGTGAAACTGAAGTAAAACCACTGTGCAAGTGGGTGCTGAGTTGCTCTTCTCAGCATAGTTCCTGACCCCGACTTTATTGTGCTGGATGCCATTGTTATTACTGCCAGGGGCACCCAAGAGTGAGAGATATTTTTTCCACAGCAGATTCTCTAAGAGTTGCCTTTTGCTCATGTTTTCAGAACCCAAGGGTAAGTATCTGGGATAAAAAGACTGAAAAGAATTGAGCTTCACTCTGGTGTTACAGCATTTAAATAGAATTTACTGTCAGAGGAGCCAGGATAATTATTTAGGAGTTCAGAGGAGCTTGAAGAAATAGTTTTTATTCCTTTCACTCAAAACATCTATTTTTAACCCTTCTTTTCCTCTTTTCTCTTACTCCTGAGATGAAAATAGAAGGGGAAAGGGGTCTTCTGCTTTAGCAGTATTCACTGCATCTTTCAGGGACTAACCCTTCTTCCACTCTTAGAAGCTTTTAATCAAGTCTTCTACGTAGACAGCTGACAGAAATTTATTGAGAATTTCCAGGGAAAGCAAAACACTGTATATTGCTTTTAAATGAACATTAGTTCTCACCTGTCATAAATTTCTGATCCTTCTTCCAACCCAGGCAGCAGTCCAATTACAAAGGCTTGAAGACCAGGCAGGAGGGACTTTTGGAGAGGAAGAAAGTATTTCTCATACAAACCAAGGAGAACAGGCCTTACTGACATGGCTGCATTTGCCAGCAGAGGAAACAAACCAGAGCTTTAAAAAAATAAAAAAGAGAAAAAATAAGAGGAAAAAAAGATTAAAAAAAAATTAGTTAATTTAAATAGACTGTGAAATGTGCATGCCTTCAAAGAAAAGTTTACCTGTACAAGAATAAATCCTTTGCAAGCCATTTTGTCCCAATAATTTTAAAGATTATTTCATAGGTTTCTAGTGCCTTTAAATGCACTCCACTAGGTAGTGCTGGATGCAAACACTGAGATAATCGTTTACTGATGATCAGCCGCCTTGGCAATAAAGAATACTTCAAGTTACTCTGAAGAGCCTGTGGAAGAAAAGAGATGAGAATAAATAGCTGTAATGTAAAAGATGTTGCAAATGATGACAGGGTGCCAAAAGTCTCCTACTAGCACATGGAGAAGAACTAAACACATTCGAGAGCTTTCTCTCATGAGTGCATTTTGTGACACTGCAATGGCAGAATTCTGCCCTTGTGCTTTTCATATGGAATCAATCATGAACAATCTAGAAAAATCTGGTCTTGCTTTGCTCAGAGGCTGGAAAGGGATGTCAAAGGACAGGACACAGAACAGGGACAGGGTACCCTAATCCTATCTCCAAGGAAAGTAGGAAAATTACAAGAAGAGCCTATCAGCTTTTAAGGACAGGGAATAAAGTAAGAACACAGTAACTGTCTTTCCTTGTAACTTTTATTATACATATAGCTGAAATATAAACAAAAAAACCTTCTGACCCAAGCCAGTTTGATTAAATGGGCCAATAAAAATCTTAAAAGTTATTTATAATTCTGCAAGGCCACATTCAATAAACTTTATATACCAAACCTGCTGCACTGATGTAGAAGTAAAAGATCTTCAGGACAGGAGATAGTTAACTAAGTACTGCAGACAGCTCAGGTGTCTATAAAAAACCCCAAATTCTAGCAGCTTTCTTTGGAAAGATTTCTCTTTTCCTTGAACAAGGCATGCATTACAGCATGCATTTCTGATTTGTCTCCAATTCAGAGACAACTAAGAAAAGGCAAGCAAACGACACTTTAGCCTATGATCACTGCTGCTAAAGCAAACAAATGTTTCACTGCTGGTTGACATTTGGTATGTTTTCAGGATTAGGAAAGTTCTTGACTCTCCCAAAGGTTAAGTCATCGTCTTATCCTATATAATTGTTTTAAACTTGAGGCTCTTCTCTCCTGACTGTAAAAAGGTTTTGAAAAAGCAGCAGACAAATGAACTAACCCTTCAGAAACAAAACAGTTCAGGTGACACTGAATAGTCTCATCAGCAGTTAGAGGAAGATATTAACCTCATTTTCTTCCAGCAGTGTGTGCAACCTATTGTTTAAGACTTTGCAGCTGGTGGCATGAGAAGCTACAATCTGTGAGACTACTATTGCATTATTTCTCTCATTTGCTTCCCTGCCTAAATTGAGACACCAGCTGTCAGTAAGGAGCTTCCAGTAAATAAAATTTACTCAAGAAAAAGTCCGAGAGTCTGTAACATTGGTAAATAGAATAGTTACACCATGCTGAACATCATACAGTACAGATGCCATTTAGAGCCAATTAATTTCCTTCCTTCCATCCCCCACTATGAGCATGTGACCGATATTTTAACAGGTACTAAAAACTACAACCCAAGAATACAGTGATATTTCACCAGGTTGTATTTGTGGAGTTCTCTCTTGTGTCTTTTACGTTTGAGAGATTTACTTGTATATTACACGAGCAGTATTTTTTAAAGATTAAAGACCTTAATACTTGCAACAACTTTGAAGGCTGCTGGAAAGCTGGACTTTGAAACATTCTGTTTATATTGGTTGGCACCAAATTTGCCCACACCCTTTGTATATATAAAAGAAGGTAATTGCAAAAAATATGTCAGTGGTACATGTATTTCCTCTTAAACTTAAGACTGAACAAATACCATGTTAATATTCAATCGGTTAAACTTAAATATCAACTAGGTAGAAAATTAAAACATTCACTATTTTTCACACAATCTTATCCATTACATAAATAAAGCCATCACAAAAAAATGTCTTGTTTGGCCTATTTCATTTTGTAAGGGTGTGAAGTAGATCTCCACCAGCAAATAAGAACTCTCCTTCACCAAACATCAGGTATAGCTAAGCAAAACATTTTGTCCGAAGAGGAAAATATACTCCAGGCATATTAGGAGTTGAATAGTGCCTGTGCAAGGATAATTCAGTCTTGAATAGTTCTCCTAGGTAACTCTGAAATCTTCGTATGTCCAAATTCCAGCACATGAGACTAACTGTGGTGGTCTGATCCTGGCTGGAGGCCAGATGCCCACCAAAGTCACTCTATCACTCCCCTTTTCAGCTGGACAAGGGAGAAAATATATATTGAGAGACGTAAGAGTCGAGATAAGGACAGGGAGAAATCATTCCACAATCAGAATCACAGGCAAAAGAGACTCAACACAGAACAAAGGAAAGAATCTAATTTATGACACTGCACTGCACACCCAGTGACACCAGAGTCAAGTAATGAGGATTGCGACCAGATCTTAAAGCACCTCCCCCCGGCCCCCGGCCTTCTCAGCAGACTTCACTTTAGTCATGATTTTGCTGCCTTCTGCCCCCCATATTGTGGCACAGGGAGGGGCAGGGACTGGGGAAATAGGGGTTTCAGACAGTTCCTCACAAGTTGTTTTCCTTCTTGGCTGAGTGCGGGGTGGGGGTGGGGGAAGAGGGTGGGCATTCCTCACACCTTTCCCCTCCTGCACTGCACGGTCCCACCCATAGGAGACAGTCCTCCATGCACTTCTCCAACGTGAGTCCTTTCCCAAGGGGCTTCAGCTCTTCAGCAGCTGCCCCAGCGTGGGTCACTGCTACAGGGTGCAGTCATAAATCATAGAATGTCTCTCAGTCTCTCAAGCCCAGACTGCTCCAGCCTGCTCCACCATGGGGTCACAATCCCTCCCTACCCCGAGAAATCCTGTTCCAGACTGGATCTCTCTCACTCATGTCAGTGTCTCTGTCTCTCTCCATGGGCTGCAAGTGCTGGCAGAGGCTTGCTCCAACATGGGTCACAGTGTCTTCTGTATGTCTCTACCTGCTCCAGCATGGAGACTCTCCATGGGCTGCAGGTGGGGTCTTGGCCTTTTCCATGGGCTCTGGGGGGACACCTGCTCCACCATGGGTTTCTCCATGGGCTGCAGGGGCTTCTTTCTCTCCAGCACCTGGGGTGCCTCCCCCCACTTTCCCTGCCCTTGGTGCGTGCACAGTTTCTTGTATCTTCTCACTCCCTTCTCTGGTGGCAAAAAGCAGCTGCTTGTGGGTTTTTTCTCCCAAATGTGATTCCCAGAGGTGCTGTGACCATCACTGATGGGCTTGGCATTGGTCAGTGGCGGGTCTGGCCTTGAGCTGGCTGGTGTTTGCTCTGTCAGGCCTGCAGAGAGCTTCTGGCTGCCGCCTGCAGAAGCTGCCCCTACAGCCCCCCCTCCTTCCACCACAGCCCAGCCACACAAAGCTAAATCAGTAACCTAGAACAAGACTGAATTCATGTATACATGCCAACTATACCACTTCACCTAAAGAATATGAGAATAACTCTGTACAGGAAACAAGATTTTAAGACATGTACAATGATGCTCATAGATAAGCTGAGGAGTGTTCCTGCCCATCACTTCAGAATAATTTGGAAATGAAACTTTGTTCTCAAAAGCATGTAATCTTTATTTTCTGACTTGGGTTGAAAAAAACACATAGTGAGACACAAGAAACAATCCTTCTCAAGAGTGGACGTTTGTGGTTAACAGTTGTCTCTGATCTTCCAGCAGATGCAGGGGATTTTAAACCACACTGCAATGTATCAGACGGCTGTGGTTGCACCAAGAGCCACACCAGCAGAGAGGTGGGCTGGCTGCTGCTTTGCAGAAGGTTCAGCTTCTTAACAGCTTTCCCAGAACTGCAGGGCTCAGGGGATTTTAAAAGGGTTGAAAGGCATTCAGTAGCAGACAGATCTAATACTGTTCATTGAAATAAAGAGTGACATAATATACAGAAACTAGTTAGCTTTTGGAAATAAGTGATGCGATAGGCAAAGCTAAGCAGCTTGATTTTTAAGCATCCTGAGCTCCTGCAACTGGAAAGAAAGAAAAAAGAAAAAAAAATCAGTTGCCTGTGAGACCTAATGGCATTTCAACAGCCCTGGAATTTCAGCTGTTACAGGGAGTTAAATGTTGCGTTAGCACACCCAGTGTCACTGGCACTCTATGTAGATGAAGACTTCATACTAAACCATTGTTTCCACGTTCAGAATCCAAGACCCACGGCCACAGATGGATAACTCTGCTCACAGGTTTCGACATCTGTTACTCACCCACTCTTCTGATTTTTGTGAGCTTAATTTGACTGTCTTTAGTCACATTTGGGCTCAAGCCCATACATAATTTACTTTTCCTCCTTGTCTCAAATTGCTTTCCACATGAGCAGTTACAGTGGCAGAAGTGTTAAATGTCGCTGGAACTGCCAGCAAGCACCCCATGCTTAATATATAATATATATCATTCCAAGACTTGGTTTTTCACAGATCAGCGAGAAATCAACAATCCCAGAAAAACAGTAAGTGTTTGACCTACCACTGGCTTTTAAAACAAAGACTTTAATCAGTAAGTCAGGAAAAAAAATGACACATGCAAAGGAATGATTTGTGTCAATGTGCATGGCCAGTTTACAACTTTTTACAGATTCTTTTTCTTTATGACTGACCAGAGAATACATTGTACACACTAAACATTTTCTAATGCATAAGCAGGCTCCGAGTTTCTTTCAATGTAGGCTATAAAGGGTAGAAAGGTGAGACTATCTATTCTTTGCAGCAGTGTATCCATGTGCCATAAATCAAACCCAGACACACATACACAGAGGAATTATTTGCGCTTCCACAGTTACTGCTTTAAGTCATTCTGCTGCACTGCTTTATAGCACCACGGGAAACTGGTTAGATCAATTTGCCTAGACATAAAACCCCCAAGAAACTAAGTAAATATTTTTATTTACATAACTAGAATTTCAGAAAAAGACACCATGTACATCAATTTATAAGGCTATGTTCAACTAGGAGATATTCTAATTCTTGTTTTAGACAAGAGGGGTAGGGAGAAGAGGTGGAGAAGGAAAGCCTGTGATTCCATTTTCCAGTGATTCATTTTCCACGTTAAGTTAAAAAAAAATAAATTCTAAACAGAACTCTAGCTTAAAAAATAAAAATGGCAACATGAAGTTCAAATATGTTTGTAAAGGAAGTGTAAACTAAAAGTTGGAGTAACTTTAAAAGAAGGGTAAGGGAAGATGGGTAAAATATCCCTACTCCTGCACATCTCATTTGTGCATCGCGTGCCATAAAGCAATTAGGAAGCAAAGCTTCCCTTCTCAAAGATACAAGGCTTGGCTCTAACAGAAGGCGAGTGGTGGCTGTGTTTGTAATTCGGCCAACAGTTGTTACCAAGCTGTGGCAGTCAGAGTTCGTGTGTGAAGCAACTAGTGTAACTGATGGCTATGCTCACTAAATCCGTATTTCAGAAGAATCCTTCTCTTCTCACCCCTCAAGAAAAGACGTCATTAAGTATCACTACTGAAGCAAGCAGTAGTTGTGCAGCTGAAATGAGTTTTGTGCTCTTTCCTCTTCCCCTGCAAACAGATCAAGTTTTTGGCTGAGATCATATTCACCTTCAAGTTTCTGAAGCGAGAAAAGCCTACAGAAAGTAAAAGTAACATATTTGGAAACTGCAGACTAAAGACTAAAAATTAACTTGCCAGAATTTATAACCTGTGCATTTACATACCTGTGTTGCATCCAAGGATAAAAAGCAGTTTGAAAGTGTTTTTTTTAGAGCAAACAATGCTATTGTTACTGAGCAAGTCAACCATGCTGTAAGCATAAATTCCTCTAGAACAACTGATTTTTCAAAGCTTATTTTTTTTTCCATGGTGAACAGTAACTACAAATGAATATCTTGCTCAGGAAAGGGACACTGGCATGCCTGCCAGGCTCAGTGCCAACGACCACTAGTAAAACTGCTATGCAAGTTCCATACCACTGGTATCCAGAACCTGCTGACAAGTTGCTGACAGAGGTAGTTATGCCAATAAGCACGGCAAAATCCTGTGCATTATTCTTGTCAAACAGATGCAGCTTGCCTTTGGGGCTTTTTGTAAGTTGGTTGTTTCAGTTGTTTGGGTTTTTGTTGTTGTTGCTTTTAATATATATGGATTAAATGAACAAACAGGGAAGTTTAAATATTCACTTGCCAAAAACCTAGTGAAATTTGGTGCTCTTTTGTGAATCAGTACATTTGAGAGACTTTTTTGAAAACCTCCTTTCATAGTTTCTTTGCAAAGGCAGTCTGAGAATCTAATATTCACTATAGCTCAGTTCTTCATTTTGCAAACTGTGTCACTAATCTACCGCTCACTGCAATCCAGAGTTTAAATTTCCAGAAAATAATTTGGATTAAAAGCCTCAATGCAAACTAAGCAGCTTTGATTTTCCTAAATTTGTATTACTTTTAGCCTCCTAGTTGCCTGAAGCTCCCGCTTAGATTAATACTCATATATCTTTTATACAATATACCTACCTGTTTATACATTTTGGATATCAAAATGATGTTAAAAGCCCTCATCTCACTGACAAGCCTACATGTGCTGAAGCATCACCTATTTTTAGGTTTAGGAAGACAACACCCATCCCCTCCAGCACTTTTTTCTATGAAAGTGATTTTGCAGAGTTGTATCCTCCTACAACATTGGAACAAGCTGGCAGAATCTGCAATAGCAGAATCACATTT
Organism: Laterallus jamaicensis coturniculus; assembly: GCA_022605575.1. Lineage (NCBI taxonomy): Eukaryota > Metazoa > Chordata > Aves > Gruiformes > Rallidae > Laterallus > Laterallus jamaicensis. The sequence goes on from JAKCOX010000009.1 coordinate 5,552,744, forward strand.
TAGCCCTAAGAAAATTGAGAAGGATTACTGTGTTCTGAATGCAGCAATCTGTACTGAACATCTGTAAACCACAGTCACAAAACAGTGCTTTCCAAACAGTGAACATACGCAGATTTGCAAGAACAGAGAAAACAGGGTTCAAAGCTGTATCCAAGAACAATACTGAGAAGAGAATAATCCTATTTCTTCAGGCATGGAACAGCCTGGCTTATAGTAACTAGAGCTTTAACAGAAGCAAAGCACAGAAAGATATTTACAAGTGGAACATGACTACGTTTCAAGGCAAAGCTGAGCCGCCCTTTAAAACAAGAACAGACATACACACTGCCTGTCTTACCCACCTGTTTGCATCTGTCCATTCACAGTTTTCTCTAAGTTTTTATAACCATTACTTTCCATTGTTTCCCCTTTAGCATGATGATATACAAAACCTACTCTATTAAAATTAAAACCTCAAAATTCTTCCCCTTAAAAACTTGAGGTGTAGCATAAGTTACCAAATTCTGCCAACTCTCACTTTTGTTAGAAAACAGAGTTTCTCTCCATCCTTCCCACAAGCTCACACTTTGTACCCACAGTTCTGTTCAGAACACTGCAGGAGATTCACCTTTCTTAAGCACAGAAGCCTAGGTCAGCTAGAACACATGGGCAGAACTGCACTATCTTACCTCAGGCTCCTTATAAAGCCAGTGAGGAACACACACAATTTTAAGACTGTGTTCACCTGACCTACTTGAAATAGCAAGTGATGAGTCACAACAAGAACAACAAATAAAACCCTTTATTCCTCTCTTTGCCTAAAAGTGATTCAAGGTGAATCTGTCCACACTGAAATCATCTGGAGTTAGATAATGCTTGTCTCCCTTAAGTGACAAAAAATAGTCCTTCCACATCTCAGCCTTCCAGAAACTAAAGAGAGCCTACAGGAAAGACAGAGAGGGACTCTTTATTGGGGATTGTAGTGATAGGTCAAGGGGTAATGGCCTTAAGCTGAAGGATGGTGGATTTGGATTAGCTATTAGGAAGAAATTCTTCCCTGTGAGGGCCGGGAGGTGCTGGCACAGGCTGCCCAGAGAAGCTGTAGCTGCCCCCTCCCTGGCAGTTGTTAAAAGCCAGGTTGGATGGGGCTTCGGGCAGCCTGGGCCAGTGGAGGGTGTCCCTGTCCATGGCAGGGGTGTTGGAGCTAGATGGGCTTTGAGATCCCTTCCAACACAACCCATTCTGTGATTCTGTGATCTACAAATTGACCAGTTTGGCTATCCATTCAGCTTACAGTAAACTGTTTTCTCTGTTGCTTCCCTGGTTCTACAAGTCACCGTAATGAGTTAGAACCATAGAAGGAACAGAAAAACTGAAAAGCAATGTTCAGTTTAACTTTGTAACCTAAGTAGTAATAGAAAGGAGTAGCAAAGCTGTCTCTTTTCACCAGGAATAACAGCAGCAAGAGCCCAAGTCACTTGTTTCAGTCAAGGGCAAATGGATCTGGACCAATTCCCTCCATTCTTTTTCCCTCATTTTTAAGTAGGAAGCTCATTGCTTCCTTCAGACCTTGCATTGAAAGGATAATGCCACTGAGCACCTATAGAGCCTCTGTGTGCGTGTGTTAACTTATGCGAATCAATAGTGCGAACTGTTGCTGAAGCCTGACTACAGGAGAGAAAGCCTCAGAACAGATTACACCTATGTAAGCAAGAACACCTATTATTAAAGCTACAAAGATCCTCAAGAAACATATGCTTAAGAGAGATCTCCCATGGTACTCTAGAAGCATGAATAGTACTTCCAAAACTCATCACCTTAACCTCTTTTGTTTCTCCCCTTCTCAGCATTTCCACATTTGCTTAAGAATAAGCATTGCTGCACACTAGAGTGACACTCAGGTTCCTGAATATAACCACATGCAGCATTTAAAAACACTTTTATCACTGGGATACTGTTGATGCCCTCCCTCCTACCCACCCTCTCCCTGCTCATTCACTCTCCCTCAGAATTGACTACAGAACAAATTAGGCTCTTATGTTAGAAACACCTCTCCTCCCCTCAACACTTACATCTGAAAACATAAATATTGTGGTTGAGTTTGTAAGAGACCAAGTAACCACAAGGATTAAGAGAATGACTACTGACATCTTATTTGACAACCTTCCTGTGGGCAGCACATTCCCCTGCCCTCCCCACCCCCCCATCATCCTTATTTTCATATAACAGACAGAAGCAGATGAACACTGGGGACGATTTGCTGTACCAATTCTTAAGCTCCTAAAACGATTAAGTCCACAAAATACCACAGCAGATGGACTGATGTAACAGCTAAAAGCCCCTTTTCCTTAGTTTCTACTCTGCTGCTACACATTTCAGCAACTGTGTGTGTGAATAAGAGTTTCAGTTAGGTGTCAATCAGTTCAGTGCTCATCTAGGTCGAGATAAAAGATCAAAGCCTACGTCTCACCACAGGTAGGAAATCTCTCACCCTAATTACTTCTTATTTTCCCTTTTGAAAGAAGTATTCTGAAAGTCTCTAGTTTTCCTTATTGATTCATCAGGAATCAGGATGAAACAGTGAAGGCAGAAACATATAATCCTTTTCCCAGAGCAACATCCAGCTTCTCTCCTTGAAGGAGGAAAGAACATGTCTGGCCTTACAAAAACTCCATTTGACAAATGTTGTCCCAGTTTTCAGGACAGGTAAGAAGGAAGACCCTGGTAATTATGGACCTGTCAGTCTCACCTTGGTGCCTGGTAAAATTATGGAGCAGGTTATTCTGGGGTTACTGAAAAAACACTTGAGACATTGCAGTCATCGGTCAGAGCCAGCCAGTTCTTACCTCTGCCATCAGAGTGGTTCCAAAGAATGTTTATCAATACAGTGATAAACTGCTTTATGAACATAAATATATATTATTATACAGGTTCATGAGGGAAGAGGCCTGTGTAACCAACCTAATTTCCTTTTCAGACAGGGTCACCCATCTCATTGACCAAGGGAAGCCAGCAGATGTAGATTTTTTTACTTTAGCAAAGATTTTGATATGTCTCTCACTGTAACCTTCTGGATAAACTGTCCAGCACACAGCTAGACCAGACCATAATATGTCAGGTGAGCAACTGGCCGATGGGTTGGGCTACATCAGTCTGGTGGCCAGTCAGCAGTGGGGTTCCCCCCTTGCCCCAATTTTAGGGCCAGTGCTCCTTAGTATTTTTATGAATTATCTGGATGCAGAAATAGAACATACATTCAGTAAGCTAGCTGATAACAGTGAACTAGGAGGAGCTGCAGACTCCTGTGAGGGTACAGAGGCCTTACAGGGAGATCTGGATAGACCAGGGAGCTGGCCAATTGCCAACCATATGAAACTTAACAAGAGCAAGTGCCAGATTCCCCACCTGAGACAAGGTAATCCTAGTTATACATACAAAATGGGAAACGAGAGGCTGCAGAGCAGTCCCATGGAAAAAGATCCAGGGCTTTGGGTTGACGATAACCTGAACATGAGTCAGTGGTGTCCTCTGTCAGCCAAAAGGGCCAATGATGTCCTGGGGTGCATCAAGCAATGCAGAGCTAGCTGGTCCAGGGCAGTGACTGTCCCAGTTTACACTACAGTGGTGCAGCCCCCTCAAACACCACATGCAGTTTTTGGCCCCTCAGTATAAGAAGGGTATCAAAATATTTGAGTGTGTGCAAAGGAGGGAGACAAGATAGTGAAAAGTCTCAAGGGCAAGTATTGTGAGGAACTGCTGAGAGCACTTGGTTTGTTCAGCTTGTAGAACAGAAGGCTGAGGGATGACCTCATCAAAGTCTACAGTTCTTCAAGGGTTGGCAGGAGAGGTGGTGGTGCTGATCCATCTCTGATGATCAGTGATAGGACATGAAGAAATGAATGAAGCTGCATCAGGGGAAGTTCAGACTGGACATTAGGAAAAGGTTTTTCACTGAGGGGGTAGGGAAGAGGGTCACTGGAACAGGTTCCCCAGGAAGGTGGTCACAGCATCAAGCCTGTTGGAGTTCAAGGAGTGCCTGGATGATGCTCTTAGTCATATGGTTCAATTTTAGGTAGTCTTGTGAAGAGCAGGGAGTTGGACTCGATGATCCTTATGGGTCCCCTCCAACTTGAGATATTCTATGGATTCTCTTCTGTAGAATTAAGGCTTAGCAACAACAGCAAGGCATGTGAAGCATCTATCTGGTCACAACAGATGTTTCCTTATGAATGTTGCAGTTGTCTCCTCCCACACTTGTTTCCTTAATGACTGTAACTTGTCCCACGTACACTCCAGAAGAGCTTTATTTTAAAAGAGACCAAGTGGGACACACACACCACACACATCATTTCTTCGGCAGGAGAAGACACACTTCCTAGGTGTTTTCCTGTAAAAGTCTTTTTCTTTCTTCCTGTGATGAACCATATTTTCCATTGTCACACAAAAGACACCACCAGCAGCAAATCAATTATTTCCCCAAATACAAGGGAGGGGAATGATCAAGTAAATTTTATCCTCAAATGCAAATTTTGACTCATAATATATCCCAAAATGCGTGACCTTCTGTTCTAAATAAAGACTTTTTTAGCTGCTCCAAAGTGAGTAACCAGCATCCTCAGAGTTTCTTGAATGCAAACCCAAAATTAACTTAGCTGTACAAAGGAAGTAACATCTGAAGGAAACCTCTGCTGGTTTTACCAGAACTTCTCACATTACATGAAAGACACTGACTTTGCTGCTTTCATTACCCCTCCTTTATAAACTAATATTTTTCTCAGGTGAATTCTCAATTCTGTAACTTAAGTATTTAACAAAAAAAGCCAGTAACAATACAAAAATAATAAACAAATGAAAAAAATACTCCTGTGATGCTGTACCTTATTGAGTTTGCCAAGAGAAGATATAAGGTCCGCCCATTCACTTGATGATTCAAAGTTTCTCAAAGCTTTCTCAATCGCTGAAGAATAATTTCTGTATCTGTAATCACCAAGTAACTCCTGCTCTTCTGGATCCATCTTCGGTTCTCATAGCAAGGTGGAACTTCCTGGTAAACTAAAACGTGCACACAGTTACGAAGAGACAACCTGGACAACCTGCATGTAAGTTCTGGCAAACCTGAAGTCCTGTAAGGTAACAGTGGATGCGTGGAAGCGCTGACGGATCACAATAAACAGGTCACCTGATCAAGTTTCAACACAAAGTTAAAAATAATTTAACAAGCATGACTCCAACTCCCCACTGCCTGTCTTAGAAGTTTTGCAATCACATTTTCCTATTTATGAGACATGTGTTTTTTTTTTTCCTTTCATGCATGTGGATCTCTGACACAATAACAAACACAAGGAATATAAAGACTCATTGTAAACAGTCAAGAAGTCAGGGAGAAGGAAATAGTTCTCATAACTTACCACCTGTGCAGTGTTTTGAAAGGTCACCTGTAGCTGTGGAATGTGAAACATTTCATATATCAGAATTCCAACTTTCCAGAGGAATCCCATTAAAGGGCCTCTCAGCCCCAAGCAGAGGGAACCCTCAGAACTCTGCATCTCAACTTATCATCAGCAGAGGCTCCAGTACAAGAGGAAAGTACAGGGGGAAAATAAGTTGTTCAGACCCAATTTTTCTGATATTTTGCAACACGTTTCAATTTTAAAAAGCAACATGCACGTGTTTTAATACAATGGGAAACAGGCACCACTGGGTATTCCGTACTGAGAAATCAGCCCTTTGCTTGTATGCTAGTCATGCCTCTAGTTCTCCCATTAGCTAATATCAAAATATTCTTCTAGAGCGATGCTCAGGTATAGGAATGCCAAGTTTAGGTCAATCTGTAGTATATCACTGATTCGGAAAAGAAAGCACAGTCCTGCAACAAAACATTTGATACTGTTTCTTAAGGTCAGCTGCTTTCATTTTCCTACTGATAGGACACAAAAATAAATCTAAGTAGTCTTTTATATTCTTTTAAAGTAGCTCATCTCTCACAGCATTATAAAAAAAAAAGAAATAAATGGTACAACTGCGTACTGTCCATTAGCTTTAATAAACAACAATAAATACATGACGATTCTGGTAGCAAACTCTCAGAAAAATGCTGGAGGAACCCTCAAAAGACAAAGCATTTTAAAAGCAGGTTTAAGCCGCTTTTTGCACTCCCTGATAGTAGCATTCAGCCATTGCTGATCCAACCACTCCATAACATCGAACCTAGACCCACCTCTATGAAAAAAAAAAGGTATTCTCACACAATGTCATCCGGGCCATGTTTGGTTGGTTGACTTTGTTTGTTTTGCTACAGTAACTATCTGTTTTGACCAGGATGTATCCAGTACTTCTCACAGCAGAGACAGTAAAAAACCCTGCTGCCTTGCAGGGTAAAACATTCATCTGGGATACTGCTATCCTTGCTCCAACAAAGACTTAAACCCAACGTCAACCCTACAAATGAAACCTAACAAAGCAGCAGGCTTGCAATATACTGTCAGCAAAACCAGCGAGCAGTCTGATACCGACGCTGCCCAGAAAACAAGCAGGGCAAGATATATTCCCTCATCTCACCTAAGTACCTTAATCACTCGGCTACTGGATGGCATTCACAGTCCCTTGAACAAGGCACGAGCTGGGACGTACCCTAGCAGCTCTCTGCCAAGTTCCGATGCTTTCCTAAATAAGTGATTTGTCCGGATCGTTTAGAATCAGGCAGCTGTTCTGCTGACATAACACATCGAGTTTCTGCATTTGTAAATGCAATATACCCGCCTGAATCCACTTAGAGAGCAGGAATCAATCAACTTACCAACAGCACTCAAAGTCGTTCTAAATATTCCGTGATAAAAGGCATTAAAACTTGGCCGATTTATGTAAAATCTGATTAGGTTCTGAGGGCAAAACAGAATGAACTACTGAAGGGGAAAAAAAACCCCATAAAACTAATGAAACTTCAGTTGGGGGAAAAAAACTGTCTTAGGCCTTGGGGCACTTTCCTTAGGCTCGTCTGTGGAAGGACAGGGGGCCAGCGCACCCCCACCCAGAAAAGCCGCGACGTGCTCAGTGATTCAGCGTGCGCTGATGTTCTCACACCTACAGCACCAGATGTCAGCGAGTTTGGAAAGAACCCAATAGTCTAAATACTGCCAATAGATCGCATTTGTCCTTAATTACAAAGGCAGGAAGGCCAACCACCCTCCCTACCCCCCCAGCCCCAACGAAAAGCCACCTGGCCAGTGACCTTCAGGCGCGCCTTCCCATTCCCCACCCCGGGCCACCGAGTCCCTCCGTCACCAGAGACGTCAGTAGCCGCTCGCACGCTTCCAGCGCGGCGCCAAGAGCCGGGCGGGCGCTTCGCCACGAGGGACCAGGCGCTGCTCCCCCGGGCGCCGGGGCCTGCGCGGCCACCCCGTGCCCCCGCCTGCCGACCGCCCCAGAGCCCGGCTGCGGCTTGGCAGTCCCCCGGGGAGAGGGGAGGGGTGTCACCCAGCCCCGCGTCAGGCCCGGCCGCGGCGGCAGCGGGTCTCCTCTCAGGGCCCGCCCCGCGGGGACGGGATGGGGGCCCCTCCGGACGCCCCACCGGGACGGGCAGCCCCGCGGCGAGGCTCCCCCCGCAGCTGCACTTCAGCCTCACCTGCCAGGTGAGGACCGCCGAGGCCGCACTGGCTGAGGCAGCGGCGGTGACAGGGCGGGCTCCCCCGCCGGCAGCGAGCCACGGTGCCTCCTCGGCCGCGCCACCAGCAGTCCCCGGCGCGCAGCGGCCCCCGAGCGGGTCACCCCCCGATGCCCGCGCGTTTCCCCTCCGCCCCTCCCCAGATACACACGCCCGCCCGCCCGCCAAGCCCGGGCGGGGCGGCATTCCCCTCCGCGCCACCCCAGTACCTGGGAAGGGCCCCGCAGACCTCCCGGTACGGCGGCGACGGCGACGTGTCCCAGCCCGGCGCGGGAGGGTGGGGTGACACCCCGCAGTCCCTATGGCAACAGGAGGGAGCGAAAAGCCCAAACCCCTCCCGCTCCGCCAGGGCCGCGCCGCAGTGGGCAGCTGGGGCGATACCACTGAACACAGCGCGGGGGAGAATAAAGGTCGTATACCGGTGCAGGAGGGCTCCGAACATCCCCGCCCCGCGGCGGCCGCTCTCGTCTTTACCCGCTGCCAAGACGCGAGGGGAGTCTGCCGGAGTCCGGTAAGCACTACCAGGGAGGGTCATCTACAACACCCCCACCCCGACCCTCCCCGCGGAGAAATGGTACACCCCGGAGGCCGGGGCCGGGCACCGAGCGCCCCCTGGCGGCGCGGGATACAGGCTCAGGCTGCCCCGCCGCCCGTCCGGCTCCGCCGGCAGCTCAGCTGCCGCTCGGCTGCGGGGGAAGCGCGGGGCTGGCGGCGGCTCGCACCCAGGCCGCTCCCTCTGCTTGGTGTATCAGCCTCGGCCGGTGTGGAAATAAGGCGGCGGCTGCGGGGAGCCGTAACCTCGCGTGTCGCCGGAGTCCTGCGGGCGAGGGACGCGTCGGCGCCGCTGGCCGTGACGGCCAGGCCGGTGGAAGGGGCGCGTTTTCACAGGGCTGTGGCCGCCGCAGCTGGTCATTATTAAAGCACCAAGCGCTTCGGAGCAAATTCTGTACCCGCAGCTCTTGCCAGGGGCTCGGTTGTCCCGCGGGCAGGACGGCAGGCTGGGGTTCGGCCCCGCAGGCCCCGCTCCTCGGGTGGGGCTGGGGACGAGGCCCGTGTGCCGCTGACAGCAAGGAGGGAGACGGGCAAAGCGCCCGTCGGGAGTAGAGCACAGGATCTCCCCATCTGGCCAGACAAGGTTTATACACTGAGGAAACCGAGTATTTAGTCTAAGGGTTTTGGATCCTTTTTTTTTTTTTTAAACATCCGGTGTGATATATGTCCCTCTGGTTCGTGTTAACATGGGATAACGTTGGGGGTGCACAGTGACTGACCCTTGTATGGCCACACGGGCCTGGGAGGGGCTGTTGAAGACTCTGCGTGTACTGAATGAAGTATGTTGGAGCAGCAACAAACTACATAAAGGATGTGCGAGGCTTTGCCTAAAGGACCATAATGTAGCACACTGTGTGCACTGTGATACCTCAGGAGAAACAACTTGCCTCTGAAAAGGAGGTAACAGAAGAAGAAGGGAAGAAGAAGAGGAAGGCACCTCGAGTCTGCAGAGCCAGCTGCCTGATCGTTAGCAAGGTCAAAGCTCACCTATGTATATAGGTGTCGCCGGAGTGGGGGTCGTCTGGCAGCACTCCAGCCTGTCAGTTTAAGCCCGTGGGCTGTGTTATCCCTGGAAATGATATAAGCCAGGGACTGGAACTGTTCGGGGTGCATCTTGGTGGGGCGGAGACTCCCGGCGCACCCGGTGCTGACCCTGCCCCTCAGCAGGGTTTGCTTGCCTTTATTCGTTTAATAAATTATTCAATTTGTTTAAAATCCTGTTTGGGACCAAGTAATTTATAACATCCGGGCAGAACACAACCTGGTAAGGTAGCTGGAAACATCAAAGGAGCAGAGCCAGTTCGGTTATTCAAGATGAGAGAGTAGGATCTGTGGCTTTTAGGGTGGTGATGGATGCTCTCTCAGCAATGATCACCAATAAGTTTTACATTCATAGACTTTTTCCTGGAGACCACGTGCCTTTCCCCTTCCTAGCTTGGTTTCATTACTGTAACTTGTTCACAAGCTGTCACACTGCATCTGCCCTCAGCGCCGAGGTCGGCGGTTGTATGGAATGCAACATTTTTCCATAGGTATTACATGGTTGTAGATATAATCAGTACCTTGGGTATCAACACGTCTTTATCTGGCTAATCTATAATGCCATCAATTTAAGTTTTAATTTCAAAGTTTTAAGTTTTAGTAACTTTCAAAGGTAGTGCAGCTTAGCTGTTGGAAATGAAGGTCAGTGCTTCTGAGTACATGCCTGACTTGTATTTTTTATGATGTCCATAACAGATGATATGTATGTCCTAAAATACAGCATGTTTCTTAAGGAATTTCAAAATTCAGTTTCTCAGGATTTGCTGCCTTTTTAGAAGTTGTTTTTCTCACACATGTCTGTTCTTTGCTTGCACCAGTTGTATGTGGGTGCCTTCCTATATTAATTTAATTCCGATTTCCACCTAAATTTTGAACCATTTCTACCACAAGAGAGAGATCTGGAATTTCAAAGAGACAGGCAGCAGGTGGAGGAGAGACATCCTCCTAGGCTCCCACCGTGTCATGCCAGCTTCTGGCAGGTACCAAAGCATCTCCTGAGAAAAGCTGCAGGAGTGTTCAGTCTGCTGGGAAGTTCTGCTCAGAACATGCACCATAAACAACCAGCCTCCAGACCAATCAGCTTCCTCTGCTCTTGTGCTTCCAAACCTACTAGTGGCGTCCAGCAGGGAGCAACACGCAATTTGGTATGACTTGTAGGTGAAGCCATTTATTGGGTGAAATCACACAGATTATATACCTTTTTTACTACCAACATGGCAAGCTAAAAAACTGCTAATTGGTTACACACACTGTTCACACCATATTGATTGGTTAGTAATTATAACGAGTTCTGATAAACCTATCTTATAGCTAAACATCCTTAGTTTACCTTTAATACCTAAAAGCATCCGCACACCTGCTGTTTTGACCATCTTGTTATGGTTGGTTCCTAACATGTTCTGTTACTCCCAAATACCTTCTCATAACTGCTGCTTGATTTAGGGTGGCCTGTACCCCTATCAGCAAGGCCGCTGTGTTTTGAGAATGTGATTATTAGGGTCCTCTCAGCACGAGTAACTTTTCCTTTCTCATGGGAACAGAAGAATATTGTCAGGGCTTATGTCTTGGGAGAAGAGAGCTAGGCCGCCGGCAGGCCTGCTGTCTTCCCCGACACCTACTGGCTGGCAAATCATTTGGAAAATATCTCTGAGGGCTGGTTTTTTTTTTTTGTAACAGAGGTTATACTAATTCCAAGTATGCCTATCATGCTAACTATTCAAAACTTCAGGAAAGAGTATAAATCAAATTTACAGAATCACAGAATGTGGGGGTTGGAAGGGACCTCTGGAGATTTACCTCCCTCCCCCACACTAAAGCAGGATCACACAAAGCAGGTTGCACAGGATCACATCCAGGGGGAGATTGAGTATCTCCAGAGTGTGGAAAATGCTGGGGAATGTTGCTTCTGCAAACTGAAATGGGTTGTTGTATTTTTTATACGCTGACTTGGAAATTGGAGGATTCAGGCTGCCTCATCAGAAATCCTTTGTCAGGAATTTAGGAATAGGAAGATAAAGGACATTTGTCAATCTGGATATGCAACAGATAGCACATAAGGGGGAACACTGTTAATGAAGTTTTGCTGTTGGTTGTGTTAAAAGAATTATGGTAAAATCTCTCTCTCAAATAAGGGTTCAATTAGAAGCTGAGGAATAGCTCTGCTGAAGTATGTAGATGAAACTTACACCCATACATAGGGCAGTGAAAACATGTAAGTAGTTGAATCGTGACTCAGGTCATGAGATGGAATGTAAGGAATTGTCTGGCTCAAGAATCCCACAAACAGTTTTTGGCAATGTTTAGCCAATTTTAGCAGAGACAAGCCATGGGGGGCTGTGTAGATAGCTCAGACTTGAGATGTCCTATAAAATGAGATTAATCAGGGCACTGCTGCATAATTCAATGAACTGAAAAATAGGTTGAGCCTTGAATTCCTTCAAAAAACCAATATGCCCTGAGATCCAATCAAGCCCCACTATTCAGCTGTCTAAACAGTGAGCAAGCATTTGAGGGTCCCCATTTGGCTCCAATGGCCCCAATCAAAAAAGATATGCAACAGTTAAGGGCTACATAAGATATCTTAGTAAATCCAGGAACCTGCCTAGGTTGAGCCTATAAACCTTGCAAAAACCTAATCCATAGATAAATGGGGGAGGGATTTTGGATGGGAATATGGTATAAAAATGCTGTAAGCTCTGACCACCGGTGTGCTTACTTCACTAGGACACCTGCTCTTGCAAAAATGTGTAATAAATTACTGCTTCGCTAGTACGTCTACTGAGAGTCCTTTCTTACGACCTTTGGCATTTCTAACAAGAGGAGACTCCACCACCTCTCTGGGCAGCCTGTGCCAATGCTCTGCCACCCTCACAGTGAAGAAATTTTTCCTTATGTTGAGATGGAACTTCTGTGTTCCAGTTTGTGCCCATTGCCCCTTGTCCTGTCGCTGGGCACTGCTGAAAAGAGTCTGGCCCCATGCTCTTGACACCCACCCGTCAGATGTTTGTAACTAACATAGTACATAGTATGTACTAACATAGCCTGCTGCTGGGCTGAACCCAGGACATTATTGATGAGATGCTCTCTCAGTCTTCTCCAGGCTCAACAGACCCAGCTCTCAGCCTCACCTCAGTTTGTTGTATGCACCATGGCAACACTGCTGGCCCTTGGGACTGGATCAAGTGGTAGATATACTGATGTAATCACCTCAGGAGACAGCCAGGCTGCATGTCAATCTAAGAGACATTCATGTTAATTTTCACATGATGTTGACATAAATCTGGGTCATACTTTCAGTGTTTTAAATAGTACTGGCTGGCATATATAATCTAAATTTTCTTGGTGCAGTTTTAGACTGAGAGGAACACCACAGCACTCAGTCAGAACACTGCCCACAGGTTGGATTACACTACTATGGGAGATGGGTTCAATTAAAATGAATTCAATTAAATGGGTTTAAAAATGAGTTCTCAACGGTTCTTGTCATCTTCAGTATATAAGAAAACACTTGAATGGAAAATTTAAGGAGGCAGGATGTTAAACTAGGTATATTCTCTTCATTTTTTTAAGGTAAACTGACCTCAAACTCTCTAGGCACGTCTGTGATGCAGCTCTGAAAACCAAGTGCAGTGCATTACTCTGCACTGGAACAATAACGGAGACAAAGGTCAGGCCCGCACTGTATTTATTGGCTTTGCAGGGGGCGCACAAAGAAATTACCTGCTTGTAATATCCGTTAAAAAGGCTCAGAGCAGTCTCCTTACTGATTGCCCCCATACCTTCCGATCTGTAGCTTTCCAATGCAAAGCTCTGATAAATAGCTTTGAAAACGATGGCTGCATTGTTAGCCAGCGCACTGGGGTGCCTGCAGCTCCACCTTCAGGAAGTCCCAGAGGCCCTGCACTCCCATACCGTTTGTCCCAGATGATGGGGCAGCAGGTACAGCTTAACGCCGCCGAGGGCAAGCTACCGCATCCCCAGGGAACTGCCTCCACTGGGCCCTCGCAACTGGGAGTCAAGTTTCTTCATTGTCCCGCGTCACTACACCTACTGCGTTGCCAGACATTTCCTCTGGCTAATAAATTACAAAGTAAAGAAAAAACCGGTAATCCGCACGTAAAACTTCTATAGAGTAGAACAGATCGTTATGATTTCATCCCTCTCCTAACCCTTAACTTTTACACAATAGTCACTCAGCGAGCGTGCCAGAATCTGAAAGCAACAAAACACTTCAGACACAATGGACATGGGAGAAAAGCCGTGAGGCAGCTTAAGGGAAAATAAAATAAATTAATCTTGTTTGAATGGTGGAAGCCCTGCCCAAAGATCCAGCCTGCCACACACACTGTCCAGCCTGTCCTCTAATTCTGCTCTCAGGAACAGTCTCCCCCGGCAGTCTGCCCCATGCAGTGCCAACTCTGTTCCCAGAACATGGTCCTCCTGCATCTGTCACAGGGGGTTGTGCTTCTCCTGTCTAAGCTCCTTCCTGAGTCTGGCTGGGCCTGTGAGCAGCCAGTGTGTTCTGCCCCTTGTCCCCACCTCCTACAGCTGTGGCTACATCCATCCATGCAGCTGGTTCTCCTCCCTTGAGTACCATGCCACAGCTGCAAAGGTTGTCAGAAGATGTGTCTTCTGTTTTTCTTTCTTTGTATCAAGAGAACCTGTTGGTATTATAATCAATTTCACCATAAGAAATGACATTTCTGAAGATGAATGCTTGGCCATCATCTTCCACCTTACTTCCTTACCCTGAAACAGAGTAAGGTTAACCAAGAACAAGCACTGTGCAAGAATTTGAAAGACATCCTTTGCAAAACTTTCCAACTTGCAAGTTGCGTGGCTTGAATGTAAAAAAAAACCCCAAATCTCAAGTTAGACTTAAGAAGGAGCTTTATAGAGGATGGGGGATACTTAGTAACTAATTTGCACTTAACGATGGTTACTGCCAGGCTACTATTAAGTCTTAGGTAAACTTGCCTAAGACTTATGGCCTGGTCTTCACACAAACCCTATGAAAGTTTGGCCAGGGTTTGTTTGGAAAGCTTGTACCTGCCAATCAGAAAGGCATGCAGCTTTTGAAATGTAATGACTCAAGCAGCATTTTGAGTGTGAAGAATGAGGTATGACTCCCCACTGTCGGACTACATCCCTACAACTTGTACACAAACTGTTACTCAATCAGAACAGCCTTGTTTCATTTTGGTGAGGCAGCAGTAATGCAACTAGAGGAGCATATAGAAACCAGGGTTCTTTCTGTTGCACGTCAGAATGGTAGTCACGTTACTCTATTAGCTGGATGGCTTTTGGAGCTATCATACTGCAGGCCCTTGGCAGATCATCTATCAAATCTGTTAAAAACTTCACACAGGGTTTTCTTAACTGCTCACTTACCCTTAAAGTAAGGGCCTCAGACTTCTTCAAGGAGAACAGTTTATCATGAGAACTTCTGGGGCGGCACTCACCCTGCTCCTCCCTGAGCTCTGGAGCATGATTCATTTGGCAACTCTTCCATCTTCGTAGGAACAGTAGGTGCTGTATCCTTCAAAGACCAACTAATAATCACACCTTTGTTCTGTGCTGATAAGCAATTACTAAACCCACACATGTTATTTATATCCAACATCTTTTGACCCCAGGCTTCCCTGAACACAGACTGTCCTTGGGAGCCAAGAACTGTCAGCTGAGCCGCTGAGTATTGTCTTGCTGACTCCCAATTAAGAATTACCATGCACATTACCGATTTGTCATTACTAACGACAGGTTTACAAGCAATTGTTTCCAGCCCCCCCCCCCCCCCCCCCAGAGCAGCCCTGTGAGCACCTTGCCCTGCAGGAAAGCTGGGGCAGGGCCCTGGAGCCCCCAACACAGTTTTAGGTCTGTCTGGCAGGACTTGGTGGGGAAGAAGTCGCAGGGTTACAGCCTGGGGGTGACCAAACAGCCCCTCACTCCTGCCCCACAGCTGGTAGCTGTCCCAGATGCCCTGTCCCTACTGGGGCCGCCTTTGCTACCACACAGCTCAAAGTGCTGCACCAACCTTTCCAGATTAAGCATTTGAAACATAATAAACATTTAAAATAGGAAAGAAAGATTGATGTTCTCCACAGAACTGCTTCCTGCAATGACATTGTAATGTTTACAGATCCTTTTTTCTATTACACAGAGAGCACTTATTAAAATCCTGGGCTAAGAAGACTTGTAGGTGTGCAGCAAAAACTGGAAGCGCTGAGGAACTGTTTGCTGTATCAGTTCTGTAGTTTATTTTATCTTTATAAAGTACAAACAACATCCACACCAGCTATAAACTTAACTGCAGAAAATTAGCATATTTTCAAATGTTACACATTTTTATTATGAGAATAAGCCAGTGGGATGAATACAAATCTGTAAGTAATCATATATTGACATACACATTAAACCAGCTGATTCAAGTTTTCCTATAATCAGTATGTCACTGCTATTTTTATTTTCACCTAATTCCATCCTGTATTGATAATAAGGAATCTCTATATAGCAGTGATTCTGTTCTGGTCTTATTAGCCTCCCCCCAAAACTAGTCAGGCTGTAGATCTCAATCACCCCCTCCCCCTTTTAAGAAACCCTGTACAACCTCAAGAAGCAACTATGGTCCCTAGAAAGAGATATAGCATGCTGAGAAAGCGTAAGGCACCTGCTTCCTCATCCCAACTCCATGTCAGAGATGTGTCTTGGAGGGAATGGGAAAAGGGATGGCAATGATTTAATTAAGAGTATAAATTCAGGTAAACTAGGTCAGGCACCTCTGCATTAGGACACCACCAAATTAGCCTGTATCATCTGGGCTGGAACACCTACAAATCAGATTTCAGGCTAGAGAGTCAACGCTGCGAGCAGGCTAATGGAGGCGGCTGGGAAGCGTACCTGGCGTAGACTTAATCCCAGAGGAGTATGGTAACTGTGTCACTGTAATGAGAAAGGACCCTGCTGCTGCTGTGGACAGGAGGAGACTGCTCTGGGTAAATGCCCCCTACCAGGGCATAGGCTAATCCACAGTCACATTACAGCTCACACGGGCCCGCGTACCTAAGATCACCAGGTTCGAACAGTTTTGTTACTTAGAAACTGGCCATGAGGACCATCAGCATCAGAAGGCAGGAGGGCCAAATAAACTGGGGTCTCAGCCCCCTCATCTGGTGATTTAGTAGCTTTAGGACCTGCCATGTCTGTTCTCACCCATCCAGGACAGCAGGCATTGAGAAGAATGTGGTCACCTTTTCTCTTCTCATTTAACATCCGCGCTTGAATCCTGGACAAAACCGTGACACCGATTTTGGATACCCCGTAGGCAGTATTGGGCCAACCCTCTTTCTCATGCACACTTTTCTTGGTGTCTTCCACAAATTTGGTCATGAGTTCCACTAACTCATCTTCAGTGATGGTGTCACTGCGAAACTTTTGCTGTAGTTCTCGGCTGCAGCCTCCCAGAGCCGAGCTACTTACCATGCTAGAGACATTCACCACTCTACCTGATAAAGAGAGAAGACAGACTGATTACACACACTAAACAAGCCCAGGTACCAAAGTGGGCTTGCTCTACAGTTATGTATTTATTACCAAGTTGAACACCTGTAAAATACTTTGTGGGGGCTATTTTGCAGAGTTTCCAGAAGATCACAGTTAACTCAAGCTGTTTCTAGTGAATTCCATTACAAAGGGTAATTTAAGGGGTGAACCTGCAAAAGCGCTCTCTCAAACTTCAGGTATGCTTCCAGGAAACAGCTTGTTACAATCTGCAGACATATTCATGGTAATAAGTGGTTTTCTCAGTAATGGAAGCCAGACTTTAAATATACTTGAGGTTCTGGTGGAAAACATTCTCACTTCTGCAACAGCTTGAGTAAAGTGCCACGAGAATGTGCCTCAGAAGCCAGAATAATAGAGGTCTAACAAAAGCAGCCTAGTTCTTAATACAGCAAGTCCATGAGCTTGTTTACAAAATCCCTAAAGATTCACAAGTCCCAACACACAGAACTGCAGTATGCTATTTATCTCAGAGCTCTTCAGTACACAAGAATGAGTCAGCTGAATCAGTAACTCACCTCGCCCAATTATATTAGTTTCCCTCCTTCTTGCTGGTTCACAGCCATTCAGGCAATGAACTAGGGAAGGAACATCGTGATTTAGATCTTAAAAGTCATAAAAGTTAATCCTTTCTGTTAATGACTTAACACATTCATCTGTCACCCTTAGTACAAAAGGGACTAATTACCGTGTTTACTCTCCCCCCTACCAGTCTCCCCAAATTAATTGACTCTGTCCTCTCCTTTCTCCCTCAGGATTAACAGTTCCCAACTTCTCTCTCATCTGCTTGAGTTCTTTTCTCTTAAAAAGCTAGATGTATTTAAACATTAGTATAGACTGCATTTCACTTTTCCAGTGAATCCATTGAGCAGCAAGCACTTATCCAAATACCCATGAAAACATCTAGTGATGACAAGTCTTAAGACGACTCATACATAGAAAAACCTAAACAAACCACCACGACTTAGATTTGGCATGGGTATTAGATCCAAACACCCTCCTTTCAAATCATCTGTGGTATGTCTGTAGCATTCCAGGGAACTTTCAGCATTCCAGGTTTTAGGAACAGGAGCATTCAGTAGAGGACAGTCATCCAACAAGTACAGATTATTTGCATGTTGCCAACATGGAAGGGACCCCAAGGATCACAGAGTTCCAACTCCCCTGCCACAGGCAGGGCCACCAACCTCAGGCCTGGATCTACACCAGGTTGCCCAGGGCCCCATCCATCCTGGCCTTGAACCCCTCCAGGGATGGGGCATCCACCACCTCTCTGGGCAGCCTGTTCCAGCACCTCACCACTCTCTATAAAAAACTTCCCCCTAATCTAAACCTAAACCTTCCTTCCTTTAGTTTTAATCCATTCCCCCTTGTCCTGCCATTGTCTACCCTTTTAACAAGTTGATTCCCCTCCTGTTTGTATGCTCTCTTCTGGTACTGGAAGGCTGCAATGAGGTCCCCCTGCAGTCTTCTCTTCTCTAGGCTGAACAAGCCCAGGTCCCTCAGCCTCTCTTCATAGGGGAGGTGCTCCAGCCCTCTGATCATCTTCGTGGCCTCCTCTGAATCCTCTCCAACAGTTCCACATCTTTCTTGTATTGGGTGCCCCAGATCTGGACACAGTACTCCAGATGGGGCCTCACGAGGGTAGAGAGGGACAATCACCTCCCTGTCCCTGCTGGCCACCCCTCTTCTGATGGAGCCCGGGATACCATTGGCCTTGTGAGCTGCAAGAGCACACTGCTGGCTCATGTTAAGTTTCTCATCCACCAGAACCCCCAGGTCCTTCTCAGCAGGGCTGCTCTCAAGGAGCTCTTCTCCCAGAACAGGCATAGTCACATAAAACCAGTGTTTCAGTTGAGTTTGAGGTGGTACTTTGTCCTAGTTGTGTCATCAACAGGTCTTTTCTGAAGCAGTAACAATGTACGTAAGCAGATACCATGGACAGAATATGGGTAAGTTCTTCACATCTTGAGGGTGCCATAAGAATTCCAATTCAATTCGTGACTGACTTGAAAGTAGAAAGGCCATATGTTCCCTTACCTACACTACAGCAAGGTGCATGCCTGTTATGTACTACAGGGCAACGTGCTTCTGAGACAGAAAAGGATTTTCCCATTTAATGAGGACAAAAATTCACCCAAAACTATTTCTCTACTTATGTTACACTTACCATAAGGCTTCACAATAGGCAGCAATTCTGTGCAAACATTCCTGGTTCCAAAAAAGTTTGTCTTCAGAGTAACCTCTGCTTGGACTGCAAATGGAGTTGTGTCATGAACTTTTTGGAAGAGGTGGCAGCAAGGGAAGGGGAAAAAAAACAACCAAAGAAAAATCAGAATTGTGCTACTGTTGAAAGGAAGTTACCAACCCCCCAGTTTTTATCTTACTACTTTTTCTTTTTAATCTTTTTATATTTTTCTTTTTTAATTTGGAAAAGGTATATGATTAATTATGTATAAATAAGGAAAAAAAAAAAGCAACTTCACTAAGACACATATTCTTATTAATGAAAAGATCCAGCTCTGCAATGTTAGTAATAAGCCACCCCTTCTTAGCTGAAGGTTTTAGCCTTGCCCCAGAAGAGCCAGTGGCATCACCCTGCAGAGTCACTCATCAACCCACAGGCCGTATGTCTTTTTGCCTTTAATATGTAACAGACAAGAAAAGTCTGCTCTCACAGGGTGTGCTGCCCAACCTGCCTGTACTTACTCACACCCAGTGCTCAGAGTCTGGGCTGGCACCATCACATGCAAGTTAACTCTGAGGTGCCCTCTCCTCTTAAATGCACAGCACAGCACTTTGCCACCACCCTGACATAGCAGGGGAAGGAGGAAGAAGATCCTGAATCTAGGATGCTGCTAACTGAGGATGCAAAAGTTAGAATACCAGACTGGTAGTAACATCCAACAACACAGTAGACAACTGCTTCTGACTCTGATGTTGTCATAGCTTGGGTTCTTGGACAAAACTTGAAGTCAGAGCAGTGCCAAATTGCAATAAACACTGGAAAAGCTTCTGCAAAGAGCACAAGGATAAGATTTGGTGCAGAGTGGAAAAAAAAAACCCCAAACAGATACATCCTTGTGTCAAAAAAATCACCCCTGAACTGACAGATCTGTGCTAACGCAAGCAAAAGAGTGGGAATTAGCAGCTAGGAAAGGGAACTGACTTAAGTAGGCATAATCAGACCATGAAACTGCACTGCAAGGGCTGTGATTACATCAGACACAATTGACAGCTTGCCACCACCAGAAGTGGGGTAGGATGTGCCATCAGATGATGGTTTGGCTCAGCAATAAGTCATATGCTAAGCATCCTCCACCCTGAGGGGGATGTAAGAGTTAACAGAGCCTGTAGTGAAAAGAGAAATGCTATCCCTGCAGCAGTAAGGCCACCTACATAAGTTAGGCAGGTCTTCACTTGTCTCCACAGCTCAGACCTTTGTAATCTCAAAAGAGGAGCGGTAACAGCTCTTTTAATATTTAATGTAGCTGTGCTTTTATTGCAAAAACACAGCCTTAACAGCTTTTTATACTTTCAAGCAACTCCAAACTTCTGCTTTGACATCCAGCTTGCACCAGAGAAGCTTCCCTACACTCCAAAACCTACTCATTTGTCTAGCAAGATGTATTACTCGTAACAGCTGATCGATACCCACTCCCTTGATTTAAGCAAGCATTACTAGAACACCTGGTCCCACAGAAGCTCATGCAGAAGGACACCCCTGGGTACATAAACACTTCACACATGGACAGTTTTTGCTGCACAGATTAAAAACTGAACAATAGATTCAATGGCAAATCTGATCTTTGACAGACAGCAGTTACACACAGTACTACAACAAAGAAAGGAAAGCATAAATTCTGGGATACTATCAGAAACTTGGTGAGGCACGAAGCAAGCTTGGGTAGAAATGCCAATCTGGGAAGCAGGTATTAAAGTCAACATATGATGTAAGCATCACAGCAAGCTCTTACACATGTAAGAACAGGGCTCTTAGAAGGGTTCTTCTTTAAACCCTCTAGCTTCTGTGCCAGATACTTATGCAACAACAGTTAACGACTGGCTCCTCTAGCACATCTCTTAATTGTGTGACCTCCTGCTGACTCACAGTAATTTGTCAGCTTGAAGAAAGTCTATGCTGAACATCTGGAAGCAATGAATGACAAAGAATATATAAATCAGTTATGTAGTAAAGGAAGAAACAGGAACTACAGTCATGCTACATTACCTATTTATCTGGTCAGTGGCTCTATGACAATAAACCTAAGATCTCTCACATATGAGCTCCAGTTTATCTTGCTGCAGCAGTTTGAAGAGCTTTTGTCTCACCTATCCACGTACTTATCTCAGTGCAGGCTACAGCTGCTGCAACATCAGCAACAGGAAACACACCCTGCACTTCAGCTGCTGTATTTTTGGTCTGGCTCAAACTCACCGTCCCTAGTAGGCTGAGCTAAGGCCCGAATCTGAACTGAATACTGGTCTGAGCACCTGCAGGCTTTATAAGCCATACCCACCGACAGAGATACAATCTTTTAACTGTTGCTGCAAGACTACAGTACCCACCCCCCCCCCCCCAGTGCATCCTGAATCTCAGGCAATGATGTTGCTTTCTACTAAACTGATCTTGAACGCAAGTGATCTTGAAAAATACATAGTGATTGGACTTCAGGATGCCACTGCTGCACTCCTACTACATGAGAAGCTCTGTTTCAGCAGCAGGTAAGGTTTGATCCATACTACCTGACAGGCCTCCTAACCTCATGCTGTGAGTAGATGAGCCAGCACAACACCTTGCTTGCAGTTACCTGTCCTAACTGGAGAGCAGGCAAAGAGATTAAAAATAAACATGCAGAAAACAAGCAAATAACAAGTTTGTACTGGCAAGGAAATTAACTAGTAGTTTGGGATTTGCTGTATTTGGAGCTAACATGATTCTTGATTTATTTTTATAAACACCTAGGAGAATGAACTCTGCTATCTCAAATTCTGCTTTCCTCACTTTCCCTGCCTTTCTGTAGGCTAGAAAATGAAAGGGTTAAATGTTTGCTGTGCACAGTAAGGTTTAGGTTAACTGCTCTGTAATCAACTGAATGGCCTGAGAAAGTTAAAGATAAATAAAGATTACAAAATCACTCAGGGCCAAAAGTCCTTTTTTTTATGAACTAGAATCCTTGAGCAGGTAATGCACAGCACAAAGCATACGGCTTGCAGAAGACAGAAAACACAGATCACCAAGGAACAAATCACACCTTGCGATACACGGATTATGGGCTCCGACTGGCCTGGTGAAACTCATGGGCATTGAGGCAACAAGCCCAACTCTGCTCGTACATGCTGTGTGCCTAAAGCATTTTCATGCTTTGTCTGTGATGCAAATACAATACTCTAGGGAGGCATCTTTCCCCAACAGATGCTAGGGGAAGAGCCGTTTTGCACTGACCTCTTATCATGCATGAGAAGGTAGGCAGCTTGCCCAGCAAGCAAGCAGTATGCCATTGGCACAGAAGTCCCACACAAGGAGTTTGTTAAAATCCTCGCTGCATTTGTTGGACTTGGTGTTCTTATAGGTCTTTTCCAATCAAAACGATTCTATGATCTACTATTCTTCACATAGCTTTGTGGCACGTAAGACTATCCCAGACAGTCTGCTTCCTACCTTTGAAAGCTATCCCTGCGTTGTTAACCAGCACGTTCAGCCCTCCGTACTTCTCCTTTAGGAAGTCACGGAGAGCTCTGATGCTCTGCAGATCATCGATATCCAGCTGATGGAAGAGTGCACGCAACCCTTCCTCCTGGAGCTTTGCCACTGCATCCTGGCCACGGCCAGGGTCTCTGGCTGTCAAGTATACATCCCCTGGGAACTGCTTGCATAAAGCCCGCACAATTGCAAATCCAATCCCTTTGTTGGATCCGGTCACCACAGCCACTGGCACGGTGGACATCGTCCTCTCTGAAGGAATGCCAAAGTGACAGTAACTGCAAACAAGAAAGAAGAAAATTTCACACTCAGATGGACAGAGATGGCTCTATGAAAATGGATTGAAGTGTTCTTTCTTTAAAACCCAAGTTAGATTACCACGTCGAATTATGCAAAACTACATTAAAACGCACACTAACTGTAGCTTACTAAAATAGCATGACGCATTCACAAATAAACATGCATTTGGTGTTAATACTTTAAAGCAAGCCTAACCAGTGATTTAGGGAAAAGGAAAAAGAAGGGGGAAAAGCCAACAGCCAATCTCTTGTACTCAATGAACTGTTGATAAGAGTAGGCTCTTCTATACACACACAGCTTACAGAAATATAATTTCCTTCTTATGAGGATATTCAACTGGTTCAGTTCAAGCACTGATGCAGTCAAAAGCTGGAAAACTCAGGCTCAAAGAAAGGAGCGGTTTAATCTCCAAGGGCCAGACAGAAATACCAATTCTAGTGTTTTTAGAGGGAAACAGTGGACTACAGATAACTAGAGACAATGTTTCTTATGTTTAAAACGCCGGTCAGCTCTAGATACAAAGCCTGCTTTGCTGTTTGTTTGGGGGTTTTTGCCCGTAGACACAGCACATTTAAAGATGTATTTTCCCCATAAAAGCAAGTTTAAAACGCCAGCTTTATTCACTGTGAATTGCCACGTCTCTACCAAATTAGCTTGCAGCCAACTACAAGCAGATACCTAGTGAGGATATCAGCTCCTAAAAGCCTGCCCAGCGCCTGACTGACTTCACCAGGGCCAGGAGCCGCCGTCCCGGTTCGCCATCAGGGCCCCAGGTCGCTGCACACCGGCACACATGACTTACTGCCACCTGCCCAGGGGGCGGCTTTCCCTCCTAATGTGAGCGCAAAGCAAACCCGCAAGACGCCAAGAAACCCGACTCCTCAGCACATTCCCTGCTCGACGACCCCAGTGACTGAGGGGCAGGCGGCCGTTCGGCGCCCCGCGAAAGGGCTGAAAGCAAGGAGCTGCAGAGCACGCCCGGAGGGACAGCCAACACCCCCTCGCCCACCTCCAGCACCGTATACCTTTCCTCCTCACTCCTCCGCTCGGCGCAGCGATGAGAAGACGAGTTGGCCGCCACCCACAAACACGCACCGCGGAGGTGGAGTGGAGTGGGGAGGGGAGCGAGCGGCCGCACCTAAGATGGCGGCGGGGGAGCTCCGCCTCCTGCGGCGGGTAGGGGAGGGCGAGGCCTGGCGGCGGGCTGTGGCGGGAGGGGTGGTCTCCGAGGCCTTCCCGGCAGGTAGGCTGCTGACGGGTGGGTGGTTGCAAAGCGGTGGGCGGTGCCGGGCGTCATGAGCGTGTCTGCCCTCTCCTCCGTTGTGAATTCAGCCCGGGAGGGAATCGTGCGCCGGAGCTGCTGTAGGGCCGCCGAAGGGAGACCGGGATTTGTCGTTACACTGTTCAGTCTCCCCTGCCTTAGAACTTGAGGGGGCGCGGATAGTGCCGAGTGGGCTTCGCTTCCCTCGGGTGAGTCGAGGTTTTGTCAGAGCAAGAACTGGGGCCGAGGCCTACCCGAGCGGCGGTGAAACGCCAGGGCTGTGGCGGTGGCGCGGCCGAGCTGACGTCCGGAGATCCAGCCCCCACTCCCCTCAGCCCGCTCGCCCACCCTCCCCGGAGCGTTTGCCTGTGGTGCGTTTTCTGAGCTTTAAAGGGGCATCATAAAAACAGGCAGTGCTCTGATTTCTCTTACTATGATAAAATTAAAAAAAAAACCCAAGAAAGCCGTATTTGAAACGGACATAAAATATTTATTTAATTTTTTAAAAATGCAGGTTGCCTAAATAAGGCACGATCTGTTTCTTAATATGAAGAAAGGCAGAGGCAGGACAGGTCGAAAGAGAAGAAAACACTTGCAGAGTTTCATGGATGGAGGTACTTTTCAATTTCCTTTCGTTTCCAATAGAGTGCCACTTTCTAGCATTAATTCCTATGCCTCCCCTCCCCCCCCCTTTTTTTTTTTAGTCAACTGCAGTCATGAACTGGAATACATTCAACTTAAGAAGTGGCTGAAAGATAGAGGATTTGAAGAAAGGAATTTAAGGCCAGCACAGTTCCAGGGTAACCGCTTAATTATTTATTGGTGGTTAGACATTTGCTGCTTCTAAGCATTTCAGATTTCTACCTTCATTTTGAATCATGCACCTGGCTGACGTCAGGGAGAAAAAACAGTTACTGTTAGTCCTGTAAGGACTCTGGGCAAATGTGTGTGAGTGTCATGTAATGTAAGCAAGAAGGCCTGAACTACCATAGACTGTTCTTATATAAAGATGCCCTTGTGTAAAGCTCAGGTATGAGAATACACTGGTATACTACAAAACATACACACCTATGTCAAATTCGTTGTAGAAACTAAGATTTTAAGTGTTACTAGCGCAATTTAAAAGAAAAAAGTAACATCTCTTAAGTGTTTCCAAAATCAGAACCTAATCTTGTCATTTCTTCATCTTTTTTTTTTTTATACAAGTTCAGCAGATCTAGTGATACAGAAAGGTAAATAATTTGAGAGCTAGGCTTCACTTCTTACTGTTTACAATAAAGACATGCACTTGTATTTTTTCTCTTTAAGTAGATTCTATTTCAAAAACTTTTGCATTATTAAAGAGTAGTAAGAATCAGAGAAGAAATATTGTGAATAAAAAATATAACATTTAGTTAAAACTCTGAAACAAAAAAAACAGCACCCAGTAATGAAAGATGTATTTAAAGAAAAAAAAATGGAAAAAATAAGTTGAGCAGTTGCTAGAACTGGACAGCAAGTGTTGCAGGGAGTGCAGGGAAGGGCTTTCACAAGGTCTTGAAAAGTAAAAAGAGAATCAGTGGACAAAGATGTAAGTTATATTACTGGAAAAAATCAATGATTGGTTTTTATGATTCATAAGAGATAATGTATGGGGGGTGGTGTGGGGTGGTTTTTTTTGGTTTTTTCCCTATCTGGCCTGTTACTTTGTTGCAACTTACAATGGTCTTCTGTATTTTACATATGTACGTGTATTTTAGTATCCTCTTTGTTCCTGTTTCAGATACAGGAAGAGGACTGATGACAACAAAAGGTCTTCAGGTCAGTAATACTTCTAATGCAAGAGCTCCTCAGGTTATTTGAGATGTGATGATTTTGCAACAATTGCAGCTCAAAATTCCAGGTCCCTGTTGTGAATGTAATTTCTAGCCTAATACCAGAATTTGCAGGATTGGCATATCTGTACACATAGCAGCTTGGCAAACAAGGTCAAGATAGACATGACCTAAAATGCACCTACCCCATACTGTTATGTTGATAGAGGCTGGGGTATTTGTGAGATCTCATCTGAAGTATATTTCAGTACAAAGAAAGTGAGTAGCCAGGCACCAAGCTTTCTGTGAACGGCTAACTTTCTGCAGGTGACACTTCTCTGACTGCAGTCGTCCCCCTTCTTGGGATTCTGACTGTCTTACAACAACCATACCAGTTTCCATCAAGTTCAGCTTCACATCTGTTTGCTTCCTGACATTAGTGTTCTCTGGGGAATGTGTCTCTCAGATAGTAGATGAGTCATTTACACTTGAACTTTACTATTCTTTGTCTGTAAGGAGTTGGGTTTTTTTCTTTCCTCCCTCAAAGGCAGGGGATCTGATTATTTCATTGCCTGAGAAATGCCTCCTCACCACAAGCACTGTCCTTAGTAGCTACTTGGGAGAATACATTATGAGGTAAGTGAGAAGTGACACTTGATGGGCAAGCTGTCCTTTACTGTGGATTGCTCATTAAGAGATTAATCATATTAAGTGATGGTAGGACTTTAAACTGCGTAGCCTAACTTGTATGAGTATTTCTTGTGGATTTTCATGTGTGTGGAGTGATCAGCTAGTCGGGTTTGAATATAGAGCATGCCCCTATAGCTAGGCAGATTTGGAGGGATGCTACAGGCTCGAACTTGCTCTGCTGCTAGAGCCAGTGTGGACCTAAGTACCAGTTAGGAATGGTTTCTTAGGAATCTGTGGATATGCGTGAGGAGGAGGATAAAATGGGGATGCAAAGCAGTCACGTGAACGTGGCCTTTTAGGAAGTTCGGATCAAAGACCTGTGCCGGACATGGAGTTCTTGTTAGGTATCATAAGCCACCCCCAATAAAAAAACAATGCAAGAGGTGAGTCTGAAGTTGTTACTAGAAACCAGCTTTTATAGCCCCTTTGAAATCATCAAAAGGACTTGGAGATGAACTACAAAGAAGTTTAAAATAGAAGCTATTTATAACATTTAAAAGAACTAGAAGAGAGATAAAACACTGCTGCATCCATTTCCTATCTCACCTCTGTGTATCTGTTGTGTTGATATTTTTATTTTCTAATAGATGGAAGCCTCCTGTATCTCCTTTGATAGCACTGTGCACATTTTTAATAGCAGAGAAGCATGCCGGTGAGAAGTCTCAGTGGAAGCCGTATCTTGATGTCTTACCCAAGACATACACTTGTCCTGTTTGTTTGGAGCATGATGTAGTGGGCCTTCTTCCTGAACCCTTAAGAAAGAAGACTCAGGAGCAGAGAACGATGGTCCGTGATTTGTACGTGTCTTCCAAGGCTTTTTTCTCTTCCCTGCAGCCTTTGTTTGCTGAGAACACAGGAACTATTTTTAACTACAGTGCTCTAGAGTGGGCTTGGTGCACTATTAACACCAGGACGATATACATGAAACATTCACAGAGGGAGTGTTTTTCTCTTGAGCCAGATGTTTATGCGTTGGCACCGTATTTAGATTTGCTAAACCACAGTCCAAATGTTCAGGTAAGAAACTAAAAAGAGTTCATTTCTTTATTTGTGAATGCCCTATCTCAATACAGTATGCATTTATATGATGATTAGGAGATCCTGAGGGTCAGTGAGAGATCTTGTAAGGGGGAAGTTGTTCGTAGTCATAGTTGTCCATTGAGGCCATGGGCAGGATGAGTAGTTGTGGTTCATATATGCCCTTGAACTTGTTATGAAGCAAGGGCAGATGAATAAAGATGATTCAAATGTTTCAGTTTATGTAGCAAAGCAAAGGTACAGGGAGAGACCACAATGGCTGGGTGAGATTTGTGTCCGGGATAAACATAACCCTGCTCTGCTCTTCTGAAAGGCTCTGCTCCCGTGACAAATCTCAAGTTACGTGGTGGTCCCTGTATTACTTCACCTCTGGCTGAAGCTTCTGGGAAGCCTTAGGAAAGCATGGAGGGCAGCTCCACCTTCTATGAGGGACTGTGTGCCAGCATAGAGCTATGATAGTGGCCAGCTCTGCCTGAAGCCATCTTTATTTGCGGATTCCCTCTGTAGTAAGTTTGCACAGTGGGCAGCACATCCTGTGGACTAAAGTTTTGATGGTGGTTCTTTATCCTACTATTTATAGAGCAATCCTGGTGTGGAATTGTCCGAATGGTTTGCCTTTTCAGACATTTGTAATGCTATTTGTTTTGTTTCACAGTTAGAGGAGTGTTTAATACTCAATGGGTTTTGATAATGGGTTTTAATATTCAAGGTATGATTCCTTTATTCATCCTGTCTTTCTGCCAAGAAAAAACCCTATTATTTTTAACTTCTCAAAGGTAAAGGCTGCATTTAATGAACGGACAAGAAGCTATGAAATTTGGACAAATTCACAGTGCAAAAAATACAAAGAAGTATTTATCTGCTATGGGCCTCATGATAATCAGCGACTGCTACTGGAGTATGGATTTGTTGCCACTGATAACCCTCACAGCAGTGTTTATGTCTCGTCAGGTTGGATTTATATATTGTCTTGACATTGATCACTACAATCAGAGAGCAGAGCAGTTGAGTATGATTATGCTGCCTGTGTTCAACAGGACATGTGGGTAAAAAGGTATAATGAAAGGGTAGTGAAGTTCACACACTCATACATATATGTACACACACACACACACACACACACACACACACACATATATATGTGCATAGTGTATAACATGCACAATGTTCATTAAGGTGTTAATGATATATATATATTTTTTTAGTACCATCAAAATATTTGTATGTATTTGCAGGAAGTGGAGTAGAGTTTGAGACCACTTTGAACTGCATAGAATTTAAGGATTGGAGTTTTAAAATATAAAGAGTTCTTTGGTAACTTTTCCTTTTGTAAAATTGCAATTCTTACCAGCATGTCTGTGGAGCTTCCAGCTGGATGTCTTTGATTGTACCATTGACTTCAGGATTTAAATCCTGATCCCCACAAACTGAACTTGCTGAGAGTGGTTCATAACTTCAGTTTGAGTGGGGATTTCCATTATATGGATACAACCCAGAGGTTGCTGATAGCTTTTGAAAAGCAGATACAGTTTCGATTATGTTTAAAATTCACAAAAACGTAGCAGGTTTTGGTCTCTTTTCCTGTAGCTATTTGGAAAATATGGTTGAAATGTCATTTCAGAATTGAGGACTGTGGTTTATTAATCTATTTAAACATCTAAAGATCTAAAATGTGTTTTTATGCAGATACTCTCCTCAGATATTTCCCACCACTGGACAAGCAGAGAAATGCAAAAATTTCCATTCTAAAGGATCACAATTTCTTAGAGTAGGTATTGGGAGTTTTTTGTTTCCCTGTGAAATTTCTTTTCAGTTTTTCTGGGAGTCAGTTTTTTCTTCAAGCATTGTAATCCATCATAAAATAATTATTTGGTTTATTAACAAAATTACTTGCTTGCTGTTCAGGAGAAAATGTAGAAGTGGTTAACACCATTATCAAACCTTCAGATGGTTTACAAGGTCCTGAGTATCTCTTAGGTGCAGATAGTGGCAGAGTAAGGGGTGTCAGGGAGTTCTCTAGTTCTGAAGACCCAGTCTTCCCTTGTTGATGCTTGTCAGGAAGAAAGCTATCAGACAGTAACAGATCACCTATACTGCCTGCACCTTAACACTTCTGACTTTTTAGAAACCTGACCTTTGGATGGGACGGACCATCTTGGAGACTCCTCACAGCTCTCAAGTTGTTAAGTCTTGGAGCAGATGAATTGTAAGTTGCCTATTTATTTTTTTTAAAGTATTTAGGTCAATGTCCATGTACTGTTTTCCTTATTTGCTGTTTGCTGGCTGTGTGTGAGATACGGGGACAATTGTTTTGGATCTGCTGTGTCTCTCTCACTGACTCCAGGTGAGAATTGAAAGACGAAAGGCAGAGAACACTATATAATGTAAAGTCATTGCATATTTGCTGCTTTGGTCTTTTGCTTTCTTGTATTAAACAGTAGGCACACCCCATTGTTTTCCCTTATTTCTTATGAGAACCAGACATTACTTGAATGTTCAGACTCCAGACCTTTTTCCTGTTGGTTTGATGAGACTTTTAAATGCTATTGTCCTTGCTTGATTTCTTCAAAGCATGTGGTCCACATGCTGCTTCTGAAATGCTAGGGCCAAGTAAGTTGCTGAATCAATCTCCGGTGACTGTCAGTGCAGTTTTGATCATTTGCTGCAAATGGCAAATTTACCTCAAACAGCATGGCTCAGACAGAAAATGGTTACCTGGGCTTTGGTTGTAATAATAAATAAATTTAAAATAAAGTTTTTTCTTCTTTGAAGCTGTTTATGCTTTGAAGATTCATTGCTGAGTGGAGTAAGTTGATTCTAAGAACTAAAAATAAATCCCTGTTATACTGGTTTCAAATGTGTTAGCCTGTGAGGTGAAGTTCAGCAAAACCCAAGCTGGTAAGTTCTGACTTACTAGCTTGTATTCCTTGCTGGTGCTGCTGAAGCATTGGTCTAGGACCAGAGTGTGGTTTTGGCTGAAAGGGTAGGGTTGGCAGCTTGGAACTGCTGCTTGGAACTCAATGCTCTGTGCCTTTTCATGTAGACTAACCTTACTTGCCTTATACCAGTGACATCATTCTTAGCATAACTGTATGTTTATTATTCAGCTGGGTGACACAGCAAATGATTGTGTGTTGTTCAATTGTTTTGGTTCTAGTACTTGCTGGAGGAGAACACTGCTTGGCGATTTAATTTCAGCCAGAAACGAACAACAGACTTTAAATATAGCAGCAAAAATATGTCATTTTTTAATAGAGGAGACACAGCATGTCCTTCTCCAGGTAATTTTACTTGGAAGAACAAGGTAGCCCAGATTCCTTTCTCTCCAAGCAGAAATGTACTGCAATTGTAGTTTTGTGAGATGAGAGCTGAATGACAGAGGGAATTAACTGCACTGGGGTGGTGTAGGGTTTGTTTCCAGGGTGGCTGGCAGCACTGAATTGCTCAGCTGAATTTGTGGTTGCAGCAAAGAAAGGAAGCATGTTACTAAGCCTATACCTTGTATAAGGCTTTATATTAGCCTTTCTCTGCCTTCAGTATCAATGTGTTGTTTGAGTTTACCTGTTAAAAGACTATGCAGGCTTGTATGAGGTGGGCACATAAAGATGTTGCAAACCTGCTATGAGTGCCTTGTTCCAGAGAGTGAGGGCTGTGTTCATTAAAGCTGTTAATGTCACATGAGCTACCCATGTCAGCCAGTCTCCTGTGAGGGAGGGCTACGCTCTTAGAAAAAACAACTCTCCTTCCTTTCTGAAATTTGGCAAAAACATGTGTGCTAAATGTCAAGTTAGATAGCTATCATGGAAAGGGCTATTAAAACCCATGCTTTTGCAAGGGAAATGTGCATGCACAGAGTTATGAGGCAAATCTGGTCTTTAGAAGCATATTAAGGATAGTATGGATTTAGGAGCCTGATACCAGGTTAACATTTCCCTAACTGTCCTGGTTTTAGATCTGTTTCCTACCCACAGTTCTTCCTAGTTTTCTTTTACTATAACAGTTTCTCTTATGGAAAAAGAAAAACAAAACCAAACCCTGTATTTTGACATAGTTTGTGGAATCCCTACAACAGATGAGCTTTCCAGAAATGTCATGTTTGTGTCCTATATTAAATAATCTGAATTTTTTAGTGATTTCTTTTTATTTGTATAAACCTCAGATTTCCCAGTTAAAGAGGAACAAGGAGAATCTCAAAGCACACCTGGCTTTGGTAGAAGCCCTGCGCCTGGAAGATCTGAAGATACTACAAAAATCAGCTGAGATTCTTTGCAACATGAATTCAGCAACAACTTGACCCACCTGGAACTGTGATGGCTGTGGCTGATGGGAGCTCATTTGCCTGGGTGTACCTTGTTCAACTTTTAATGGACCTGAGCAGCAAAGAATAATGTAAACAGCCACCAGAGTATGCCTAGTTGTCTTTATGGGGTCACACAGGACCCAGAGTTGTCTTTAGCTCACTGCTGACCTTCAGTACTACGAAAGGTTAGCTAAAATGTGGGGGGTGGGGAGAGCAGAGGTGGCTTTTGTCACATCTCTTTGAAATCATGGCTGCTGTGAGCAAAACAGTTTCTGGGGTAATTTGAGCAGTGGCTAAAATGCGGATCATGAGGTCAAATGGATATTCTTCAGCATGTATTTGTGCTTTGGCACTTGGCAGAGAAGAAGACACAGCCACTTCTGTTTTCCCTCTGCTGATCCTTTCCTTTTCCCTGGAGATCTGCATGTATCCCCAAGATTTAGCAGTTGATGTAGTGCCTCTTCTTTGCTGGATTAATAGAGCAACAGAGCAGCCCTGTTGTGACCAACTCCCAATCATTCCCTTCACAGTTTCATCCCAAGTTTCCTCAGTGTAAGGAAGCGTGAATTTCCCTCCAGGCTGGGTGGTTCATGTTCTGACTGCTGGGAATGAGAACTCAAAGGATGTATCACTTTGAACTCTCTTGTTTGGAAGACCACCCAGGCAGTTCCTTCTGTTTCCATTCAGTTCTGGCGATCACATTGAGAAATGTTCCTACCCTGTCTCAGGAGCTGCCTTTCAGTATTAGCTCTACTTAAGTAGGGAGCTTGAGCTCCCCGTGTTGTTTGGAGAAGAGAGAGGCTGTTTCAAAGGGCATTTCATGGCAGGACCCTTATTTAAGCTGTTTAAACTTCATGTGTAATTGTGAACGTGGTGTGATTATTTTCCATTTTGTGTGGAATCACACTTCATAGATATTTTCATTACTATTTTTGAGCAGTTTTGAAGAGATGTGTTTTTAAAGAGTGTTTTTTTTTGTAAATCTACTGCTTAATTTTTTACAAGACTTTTCTATTTTGGAAATAAATGAAATTGTTTACAGCAGTAAAGGTGTTCTAGCTAATGACATCATTCAAAAATGCAGCAAGTGAAAATGGTTAAGTATTCAAGCTCAAGTGCAGTTTCAGACTTTGATATCATACGAACAAGAACATTATTGTGTAAACTTGCTTGGATTTGAGGTTTCTGGAGGCTTTACCTGCTCTTTTTTCTGCCTTAATCTATTTGGGGCAGGCAATGTCTGAGGAGGGCCCTTCCTCACCTAGAAGAGAATTCTAGTTTAGTTTTGGGGGAACTGAGAAGTGTTAACTGCTGTTACTCAGTTCCCAAAAACAAAAGGTTGTGGTTTTGAGGTGCCATCTTCATAACCTCTCCTGGATTAGGAAATTCTGAAAATAAACTGCTTTTTTTTTTTTTTTGTGCCTTTTTTGCCCTAATGCACTGAGGCTCTTGTGCTTTCAAGTTTTCTGTGTTCTTCAGGTAGAGATGCTGACTGTGCGGTTATCACAGAATCACAGAGTTGTTGGGGTTGGAAGGGACCTCAAGAGATCATCGGGTCCAACCCCCCTGCCAAAGCAGCTCCCCAGCTCATACTGCACAGGTCAGCATCCAGATGGGTCTTGAATATCTCCAGAGAAGGAGACTCCACCAGCTCCCTGGGCAGCCTGTCCCAGGGCTCTGTCACCCTCACTGTGAAAAAGTTCCTCCGCATGTTGGTGCGGAACTTCCTGTGCTCCAACTTGCAGCCATTGCCCCTTGTCCTGTCTCCACAGACCAAAGAAAAGGGGCTGGCCAATTCCCCCTGCACCCCATACTTAAGATATTTATATTATATTTATGTTACAGTTCAGAGCAGAGGGAGAGGAACCGATGTGCTTTCTGGAGCGAGAAGCACACCTATCGCATCCTTTGGGCCAACTTACTTACTTGCCTAAACTCTGATTTTAACCCCTGGAAGTCACTTGACATCATATTTTATGCTCTGGTCAGGCCCGTTTTGAAGTACCTCCAGGGATGAGATGTCTGTACTTGGGCATTCCATCTACTAATCTCACCAAGGGGAATTCTCATCAGCCTGTGTAAGGGTCCTTCTGTACCGCTGAACCTGGCTACAGCAGAGACCCTGACCCTGGTAGCGTCACCCATTCATTTTGCTTGGGTCTGCGAAAAAGTCTACAGGAGTCATGGATGACATCAAGAGGGTGGATGGTGACTGTGCAGTCACAGTGGGAAAAAATAAGGGCTGTTGAAAGAAGCTTGAAGAAGTCAGGTTCAAAATCAGCAGGATTTGGTAACAGATCCACTGAGGTTGCCAAGGATACAAAAGTTGATGTGGGTGCAGAGCACATATACATGGAAGATGGAGCAGTTGCCAGCCAGCCAGCCAACTTTGGTCTTATGTAGTCCCCTGATACCAAAATACTTGAAGGGGAGGATGGTATTGCTGGCTGGTATTGCATGTGCTCTACCTGTGCTTGCTCCTTTGTTGGTGGGCACTGTGGGAAATGGTCTGGAGGGATCCTTGGTATGAGCATGTCCTGCAGGTTTGATGATTACAGTTGAACTGGTTGACCTCTTATTTCTTTTAATAAAACCTTTTCTTTCTCTAAGAGCAGATGTGTTTAACATTTTATAATTTTAGAATGAGGTGGTACCAGAGTTAAAGAAGATAAGGATGTTTGTTTGGTTTTTTTTTTCTTTTTTTTTTTTTTTTCTGGAGATGACTATTTTAAGAACAGCTTCCCTATGATGTGTCTTGAAGATGGATACTGGTTTAACAGAAGTTTATTTGCTCCAGGATTGCGCTATGGACCACACATTTATACCAGCTGGTTTAAATATGGGCTCTGCTTCTGTAACTCTGGGGTGTGTAGAAAGGGGAGCTGGCAGTGCAGGAGAGTGGGCAGTATGAGCTGCTTGCCTGCCCCTTGCGTGGAAGCACAAGACTAAGACCCCAGCTTTACCTTAAGCTCCATAGCAAGTGTTCTGGATAGAGCTGTGTGTGTTTAATGTCAGAGGCAAAATCCTGCCTGTATATAAACTCTGCAGTTGGAACTAGTGCTCTTGTGACACACAGCGATAGCAATGGATTTATAACAGGAAGAAAACAGCTTAACACAGGTCATGAGTCAGCATTTATGTGCCCACTCCCCAAAAGCTTCAATTCTTTTTTGAATCAAGCTGTGCGCAAGATGGGGCATCCTAAGCTGGGCTAAGAGCTAGGGTGCTTGAGGAAGTTTCTGAAGTTTCTGCATGAGGAGTGCTCTCCAGCTGTCTTACAGAACACTCAATCAAGTTTTCAAGGAGTGAAGATGCTTTGGCCTCTGCTTTAGAGCCCCTTTGAGCTGCAAACATCCTAACCGCTTAGCTTTAGTGGTGTGCTGTAAACATTTGGCTCTGGCTCTCTGTTAGTCTAAGAAGGGATTTAGCTGTGATCTTAGTGTGGAAAGACATCCTGAATTTCTCTCTTTGTCTAGATTTCCTTTCAGATCCTATCTGCAAATCCCAGCAATAGGAGGAGTAAACCCCAGCTTTTTGCCATCAGCAGTGCAAACCCAGTATAGGCCGTGGTAGTGAGCTAGATTCTCTTCCAGCTTGTGTGGTGGTACTCAAAAAGAGCTAAAGTAGGACTGGATTCAGTGACTGTGGTGAAGATGCTGGGTTTGGGTAGGGGGAATGAGAAAAGCTTTATTTCTTGTGGAAACAGTGTGAGACAGAAATAACACAGTTTGATTTATTTTTTTTTCTTTTTTGAGAGGAGAGAGTTGATTTAGTGCAGTCTGAAGTCACTGAAAAATGATAAACACGAAACCTCATGACAGTATCTTTCCTGTGTCAATGTATGTAAATACAACATGGATTTTCTTTGATCTTGTACAGAGAGTGGCTTCTAGTTTACAGTGTTCTTCAGCTGTAATGTGTGGAGGTCATCCATCATTACTAAGTGCCTTTAGACCTGTCCATTTCAGGACAAGATAAGGGAGTATCAACTCTCATACCCCAATAATTAAAGCTTTTAGGTATGCTATGAAAACGTTTCAAAGATGACATTCCCAAAGAAAGAGCTTTTAAAAATGATGTCTCTCAGAGTATGTAGTCCCTCCCCACTGAGAAGGTAAAGAATACCCCTTTAAAAATGCCACACTTTGGCATGATGTGAAGTGTTTGTTTGCACTGGGTGCATCTGTGACTACGGAGATGAAGATAATGA
This sequence comes from Laterallus jamaicensis coturniculus, assembly GCA_022605575.1. Lineage (NCBI taxonomy): Eukaryota > Metazoa > Chordata > Aves > Gruiformes > Rallidae > Laterallus > Laterallus jamaicensis. The sequence goes on from JAKCOX010000009.1 coordinate 5,588,829, forward strand.
ACTCAAGGGTGGAGGGAAGTCGTCCCAAATGAAATTTATGGGTTTCTTTATACAATCCATGCAAACCAAAGTTGTTAAAATATTTAGAGTTTTCCCCTCAGTTTGGACTACCAATTGGTTTTGAACAATGTGAAGTTAAGATTTTTATCACTTCATCACAAAAGAAAGGAAACCACAGCTCAGTGACTAAATTCAATTGGAAGAGTTTGATTTTATTCCTGTCCAAGCAAAGCTTTGGTGACATCAGTCTCTTGCAGGTTGGAGTGAAAAGAAAAAATACATTTCCAATTCATTCTACGGAATATTTTAGCAGATATCTGTAATTCAAGAATTAAACTTTAGAAAGCACTGGCATGAACAACATTGAGAGGAAAAGCAAAAATAGTTGGTGAGCCCCAAACGAAGCTGCATAAAACTGGTGTAGAACTAATGCAATCTCTGTGTTGTCCACTAGATGATGCAACTGTACTACAGAGTAGTAAGAAATTACAGTATATCTACATGTAATTTACATCGTATTGACAATAGTAAAAAGCGTTGTCTTCAGTGATACATCATGTTCGCTGTCAGATAAATAGTTGAAAATGTAGTTTTCTTTCTGCTGGTTTCAAGTGAAACGTGAAGCTTTGTAATCTTTCATCTTTTCTCAGCTTTAGTGTATTTTGCCTTGGTTGGAATTGCTCCTCTCAAGTTGAATCATGTTGTTCTCCCCTGAAACTATCACCCGAGACATAACTAATGGTTCAAATCACTTTGTTACATTACCTTAACCCTCTGCAATGGAGAACTGTCTGCTAGTGTGCTTTTTCTTCAGAGATTGGGGGCAGATTCATCTTCTGCACAGATCTCTTTCAATAATTTCCTTTGATGTGGCTGATTGAACTCTGATCAAAAAGTTTCCTCTGCGTCAGGCAATTTTGTGGACTCTCTTGTGTCTGTTAAGCTGATGCTTGACTCCTTCGCTGGGGATTTCTTTGCACCCTGGTTCCCTGTTGTGCCTGCTTATTTCTTTTGATGCATGCTTTGTTGCCTTGCTTACTGTTTGAGTGGCTTCTGAAACAGGCAGCGTGTGTCCACACTGCATGTCCTTAGAGCCAGTCCTTCAGACTGCAAAGCTACTGTTTTCTTCCAAAGCCCTCTCTCCTGTCCCCTAGCTCTTTTCCCTTGCCTCCAGTGCTGGACTGTACTGCGATGTGCCAGTCTCGATAGCACTGAAGTGGATTGGGCTCTAGTGCCACCCTGTACATGGCAGGATGCAGGTATTGGCAGTGCGCTACTCATGCAAGAGTGGTTTTCCTCTTTGCATACACCTGTACTTGCTCCAAGTCTGAGAGGGCCAGCTCTGTCCAGTGCTTTACTTCTCCATGAGGATGCCAGAGTCGGGCTGGATAAAATGTTAGATGAGTACTGTATCCCTTGCAGATATATCCAGCAGGCACTGGATGTGCTATTTTAGTACCTCCCTTCTGCTGGGGCTGCTCTGGAAGGGGCTGGCAGTGGCACTTTGGCTCCTTTGACCCTTGGCAGGGAATGAGAACTATGGAGAGGACAGAGGGACATTCTCAGCATGAGGCTGGTGCCATGCCTGTCTGTACCACCCTGCCTGGGCCAGCATCCAGAGCCCATATCTCTACCCATAAGAAGCCAGCCCTCTTAGCAGCTAGAAAGTGTCAGTGAATTTGTGTATCTTTCTCATGAGATGAGCTTTGCGTTGACAGAGATGCTTTGGTGTGGGTGGGCTTGCCTGCACAGGATTTTGGCAAGAGATTAGAAGGGACCATGCCATCCCAAGATGACTCATGCTGGTCTGAACTGTTTCTGGTGAGTACTTAGATGCTGAGCTAGTCAGTCCCTGGCTCAGGAGTGGGAAAACACTATGTAGGTCATGGGAGACTCCAGAAGGCCTCCTAGAAGTGCAGTGGAGGCTGGGCTGTGGAAGTGGAAGGGGCAGGGTGGACTAGGACGGGAGGGGCAGAGTGGTCCTGCCAGAGAGGGGATGTTTTGTACGCTAAGAAGCACATACCCCTGTTTGGGCTTTCACTGCCTGTAAGTTTACGTAGATAATTGGGTGGTCCTGCTGCTCTGTCAGAAATGGTGTGGAGGCCAGGGTGGCCATTTCTATGCAGTTTGGGAATGTGGTGGGAAGGTGAGAGGGGTAAGCATGTGTGTGTTTGTGTGTGTCATGCTGTAACTAGCCAGCACTGTCCTAGTTTTCTGGGAGCAGGACCAGGGTTTGCTTGGCTGCATAACCCTGGTTTGGCATGTTTTCTGCAGTTATAGATCAGGGGCCTTAGGCTAAAGGACAGGGGAGAAACAATGCTGTTTGAGCCAGAGCTGCAGTGGAAGAGTCTTTTACTTGAGCTCATCCATCCCAGTGTGTCGCTGCTCCATGCTGCTGTGCTCAGATGGAAATGAGCACGGGGTTTTCTGTCTTGCCAGGTGGGAAGTCTCTCATGTCAGGCTTGTGGTAAGGCAGTGTGGTCAGCCTTTCTCTCATGGAAACATGTGCGATGCATCCTACCATCTTTCACTGGTGGAGTTGTCCTGCTATATGGGAGAGCAGTTGGAGGATGGGAGCTGCCCAGTCTGGGATGCTCTTAAGCATGGAGCTGTCTGGTGTGGTAGGGGAAGTGTACTGGTGGAAACAGGAAGCAGCAGGCAACCTCCAGATTTTTTCTGGCATTACAAATGGGGTGCTCTCTTGATCACTCCTTTTAGCGTGCTCCCAGGCTCAGACAAGTGTGGATGGGCAGAGAGCTGGCCTTTGAGCATACAGCCCAGAACATTCACAAAAGCAGCGTAGCTGTGGCCTTTGAGGCTGCTCTTTTTATGTTGTATTTGATGGAAATTGTCTAATGTGATAAGAAAATATGGGAAAGAGGAAGAGGATGCTATAGTTGTCAGATAAACAGAGAGGTGTTTTCTCATGCACCCAGACTAACATCACAACAGAAAAATTTTTAACCCAACCTTAAGCATAACTATGTTGAAGACAGTGGCAACAATGGGCGCCTGTACAGCTTCAAGGAAGCCCCTGCCAATGAGAATGGGCCTTCCCTTTTTAGATACAGGTAGAAAACGGCTTATGCTTGGCACGAGTCCTGAGGAGTGCAGCACAACAGTCTGGTCTGAATCTCAAGAGACATAATATTGTCTCCGTCCCTGGCCACTTCCAGCAAAAACTATGAAAAATACATTCATCCCACGTCAATTTTTATGCTGATTTAATTCTACTTGGCTGGAACAGAGTTAAACCTCACCTTTGATATCTGGCCTCAGGGCTTCATGAGACATTCTTATGGTCCGCAGCTTGCTGACAGAAATCAGTTGGGTTTTGTGGGTTAAAGCTTTATTTATTTATTTATTTTCCAAGAAAAGAACAAAGTGTGTGGCAATTATAGGGGAGTTACTATAGCCTGGTAGGAGGATCAGAGAGCACAAATCCTCCTCCAACCTACTCTTTGCACTGGAAGCACTGGGGTGTCACCTGAACTCTTGTACTTGGGGAAAGTTGTGGGACAGCAGCTGGCACAGCTAAGTGCTGTGGTTAGGCTGCCGTGTGCCGGATTATTTACTGAAAGGAGTGCTGTTCAGGTAGAAAAAACAGAAATTGGTCCTTACCCTGGGACTTCCAGAAACCTGAGAGCTCCTTTGGTGCAGCCGTGACTGGAGTGTGCCTGACCAGGTGCATCCATGCAACTGAGCAGCACAGCAAAGGCTTTTCAGATCCAATGAGACCTGTGTATGTTGCCAGGCAATTGATCTGCCTCTGTACACAGTCTGGTACATGCCACCTGTACGTGTTCTGGCCACCTGGGCCTTAAAATAAAGCCACACATGCACAATAAAGCCACCCTGTGCATGCGTTGGGGGGCTTGTTGGCAAGTGAGTCACTGCTTTATGCCCCCCTGAGAATAATCAGGGAGCCTGAGGGAGGAGTCCTTTCCTGATGTCTGAAGGAATGTCCCTGCTGAAGTTTTGAACTGTGACATCAGAAGTGGGTGGAAACTCATATCACAGCATTGATTATTTTTGTTGATATATTTTGTGAAATTCGTGGAAGAATCAGCTGGTGAGGATAAACCCCACCTGAGAAAAGAAGCAGCACTGGAAAAACAATGGGTTAAGCAGTCCTAATTTAAAAAAGAAATTGTTTTTGCTAAAGAAAACAGATAATTATTAAACAAAGAAACCCTAGGCCATTGCAAAATGAAGCAGCATGAAAAATGTTCTCAGTGTACCCACATTCACTGGGTTTCCCCCCCTGCTTTCCCCACTGGTTCAGGATGAAAGCAAGATTTGAATTTAAGTCCATAACAAGACGCAACTGTTGAAAATCAAGTAGGGGGGAAAATGTGAGCATTACTGGGATAATTCAGAAAACAGCTGCTGCAGCTACATAGTGTTGTACTAGTTAGGAAAAGACGCTACTCATCTTGGGAGGAAGAGGCAAATTTCTGGTAACTTGGTGTCACAGGGACAACAGGCAACATGGTCACGATGCTGCGTGAGGCCAAGGCAGACAGAGGTGGGGATGGGGATACCCCTGGGGGTTTGGGTGAGGTGAGCAGACACCATAATACAAGGACCTGAGAGAAACACTCTTGACAGTCTTAGGTAGTAAATGTAAAGCTGAATGGATCACAGTCCTGTGTTTAAAAGGAAAAAAGGTCAAAAGAGGACTAATAGTTGGTTATTTAAATCGTTCTCTAAACATCTCTTCCAGTCACACAGCTCAAGCTATTTTTACCTGTCTCAATGCTCTCCACGACCCATAAATAATTTAAAAAATATGGTGTACACTGGTTGTTACTGGTTGCAGGTTGCAGCTCATATGTAAATCAAGTGGCACTGACAGAAAGCTCCACTGTATGGCCTCCTTGCACTCTGACCACTTCCATATTAGAGACTCGTTCTCTCCATTAGAGCACTTATATTATGAAGAATGATGTGGAACAGAGGTACCAGCAACTCCTCCTTTGTTTATAGCTAGAAAATCTCTGACTGCTTAAAAGAACATGAAAACGAGTTTTGTCTTCCTTTCCTATTACTGTCAAACAAACTTCACCTCCGCGCTCGACATCACATGGAATTTGTCACTGGCAGGAAGCGTAAACCCTACCTTGTGAATATATAACTTACAGTCACTTCAGAGGGAGAAAAAAAATCCTTTCATCATGTTCAGTTTTCTTCGCTGTTTTATTTCACTTAAAACATCACTCACTACCAAATGGTATTTGTCAGTAGTAATTGGCAAATGCTGGAGGCGGTTTTCAAGCCTGTCTGAATGGAAAATCTCAAAGCAGTTGTCTGCACTGAAAGAAAATATTACATTTGATCTTTTTATGATTCTTGCAGACATGATGTATGTCTGCATTCCTCAGCCTGAAGAATTCGTGGTGTTTGGGTTTCTTTTCCTTTAAATGACAGGAAGTAACACTTCACCCGTGTTTTGCAGTATTGTCTGAGAATTAACCACAACATAATGGTAATGTACATTTTTTTTATGCTTTACAGAGATTGGTTTTTATTAGCCATTTATTGTGGTTTTGCTTGTTGGCAGGATTCAGATCCTCCGAATGATAACTGTGGCTATTGCATTTCATCTGCATTTGTATTTAGACATGGATTTCTCCTGATGTCTTCTTTCTGAATAATGCCTCCCTCAAAGGCTGCCTTGCCATAAATCAGCTTTCCCCTAATGCAACTGTGCAAGTTTATTGTATTGGTCTTGCCACCTCTGCCCCTGCACTTTTTGGCCACTAAGACAAAGGATAGATGATAGCATGTTACATCAACTGTGTGGTTCAAGTCTGCAGAGCTAATTCTGCTAGTGAGTAGTAACTCTCAGATGCCCTAACAACCTCAAACACTGCTTAAAATTGCCACTGCTGGGCAGCTCAGCATTTAAAACCTAATGGCATTTGAAGTGTAAGCGATTCCCATCTTTTAATTATTTTAGCTTTGGTTTTATAATAATGAAATGCCCATTTAGGGGTTCTTTTACCTCCAGTGTGGGTGATGTCTGATTATACAGCATGCTAACTGCCTGGTAGCACAGATCAGGCATGCCAAATGTCCCTCTGTCCCAGAGGTGAACATGTTGTAACTAGCTGCCAACATACTGCCTTGCACCTAGGAAAGTGACTCATGCCCTGGCTGAACATTCCCAAGTATCTGAAATCCCAGAGCAATACCAGAGGTCCCTCAACCAAGGTGCAAAGTCCTGAGGGCAGCAATTGCTCAAGTAACCCAGATCTCTCCCAGCCACCTGAAGCACAGCAATGTCTTGGTGGCACCATGGTGTCCTCAACAAAAAAAAAAAACAACAAAAAAGCAAACAAAAAAAGAAAGAGACAAGTAAGCATATGGCTTTCCATGGGATGCTGCTCTGGGGAGTTGGGGAGAGGGAGGGAACTGCCTGGCTCCTTTCTGCTGCTCCCAGATTGGTGAGGGCAACGACTCGGTGCCCTGGCACCTCGTGAGGCTGTCTGGCTTCTCCCTTCTTGCTGTGAGGAGACACAAGCCAGGCTTGCCTCTGCCATCAAGGTCTTTGTGACAGGCAAGGTTCTTCTGCCATTTCCTGCTGGCTGCTGGACCAGAAAAAAGTAGCACCACTTAGAGGTCTTTCTAGAAGAGGCAAAATTCCTGAAAACTTCTTCAGGGAGCACCTTTAAGGGCCTGATGTCTGCCTCTCCTTGCACAGGGCTGACCTGAAAATACCAAGATTACATGAAAAAAACCTGTGATAAGTTTTGGTAGTGTTTTGCTTGTCTTCTGGTTTCCAGCTGTACTAATCTCAAATTTTCTTTATAATAATCAGAAGTAGCAAAGGAGGATTTTTCCATGCAAGCTTGATTCTGCAGAACGGAGGCTTTGAGGTCTGCAATGAGCCAAATCTGTGGGCAGCTCTGAGATGTAGCATCTTGGTTATATCACCAGAAACAAATTAAATACTAAAATCCTGGCTATCTCCTGGAAGAAAACTGTGCTATGTGGCTTGTTTTGCTACAGTTAAAATGCTGTCAGTCATGTAGATAATGCTCTGAGAAACAGTGCTCACAGTACAATATAAACACAAACACACATGTATATACAAACAATTTCCTTTTACATGTCAACACACCCTTAAAAACATAATATAAACACATGGGAGAGAAATGACAGCTCATTTGCCAGCAGCACTGTGTTTGTTTTATTTTGCTCCATAAATGAATTAAGTTACTTTCCCTCCACAGAGGATTGTGGGTTTTGCACTAGTTCCTTGTGGGACTGTTAGCCAGGTGAGGTCAGGTAAGGCTTCTGTGGTTGCAACCTAAGATCTGATTAGCTAAATTAAGTGTTTGGGGGCTGATAGGGGCCTCTCTTGAGGCTGCAAGTGGGCAAAGTCAGCTCACAGGTTGTGAGAGGGGGGTGAAAGTGCTGAGGTTGTGGCTGCTGCTTAAATTGTTAGGAAGACTTCTGTGGCTCAGGGGGTGTGGGGATGCCACCCTCCTGCCACGCTGCCTCTACCCGCACCCTTCCATCTGCTCCCCAGGGTGCTGCCACTTTACTCTCCCAGCTCTGCAGTGCAGAGCCCAGCATGCAGACAGCTGGGCTGCTCCAAACCCAGCAGGGCCATTACCCTGTCATGTTGAAGCACTGGCTGCTGGGAGCGGTGGCTGAAGAGCTGTAGGAAATGGGATTTTGTTAATTCCACGGCCTGTGGCTTAGGCCAGTGTATCACTCGGTGTTTCCTCTGTCTCATCCAGCTGCCATGAAAGCTCACTCTCTCCTGTGTGTAGGATTGGGCAGAATTCAAAAACAAGTAATGGTTTTGCAGCCTGTGACTTGAGCTATTCAGCCACATCTGTTGTGGCTCTGATGGCTGTCACTTTTCCCCAGTTTCCAAATTAATGCCTCATCAGAGATTCCTAACCTAATAGTGCAATTAGTTAACAAAAACTATACAAGATCATGAACACAGTTGAAGAGAAGCTGTTACAGTCTTCTATTCCCAAAAGTTTTGTGGATCTTATCCTGAGGCAGTTACTGTTGTCTTCTTGCAAATCTTGTGTGAGTATTCAGGAATGTTTTGCTTTATTTTTGTCACTGATCAGGAGAAGATTAAGTGCACCAAGAACCTTCATTTTCTCCCTGCTTGGGACACATGAAGCAAAGGACTCAGTGATGTATGTGAGAAATGATCAGTCTTTTACAAAGAAGTGCCAGACATGTTCACCAGAAGAAGAGCCTGTGATGCCAGGCCCAGCAGAATAGCTCTGTCTTGTGTCACTGAAGTTCTAACTTCATGTACAATACGTGCAGGGTCACATCATCTGTGAAAAAGCATGAGGAACTACAGAGGCCCATGGAGATCTTAGAGAATCTCTCAGACATAGAAGGGTGCAGCAGTGCTGGAACCAAGTAAAGGCTCTGGGTCTAAAACCTGAAGGTTTTCGAGTGTTTCAAGTCAGTCAAGATTCATTAGTCTGGATCCATCTCTAGATGATGACTTGGAAATAGCCTTATGGCAATGAACATGATGGTGCTGAGAGGTGTGTCAGAGATGGGAGGAGTGGAAAAAGTGAGAGTGGGAAGGAAGCAAGCAAGCGCATGCACAGATTGGTTCTCCATACTGAGAAAGATACAGGTGTGAGGGTGAGGCATATAGGAAAGGGAAGAATATATGCAATGATCATGAGGCTTTCAGACAGTGTTCTTGTTATTCACATGAATTATCACTTCTGAGTGTGTCATGTACTTTTTCACAGCAGAAGCATTCTGCTGTTGTGAGAGATAATGTCAGAGTTTGCTGCGTAGCTTTCCCCGGGTGCCAGCTGATGTGCTGTTTTTAAACAGCCTTTTAAATAAAATCTGTAACGTGGGCTGCAATTAATGAATTTGTTATATTTGAAAGCACACTGAAGTTCCAACCAAGATCAAGACTTCTTTGATTGGAGGCAGTCACTAGATGTTTGTTCTTTAAATCAGTTGCTCTAATTTGTACATAATATTTTAGAGCTTAGAAAATTTCAAATGCATATTTTTACTTGCTTTAGCAATTCTTAGTATGTTTCAATAGCTAAAATATAACATTTATCATTAAGTATGTGTAATGTAAAAATTATTTTAGAATCCACTTTGAAATGTTCATCTGCCTGTCACAATGCTTACAGCTGAACTTAGATTTAAATACTTTATTGATTGAATTAACTCATCTTAGCGCACCTCCCAGACAACATATGTCTGTGCCCTGCAGTGTAGTTTTTGCACTCAGGAACCATGCAGGTCTGCAGAAAGCCATCAGGAACAAAAAAGAAATGGGGGCCAGAAGTGCTTCCTCCTTTCATAGGGCAATTCGTTTATGGCCATAATGAGCAAAAAGCATTTGCACCTGCCAAATGCACACTGTTTCTGACCTTTTAAGGTTAAATAAATGAATCAGAGTCTTTCTTGCTGAATTCATACCAACTAGTACTGACTGGCAGCTCAAACTATTTGGGGTTAAATCCAGTTCTATGCCACAGTGCTTCCGCTTACTTTCTACCTCGAGCTATTTGAGTAGGAGCTAAGAGATGTGCAGGCCGTGCTTTGGCCCTTTCTTCAGGAAGAGGTTGACTCCACTGTGCATTTGTTCTTCAGCTGAGACACTTTGAAGTTAATGAGATATTTAAATTGGGGGTCTGACTGCCTTCAGGATACTGATGTTGCCTTGTGACTGCTGGGTCATAGTATATAGAAGTACTGGTTCAGCACTCAGCAGCAGTCGAAAAGGCAGATAGGCTATTAGAGATCTCTGGGAAAGGGGAAGGGAATGAACAAACACGGTATTTTTCAGCCTCTCTGCAACTCGTGAGTATACCTCCTTTCAGATAGGAAAAATACAGCATAGTACAGCATCATGTAATGCAATGTAAATAATTTAGCACACGCCTCTCATTATCACTTCTTTAATACAGCAAAACTAGCAAAGGTGAAGAGAAGATCATAGACTGAAGCAATCCCTGCTGAAAGTAAGTTTAAACATGCCAATTTTTATAAGTTTTGGGAAACAGAGAATGGGATAGGAAAGGGTTATGGTTGGAGAGCATAAAATCCTGAATAATATGGGGAAGTCAGATAGAGAAAGATTAAATATTCTTTCTCAAAACACAAGCAGCAGGGGTGCCTAGTGGGATTATAAAGCAAAAAACAAAAGGGAAAATCTGTTCACAGTAGTGCGTAGATGGTTTATTGAGCTTATTGCTGCAAGATGTGCTGGATGCCAAAAGCAGAAATGATTTCCAAAAGAGTCGAGACAAGGGCAGAGCCGACGGTCTGGATGCAGGCTGGAACAAGATCATCATGCTAGTTCTCTGTCTTATGCTTTGTCCTTGAGCGTCTGTCCTGGCTGATTGTGAGACTGGACACTGGCACAAGAGATTTTAGTTTCATATGGAATTGCTGTTTCTTTCAATGTATCCATATTCAGAAGCTGCCAGGTGGTAGCCTCACCAATGTATGTTTTGCTGCTCACTTTCTTCCAGCTCCATAACCACAAAAGGTGTGTTATATGCCCGTAAGCCACAGATTTGGCACAGGAGGTGATTTCCCCTTCCCAGATTGATAGTTTGCATGTTAAACTCTTGTCCAAAGCAGCTGAAAATGTGAGCATGCCATTATATTTTTCAGTCATGGGCCTCACAACAGAGCTAGTTTATTGCTGCTGATTTCTGAAAGATGTCCATGGGGTTGGGCTAGTCCAGTGCTCGAAGAAGCACGTTGGTAGAGAGCAGTAAAGTAACTTGTTTCTGGTTTTTCAGAGGATCAGCTTGAAAGAGAGCTCTGACTAGTAAACTGACTTGTTCACCGCAGAATGAAAGGAAATGATAAGATAGCTTCCCAGGATGATGGACTAATACTGTGGTGCTGCGATAAACTGGAGAAAGTTAAAAGAGGAGTCTGGAATTGTTTCCAAGGGACTGAAACAGCGGCACAGAGCCACGCGTTAGCAGGTGATAGGGTTGCAGTTTGGAAAGCTGCGGTCTCTACCCTTTTTATCTAGACAACTGTGCTTGTTAAATTGTACAACTCTCCTGTGCCTGCTCTAAGCTATCCAGCTTTGTGACTTAAGAACAGACTTAAGAATTGCTCAACCTTTTTATTATTTAAGTCTTAAAGAGCCTTTCTTTGGCAAATCCTTTTGGGGTTACAAATTTTATTTAGTCAGGATATGCTTTTAAGGGAAAAGCACTGGTGCTGTAATGGTGTGTTTCTCCATCTTAAACTGCACATAATTTAAAATCCTATGATCTTTAAAAGAGAAATATGACCTGTTTAGTGGATTTCAGTGGCATTTCAGGACCTTAGGATCCTGAAAGTCCATCTCAAAACTCAGTGGTGTTTAATTTCTGCCTTATAGTTCTCCAGATGTTTTGAGACCTGAATGCAAGCTTTAAAAAAATTGTATTAGTAACCTTGGCTCAGTGTGTCTCTTACTCAAATTCTCATTTCTTTATTGAAAGTTATTTAGGACAGTAAATACTAACAACTAGTTGGTTTAAGATTCTTTGTGTGTATGGCTTGAATTTGGTGCTCCATCATTAGCTGCAGACAAGCATATTTTTAAGAAGCTCTAGTAAGACTTGCAGGAAATATAGATGAGATTTAAATGTCAGGTCTCAAGGGAGCTGAGAACTATGCGCAATTGTTTTTAGGTTTTGACTTGTGTGATTCTACTAATGACGTGAATGCTGGTTTTTTTCCTTTTTCTGCTATTTCCAGGATGCCTTTGCAATGAAATACTTCACTGAAATGAGATTCTCCTGTTTGTGTAGCCCATGCATTATTTTTGGAAGAAACCAACTGAACACTTATGGCCGTGTAACTGTCGAGCGCTAGTGACAATGAAGACAGGGTGTCCCTGTTTAACAGGGAACAGGAAAAGCTCACTTCTTGGGCTACCACCATGTGCCCTTTATCTGTCTTTTGCCTGATTATCTGCCCGTGAGAGCTGGAGCAAAACCAGTACAGGCCCCTCTAGCACTATTTTGACTGTAGGAAGAGCAGAGGCTCTCTGCCCCCAGCAATCTCTGAGGGATTCCCTCTTGGTTGTTCATATTTGTTGTTCGTTTTGGGGAGGAATAAAAGCACTTGCAACACCTGTTCTGGTAAAGCAATTACTCTGTTGAGTATTTGGCAGTTAGGTATGAATCACAACATTACACAGCGCTGTTTGCTTTCATAAAATATACATGATGCAAGAGGGGTCACATCAGATATTTGCTTATCTTTCAGCTTGTTTGAAGACCAAACCACAGCCATGTTGGGATAAAACAACTGAGGTTAGATAGCGCTAGTAGCATGCTGTTAACTCCTCTCCCAGCTTACCACGAAAACCTCAGCGCTGATACACTTTCAGCAGTGTGTACAGACCAGCAGAGTAATTAAAAAAAAAAGCAGCTTACCTTAGTTTGCTCTCACTGAGTGGTGTAAGGGAGCTGCAAGGCTGCGCTGGGAGACATCAAGAGGTGTAAAACCACCACCTTTCCCAGCACGGTCATGCTCCCCAGGGAGGGGAAACATTTTTGGAAAGCACAACACTTGGGGTTTTTAAAGGTGTGCAAGGTGTGCCCAAAGAAAATCAAATTGTGTTGAGTGCCTGATTGCCTTAGGCACTTTTGAGAATCCAAAGCTAAGGTGATATCATGGCTTATTCTTCCAACATAGGTACAGAGCCAAAGAAATGTCTTAAAGACAAGAATTTTACAACATTTTCCGTGTAATAATATTTTTTTATTACACTTCTGACTGATTTATAGAGGACTCTATCAAGGAAACAAGACGTGGGGTATGTGTAATGACAGCTCCTGCAAACATACCTGAGCTGGTTCAGTGCTGGCTCCAGTGCTGCCAGGAGTGCAGGGGAGCAGCCGGCAGCACTCCTCTGAGAACTTGGTCAGTTCTCAGATGGTTAGAGATGGTGACAATCTCAAGGATTCACAGATGATTAAAACTCCATCCTGCTTAGCTATCCAGTTAATCAGAAGCAGATTTAGCTACCTGGCAGTTGCCTTGATTATGCCTACAACAAGGAACAGACACAACTTTTAACTGCAGTATCGATGTACTTACAGTAAGTTTTACCAACACAACCTGCTGCATTTTGATCAGCACTGCCTTGAGCACCATACTGCCTTGCATAAACTCTTGCAGGGTTAAAATGTACCAGATGAGGATGCTTGCATTTCATTCCCGTGTTCCATGCACCTAGAGGTCTGAATTGCAAAAAAACCACCTCAATGTCTCCTGCATTGCCAGGGTATTTTCACTCTATGACAAAATTTAAGGTGAAATCTGTAGGATTTGGGCACTCTCTGGGATTTGGGCACTCTCTGGGTTCAGCTGGCAGCTGGGCACTTCTCTGTCCACAGTGCTTGTCCGCAGTGCAGTTACGTATTTCGGTTGTGTAGGAACACAGAAAATTTCTGGATGAGACTTCATAGTTTGATGGAACAAATGCCATTATATTGTATCCTGACTTTGTACCACTAAATGGTGAGACAGACCCCTGTTCAGTAATTGAGAGTATACTGCAGTTTCCTTTGCCTTAACTCTCCTTACGTGCAGGGTATTTTGCACCTGCTAGTCTTCTGAGCCAGTCACTTCTTGTACCGCATGTACGATACAACTATCATGGGATAGATACACACAACAGGCTCTAAGATGTGTACATTGTGGATCTTAGCCAGCTTTCTTAGCATCTTCAAGGGCTCCGTTACCATTTTCTGCAGAGCTCTTTCTTTCTGTGAGTAGAAGATGCTGTGCTTTTCAGGGTGTCATTGAGAGTAGCACTGACCTTGGGGCCTTGAAATGCAAACTTCTTCATCCCGAGCTAAAAAAGCCTAACAAATAACGCCTAGCTCTCGACGAGGTGGCAGCCAGCCATGTGGCCCACCCACTCTTCAGTGCCGCCAGAGCACCATGCTGAACATGTGAGTCTGGATGAGAAAAAGCCACTCTGGCGAGCGTATGCCTCTTCCCATGTTGAGGTTTCCATCTGTTTTCACTCACTGCGAAGGGATATGGCCAACACGCCTCTTGAATATTTGAAGACAACGCCACACTTCTGCTCTGAAGAGCAAACAACTCCTTGATGATAAGATCTTTGATGATGTATCATGGTTTTCTGTGATGAAGGGTTATTTGTGTCCTGCGCATTAAGGTGCTGCTCATGGGAGAGCTGCTGCCCTGGCTGATAACGTGTTTGCTGGATATGACATGCCAACAGCCCCTTCCTTCCCAATGTGGAGACAGGTGAGCATCCAAGTGCTGATGAAAATGGCAGCAGGTGGCTGGGAAGATGATCAGGACTAAAGGTTCATATGCTGAGACATTAATTGTATTTTGGCAAAAGTGACATTCACTTAAAAGGGCAGAGCACTTTCTTTTTTTTTTTTTTTCCTATTGTAATGTTAAATGTGGAATTTACCACAGCCCTTTCCAAAACAAACATACCCTCCCTTTTGCGTCATATGGATTGTCTGTACCTGCTGCAATATAAAACAGGATAAAGAATTAGCTCAAACAGTCCATGGACACAGGGTTAAGAAAGATAGTTGCTGTTGTTCTGCTGAAGTTTTCTTTGAGCTTGATGTACCTCCATAAGCCACTCACTTTGAACATTAGACTCTTACCCCACAAATAATTCTCCTAGAGTCTCTGAAATAATCTTCTGCATCTTCTTCCAGGATAATCTCACTTGTAAACACAACATTAATCTTTGTACTGATAAATCAGAGGTACACCTCTCTAAGCCAGGTCATCACCTCCTGTCCAAACAGAAAACTTGGCTGCCCCCTTGCCAATCTCCTTATGAATGTCTAGCTGTCAGCAAAACACCACCATCACTGCTAGCATCACAACAACATCACAGTAGCATCTTTTTACCTTTCATTCAGTTTATAATCTGCACATTGATATGGTGCCAAACTCCCAATTCCCTGAACAGGAACAACTTCGGTACCTTACTAAGTACATGGCTAAGAGAGCCAATGGGATCCTGGGGTGGATCAGGAAGAGTGTGGCCAGCAGGTCTAAGGAGGTGATCCTTCCCCTCTTCTCTGCCCTGGTCAGACCCCACCTAGAGTATTGTGTCCAGTTCTGGGCTCCCTGGTATAAAAAGGACACGGATCTCCTTGAGAGAGTCCAGAGAAGGGCTACGAAGATGATTAAGGGCAACATCTATCCTATGAGGAAAGGCTGAGAGAGCTGGGGCTGTTCAGCCTGGAGAAAAGAAGACTGAGGGGAGACCTAATCAATGTTTATAAATATCTTAAGTATGGGGTGCAGGGGGAATTGGCCTGCCCCTTTTCTTTGGTCTGTGGAGACAGGACAAGGGGCAATGGCTGCAAGTTGGAGCACAGGAAGTTCCGCACCAACATGGGGAGGAACTTCTTCACAGTGAGGGTGACAGAGCCCTGGGACACGCTGCCCAGGGAGCTGGTGGAGTCTCCTTCTCTGGAGTTATTCAAGACCTGTCTGGACCTTGTCTGTGCAGTATGAGCTAGGGAGCTGCTTTGGCAGGGGGGTTGAACCTGATGATGTCTCGAGTTCCCTTCCAACCCCAACAACTCTGTGATTCTGTGATTACCCTGGCTTTAACAGGTCTTCATCTATTAGCTGTGAGGTAAATTACATACCAACCCACCTTGCTATCACTCCTTTGCCTTGCTGCTTACAAATAATTGCACGTGTCCCTTGTGTTTCTTGCCTTCATGTCTCTTAGTTTGTACTTCAGCTGAAAACATTTTGGAGCATGGGAGTATTTTTTGTGCTAAGGCTGCACAGTACTGACCACCTTTGGGTCCTAAATCCAAGAGAAAAGATTGTGGACACTTGAAAACCAAAATCCACATAAAGTCCATAAAGAGAACTGTGGAGTATTGTCCATTAAACTACAGTATAGGTAATTTTTAACTTGCTGATCTTTTGCAATTATTAAATAAGGGAAAAAAGTTTTTTTTGTCCTTAATTCAGTTCTCATTTGTGCAAAAAAAAGCTATTTAGATTGAAGGACTGGGTCTTCTGTGTGTCTGTGTGGACACACTGTTGTCATGAAGCTCTCTGAGGCTTCATGGCATTACAGGCACCCATGTCTGAAAAAGAATAACAACTTCAATCTAGAATGCTTAATAGGTCTCTGAAAATTATCTGGGAAACCATTTTTAAAAAATAAAGTTTCAGGCTGGTTTACAACCTAGGGCATTTTTCCTCTGTTCCAAGGCACACCTGGGAGAAAAAGGCCACTTGATGCTTTTGCTGATGCTTGTTTACAAGAGATCCGCTTTGCAAAATATTACAACCATTTTTCTCTTGTTATTTGGAAGGCAGGCAGCAAAGGCAGATGACTGTGTCAACAAATGCACATACAGCATCATAACTCAGGCCTCAGCTCACAGTCTGGTCAGCCATAACTGCTGTGATAGCCACCAACCTTTGCATCCTATATGATTTATAGTAAACTGGGTTTGGACATTGACTGGTCAATATGTGCCCTTACTCTGGGCCATCACTGAGCTCCTTTATGTGCCTGGTAGCTTTCCTGGGCCCTGTGACACTGATATCTAGCTATTGAGTGGCTGGAGCACATAGTTTAGACTTTCCAAGTGTCTTCTATCAAGATGCTTTCTGGGTCTGAGGCAGATCAGATATTCCTGTAACCTCCTGGGTTCAAGCGACAATAAACTAAGGAACAGCTTATTAAAACATTTCTTGATGCATTCACTGTCATCAAGCGGAACAGACAGGTACCCAAGGGAAATAGTGAGCCCCCAGATGAAATCTGCAAATTCTTATCTTAATTTCCATGATGGTTTAATCTGAGTCTGTCCCTGCACATCTGCCTTGGTTTCTCCTTTATGCCCTCTTAGCAGAGAACAGTCCTGCTTCCTATCAGCCATGGCCGCTGTCTCCATCCACGTGCTTTACACAATTTCCAGGCTTCTTTTCTCCTTCACTCTTATGCTTGCATTAGAAGTTGCTTCAAGTCACTGTGGGTTAAAAACTTGCCTCCTAGGCTGGACTGAAGCCTCCAGCACTGCTGGTCCTTAACTCATCTGCCACCCTTTCGTGGACTGAGGTTAGGTCTTACCTCTCAGTTATGAAATGCATGGTGTAAAGTCACACTGAAGGTGGCTTTCAAAAAGAGGCTGTCATGGCTTTCTGTAGGAAGAATGGCACCCATCATCTGTCACAGTTGTTTCCTCAGTTCTTCGCATGTTGGAATAGCATAGCCATAGTGCCTTATCAGAGAGCCAGCTTTAAGGCTATGGAGGAAACTTGATGGAGGTTTGATGATGCTGATTGGACCATTTCTCATGTTCATCCAGCAAGCAGGAAAACATTCCTTAGATCACAATTGGCTGCTGTGGATTTCAAAATGCAGCTTCTGCCTGGGCACACAGTAGAGTCCAAAGGAAGGGAGTCCCCTCTTGAGGTTCAGGCAGAGGAAGAAATCACCTGGGTCTATTTTCACTGTTGGGAATGAGTTGTGGTAGCTCAGCAACAAAGGCTGGAAACACAAAAGATAGGACGACTGCCCGCCCGCTTTGTAAACTCAGCGCAGGTGGCTGAAAATAATACCTGAGCAAATATCACCAGTCACTTCTGAAACTTTCATTGTATGAACATTTGCTGTAGGTGGTTCACACATCTATTGGTGTTTGCCTGGCAAACAACCTGCTTTGGAACAAAAGAGAAAGGCTTCCAAGGAACAATTATGCATTAATTAACCTTACAGATAATGTTATCAGTGTTACTTTTTCTGCTGTTACGAGCTGTAGTGCTGTTCTCCATTTTAATCTTAACATTAATACTGCTTAAGTAACTTCAGTACTTAAAGCTGGTGAATATTTTGACCTGGGTGTTTTGGAGACCCCCTTAGTAGCTTGTCCCCAACACTGCATTTTGCAAGGGAGGAAAAGTTCCATTGATCAGGTAGCAAATTGTGCAGTATCTGTTCAGTTCCTTGATTCTCTTCCATGGATATGGGCAACCTGTTAATATTTGTGGTTCTTGGTTTTCCTCTATAAAATTGGAAAACTCCATTGTGCTATTCTTTGAGGACTAATTACCTGTAGAAAGACACGTATATACTCTGGATGCATATTTCATCCTGTAGGTATGTTGTATTTAAAAAGAGAATTCACATTTGTGCAAGCTGTTTTAAATAAAAATTCATCAATATTAAGTGAAGTGGTCTACAGGGTGGCCTGGAGAAAGCTTTCCATAACTGAAAAATCTGTCGTTAAGCCTCACCATTGATTGGGTGGTTGTTTGGAGAAGGAATTATCAGTTTCTCTTTTTTTGTAAAGAAAGGGGCCACAGCCTAATTTTTAGGGCCTGTCTTACATATTAATCAGCTCAGAGTGTTTAATTAAGATCTTTAGGAAGAAAATTATTTGCAGCTTGATTTTGAGAGGCCCACCAGCAGTTTCTTTTAACCCTCATAGTTCAGCACAGAAGAGTCTCTTGAATAAGTCTCCTGAATAAAGCTGTGGCTACTTTACTATAAAGAAAGAACAGAAACATAATTTGAAATGTTCCATATCGTTCTTTTTGGCAAAAATATGTCAGACAGGTCAGAACATTTTAAAATTATATACATTTCCTTGTACTGCTCTGTGAGGTATTGCATTTTTGGGCCTGCCTGAAGTGATAGAGATCCCTATAGGATTAAACATCCATGTCCCACTCCCTCCTTGACTCCTATACCAGAAGGAAGATAGGGTCTGTGGTTTAAGTGCCTGCGGCTCTGCCCGGGGTCTGAAGAGACAGGTGTCTTCTTCCTCCTGTATCCACAGCTGGAGCCCTCCAGTACCCCACCATCACACTGGGGCTAAACTGCCCCTCACTCAACTCCTGTAGCCAGGAGAGGACATGGTCCAGGGCCCTTGGTGCCCAGGTCACAAGTAACGAAAAGGCAAACCTTTCCCTCCTGCTCTGACTAGCGCCGTGGAGTGATATTCCCACCAGATGATGTTCTGCCTTTAAAATAGCTTTCTTATGAATCTGCCAAATAGCCAGAGTTTCATGCTCACAGATGTGAAAAGCAAGGGGGTTTTAATAGGAGAAATATAGCTCCCCTGGGGATAATTTCATCTCCGTCAGCTGAAGCTTTGCCCGCACCAGTGTTCAGAGATCCTCTTGCTCCTTTTTTTAGATGAAGAAAAATTGGCTCCTCAGGTCCCTTCCCTCAAGGCTGAAAGCACTTGGGACTGCAGGGTTCTTCTCCCCTAACTGATAAATATTTTAAGGTTTGATTTTCCTCTCAAAAACACATTTGCGGAAGCAAAGATTGAGCTCCCAACCAAGTGGATTTAATTTCTGAGGTGAGCTTTCTGCTTTGCTCTGGTACTTGGTACTTCAGGATGAGCCTGAGCCCAAAATGATGGGCATGGCTCGTGATGCTGACCTCCAGCTCCAGCCAAATCCAAAATCCTCAGCATGTGGCATACCAACACATCAGGAAATGTGGGAACTCCAACACATCCCCTCACACAGGGATGATGCTGGCAGCAAGGACAACCCTGAGTACCTCCATGGGGTTCTAGGAAGGTGTTGACCACAATAACACTCATTTAGTAGAATAAATCCCCAACAACATAGCAAGAAACACTTATAGTTCCACAGAATTGTGATTTTTAAAAAAAATGGTTTACCTTTTTCTTTCAGCATATGTCTCTGTGACTACTGCAAATGTTCATCTTGGTAAACCTCCTTTGTAAAATAAACTTTCCAGGAGTCATTCAGGAGGGGAGCAGTGTGATTTTTGAGACCATTTCTAGTGGTTGTTCCCTTTTCTTTGGAGTCCAAATGTGTATGGACTTTGTTGTACCATCATTTTCTCCTAGAAAATCACATTCTATAGCTGTGATAAAGTGAATTTTTCAGTCAGATCACTACCTGACCTTGCCTTGTTATGTTTTTCTGATGCTTTTGCTCTTGTTGGCTGATCTACAGCAGCCACCTGTGCAACTGGGTCTGTGTTTGCCGTGATCATGCAGAAGACATCACGGCAAACCTGGGCCTGGGGCCGAGCATTGCTTCTGCAGTGGAGATCGGACCTCACCTCTGCAGACCCCACGTGTCCTTACTTCCCGAGCTCCCCCCACCTCCTGGCTTCCTTCAGCTGCAGGTGGGGTTTGTGCTGCTCCATTGTTCCCAAAGTCCTGAGCCCTATTTACCCAGCTGGTGTCAGTTCAGAGAGCTGTTTGGATTGCTCTGTAGAAAGATTTGCCTGAAAGGTTTGCATATTCCAAGAAACCACAGTGATTAAGTACACATGAAAGAAAGCATTATGATGAATAATCAGGACATAATCAATGATACCCTTTTTGCATTATAAATGATGACGCTTATACTCAACAGCTTTTAGGCAGAGCGTGGGTGTGTCAGTTTGAAAAACAGCATATAGCATGACATGAGACCTGTCAACTCCTAAATGAAGTAATTAATGACCTGCTAAGCATGCAGATTTTAAATGTCAGGGTTTTTTTTAAAATATCTCAAGAGTAAAAAATTATTTTCCATTTATCATTCTTATTAGTAAAAACTCAGAATAAGAATACACAAGTGCCATGAGAAATAACACCAACTCTTGTGACAAAAATCCTTTGTGCTTTTGCCACTAAATAAATAAAATCAAACCTCCATCCAAGATCACTATCACCCTACATCCTCTTCAGTGTATCACTTGGGTGAGAGCTTTATTTTTGTATACATGGACTGGCTATGTCTCAGGACATTGCCTTCAAGGCCAGACCCAGCTGCTTAAAACTGAGGCTCAAAAGAAAACCATGGGTTAATTTCGTTCTGCCAAATGTCTGGTCCTAATCCTGCAATATCTGAGTTTGCATAACCTTTCTTTCAGGACTTTGGTACCAAAAAGGAGACAAGTTTCAGTTTTAAAGGAAGTTTATAAGTCATCAGTTTTCAGGTCAAGTCTCATAGGGAAACAAGAGACAGATCTACCCATGCATCCTTGCACTGCTCCTGGCTGCACCTTGCTCTGCTAGCTGTGGCTTATCAACCATTGCAATTTTTAATAACTTTTTGGCAACAATACATACAAGATGCAAAATAGACACATATCTTCTCTACAGACAACCTTTAAATAGCTTCTTCTACATCATGGATTAAACAAGGTTTTTAGCAAAACTCCACGTTATGGGCAATGGTGCTTGTAACCAGTGCTGCAAGATGGTGGTGTGGGAGCTACTCTCCCCAGACATGCTCAGGGACAGTTTGCCAACTCAACTGACTTTCTAGTGTGCATCCCCTTCAAGATGAATCTCTCTGAGCATAATCCTAATGTCTCTAAAGCTCGTCTCTTGGTCTTTTTTTGCCAGGCGTTAACAAAGTCTTCATCCTTTTCAGACGTGGTACCCTTCTGCCATGCTTTGGAGATTGCTTTGTTGGGTGTTGGATAGATAGTGTGGAGTTGTGGGTGTCAGCTCAGCCTGTACACTTATATTTGGCCTAAAACAACCATATGAGCCATTTTTGACAATTTATTAGCAGTAGCTGTCTGAAGTCTGGCTGTTTACATGTCTCATTCTTATGAGACAGTTCTCTGTAAACCTTATTACCCATTTTGGTTGGGTCGTTGTTCAGGTGACTGTTCTGTTTGTGTCACTTGATAATTAGAGATGCTTCATCTGACGTACGTGTGTCCCTTCCCTGGGCAGCCTGTACAAGAAGGAGATCTCAGAGACTCATTGTTGCATAAGCTGTGTGTGGCACTACCTGGGTGGGTGTAGTATAAAGACCTCATCCAATGCTGATTTACAGTGCCTGGGGTTATAACTATTGATCTTGAATGCATTCTTCCATCACCTAAAATAGCCTCTAGTTAGACCATGTTTCAATGAGCATTACAGTCCTCCCCTCTCTCTGAATTTTTTCACATATAGTCTTTTTCACATCTTCCAGCTTTATTTGTTTCACCTTTCCTTGCCTTGTTCTGATCTTCCATCCTATTTGGGTCCTCATTATTCAGCCTATCCTATCCATGGATTCTTAATGCTTTCATCACTCCTTTTCCCTTTCCATCTGCCAGTTTTCCCTCTGTTTTTTTAAGCTTCTTTGTGGTTTTCCCCTACATCCCCTCGGTAGTGTGGACATCAGCATCTTCAGGGTCCTTCTGCTTTGATGGGCAGACCCTTGCTGCTGTACATCCCCTCTCAGAGGGTACCGAGACTGCATGTCTCTGCCAACATGGGGACACACGTGGTTCCTGCCTTGCTAACACCATTAGAAAGGATGGTGGTGGAGGGGATGTGGAACTGCAAGCTTGCAGCACCTGTGAAGGGAGGAAGGATGCAAGTGGGACCCAAAGAGTGTGAAACGACCTGTGAAAGCACATGGCAGGGGTGCAAGTGCACCTTCCAGATGCATTGCTCACGTTGATGACTGTGGCCAGTAGCTTGCGTGTCTGAATGCACAGCTAAGTCCCCACCCTGTCCCCAAAGAAAGTAAAAAGCTAAGTACCAAGTGAACTGTAACTTTTCTTGTAAATTAAGAAGGTTTCTGAGGCCTGAAATAAACACATGGGATACTTTTAAATTGGGGTTAACGTATCAGTGGCAGCATATGCAGAGACTTTAATTGTCTGCCTCAAACACCAATATGAATTTGTGTTTTGGTATTGGTACAGTAAATCTTACCTTTTATCTGGTTTTGAATCCTGAATGTTTAAAATAAACAAGGCAAAGAAAAGGTACATTTTAATCTCTCTAATGACAGCTGGAATATAGTGAAGCTCAAGAGATTATAATTTAACAAAGAGTATTTCCTAGGTTCTATTTTAAGATTGTGTTTACCCTATGCATGCGTGATGAAATCTCATTTAGATGCTTTAATAAATGAAAAGAAAGAAAAAACATGCTGATACGGTGTTCAGAGTTCTTCATGCCAGGAATCATAACCACTGAAAACTAACTTTAACCCTGGTATAAAAATCAAAATGTCCAATTTTATTTAGATACCCGTCTTGCAATGCTCATGCGACGAATAATAGCATCTTTGCCAACTCACTGTAACAGGATTTCCATAACGAGTGACACCCACATCTTGCAAGACTAGATAGGTATTTTTTTCTCAGGGAAGAAGGTGGTGATGCAGGTGTGCTTCCTTTGTCTTCTTCCGTAAGTGCTCTGACAGGACAGTGTGTCTAACGGGGTGCCTCCGATGCTGGGCTTTTATTGCCAGCATGGCAGCCAGTTTGTTAGTTCGAGCCATACAGGAGAAAAGAGGCATCAGCAATAAAATAAACCACAAAAAATACGAAAGCAGGGGTGTCATAGGCAAGATAAGATTTGAGAAATATATTTCAGGGGGTCCGGTGAAGGCTGCTCATTGTGGAAACACATGAATCTTCAGCTATGCCAGTGCATAGTATTAATGCAGTCTGGATTCCTGTCAGCTACAGACCGATCCAAAGCTCCACTGAGATGAATAATTCCTACAAATTTCAGCAGGCCTCATATCAGAATCCATATATCTGCACACAAATAGGCGGGTGTGTGCCTTACAGAGCAGAGAGCAAAAACTAATTTCCCTGGGTGTTGGAAGACAGGTTATAGCACACAAGTGTGTGAGCCAGAAGACTGTCAGCTCGAGCCAGAAGACTGTCAGCTCCAGCCAGTGCGTTATGACCAGGTCTTCCAGTTCATAGCTCTATACATTAGCAAATGTTGCCTTCTATCTTGTTACTATGTGCGCTGGAGATCCTTATCAGGCTAATAAAATAGTGGTTTTTAAAATATAATAATTTTCATTGTTAACCCCCAGCAATCTCCATACCTGCGTCAATATAGGTGGTAAGCTGGTGGATACAGCTAACTTTTTGGGTTTTATTTTATTCCTTTTTTTTGTTACTTCATCTGACACTTTTACTTCAGTTTATATATCTTCTTGCAATTGCAATTTGGAAAATAATCCTGCAATGGAGTATACATTATAATTTAAAATAAAAACATTTTTCTCTTACAATGGCACTCATTTGAGCCATGTACAGTCATAAAAGACCAAATACACCATTGTCTTCTTGCTTTGAGCGGGCTTTGCCTGGAGCCCAGAGCTACTCTCCTGTCCCCCTTTTCAGATGCACAATCTGTTTTCCAGTGTCCTGCAAATAATTGTTTATCTACTATGATGCAAGATAAAATGGACTTCAGGCCTTCCTTTTGATAGCTATGATAGCACTGTCTAATGAACATCCGGGAAAGCCATGATGCTTCTTTCTAAAGCTTCTGAAATTCTTGCATGGTACCAGCATGGATGTCTGCATTGGTATTAATACCACATTGCCCTCGTGAAGAGGCAATGTTTGAGACTTCAGTTTATTTAATACTTTCCAAAATCCCAGCCTTGAGCCTTTAGTTGAACACAGTTGTCTTGTGTTTCTTTGCCCTCTATTCAACATAAACATCTATGGCTTTTCTCAACCATTCAGGTTCAAGTTTGTTTTCTCATGTTAAACTATAGACGAGTCAACAGTGAAGTCCTCTTTATGATCCTAGTTCTGTCCAAAGCTGACAGGGCCCTTCTCATTGGCATATATGTTTCTTATTTCCTTAGGAAGTGTAGGGGCCAAGCACTGAGATCTGAATGATCCTAAGTACTTGCATGAAAGATTATTTGAGTTTAGTGTAGCTTCATGATTTTCTCTTGCTCAATGTCTGCAAATTAAACAGCAAACCTTTCTGGAAATGTGTCTTAGCAATTAGAGAATTCAGCAGGAATTCTGTACTGTGCTATGCTGTGCTGGCCTAGCCTAGACTGATACTTCCCCACATATTTTTTCATGTATTTAATTGCAGAGCTATGCTCTTCTGACTCATTCTGGTTTCTTTTGCAGAGTACTGCTCTGTGGCAATGATTTGGCTCTGTACTGACTGAGGAATCCTGTACTGGTTTCTGTGTCCAACCTGATCTCTAAGTAACAGGTTGGGCTGGAATCTCCAGAGGTTCTTCCAACCTGAGTTATCCCCCCCCCTGCCCCCCGCCTCCAGCAGTATTTCAGCAGAACATACTTTACAATATAATTAGCTGTAAAACGTGGCAACAGTAGCAAGCAAATCTTTATCCTGTTGTAGGCTTACAGGAGGACTTGGCAGCTTCGCAGGCTGTCTGACCAATTGTTCCAAAAATGGCTGAACTTTGAGGAAGAACTGGTGATTTTTACACAGTGGAGTCCCCTTGCTCTTTGGTGAGGAAAGAATGAAATGAAATACATCTTTCATTGCCAGCCTTGTCAATGACATGTCAGGCTGTAACCACAGTGGTATAATAACTGGAACATCATGGGCTGAGTCTCTGCTGAGCTCATTTAGAACATATTTAGGGCCTGTCACTCCCCAGTGACAGTACCACGAGGATCCAAGGGACACTAGCTTTCTAGCTTTGTCACCTAGCTGAGATCTGACCCTTTGCTGCAACGCAGGGATCAACATTTTCTGAAAAATAATGCTCTTGAGCGGCTCCCAAATGTTGGTGAGAACATCCTGTTACCCCTTTTTGGACTCAAGCATTTGGGAACTAGTTTGGGCCCTACCAGGTGTTTTCCATTAGAAACTGAGGCTTGAATCAATGTCTTATGACTCTGGATAAATTAAGAGTAGCATCTTTGCAACAGATCCAAGACTGTTCTGACAATGCCTGCCTTAAAAACTCACTCTCAGCTATTTCTCTGCACCATCCTGCCACAGCCCCTGTGCTTGGTGTTTTCTTGCTGCTGCCTTTGCTAGCTTTTCTGACTTTTTCTGCTATTACTTCCTTGAAATTCTTTGCAAAAGAACAAAAACAAAGCCCAGCTCCACTGATGAGTAGCCTAACTTGTCTTTTTTCTGTATCAAAACCAAATGCTTTAACACCAGATGGTTTCTACTCGGGACTAGCTCTATGCTGATGCTTTGATCAACAGTGGGTGTTCTCTTTTAGTGGTCTGCTTCTGTAAAAGAGCTTAATAGCTTCTCTACATACCTCTGTATCAAACCTGGACATTAATTACACTTATCACTGATTTAATCTATAACACCATTTTTTTGGCACGTCACGGATTTAAAACAGAGTACATTTTCTCTTGTACTAATTGCTGTTTTTAATGTACAAATTGTTGGTGAGCTGCTTCGTATCAGTATTTCATGCAGACCAAATCCTGAGCCAGTTTTTGCAGACATACCAGGGCTGTGGTTGCCTGCGCTGCCGTCAGTGTAAGGGTTGTGCAAGAGCACACCTCTTGCACCATCAAACTGTCTGGAGAAGGCTGTGCAATGCATTTATATTGTGTGAATGGAAATGCAGTCACCTAAGGGCCTTTGTCAGGAAGTCAGTATTCCA
This sequence comes from Laterallus jamaicensis coturniculus, assembly GCA_022605575.1. Taxonomy (NCBI): domain Eukaryota; kingdom Metazoa; phylum Chordata; class Aves; order Gruiformes; family Rallidae; genus Laterallus; species Laterallus jamaicensis. The sequence goes on from JAKCOX010000009.1 coordinate 5,615,193, forward strand.
GAAAAAAGCCTCTCTCTATGTTTGTGCCTTCTAACTCGCTGTTTTGTTGAATATTTTCTTCTTCCTCAGACTAGGCTAGAAGAAAATAGCCCCAGAGGGCTATTGAGATGATGTGACTGCAGACTGGCCGGCATGGTGGTGGGGTGAGGACTCTGACCAGAGCAATGGGAGCAACTGCTCACGTCAATTAGTTTTGATTTCCAGACTGGATGTGAATCGGTTTTGATGCCCAGGCTGCTGGTGCTGTGGGCTCCATTTCGGTGACTTTACAGTTTGTCAGCTGAAACATTTTTTCACTGTTGTTTAGGTGAACTTCAAACGTAGCTCATCATCTGTGTGATGAGCATTTTTAACAAAACAGGAGACTATTGCAGTGATGCTGGAGCAGTGGATTTTCTACAACAACTCAGTTTGCCAGAATGCCTCTGTTTTGCATCTGCTGTGAGCCGCAGTAATCCTAGTGTGGAAAACAACGCAACACCCTTGAAAACCAAATGAGGCCTCTTTCTTCTGAAGATGACAGTTGAGTCTATATTTTTTTATGATGATGTCTTTTAAGGCTGCTAAATTGTTGTCTAATCCTTACCTCAGGGCTAAAAGCCTTTCAAGAGAACAAACACATGTAATATCAAAAAGGAAAGGTCTGTACTGCACACTCTCCAAAGCAGCTTGTGTGCAGATAACTCCGCAGAGGTTGCATTCAGATGAGCAAATGTGACAGAAGTGCATTCAGTAATAACAATATCCTCAATCAAAGGCATCAGCTGCACTCATATGCACTAAGCCTGACTTCTGAAGTCTTTGAAAGAACGAAAATTGGCACATGTGAATGCGGCCCAGCATTTGCAAGGAGTTTTGTGAATATCCTCATGTTATCAGAAAAGCATCTGTCTGGGAGAATTTGAGATGTTTCACCTTTCTGTCCCCCAGAATTACAATAATGAACTCATTTTTTTCTTTTCTACATGGTTAGATTGTATAATTTTGTGACAGTTATATAATTTAATAAGTAGATTAACAGAGAGATTGCATCTCATATACATGGTAATAGATGCATAGATCTCAGATACTTCTTTTACCTGAATTTTGAATTTTACCTTTTCTTTTTTTTTTTTTTTAATGCTTCTTATAGTGTACTACCCAGAGGAATCTTCCTGCTCTTCAAAACTGCAGCTTCATCTGTTCTGGCAGACTAGTCAGCCTTTGGTTTTGAGTAACCTCTGGGCAAAATCATAACAGAAATGCCTCAGGATAACTTCCTTCACATATTTAGAAATTTCTGGAAACCAGGGGAAGTTGGATCCCTCATCAGATATGCAAAGATGTGCAGAAGCAACCTCTGAGGCTCTCTTGCAAGGTTGGACATCAAGTCAGCAGTATCAACTGGGATATCCAAGCAGAAAGTGTACATGAAAGGACTGGCAGAGTTGTGAGAAGGCACTTGGAAAGGATGGGTAGAGCCTCTGGAGAACTTCATTGTGCTGTCAAGGCTACATGGTCCCACAGCAACCACTCCTTCAGATCTCCATCAAGGGCCCTCCACCCACATGTGTGGAGGATGGCTTCACGTAGGGTTGGTGGCCACTTCTGCAAGTGTTTTTATTTGATCAGAGGCTTGGTTGCTGTCAAAAGAGCAGCAGTCTTGTGTTTTCCTTGCCACAGGCTGATCCTCTTGAAGAGTGTGACATGGGATGCCTGCTGTGGAATGAGGGGTTGCTTGTGTACAAAAGGTGACCTGTTCCCTCGGACAGGGATTGCAGGCAGAAACGCAAGCTGTCCCTCCAGGATTAGGTGAGCAGACTCCAAACCTGAAGTTGTACCTGGTGTGTAGCTGGTCTGCTGCATCCCCTGACTGACTCTTAGTGAGGAGTTCCTGGTGCAGGCACTCCTGAATGTGAATGCAGATTTTCTTTCTGATAGGTCCTGAAATGTTCACCGGAAAGTTACTGTCTTGGTGAGCATTTTTTCCAGTAACAGTATTTATGAGAACTGTGTTCAAAAGGTCATAGGAAATGAATTTAAATAGTCAAATGAATTTTCATGGGAACTTTCTATTTCATTCACTCAGAATTAAAAAGATCAATAATTATTTAATGAGGCTCTGCTCCTTCTGGCCGGTGATGTGAGAGTCATTCATATAATTTCTCTCCTAAATAAATGTACAATTCTTCCCAAGCAGGCTCCTACCAGGACCCTTGCCATGGTTGTACTGTGGTGAAATCAGCTTGTCTTTTAGTGTCTTTGCACAGAAACATGACCAACAAATTAATTACCATGCAGGGAGGAAGCAGAAATTCACCAGTGGAAGAAAGCAAAATGAGCAGAGGATTCGCCATGTTAGGAAACTGCCTTGCCCAGCACATTTGAATCAAACCCCCACGTCTAATTTTTTTTTCATACAAAAAAACCACAAGCCCCCCTCAAGATCCTTACTGTGTGCCTTTGCCTGTCCATTGTTTTGAATCATTCAACTCCAAACATTCTTCATGCCCTGCTTTTTGGGGCTGATTTGGCAGGAAAAAAAGGCAGAGAAAAAGCCAATCAAACAAGTTTCTAAGCACAAATAAGAAGCAGTTGTACCTAGGGATGTTTGCATCTGATGTGGAGGCTTGGGAAGAGGCTTAGAAATTTGTATTACCCAGAGAAAGCTTTGACTTGATGGGGTAAAGCAGTGTTGGGGACCTTTTACGTATCCTGGGGGCTGAACCAAGTTTGTGGCCAGACCGTCAACATCCAGGAGTGCAATGGGGCAACCAAGCCAGAAGCAAGAATTTGGCAAATGCTGGCAGGAGATAGTCCCAGTCCATCTCCCTTCTCACCTGGTCTGGCTTCATCCTGTGATTTTTACAGTTCAGTCTGCCCCAGACGACTCGCTGCCTGTGTTTGGGTTCATTCTGGGAGAGCCATCTTCAAAAGGTTATTAAAAATGGCTGTCCCCTCCCAGACTAGGCATTCTTATTCTGAGTTATGAGTTGTATACATGGGGTGGCATTCAAGAAGGGGTATTTTGCTTTAAATTTGCATCCCATCTTAGTTGGGATTAATTTTTGAAAGTCGACAAGGTCCAAGGGCAGGGGGGTTGGACCCGATGATCTCTTGAGGTCCCTTCCAACCCCTACAATTTTGTGTGTGTAACACAGTCAGAATCAGGCCCCAGAGACTTATATCTGAAATTGCTGACGTATATGGTCACAAATTTACCGCTTTTGTCTTTTTGTTGGTAATTTGTTTACCCAAGGATTTGCACATTTTTTCCCCACGGGTCTTTGATAAAGTTAATATGGGAAACAGCTGGTCAGTGGATCTGGTTAAAAAAAGCAGAAGAAATTTTTCTGCCTTCATTTACATTTTCCATCAAATAAAGGCAATATGAAGGAAGTAAAAAAAAAAAAAAAAAAAGAAGAAGAAAGAAGAAAAAAAGAAAGAGTTCTGCTGCTTGCATATAACCCCAGCACCCACGGAGAGTCAGGGTAACCACCATCTGTTAAACATATTGCTTAAAACATCTTATTGCCCATTTTTTAATAGGGTATATATTAAATTCTGAGCTCCTAAATACAGATACAGCATAATTCTCAGTCCATATCATGGACATCTCAATGGTTCTGCACCAGAACTGCTGCTTAAAAGCAGGGCGTGATACGCAGGCGTGTTATCAGTGTAGCGACCAATTCCGTTAACCTCACATTCTCTTTTTGGCTCAACTGGTCGTATGGGATTTGGGAAGCTTTTTGTTTTTGAGGGAGAGAGGTTTTAAGCCCAGTCCGTTTTAAGCAGGAATGCGTTTATTTGTTGTCAGGACAAAACCTCGATGAAGTGAGAGCATAAACCCGGCTTTTTAATTTACCTTCAGCCTCAGATCCAGGCTCAAGTGCGTGCGTGTAGGAGCCCGTTCCCAGTATCTTCCTGCACTGGCCTGGTCTGGTCACTAGATGCTGCTCGGTATCTATGTCAGCAGCCGTTTCGGCCGGTTTAAGTGGAGGGCTCGGCAGGTGTGAGAAGAGACCGTTACTATCTGTAACAGCCCAAAGAGTTATCTCATTCCGCTTACAAAAATTATCAGTAAAATACCACCACCACCACCCCCCCCCCTACTCCCCGCTTCCCTCATGTCGTGGTAAAGCTGAGTCCGCCTGTATTAATGGGCTCTGCTGAGCAAAGCAGATTTCCCCCTAGCCCCAAACTCTAATTTCAATTTTAACACCAGCTGTCTTGGGAAATGCTATTTGCCCTGTAGAAACAAGGATTTAGGCAAACAGCCCTCGTTGCTGAGGTCCTGACCGTGGTCCGTGAGGAACAGTGGGCACGACCTTACCCTGGCTCTGCAATGCGACCAAGGGACCTCTCGCCTCCCCCTGGGGCTGCCAGAGAGTCATTTATTCTTCCCAAGACCTTTCTCCTCAGCAGCTTCCCAAGTAAAACATAAGTTTAATATTCCCAGTGTGTGAGTGCTTCCCAGTACTGCTAGATAAAAGCAGCCATACTTAAATATATATAAAGTGGATGTACAGAATTGTCCCTTCAACTGCTGGTTGGTCACTACTCTTTTAGAAAAGGGATTTTGCAAGAATATAGCAGTTGTCTGGGTATCAGGAGGACTTCAGGCTAGAGGGTTGTGGTCACACAAGGGGGATGGGCTAGTTGCCCTCTTTCATCTGACTAGTCCTTAGGAAAGGCTGTTCTCTGCCTTGGAGTCAGTGGTGGAGAGAATATTCAGGTACTCCCTGAGGAAAAGTGCTCCTTAAACCTTAGTAAAAATTTAAGCAAAACTTAGTCCTTCAAGAGGTAATTCCCATGCCATCAGACTTATATATGACAAACAGGTTTGGTTTTTTTTAACTGCTGAGGCATGCCCTTTTCCTGTATCAACAGCCTGTGACAAGTGGCAGGTACTGAAACCAGTGGAGTACTGCAGTACAATAATTAGTCAACAGAGCTCTGCAAAAGTAAATTTTGTTTCAGCCAATTGGAGATGAAGACATGCAATTTCAGGAAAAACAACACAACGGTTTAAAAAAATTAGGTGTGGAGTAAAGAATTTATGTAAGTGATTTTGGATTAAAAATAGGAACAAAGACTTACCAGTTAAAATGCCCACATGATTTGCTTACATGTACTTGAATGTTTTCTGTCAGAAACAGTGATATTTTTCATAATGTGTATATTCACTTTGGGTGGAAATCCTCCAGCCAAACTTTGGCTGTCTCAAGGTTCAGGGCTTAATCAAAGCCAGCAGTTCTGCCTCCCTGGCTCTAGCAAACATGATTCATCCCATCCTAGGAGAGGTGACTAAGATGGGCAGGATGAATTCACCTGGGCACATGGCTGTCTCTGTTGATTATAGAGGAAGCCCAAATGGCTGGCTCACTAAATACTTAACTTCTGGAAGGCTGAAATTATTTGAAGCGAGGCTGAGGCTTTCTATAAGAAATGCACAGTAGCTAGTGCTTTTCTTTAATTCTTAGAAGTTGAAAATATTTAAACATTTTTCTTTTTGAGCATATTTCCTAAACCAAGAAATACCTGAGTGGTCATTTTCTCTCAGGGGTCAGGGAAAGAAGAAAAGGAATAAGTATCTCTGACCAGGGCAAATCACGATAGGCAGCAGGGAACTTGGAAAAAAGAAAAAAAGGAAAAGAGACTCAGAGGAAACCTTGAGAAGAAGAAAATACCCAGAACAAATCTGAAAACTTTGAATGAAACACACTTTTTCAATTAAGTTGTATCTGTCTGATGAATAACAGGTTCTCTTTCTCAAAACCACCTATTGTTAGGAAAAGCTTGCTGAACTGGGCTATTTGAATCTTAGAGCTTATCACTATTCTTTACTTTAGACATACAATTTCTCTCTTTCATGCACTGCAAAGAGAGTTTATTTGGATCGTGCTGAAAGGCAAGAAAAATCTGAAAACACATTCTTCTAATTTTTTTTAAACTTTTTTTTTTTTAAGCCCGTGATGTTCAAAAGTGCCAAAGACAGGTAGACTAGGAAAAAAGTATATATTGTAGGGCTGGTAATGACAACCAGTCCGTAGGATTGGTAATCCCAACATTCCGAGGCCTGTGATCTCCTTCCCAGGATTTGATAACGCAGGCTCATGGTGCTCTCCTTTTCACAGGGGTCTGTAAGCAAATGTCATTTGCACCCCTCCTGGGAATTTCAGGCTCTCTCATAATTGAGTCTGAGACCATATTCAGCAAAAGGTCCCCTAAAAAACCAGCTACTCCTGGATTTAATCCGGGGTGCAACTGTTTCTCTCCCATTGCTGGGAGAATGGAACACAATATCAACTGGCACTTGCCTGTATGTAATCTGTGGGCATCTGTGGGCTTCTGGTCTTTATTTAAGCAGTCTGCCTAAAGGTAACAGAATCCATCAAGCACAAACAACTGAAAAACATTTGCTTGTGACACTTATTTACTAGTGAGCAAAGTAAGGAAACATTTTCTTTCTTATTTCATCTTCCCCCAAGCCAATAAAAGACTATAAAGGCTGGGTTTATTATGGATTTTTATAGTTCTTATATACATTAGTCATCAGTAGGGTGCGTGGTGTTTTCCAAAGATGATGTTGCTTTTTTTCTTTCACAGGTGAAGTGTGTGAGGCACAGAAAGGCCAACTGTGCCTTGCCAAGCGCTTCAAAAGTCATTCTGCAACTCTTGCCTCTCTTTGAGGACAGTTTTGGTTCAAAATGGGCAAAACTGGCTAACCGAAGCTCCCCTCTGGGTTTCAGTGCCCAGATTACTTTGGCTAGGACTAGGTGGGGAGGCAAGCATTGAGCACAGGGCTTTTGGGGATGTGGGCGCCTGCCAGCAGCCTGGCCCATGGTCATGCTGGCTGCTGGACCACGGGAGTCTGTGGTGCGGGAGGAGGCCACGCCCCAGGGAGCCATCCTGATCCTTCCTGCTGCAATGCCAGCGCTTTTCTACTTTCTCCTCTGCCCAGGCCCCCCACATGCCTGGTCACTCCTGGCGCTCCTTCTCTGACTCCGTCTGACCCTTTCCAAGGATGGATGGGAGGGCTGGGAGATTCAAGGGGAACAGCCCAGGAAAGCATCAAAACCTTTTGCTTGGTTGCCCTGTCACCGTCCTCTGCCCACATTTCCAGACCTCACATTTCCCTGCCTCTGAGCATGGGGCAAAAGAGCTGAGCAGTTAAGGTAGATGGTGCTGTTGGAGGCCTCTGCGGTCACTGGTGCCTGCTTGCAGAGCCTCACCATTTCCTCCAGTAAGGCTGACAGGTTGCCTGCTCTTCCCTTCAAGCGTCTGCTTCCCAAAACTGCTGAGCATCACATTTTATTTTTCCCTTGGCTTCCTGGCTCTTCAATGAACCCACCTTTGAGAAGCCGCTCTTTAGTGATAGGTATGTCCATGTGGTATTTATACTGTGCTTTTTCTTCTCTCTTTTTTTTTTTTTTTAAATTCAAAGAAAGATAAGGGAAAAAGTAAACTTCCATTTCTAACTAAATTTTGCATGTATGGAGAGAAGTCTGCAGATTCAAATGTGTTAAGTATCCACACAGTTAACAACATGTCACTTCGTGAGAGAATTTTCATAATTAATGAACTGGTTCAATTTGCTCTGCCGCTTGACTTTGATTAATACATTTTTGAGTGTTCCCACTGGGACTCTGTCCAGTTTGTTTAGTAAGCTCTTATGTCTATATCCAGTTCATGTGTATGGATCAAAGTGTTGGCACCAAATGCTGGCACTATTAGGTTATGGTACAGCCATTCTGACTCCACTTAAAAAGAAGATAGCAATATATCTTAAATCAAGTTCTTTGTGACTCATTTAAAACAAAAACAAAAAAAAAAGAGGAAAGAAATTTCACACTGTATTGTGTGGAAATGCTGTGATTTAAAAGTTCATCTCACGCAAGCTTTGCCAATTAAATAGTTATTTATCAATCCAGACAGTAATTGTGCAGACCCAAACCGGCAATTTGTTCAATATTAAGCACTGAGCTGCAAAACTTCCATAATTAACAGACGTAATGAACGTTACCCTTTTTGCCCAGCTGCCGTGATGGTATTGCATGCTTATCTCACAGTTAGGCTTTGGAAGTCATTCCCCCCCAGCACCCTGCATAGCATAAGAATGTGTACCATGTTTTAGAAAGGGGTTGGAGCCTCAAGGCACGAGGTTCAAGGCATGAGGAGGATGGGCTCTACGGCACACACTGCCTGGGGCAGGGGCTGCAGCAGGGCTGCAGGGGACTGCCCCGTGTCCCCAAGGGGGTCGGTGGTAGGGGGTGACTGCCCTGTCCAGCTGCCCCTGGGTGCTTCTGCAGCCCCATCCAGGGATACCCCTTCCCTCTGCAGCTGTCCCCCGGTCCCCACTGGGAAGCTTCCCTGGCCAGCTGGGGCTGAGTGGCTCTCATTTCACATCAGCTCGAACTGGACAGTCTGATGAAGGAGAATTAACTTGCTGCTTGGGTGAGCTACGAACAACCTGACAGGAGCAGTATTTAGCATCAGTACAATCCCAACAGGGTGCGAAAGGGGCACATGTTGCTGCTACAGAAGGTTCTTTCATAGTGAAAGCTCTAAAGCAGACAGGAAAAATCCAGTTCCTTTGGCTTTCACCTTAAAGGAGATTGTTAAACATCACTTATCTCCCAAACGCCATGGGCCGTATTTTGTGCTTGGTGTAGGTGTACCAATGTCGCTGTGCCTGATTACCATTAATGAGTATACTAATGAAAGAGGAGGCTTTGCCAGGTAGTGCAGAGGGCTGTCGTCAGTCTACGTGTTAACTCGAGGCTATCCTAGCCTTTTTTTTTTTAAGGCTGACATGTGGTGCTGAAGTACTTCTCTGGCTCTGTTTTCTGGGGGAAATGCCATCCCCAGAGACCTGGAGGCATGAAGAAGATCAATGCTGGTGTCAAAAAGCCCCCAGAGAAAGCCTTTTTACTAAGAAAATTATGAGAAAGCTCAAAACAAGTTTTTAGTGATGCTCACTACACACACACATATATATGCACACATACATTGGCTTAGGGCTCTCAGCTCTGTGCCCTTGGCTCACAGCACCGTGTTTCCAAATGACAGGAGTTGGAGAAGCAAATCTTAAGCCTATAGGGTTTAAATTAATTAGAGAAATTCCCCTGAGCTCAATCTCTGCTTTCCCTGGGGGTGACGCGAACCAGGCAGTTAATCACTAGCAGTAACAAACTGTCATGCCTGCTGCCCTGGTTTTGTTCAGATGTTATAAGGCTGAATGATATTGGATAATGAACAATGGGAGACAAGCTGATGGAAACACAGAAAATGCTGGCAGATTTAAGTGCACATTGTTTAGCTGCTAGTAGGAGAACAGCCTCAGAAAAAAATGTATTCTTTTTAACTTTTCCCATGGGGTTCCTGCTCCCATGATACTCCAGTGGGTTTTATAGCTGTTTATTCCTGCCTGGAGAGGATGCCAAAGCAGTATTTGTATCTAGCAGCTCCATCGGCAGCATTTTTCTTACAATTTATGTCTTGTCATTTAAGCACTTGCAAGCAGTCTTTGGCCCAGTGAAAAGAATGCGTGGAACATGCTGCACATAGCAAATTAACTCTGCAGATAACTCACAGGGATGGGTCCCTGTTCATTTGGTGCTTTTAGTCATGTGGTTATTTTCATTGCATGCATTAAAGGTGACTTGCCAGCAAGATATGAGTTGGTTACTGGCTGTTTTCCTGTACCATATACTGAAAGAACTGTAAAATCAAACCACTAAACTAAACATTCTGTCTAGCATGTTATCCACGCAAATACATCTACCATTTCCTTACACATTTGAGGGGTTCCTTCCTTTTTAGCCCCTTGCCTGTAAGCACTTTCTTTTCTCCTGAAAGAGCTGGAGCAAACTTGATTACCTAAGAGTGAGATACAGCTCTGTATTTTCCAATCAGCCTACAGTGTAAAGTAGCCCATTTAGCTGGCGCTGGTTTTTTTAACCTTATGTTATATGGAGTACATAGGGGCTATGAGGAGGCCAATTCATGGGCTGTACCACATGTCCTCTGTAAAGCCGAAAATTTGATGGTTCCACATTCCAGGTCTTGTCTCACTGTAAATCAGCAACGGTTGCTTTATTTCGATTCGTTTGTGGCATTTACCACAAATCTTACACCCCTTACAGCTCCTCGCTGCAGGTACACCAACGGTCTAGCTCTGCTCACAGCACGGTCGATGACCAGCCTGATTCCCAGCGTGGATCGTTGCTGGATCTGTCTGGGCACATGGATGTGCTTTAATCATGCTGCACTCAATCAGGTTTTGTTCAGTGTTTTTTACATGAGGATAAATTCACATCGGCCTTTTGTCCTCCTGGGAACTGAAATGTCAAGAGAAGCTTCTAGTTGAGAAAATGGTTTGTAAACTTTTTTGCATTCCAAAAAATTATGATGTTGGTTTCATGTTATTGTCAGCTTTATTTAGGCTTTTCCTCCAATAGAAAACATGAGGGGTCAGAAGAGATAAGGTTTTAAAAGGGGGAAATATAAAGATATTTGAGAGAAGAGGAAAATTGGCATAATTGACTGGAAAAGCCAATGAAGTCCTGGAAAGAAAATTAACAAGGCTGCTGTCTTTTCTGATACAAGAAGCAGGGAAGAAGGAGGGGAGCACAAATTAAACTAGCAGACGGAAGACTTACACTCAACAAAAACTTGCCAGCGCGGTGGTGTGGGGTGAAGCTGTAGGGCTCTCTGTCACGGTGACTCAGAGAGCAGTGGTGACACTAGGACTTTGCTGGGTTCAAATTGACAAACGGGATGCCAGTCACTACCACCATTGCAGCCCCCAGCCAAGATCCTTCTCGCCCACAGGAAGAAGCATCTGATGTATGAGTCAAAAATGGGCTCTTCCCTATCTCGGAGAGCAGCCGTTGAATTGCAGTTTGTGCATTTCTGCATTTGGGCTCCAGTTATGAGGCATCCTAATTAACCTAGGTGAATGATCTTTTTTTGTAATGAAATCCAAGTGTTCATGTATGGTGTCATTGCTTACATAATAATACAATATTACTGTAACGCTTAAGCACCTTTATTATGTGCCCCAATGCATTTGGTAGTGTAAAACCAGAGGAAAAAAGATAGCCCTTACCCCCAGAAGCACAGTTTCCAGTTCAGTCTACTAAGGGTCTTTCTGCTACAGGGAAGGCAGCCTGTTAACTGAGAAAATGCTGTGCTAACTTTTCTGGCCAGAGAAGCATGCGCAGAGAGAAGTAGTGCCTGATCAAAACAGGATCTGTCACTGCCTTCTGCTAATGAAACACTGCGATTGTCATTTTGTGTTTCCAAGAATAAAGGAGAAGGACTGGTGCTATTTCCCTGCTTCTTACAGAACACAAAGGTCAGTGACATGCAGAAAATGGCATTTAATTAACTAGACATTTGTATTATAAACATTATTCCCAGACAAGCAGGAAAGTCCCAAAAATCTGAGTCACTGGTGTTTGAATAGATGTTTTGTAAGACCAAGTGCAGACCTTTATAAATAAAGCATTGATGAAATAAACAGTCACTTTGTATCAAAAAGGGAAAGTTTTCTATATACACATGCAGTTTTCATAAAACAGTGCCATGATTTAGAAGCTTTTTTTTTTTTAAGGTTTTGTAGTTTTACCAGGAGGTTTATTCTGTCCAACCAGCATGTTAACCGGTTGCTAGTCTCAGATGTGTATTTTTTACTGCTCATGTACCTGCCCCAGCTCATACTCATGCCTAATTTATAACTTCTTGCTCTTCCTTCCTCTTGATCTTAGTTATGATTGTGACCCTTAAATGATAATTTTGAGCTAGTGCAATAATTCAAGCTGTGTCCACTACGTGAGAAGAAAGGTAGATGAATCTCAGGTCTTTAAAGCCTGAAGCCAGTTCTCATTGCTTGGGAAGTTGTGCCATCCTGTGCTCTCTGACTCTGGGCAAGTTATTTCCCATGTGAGGCATCCCCAAAGACACTTTTATCAAACAGAAGTATAACACTCTTCCAAAGCTCAGCAGGGGCAGACAGGTGACACTAAGAGTTTTGTCTTGCCCCACCAGGGTTAAGTCGGGTGCAGGATAGGGAAGGCAGATCTGGCTGCGGTTGCATCTTGCTCAGCTGCTGAGACACCTCATGTTGGGCTCCTTTAGCAGCTCTGCTCTGTTTCCTGCCTATTCATCTCTCTTGCTCTTGCTGTGGATGCAAGGAGAGCTTCTGCCCCTGTATTTGCACAGCACCTGGTGCCTTCTTGCTGAATGTGTCCCCGAAGGAGATTTACTTCAACAATAAAAAGGGAGAAAGGATTGGAAAAGTTTGTCTTGCCTCATTTTTTACAGAATCTTCATTTTTCCTTGTGCCTGTGCCCAGATGGAATTGGCCTGAATCTCTGTTGCCTTGCACAGTCCTCTCCTTGTGGTTATGGAAAAGGGTCACCAAGAGGCCTTTGGTGTCAGCTTGATTTTGCTGTGGACAGATGTGCTGTTGCAGCAGTTGGGATTTCTACCCTCCACTCCAAAATGTATTGGCAAGAATTTCCTGTTATTTCCTTGAGAGTAGGAGAATGCTTCTCCCACTGAAATTGCCCTGTACCCATGAGTGCAATCCTGCCCTCATTTGAGACTGAGAAAAGGATTGGAGGAAAAAGCAGCTGCATTGGGAATGACAGCTCATTGCAACTGCAAAACAGTTGACAGCAGCATGTAAAAATGTGTAAAGAGGAAAAAGAACTTCAGGTTATAAAATCATGATTTAATGTTGGAGGGCTTAAAGTAAACTGCATCTCTCCATTATTTTATATTTCTTTCCTTTCGTTCAGGTACCCCAGCAGAGTAGATGACAAAGGTACTGCAAGTGTAATTAGCTTCTCTGGTAGTTGAAAAAGAGTAATTCCTGCAGGGAAACCAAGACGTGTATGTGTGTGTATGATTCCTGTATTGGGACTTTAAATATGTCAGGTGTTTGCCCACCTACTTACCATGGCAGCATCAGGTGGTTTGGGGGGAGTTTCCTGAGAAAAAGCAAGATGTTCTGGTTTCTCTACCATGGGAGACCGTCTTGTCTTTTCTTCTGGTAGGCTTCTTGAATTAATCTTTAATGACAACGGATGTTTTGCTTTTGTATATAAAGCTAAAGCGCATAAAAAGTTATTGGAGTCATGCAGAGACAAAAACAGACACTTGCCTGTCAATCTACCTATCTTTCTTTCCAACATGTTTATCCTGTTTAGGAACAAAACAACACTAGGCCCACAAGTGGCTGCTAAAAAGATATTTTCCCAACACAGCTAATGGGAAAGCGTGCTATGGGATGTGGTAACAACCCAAATAATAACAAAACAAGAATAGCCTATTTGCATGGATTTCATTTGCTTGCCTTTTGCTTGATTGGGCAATTTGGGGCTGAGATTTTCGGCACAACTTCAATCGGCTGAGAATAAAAATAAAAACCTCCTATCCAGAGGGCATGACCAATTAAAGATGACTGTGGGAAATGTCATTTGCAGAAGAACACTTCCTTTCTTTATGAAGTGTGCTGCAGATGTGAAAGGGCACCGTGTGAAAAGACAAGAGTTGGATGGCTAGAGGTGCAGTACATATGCATCTTCCTCCAGGTGAACAGCCTCTCTAGGCTGCCCAGGGCTCCCTCCTTTTTCCTTAGTACTCTCAGGTGCTGACCCTCATCATGGCATGGTCTGGCTGAGTTGGCAGATATCCAGAAGGAGAGGGGCTGGTTTTCATCTGCCTTTGCAGTCTTCTAGCTTACAGGTATGTGGCAGGAGCCTAATCACTGCAATGATGTGTATTTCTGGGCGTTTCAAGGAGATTTTGACAAGATCAAGTGCCCTACACATCTGCCTTTCTTCCAAAGAGAAGAGAGCACTGGTAATGGCACATCCTTCCCTCCCTTAGTGGGGGAACCTGTCCTTGCTGCTTGGGGACATGGCATCTGCTCTTGGACTCTGCATCCTCTTGCAAGGGACTGCCTCCTTTCCTGGAGGTGGGAGATGTGAACATGGCCTGGGGACACGCCAGCAGCCCCTTGTGCCTCTCCTGAGCTCTTGGAAGCCTTCACTTTCCTCTGCTTTTACCAGAGCAGGTGGTCTTGCACTGCCCTGAGACCTGTTGTTATGCGTACTGCCTGTTACAGAAAAGATTTGGTTTATTCCAAAGTGCTGAGAGATGAAGGAGCTTTAAGAAGTCCTGCATGGTCAGAGTAAGAACAAAGAAACATCCAAAGAAAGACAGCCTTGGGAGGGAAAAGCAGGAATGTGGAAATCCTGTCTGCAGTTCCCTGAAACAGCAACTGGCGGAAGGTGAGAGCTGATGCAGGGGGGGTAGGGGAATGCGCTCTCAGTCAGAGAAGGAGGCCAAAAATGGACATCAGAAAGGTGTGCAGCCGGTCAGGCTCATGTTTCATTGTGGAGAGTGGTGTTTGGCACATGAGCATCCTGCAGTTTTGCATCGCTGTGGTGTCTCCAGGTTGCGGTTCTCTTTCCTACAGTGATTGGCAGGATTCTGTGCTATTTCACTATGACTGGAAAAACAATGCCTCCTTTGCTGATATGCTGACTGGACGTGCCCAGATGCCTCGCTGCCCACAGGTGAGTTATCACACATCTCTCTTCTCGGCTCAAAGCCTGAGAGTGCTGCATTTCATCCCTTACCTCTCAACATTTGCACACCACATGAGTGGATGAACACAGGATTTAAGCAGTTACATTCATTTCAGAGTGGCCTGATGCTCTGTTTTAAAGGCTTTTAAAGGATACAAGCAGGTGAGCTTTCATAACACATCTAGAAAGGAAGAATCCGAGTGAAAAGGCAACAATGGTGGCAGCCTTGTGACTCACAAGTGTGTAGATAAACAGTGATCACAATGGAGAGAGGAACTCTCTCCATCCTACGTGAAATAAACCCCTGTGTTTCTTGATGGAGAGGACCACTGACACCTTCTATCCATGCTTGCCACTGGTGGTTCAGCTTGGCTGCGTTGCCATGACTGTGCACAACGTGTGCCCGGTACATTGCGGGCATCAGTCTCAGGCCTACAGGAATGGATGGGGTGGTGCCCAAACCTTCTCTTGCCCCTTGTGTCTGCTCATGTCTTGACCTGGGTGTGTTTACTGGGATTTCCACTTTTTATAGTGATCACTGGGCAACAGCCTCCCTGTTATTTACATAAACTTTGTGCTTTCTGATGCTTAGCCTATTGGTGGGATGGAGCTTTTGGAGCTACTGCTGTGATGTGAGATGGTACATGCAATTCTGGCAGATTGTACCCTAACGAGGAGGTAGTTAATGTTGGACCCTCCTAGTTCTGCTGTGTAAACTACTCAGCACTGAGTCTGTTTCAGGCAGCAGGAACTCTCTTTACCACAGAGTGAAAAAAAAAGTGGATCGCTGCAGATGGTTTTAGAGGAAAGGCTGGGCTGTATGGAGAAGCCTAACTTTGTGTGAAGTCCCAGGCTAAATGCAGATCTTCCACTACAGTCAGCTCGCTTCATTGTTGTGATGAGTCAAGTTGTCCTGGGGACAAGCTGCCCTCTGAATATACATAAGAAAATGTGGCTTGGAATCCTTCTTACAAGACTGAAGTAAAGAAGAATTGCTTTCTTACTGAGAGTATTGTTTCAGGAAGAAGTGAACAGTGTCTCCTTGGGTAAAGTTATGTCCTCTGGGGAGGTCTGTCTTGTAGATAGATTAGCCAGTTTGAATGGCATTTCTCTCTGAGCTTGGATTCCTCCTAGTATTGAGGGGGGAGCAGTTTTATTCCTCTGAGAAGGAAAATTAGTTATTGCCATAACAAGGTTTTTCTTCATGTGGGGAAAGAGGTCTTTGGAAAGGTCTAAGGCATGATACAGGCTGAAATTTTGTTCTCACTATGGAGAAACTGATTGATACAAAACAAAGTCATCCTATGTTTCTCCACAGACCTCTGAGCTGCAAACTAAACCTAAACTTGTTTTGAGTATTTCTGCCACTTTGTCTTTCATTTTCTTATATCTCTGGGCCCTGCCTGTGAGTGGAAATGCATGCCGTGCTGGAGGAAAGGGGACTGTCACAGGATCTTTGGACCAAGGTCCATGAGATCTTCAGCCTTCCTTTCATTCACATATGAAACTAATGTATATACAGTGAAAATTCTGAGCTTTTCCCTTGTTACTATTTCCCTTTGTAAAAACAGAATAGCTGAAAAATAATGCTCTGAGCTGAACCCAGGAAACATGGAGGTTGTGCTGGTGGACTAAAAATGAGAAATGAGCTGATGAACAGTTTGAAGCTTCCTTTGGTCAAAATGATTAATCTCTGTGACTGTAGGAGTGTTCTTGATTTCCCGATTCGTTGCTTCTACCCATGAGGTAGAAACCTTGTAGGAAGTTTTATAGTGGAACACCAAGTCAAATGTAATACTTTGGTCTTTATGCTCAAGGCACTCAGTGACCAGTGACAGGTTTTCTAAACATCTACTTAAACTTCTGGGAGGTGAACAGCTATGAAGGTCTTTGTGACAATGAAGATTCTTGCCACAAGCCATGGTTCATGTTTCCTCAAGGGCTGTTTTGAGACTTCAGGACAAGCCCCTACAAGAGCAGCAATTAAAGTATAACACGATAACAAATACAAATTTTCAAGTCTGTGTTTAAAAACTTGGGACAAGATTAAGATGTTCTGTATTTAATATTAATTTGAAGCTGCAAAAGGTATCTTGACTTGATCAGTTAAACGTAAGAGCCTGTGCAATGAGGAATTGTTGCTTTAGTTCTATTCTCTGGCTTGCTTTCTCAAGGGCAGGTCCTGGAACCATGCTCATATTTGCCTGTACTGGTTTTGGTTAAGCTACAGTCTTAAAACAAAATGGGTTTTACCTAAACTCACAGAAAAAGTTAACACCTAAACCACAGAATCTAGAATCATAGAATATACTGAGTCAGAAGGGACCCATAAGGATTGTCAAGTCCAACTCCTGGTTCCACACAGGGCCAGACAGACAGTGGTGGATCACAGCCACTTCCACTTACATGCATGACTGAGAAGTTGGGTTTGTACTGTCATTCCATCTGTCCCAGTCTGCTTTTTCTATAGCTTTAGTTGTGAGACTGGAAGGTGGTAAATTCTTTTGATTTCTTTTTATTCCTGCAATTGTCTGTAAATGAACAAGTATGAATATAAAGTGGAATGTGATGGTGGTATTTTGCTATGACCAAAAAAAGAAAGATAATCAAGAATCACACCTCAAAATATCTTGATAAGAATACCTATGAAAAAAAGAAGGTTTAAAATAAAGAAGCTAGTGAGCCAGGATTTCAGGATGTGTAAATCAGGAACACTTTATTCTTGTCAACAAATCTTCACTCTTGTCACTTCCGTTAAAGTGATTTATATAGCAGAAAAGCAGACACAGCATCATGTAGAACTTTCTGGCCTATCTCTGAAATATTTAGCCTGCTCTAGAGTTGTTTGAAACCAGAGATATCATGAGCTGCCAAGCCTGCAATTTGGATTGTGTTAAATCCTGTATTGTTCCTCTTGAAAGGTTGTGTGATTTCTACATCCTCCTCTTCCTTATACACTCCAGCAAGCTGTAAATCAGCCTTCACAGGAATGGTAAGTTTAGCTGTAGCCCTGCATTGGAAAAATGTTTCTGCTCAAGCTGTTTCACTCACTTTCAAAAATCCAATCAGCTTTGTCTCTGTCCATACATCCAATCTGACTTATCCTACCTCCTCCTGCGCCTACCAGGCTGCCAGCACCAAGTGGCGTGATAGCACCACCATCTCCCTCTTTGTTTCTTCTGCCTCGTCGTCATCTACAAGGTTTTCCTTAAAACTCCTGTATATTCCTATGGCTCCTTGTGTTTTCCATGCTCAAATTCATCACAGACGTCTGCTACTGCTCCTGTTAGTGATTCACAGCTCTTTTTTTTTTTTTCCCCTTGTTTTTCTGATTGCTTTGATGCTTGTGTGGTAATCTACACTGGGGAAAGGGTCACTGGAAAAAAACATAGAAAACATACATCTGCTTCTTAAGGGCAGAGCACTAAGTGAAATACCAGAGACAAAAAATAATCCAGAAAAATACATTCTGAAGAAAGAAGTTCATATTCTCAAGCTGAGTTTGTGTTGATGTTTCTCCAGAGATAACTGTTGTTAGAAACTTGGCGCACTTTCATGTAATTTTAAGAGTATGATCTACTGATGTTTATCATCCGCTAACATGATTGCTAACATGTACTTCTGAGATTTACTAACCACTACTCAATATTAGTCTTTTGGTTCAGGTAAGGAAAGCCAGGATCCTGTGAACTGAGAGTTGGTATTATTTAACAGAAAGACTCCTGGTGTCCTCAGTGCATGGGTTTCCTACTTGGATATGATATGAAAAAAGCAGGCTGCTTGTAAAATGGGTCAGCAGTATTCCTTACACAATGCAATACTGGTCTTAACATATCTTATGGGCTTTGTTTCTGCATTTCCTTGAAGTAATGCCTGTAAGAAATCTCTGTTAAAAAACAGGAGGTTTCTCTGCAATTTCTGGTGAGGCCTCACCTGCAGTACTGCATGCAGCTGTGGTGTCCTTAGTGCAGCAAAGACATGGTACTTGTTGGAAAGGGTCCAGAGGAGGGTCACAAAACTGATCAGATGAATGGAACACCTCTCCTGTGAAGACAGGCTGAGGGAGTTGGGCTTATTCATCCTGGAGAACAGAAGGCTCTGGGGAGACCTTATAACAGCCTTTCAACATTTACAGGGGGCTTATAAGAAAGTTGGGGAAAGACCTTTTTTTAGGCCTGTTGTGATAATTGCTTGAAACTAAAAGAAGGCAGATTCGGACTAGATATAAGGAAGACATTATGGAGGTGGTGAGATACTGGAACAGGTTACCCAGAGAGACGATAGATGCCCCATCCCTCAAACATTCAAGGTCAGCCTGGATGGGGCTCTGAGCAACCTGATCTAGTTGATGTCCCTGCTTTTTGCAGGGGTTGGACTCATTGCATTAAAGGTCCCTTCCAAGCCAAACTATTCTGTGATTCTCTGATTCTGTTTGCCCCAAGTTGTTACCTTCTAAAGGCTAATAACTTTTCAAAACCACAAAAATTAGCTGGACTTGTTTTCCTTTCTCTTCTTTTTTTCATTGGGCATTGAA
This sequence comes from Laterallus jamaicensis coturniculus, assembly GCA_022605575.1. Taxonomy (NCBI): domain Eukaryota; kingdom Metazoa; phylum Chordata; class Aves; order Gruiformes; family Rallidae; genus Laterallus; species Laterallus jamaicensis. Next base: position 5,634,315 of record JAKCOX010000009.1, read on the forward strand.
ATTCATTAGGCTTCATTGACCACCACAGACAGAAGCAGTCTTTCATCACAAAACATTATTTAGTATTTCAATAGTCACTTTAATGTGTCTCATACATTCAATTATAACTCATATGTCATTTAATGATATTTTTAATTCTCTTAAAACAAATGCCAAGATTGCAAAAATATTTAAAGTTGTGCTGGTTTTGTTTTTCCTGGAAAAAAATATTTTCAATAAAGTCTAATATAACAGTTATGGGGATGGCCATCTTTCTTTGTAGTAGGGCTGTTTCTAGCACTTCTAACTCCTTATATCCTTGACATGCGTTTGATGTGTATTATGGGTTACAGATTGTAATTAGATTGCTTTAGCCCTAGTTGCATGATATAAGCTTAGAAAATGTTGATTATTCATACTCTTAATAAAGTCCTAGATAGGTCTGTCAACATGACCAATTAAAAATTAGGACACCTAAAAATGGTTTATCATTTTACAAAACTGGGCTGTATGATCAGTGAGAACAACCACCTAGTCATGCATTATAGTCTGTAAACTGTGTGGTTTTATGTCACCAGATACTGTAATATGTTGATTGAACTGAGATTTGGTTCTGAAAAATAATTGTTATTACTGCTTCATAGCATTCCTGTGTTTATGCAAGCAATAATTTCGTGCTGAAGAGGATCAGCAAAAGTGGTTTTGTATGATATTTTATGGGGTGTATCACAATTTTCTTAAAGCAAATATGTAAAGACAGAGAAGTGTTTGTACCATATCTATCCCTGGGGCCCAATGTTCTAAAAAGAGAGAAAGAGAGATGTTTCATGGTAAAATTACCATGTGAATTGCCACCCCCGTACACATTAAGCTTTTCAGTCATTTGTTCATAATGGGGAAGCCTGAGATACAAAGCTCATGGAAAAAACCTCAGTGTGTGTAGTATTTAGATACAAAAATTATTGTTTTTCATAGTGGCAGTGTTGCAGGTGTGGTGGGAAAAACAGGAAGAGAGTGGTCTCCCAATATTTACACCCAACTGATTTTGCTCCAAAATTGTTGCCATATGTGGGAGAATAAGGTAGAGAGACATTTGTATCCTGAAAAAACAGGTGAACACGTTAGTGATGTGATCCATGGCATTTTATGAATTGCTTTCAGCCATAAGTAACCTTTAAAAATTAAATCTAGCTATTGATTAAGATCAATGTTCTTTGTTGCTTGGGAAGTGTTTGAGTAGATTCCCTCTTGTTCCTGCAAATTCAAGGGGTCCAGCCCAGTTTGGATCAGAAGATACTGCTCTACTGTTTTGGTATTAAATTAGTTGATAGCTAAGATATTGGTAAAATGGTTAACTGCTTGTTCAGCAAATCAAAAGTTCTACATCATCAAATTTGGATCAAGGCTGATTAAGCTGGTAGAGAGAAATTATTTACATTAGTAAAAAGGTGGAAAAATGCAGGATACAATGTGAAAATATGGACAAATAGGAGTTTGAGTTGAAACTATTTACCCCAAAAGGGAATAAACTTGTAACTTAGCAGAGCAAATAATTTCCCCATTGTAAATCAGTTTACAAATTGCCTTGATTTGTTTTTGAAAGAAAGAGTAATCATTAAAAAGCACAGAAATAGACTAAGGAAGCCAAATTAAGATATTCAGAGCATAGCATATCTGGAGGGCATTGTTAGAGTCAGCCTGGGCACAAAGGTTTCGTATTTTTAACCAGATATGTACAGTACACATTCACCTTATGCAAAATGATGGATCTTTACAGAAGACAGGTGTCTTAATTATTCCATAAACAAATGTTACATAAATTGTGTGGCTGGTTAGCTAGGTTAGGCCAAGTCATATCGCTATAAGTCTGTGAAGTCAACAGTCCAGCTGTCAGAAAGTAGTTCTTCTGATACTTGAAGTGAATTGCATTTTGGTAAGTGAGCCATTTACTGTTACATACATCTGAAAGATGCTTCAGGTGATCAAACTGGAAAGTTCATACAAATCAAACAGCTACTACCTGTATCAAAATCAGCTTGAATGTGCAAATAATGCTAAAAAATACTTACACACTTAAAGTTTTCTAGTAGAATATATTGTACTATAATGACTAATGTACTGTTAATCGCAGAGAAATAGGTGTGGATATGTGTGATATATGTCAAACCAGGAGCTTTTTTTTGGAAGAGTTTCTGGAAGGTTTCTGCACAGAGCAAGCCTACAGCGATGCTTCTTGCCACCCTTTTCACATAGGGTAAAGCAGCACACGCCATTGCTACTTTTCACTTAGCATTATTGAAAAAAGACTCCCCGAACTTTGTTCACTTGGTTAATGTTGGATAAGGGAAAGATAAAAATTGTCTGAGTGATACATTTCAGATGAGCGGCACTTAAGGTGGCAGGCTACTTGATTTATTCAGAGGTTTGCTGTGGGATCTTCCTGAGACTAACTCAGTGGGAAGCACTTTGGCAAATCTCCTGATATTAAATCCAGTGGCACCGTTACCTTTATGCCTGGGAACAGCAGTGAGAGCCTGAAACTGCACTTCTTGTTATCTGTGGAAGAGCAAGAACTGTTGGGTCCCTAGTGGGCAGCATTGTGTCTTGGATCCCGCTGATAGATGGGCATATATTATTGTCAGATTTTATTTTGGCAGACTGAGTTCATCATTGACACTTCCCTTTTCTGGGGTACTAGATGCTGAATAAACATCTAAGAAGGATATTAAAAGGACAGCCCCTTCCCAATGGGAGTTGATGCAATACCCAGAAGTAGAACAAAAGTCAAAGCCACAAAGATGTTTATAAATAGGAAAATGCCAGCTTCCCAAATGGTCTATCAACAAATGTAAGCATCTTTAAAAATTAACTGTGTCTTTTGGTTTAAGAACATGGAATATTACTTTATCTTCTTCATAGCTCTGTTTCTTTAAAAGATACTTTATCTCAGAGCCTTCTGTTGCTGGAGTGTAGAAGGACAGTATGATTCAGTTCTGAAGATAATTGTGATAAGTTACCTAGAACCCTTCAGGCTTTCCTTTGTTTTCACACCTCCACCCCCTCCCCACCCCAAATTATTTCAATTCAGATAACAGTCTCTTCTTTTTTCTGCCAGTCATAATGCAGCACCTGATGTTCCTCTCTTGCATGCAAACAAATGAAACCTCAGCATTTCTATTACAGCAGCAGCAAAGAGTTTGCTGTCTTTAGGGCTTACACAGTGTGTTCTATGCTGCACAAAATGCGAAGAAGGCTGTGCCACTCTATAAAACTGTTTGTTATGTAGATCTCATAATCCTGTGAGTTGATCCAGATTTTTGAAAGAATTCAGCTTCCATTAAAACATATAAATAAGGTTCAGGTTTGTTGAACCTCTCTGAACACAACAGCACTTATGAAACCATTCAATTGAAGGTTTTCTTCTTCCAAAACAGTTCCTCACACAACATTTTAATGTTACTCATCACTAGAGTCCTGGTTTTGTATTTTATTACCAAAGTAAATGTTGAACAGTTTTGTAATCTGGCTCATACTCTACCTAGTGAGGGTTGCTTTCCTCCACTCAGATGGTTTTGGATATCAGTTTTTGTAATACCTTTTCCCATAACTTTCTGTCAGAGAAAGGCCACCCTTGTGTAGAAGGATGTGGATCATGTTACACAGAGGTTTTTTCGGGCTCACTTCCCAGTCAGTTACCATGAGCGTTTTGTACATGTCACTTCTGGTCTGTTTGGATATTGATGGGAAGGACCGAAAAGCTCAGAAGCAGGAGATACTCCATTTAGCCACTTGCTTGCAGCATTGGAAGAGGGTGCTTGAGGGTACATTAAGCCTGCTGCTACCTGTCCTCCACAGAATTGGCCTTTCCCTCACTCCAGGTCACACGCACTTTGCCCTTATGGTGAAGCAGGAAGCGCTCGGCTCTGAACACCTGGCATGTGATGCCTTTATCAGGATGTTTGTTTGTCAGACTTATAATTGCCACCGACTTCCCTCTTCCAGAGCTTCTGGATTTCAAATATATTTTTTAAGGCCTGAAATAAGAAGACATCCCCAACAAAGACAATGGGAAGATCTGCTTTTGGTTTCTGTGAGTCCAGGATTTTCGCACAGCATCAAAACAGGGAGGTTGTTAAAAAAGGGGTCTTGTGGGAACAGGAAAAATACAGGGGTGAGTGTCAAGCAGTGAGCTCCAGCTGTACGCTGTGCTTGAGTTTTGAAGATTATGAATGACCTTTCAACTTTCAATTTAAGAATATTAATTATTGTTCTCCTAGGAGGTACATTCTAAAACATTCAATGTTCTTTTCAGGCTTCAGCTTTTCATTTCTTTACCTTGGCAATGCAAAAGCATCATAAAACTGGTAAGAACGGCTATGACAGATTGCTTGTTCCTGTCTCACTCTGAATAAGGCAGAGCTCGGGCAGAGCCTGCGCTTGGCCATCAGTGCAGACATGAGGGCAACAAGATATGTGGTGAGCGTCAGAAATGGACCCCGCACTGTGTCTCTCCTCTGTATTCTGTGGCGCAGGGAAGAAGATAAGTTATTAGACCTGGAAGCAGCAGTGGATGTACCTGCAAGCCAGCCAGCTGTGTGGAACCAGCCCTCTGTGTCACCCAAGCAGGGCCCAGCACTGAGATAGATGTCACTCAGGGATGTTATTCTTGCAGGTGACCAGCTTCACTCAGTCACAAATGTCCGTGTGTGGAGTCACCCATCAAATCATTCCCATCTTGGGTGTGCCAGGGGCAATAAATAGAAAGCATCACCCGGCAGTTAATTTTTGTTACATTTCTCCTTGGCAGAGTGGCTCAGGCCAGCTCGCCTGGCAAACATTGTTGCTTCTATTCCCTTGTACACCAATAGAATATTCTTAAAAACGGGGCCGCGGTATGTTAATTAATTTTGATGGTGTGTACAGCCAGTGGGTTGGGATGAGGTAGCCGGACAGCCTTTTTTAAACTTTTCTTGATGATATAGACTGTTCCATGCTCAGACAGAAATTCTGCATTTCCTCCACCTGACACAGTTCCAGCTGGCTGGAAGCTCCTCGGCTACAACACAACATACCGCACGCAACATGGCTTCTACTCCTTTCACTTAAGTGTGAAGGACAAATATTAATACAAACAGAGAACATATGAACGCCTGCCTTTTATTTCTCTCTGCTTGTCTGCATTTCCATGCTTCTAGGAGTAGATTTTGCTCAGAAAAATACTGATGTAAAGCCAAGGTAAATCATGGGACCCCATCACAGGTACCGCTTTGCTTCCTGTTTGGGTTGGTGAGAGGATACAGAATACATTTTTCCTTTATTTTTACTGCAAGTGGGGAAAAAGTCCGGTTTTTATATATATATAGCTTACTAGTATGTATACTCCCTACTTTAGAATACCTACTGCAAATAGCTGGCATCATGTCAGTGAACGCTGACATAGTCACAGAACCTCCAAACAGCACTCATATCGCTGACCTTGTTCAGTGAATTTTCTCTCATCATCTATGAAAATCAGAAATGTCTCCATCTTAGTGCATGGAGTTCTGTTTGTGAAACAGAGGTGATTCACCTGATTTAAAAAAAAAAAGAAAAAGAAAAAAGAAAAGTAAAAGATAAGAATCAGACTTTACTTCTGTAGTTTACAATCTGTTTTTATGTGCACAGCAGGAAATATTTTTTAAAAATCCTGGGTATTTCCAAACATCTGACTTCTCAGAGGAGTAAAAATGCAATCAAAGTATTTCCTTTCAAAGCTGCATCACTTTATGATTAGTCAAGGGTTTTTGTAACATGAATTTCCTTTTCAGAAATGCTTTCTATTACATCTGTTTAATATTTTTTTTAGCAATCCAATTAAATTCCTCTTTCATCAGGGTGGAAAAGTTGGTGCTGCTCATTTAAAAAAAAAAGAATCTCATGGTATGCACGGCTACTATAGCAAATGTTTAAATATTTCCTAGGTTAGCTTTAGTCCTGTCTGTGCTAAAATAGATCAGGATTTCACCTGAGCATTTATAAATATCCTTTTAAGAATGTCTTTTGATTCCCTTTCCTTCAAATAGAAAAGCGTTTGTATGATGCATACCATGTCACAGATTTTATTAGCCTAAAAGATCCCCAGCACATCTGGATGCACAATTTGGATCATCTTGTGATTTAATGTCCTTGTAATTTTCCTCCATTTTACACATTTTACTGTATCTGTATGGGCTGGTACATTTTCTCCAATCCGTTTTAATGCAGACCTTTTAAATAAAAATTATTGCCCCAATCACACAATTCAGAACCATTATGGTGTTTATGAAACAGTTTTGTCCAGATTAAAGGACAGAGATTTGTTTCACTTTTTTTACTTTGGTTGCTATAACATGTAAAGAGTCTTGTAGTCTTCCTGCTCCTTTCCCCAATGGCTCATGACAATCAGTTCAAATCATATTGCAATATGAACATTTTGGGTCAAATCAAGGACTACCACCCTCAGTAGATGTGCTTTGCTCTTTGCTCTCACTGGGTGGCTGGAAGGACCCTCTCACCACAGCACAGTCTCCTGCAGCTGCTGCTGTGGGAATTTTGTGGTGAGTCTCATTTTTAACATCACTTGTCTGCTGCCCTCCCTCTAGACCACCATGCTCGGGCAGGGACAGGCCCCAAAATGTGCAGTTTTGTTTGCTGTAGGAAAGCACAGTTGCTAAGGGAGTCTTTTTTTGGCTGGGAGGTGGAGGCTGGTGGATATACCATCCACAACATTGCTAACTGAAGGGTATTGTCCTTCTACATAGGAAATGAAGTGATGATACAGTATGTAACAAGTCTGGGTTTGCTTCTAGGAGGTTATTGTACAGACAGGCATTACCTGACCTTTTATCAAGATGTACTGGCAAAACAGTAGGGTTTTTTACCCTAGTTTGGTCTCATAAGAGAGGCCTGGAGATCATGGGTCTGTGGCTTATCATGTACAGTAAATAAAAAATATTAATGGGAAATGAGGAGAAATCTTGAAAGCAGAATATTTTTGCCCTCGGCTAGGAGCAAAGTGTCAGAGGGGACTGCAAAGCAAGTATTCAACATATACTGAAGCTCCTTTGGGAAGCTCCTCAGTCACGGAATGAAAGAGCTAGAGACAGTATACTGGGCTCTTGCAGCACGCTGTGAGGTACCACAGAAAAATAAAATTTCTAAGGACAACTATCTCTGGGGGCACTGGAGGGGTTAGAGGTGTGTAGCCCTGTGTGGAAAGGCCTGGCCTGGCAGGGCTGATGGTGCAAAGCCACAGAGAGCCATGGCTACCACATCTGGCCAGCAGCAGCACAGAGGACCCTGGGTGCCTGCATACACCCCTTGGGCTCCTGCTGCACCACTGCTCCATGGCGTGTCCACCAGCCTTCCTGCTTCTGCCACTGGCATGCTGACTTTGGTATTTTGCATTCCTGCTTGAAAGGAAAGACTCATTCACCAGCTGGCTCCCTGAAAATGCTTTTGCATGAGGTGTCCCTCACCACCTCTTCCCACGTGGCTTTGATCCCGCCCAGCAGGCATGCTCATGGCAGGGCTGTGGCTGCCAAGAAGGGCTGAGTGTGTATCTTTGGCTGAGGGGTTGGGAAGCCTGACGTGCAGATGGTCCCAGATTTATTTGAACTGGCTCTAGCTCCTCGTGTCACTGGGCGAGACTGCTGAGGGCTGGCAGCAGCGCCAAGCTGTGCCGAGCAGCCCCTCCAAAGGAGGACATGATGCTACTGGGAATGGCAGCTCCTTTGGGACAGAAGAGAAGGTTGAAGGCAGCAGTGGAGGACTGTTAGGGCTCTCTCAGAAATTCAGGACACTTGAGGGAAAAAAAGATTCTGTAAACCTTTCCCCTTGCAAACGTGTTGTTACTGTTGGCAAAACATATGGGTTGCAACATATTGGTTGCTTCTGCTAAGACATGAGCTGTGTGCACTCCTCTGAGAACACCTTAAAATAAAGGCTCGCTTTGGCAATAACAACGTGCTTGTAAATAAAGAGGTTTACTTTTGAGAAATGTTATCCTTAACTGGAAGCATTTGAACAGAGCCCCTGAGGCTGTTTTCCTTTCCACTATATACAGAATAAAGATTCACAAGCAGGTCAAGACGCTTTTTGAATTAGAGTGTTTCTCATTAACTGGGTGTAGCTGAAATCACTGTCCTGCAATCCAGTGCCACTTTCCAGCAGGGATCTTTGACAAGATGGGCACATGTTGCAAAAGTGCACACTGAGCAGCAGGGACCTCCTTCAGAGCCGGCTTAAGTGATAGAGCAAATTAGGCACGCAAGACAGAATAAGTAGGTATGTGTATAAGGCGCAATTTGTGCTGTTAGAAAAGGGTTGTAGCAAGAAAAGAGGTGGCAGAGATTTACCACCTCCTTGGATGGCTTGAGTTGAGAAGTAGTGGCTGCCTTTATATTTTAATACATGTTTTGTCACATAACAACACTGCTGAACACTGAAACCCTAGGCTGTGAACCTCAGCCTACTGGCAAAATGTCATGGCTACCGCTAGACCGCATTCTCATGTCTTACGCAAAGTCATGGGAAAGAGAATGAAAAAAAAACACTTTCTAGGCTACATTGCCAGCAGACCCGAAGACAAAAGCCAGCTTTAACTCCAGGCCAAAAGCTTGGGAGCAACTATCTGAAACTTCGTGAGATAGACATCACTGGTTTAGAGTCTTTAAGCTGCACATCCCAAGTAAACCACAACAAAAGCTTAAAGAGGAAAGGTCAGACCTGTGAAGTGCTATTTGTTTTCACTGAAACTTCATCTCCCACTTACCCCCAGCCTAACCAGCAGCGGAATCAATTACCACTTGTCAGACTGAAACCTGACCCCAGAAATGAAAGAAGGACATGACCTCCGGGGGGGAAAAGAAACCACGAATGAACCACTTTCTCCTGCAACGAAGGGTTAACAGGCCTGATCCTCTTCTTTTCCCCTTAAGAAAAGATCAATACCACTGTTCTCTACATTTACTCTTCCTTTCATCAGGGATGGCCAGTAGGACAGTGAGGTTATTGAGATTAGGTTTCATAAATTACTCCATTTAATAATTGAAGACAAAGAGGTTCCATACATTTTAATAGCATTTAGTGTAACCGTTCAAATTTGTAGGACTCATAATAGATCAATTTCAGCTGCCATTACCACTTGAGGTAATGGTGCTTTCACTTACCAAGCTTCTGTTAAGTATAGGATCAGCTTGTCAAAAAGTGGTCAGGTTTAAGGCAATATCCCCCACCCTCCCATTTCATACAAGCCTCAAAGGGCATTCCCAAAGGGGTGCCTACAACATGCTGGGAACAATTCTGTCAGTTTAGCTTGCCTGCAGCCTCTGTGGCAGCTAGGAAGTGTGTTCGTTTCAGTGTATAAAATTATGTAAGAGCATTACTTCTGACATCTGTGACTAGTCTAGACTATTCTTCAGTTAGAGCACCAGAAGTGAGTTCAGGCATGATAGGAAGAGTACCTTCTTATTTTTCACTTCTGAATGTGAGAAAATACAAACCATACACAGAGCAGGAAGTAAAAGCTCTTTTCTGAGGAAGGGGTCTCTTCGAGCAGTGGGCTGTGGGGTCTCATTGAGCAGGGTGGCTTGTGGTCAACGGCACTAACTAATACCAGTCTCACAGGTTTAAAGATGTGAGGTGTTTTTATAACATGCAGTGATAGGACAAGGGGTAATGGCTTTAAACTGAAAGTGGGTAGATTGAGGTTAGATATGAGGAAGAAATTTTTTACAATTAGGGTGATAAGACACTCGCACAGGCTGCCCAGAGAAGCTGTGGCTGCCACCTCTCTGGCAGTGTCCAAGGCCACGTTCGATGGGGCTTTGGGAAACCTGGTCTAGTGGAGGGTGTCCCCACAGCAGGGGGTTGGAGCCAGATGGTCTTTGAGGTGCCTTCCAGACCAACCATTCTGTGAGTCTGTGATTCTATGATACCCACCAAAACTACATTCTCTGGCAGTGTTTTGTTAACACCCACACTGCCTATGAAATGATTGAATTTCAACTGCCTGTGTCTTGAATTTGCAGATACACTCCCAGGAGATGTCAATGGACATCTTAGCTTTGCATTTGTTCCATATTGGTGTTGGTCTTGACTTTAATCTGTCTGTACACTTAGTTATTTTCCTTGAGTTATGCTATTTCTGTCACAGAGGATTCACATTTTTGTGTGGTCAGCTTTATCCCCAGAGCCTCAGCTCATTCCAAAGGTGCTCAGGGTCTCTCTTTTTGCTCTCTGCTAATTTTCCCTGAGAAAGAGTTGCCTACACAGACATTAGCAGCCTCTCTACAGTAGATAAGAAGCAGATATTGCACTTGTGGTATGCTTTGGGTGCTGAACACAGCCCACAGAGCAGTCTGAAGAAAGAGGGTCTCCCAAAGGAGGTGTTGAATGCACACAAACATGCGTTGTATTTTTTAAGGGCTGCTGCCAAGACTCTGCTGACGCATCAAGCACAGAGAACTGCTTGGCACCAGCCATTTCTCAAGCAATTTCTCCTCCTGTATTATAGAAATTGTTCCCCATTTGCAAATTTATTTTTATGTTTCTATGTGTAAAAGAATGGAACTTCATTCTGTACTTTGGTGTTTCATTATCTATTTTTTTCCTACAGTGGTTGGCTAGGGAAAGCACTTTTCTGAATTTTCTTCCCCTGCATTTTCCCAAATAAAGCAGTTTTGCCTCTGCCTCAGAAAAAAAGGAATTTCTTAAGTATGTTAATCATGGAAATATCATCAGATTAAACCAAGAAAATAGGAATAAACTCCCTTCTCCCATTCCCACTCCCTGCCCCCATTCACTGGAAAGCAAACAAACCAGGCTGCCTTCTGAAGGAGGCAGGAAATGAAGGCAAGGAGACACGATTAACAAAATAAAAGACATTTTATTGAGCTTCACAGCAAAATGTCTTCGATGGTCCTGATCTTGCAATCCGATGCTCTACTGGTGATATGATGATTTAGGAAAACATTTCTGTGTAGTGCTATGGAGAGGAACCTTTCTGGTCCCCTATTAGATCAGCAGACTGTGCCAAACATGAACGAGCAAACATGGTGAGGTAGCCCACAGGATCTCTGCACTCTGGCTGCAGAATACATGGGATGTGATCTGGCACAGTTCAAGTCAGGAAGGAGAAAACTCATGAGATGTGTGAAACTGGAGTTGTGAGCATCTTACTTTTTTGTGGTCTTCATCTTTCTAGGCTGCATTTGTGAGAGAGGTCATGTGTTTCAGCTGCCTTAACCCTAGCTATGATTTCTTGAAGAGAGCAGATTAACCCCCCAACCTGGAATTTCTTATGGAGTCACAGAGAAGTGCTGCGTACAAGACAACTAATCAAGCACGGCAAAAAAAGATTGCTTTCCACCTGAACCTGGCACAGCTTCTAATTAAAATCAAGAGTGCAAAGTCACTTTAGAGGGATTGAAGTGCCTAACATTTGTCAGCTACACCTTACAAAAAATATTAATTTACAAAATATGTCCATAAATGGATCTGTGAGAGCACAGTCTATGAACTGTAAAAATAAAGTTTTTTGGGAAATATTTTAAAACTTTTAAACTTTAAAAAACAGCAACTGTTTTTCAAAGGAAATGTCTGAAAATTCTACAAAACATGTTTTTCAAAATACCTGAGATTTTTGGCATAAAAAGACAAAGACACAAGAAAAGTCTCAGACTTAATACCTACTTGGCTGGACAGTGCGTTTTGTGATGGATAGGTCCTTCTGCAGGGATCTTTAGGCCCCAAGTTTTCCTTCTGCAAGACTCACCCTGTATCCAGGGTTGGATGTACTCCTTTCTTTTGTTCAGGTCTCCAGAGTCTCAGCTCTGCTTCCACTTGCTCTTTGCTCAACTTCACAAGTCTAAGGCCTTCCTGGGCTTCTGTCAACTCTTTCTTCCCTGTTAAAAGGTTAAGTCTCTTGACTAGTGTGGGTACCTCTCTTTTGCCTAGTGGTTTGGGTGGAGAAGGATGTGAAGCTTCCCCTTACTCTCATATCAGCTTTCGGCTCCATGGACAGCTCCTGAGCTGTGTGCTGCCTGGATCTGGGGTATCGGTGATGGGATGCTCATGTGGCCTTGCCTGGAACCTGACCTGGAGCTTGTCCTCAGGATGGGTACTTCAGATACACTAAAGGAAATGACAAGGAAGTTACTGCCATTCACACAGACACTCCTTCTACATGAATGCTGTCACCACTTCTCAGCAGGACCAGGAGTCAAACCATCGCTTTTTATTTTCTATCTGCTCTTGTGTTGAGTTTCAGCAGTGCCTCTTTCCCTGCACACTCAAGATACTAGACTTTAATGTCTCTCCAAAGATGGTTTATCAAATACCTGCAAAGTCATCAAGATTTTTCTGAAAGTTATCAATTTCTTGCAGCCCCTTGGTCCAATAAATTCTTCTTAGCTTGTAGGTTTCTCGAAAACTATCTCATGAAAATAGGAGTTGGACTTGATAATCTTTATGGGTCCCTTCCAACTCAAGATATTCTATGATTCTGTTGTGGTATCTACCCTAGAGCCTTATGTGGTTTCTTTTCATGTTATGCATATTGGTACCTCACTCTTCCTTGACCAAGGAAGACTGGAATCATGTTCTTCTCACGTAGCAATTTGAAACTTGCTCTAAAAGAGGTTCTAAGCTACCCTTTCTAAACTGTTGTGTTCAGAAAATATTTGCCTGTCTGTGAAGATCCCTGCTAGAATATTTATCAGCAGTGAATCCAAAACCTGTGTGAGTAGAACTGGAGCATGGACTTTATATTCATGAAGGTTTCTTTTGCCAGCATTTGTCCTGTTCTACTTTTGTCTTGTCATATGTCTGGGTCATCAAGTGACTGCCTAATCATGATTGCTAATCCTGATTTAGTTCATCTTATCTCAGGGAGATAGAAGCACAAGGACTGCAGTTTAGGAAAGCTATCAAAGCATGTAGTTTTCTCTGTCCCTGTTGCAAAATAAGACCAATTTCCTGAGTGGGATGTAGGGAATGGTGGAGCCACTCACAGATCTCCCCATTGACTACCAAGGAGGAAGCATTTGTGCCATCCTCTGCAGTTGCTCATATGCCTAAATTAAACTTAGAGATGTCATTTGGATGGTGAACAGAGGATGGGAAAGGATCTTTGTGATTTTTATTATGCTCTGTGCTTTGTTGCCAATCAGGTTTGCTATGGCAAGGGAATTCAGCTTATCAGCCATGGTGTTTTCTATGTCTTCATTAGGTTAGCGAGGGATAGATAGGAAGATAGGAATTCTCTGGTGCTGAGACCAAGTCAAATGGACTGTCTGTGTTCACATTACTGAGGTGTGACCATCCTTTGACAGCAGCTTTGGCTTTAAGAGAGCTTGTTAAGGTGGTTGAAAGGAGAACCAGAGAGTGATGTAATATTTTAGGGTGGTCTAACATAGCCCTGGCACTCCAGCTCCCTCCTGGGCTCTTTCTTATTCTGTGTTCTAGACATGAGACCCTCTTGCTAAGGAGTGTCTCTGGGCAATGTTGCATGCCTGGAATTATGCTTTGACTTTGTTTAATACAGCACTCCTGTGCTGAAGATGATGGAGCGACAGCAATATGCATTGCATGAATAGCTGTGCAGCACAGTCAGTAATTATCAGCTAACCCTTGGTGGCATGAAGAATTGGTATGTCTGCAAAGTCATTTGCCTTTTATTTGGTGAGGCATTCTGAGAAAAGATCATCACCGTTATACAGGATGTTAAAGTAGTGACCATGAGTTGTCAACATATCCAAAATATATTTTGCTAATCCTGACCAGAAACAAGAAAGGTTTGAATTTGCTGGGAAATTAATATTTTATAAATGGAGTGAAGAGTCTTTACATCTGCAGAACTACAACTTTTCCAGGTATGAGTGATGAGTCACGTGTTTGAAAGCAAGCTCCTCCTGCACTTGTGAGGATTAAATTTCTGAAAATAAACCTGGCTACCTGTGGATTCAGCCCATGTTACAACTGTTATGGGAATGTCTGTAAAATAGGTGATTTTCTATTGCTTGTCTTCAAGGTGCAAGCCAAGTTCATATGGTAAGGGTCTGTTCTCAGGCTGGAGGTGTTAGGTTTGGCTCCGCAGCTCCGATGTGGCAAACTGCCAGTTTTGTGAGGTCCTAGCTGGGAGGGCGAAAGGTATACCACTGCTTAGACCTATTTATTGGATTTGGCTGGGAAATATTCAACTAGATAAGCTGAATGAAACAAAATCCCTCAGCGCTCATATTGCTGAATTCAAGTGGTGTTTGGAGAGACCCAGCTGACCATGCTGCTGATGGGTTTTGTTGTGTTTTCCTATTATCAGATGTATACTTATAGACAAATACCAGTTACAGAAGTAATATAGAATATATTTTAGAGGATAAACAGTAATTCTACTAGAAGTCAATTTACAGAACTGATGTCAAAGGTTTGGACTGATATTTTCTGAATAAAAAACAGGGGTTTTAGAAGGGTGATTTTAAATTAGTCTTCCCCTTTCATTCTCCATCATGATATAAATTTCCACACTGATTATTGTAATAATTTACATGCATTGCTTTCTTCCTCTGAAACCATATGGTTCTTTAGTATAGAAGATGAGACAATGGGATGGAGGCAACATAGTGGCCTATTCTGATTTAGATAGCAGGTTTTGTTCATGGCTTCATATATTAGGCAGATGACCAACTATGAAATTGAAAAGGTTGATTCTAAAAATATGAGCCTTAATTTTATTTTCAAAGTGTGTTTTTCCACCTTGATATGGTCACTGTACTTGTGAGTTAGCCTTATTAATAGGAACCCACTGTCATGAGTTGGTAGGAATTGGGCTGGGTAGGGTTTAAACCTCTTGTGGGGGTCTACAATGTAGACATACATGCAGACATTAGTAACTCCCGTGAGGGTCCCTTTGTAGTGAATGAGGAGAAAGGAACCGTGTCCAGTGCTGTTTCACTTGCACTAACACTGATGCCCAAAATAGATGAATTGCAAGGTAAGACGAACTGCACCTTGAAAACGTAGGGCTTCATTGAGTGTTAAGAGAGACTGGATGTGAGACTCAATGAAACCCACCCCTGGTGTCTGTTACTGTACAAGCCGATGTCATTAATGGGGAGCATTTGCATCATTGTAAAAATGCCTACTACACAGTAGTAGCAAAGGAATGTGCCTAATAGCCTCTCTGCATGGCAATATTTCTGGAAATACTGTCTAGGAAATGATACCATCACAGTTGCTCTTTGGTAGCACTTAATATTTGTGCCCTATTTTTACCATATAAATGAATTAATCCTCACAGCCTCCTGATTTTACCTCCTCTTTAGAGTTCGTGAAACTGGAGCAGAGGCACATCAGAAACCAGAGATGCTGAGCTTCCTCAGATTTCAAGGGAAAGGATGTCCCAGAGTGACTCAACCAATGTTTTGAATGCTCCAGCATCACTTCTGGCAATCTGTCTGTGGTAATACTTGGACTGATACAAAATGCACCCTTCTCCATTTGGAAGAGAAGAAGGTGATGAAACCACATCCTCAGGCTTAAACTAGAAGCACATATATTTGTGCATATTATCTCATTTCCTTTGTGAAGTTTTTGAGGCTGTGCACGGAGGTCATTGCCTAGTCAGCGAGCACTAGTTTCACCCTTGAAGGCACTGCTGTTCCCGAATTTGTTTCTGCTAAAAGAGACCATGAGTTCCAAATACCCTCTACTCCAGTCTCCCGGGAATATCCAGCACCTTGCAAGAGCAAACATCTGAAGAACATTCGCACTGGTAACTGGTGTGTATAAATGCTCTTTCCATCTGTAAGGATCTTGCTGAAAACAGATGAGCTGTATTAGGCTATACTAAAATTCCTCATATTCCTATATTGCTGCCCACAAGGATCTTGAGGATGGGTTTGAATCCTTAAACTGTCCTGATTTATACTTTGATTGAAAGTAAAACAAGCTTAGAAGTCAATTCAACATCTATATAGCTTGTCTTATTATTAGTTTTAGCATATATTAGATTTTTTTCCCCTGAAGAATGTACAATCTAAAAAGACAAGCAATAAAAAAGGAGCCTTGAGTTACATTTTGGTGTGGGTTTTTGTTTTGTTTTTTGGTGATTTGTTGGGGTTTTTTTTTGTCAAAGTCACATTTGCATAAAAATGCTGAATTTAAACTAGTAAAACTGTGTGTACGTCCACATCACATGATTACAAGGGTTTCAGTCAAAAAATTTTGATGGTGAAACTGCACGTGACTTTCATTCTAAAATAATTGTTCATGTCAAAGCTTGCCTAGGATTAATTTAGGAGACGCAAAAACTCAGATGCAACTAAAACCTCCTAAACCAAAATGCATTTGATTGTTCTGATTTTCTTTTTCAGCAAAAAGTGATGTTTTTAAAATTTCAAGGAAGATTTAAACATGAGGGTCTTGTTTCTTTCTTGACCTGCTTCTGAATTAAATGTCAATTATTTATACGGCTCTAATCTACTAGCATTTTATGAATAGGGAAATGAGAGAAGAAATGACTTTTCTTAATCACATGGGAAGTCTGTGACCATTCTGAGTAGAATCCCATGTCCCAGTGTAGGAGTTCAAAGCTTCAACCACAAAATAAATAAAACAGTCCAGTTCTTTTTATAGCTGGAAACATCGCTGACATATGTTGAAAAACATCCCTGAGTCTCACATTTTGAGTGTACAAAAGTGATCCTGCTTCTTGCCCTGGGCAAGATAATATGAAATGTGTGTTTTATGCAGTTTATTCATGATCAAGAACCTTGGATCACTGGAACCTAAGGATTTCTCTGGTTGCTGGGCTGAACCCAGGGGTGGTGCTCTCCTTCCAAACAGTCTCAGTACCATATCCCAGCGCTAACACAGGCATTGCCCAAAACTTCAGCAGATCCCTGCTAACAGGAGCTTGCAGTTGCCTCTGATGACTGGGGTCTTCTTTTGAGGTCTGTTACGGGAGCAGAACCCATGTGGGCTCTGAGTGTCCCGAGTACATAACATCACCTTGTCAGGAAGTGACATCAGGGCTGAATGACAGGGCATCAATTCTATGCATTATTTAGTGAGCGATATTGTAGTGTGGAGGGACTGCACACTGAAGAAGATATATTCTGAAGGAAAATAAAGGAAGGCAGAACAGCTGATTAGTTACTATTATCAGACGCTAATGGGTGTCGTGTTGATAAGATGGTAACTAGATATCACGTAGAAAGGGTTTTAGTGCTAAGTACTCCATTGCCTTTGTGTGATGCCTCATTACTGCACTTGGATCCCCTCCTCTATAAATTTTTAATGATCTCACCATTTTTCATGTAACTGTCATTCCCTGCTTAGCTCTCCTTTTTGCCCTGTCCGAATCCTGAGCTGAAGTGGAAATGTATTGTGTAATTAGGTATAGAGACTCCAGCTTATTGTCTTGCAGCACCCACCCCTCTTGAGAACATGAGAAAAAGAAAATATTTCCAAAACTCATCTTTAAATGTTCATTGTGTTACACTGACAGTGCAGGAGTTTTATTAAGTGTGTTCTGTGGTTGTTGGCAATTTCTTCCTGAAGGTATCGGATAAATACAGCGCAGCTGTGGGATAACATGGTTGCAAAGGGGGCCCTGAATTCGTCTGCACAGGGATGGAGAGTGTGAGGCACATTCTCACTCTTCTGTGCTCCCTCCGGTACTGGGGGAGTGCTTTGCAGCGAGTGGAGTGTAACCTGAGCGTGGCTTGCAGGAGGAAGGCAGCAGGTGGCGGGGGTAGAGGCACAGACAGGCCAATCTCCTCCTCCTGGACATGGTGGCAAGGCTCAGAAAAGTCATGAGAACCAAGGGGGCAAATCACAGCACCTTTGGGCTAGTCTGAGGTAAGGGCTGAATTAGCCAAATAATCTGAAGGGGGAGTTTACACCATTTCCTCATTGCACTGTGCCAGCACCAGCTCTGGGGAAGAGGCAAAATTCCTTACTCAGATGATCCACTGTAAGTGTCCCAAAACCAGAGAAGCAGATAGAAGTTTTACATATTTTCAGGGAATGGCAGTTGGAAAAATGTGTGCTGATGATTTGGAGGAACAGCGATCAGTGACAAGCAGTAAGGGTCAGTTAACTCTTTTTGGTTGAGTGTCCTGGTTTTCAGCTAGGATAGAGTTAAATTTCATAAGAATCTGTGAGACGACACAGCTAGGACAGCTGACTGAAACTAGCCAAAGGGATATTCCATAACATGATGTCATGCTTAGTATATTAAGGGGGAAGAGGGGATGTCCAGGGAGGAGGAATTGCTGCTTGGTGATGGACTGAGCGAGTGGCCACATGGAATTTAGTTGCTGTCTGGGGCTAACCCCCACCACTGAGGTACACTGGAAATGGGTACGCTCTATATGGTCTTATCTCCAGTGACACAACGGACGAGGACCCAGATCTTTGTCACAGATAGAAGAACAGAGTGGCTGAAAAAGTACCTTGAGCCTTTCATATGTTGTGTTGTGCTTTTGGTTTTGTATATAAACCAGATCTTGGAGAGTGCCTCCGTTGGACCTGCCATCTGACAACAGCTGGAGGAAAACCCTTTGGCTTTTGGCTGGTTTTGGCTGTGATCCTGCCCCGCCACATGGAAGTCCTTAGCCCAAGGGTCATGCTTGGCAAACGCAGCCTCAAGTCATGAAACCCACATCTGGGTGCAGAGCAGCTTCTCTCTAACATTTCCCGAGTGAGTAAGAACTGTCTGGAATTTCTGAAGGAGTTTCAGCTATCTCAGGCTCTTGTACTGTCTGCTGAGGAAGGAGTTTTTCTTGTATCATCAAAAGAAATGCTCCATGGGTCCATCATCAGTACTGTTGGTCCCTATGTAGATAATGTACATCTCAAAATAAAGTTTGTCAGGGTGTGCTACCCGGGCTTCCATCTTTGAAAGGGTCTTTTCTGAAAGATAGGACATATGGTGTCACACCTAAATTTTTTTCTCTGAAAACATCTGAGTCACATTCGCATGAGTAACAGAACAAGTGACAAGGAACAAATGACATGTCTGGTACAAGTGAGCTCACTGTCCCAACTAGCTAGACAAAAGTTTATACACTCAGATAAATAGCACGTTCAGCTCCTTGGCTGATCCACATATGACACTTGACTTGCTGTTTGATTACATCACACTAATGCTGCTGATGCCATGGGGAGAGCGAAGCTGTAAAGCAAACCCAGGCAGTAGAGCCCATGGCCTGTGGCAAGGTACTGTGCATTGCTGGAAGCAGGAGAGTTTATAAAAGGGTGTTTGTGGGGTAAAATTTAATTGCAGTCTCAGTCACTTTATTTGAACAGTCTGTAAACATACACCTTCACACCCCCCAGCAATTGTCCTATCTAAAGAAATAATAACAACAAACAACAACAACAGCAACAACCACCTAATCACTTGGAGACAAAACCTCCTATTTTTGCCCTGCAGTCAAGTGGAAAATTAGTTATTTATGTACTTTGGAATAATCATCAGCCTCATAGTTCCTACCTACCTTTGTTCTAGAAAACTGGGCAAGGGTCTGTGAAAACCCAGAGCAAGAAGATAGCTCTTACCTGAGAAAGTTAACAAAACTGCGATGGATTTTTTGAAAGGCCAGATTCTTGAGTTCTCCCCCTCCATTTTGTTATTCCGGAAGAATATCAAATACTAAACGCTAAGTATGACTTCATCCTAGTTTTCTGATTTTTTTCATTAGAAATCACAAGGATATTTTCAGATTTACAAACACTTCAAATTCTCTAACCATTGCAGGACTTAGAAATGCCGGGACCTCTTGGATATGTAAATCAATTGTTTGTGAATGTAACATTTCACCTTTTCGTCTCTCCCCCCTCTTTTTTTTACTTCTACTGGTTAGCAGCTTCAGTTAAAGCCTCCTCAGTAATCCCCGTTGAGCACAGATTTTAGTACAGAAGTTGATTTGCTTGCATTTACTGTCTCACAGTTGACCAGCAATATTCTTAGAGTCATGCCGCTGTCAGAGGCCAGATTCAATTTGAGGATTGTCCAAGAATCTGCAGCTTTCAACTACTTTTAAAATTCTAAGTTGGTCACTGATGTCAGAGCTGGAAGTGAAAGTCTAGGAAATCAAATTCTTATGAATATTTAAAACCTACAAAACATTATGGAAAAATCAAATATTTACTAAAAAGGAACAGGCAGATGTCTGCACCACTAAAAGCGGCAATGCCAAATACAGAAAGGGATCAGCCCTTCATGGAATATTGTTGACCTTAGAGATCTGATGTGAGGCTCCAAGATTTTCTAGACCAGTGACAGAACTGTGTAAGACCATGGAAAAAACTGTACTCCTGCCAGCACCCCCACCCCATCTCGGGAAGACACAGATCTTCCTGGCCAGTTGAAGTGCACTCTGTTTTACTCCCAACATGGGATTTTCCCCCCTTTGTCTGACACTTGGGTGTGCTCAGGAACAGAATGGTCGCTCATATACCAAAGCCATCAGCATGCCCCAGTGTTCAGATATAAAACATCTGGGAAGGACTCTAGGGAGCCCTATAAAAGAGGTGAAGAATCCTCCTCCAAAGACATAGAGTGGCTCCAAGGAGACTCCCTTTCTAATTCTCCTGCTTCTCACTGCCAAAGAGCATCTTGCTGGCCACTTTAATCTACAAGATCCATCTCACTTTAACCTTATTGAAAAGGACTGATGTTTTGGGGTTGTGCTGTGCTATATTAAAATCCATATTTCAAACAATAAATGCTTTCCATTTATCCAGGCTAGTCTCTTTTCTATTGAGCCAAACTTTCAGGCAGTTAGCTAAACCTTTCAGTAATATGAAGCACCTTTTTCATCTTGTGCCAACACTGTAATGCCTCCAATAATTTATGTTTAATTTTTAATACAGTTATCTATCATGAGTAATTATGTGGGCTGCTCACAATATTCCATTTTCTGTTATGTGGTTTTTCTGAAGATCGTGGGCTTAAAAAAATACCCCAGTACTACTACTTTTCTGCTGAATTTCCTCTAAAGAAGAAATATTGAGGTTTACTTGAAGATACCGTATGTCAGACCCTGAGAAGTTCTTTGCTCTGTCTTCAGATCTACTGATAGTAGTGTGAGAAACAGTGTGAGCTGCTGTGATTTATGCACTGCACAGCCAGGGAAAAGGTCTGAGCAGAGTCCTTCATATGCACGGGGATTTTGCTGATGCCTGTGTGTAGGGCTTGGTTTTTGGGGACACAATTTCCCTGCTGACACTGGTGCTGTTGGTGGTGCACGTCCGCACTGGGCGAGACTTTCACCGTTGTCTCCAACATCTAATGAAAAGCTAGGTCTATCCCAAGTTTGCTGTACTTCCCATCTAATGAACTTTCTCCTCTCAGCTCACAAAAGAGTAGGTGGCAGTAACTGATGGCTGTGCATCCCTGATGCCAGGGAGAGTTCCTGCTGCAATGCCATTGAGGACACCACCATTTCCTGGTTGTGCCATCTGCACAGGGAACTGCCTTAAAACTGCAGAAACTCTTCCGTAGCATCCCTTTCTGCTACATAGGGAGAATTGGAAGGGTATGATGCTTGTCAATGGCAAAGTGGAAAATTTCTGCTCACACCAGCTCTGCTCACCCAGAGCTGCTTACACCAGCAGCAGCCACAAAGTGTTTGCCTGCCTGTTTCACACGTGCAATAGCAGTGGCTGGTTTTGTTAATCTGTATTTGGCAATAAACACTGATATGAGTACCAGATCTGTCTGCCGGGCTGGAAGATAAACTCCTAGGGGCCATATAAGTTTTCTGTCCAAATCTATATTTTGAGATGTCTGTGTTATTTCTCTCAGGCTCAGGAGCTCTCTGTGTGAGCACTGCTCTTTTGGGAAGGAAAAAAACCGTTTCTTTCTTTTTTTTCCTGGCCAGACCACAGCTTGTCCTGACATGCTCCTGCTCTGGGAATTGGGATTGGGATGTGCATTGGACTGCTAACAGAAATCTATACCAAGGAGGCCATTTGAGTTCTGGATACTTGTCAGGGCTGTTTCCACCCTCTGAATTTGGTGAAGAGGCCTTGGGAAAACAGCAGTCCCTGGAAATGGCAGTGCTTCATGAGTAAATGATGCATTAAATTCACACAGGTCATCAAGGCTTACAACTGCCTTTGTTAAGAAAAAAAAAGAAAGTAAAAATAAATTTGTCCTCACAGCGGATATGCTTAAGTTGATGGTTCTTATACAAGTTCTTGAATATGATGTATTTTGCTGGATGCACCAATTATTCCCTTGGAGAAGACAATGGGTGAAACAAAATTGAGCTTGCACAGACTGTTGATAATGGACAGAAACACCTTCCAAGAAAACATTTTCTACATAGTTGCTTCAGTCCTGATTCTCGGAAAAGACCGAGACAATATCTTAGAAACTTAGAAACTAAAACTAATACTCTAACGGTGCTCACGGGTTCACATCAGGTGGTGCAGTCCCCTTGACATGCCACCCCAGTCGTCTGCTGGTGTGAGGCTAGGAGTTTTGCTCCTAATCTGCAGCACTTAGGTTATTCTCAGTGCTTCCTGCGTGAACTCATTGCACTGCTCTCTGAGTCTTCGTCAGGCCCAAAGGAAATCTTGCACATACAAAAATCTGTCTTTGACCCCCAAAAAGCCCTATTTGGCCTAATGGAAGCTCTTACCTGTCCGTATGAATGCTATGAGTGTCATAGGGTAGCTGAAACTACAATACTACTATGAACGGCAAAAGGGGTTTAGGCTTGGCCTTGTCAAAGTCTGAGGTAAAACTTCCCTTGATGTCAGCATTGTAAGATTTCACCCAGATTGCAATGCAGTTCATTCTGGTAGCAGTTCAAGATTTACTCATCATATCAGATGTTTCACCACATATCTAGGCAGCATTGAATAATAGAAGATGCGCAGGTAAATCTAAGGCTGTAATTCAATCAAGGACCTTTGTTGATGTCTTAAGCTGAGAGTCAAACAGCTTAAGTAGTTTATGACCGGCGGTAGAACTCCCTTGATTGAATTACTGCGTAGGCATTCAATTGCATAAATGTATTGTTATTTATATGGTGTGCCAAAGCCTGATTTTAAAGTTAACTGTGGCAGGCTGTAACTAATGGAGAAAGAGCAGTATGGCACTACAGTACCCCTTAAGGAAGGAAAATGAATGATGTGCACTCTGTTTCATGCTTATGTAAAAATAATTATTGTAGTACTGTAGGGAATTACTTCATATTCATGAAAGGAAGGAGAACTTGAGGCTGTTGGTTAGAAATAATCCCTGGCCCGTATGCCAGAGTATAGGATCTGAGCAATTTCCATTATTGTTAGCAACCCATCTGTGGACTGGATCCGTAGATTTTTAAAACTCTTTTAGAAGTAAAGGAAAACAGATGAATCAAGGCAAAAATGGGCACGGTAGAAAGGGGTGTTAGACGTACAATACAAGTGCAACACTGTGCAAAAGATAAAGGGGGTTCACAGAGGCCTGTTGGCACCCCTGTGCATAGGCAAGGCATGGAGCTGCAAGCATGGATCCCAACGAAACCATTACACTAACCAGTGGGAGCTGTTTTCTGGCCGTCCTCCCAGGGGCTGCAGGGCTTTTCCTGTCCCCTTTTGCTGGAAAACAGGATAGCCTTACCAGCAGCTTTCTCTGGGAGAGACCAGAGAGCGTGCACATTCAAATCAACCCTATTTGGAGATGGTCAAAACTGCTCAATAGCAGCGCAGGCTGTCTGTATCATGGGCTGTCATGGCAAATTGGAGCTGACAGCTAGAAACTGCTCACATAGATTTCCTATTGCTCCTTTAACTGGCCTGTATTAAATTGCACCAAAAGGGCTGACAGCCTTAAAATCCATGCCATTATATCACATTAAGGGCTGCAAAAATCTGCCTGCTTTCACAAATTTCAAAGTCAATTGATATACAAGCCCAGTAGACTTCCTAGAGCCTAGAGACGCAGTACAGCCCGCCCACGTGTGTATGCGTGCGTGTTGATCCTGCAGCCAGGCCCATCTGCAGTTCTCAAGTACTGCCCCATACCACCATTCCTCAAAAATTCTGTATGTAAAGGAAATTCTTTTAATACAGAAAAAATAACTACAGGCACAAGTATTTCTTTCAGAAAGCCTGACAGGCCACGGCTTTTGAAAGCAGTATTCTAACTTCTCTTGGACTCATTAATTACCAGAGTAGCCTGTATATGTAACGTTCCTGTGGAGGAAAAGGCTGCTGTCGGTCTCAGTAACTAGTGAAGAGTAGTATTTACATATCAGATAGCATAAGGACTATGTATAATTTTTAGCACACAAGTTCTGCAAAATGTTTCCTCTAAAACACCTCAATCACCTCAGCAAAAATACCGAGCACAATAGATAAGAGTTCCGTAATTAGTTTATCATAGTTTAACACTCTTATGTCAACATGCTGTTCACAAAATCATCTTTTTCCTTAAACCTCAGGGTACATTGTCATTCTCATGCCCTGGTTAATTGTGGTAGTGGAACTGGAGAGGGCTCTCCTTCCTTGATTTTCATACAAAGCATGTTGCTCTTACTGTCCTCCCTGTTAGAATGTCAACAGACTGTTACTTTTCAGGGAATACCAGTGAAAGATAGTTTCCTTTAGGTCTCTAGCCACCCTCCCGGTTAAAGTGAATATAAATAACGTATATCAAAGACTGGTAGGTAAGCTAGCTCACACACACAGACCCTTGGAAACTAATCAAACTTGTTTCCCAAAAAGGTTTATCAGAATCCAGACAACCTTTAATGTGACAGAAAAAAAAGCTGTTAAAGGCACTTAAACCATATTATTCTTGTCTTCCTTCATCAACATATAAGAAAGAAAATTATTCATGTCATCCATGTCGCATTTTAAAAAATCTCTTGTGCAAGAAAAGATCAAGGTATGTAAAAAATGTGACATGCAAAAAGCAGTTAGTTATGACATTGTGTATATTATGGTTTCATGAGTTCCTTTGGTTACTGGACTTGGGAGCAGTCTGCTCCAAATCCTGAGAGGAGCACTGGGACTTCCACAGGTCACCCCAGCCTGTGGCAATGGCAGCCCGACCTTGGCACTGCTTGAAAGGCAAGCTAAAGCTGGGCAGGACACTTTGCTAGCCTTTAAAACTCTGTGGCCTAATAAAGTAGATAGGACTTCTGCAGAGGAAAATAAACAATTAACAGAGCTGGCTATGTCTTCAGCTGGGCTAGAGAGATTACTTCATGACTTATACACACAAACAGGTAGATTCATACTTCCTATCCAGAAATATAGTTTTCAGTCAGTGTGCATTGGTCCACCTATTTATTTATTTTTAAAATACTGAATATGGATAGGAAGAAGATGGGACTTAACTAACTGCATAGTTTTAATGGATTTCATTTAGTATCATAATCAAATATGTCTCTTAAGGTCTGTTTCTGATTCTGACATCTGTGTGTTTGCGTGTGTCCTTTAAGATCATTGTTGACTTCTTTGATCCGATGTTCTGTTAAGTACTAATGTTGATTTTATTGGGGTGTGGTAATTTCTATGTTGTGGCTCAATATCAGCAGCAATGAAAAATCAGGTTGGCTGATTTTCATATCACTAAACCCAGGATCTCTCACTAAGCAAGAGGATAGGCTGAGGCTTGCTGTCAGATCATTAAAAGGGAAACATTTCAAAAGCAGCCTGGGAGGTCATTTGTGACTCAGAGTCCTGCAGCAGCAAATATATTGGTTCTCCCTCACCCATGAGAGCCATCATTCTATCCAGGCTAAGGTCCCAGAGATTTAAGAGCATTTCCATTCAGAAGGCCAAAATACTTTGGCGTCCTCTCTTTACACACCCCACAAGGCACTTGAAATCACAGTGTCTGATTTTATACACCAAGTCATGTAAACATATTCACTATTTATATCACTAGCAACTGAAACAAAGATTTAATCCTCAAGTTTCCAGGGAGTGAAGAGCCATATATTTTCCAGCTCCAGCACTGCTGCCTTCAGTAGGCTCTCTCCAAATAGAAGTTGGGTTGATGCCAAGAATGTGGTTCATCCTTGACTGAACACTGTCCACGTAACTTGTCCAAACCTGTGTACCTTTGGTACTTTCCACATTAGGATTAATGGGGCATAAACAAGCCCATTGCTAGCAGTGAGGTTGTTTTAGCCATGACAATAAAAGGCCTTGTAGGAAACATGGTTATCAGGCACCTACTATGGAAATGCAAGGAACTGCTAAATGACCTAGCAAGTTTCAGTGAAATACAACTGCTTTTTTCTAGTCACAGTGCAGCATCTTTCAGCAACAGAATTAAATACATTCCAATGTATTTTCACCTTAAATAGGATTTTATTTTCTTTTTTTTCTTTTTTTTTTCTTTTGGGAACTACTAATTCTATTTCTTCTGAAAATGTGTCAATCAAATGGATTTGAACTTTTTGCTGGAATGCCTACGTTGTTGAAAATGTTACAGACCACAGTATGCATAACTGTAGCAGTCGTGCTGCCTTCTTTTCTTTCTGCATAAATTCATTCAAAATCTCAAATAATTTTAAAGTAATAAACATACGATGATCAAGCAGGTTTTGCAGAAGTGAAATGAAGATACTGAAGTAACAGTGATGAACAAAACTTCAGGCTCTAAACAAACTTGGAGGAGAATCATTAAATCAATGCTGGTTTTAATTTTATTTTTCCTACCAAAGGAAAAAAAAAAGGGTCATGAATTCTTATCAAGCTTCCTTAAAGGACAGCTTGGCATTGGCTCTGACTTCTTAAAATTAAAATTATATTGATTTTCCATTTTATTAAATAAATGTTCCTCCCTGATCTTGCTTTAGGAAAAGAAAAATGTTTTCAGTGCAATTTTCTCTTCAGCCATTGCCTGGACTTTGACTGTGGAACGCACATCTACATCCAAATTAAGAGACAAAGGGACTACCCAGAACAGCCCTTGTTCCAAGCCCCTGCTGGCACAGCACAAGTTTCACCCTCTCAGACAAACAAACAAACAAAATAAAAGTTCTCCCAGGTTACCCTGCTTGATACTTATTTTTAAAAGTGTCCGTGAATGCTTATGTTGTTTAGGAAATACATCTGCGTGGTGCATTGTAAAAGACTATCTTCTCCCCTCATGCCCCCCCTTTCCCACACACCTCACCGTCAACAGCTTGGAGCACTCCTGTCTCTTACGACTTGTGAAACATGGACCACACAAGTCCTTGTACTGTCTTCAGTGTGCCTTCTCCTTCCAAATTCATTTTGTACCTGCACTGCTAAAATTGGTAGCTATAAAGCAGGACTTTCAGTGCTGTTGAATGCATCTGGATTAAAACTGATAACTTCCTAATGGGCAAAGTTATGAATTATATCCATCAGAGCTTGTTGGCTTCTTTTGGATCTTTGTAGCTTAAGGAAGACTGGGAAGATCATCCCCAAATCTGCCAGCTGTTAAAAGTCTACCTTGACCTCAGGGGCAAAGACACATTTTTGGAGGGAAAGGACTAACCCAGACAACCCCTGTGCTTTATACTTAGCTTGAAGAACAAGCTGAGGTGAAACATGCAATAGAGAGGTGCATGATCCTTTATTTACACCCCCCCAGCCCGGCTCTGTGGCCAGTTTTCTGTAAGATGAGGGAAGAGCTCCAGACAGGCCAATATTAAGTAAGATGGTCTCCAAAGGAGCTATTAGTACTTTCTGTTCTGCTATGTGTTTTTGAAAATGAATAATTTGGTAAGATTGCTATTGTATTATTTGCATCAAGGATTCGAAGGCACAATTTAAGCTCCAGAGAGATGCCAAAACCCCGTTCTTAGTTTGAAAAGCCAGTTAAGACTGTTAAGCAACATAACATTCTTACCCCATCGCATAATTTACAAAACTCAAGCACTCAAGCAAGGAAATGAATAATTTAGAAGATCATTAATCTCACACTACCCACATGATAAACACAATTATCAATCTTATCAACTATGGAGAAGTGAACATTTCATCACAGTATGAGGACCATCACCCTGACCCTAGCTACAAAATATTTCATCAAGATATACCAAACCAAAACCAGAATAAAACTGTTCTGAAATACAAGTCAGCTCTAAAGACATCGGTGGCAGACTGATAGGGCCTCATGCAAGTCTAATTTCAGCAAGGCTCAATCTTGCATTCCAGTTTTTCCTGTTTTGCCACATCTATTCCACTTTTAGAGGGTTTTTTTTTTCTTTCAAGTTCACTTGTCAGTTGATAAATGCAGTTATTATATAACATTTCTAAAGAAAAACATTATGATACCAAACTAAAGATGAAGCAATAGAGAAATGCTCCACAGGTAAGAGCCAAGACTGTTTTGGGTTGGTTTGTTTTTTTTATGTGGTGCAATAGCTAATTCCTTGAAACAGACTTAATAGTTGATGACTTACTGAGCTCCCTGAAATCAAGAGGGGCAGGACCTCGCTCAGTAAACCTCAAGATGGGAACAAGCCTGAATTCTGGCCATAGTGAAGCTGAACTCTCAAAGCCTGGAGGATAAGTTCACTGTGCCAACCGCTAATGCCAAGAGTGAAGAGGACATGTTAGGATTTAATAATTACAGCTATAGCCTGAAGGTTATGTTGTGAGCGAGATATGGCTGAGGAGCATTCCTGTAACATCCTCTGAAACAAGCTCTTGCCAAGCTTCCTGGGTGGCTCACATGGATAGGTAGGTGGTTGGGACATCAGCCGCAGATGGCACTATTTGAACTGTCTGAGCTTTTTACATTTACGTACTGGCCAACATAAAACAAGTAATGCCCTCATCTGTTCATTTCTTTACTTTTAAATGCCTGGCTTCTGGAAAAGCCACGAGAGGTAAGTATTTCTTGCTGTTACTTATCAGCTTTAACTGGCTTTTGAATCAAAACTGTCTTTATTTTTTTCTGTGATGGTGTGATAGCATAAGTAGGTAACAGAAAGTTAGAAAGTACTGCTCGAAATCATGCTCTCTTGTCATAGGTTTGAGATGAATTTTTGGTAGAAGCAAAATAATGCCATGATATCTAATCTTAACCACATTTTAGGAGGGAAATACAATTCTGTTTTTTGAAAGAATAATAATGCCTTTCCAAATTTATTCTTCTTCAGTGGAATTGCATAAGAAAACACCTTCTCTCTGACATTTTTACAGGAAATACCAGGAAACCAAGCATTCCTTACCTTAAGGCATTTCCGTAAAAACATGCTCTCCTGCCTTATTTGATGTGGGAGGAGTAAAAAATAGCTTTCCTTGTGTTAGACTGTTTTCAGCAAAAATCTTGAGAATATCCTTCCAGGACACATCAGCCATGTGGATACTTCAAATGATACTTAATTAACTGTGCTTATTGCTCACATGAAGCAGTCACAGCCTTTATAAACATGTTTCTGGGATTATTTGGATGGCAAGGGAATGTGGTGTTCCTGGCTGCATTTTTTTTTCTTCTGGGCTAACAGGTCCGCAAATAAATTTCAGAAGTTGAATGTCTGTGCTTTTTTTCATCCCTTGATGAACACTCTTCCTGAAGACTTGCTGCTCTAGATCCTTCAATGTGGTGAACCTCTGCTTTGTGTTGACCAGTTAGCATCCCAAATTATGACAGCTGCCAAGATTGCTGACACTTCCTCTTTGCGGAACTGCCTTTTTTTTCCCCTCCACCTGTTTTCTTTTCCCATCAACATTTTACCTTTTGTCTTGGCTTCTCACTCCTCCCTCAGCTGTGAGACCTTAACCCTGTCCAGGAAAAACTGCTAATTCTGTAAAGTTGTTGGTCCTTGACTAATGGTTTTGTTTCAAGGGTTTTGATGAAAAAGATCACAGTATCTCAGGTCTAAGAACTTACCATATCTGTGCTTGTTTTCAGTTTCACACATGGTCTCCTTCTATGCTCTGAAGAGATCTTACACAAACTTCCTTGGATCTGCATGGGATCCAGTAACAATCTGTAAAATTCCACCCCACTGGGGTCCGTGGAGGTTTTGCTGGAGACATCGAATCTGTCCCTTGTGCTGAGCTGCAGAGGGACATAGCTAAGGACAGGGTCTGAAAAAGAGCTTGGAAACTGCTTGGCATTTGCTGTATGTTTATGCAAATTAATCAAAACTTCTTGGAGGGAGGTGAGCTTGGAGCAGATTACCTGTCAGCAGGGCAGGTTCTGGAACCTAGAGTCAGTTCCATTTAGCCAGCTAGGAGAAGGGCATCTGGGGGGGGCACTGGAATCAGGCCCAGGTATGGGCATCGAACACCTCTTTGGGGAGAGGCACAGGTTGAGTCTGTGCAAGTACATAGGCTCATGTGTGCACAACAGACAAGTTGCAGCAAGGGAACTCTTGACTGGAGATCTGGAAAGCAGTTTTCACCATGAGGGTGGTTGGATGCTGACAAGGATACCCAAGAAGGCTGTGGAATACATCTGCTTAGCAGTACTCTAAGCACAGGTGAAACAAGGCCCTTAGCAACTTTATCTAAGTTCAAAGCTGGCCATGCTATGTGTACGGGTATTGGGCAAGATGACTTCTAAGAGGTCCTTCCCAGCCAAACCATGCAATGGTTCTAAGCATGAAGGCAATCAAAACCCAAAAGTAGATACATGCTGTTTCGGAGCATTTTCTTGGAGGCAGTATAGTATAAAGATGTGTCAGCAGATGTATTTAAAAATGATTGTTTGATCCTACCTCCCCCTCAATATTCCTGAGACCCTTCTCTTTCTGTTATTGTCCACGATCACTCATGATTAGGAGCAACAAGGGGTGACGAGGCTTCCTGTGGCATGGTGGGGAATGGGGGAGTGGGTGCAGCTGCAGGCTGGTAGGGCATACATGGAGAGGGTCTTCATCTCCTGCCAAACCAAAGGGTTTCAGTAAGATCAGAATTCAACTCTGACACCTAGTAGAAGGCTCTGTCTTGCAGAGCCCACTTGGTCCTCTTCTGACAGCCAAGGTGGTATGAGGCTTTTGCATGTTCATGTTGCAAGGCCATTAGCAATTCTTGTACCTCAGGTGACTTATTAATATCTTATTTGACAAGTCAGATTTAAATGCATGTTGAAAAATGACTTTATACTGTCGGAGCTCATTAGGTTCTATGCACAAAACAAAATCATTATTCAGAGATTTGGAACTGCTTTACTAAAGTGGGCATCTATTGAATATCCCCAATGCAATTCTTCCTTCTAATATGGTAATTCGTTATTTGTATTTAATTATCTGCAAGGTGAAAGGTTGCTGGGCAGTGTTGTTCAGCAATAGCCCGATGGAAATTTTTAAGTACTTTCACTCTGGGCTGACTGTCTTTACAGATCAATCTTACTGCTAATGACAACCAATACTTTCAGATGTGATTACAGACTAGCTCCATCTTTTCATGAGCCGAGACTCTTTGGAATCATATGTATTGATCTTTTTAATAGAAGTCAAGAAAAATGAAATTACTGTGGCTTCTTTTTGCAAAACTATGATAAATGGGAACTTGGAAAGTTACAGGAGATTTTTTTTTCCTGTTGTGGATTATTTTAATCACTAAAAATGATGGTCTTTTTAATAATGTTTGTCTTTCCATTATGCACATTTGCAGCAAAGCCAGAACTTATTTTTGTATTACTTTATATAACCACATTTAAGCAAAGACATGTCAGAATTGCCTGCTGGTATATTTAGGTAGCTATCAAACAGGCTCGGCTAAAGGAGAAAGCTGCTTTTAAATGCCAAGAGATCGTATTTTCTCGGCATCTACGAGTTTAATCCAATTTTTAGAACTGTGTTCTGGGATGTCTACAATCAAGTATTCATTTGTTTCTTATATAGAGCTTGCCCTTCATTGTGTGCAATACGAGAGACTTTACCCATGTGTGTTTTCTTTCTTCCCAGAAGTCTCATACTGACGTTCACTTATCAAATTTTCAGTAGAAATATATGTCACGTGGCTCTGCCTTTTGCTTCATTCCCTTCCCCATGTTTATAAGTCTCTAGTATTTTACAAGGAAATGTGCCCTTTGTACGCTGCCCCTGAGGCCGAGAGGACACTGTTTTGGCTTTATATTGGGCTATAAACATATATGTATGCTTCATTGAGAGAAACATTCGCTAGTTTGAATTCTCATTCTTTTGCCAATAGAATGGAAGGAAAAATGTATTAGATCCCACGTTAATTGTAGCTATTCCTCTTGGATAAATTCCATTGCAAAGATAGTGGCTAAGATAAATCTCAGTGGGAGAATGGCAGAGGAAAAGATGTGGATAAATCAAGGAGTGGTGGAAGATATATACTGGTGGCTTTCACTGGTATTAATGGAAGTTGGAAGATTCACACATGACCTACAGATACTTAAAATCAGAGGCACTGGCAAACTCTCCTCAGTTTGAAGGACAGTGTCGTGCTTTCTCATTGCCTGATTGATCATCAGTTCTCTTCAATCTTCTGTGCTGTAAATCCATGCTCTTTTCAGACTTATTTCCACAAGGCAATTTCCTTTTTTTCTAATCACACCCCCATAATTTTTTAACTTCCTCTTCACTTTTCATTATGCCTCTTGTCACAGCAGTCTTCAACACCCAGTCATTTGGTTTTATTGCTGTCCTTGAAACTCTCAATATTTTTCAGTCAGATTACTTTCTGAACAGTTTGGTAACCTGTATCTTGCTGGTTTTAGAGGTCCAGATTTAACATCTTTTGTGCATACTGTCAGCTTCAGAAGGCTGGGGTTTTTAAGTCAGGATACACAAATTTATGTTTAGTACAGGGCGGTCCTAAACTATAAGACTGGGAACGTACACCAAGGGCTCTGTATACCTGCACTGTTTTGCTGCTTCTCTTTTCATAGCCTCCTGCTGCT
The DNA here is from genome assembly GCA_022605575.1 of Laterallus jamaicensis coturniculus. Lineage (NCBI taxonomy): Eukaryota > Metazoa > Chordata > Aves > Gruiformes > Rallidae > Laterallus > Laterallus jamaicensis. The sequence goes on from JAKCOX010000009.1 coordinate 5,667,136, forward strand.
GGCTACTGTTGGAGACAGGTTACTGAGTTGGTTTTGGGTAGATGCAGCATGAAGGTCCTCCGCTGACATTTCTATCCCACAGATTTTTGCTCTAGCTGTTCTTGATTTTCTTGATGTTCTACTTTTCTTTGAATAGCCTGTTCACAGAAACTACTATAGTACTCACAATGTTGAAAAAAAGCCCCTCAAAACCTCCTGATTACAATTTTTTACGGTATCTTTTTCTGACGGACTAGATCTTCTAAAAGTAAGCTTTCATATTTCACATAGCCTGGGGTCTGTCTGCATTGCAGATGGACTAAGCCAGGTGATAAAAACATTTAGTGACATGCTGCTCTCAGCTGCAGAAAATCCAGTACTTAAATGAGAAGTCTGAGTGAAAAGGAAAATAAAAAAAGCAATTATAGAATAATTGCTTTAGGTATACCGTAGTATTTTCATTAAAAATAGTGAATGATGTTTCAGTATGTCTTGCAACCATTCATGCTCAGTCAAAACCACTTTTGGGTTTTGTTCTATGGCTCTCTTAGACTCTGTTTTACAGAATTTTGCCTGACTGATTTTACCTAGGAAAGCTGTCCCTTTTTAATTTAATGAAGACATAAAGTTAACCATATTGGGAAGAAGACTTCAGAATTGCATCCCAATGTATTTATTTCAGTTTATCTGGAAAAGTCAAGTTATTCTGCCAGTAGCATTTTAGTAATAAAAAAACACTTCTTTGGGCAAAAGCCAGACTGGCTAAAAGATGCCTTGTTTTGAACACTAGAAGCTAATTTATTGGCATGTTGAAATAGACAACACTAAAGTAGTTACCATGTAAAAGATGATTAACGTTGTTGATGTAGTTTTGTGAAACACTGGCTCTCTGAAAGATTTTTTTTGCCAGTGGATACCATGTAGTGCAAAATACATAGGCAGCATAAAAGTTCTTCCATCCTGTTTATATGAGTCTTCAGGTAATTTGTTTAAACATTAGTTTTAAGCAAGCATGTTAAGGTACATATACTCAACTTTTTTATGTCCAAAGCAGTCCACATTTAATAACCATTCAGTTAATCTAACACTTATGCAAATAAGTATATCTGCTTATGCAAATGCATTCTTTAAGCTCAAAGGTCCAACTACTCTGTTACTGGACCCCATGAGGAGTCTCCTTATTTACTTGAAGAATCCCAGTAAGATCTGTCTGGGTACTTGTGTCACTAGTGTGTCAAAGGAAGGAGGACCTTGCCATTGCTTTGAGTTTTTGAACCCTTTTCTGCTTTAATGTAAACTTTTATGGGATGAGCCTGAAACAAAAGTTAGCTGTACAAGTAGTCTTTTACATGTCAAATAGCTTGATGGATCAGACAGTAGGTAATTTAATTTTTTCCTTAAGTATGGCTGAGATTCTCATCTGGGTGAGAAGAAAAGACTGGTGCATTGAGATAGAAGGACAAACCTAAAATGAAATAGGGTTATATAAATAGAGACAGATTTCAGCATGTTTTTTTCACAACTAATCTGGATTCCTTTATTTTTTCAGGGCAGTCTGTATAATTTTTGTTCCAGTCTACCCTCTTACATAATAAATGCTCTAGTTTCTTTGCTACAGTGAATAAGAAGAGGGGACAGCATTTTTCTGACTAACTCTTGAGAAACCAGGCTCTACATTTCCTTGGAATCTTTTGCACAACTCAGAGGGAAAATTCATCAGTTTTGGCTGTCTAGAGCTTTATTCTCATTCTTTAGCACCATTGCTCTTTGGCATGTGCAACACCCAGGTTGTGTGACAGCTAGTCACTATTCCATTTCTATAAAGACTTTGTATGCTATTATGGAGTCTTACAGATCATTACCAAAGCTTATAGCACAGTCTAGAAATACACAGCTGCTATTGCTAAAAAGTCAACATTTCCATGGCTATTTCACATTTGAATGACATAGAAATATGGTCGGTCTGTCTGTCTGTCTCTATCTATCTATCATGTTGCTTGGTAAATTGTGACAATACTAAAGTTTACCAAACTATAATAAGATCTAATTTTCTAACTTTGGAAAGAAAGGTTAATTTGGAACAGCAGATTGAATATACATAACAATCTGTGAATTAGGAATGTGAAGGAGAAAATGAAGAGAGAGAAGGAGAAGCCCAGTCATTGCTGGGCTGAGCACCTGCATCAACAGCTTTGCCAGATCTGTGTGTTCTACTATCCCAAAGAGAGAAACTCGTTTCCACCAGGCATCTTGAGTGCTTCTGGAGCTTTGCAAATGGTTATATCAAAGAAGAGTAGTCAGCTCTCAATGTGAGCTCTAGTTCATCTGAGGTAGTCTCTTTCTCCAAATTAAGTGTTAAAAATGACTGAAAATAAATCAGCAAGTTGGGCTGAGCTTACAAAGTTCAAGACTAGAGTTTTGGTAATCTTGGAAAGATTTCTGATATTCTGATATAGCAGTGAAACAGTTAAAGCTCTACTGGGTATTCCCAGAAGAATAAATCAAACCCCAGTTGTTTAAAATGGAAAAATATTTGAGCTGGTAAAGAATTTTTTCCATTCAACTATTTTATTGGAAAACTTTTTTTCTGATGAAACAATTTTTAAAAATGAAAAGTCTTTAATGGAAAACAGCCATTTGATTTTTTTTTAATTGGCTTTTTGTTGAAAGAAGAAATGATAAAGAAGACAAGAAAAGAATATTTCAATAAGGGTCTCCAGATTTGGAACATAAAAGTTCCTACTAATTGGTTAAATGTTCTGCTGTCTAGTAAGTCAAATAATTGACAAATATCAAAGCTTATGTTGACCAAAAGAGTGCTCAATCCTATGCATATCTAAGTGTAAGTGGTCAGAAGGTCAGAAGAGTGCCAAAACATTTCTTTCTGATGGGGGTTGGAACCCACAGAAATAAATGAAAATATTCTGGTTGATGACTGTAGGCAAAGAACTGGGACCAGGGAGCTAGGTCTTGCATGAATATGCTGTGTGCTGAGGCTATGAATGTCAGGAAACTGGCTGCAGCTGATGGCCAACAAAGGGAAATGCATGTCTGCAGATAAAAGTATGACAGTTGGCAACAGACTGCAACAGAAATTGTTTTCCCTCTGGAATTTGATAACTGTTAATTCTTCATATACTTGGCTTCTGCCAATGAACACAGTACTTTTCACTGATAAGAAATTCATATTGTTAAACTCCACATGAACTCAAAAAATATTAATGTATAAATGCTTACCAGCAAATATGAACAGCAAATGTCAGAGAAAATTTAATAATTGAGCTTAATAAAATAAGCTTGTTTTTGGAATCTTGCTTTATATGTTTCTGAAAGAACAATAATTCTTATGAAACTAAGTCAAGAATGAAATGTAGTGTATGGCTAATTGGGAAAGGATCGATGGATTTAGCAAAGCCATAGGAGTCATTCTAAAGAAACAGCCTTTTAAAGCAGTGTTGATTTAATAGTGTGCTCTGTTTATCTGCCCTTCTGCCTTCAGAGGGATCAACTATGTCCTTAATGGAAGGTATGGTTGGTCACCCAATCTCCTGTGTGAGTCCCTGAGCAAGACCAGATGATGATTTGGAAAGAATGTTAACAAATTTCAAGGGTCCTTGCTGGGACCAATGCCATTTAATATCTTTATTAATGATATTGACAGCAGGATTGAGTGCACCCTCAGCAAGTTTGCTAACAGCACCAAGCTGGGTGGTGAAGGTTAATATGCCAGAGGGATGGGATGCCATCCAGAGGGACCTGGACAGGATTGAGAAGTTGGGACCAGGTGAACCTCTTGAGGTTCAACAAAGCCAAGTGCAGTGTCCTGCATGTGTGTCAGGACAATCCTTGTTATAGATACAAGTTAGGAGATGACTTGCTGGAAAGCAGCCCTAAGGAAAAGGACTTGGGGGATCTAGTGGATGAAAAGCTGGACATGAGCCACTAATAGGCATTTGCATCCCAGAAAGCCAACTGCATCCTGGACTGCATCAAAAGTAGTGTTGCCAGCAGAATGGGAGAAGTGATTCTGCACTTCTACTCTGCTCTGATGAAACCTCACCTGGAAAACTGTGTCTAGTTCAGGAGTCTTCAACACTAGAAGAACATGTACCTGTTGCAGCACATCCAGACGAGTGCCACAGAAATGATCAAAGAGCTGGAGAACCTCTCCTATGAAGATAGGTTGAGAGAGTTGGGGTTGTTCAGCCTGGAGAAGAGAAGGCTCCAAGGGACCTTACAGAGGCAGGGAAAATCTGTTCCCAAGGGCATGGAGCAATAGGAAAAAGGGCAATAGTTTTAAACTAGAAAAGTGGATTTAGCTTAGATATTAGGCAAAAATCCTTCAATATGAGAGTGGTAGATCACTGGAACAGGGCTGTCCAGAGAGGTAGTGGAGGCCCCATCCCTGGAGATACTCAAGGTCAGGGGCTCTGAGCAACCTGATCTAGTAAAGATGTCCCTGCTTACTGCAGGAGGGGGGGGTGGGTGGGCTAGATGACACTTCCAACCAAATACATTCTGAAATTCTATGATAAATCCTTTGTATTACTGTAGCCTATTGTGAGATAATTCATCTACATAACTGATTTCCCATTTCACACATAACCACTAGGTTGGAAAAGACCTTTGAGATCTTTGAGTTCAACTGTACAATGTCAGAAAATGGTTTGCAACATTAGAATACATGAATGACGCCGGTTTTGTGTCCATTATCTATCAATCTATTTAAACAAATCTATGATGATTTGTTTAGCTCCAGCTTACCCTCACTCCCAATGAAGATGCAAAGGGCAGAGAAAATGGCAGCAGCTCCAGTCTCCCACTCACCAGCCAGGTACAGTCTGGTGAGCACAGCCCACAGGTGCAAGAGAGGAAGGTGAAGTGGGGAAAGAAGGAAAATGAAGCATCACACGGTTGGAGTAGAGAAAACAGGGAATTGACATGGGATATACTGTAAGTCACAGGTATTCAATTACACAGACTGAAAAGGGAGAAGTGCAGAACCCCTGCAGAGGTAAGTAAAAGAGAAAATGGTTCTGTATGGGTCTGACAAGGAAGCCAGCAAGAGCCAGCAAGGAAGGCAATCTGAACTGGAGACCATCCATCAAATTCAGAGGTCCTGATTCAAATTTTGAAGGTGTTCCTGAAAGCTGGCCTCAGCATTTCCTAGCGTGGAAAGCAACAAGTAAATGCTGGGTTCCTACTCTCTCTTTAATGAGAGTAAGGCTTAACAAACTCTACAACAAAATGTGCATGAACATGCTAGTGAACCAGCTCTGTCTTCCTGATAAGGGTGGCCTCACCTGTTCTGAGCCAAGGCTGTGGAGGATTTTTCTGTTGTGTTGGTCTCACAGAAGGTCCAGCACAAACCTTAGGCCAGTGAAGATGAAACTCCCATCCCATCCCATCCCATCCCATCCCATCCCATCCCATCCCATCCCATCCCATCCCATCCCATCCCAATCTCATGCCATGTACCATGTTTCTCATACCAAATCACATCCTGCCTTCCTTAGTCCACCCATCATATGCTCTGAGAAATGTCTCCCTTATGGTCTCTCCTGGTTTTATACTCTTGGTAGGGTGAGCAGAACTACCATCATTGCTGTATTCATACTAAGAGCTTTCATTCTCAGTGGGAACTTTGTGTTATTCCAGTTGCTTTAAGGATTCTTATGCTGTTTATGTGACATGCACAATTCCACGATACTGCAATATAAGAAAACGCCCACTCTTCTTGCTTGTCCTGAACTGGGGTGAACCATCAAGTTGCAATTTTTTTACTGCTCCTCTTGTTGATGAGTCAGTTTTAGCCGTCTCTTTTTTTCTAGCAATACATTGATGAAGCAGGTGGCAAGTATCAGGAAAGTGTCTGAAAAATGTGATCCAAATGAAATCCTCTTTTCTGTAACACTTCACAGTTATCTGTTGACTATAAAATTTGATCAGATGATAAAGAAGAGATGGCAAACTTTGCATATGACATGATCTTTCTTTGTATTTTCCTTCTAATTGTTTCCATATGCCTCTTATCTGAAAAAGTATTTTTCATCTGCTTCTTTGGCCTGAATAATTGTATGGTGTTCTTGAATAAGGCCAAGACAGCTTTCGCAAAAATCTTTGTGACATTGCAGTGCTGGAGAGCACTTCATTTAGCTGCAAAGTGAGAAATCTGGGGAGCAGCTAGAACTAGTTTTGGGGTAGCTGGCCACATCTTCTGTTTATGAACATGAAATCCAATGAAATAGGATATGCTTGATTTTAGAATCCCTTCAGTATGCCCTGGTGTGCTATTCTGAAATGTCACACAATTTCTACTGTTCTCTTTTTTCTGGTGAGGATCTACTCACAGAATTTCTGAGTAGTAGCAAATTTGGCTTGTTCTACACAACAAGAATAGGTTACTACTGGCAACTGTCTTATAGCTGCTTCAGACTTCAGTCTTCTGCAGGGTCATAACATCTGCTATGCATTTATAGAATTCCTACTAATATATTAAAAACACTGGATTTATTATGTGAGTGCTGAATTGTGGAGATTTTTCCATGTGCTGAAATTGGTCAGTAGGTTATCCTGAAAAAGCTAAATATAGATATTTCTGTATTTTTTACATATAATGGCATGCCCAGTGCTGCTATTTTGGTCAGTCAGCTCAAACCAGACTACACAGCAAACAATGGAAAAACTCCCTTTGTTTGCAGGACTGGGCCTCAAGTGAAAGCATGTGCAAAGAAATTTACTCTTGTGATTATTTCTAGAACCAGAATACAAGGAAAGGCTTAAAGGAATCCTGTCCAAGTCCTACAGTTTATATTTTCTTTTAAAAGAGAGAATAGACCAACTTTAAGAAAGCATTTATAATGAAAAAAGTTACTGAGTGCCAGGCTACAATCCTTTGTCAAACCCAAACCTGGTCATGTCAGAGCTGCCTGATAATTCAGGATATCAGCTGAAGAGAATGATATGCATCTTCTTTCAAGCCCTGTGGATGCATTTTGTATGAAGTACCTTACTATTTCCCAGGGCAGGAAACAGAAGCTCTCTCTGCAGCAATGTTTGAGGTCCAATTGTGATCCAGGTGAATGAGGAGCAAGCAATACCACTCCCATTCCCCACATCTCAAGGTTATGCAATGAGCAACAGGCTTCTGTCTATTTTGATGGAGCATCATCTTCCCCCTAGCTTGTTATGAAAGTTTCAGGGTTTTCTCCCTCCTAAAAATAGTCTGTGGCTTCAGAAAATAACTTCCCATTTGTGCTCTAGTTGTAACCCTTAGTGCAAGCAGCAAGGGCTGGTAATCCAGTTTGCTTGTGCCTCTTCTGTTATGATCTTTATTTGCCTAGTGGGTGGATGGTGATGACATTTCCTGACAGGAAAATATTAGCTGCATAACCTTTTCCCTCTCTCAGCTCATCATCGTCAGCATCGTCAACGTTGTCAGACATCAAGTGCCATGGTTTGAGGTCAGTAGATACTCCTTCTGCCTGGGCACAGAGCATGGCCAGCAACACCCTGGTGATCCTAGCCTCCTGAGTGCCACTTGGTGTAACTGCGAGCTGTCTTTGACAAAGAGAATGTTTTTTCATGAACAACTAAGGAAATCCTTGGTCAAGATAAACACTTCCCCCTCACCCCCCCTTCCTGCTGCCAGGAAGCTTTAAATAGAGTCTCTGTAGTAGCCTTAATTTTTTTCCTATTTTTTATTACTTCACACTGGAGTTCAGTCCTGAACTTTAAGCCAGAGAATCTAAGCTATATTGGAACTGCTGAAAAGCCACAGACCTTGCTAAAAGTTCAGGTATTTCAAAGCTCTGAGAATGCATGTTATCATTTACATTGCATGTTTAGTTGAGAGAGAGCAGCTTTGATGATTCCTTCTCTCTATCTCAGATAAGAGCACCTTTGCCTATTGACATGTCCCCTCAAAAGTACCTTTCTTACTTTGTTCCCACCAAACCTTTATCAGCTCCACTCATGCTCGCCAGCACACAGCAAGGATCATGGCAGCCAGTCTTGTCACTGCGAAGGCAGTAGCATTCATTCTAGCCTTGTAGGAGAAAAGGTGAAAAGCCAGGCAAAGCACTGACTTTTATTCTGAAAAAACCAAACCAAGCTGCTTTGTGATCTTCCCAGCCCAGCTCATGAATTCGGAGTGCTAATATAAATGAAGAGACCAGCCCAGGTGTTTGATTATATGCAAAAGGATATGTTGAAAGGAAGATCCCCTTAGCTGTATTGCAACATTTTGGGCAGTTTTCTCTTAAAATTCAACATTTTCCAACAGATTGGGAAAAGAGAACAAATATGTTTGTTGCTTTTAAAATTCCCACCTCAAATAGTAATTTGTATGTGCAATTAATTGTGGATGATTATCCTCGATAATTTCAGTAAGCAATGGCTGTGTTAAAAACATTCAGGCATTTGCAACAACACCATAGAGGCAAAATAATGTGTAAAAATGTAGTAGCAGTGGCAAAGGCATAGGTACTGGCCTGCGTTGTGGTTATTTCCAGTCCTGCTGAGGTTGCAGATTGTACCATTGTGACTGTAACAAGTCAACAGGACCTGGAAAGTAGTAGAGAATCTCGAATGAGAGTGGAGTGAAATGAAAAGACAAGATGAGGTTATAAGAGTCTGAAAGACAGAGAGAGGAGAAAATTTAGGTGCTGCTTAGGGGGTTGTGAGAGGAGGAGCAGAGGAGATGAGTGCAAGGACTGGAATGATGGGAGTGAACTCAATGGTGGTAATGGGAGCAGCCATGAAGAAAAGTGTGATAAGAAGAAGAAGAAGGAGGGCTAGGGACAAAACATTGAAGTGTTGAAGAAGAGGAAACTGTATCATAATATCTCTTTAAAAATGCAGTTGGGAAATCAGTTCATCAGGAGTCCTCAGCTTTTTCTTCCAAAGTTAGTTACTATTAACAGATGTTGCATAATGTTGCACAATGCCCAGATGTATTTAGTTTCCTCCATCCTATTCCTGGCATAAAGTGTTTACTTCATCGTGTGAGAAAAAGCTGCTTTGCTGTCAGCAGATGCCAGGAAAGAGTACTAGAAATGTTTCCCCAGTAGATGACTACAGATGCTGTCTTCTCACCTGCAATCAGTCTGTGATCTCTGTTAATACCAGAACTCAGTACTTCTGGGGGATTTGTTTGAATACACTTGTTAGGATTTTCATCTACAGAGATATTTTCCGATAGAAAGCTGGTCCTGCTGTTGCAGGTCATCCTGGTCAGCACAGTATTGCTTGCAAGTGTGCTGTTTTTCAGAGAAATTTTCAATCCCAGGTGATGGTGGAAGGCCTGTGGTGGCTTTACTTTCCTTAAACTCTACCTTAGAGTGAAGGCCCTAAGATTGGGTCAGGATTGTGCTTTCTACCTTCAGGTGTTTTGCTTTGTGTTTTGCTGCAATGGCTTAGAGAAAGGAAGGATACTTTCCTGTCCCTGTGCTCTGATGCTAAAGGGGATTAATACTTCCTGCAGTGTCTCACACTAACAAAGACTGCCCTGCATGCTTACACAGAAAGTTGAGTGCAGTACAAAAAAAAAGGGGGGGAAAAAAGAGTAATCTAAGCCTGTGTACATGCTTTACAGTGTTTCCTTTTGACTAACCATACAGCTAAAAAATAAAGGAATATGTGAGAGTTGGCAGACAGTTCCTGGAGTGAGGGCTTAGGAGTGAAATTAGTTGGAAGAAGGCTTGGACAAAGGAAGTGTGTGTCAGACAGGAGATGTATAAGAAAATCTCATGTTTTGGAACTTTTATGAATTCTCAAAGGCTCAGTGCAGGGTTTCTTTGTCAGGTCAGGTAATTATCTCCCAAAGTACTCATCAAATTGCACTATAATAGCACTGCCTTCTGGGGAAAACCCAGGTGAACTTTTTCTTGGGAAGGGGCATAAAAAAGCTTCCAACATCATGCTTAGATTCAAGGATAGCAACAAACACCGGTCTTGTGGAAACATTTTATTTTAATTCCACAATATCCTCTTACGTAAACACTGAAGCACATTGAATCAATTTTTCAAACAAACTTGTAAAATCAGAAAATACACCAGACTATGATAGGCAGCAGCTTTAATTGCCAGGAGCACAAAGAGGCATTTAAACATTGAAGCATTTTGGCAAAAATACAAATGACTTATTTTCCTTCCATGCCCTTGAAAATAGCTTTTCTAAACTCTGGGCTTCCTATGATGAAGGGTTCACCATTAATCACCTTTATGACATCTCATATGTAGGCTGTGGATAAATCCATGGGCCCTAATCAACCACTTTCCTGAGGAAATTGGCCAAATCCCGACTCTTTGAGGAGGGAGGCGGGGGATGAATCACAACAACTTTGCTATTCAGACAAATCTCTTTTCAAGTGCCCTTAAAGCTTTTTTTCATATACAGCGAAGACAGCCACACAGGAAACAATAATAGTTTAATCTCTTGAAAAATTTCCTTCCTGCACTGCAGCAGCCTTTCAGACAGGTAGTCAAAGCACGCCAAAGAAAATTAGCAACAGCCGATGCCAAGAGCAGGCTGTTACGTTAGCCTTTTAGCTCTGTCCCTTTTCCTTCCATGTGAGTAGAGAACAAGAAACTACTCATCCCCTCGACTAAGCACCCTCTGAGTTACATTTTGCTGTGCATTAGTAACACTTACGGGCCTAGGGAACTGATAATGGAGAAAAGAAGACACAGAGGTACAGGTCCTGCAAACACTTATTGTGTACCTCTACCATGAATAGCCTCACTGATTCACATCCCAGGCCTACAAAGAGAACTGTGTTTGTAGCCACCCACACATGTGCATACTCACTAGTAAGCATTTGCAGGATTTTTACAAGTTATCCGTTGAGGGATTTTTTTTTTTCCTCTGACTTTTTCTTCCTTTGCCTCGAAATACTTCTTTGCTAAATGTGGACTAAGGAGGAATTAAAAATTAACATAGCACTGGATATGGGTCAGCATAAGGCATCATCACATGAAATTTCATTTAGCTCAGGATTTTGTTTTGCTTGTTTTCATTTGAATGTATGGCAGGCATCATCCTCAATTTGCTCTGCTGTGTTGTGGCCCAGTAGTATGGGCCCTGAAGTAGAGAAAGGAATAAGATATCACTCCTAGCCAAATGCCCACGCTTGCCCTTATCCTTCTAAACTCATGTCTGCTGTAATTATACTGACTGTTAACTTGGTGATAATGTTGCTGTTTGAATCAGATTTCAGATTTTACACCCTTCCAGTGTTGTTTAAGGGGGTATGAAATAAAAAAGTTAATATATATCATTCTGTACACACTTGGCCCAGCCAGAGCATAAAAGGATATCAGGAAAGGGGCAGAATGATGGAAATTATTTTGCATTGTATTTTAGAGGTGCAGAGCTCTCACTTTAAGTCGACCCTGTGTTACCCAAATTGTAACTTTTGATAGACTTTCAAAACATCTGTATGTAGAAACAGTCTTGTTTTGAGTTTGTATTAGAAAGCAAACCTGCTGAAGTATTTTGTAGAAATGATTGCAAAATGCAAGAAGAGTGTGTTTTTCTAGTTTAAAGGGCAATCGCAGAAACAGGGCTAAATCCAGTTCTCAGAAAACATGGTGATGTAAATGGATGAGAAATTCTTTAGAGCAGGAGGAAAGGCCTCTGACAAAAGTGAAAGGCCAAGCCAAGTGATGCAGCAATAACAGAGGCAACATCATCTTCTCTCTCTTAAGACTTCCTGTGGAGCAACAGAAGAAAAAAATCTTATTATGCTCTTACAGCTCAACGTGCTTCATGGGCCAGCTTGGTTTTGGTTTTCTATGCTGCTGTGAGAAAGGCAGAAGCAACTTAGCTATGCTAGGCCTGCTCACACATTAGATTGGTAAGCTCATGGGTTGTCCCTCAGTTCAGTGCTGGCCAAGTTTCCTCCTCCTTCCTGTTGTCTAGCAATTGCCCCCAGACTATGTAAGAGGCAAACTTGAGCAATAGCTCTGGAGAACTGGAAAGATGCAGCCTGAGTACAAAACTTCTCCTCCAGCTCTACATACTGTCCCCCAAATCTGGGGAGGTGCAGGGAATAAGGTAGGAGCGCACGATGAAATTTCTCAAAAGATGATTACTGAACTGCTAGGAACTTCGCTCCAGTTCTGTTAACTGTGCTTAGTAACAAAGATTCTCCCTGTTGTTTGCTAAGCACAGGGATGAATCCTTGTTACTGAGTGCAAAACCCAGCACTCCCATGTCGCATTTTCATGCCAGTACAGCAAGCTCTGGTTTTGCCATTGGAAGAAATAAGAAAGAGCCTTTGTTTCTCCAGCATCAGTATGCGCAACAGTGGCTTCACATCTGTGCACTTTTTTGCATATTTTAATTACATAACACCAGCAATGAAATACCTACACTTACTTGTTATTTTTCCCATATTTTCCCATAATGTGTCTGATTGTACCTCAGTTGTGTTATGGAAACAGTGTGCACTTACAGAGAAAAACCTGACACCAGTCAGACGATGTGAGATGTTTTCCATCAGTATTTTTAACGCTTCCTGTTAATAGAACAAAGTGTTATAAAACTATACTTGTTTTTCCTGAGCTGGATTTTCTTCTCTTTATAAAACATCAGACTGAGTTTGCAAAACAATGAGAAGAGAGTAAATAGCTATATTGGCCATGTCATAAAGGAAAACCTTCCAAAGAGATTGCTTTTTCTTCCCAGAAAGAAAATGTCCTGCTGAGCAGGGGCCGGATTCAGTGCCCACAGAAGTCAGTGGAAGAACTCCTACTGATGACAGTGGATGTTGGATGAAGTCCCATCTCATTCTCATGTTTAAATGCTGAAAAATGAGTTGCCAAGTTCTAATGAGTACAGTGAAAGCCTTGTGTTATATAAGTTACTTACAATAGATTATTACAACCATTAAGAAAAGCTGATTATTTTTATTAAAAGCATATTTCTGTTGGTTCCTTTTAAGTGGTTCCCAAAGTCTACACGTATCTTTCTTCACTTTGCTTTTTTGAATCTCTGTTTTATAAACAAAACACAAACAAAAGCATGATTTCCTGTTGGTTGTTGAAGAAAGACTGTGGATTTATTCCTTACATGGGAAAACGCTTGGTTACTAAACACATGCAACAACACATGGCCTTGTTCAAACATCCTATCAAATTAAAAGCAGATTCCAGGTCCATACTCCAGATGAAGGGCATGGGGCTGGGACAGGAACTCACGTGGAATTGCGTTGCGTTTAAGAGGACAGTGATCAAAGCAGTGCACCTCATACAATGAGTGAGTGGCGAATCTGTCTTATCTGAGCAGCAAGGAACAATTACAGGGAATTACTTGATCTTCCACTAAGGTAAACCTCACAATTATGATGCTGATTGAACAGGTTCTTCTGTTTCAGGAAAGGCAACATGTACACTCAGTGCCGTAACACACTTACCAGATGGTATTAAAATAACATCCTGATGCTTCAGCAGTTGACATCTTCTCAATCTGCTTTTTTTTATCATTCCCTGCTCAGGCTTGTGCCACCCTGCCAACATGTGAGATGCTTTCTGCTGATCCAAGGTGGGAAATTCTAAATTCCCTCTGGATATGACAAAGGCAGTGCAAGTGCCCAGTTAAAGGTACTTCAGAAAGAAATTAATAGACCGGATGTTTGCCCTCGGTATATGCTTGGCTTTTGAAATACAGTTAACTTTTGCAAGCTGTAGTTTCATTTTGAAGATATATTATGGAACAGAAAACTTAAAAATAGAATTCACCTCTGCTGTTAACAAGTTTTGACCTTTGCTCACATTTGTTGGGGAAAGTAGCTCATAGTACCAATTAACATGAATTATTAACTCCTACATTAATAATTAATTTATTAGAGGGCTAAAGGCATCAGTCTTTGCCAGCTAACACTATTGAGAGAAAATGAAGAAAACAACACAACCCTAATTATAACAGCTTAATGAGGATGTCTGGAAGATCTGATGTGATTCAGTCACTCTAAATGCTCTTTATTTCCTCTCTGAAACCACACTGGGTGCAAAGAATCAGGCAGTTAACTACAGTTCCTGTAGTGCAGGGTTTCTTCCTACTTTCTGAAGAGAGGAAGCCCACTATGGAGAGCTCAATTTAGATATTATTAAGGACTGATGAAGGATGCCATCGCCTAGACAATATGAATGCTGTCTCTCTCAGTAATGAACTGTTATAGTGGTGTCTGAATCACTAATGGCTTCAATAGGCTGCTAAGAAAACCTCTCTCTCAGAACTGCGCTGTGCAGCGATTTCTTGATTTCACGGGTTCCTTCCTTTGTAATCTACATTTGGACTTCAGCTGCAAAGGCTGACTGAAATGTGGTGGTACTGCTTGAAGTCTCTCTACACATTTTGGCCAGAACACAACAGCAGTGAAATCCAGGATAGATTATTGGGTCACGCAATGGAAAAGTGTTGAGCTGTTCCCCTGCACAGACACTGTTGTGTCTGGACAGATACCTTCAGATACAGGTGGCAGTTATGGGGCAATGTTGTGTACTGCTGCTCCTGTCAGGCATTGGCATTTTTTCTTCATAAGTAAATGGCCAAATTAAGACAGGTAAGGTAAACTCAAAACTTCTGGCATCTCCATGACTATTTAATTTTTCTTTTCATTGAAGATGCTTCCAGTTTGAAAAATGCTGGACTATGCAATAATACTCCGCTTTCTTTTGGGCCCTGGTCCACAGACACATCACAAAGGTTTGATGAGCAGATAAGCAGTATTAGAATGACTTAGAAAGACTAAGATGAACATTAAATTAATCAGACAACACTCTTGGGGGAAATTGCCACTAATTTCAGATTTTTCATCTCCCAGAAATCAATTATTATTATGTTTATTGATATTGTACTTGTCATTACTTTCAGTATTTTTGCTATGGTGACAGAGCCTAAGAGAAGAAAGAGGTGAGGAAAGATATGGTATGTTATTCAGAGCTATTTCCTAAGGCATCAGAAACTAGTAACCAGCTACGTGAGTCAATATATAAGAGCAGTAGGAAACATGGGAAAATTTTACATACACACACATGTTTTTGCAGAAGAAAGTTTACCCAGTTCTACTCATAATTTGTGTGGACTACAGCGAAGACAAAGACATTTGTGACATGTCAGAAAGAATTTTAAAGTTCCATTGATTTTAGCACATGAAGGAATAAGAACATTGTAAAACAATTCTTGTGAACAGACATAGAATAGGTTCTTTAAATTCCTTCTGGAAGGAGTTCACAAATACTTCCTAAGTATGAATGAAACACTTCAAAAAGTAAGTGGAAGATGCTGAAACTTCAGTTTGATAAGTATGACAATAGTGTAATTCTGAAAATAGGTTGTTTATGCCAGGGTAAAATACTACTTCAGTGGCAACCAAAGGAAAGGTGCCTCCTAAGGGAGCTGTCTCAGGTCGGTTGCCTAAGCTTCATTCACTAATGGCACACCCATTTTGGGCCACATGGTGATAAATGCATGCTGTGCTGCACCTCCCTTTCCCCCCTGTGAACACCACAAGAGCAGAATGTGATGTGTACCATGGATTGTACATTCAGTTACATGCAGGGAGTTGGGCTAACTCATCTGAATGTTTCTTCTGTGAATGATTAAAATTTTCCACCGAAAATTGGTTGGACTTGTTGCAAGTGCTTTTTAAGCTGTCTAAAAACCATCAGAATTTGGCATTATGAATTTAGCACTAGTTTAATTTATGTTTGTAGGACTCAGGACAAAGAGGAGTTAGCACTATAATATTACAGTCATGACTACTCGTTAAATCAGGCTTTCTACTTTGCAAACATTAAGTTCAGCTTTGGAATTTATGAAGAAATTTTACTTCAATAACAAAACATAGAAAATATTTCTGTGGTTACAGACTGATAACAAACATTACTATGGCAGTCACTGAATGATCCTATAAATCTTGTTAATAAAATCCCAATATTGTGGTCCTCCAATCACAACACAAGACTTAATGCTTAACCTTTCCCCAGAATACAAAGTAACTAAAGCCTGCTGCAAGAGAAGATGCACATCTATTAGATTTAGAAATCATCATTCAATTAAGTTAACTTTTTTTGGTTTTGTTTTAACAACATTAAATTGGTGCCCCAGTGGCACTGCCAGGCATATACTCTTGTTTGTCTGTATAATATTTAGTGTGTCCATACCATGTGACTGAGATGTGAGAATTGAAAAAGGGATTATGAGCCCATTATAATTATGATGCAGCCTTCTGCTAACAGGGCTGTATGGTGTCTGAGACCCAGGGTAGTAGCCCTTACTTAATAACTCTTCATTGCATATTGTGAGCGTTTGCATTAGCCTGAGGGATACTAGAACCTTGTCTTCATGGATTGAATCAACATATCCAAGGAGGACAAGCTCCTTATCAGCTTTGCAGATCAGACAAATATGTCCTTACCTGGCATACTGAATAGAATATTTCAGTTGGAAGGGACTTGCAGTGATTATCCAGTCCAACTGCCCAACCACTTCAGGGCAGCAGACTGAAAGATAAAGCCTATTATTCAGGGCACTTAGTAAGAAACGCCTCAAACACTGACAGGCTTGGGGCATCAACCACCTCTCTAGGAAGCCTGCTGCAGGGTTTGGCCAACTTCTTGATAAAGAAACATTGCCTAGTGTCCAGTCTGAACCTCCCCATGTGCAGCTGTGAACAGTTCCCACATGTCCTATCACTGGATCCCAAGAGAAGATCTCAGCTCCTCCTCTCCACTTCCCCTCCTCAAGAAGCTGTAGACAGCAGTCAGTTTGCCCCTCAGCCTCCTTCTCTCCAAACTAGACAAGCCTGAAGTCCTTAGCTGTTCCTCAAAGGACATGCCTTCCAGCCCTTCCACCAGCTTTGTTGTCCTCCTCTGGATGCATTTGAGGACCTTCATGTCCTTCTCAAATTGTGGGGCCCAGAAGTTCACGCAGTACTCAGTGTGAGGCCATGCCAACACTGAATATAGTGGGATAATCCCCTTGACAGCTGGTTATACTGTGTTGCACCCCAGGATGCAGTTTGCCTTCTTGGCTGCCAGGGCACTCTGCTGACTCACATGGAGCTTAGCATCAACCAGTGCCCCCAGACCTTTCTCTGCAGAGCTTCCCTCCTGCCATTCCTCTCCCAATTTATACTTGTGCCCATTGTAACTCCATCCTAGATGCAGTATCCAGCATTTGGACTTGTTAAATTTCATTGCATTATTCACAGACCAGTGGTCCAACCTATCTAGCCTGCAAGGTATCTTGTCACCCCCAAAGAGTCAACATCACCTCCCAGTTAGGTATCAGCAGCAAACTTGCTAACAGTGTATTCACATCCATATCAGTGATAAATATATTGAACAGAACTGTCTTTGAACCCTGAAGAACACTGTTGGTGACTGGTCACCAGTCAGATGTGGCCTCATTCTCTACAGCCATTCAGTTAGTTTACCTGAACTCAAACTAAAATAGATCATCACCTAAGAAATGGATTTTTGCTTCTCATTGTCACTTGTTTTGCTGTTCCTCCTGGAGAAACGTATGTGCTATTTTATATTAAAATAAGGGTGATTCCTTCTAACTTGTTAAAGACATGCATTTATTATTTCATTCTACCACCTCTTTTTCTTTTGTGCCCTTAAACAAGAATGTCTCTTTTAGAGGAACTTCAAAAAGGCTTCCTAAGGAGAAATTTCAAGTTTTCCTATGCTCAGTCAAAAGAGATACTCTACAGGGTGATGCAAACAATTGGTGGGCTAAATTAATTGTTAGGGTCCCGTCTTTCTTAATTATAAAGTAAACACTGTGCAAGAAAATTCCCTACTTAGGCAACCTGTTGTAGCTCCTGGAAATAATTTCAATGAGGAAGACTGAGTTTTAAGAAAAACAACATGCAAAGCTGACGGAAAGTGTCTCTCTTGAGGAAAGTTCCAAGCGTAGAGACACCTGCTACACCCTTTAGAACCTGTCTCCATTGTTACTATGTGGTTGGGAGGGACGTAACATTATAGATCTCTTTCCTCCTGTTTCCAGTATTTTATGTATTTTGGCCTTGAATCTGCCTTAAAGCAGAGCCCTCAATAAAGCAACGTATGTAGACTATCTTAAAAGTACTTTACCCATCCAAGGCAAAGTTGTATCCTTGATCTTCCTTTTCTCTTCCTGTTTGTCACACATCAGCCATAGGTACACAGGAGAAAGGACAGTCTAGCCTTACATAAATGTTTCGAGACTTAACCTCTGTTCACATCTCCCACAAGGTTCCTTATGACATTAATAGGGATTCTGAAAGAAGGGTTGTAGAACTACATTTTAAAACAAATGCTGAAATATTTTAGGTAATCTCTGAGTAACAATTGTTTGCCTAAAACTCTCCTTCCTTTTATTCTCTACTATGAAGCCTGACATTGCTGTTGGAAAAGACTTTGCTTCTGTGGGTAGAAGTTAATCAAATGCCTGAACCTCCAGGCTTCTGATGTGAGAAATAACTTTCCAAAATAGTTATTTATGCATTTCTCTTGGAGGTAATTACTTTTGGACATTGACATTTTCTTAAGATGGAAAGTCCTCTTAGTTTCATTTGTAACCTAGACCTGCACTGATGACTAGCCAGCTGTGTAGTTTTAGTTGGCATTACTTAATAGGGGTGTACTTCATGAGTTAAACAAATGACTCCTTCCATCTGCCATCAAATGAAGAACCTCCCTGCATTTGTTTTAGAATAGCTAGATCTTGACTAATTAACACTCTGGACTTGTGCATAGAGTACATGAGGGAAGAATTAAATTTTCTAGTACATTATGTGAAGACTTGCCAAAGATTTGGGAACAATTTAAACACTGTACTTTCAATATTCAAAAGGACTGAGCGCATGGATCTAACCCTGGGTGCTGAGGGCTCCTCACGGAAACTACTGACCCTAAAAAAGAGAGGAGGAACTATCTATGGGAACTTCCTGCTTCAGTGCAGTTTAAAATTTCAGGAGGCTCAATTAAGGATGATTCATATTGCCTACCCTTTCAGACTTCTCTTGAAGTCTAATCTTCCCTTTCAGAATGCCTTCCCTTAGAAATAATGCCACCCTGTCTTAAGCTCTTTCTAACCCTCCAGATTTTTTCTAGACCCCCAGATTTTTGTCTTCTAAAACATGGGTAAAATAAAAATGAGAACTAATTCATCAAGAAAATCTCGGTGTAGAAAATATGCTTTTCAGAGATCCTTACAAATGTAAAAGAATAGTATTTCTGCAATTCATACGTAGAATGATTTTCAAAGAACTTCTCCTGCAAATATGACAGACTCCCAAGGTCCTTATTAAATACCTACCTTCTACTTTTTTTTCACCGGTGGCCCCAAAGCATTCAATAGACTATCCCCATGTGAAATGACTGTCCTGAAAAATTCAGTAGGAAAAAGAAGAATGCTGGAGAGCAAAAACATTGGAAACTGATGTAGCTCAACAGAGATTGATTACTGATAAATCCTGAGGAGAGAAGTATTTCTGTCCACCTTTTCTACTTGAGAGGCTCATGTGGCTGAAGAGGAGTGTCGCCAAAAGCAGCAGAAGCAGACATTGCAAAATAAAACTGAAGGGAATTAAATCACCTGCAAAGAAGGGCTGTTGAAGCAAGAGGATAATGCTTTGCCTCTGATGTCTCAAAATCTTGACTTTTAATATTTGTTGATAGTGCTAATGAATCGGAGGAAAAAAAAACCCAAATGTATGAGAGAAGAAAGAAGCAGTTACTGTGTTGTTGCTGTGGTCTACCTTTGTTACGACTTACCTTGCTGGCTATGATAGTCTACATGAACAGAGAAGCAGCCATTATGGTAAGAAACATCACCTAATCGCCTGTCAGTGACCTGAGTTGAGTAAAAAAAAAAAAGTAATAGCATGGTACAGCTTGGGCATTCTGATACATGTTGGTCATAGCATTTACAGCATGGTGCTAGGTAGAACCTTAAGTATCTAAACAACAGTGCATTGCAGGACTTCACATCAGTTGCAGAAGTGGATAACAACAGAGGAATAATCTAGAAGGCATATCATAGATGCTGGCAAGACAGTACTTACAAAGAGAAGTAATGTAATAGGCAGAAGGTCTTTATATCTCAGCCATGAAACACAAACAGTAGTTAAGCTTTGTGTAGGCCAAAGGAGGAGAAAGGGAGGAATTTTCTTCCATATTGTAACAACAACATGGAAGAGTTAAAATGCCAGGGCAGAAAAGTGTTTTGTTTAGTCATCAGAGTATACCAGTTTGTTGGCTCATAGATGTCTCAGAGGTCAGAAATAGTTGCTGACAGAAGAATCCATTTTTTCGCCCCTTAAATTAAGATCTGGGCAGAGAATAAACAACTAAGAGGAACAGAGAAGGACAGGCTGTCTGGGCAGAACAGAATGTTGTGCCAGCCATGCACAACGAAGAATGAGCATTTTCATTTACACTTTTCTTAGGAGAAATAAACTCCATGTAAAGAGTTGTGCAATCATCCAAGGACAAGCCACTTCTGAGTTTCTAAAAAATCCTCAACAAATGAAAGACATGTAAAGGAGTAATGAAATGTTGGAGATAAATTAAGAAGGCCCTATAAGAGCAGATGGGAGAATTGTAGGGGTAGGTTTTCCCCCATTTTTGGCAAGAAGACAAGATTCTAAGAGTATGGGGAAACACAAAAGTGAAGGACCTTTGCTGACTTTTTGGAAGAAGAGCTTACAGGTAACACGGGGACGATGACGACACACGAAAGAGCCGGTTTGGTGTCAGTGCGTTTCCCGGCTCCTTCAGCACCGGACTCCCGATGGACAGTTCCCACCCGGGACAGCCACATAGGGCTGCGGGCATCTCCCACTCCCCAGCTGGGCCGAGGGGTACTGGGCAGGGGCCAGCTCTGCTCCTCAGCACAGTCAGGGTGAAAGAGACCACCAAGGTGAAAAGTGAAAGGAGGGCACTGAGTACAATTCAACTGCTCTGATCTTCTTTTCTGTGGGTGAAGCAGGGAGAGAAATAAAATGGACATTGTATGTCCAAAACTGGACATACGAAGAAAAATCAAGGAGAAAGAAGCATGGGAAACAGCAGACAAGAACACACTAAGTTAGAACCGACTTACTGACAGGAGAGGACAGTGTTTGAGCAGAGGTGTGAAGAGGTAAAAACATTTCGAGTGGAATTTTTTTTCTGTTGGAATGAGAAATAAATTCCCCTTATGAGGAGGATGAAGACACAATGGAAGGGGTCTTTTATATCATAGAATCATATAATCATTAAGGTTGGAAAAGACCTCCAAGATCATCTATTCCTGCTGTCTCCCTACAAACTATTACTTACTAAACTATATCCCTAAGTATATCATCCAACCTTTCCCTGAACACCCTGAGGGAGGGTGACTCTGCCACCTCCCTGGGCAACCCAGTCCAATGCCTAAACGCTCTTTCTGAGAAGAAATTTCGCCTAATTTCCAACCTGAACCTCCCCCCTGGCACAACTTGAAGCCATTCCCATTTGTCCCATTGCTACTTATCTCTGAGAAGAGGCTGACCCCCAGCTCACCACAACCTTCTTTCAGGTAGTTGTAGAGAGCAGTAAGTTCTTCCCTGAGACTCCTTCTCCAGCCTAAACAGTCCTAGTTCCTTCCACCACTCCTTGTAAGACTTGTGTTCCAGACCCTTTACCAGGTTCACTACCCTTTTCTGGACACGCTCGAGGATCTATCCCCTCATGTTAGTTTATGACCTTAATATCATGGTCTCTGATTTATCAGTTTTGCCACCATGAGGCTGGACAGCACTGTTCTAACAGTTTCACTTTTAAAAGCTAGGGAGAAGACTGGTCTTCATCTGTATCTTCTTCATCAGGTGTTATTAGAGTTGGCTTCTCCTGTGGAAATGGGCGTGAGTTAGAGAGTAAAGGTCAAGCATTTAATCAGGAGGTCTACCGTTTCTCTATAGAATACCAGCACAGACACCGTCCCATAGTGGGTGCACAATGGGAGCTGAATGTACTTATTTGGAAAAATCTAGACCCTCTTTACCACCTACAGTGCCTCTAAAACTTCACTCTAGACTCCATCCAAAACACCTTGGAGAGTGAGGTCGTCTTTCAAAATGAATCTCCATAACAAACTACCAAATTCCCTCACCCACTACAAGCTGCCAGGCTGTGCCTTGATTGCATCTTTCCAATACCCGCCTCAGCTTTCACCCCAATCCACATGCAACTGGGATGCACACAGAGCAGAAGGCCAGCTGCATGTCAATACTGCAGTCATACACACTCTCTTTCCCTTTCTGGCTCTGAAATCTCTATTGAATTTTCATTCATCATATGAAGGAATCATTCAGCACTGCAAAGGTGCCGTTTAGATGTGAGCGTATTCAGTCAAAGCAGCTTCAGCTCTTAATTTATTGCTTGTTAAACACATCAGGTCTGCTATCAGGATCACTCTTGCTGAGGTAGTACTGACTAGATGTCACAGAAGTCTGGTGTAGGAGCCATAATTGGAAAGCATAGAAATGGAACAGCCTGTGGACCCCACCTCCTGGCCATGGAAATGGATGCACGTGGGGACTGGCTGTAAAAAATCAGCAGTTCACACAAGTGGATTTCAAAGCCTGTTTCTGGTGTAAGGACATAACTCTCCCAGAAGCAAGGAACTGTGGAAGGAAGCCCACCTCTCACTCAAGTGTCAAGTAGTGGTCAAAGCAACCTCCAAGAATTAGCCCTGCCGAGTAATAACTGTCTTTTTTGCCACTGTGGAGTCACTGTTGCCATGCAATTGGCATACATGAAAGTATTTAATGGGATTCCCAAGAGTTCATTGGACATTCTCCCTTAAATATATGGTGAATATCCCAACTTCCAATGAGGATTTTCATAATGGTTTAGTTTTGCTTTGGGGTTTTTTGAAATAGTGTTCCCAGAAATGAACAAAGGTTCTTGAAGCTCTTCACTTTTGGACAAAGAAGAAAATACATGGAAATTCTGTGGGTAGAAACCTTGTCTGAGAGGGACTGCTGCTGCTTTTTATGTGTCTGCATGACACTGGTGGCCAGTGGTGAGTAAAAGACATTTATAAATTCCAGTGCCCATTTGAGGCTACCCAAAGAGCAAGGAAAAGCCGTCCTTTGTGTATAATAAACCCCTTATTTGCCATGCAACTTCAGAGCAGTTATGGTTTTTGTTGGTTTGTTCTGGGTTTGTGTCCGCTTTTTATTAACTTCCCCTTTTTGGTTTACAAAATGGAGCTAAGGAGAAGAAGTTATAGAGTACTGTCAGACTGGAAGAAGGAAGAGTCACTCCCTGTGTTTTACTTTTGGTTTTGTCTCCCTTATAAATGCAAGTGACGTTAGGAAGGGTTACGAGAGTCTTTATTTTCATCAGAAATAACATGAGGCTGATTAGAAACAGAAATCAAACTGTTAATTCAGGCTTAAAGATATGAAAATGCAAGCTAAAGGCAAACCCACTGAAAAAGAAATTGGTTTTAAGGTACACTTTTGAAATAACAAAGACTGCTATTAGCAATATATATGGTTTGTGCCATATTATTCTAAGAGATGACTTCACCTTGAGAGCATTCTTTTAATTGCAGAAATCATTACTGAAATTCAAAAGAACAACCTGCTGTAAGACAGTCTGCTGTAATGCACTGCTTTTCATCATAAGTTTTTAGCTGTACAGCGAGTTTGTTTTGCACTGTGCAAACCCCTTCTTGACACTTGAACTTTGGCAAAGGTGTTTGAGTTTACAGCGCCCTGTTCCCTAGCCAGAGGTTACTGCTGTCAGGGGGTCATTTGCCTGAGTCAGAAAAACCATTATGGCTACTTTGTGAAACTTCTTCAGGTATTTCCTTCTAATGACCATTTACAGCTTTCTTTTTCAAGGCATTGTGTCTCTTCCTTTCAAAGAGACCACGCATCATTCTGTGGTCAGTAAATGAATGTGGAGCCTTTGCTTTTTTTTGGATGCTTGAACATGCTGCAGGTGATTGTTTTCCCTGTTCTGGAGATCTCCTAATTTGGGTTTTATACAGAAACACACACTCAAAAACACACACACACACACACACACACACACACACACACACACAGAGACAGAGAAACACACACATTGATCCTCTTCTTCTATGTCATAAATTTTAATGTAGTTTAACATACTGAGTTGTCACCAATTTGATTTTCTAGGTCAAAGAGTTCAACCTCCTTTAATCACTGTGTCCATAGCTCTCCATTACATCCAAAGAGCCCTTCTATGCAATTTAAACAGCTTACTGATAAGTTATACTCTTAGCCTCAGCTTTCCCTCCAGTGTTTTCTTGGCTGAACTTACTACAAGTTTCTGCCTAGGGCCTTAAGGAGCCTTCTTCAGCCAAATCATGGTGAATTTGATGCTGTCTAAATATTTGCAATGTATATGAATGCATCTCAAGCTTCTAATAGGAAAATGGATGACAGCTTGCAAAATGTGATGTTAAATATTCTGTTGTGTCCATAGATTTTGGGGGTACTGTCATTTTCTTTTGTCTTTTTTTTTTTTCACCCTTCTTTCTTTTCCTTTTTTGTCATTCCAGAGATCTTTATGCAGATCTGTAATCCCCTGGATTTCTGGCTCAAAGACCAGATGAGCAGAAGTAGGCCGTGCCAAAGACACTGGAGATGTCCATGAGACTACACAGTGATCTTCCAAGTAGTTTGAAATAAAGTGACTTGGGCACTAAAAGGCATCAAGTTTCATTTCACTCTGGCCTGTACGGCATATAGCCTACATTTGGTAATGCAGACATCTTGTCCAGGGAGGCCTGCCACATAGTAAGCTCAGATTTAGTTCATGTTGAGCTTAACAACCTCGGGCCCAGCTCTGTATCAATGTGTCTGAGCCTGAAGATGGTGTCTTCAGCATCTTCAGTCTTTGCTGAATGCAGTCTTGGAGGTCTTTTCTGTAAATCAAGGCAAATTTGTGTGTGAGACAAGCAGTTCACAGTAGAAGGAGTGGTTTTCATTGATTTCTGTGGCTTTTATAAGAGCCAGGAACACAAGAAACCGTTTAGTGACAGAGGGACAGAGGTAGTGAGAATGACAGAGACCTTTTTAATATGGTTTTGCTCCATGAGAGTTTTGCACAACAGCATGTGGAGGAAAAGGAAGGGATTCATATACATAATGCTCTAACTAATCAGCATCACAGATATTTGTAAGGATTTTTTTTTAAATCTCCCATTTGGAATGGGTAACCTCTTATTTTAACTGTCAAAACCAGAATGCCCATGTCAGTTATAGAAATTTCATTTGGAATCCAATAACAATCCCTAAATATTTTAGGGTGCAGCCTGTTGAACAAAAGAGCCAAAGTCCCAGTGATGTTAGGTGGTGTGGACTGCCATTTTTAATGAGAAAATCATGGAAAAATGCTTTATATAATTTTCCAGCTGTCCAGCCATGTAATTCTAAAATAATGCTTTCATCATTTTTAACTAGCATGATACCCTGGAATTTAGAATATAAATAAGATTTCTGTGATATGGAGTCCAAACCCCACACATAACAGCACAGTATATCTTCATTAACAAGAAACATTTCTATTGATTTCATTTTGCAATGTTTCATATTACACATAACAAATATGTATGGTCACCTAAATGAATTATTGCAATTCAATTTGGAATGATTGCATAGGGTTATTGTATTATCTCTAGGATGCCTTAGTCTCTGGGTGTCAAAACTGTTTTTATTTAATGGAATAACATGGGAAAGTTAATCAGAGTAGGTTAACCTCTATGGGACTCAAGGTCACAAACACTCAGTCTCAGCTGTAAATGGGGAGCTTGCATTATTTATTTATTTGTTTTTATTTTTTAAACTTAGAAAAGGTATTTATGCAAGAGAAAAAGACGATGTGGGATTTCTTAACAGACTCAGTCTTGGTGAAAGTCTCATGGGTTTTACTACCAGGGGATTATTTTTCCCTAGAAAGATCTGGCAATTACCATTAAATGAGGAAAAGTTGTACCTCAATGAAATCTTTCGCAGGAAACCTCTTCATTTTGGCATCTGTCTGAGATTTTACATCACCTTTGCAGGAAATGAAACAACCATTTTTAAGAAGACTGTTGGTATTATGCTAAGATAGAAACATCCACTGCTACTCTACTAATTGTATCATCAACGCTTCGCTTTTTCTTCTTTGTCCTGTTTGCTTTGTTCTCTCTCCCAGCAGGCTAATTTTTTGAATTAATTGGGTCAGGAATTGCCTTTTTTCTCCATGAGGCTGCCCTGTGCTCGGTGCAGCCTGCCTAGGTTGGGTCTGCTAAGGATGCTGGAACAGAAAGCTGAGTGAGCAACTCCGGACTATCAAGTTGAGTGTGCGTGCATCAGGAGCAAAGTGGTTCCACAAAGAAGAGAAAGTGCCCATTCATGGGGCCTTAAGAAATAAATCTTATCTGCAGCTTTTTTTGGAAGGGTGTGCCACTGTGCATGTAGAACACTCTGCTGCTTTGTAACAGAGGATGCAAGAAACCAAAAGATCATCTGAAAGACAGCCAAACAACTGAAACAGACGTCTGTAAACTGCCTTTGCTCCTAGCTGATGTCCCTAGCATCACTGTCTTGGCTTCTCATACTGGTTGGCTTGACAATAATGTGTGAAAAGCATCAGGCAAAAAAGTTGTTCTCTGTTCCACATAATGATTCTTTTCAGGCAGATCATTTCTCACCTCCCTATCTAAATCTGACATTGCTCTCCAGAATATCATCATGGTCATAGTGAGCTAGAGCAGTGATTCATCTTAGCTTGGTGTTTTGTGAGGGACATCAGAGGGAGTGGAAAGATAGGGCAATACTTTCCTGGTGTATCTATCGTCCCATCACCTGGAATTATCCTGGGCATACCTCCCAGCCACTGGACAAACCAGCTGGGGTTGTCCTATTCTGTGCAGTTTGTGGAACAGAAACCAACAAAAGGCTTCTTGTTCAGACTTGGGCACTTTAGACCCTGCCAAATGTGCAGCTGCGGTATAGCCTCCCCATTCCAAAGCCACAGAGTTTTGGGTAACCATCAATACCAAGTCCTCAGCTGATGACAAGAAATAGACACAGAATCCCTGGGCTCTCTTGGAAACAAAAAGGGGCTGCTGCATGTCACTGTCACGCAACAAATGATTTCCATTCACCCCAAGGCTTGACTGAATTTCAATCACAGGCTTTAAGAGTCAGCCTTGGTTTACTCAGGGGAATGGGGCTGTTTTCAGTGGTCAGCAAAAGGAAGGCCTAGACTGTTCATTAATATTTTAAAAAGCCAAACACCAAAATGACATAATGAATGATGTATTGTCTTCACTGCGTCTACATTAAGACAAAGCAATCAGGAGGTTTCTAGCTGAGGGTCAGTTAAAGAAAAGCTCCCTCAGATCCCAGCAGTGCTTCTGTGATCAGAATTCTTCCCCCGAGAGCTGGTGGCCAGATTGTTCACTGGTTTTCTTCACTCTGGGTGCCTGGGAACCAGTGTTACTCTGCCTTTGAACTTCTCAGAGGTGAGTATCAGCCCTGCCTCCAGAGACCTGCAAGTGTATTTCTTGGCAAAGCTGTGAGGTTTTGCATTAGAATAGTACTTTCTCATCCAGAAACTTGCATACGGATGGCATTGACAACAGCTCGGGCTCAGCACCCTGCAAGCCCAGCTCCGCTTGTTGAACTAGCCCAACGCTAGATGAGCTAGCCCATCTATGCAGCCCTCATCTGCACTATCTGGTATTACTAGTGTAGAGGGTGCAATCCCAGGGTCCCTGCACATTAGGCAGTCCCTTCAGGTCCATGGTGACTTCCACAATCCTATAAACCTAGATTCCTTCATAAATGGGACTCTATCCTTCTCTATCCTTAGGAACCTAGTTATGTTCATATGGAATCTAACTGGCTGGTAAGGTGAAAGCACTTCATATCCAAGTTAGAGGGTTTTTTTTCTCACTATGTTTATCATGAAGTCTTCTATGAGGGAAAATGTCAGAGAGAAGAATGATTTAATATCAAATATATGTGTCCAAAGCCTCAAATTTATGCATGCAGTCCCAAATTTTCGTTGTAAAACGTTGTCTAGTAGGCAAGAAACTCTTCTGTCATAGTAATATAAGGACTATTTTCTTCTTTATAAGACTGAACTCTAAATATTTAGCTTTTTTTCCGAGCAAAACCACTGACATTAAATTCCTGAAGTAGTACTGACATAATTACTGGCAGATTCAGGAATGTGACACTTCTACATTTGCTTGTTTAATGAGATATAGATGGGCAGGCATTAAGATAAATGTTTCATAGAATTTGAATGATATTAATTCAATACAATAGTCGATGGCTGAAAACCACGGCATTTTTTGAGACCACATGGCTGACAGAACAGAGACCTTGTGGAGAAGAGTCCACTCATATGGAGGTATGTAGGGGTGTGATTTCACCTCAGTGTTTCCACAGGACCTCCTACACTGACCTTGCTCTTTGGGGTGCCTTGAACTGCATGTAGAGCCGCTGCACTGTTCAGCATGCAAAGCTATGACACTGGTCTCAGTTTTTAAATGCAATCTGCTACTCAGCCCAAGATCTCAGAGAGGGTTCATCTTCTACACAGAAGTTAAAAAGTTTCTGACTGTCTGAAAGAAAAATGTGGATATAACACAAATTTTGAATTTTCCTGCCACCTTAATTGTGGGGAGGCAATGAGCATTCCATAACACTACAACCTTCCAGTAAAACCATGGGCAAACATGTGACAGAGTAAGAAGGAAAGGAAGGTTTTCTTGGTTTGGTGTGGGGTTTTGGTTTGTTTTTATTTTTTTCTTTTTCTTGTTTGAAAAGTGATACCAGCATTTTTCTGCTAGGGGAAAACCAAAATATTGTGAATGAATATAAATGAGTTGAATTGAGTCAGGTGGTTTTCCTAGTGAAACATTTTTTAAAAAAAAGTCATATAAATCAGCAAAGCAAAAAAAATGTCAACACTAGGTTGACATTGAATGAGGAGAGGGATGTTTAGTCTTAGTGTCCCCAGAAAATCAAGGTATAAATTTGGAATTATGGGCTTATTTATTAATTCATTCTTGTAAGGTGTAAGTCTGGTCCTATCTGTTTGGAAGATTTATCTTTAACTACTTTTATGTCCTTACTGGAAGTGTGCATAAGTAAGAAGGAGACTAAAATGGCATTTCTTTATTATAATAAACTCCTTTTTATAGGTACTGTCTGTGTACATGTATAGCACACAAAAGAAAAAAAGCTTCTCAGGGAACATATTAGATATCTGCAGATACACATTTTATCAATGGCAGCGCTTGCACTGCAGCTGATTAACAGATACAATTTCTCATCCTCTAAAATTTTTCAATAACCACTGTGAAGTTTGGAAACACACCAGTTAAGAGTTTTACTTACTCTTGTCTTTGATGAAAAGAAAGTTTCACAAAGGTCAGAGGTTTGGTTCAGACTCATCTGGAATCTGGACATCCCTATCCATTTAGAATGCAAGGAATCATAGTCATTAATTTTATCTGGATTCAGATTCCCCCAAAAATATAAATAAAAAAGAAAGGTAGTTTTTATTTGAAGGGACTAAATAATGTTGTGGTTTTATGTGGTAAGGTTCTGGTGGAGGAGGGGTGCTGCTTCTGCAAGCAGCAGCCAGAAGGTCTCTGCAGGCCCGACAGAGCAAACACCAGCTGCCTCAAGGCTGGACCGGCCACTAACCAAGTGGTGCCCATCAGTGGCGGTCACAGAGCCTCTGGGAATCACATTTAGGAGGAAGAAAATCAGCAAGCAGCTGCTCTTTGCCACCAGAGAAGGGAGTGAGAAGATGTAAGAGACTGTGCAGGCACCAAGTTCAGTGAAGGGGGTGGGAGGAGATGCTGCAGCGCTGGAGAGAATGATGCCCTTGCTGCCCATGGAGAAACCCATGGTGGAGTGGGTGTCCCCCTGCAGCCCATGGAAGATGATGGGGAGCAGAGATCCCACCTGGAGAGGTCCCATGCTGGACCAGGTGGAGACACATGGAAGATGCTGTGACTCATGTTGGAGCAAGCTTCTTCCAGCACTTGCAGCCTGTGGAGAGAGACAGAGACACAGAGATGAGAGAGAGAGAGAGCCATGCTGAAGCAGGCTTGCTGGGGGAGAAGGCTACCCCATGGAGGACCAGGCTGAAGCAGTCTGGCCCTGAGATACTGAGACATTATATGATTTCTGACTGCACCCCATAGAAGTGACCCATGCCGGGGCAGCTGGTGGAGAGCTGAAGCCCTGTGGGAAAGGACTCATTTTGGAGAAGTGCATGAAAGGCTGTCTCCCATGGGTGGGACCCTATGGTGCAGCAGGTGAAAGGAGTGAGGAATGCCCCCCCTCCCCACTCCCATGATAAGAAGGAAAACAAATCCTTAGGAACTGATCACTGAAACCCCCATTCCCCCAGTCCCTGCCCTTCCCTGTGCCACAATGTGGGGGAAGAAGGGAGCGAGATCATGACTAAAGTGAAGTCTGCTAAGAAGGGAGGGGTGGGGGGAGGTGCTTTAAGATCTGGTCACACTTCTCATTACCCGACTCTGGTGTCACTGGGTGTGCAGCACAGTGTAATAAAGTAGAGAGTTTCTTTCCTTTATTCTGTGTTGGGTCTGTTGTACCTGTGACACTAATTGCAGAATGATCTCTCCCTGTCCTTATCTAGACTCCCAAGCCACTCAATATATATTTTCTCCCTTCTTCAGCTGAAAAGGGGAGTGATGGGCCAACTTTGGTGGGCATCTGGCCTCCAGTCAGGGTCAAGCCACCACAAAGGACAATGAATTTAAAACAAAAATATTGCTAAAACCCATGGATCCTGTAGTTACCCTTATGTAGGACTCACTGAGACATGATACTGTGTGTTGGCAAAATAAACATTCTTCCTTAAACTGAAAATCCAAAACATTAAACCCAAAATTGAAAATAGCTTCCCTCATAGGAATGCAATCTGTGTAGAACTGCTTTTTTTGCTGACTGCCTCCTCTGATTTTATTCTTTTCCACTGTGTTTATCACTGTTCACTACATATTCTTCTCACCTCCTCCGTCCCTCCCCATCTCTTCCCATCTCCTTGTCCACAACTTTCAGATTTAGTAGAGCAACCATTAATTACCATCTGATGTGTTGACTTCCAAAAGCATGCACTTTTGCATCAGGGCCAGGAGGAATCACTCTGTTAAATCTTAATCTCTAGAAAATCAGACACTGTACCTGGCATGATCAGAGTGAGGAGGCCTGGGTCTGGTTAAGATATGGACTTATACCCATCCCTTCCAAATGGGTAAAGTCTTGAATAATATTTCTGTATTAATTGCTAAAGAACAAACCATTTTCCCATGTAAGTAATCAGCAAAACTTCACTTGATCTGAGTGTGCCAGGGTCTCCCCTCCTTGGGTATTAAGAGAGAGGTGAATTCCAACATGTTTTCTTAGTGTTTCTGTGCATTTCTGAGTTTTCAAAGGATTACCTGGTCAGGACTCTCTTCAGTCCCCTGCAGTAAGTGTCTTTGTGGTGTTTTGTATCACCTTTTCACAGACCAGCTTTGTGACAAGTTTCACTCAAGTTTCACCGCCATGTTTAAACAGAAATTCTGACTCACCTGAAAAGGTACTTCACAGCTGCCTCAACTCTGTTTCACATGCTTCTGATCCTTTCCATGATTTTTGTTCTGACTGTGGAAATTTCCATTATGTTCCTATCCTTCCATGAGACAACAGTGAGAAATTTCAGTGGATGAAAAATTAGATGTCTTTGTTCCACTGTGTTTTCTGAGAAAAGAATCAAAAAGCTTCATAGGGAGGATAAATTGACCAATTAGTAAACATAATGCACAGAACACTTTTTAAGATTGCAGATGCTGTAATCTGACGGGAACCTCTACATCTCAAAACAGGAACATGATGGAGTTCTAATTATTCTGCAATTGGAAGGGCTGATAAATGAAACTGTCCATCCCCAAAATATGCAGAGTATCTAACATGCATCTGATCCTGAATTTCAAATCAATAGGGTTTAATATTTCACTAGCAATCATACATTTGAAAATCAATGCTGTCAGGGTTGGTAACGCTCTCCTGTAGAAGAGATAGTTACAAGTCAAGAGGATTGAAAGCAGATATTTAGGGATAAACTAACAAAAGCTATTCCAAAAGTCTTATCTGTTTGTTTAAAGAAGTAACAACTATTTTACATAGTGACTTAAAAAACAAGAGGTCTTTGATTTTTCCAGCTAGTAGAGCAAATAAGAGCTATCAAAGCCAGAAGAGAAAACACTGGAAGCACAGTTAAGCATTGTCAGTGACTGTGGTATACGTAAACTTCTCTAGAAAGGAGATGTTCAGAACCATACTGACATTCACTGGGGGGAAAAAACACCTTCCTATAGATACTCAAAACTTGTACTGACCAGCACATGCCCATACAATGTAAATATTTACTCTGAAACACTGAGGCTTTGAGCTTTTATTTTTCTGTATGTTAAAAAAGTTGCTAAAAAAAGACAATTTACAAATTATCCAGCCTTATGCTATTATGACAAATAATTAGGCTTCCTTAACCTAAAGAGAACACAAATAGTACCACCTTATTGGGAGAATATTCTATATTTTTGTCCTCTCTGCTAAAATATAAAAGTTTTCTGTGCTGTGCATTATTCCACATTTTAGAAATTGCATTGGAAGGGTTTCTGCTTACTTTTACATTTAGAGTTCATTTAAATTTGACTCTACCAACCAGACATCAGAGATAGCATGCATGCACTTAGCCTCCTTTGGGGCTATTTTTGCAGTCCAGACTTGTGCTGTTCCAAACAGCACAAATATGAAAATTTCTTCCTCACATTCCCTATTTCTTAGGGACTGTAATGTGAGACAAAGCCCATGGCAAGAACAATTAGAAAATCCTCCTCCGTGTTAAAGAGGTTTTTTTCTAAACTTGTACTCTTATTTCCCCAAATGAACAGCACTGTCTTTTTCCTTGCTGGTCAGAAAGACAGAGAGCTTATGGTTACACGTCTAAAAGGCACATATGCCTCCCATGGGTTGCCAGTGGCCAGGAGCGCTGTTTCTCATTGTGGTCATGGCTGTGATGTTTGGAACTGCTGTGCTGATGTGGGTGTTGTGGCAATATTGTAATTGGGGTAATTTCAACCCAGATCTCTGGCAAAGTAAAGTAAAAAGACAAAAGACAGTAAACAAGTTTGATTCTTCCCTCACTTTGCTTCATTTACTCTGTTTTGTTCTCTTAGCTGCCTTCTCAGCTCATAACTCTTCTGTTTACCCTGGAAACTTCAAGGCTCATCTGCAGCTAACTGACCGGGACTGTGGTCTGCTAGAGAACAGATAGCATAAATATATTAATGGCCATGTGGTGCTTTCCCACTGGGAAAAGCCATCTTTAACACGTGTACATTAATAATATGTATGTTATATGTATCCTTATAGAAAGATGTGATGGTATTGATGATTTTTGACATTGTTACACTATGTTTCCACTTGCAGAAGTACAGAAAAATAAGATCAGCCCTTGACCACCTCTCTACACTTACTGTGTATTAGGCTGTAAACAAAGGAGAAGTGATATGCTACAGGTGGGAACCACAGAGCACATTCATCTGAATGATGGAGAGATGCGGGAGTGAGGCAAATAAAGGAAGGGCTCTCTCAAGAAAATTGTGGCTTGTGTCTCACTTGTCCTGTAATGTGTAATGACTATGGTGTTTGGCTTCATTCACTCATGAGAAGTTAAGAGAATGCCTACACTGGTAAACCGAAGCTTGCTAGGTGGTTCCCAGACACTGAAATATGATCATCCACATTGACCATTGACAAATTGTGAGCCTGACTGCTGGCATCATATCGTCCTGGTACCTTTGTTTTTTCTCAGGCAATTCCCTGCCAGAGCTTAGGGCTAGCATGGGCGGGAGAATGCTTCAATCTCCCAGGTAGAGAAGAGGCCATGCCTCTCCTGCACTGGCTTTCTGGCATGGTCCTCAACACCATCCCAACGGAACTCTTTGTCTTCCCACATTCTTCCCACTAATGCAGTCATGTACTGTCCAACAAAATATTGACGCCATGCTGTAACAGACCCACTCTTACTATTTTTTGGGACAAAACAGGTGCACAAAAATCACAGTGACTGAGCACCAGTGTGGGTCCACACAGTCCTGAGTGCCAGTTGTCTGGCCATGCCTGATAAGGGACAGGGGAGGATCAGAAGGGCTGAGATCTGCCTGGATTTGCTTTGTTTGGTTCAGTGATGTTAGCCAAGAAGGTGACTACAAAAGCATCATCTGATATGGTTGTGCCATGAAGAGAACAGCAATGGGCTATATACAGAGGGCAGAAGCAGAAGTCCTTCAAACCAAACCCACTTCCTTTAATCACCTTTGATCTCCCAGACTGAATTAATCTGCCTAGAAGATGAGGGTCAGAACAGGGGAGACATTGGCGATATAACTCAGTGAAAGTCCAACATTTTGCCACAAATATTTTAAATCTTTCTTGATAGTGTTTCTCCTCATGTATATTTGGATCACACCTGCTTTTCCACAGGCACATCATCTGGGTGATTTGCAGTTAAACAACTAATATATCAAGACTTCTCACCTTGTATCTTTTCTAATTGTTAAGCTCATAATTCTTAGCAGAATGCCTTAATGTCCTTATGAATATTAATTTTTATTTGGTTCTAGTAACTAAATTCATCCTAACACAGTTCCTACCAAGTTAACCCGAATCTCCCTGGAGGATGTTCTAGCCCTCCTAGTTTTTGCCTTACTAGCACACGTTCTATTTTACACTAATGAATAACAGAGAAGTTTGTCCCAAACTGGGTCCTAATTACAGCCATAGTAAACTCTCAGCAATCCAAACATTTTTCTTTCAGCGGAGTTCATTATCACCTCTCTTTAACTATTTTCTTATGGTTCTCTAACAATCTTTATCTGTTCCTATTACCTAATAACTTCCCACAGAGCACCAAAGCAAATGTTTTACTGAAACATGAATAGAACTAGCATACCCCATTGACTTAAAACTGAATAAATCAATCATCACATTATGAGAGAGGTATTAGATTAGTCTAGAATGATTATGTCTTCAAACACCATGTTGATTTAATACCATTTTATATTTTTTTTCTAAGACTTTCATTATTCTTTCCTGCAAAATTTGTTTCAAAGCTCTATGTGCTACTCAAGTCAGACTAATGAGCCCAGAGTTACCTAAGCTAGATGGAAGAAAACTCCTTAAGTGATCTATTTGTTATTTTCTGAGATTGCTGATTTGACAGATTTATTAAAAAACTTTCCTAACAATGTCCAACTGCATGCAATTTTACCTGCCTCTTCCTGCTGCATTCTGGGATGTACAATGCAATCTCTCCATTTGGAAGATGTGAAGATCTTTGTATCTTGCTGTCGGAATGGCCATTTCTTTTCCTGTACGTTCATTCTTATTAGCTACCCTTAAGTTTCCAATTTTCTGTATTCATTGATCCTTAGTGAATTATATTGTATTCTTTTAAAATTTTTCTAATTTATCTGCATTACTTTTAATCTTGAATCCTGCAATCCTCAACATTGCAATTGGCCCTGCTTCTCTCCGTACCACCCTTCATTCTTATTTATATAACCGAAGAAGCTTTTGCTGTTCTCCTTTCCTTCACAAAATTTAACTACACTTGTATTTTGGCAGTTTTCTCTTCACCCCTACACTTTCCAACCTCCAGGGTGCAGCTGTCTCTGCTACAGTCTCTTCTCTTTCCTTGCCTGGGGTCTGTTCTTGTGCAGTGGAACATGTTTGCCCCGAGTTGGGCTCTTTGATTACAATTTTACATACAATCCTCATGCTCTCAGAAGAAAGGAGAGGGGTTGGATTTCTCCACCCTGCTATTGCTCACCCCGCTTATATGATCTTAAGTCATGTCAGGCAGGCTTATAATGATGCAACAGAAAACAACTGTTTTCCATAACCAAAGCACAAATCTTACATGCATGTTCACCTCATAAATTTCTTACTCAAGTGCTGACACTGGCTACTGTGCTTAATATCATGAGAATATGTTATTTCAGGTGGGTGACTATGTATATAGCATACATATACCTATAGGCATATATATAAATATAAAATCCTGGAGACAGCAAGCTGTCCAAATAGACCTGAGAGGAAGAATTAAGGAGTCAGACTCCATTTTCACTGTGCATTAACATTTAATTTTAAAATTTTTTTTTCTCTCCAGGAGCAGTAACTTTTCTACCAGTATAGTCCAGGCTGAAGCCCAGAAGACCTATTTTTTCTTCTCTGGACAGATCAAGCGCAATTCTACAGAGGTCAGCAGAGTTGGAGGGACATTAAAGGATTACCATGAGAGCAAATCCAAGCACAGCAGAACACAACATTTTATAGGAGTCTTTTTAAAACCTGCTTTAAAAAAAAAAATCCTTTCCTAGATATAGTATTTTAAAGCAAGTCCCAGCAGAAAGAAGTAGGTTTACTGAGGCTGGGTGTGGAATTTAGAAGAAAATAAATGGTCCTTTTGATTTCAGTTATTCTGATTATGGCTGGGCAGGAAAAACAGATGTCTGTACTAGTACAATTACTGTGTCACGTGGTTTGCCTCCATTTTGGATCAGCAGCCCTTTCGACATATTCAGAGACACTCCACTTTGGAGGCATTATTGAGTAACAAAGTACTGTCTGGATTGGGTTTTGTAGACTCAGCAGGGGGCAAAAAGTTATCTCACATTAAATCTTCCTTAATTTGGAGATACACCCAGCAGTACAAGCACCAGTGGGCATTTTCTTATTGATCCACACATTTCCCTTTCCATGGTGGTTGCCAGCCATGTCCTTCACTGCTAACCCCATGTCATTTGTGGCTAGAAAATGAAGACACCCAAGTGTGCTATTGTCAGTCCCAGTCCTCAGCCAGACTGTAACATGGGAGCCTGGGGAAGCCTGAGGCTGCAAGCCTCTAATGCCTGGCTCAAAGAGCAACCCTAGTGCCGCCAGGCAGCAAGACGACAAAATTAATTTCTATGATGCAAAAATTAGATCTGATTGATAGGAACTTACTAATAAAATGTCATATCTTATAGATGTGGAAGGACCACAGTGCCAGTGATAAAGTGAGACTGGTCAGGTCTGACAAACATGCATCGGAGCTGTATTATTGGCAGTGGAGGATAGTATTGATTGAGCTGCCAAGCTTATCATATTACACAATTATGATATTAGATTTGCATTTTTAATTCTTTTAGAAGAAATTGGCTCAAGGCAATTACAGGAGAGAAATGCTGTGATGGAGCCTGCTGGTCCGGAAAGGAGGAATCATAAGCTTTTAGGAAGAAGCAGCCACTGTCAAAGAAAAGTTTTGCCTAGCAGACCCATGACAAGGAAACAATGGAAACAAAAAACTCAATAAAGCTTTAAAGGATTTGTTACCAACAGTATTGTCTCAGGGGAAAATAAGGCAAAAACAGATGACCATTAAACCTGGGCTAATAAATATGAGATCTAAAGACTCTTTGCTTTGTACAGATCACAGCCCCCACTGATGTGCAGCTTTGTAGAGTCCTGGACAGTTTGCACAGGCGTTGTCTTCTCTTTCTTACAGCATAGTATGCAAAGTGAGTTTCCAAATATTTTAATCCTAGGACTCATCTATTTGTAGAAGCCACCCAAGCTGGGAGCTAGACATGCAGTTCTTTTGCAAGCCAGTGACTAGCACCCAGGAGAATGGATGAGTCCTCCTGGGCTTCTCTGCTCAAAGGGAATCTCTTGAGGACAATCCATTGGTCTAATCCTCTATTGTCCCATTGCGGGCTGTGTGAACTGGACCTGTTGAACTGGGCCTCTTGCTGCCTTTGCTGTGATATCAGTGGAAAAGACACAGCTATTCTTCATTTTCACTATTGTTAAATGGGAAGAATAAGGTTTTGAAGTGTCCTGAGACCTGTAGATTAAATGTTCTGAAACATTAGGTTTTTTACTATCTTTCTCCTTTTTGAAATATCCGATATTTGAAGAAAATTTCCATGCTGAGGAAGATAAACAGATTCAGCAACGTTGTGCTAAATGATTCCTCCCTCTCTCCAGCTTACTTGCAGCTAGCTAGCAATTTTTTTACTTGTTAACAGCCAACATTCTGATTTGAAGCTACTGGATTATTTGCATACAGGGACGATTTTTCATTTTTTTCCTGGAGACAAGAAATATGAGAAGCTTATGATCTTGTATGGGCTGTAAAATTTTGAGAGTAAATTTTCCTTCCCCATGTCAACCAGAAGGTAACAAGAAGGTCTTTGAAAGAAATAAGTAAAGTCAGTGAAATCCTTAAGGCATAAAGGATAAGTAAAAAAGGAGGACAGAAGTATGTAACCATGTTTCAGAGCTTGATATAATTATTTTTAGGGTCAGAATTGAGCTGCCAAGGTGAGACTCAGAAGTTTCCCTCAGCTCAGGGCTACTGTTCACAGCCGGGTTATGGTGTGGTCCCACTCTGAATGTCTCAGAAACTTGGCAGAGGTATGTCTGTATATTTTGTAGTCTGTAAAGATCGGTGGTTTGAAACAGAATCAGGAAGCTGTGTTTGGGGTGAGAAGGGGGCAGGTATGTTGGAGGGCTCCCTGACCTCTCTCTGGTTCTCTGAAGCCTCTGCACTTGACAGAGGACCTGCAAGAGCCTGGTCCATTCTCACGAGCCCAGTGAGTGGAAATGGCTTCCAAGCTACTCTGTACTTACCTCTGCTAACATGCTTCTGAGTCACCATGCTAGTGTGACACCCTGTGCGTGGCTAATGAAATGAGACTTTACAGGTTAATGACTTTGGCATTTAATACCGAGATTCTGTCCAAGGGGCTGTTTGGTGCTTCTGAGTTATACTGGGAACAGTTCTGCTCTGCCAATTGCAGGAATGAGCACGTAAAATAAATACTCTGGAAGAAGCTGTTGTTAGGATTAAAAGAACCATGCTACTGAAATACTTTACAATGTTGTACCATTGTTACTACAGGTAACTTGTCCAGATAAGGAAGAAGGTATACATTGCAGCAATGCGTAACAGAGGTTGTGTTATAAAAAGTTGTATTGACAACATAAATATAAATCATCTAGTAGTTCAATTCTTATTTACTATTATGATTGAAAAAATAAGAGGAATTTTTAGAACACATACTTTAGTACATTAATATTGTTCAGGATGTGTATTGTGCAGTGCATAATGATTAATGAGCTTTATGGTAATCTTTACAAGGTATATTAGTCTGTTTCCCCCTTGGTTTTGTGTGTTTCAAAGAGCAGTGTGGTGGAAAGATGCATTTGCTGAGGAACCAGTAAAGATCCAAGACATTCAGGAGCAAAGGAAGCTCCTGAAACATTTTTAAATGCTGTCTTTTCCCTTACTCATTTTTTTCCCCAGTTGATGGCATTCCTTTGTTATGAGAATATTAACTTCCACCACAGTATTAAAATGGTTTCCAGAGATGGCAACTTAAAAAAAATTTGATGTCTGTGTGTTACTCATTTTTCAGAATGTAGTATGTTCCTTGTCCGAGGAAAATATTTAAGCTTTGAATTCAGAAAGACTTGTGTGAAACAATCGGTTTTATGGGTTTTCCTAAACCATTATCCTTTCTATCTTTTCTGAGCCGTGTGATGTTCTTCTTCAGTTACAGTATAGATATTACACGTGTTGCAGAACAGGGTTTTTGTTGTTGTCAGGTACACTGTATTTTGCAAACAATGGAATGAGCAAATAATAATGGAGAAATAGCTATGATTACACATCAATCACGTTTCATCTCGTGGCA
Organism: Laterallus jamaicensis coturniculus; assembly: GCA_022605575.1. NCBI lineage: Eukaryota > Metazoa > Chordata > Aves > Gruiformes > Rallidae > Laterallus > Laterallus jamaicensis. Next base: position 5,706,953 of record JAKCOX010000009.1, read on the forward strand.
AAACTTTAAAAGGTAACAACACACTCTGCGCCCTGTTTCCTCTGTATCAATTCAGCTGTTGTAGCATTTTGAGAAAGTTAATTAAAAAAACCCCTTGACTCAGTCAGTGATCATGTCACAGGTAGCAAAATACCACAAGTGGCTTACTGAGCTACCCAAGCTCATGTGAAGCATTCATTGTAATTACAGCAATAGAGAACAGAAGGGGAGAGAGGGGGGAGGGGAGAAGCCTAAAATGAACTCTCTCATCCACTTCTGGGAAAGGTATTGCCCTTTGTTTTGTCTTTTGCAGCTGATCCACAAGACCATAGTAAATGACTCCAAAAACCAGCTGCCCAAACAAACAAAAGCATAAACAATATAAATTGAATTCATGTGCACATGCATACATATGGAAGAGCAACATCTATGAAATGCAGGTGTTTCATTCAGAATCAGCACACATGAAGAGATTTTTTTGTTGGATGTGCCCAGAGAGTAAAAATTCAGTGTCATGAAACTACTAAAGTTCCAGAAATATTTTTGTTCCACACTGGAATGAAAACAAAACTTTTATAATACTTTTCTGACTTGGAATTGTGTCAAATATTAGTGTTTTCAGATTGAAAAGCTCCAGGTTTTGGTACAGGCTCCCCTCTGCTCCTAGTCAGAAACCCTGGGCTTCAAAAATCTTTGTCAAAACCAATACGTCTTCCATTGAATATTTCAGCTTTGATAAACAACATATTTTAATGAAATGACATTTCACTGAAATTTTTCCAGCCAGCTCTAGCTGTAGCCTTTGTGAGACTGGGAAACTGAGAATTATTAATATTGCTAAATCTTTCTTTTCAAAGGCCACCATGTCTCTTGATGATACTGGACATAAGGAAGTAATTATGTGGTGTGTATGTGGGAGATGGTGAGAGGATGAGGGGGTTAGTAGTGTGGTTTATTGTACTCAAGCATGGGATAGTAATAAAGCTGCCCAAAGTCGCGTCTCAATTTTTAAAAATTTATTTTGGTGATATATTTTTTAAAAAGCAGCACCCCTACCTCAGATGGCTGTGAGTTCCCATCCCAGATGAGAAATAGGGGTCCCTGGATGGACTACTGGGCAGCAGGGCTGGGGGACCCTGTCACTGGCCACGGGCCTGATCCTGCCACCATTCTGGCTGTGGTTTACCACACAGTAGCCAGAGATGTAGCATAGCTCTGAAATCCTGGCCCACCAACAGCTCTAGCTCCTTGCTTTTGCCTTAGCAGTTTGTGGAGCTCCTCAGGATGGGATGGGGTGGTGAGAGAAGACATCATCTCATTTCTGAGATGATGGATGCATTGCTAATCCTCCTCTGTCCTTGACTGTCTGCACTGTCAGCAATTTGCTTGATGGAGGGAGGGTGTTTGCTTGTAAACATGTCTTAGGTACATCAAGGAGCTGTTTGGCCCCTGGTCTGTGTGGAAGTACTCTGAGAGCTGCCCGCAGCCCTGCAAGTGCTTGTGAGGGTCAAGGCATATGTACATGTGTCAAGCCAGACTGTAAAGTATAGTGGCCCAGTGTGCTACTGAAAATAACTGGGTTGGGATGTGGTGCTTAATCCCCCATGTCCTCAGCATGACAGGGGTGGGAGATGAGAAACGTACCATTTCCAGGCCTCCAGTAGACTATCCCAGAGAGTGCTCTTCCGAATAACGAAGTGAGAAAGCCAAAGCTGCTGAATGTGAGCATAGAGGTAAATGGAGAGGATGCTCCTGAGTATTGCCCATCCCCTAAGAGAGGACTGAATATGTGGTTGTGGGTGCATCAGGAGAAGATCATTGTCTTGGGAACACTGGAGATCTTGCAACGCAAGCACTGTGCAATGGACTGGGCTTATTCCAAGATGTTGTTGGGCACATAAGTTAGATTGTATTTATTAGCCCTCCAAGTTTAAGTTTTTGGTCAACCTGGTAGGGGAAATAAGACCAAGAAACTCCTGTGGCCTTCCTTTCCTATCTGGTGTAGCAGTGCCAGCCTTACTGGCTTGCAGAGCAATCAGTACTGAAAAGGCCATATACTTTGCTCCTCTCCCAGATTGTCCCACACTGGCCATGGTTACACCCCCTGTGCCACCAAATCCTCAGGAAAAGCAGTCTGAGTGTAGACTATAATTGGCTTGTACAGCTTTGATTGGTTGCAATGAGTTTACATACCGAGTTCATTGCAAGATATTCTTACTAAGTGGTTGTGAAAAAATCTACAACAACCATAGGATATTTGTCTCCTCTTCACCATAAGTAAATTTTTAGGCAAACACTGCATCATGAAACACTTTCAGTTGGACTCCAGGAAGGAGAAGGTTTTTAAGGTCTTTTAAAATTAATTATTGATGATTCAGATTGGGATCCATTTATTACCTTTTTATTTTACAAAAATAACTGGCTAATTTTCAGTGTAAGGGGGTGTGTGTTGCTTATGAGTGCTCATACACAAGGCAAAACCATTTGCTTGGCTAAGAAATCATCATGAGGGAAGTGGTTATACCAATCGTACCTTTGATTTGCAAGACCAGGGGAGATAGGCTATTGTCAAGACTCATCTGGCTCCAGATTATGTTATTGGAGCGCTCCTCTTGTCAGATGGAGCACAGTTATTTCCTGTTGATAGCATATAGCTGATGGCAGATAATTGCACTGACAGATTTAGAGAGATCAGGCAGAGTTAAGAGCCAGAGTGTTATGAGAGAAAAAGGAGGAGGAGACTGTGGTTTTGCTGACAAGCAAAAGCCACAGGGAGACAGCATTTCACTGGGCCCAGGCAGCCAACATCCATTTACGCCTTTGGAAAGCTCCTCCATGATTTGTATTCGTTCACACTTCAACCACAATCATCAGTGAACATCTCGATATGTAGCTTCCCTGACCACATTATTTTAGCAATCAGCTTTATAATGCTGTTTTGCTTACATACCATATGATCTTCCCATGACAAAAAATGGCCAACCAGAAAAATCACAGCTCTGCCAGCCCACTTTGCTGTTCATTTCTACACCTGAATATGCAGGAGCACTGAGGGAAAGGATAACAGGGAATGGTTATATCAGTGGTGCTTGTCTCATGACATGAGACTGGAAGAACCCACAGCTGCCTCTGTTTGAACAACAGATCAAGTGAGAATGACTTTTAGCACACACATCATGTATTGGCTATACAAATGCTTTGACTAAAAGTAAGTACAGGAAAAAATAGATGAAAAGATGAGGCCAAGAAGGTTTTGGCTAAGGAGGTAGGTCCTGTGCTGGAGTTAAGATAGGAATTGGTCATCATGAGCTTCTCCTGACAATACTGTAGGGTTAGTTGACTTATTGATTAAATTGGAGATTTTGATTTTTAGCTGTAACTGTACCCGGCTTTCGTCTTGTCAGTTATGCAAGGATATACTGGTGGGAAGGTGGGCTATTCCTGTATACACAAGTGCTATGGAAAATGTCTGAGCAATTACTGAGATAGGTTGTGGTTTAACCCCTGCCAGTAACTAAGCACCATGGAGTCACCTGCTCATGCCCTCCCCCGACCAAGGGGATCAGAAGAAGTACAGAAAAAACCCCAGAAAACCCTCATGGGTTGAAATAAAGACAGTTTAATAGGATAACAAAGGAGGAGAATAAAGGTAATAGCAACAACAACAACATAACAACAATAATACAACAATAACAGTAATAATGACAATAATTAAAATTATACTACTACTACTAATAATAATAATAATAATGCTCCACAAATGGAACACTCACTACAAGTGGAAAGTAAAAAAACACCCCAATGTGCCCAGTATGTTTCCAAGCAGCAAATCCTCCGCCTGGCCAGCTTCCCCAATTAGATCTGCTCAGGGAGGGGGTGGAGTCACCATCCCTTGGGGTGTCCAAGGAAAGGTTCTTGGGGACATGTTTTAGTAAGTAATATTGGTAGAAGGGAATGGTTGGACTAGATGATCTTTTCCAAACTTAATGATTCTGCGATTCTATGAGCTGGAGCCTGATGTTTTATGGTTGGGAATATTCCCTTGCCTGCTCTGGGCCAGCTTCCCTGCCTGTGCTCTCCCAGCTCTTTGTGCACCTGACAGGGGTGTGAGAAGCTGAAACATCCTTGATTTGGTGTAGACACTGCAGCTGTCTGGCAAGAACTGAAAACATTAGTGTGTCACCAATGTTATTCTCATAATAACCCCAAAGCACGGAACTATACCAGCAACTAGAAATCTAATTCTATCTATCTCAACCCAAACCAGGACAAGGTAGAAAACTGGATTCATCAAGTGAAGTACTAGACATTTGCTTACCTGTTATTCCTATTTGACCGGCATTTGCAGATATACATTTGTGTAAGGTTAATTTTTTTTTGGAGGTTGCTTGAGTCCTTACACAAATCTGATTCAGTGTCATTGAAGTGAGTTGGGGCGATGAGTTTTTACCTGAAATCCTACATTTTTTTTGTTGGTGTAAACAGAAATCAAATACAATTCAAATTCTGTTTGATTAAATTTTTTCTTTCCCAGGTAAGTCCACAAAAAGACAATAAACCTAATACCTTCAGTATTTCAAGTCCTCTAAGTCCCAGTCAATAAGTTTATAGCCTTTCAGCTCTTCTGCTCTTAACATAACTTAAAAGCTTTGGAGTGAAAAAATAGTCTAACAAGTGCTCCTGCTATAACAAGACTATTAGTTTCATTGATTTTTCTAAGAGGAAACCCCCAGCTAAATTTCAAGAAAGAGATTAATACAACTACCTTTTAATAATATTAACTTTCTTGAAATCAATATTATTTCTCATATTACACTATACTTTGCTACATACCAGCCACTATACAAGTAATGATAATCGATACAGAGCCTGTATATTTGCAAGGACCTTTTCAAAGGCTGGCGTAATAGCCAAGGCCTGAAAAGTCAGAGTGCCAGTCTGATATCAAGAACAGCAAACTGCTGCTTGGGGCTCCAGATCCAGAGGGATTTTAGGATACTTGTGGTTAGGCTCATAGTATTCCTGACTAATGTGTGATTATAGAAGTTACTCTCTTGGTTGTGGTGGAGTCAATTGTTTCCGTATTTGCAATTGTGCTGAAGAGGTCAGGTTTGTAGACCCTCGTTAAAATCCTGCAGTTGAATTGGAAGAAGGTTTTGGGTGATTTGCAGCCTTAGGTGGAGTTCACTGTCATTCTACATATAGAATCACAGAAAGACCAAGGTTGGAAGGGACTCCTGGGAAGTCATCTGGTCCGATGCCTCTTCTCAAGCAGGGTCACCTACAGCTGGCTTCCCAGAACTCATTATAGGCTCCACTTATGACACCTAGATGACAAATTAAAAGATTTCAGGAGTCTGACTCCATAAGTTTTGACAAGCCATGTTGGGGCATTTACATATTTATTTATTTTCTAGAGATACATTCTAGTATGCAGATGCAAAATTAGGTAAAGAAGGATGCCTGCAGGTACTGGGACAGGCAGCTCAGTGACCAAGGCTCCATGATGGAAAGCCCAGGGACGGTGAGGCACCAATGAAGTGCAGAGTGCAGCACTGGAGCTGGGAGAGCTCCTTCCTTAACAGGCCCAGATTGCCAGCAAGAAGTGAAATTATCATTTAAGTGCTTAGCCAGGGTGGAGATGAGTTGGACCTGGAGACGGGGCCACAGACTATGTCTAAACACCTGAATTTGGTGTCCCTCCACTTTAAGGGTTCATCTGTTTTTTCTGGAAACTGAGCTTTGGAAAAATGGCTGGAAAACTTCAGATGCAGTAAACTGTGTCTCCTACTTCTTCTGTCATCATAGCAAAAACTACTTTGTAATGCCTGTTGTGAGTTATCATGGATGCTCTGTATAACCTTGTAGTGGACAGTACCTACAGGTGATTGTAAAAGTAGGTTTATATGGTATAAATAAAAAGTTACATCTTGTCACTGAAACTTGTACTGTGTGTTTCTATCTCCCTTCCCTCTTACCTAAATTCAGCTCACACTTGGCTGTGATAAAATATTCCTATGCTGAAACTTAGAGAAGTCCATGAATGCTGTGAGAATTGACTGTAGGAGTAATGATAAGGAAGCTCATTCTCCACACTGTTTTCCTTTCCAACTATTAATGTGTGCAAAATGCTGATATGAAAGTTTTACCAAAGTAGATATTCTTCAGAGAATGATGCTTTAAAGAAGGTGAGATTTTCATGATCCTGAAAATGATTATGTGGAACTACCTTGTTTATAGCCTTTAAAACTAATGCATTGTAATATTTCAATTTCCTGAAAAAAAATTAATCGTTTCTGTTTTGTCATGTTTCTGATGTGGATGAAAGACTTCTTGTCAAACAAAATTTCTGACTTCTGATCAATTCTACTGTGAAACTTTGTTAGCTACAGCAGCTAGGACAGAGACCTAAATGTCAAGGCATAGAGAATATGAAATGAAAAACAATCCTTCTCATTTGCAGGCATAAATTATGTGCCTGAAAGCAAATGGTTATTTTGGTTTTTGTTGGGGTATGCTAAATGTTCACTCTCTTTCTGAAAAAAAATTGGTTTAGTTATCCTAACTATTGGGGAAGTAGTATTAGACGAATTATACAGTAAATTTCTGTGCATAGCAGAGTAACTCCCATGTGAAGGGAATTGCCTGAATCATCATGAACTGTCATCCAGACAGGTAGGGTTGAACTTTAAAAGGACAAACCTGTGGTTTTGGGAACCTTCTTGCACTTTGCTGTACCACTGAGTGAATCTTGAGAGCAGGGAGTAATACAGTAATACAGGCACAGCGCTCAAAGTAGGGAGGTGGCTGCTGCCCATCCTCCTGTGGTGCGCGACAGGCAAGGTTTTTTTCATGCACAAGTGAAAGGCAAAGAGAGAACAGCAGAGAGGGGATTCGTGGCAGGGTTAAGTTTTCCTCCTGATGTTAATTTTGTAGCTGCTTCCCATTCCTGCTTCTTATTCCCAGTCCCTGAACACTCCTTCCTTCCTTAGTATGGCATTGCTATTGCAAATTTTTTGGGGGGCAGAGTATGCGTGTGAGTAAATTTGTTAAGGAAAAACAAATTGTTTCCCAAGTGGTTCTGATACACACACTATGAAAAAGACCCTGCTGGTGTTTTCTGTAAGAACATGTGGCGACAGTTTCACACCTTGTCAAGAAAAATAATCTAGAGAAAAAGAAGACTAAGGTAAGTGGAGACTGTTTAAACAACAGCCAGAGAGACAGAGTCAGTAACAATAAACCCCAAAGGCTTTTCTGTTGTTGTTTGTGCTAGCTTTTTTTTTTTCCCTTCTTTCTTCATTTTTCCCAGTTTACCATCAGCATTCCTGTGTCTTTCCCTGAAGAAGCAGAGACCAGATCCCAGACTGTGAAACCACAAAGACGTGCCAGTCCCTTTAGGTCTCTTTATTTATTAACCTCCCCTAAACATATGGAAATATTTTTCACGTACTGCTCCTTGCTGTACAGAAGACGTGCCACAGGAGCGGTGGGCGCTGGGGAAGCCCATCTGGGGGGCTGAATGGTGCCATGCTGTGGTATGCCGCAGGCATCTCTCAGTTGCCAGTGAGGCAGGCGTGGGTGTCACCCGGGTGGTCAGCACAGCTGCCTTTCCCACAACTGCCATAGGGAATGAGGGGAGGATTGAAGGTCCTCTTCATAACCTGAAATCCTGACTCTGCTGCACTTGGGATGGTTCTGCGCGCAGCAAAATGCCATTGTGAATGGTGGGAGCTAGTGACAGGCAGGGTTTGATGGGGCTGGTGGCTGTGCGTTAGGAGTTTTCAGTGCCTATCAGTGCACTACCACCCCCATGAAAGTGAAGTTCTCTCTCTGTCCAGCTTAGAAAGACACTGTTCCCCAAATGAACGATTAATGTTTGAAAAAAGTCTGAAAAATGGATATCCCTTTGACCTTTCTAAGGTTTGTCATTTAGTTGACATACCCATTACCTCAAAAATCAAATGTGTTTGTCTAAACATTATTCTGATGTTTGGTTTGGGCACCAAAGGTCAGACAGCTGACCACTAACTCGCTGACAGTGATCAATTCAGTCTGAAATCTTGTCACTTTCCCTGTTTATTCTGCTATCCATCTCTGCTTTGCCAGCCACCACCGCCACTTTCTGCTGTTGAGGCGCTTTTAAACCTAACAATAATCCAATTTAGAATTGATCAATGGGAACGTGTGGTCAGTAAGCAAAATGACAAAGTCTGCATACAACCGCTGACCACAATCTCGCGGTATTTCACATAGGGCTGATTGCAAACTTAATATATGTAAACGTCTCCCAACCACAACCGTTCCAGCAAAGAGGTGGTGGTGGGGACTGAGGTTTTGCGTGCTTGGGCCTGACACTTGTCTCATGCAGCAAATCTGTGAGGCCCTCTGGTTGCTTATACATCTGCCTGTGTTCCGTCAGATGCAACAGCATTTCCCAACGACAGTGTCCCAGGTTTCACTGTGGTGTCTTCCCAACAAAATCCTGCTGTGAAATCCAGCCTTGTTCATGGGAGATGCTTGTGGCAGTTATAGGAATATCGTGGAAGAAAAAAAAAGCCCACCACTACACAATGAGCTGTAAGCACGAAGTGGCAAGGCAAGAGAAGGAGGGCTTCTAATTCTCAGTGTTCATAGGTGTTTTGTTTAAAGGGAAGGAAGATAAGTAACATGGGGTTGTTACCTTCACCTTAGTCAGGTAGCACAGAGTTGATAGTGTAACAAGGAAAAACAATTTAAAGCTACTTCTTGGGCTTGCACGGGAGAATGACACAATGCCCAAATAAATGTAAATGCATCCCATTTAAATAAGAATGGCACTTGGGGCTATGAAGATGATTAGGGGCCTGGAGCATCTCCCCTATGAGGATAGGCTGAGTAAGTTGGGACTCTTCAGCCTTGAGAAGAGAAGACTAAGGAGGGACCTAATTAAAGTCTATAATTATCTGAAGCAGGGGATGCAGGGGGAATTAGCCAGCCCCTTTTCAGTGGTCTGTGGGGATAGGACAAGGGACAATGGCTACAAGTTGGAGCATAGGAAGTTCCGCACCAACATGCAGAAGAACAGTGAGGGTGACTGGAATAGGCTGCCCAGGGAGGTGGTGGAGTCTCCTTCTCTGGAGATATTCAAGACCTGTCTGGACGCCTATCTGAGTGATATGTCCTAGGGAGCCTGCTTTGGCAGGGGGGTTGGACCCGATGATCTCTCAAGGTCCCTTCCAACCCCTACAATACTTTCTAGGCACTTTTCAAACAATGTTTTCATCCCTTCTGCCTTCCTCGGGAGACCCTGCAGTCTTCAGATTGCCGCTCACAGGCCAGAATGGTGCAGGACAAATGATCAAAAAGTGAAACTGTATTGTATATTCTGTGTGGCAACCTTTTTCATTAGCTGCTAAGCCGAGCCCTAAATCTACTTTGCTTGGCTGCCTGTATGGCTGTGCACAGGTTGGAAGACTCCAGTCTTGGAAACACTACACCTAAGCCTTGACAAGGGAGACTGAATCAGAAAACGCAGTCACAGCAGCTGTTCAAAGTGTGCTTTGAGGTTCTGCTGGGAAGGAGAAAAGGACTCTACTCAAGGTATTTGTTCTTGCATATGTTCAAAATGCCCAAGTGCTCAATGCTGGCAATGCATTTTCTCCCATTGGTGTGTGCAAACCTTATGGCAAAGCCTCTGGCCTGTGGGGCACTGTGTGCCCCATATGGTCATTTCCTCTGCTGAGATTAACTTTATTTCACTGCTGAGATTAACCTTTCTCTGCTATTAATGACTTTTTCTGCCTCCTAATTGCTAATTTTCATATTTCTGCTTTGTTGTGCTCACTGAGCTTACTGGATAGGGCATATTTTTGAATGAATTTGTTATTCTACTTCATCTCAGATACTTCCACTTGTCTTGCAGGTTTCAAGCATCACCTTCCTTGTGAGGGTTGCTGGTTTGTGTTTTCATGGGAAGGTTTTGGTAGTGGGGGGTTTACAGGGATGGCTTTTGTAAGAAGCTGCTAGAAGCTTCCTCTATGTCTGACAGATCCAATGCCCGCCATATCCAAGGTGGACTCTGCTGACCAAGGCCAAGTTCATCAGCAACAGTGATAGCACCTCTGGGATAGCATACTTACGGAAAAAAAAAACCCCAATCCTCACAGCTGCATTTACAGCCAGAGAGAGGAGTGAGAAGATGTGAGAAACTCTGCAAACACCAAGGGTGGTGAAGAAGGGCTGGGGGAGATGATCCAGGCACCTGAGCAGAGATTTCCCTGCTGCCCCTAGAGAAGACCATGGCTGTCTCCCTGCAGCCTGTAGAGGATGATGGTGGAGCAGAGATTCTATCTGCAGCTTGTAAGTGACCTCCCATTGGAGCAGGTGGAGGCACCTAAAGGATGCTGTGACCATGTGGGAAACCCACACTGGAGCAGGCTCCCAGTAGGACCCTTGGCCCTATGGAGAGAGGAACACATGCTAAAGCAGGTTTTCTGGCAGGACTTGTGACCCCATGGGGGGGTCCTTGCTAGAGTAGTCTGGTCCTGAAGGTGTGCACCCTGTAGAAGGACCCACACTGGGGCAGTTCATGACGCACTACTTTTCATGAGAAGGACACACGTTGGAGAAGTTCGTGGAGGACTGTCTCCCAGGGAAGGGACCCCAAACAGGAGCTGGGGAAGAGTGCAATGTGTCCTCTCCCTGATGAAGAATGGAGCAGCAGAGACAGTGTGTGATGAACTGACTGCAGACAACATTCCCTGTCCCACTGTGCCACTTTGGAAGGAGAAGGTAGAGAAATCTGGAGTAAAGTTGAGCCTGGGAATAAGCGAGGAGTGTGTGTGTGTGTTTGGTTTTATGTCTCATTATCCTACTCTGTTTTCGTCAGTAATAAAATAGATTATTTTTTTCTAAGCTCTCTGTGTTGCTCATTATGGTAATTGGTGTGTGATCTCTCCCAGTCCTTATTTCTTCCCACGAGACTTTTGTTACAGTTTCCCTCCCCTGTCCAGCTGAGGAGGGCAGCAATAGAGAAGCTTTGGTGGGTACCTGCTCTCCAGCCAGGGTCAACCCATCACAGTTGCTTTATGAGTTACCGTCCTGGATTCAGCAGGGATAGAATTCATCTTCTCCCTAGCAGCTGGTGTAGTGCTATGTTTGGGGTTTTGGTTGAGAATAATGTTGATAGCACACTGATATTTCAGTTATTGCCAAGCAGTCAAGGACTTCTCAGCTTCTCAAACTGCCTGACCAATGAGAAGGTGAGTGTGCCCCAGAAGCTGGGAGGAGACACAGGCGGGGCAGCCGGCCAAAGGGAATTTCCATATCATACAACACAATGTTCCATTTATAACTGTGGGGAGGGCTGGGAAGCAGGTCAGCTCAGGGTCTTGCAAAGCACTGAGTTCAGGTGGTAAGAAATTGTGCCATTCATCGCTTGTTTTGTTGGTTGTTGTTGCAATTATTGTTACTATTATTACCCTTTAAATTTTTGTTCCTATTAAATTGTCTTTATCTCAACCCACAAGGTTTTTTTCCTTCTCTGTTTTCAGTTCTCTCTCCCATCCCACTGCGGGGTGGGGGGTGCTGAGAGAAGGGCTGTGTGGTTGTTCTGGCTGCTGGCTGAGTTCAACCATGACAGTTACACATTCACTGGCTGCACTACTTGTGTGTAAGTCACCTGTCCAAGCATTGAAGTGCAGCTGTCACACCCCTGCTATCATCATGGACCTTTGGCAATCCATCACAGTGAACAACAGTCTCTGTTGACAGCATTTTCAGCAACAGCATGTCTCTTGGGAAATGCTGTTTGATGTTGTTGGGGTGAAACCATCTATTCAGCCAAGAAGCATGACAAGATGGCACCAGACTAGATGGCTTCTTTTTGGTTTGATTTGGAAGAAGGACAAGCTGATGGTCTGAGCCTTGGCTGCAGTTTCCACCCTTCCACCCTCAGGCTTCTAGGATGCAGGAGATCTGGAGCTGGGTTCCATGATGTGTCCCCTTCTTGTAATAATGAGGGAAAACTCAAATCATAATGTAGAAGAGTTTTGCTCCTGGCAGCTCTCCAAGCAACATGTGAGAACATGAACTCTTGAGAAGAGCGACAGGCCCAAAAAAGTCTTGGAGTCTCTGCTCCAGTAGACACAACACCATTAATGGAGGGGGAAAGATGGTGCTGCTGATGGAATTTTGTTTGCTGTACTTGGCTGTCGGTGTACTTCATAGTACCATTCCTGCTTGGGCTGCACCTCCCTCCAGTATGCTCACTGGCTCTTCAAGAGATGTCAGGCTACTTCACTGACTCCAGACATGGAAGTCATTCACACTTTCAGCATCCTTGTGACTTGACACCAGTCTTTTGTTGGCAGACTCAGAAATTTTAGATGTCTAGCTTCTAACCACAGACCATTTTGATAGGACATTTTCTGAAGGATGGTGGGAACAGTTTGGACTTCTCTTGAGAAGGCACCCAAATCCCCCTGGGTGTTGTGGACCCTTGACTCATTCCTTCCTTCTGAAGCTGTCTTTTTATTGTGTCTCTGCTTAATCCTGCAAAATTTATGAGGCAGACTGTAGTCTCAGTGCTCCAGCCAAGTTGAGGGACAGAGTTTCAGGCCTGGCAGATATTCTATTTTTCTATTGTTTCTCCATCCTCCTTTGTCATGGTGAGGGGCGAAGGGAAAATTGCCCTTTCATCAAGCATGGCAGACTAGCTTCAAATAAATAGCTACTTGAGGTAGTATTTTAAATCTCCTGTATTCAGTTCTTTTTGCTGAACTCAGCTTTCCTCCCCATCCCCATTCCACTTGGGAACCTTTCTGTGATATCATGCTTTGACAGGAAGATGAACACTTTACCTTTGATGGGATAAAATAAAACTGATTTCTTTTTTAAGCTTCCTCCTAAGATTTCAACTGCAGATACTCTGGCTGAGTATGTTGGAAAGCAAACCAGCGGGATATCTTTTGGCTTGAGGACGGATATGTAACTTCAGTGTTTGGGGATAGCAGTTGCCTTTCACTGTGGAATCAGTGTGCTTTTGAACTATGTGCAGTAATATTCAAATGCTTCAACAATAGTTCCTGAAAGGTGTATATATAGCAACAAAAGGCTTAACTGGGGAATGCTACAAATATTTTTAGGAAATTAGGAATTTTTAAGTTATCTGTTCAGTCTGAATTTATGTCTGTATTCATGTGTACAGACACCTAAGAAAGCATCTTTGCCTATTTTCATAGAAGCCTTTGCTTTCCTGCTTCTGGAACAGAAACACTGAAAACTAGGTTAAAAGTCCCATCTATTGGAATGCAGTTGAGCTATTGTTAGTACCATAAATGCTATAAATACCAGTGAAATCAGTATTTATGTAGTTCTACCATCTTTCATAGACCAGCACAACTCTCTACCCATAAAGCTGGTTAGACCACAGGACAGGTAAGTAGTCAGCCAGTAAAGGAGGTTTCCTTGGACAGTAGTGTAAGAATTACTAAATTTCCAAATTTGCAGATAGTCACTAAAAACTAGGAGGAAAAAAAAATCATACACAATTGACAGTTCTTATACAGAAATAATTTACTACATGTTGCTTCATGCAAGATCCATTGCTGGTATAAATCTGTGTAGGTTCATGGAGCACAGGTATGTTATGCTAAACAGATAATAACACTGTGGCTCCAAGCCCATGTATTTTAACTTGCTACCAGGTTCTTCCCCCTGCACAACCTCTTGTGTCTTCAAAAAAGCATTTTAAACTTTAATGTTTATTCATTCGGAAAGAACTTGTGATTAATTGACAGCATTGCTATGCTGGTACTAGCACAGCCAGAGATAGAGAGATGGGCTGTGTGGAAACAATGGCTTCTCAGGTATGGTTTCTTTTGTTCTTCATTTTTGAGCACACTCCTCTGATTGGAAAGTTCAGATAAAGCTGCAGTATAGAAGATTTAGATTCATATCAGCAGTGCTCATTTAAAACTATGCTCCGATCATAATTTCATGCATTCCTCCCACTCAACAGGCATTGGTTTGTTGTTAAAATAATAACACATCTCAGCAATATAATCTTCCTTTGATAGCCTGTTCAATATGTTTTTAGAAAGTAATTAAACCATATCAGTACAGTGACAGCAAATTGATGACCTTTTAATTATTTCAGGATAGCTGAGTGCATAACCATTTCTCATATACCTTGAGAAAACAGGGAATGCTTTGTGAATGAATTATACATTTAAATATGGCAAGTTCTTTTTGTTTTTAACTTTTAAACATATTATCTAGTTCTTCCTGTGGACCAGGGGAGTTATGAATAGAGGCATGCTCTGTCCCAGCATTCGCTTTCCTAGAAAGTTTGTGTAGCTGAATCCTATAACTCCTGGAAACAGTGTGAGCAACACATGTCAGATGACTAATAGGGACATATTTTTTGGCCAGCTTTGGGTTTGTACACCAACCATGCTCTGCAAAGGCACACTTCTCATGGCAAGCCTCTGGTCACTGTACTTGCACTTTGAATACAAGGTGTCTGAGCAATGCAGACAGCAGCTGTGTTTCCAGAAAAGCTTTTTATATTCCGTCTTTTGGGGATGGAACAGGGAAACCTCAGATAACAGTGGATGCTCAGGAGGCTCAGTTCAAATCAAGGTCCAAAACCAAAGCAACAGAGGCTTGAGCATTTGGTCTGTGTCACCTGCTCAGATAAGGATGTGGGGAAATGATGCCCATTAATTTCGCTTTTAGACTGTTGCTATTGATGCTGATCTGCACAGCTGAGTCCCAAAACTCTTGGGAAGTCAATGGGCTCTGTACTGACGTGGGAATTACTACAGTAAGAGTAATAGCCCAAGTCGTTTAAACACTTTGGGGAATAGCATTCCCTGAAACAGAAGTACTTCTAAAGACTTTGCCTCATCAGCCTTTGACCCAATAACCAAGTACAGGGTGGGGGCTTGTACAGAGCTGAAAAAAGACTGGATGTGGGAGACGATGCTTTTTTTGTCCTTAATGAAATTAAAGTCAGCTATTTAATCTTTAGCAGGATTTTTAAAGCCATTAATTCAAGAAAGAATAGGACTGCTTTATAACAAAGCACCTCAAGTAAGTGATCTTGATTTATTATTGTGTTATGAGGAACATACACTGTGTCTCAAGTAAGTTTTTGCTGAATACACATTTTAACTGAGTCAAGCTTATGACTTGCTGTCATGAAGTACACTTGGGGTTTGTTGTTGCTGAGCTTTTGGGGTTTTCTTTCTCTCTTGGCCATTTCCAGCAGTTTGAGTGTTTCCAACGTGCTGTTCATATCAAAGATTTCCATTAAGAGCTTGCCTTCATGATAATATACACTTTTAGCTCTATTTTAAGTAGTGAAAAAGAGGCAATAGGGCTTAGAGGAAGAATGATACCCAGGCACTTTTACACACCCAAAATCCAGCCATAGAGCAGAGCTAGAGAAGAACAAGATCAGGGGCATCCCAAAGACTACTACAATTAAATGTGGCAATCTTGTTCCACTTATCGTCAACGAAACAGCAACCATTAAAGCTTTCTCGATGGCAAGCCGAGGCATTTTTAAGACAAATGACCTAGTTTGTGCTGTTTCAGACTGGTTATCTAATTCATAAAGTTTCTACTGTGAGTTAGACCATGCAACGCGCTTTGGGCCGAGGCAAAGCTGTTAGCTAGAATGGCTATACAAGGAAAAGCATTCTCTCCTTTGTTTCAGCAACTTTGCATTTATTTTCCACCAAAGGCAGCAAGCTGCTCACCACAACCCCTTGCCCAAACCAAAGGATCTCTACTTCAAACATTATCAGCTATGCCCTACAGAGCTGCCACAATTCCTAACAGATGGTGGGATGTCTATACACTGTATTTTTCGGATTAAGCTGCATGAGGACTTCATGTGAGTAATACTCCACTATGACTTGGAACCAGCCAATCTGGGAAAATTCAGTGACAGCACCAAAAGCAACAGTTTGTGCTACATATTGCAGCCTATACAGCGTGGTACACAATGTGATACACTTGCTGAACGCCCCAGAAACTGGGAAAACTGCATTAAGGTATCCTAACATTTTTTCCAAACTTCTGAATTTCCTTTCTTTTATTAATGCTTTTTGACCTGAGCTGCTATGGTTTAATTTCCTGTAGGTATCAAGTAACAGTGAATCAAGCAAAGACCTTAACCTTTAGTCCCTTTTGCATTTAAAGCTGCCTTGTCTTGACAGTGTTTAAAGCAGCGTTAATTCCCCTCCCTTTCTTCCCCCTCCTCACTTAGTGCGTGTTCTTTAGTCTTGCAGGGTATCAACCTACTCCCTATACTGATATGAGATGCCTACATTTATTTGGTACCGTGACAGACAAAGTACACAGCTTTCTAGCTGTAGTAAAATATGGTTTATTTTGCCTGAGTGCTCCGGGACTGCTCTGGGCAAAAACTTGCACCCCACAGAGCAGCGACCACATTGTCTGAGACAGAGGAGTCGTGGCACAGCTCTTTGGAGCTGTTTCACAGTGGTGTTATGAGAGAAACTAGGCACAACATCAGGACCCTGGGTTTGCAGCAGGCTGACTCTCCTCTGGTACAGCTATACTCCAGCTGAGAAACCTCAGACTTACAGCAGCATCCCAGGGTGATCAAAGATGTCAAGTCTGTGAGTTGAGGAACTGAGAAACTACCGACCTCAGAAACCACCAAAAGATGAAAGATTTAATTTATGCTGCAGGAATGAAAAGAATGCAGAGCATAGTTGCATCTTGCCTAATTTTCTACTGTGTTCCACACCTTGCCTTTCTTTATTTTTCTTTTAGAGAAATCTCTTGGTAGGGCTGACTGCCACACCCTGCCAGCTTCTTACGTTCCTGTCTTTCTAAATAGAACCTCTCTGTTATCATAACTTCTGTAACATGGGTAAAAAAATGTTGCTCACTCGCTTGTATCTGAGGAGGCACCTCAGGAAAACCCCTGCCTGCTAAAGGCAGAATGCAAGCCAGAAAGCAGCCCGTTAAAGCGACCCAGCTGCCACGTGCCAGCGCCTGTGCTAACACACCACCTTCTCCCTTTTGCATTCTTCAAGGTCTTCATCTGTCTCAAAAGTTTAGCATGAGTGATTAAAGGCAAGTCTCTGAAGATTAATTTGTGCCCTGCAACAGGAACGAGTAGGTGTTAGGATTAACATGGGTTTTAACTTGTAGCTGGAAAGGTCTTGGTGAAATCTCTTGTGTTCTAGGTTGAAAGCAGGTTGCTTTAAATAAGGTGATAGAAACTGAAGGTTAACAGATGTGTGGACCGTGTGTGTGGTAACTTGCAGCCATGCAGGAAGACCTGAGGAAGACTGTGAATCTTGTGTGGGTTAGTCAATGTTAGCATTTTGTTAGCAGAATCCCAAATGCTCTGTTAGACTTGTCCCTCGGGGCTGATGGATTCTTGGTGAGAGAGAGGACTTAATGGATGGGACCATGTGAGTGACTGGGAGTCCTTTCTTTACCCCCTGTGCTGAACCTTAATGCTGTGGCAGAAAAACTCCTCCAGGTTAGATTGGCTCAGCCTGGTCACAGACATGTCTCCCTTATAGCTCCTTTCTTCAGATCTGTGGAGCCTGCAAGGAAGCCCAGACTCAATGGCCACCTCAGGGCAGTAGAGGCCAGGAGCAGTTTCCTGGGATGAACACATTTTGAGGAATTTGAGGGTTTTTTTCCAGCTATGGAGCCTGAAATAGCTTGGCATCTTCAGGCTATTTGCTTATGTTTGTGGAGCCTGCTATTTTGATGGTTGGTTTCTACTAGCTGTGTGTATTTTTATTTTTCCTCTATAAATGCGTGGATTTTTTTTTTTAATAGTATGTTGAAAAAGGGATTTGAGGAGTTCTTCTGGTTTTCTTGAAGAGCACTTTATATGGCTCCAGAATTTTCTCACCATCTTTGCTGCTGCTGCTGTCAAACCCATTTTCATTTTGCTAAACCAGCCTTGTTTGAGTCTATTTTTACAGGCTCATACCCCCAGAAAGCTAAAACTAGAAATTCTCTGAAACTCAGTGTGGTTTGGCTCAAACTTTCAGGAGTGGCTGAAGGAGGTTTCACCATCCTCACCCCTGTGCAAGGACCTGTGCGTTTTCCTCCATTGCCAACCGTGTGCTACAGTGGGTAGAGCGGCGCGGGGATGGCGGAGCACGGGGGAGGGAGATATGTCCTGAGTCAGCAGAGCCACACCAAACGAGGTATCTTCCGGGGCGATGCTGCCTTTCTAAATGAGCTCAGCACGTGCTCCCTGCCTGCATTTCTTCTCTTGGCCTTTTGGTGTCATTCTGTGATTAACAAGGAGAGCAAAGAGCCTCCTAATTGCTTCTCCCTTCTTCCTTTCAGAGCAAAGCAGAGCTGGTAGCAAATGATGGTACCTGACGAAAGAAACGGCATCAAGCACAACCAGTCTCCTAAAACTGAAGGGCAGAGGTAAGCCTATACACTGGGCCCGGTTCCTATTCAGGTCACTGAGATACATGTGTCCATCACTTTCAGGCAGTATTTATTCATACTTACTTAGGTTGGTGATGCTCGGCTATTAATGAGATGGGGTGAAAGTTCAGGAGACCCTTACCTGGCCCTGTCTTGGCTCAACTCATGCCCTGGAAGGCATCTCTGAGGAACTTGTTGGGCAGACGTGGTGGCACAGAGGACTGCGTGGTGCAGCCTGGGTGAGGGAAGGAGGGCACAAATGCTGCCAGAAGTACAAGGCTGGGCTGCAAAGGTGTCACCAGAAACCAGAAAGGGAAAAAAAGAAAGTCTAAGAGTGCCCTTTAAATGCACTGCTGTTAAAAAGGAGGACTCTGAAACCAAAGTCTAAGAAATCACCTGGGTGTGAGAAGATACTGTGTGATCAGATGCTGTGGGGCTGTATCATAATGCAAATATGCAAGCAGGAAAACACTGTTCGCTGTGCCCCTGGGATCCCAGAAAGGCTGCTCTATGGTACACACTCCTGCATCTTGTGGAGGGAAGATGCACACAACAGGGCTGAGTGCACAAGGGAACCAAAAAAGTGGTAAAGCTGTACCAACAACAGATTTATTATTTTTTTTTTTAAGTCTGCTGGTTGGTCTGATGGCAAAAGAAATGAGTTTGTAGGAAGTTTCCTAACAAAAAAAAAAAAAGAAGAAAACAATGGTGAAATGGACCATTTCCTTTGATCTAAAAGAAGATATTCTAGCACGCAGAGGTATGTGTGCATTTGAGTGGACAGTGAGGAGGGTCGAGAATTGTCTGTCGGACCGAGTTCAGAGGGTCGTGATCAGTGGAGCAGAATCTGAATGGAGGCCTGTGACTAGCAGTGTTCCCCAGGGCTCGGTGTTGGGTCCAGTCCTGTTTAATATCTTCATTGACAACCCTGATGAGGGAATAGCATCCACCCTCAGCAAGGATGCCGATGATACAAAGCTGGGAGGGGTGGCTGACACGCAGGAACACTGCACTGCCATCCAGCGAGACCTGGACAGGCTGGAGAGCTGGTCTGGGAGAAACCAGATGAAATTCAACAAAAGCAAGTGTAGAGTCTTGCACCTGGGGAGGAACAACTGCATCTATCAGTACAGGCTGGGGGTTGACCTGCTGGAGAAGAGCTCTGTGGAGAAGGACCTGGGGGTTCTGGTTGACGATAGGTTGGCTATGAGTCAACAGTGTGCCCTGGTGGCTAAGAGAGCCAATGGGATCTTGGGGTGCATCAGGAGGAGTGTGGCCAGCAGGTCTAAGGAGGTGATCCTCCCCCTCTACTCTGCCCTGGTCAGACCCCACCTGGAGTACTGTGTCCATTTCTGGGCTCCCTGGTATAAAAAAGACAGGGATCTCCTGGAGAGAGTGCAGAGAAGGGCTACGAAGATGATTAAGGGCCTGGAACATCTCCCCTATGAGGAAAGGCTGAGAGAGCTGGGACTGTTCAGCCTGGAGAAAAGAAGACTGAGGGGGGACCTAATCAATGTTTATAAATAACTTAAGTATGGGGTGCAGGGGGAATTGGCCAGCCCCTTTTCTTTGGTCAGTGGAGACAGGACAAGGGGCAATGGCTGCAAGTTGGAGCACAGGAAGTTCCGCACCAACATGCAGAGGAACTTTTTCCCAGCGAGGGTGACAGAGCCCTGGGACAGGCTGCCCAGGGAGGTGGTGGAGTCTCCTTCTCTGGAGATATTCAAGACCCATCTGGACGCCTATCTGTGCAGTATGAGCTAGGGAGCTGCTTTGGCAGGGAGGTTGGACCCGATGATCTCTCGAGGTCCCTTCCAACCCCTACAATTCTGTGATTCTGTGATTCTGTGATTTGGAAGCATAGTTCAGGTTTAAAGGAGAGCTGTACCTGGCCTATCACAGACAAAAATCTCTATTCACTTAGTAAACACTTCAGGGTGTTTGCTAGTAGGGATGGCAGGATGTTCCCATAGTTTCTGCCTCTTTCAGTGGTGGAGACTGCAAGTCATGGATATTGGTAAAATGCTTCCAGTCTGACAGGAAGCTAAGCCCTGACTTCTTTCACGCTGGGTGGCTACTCACGCTGTTTTGTGGGAGGAACTTCACCATCCCTCTGCTTACCCAGAGGAGTAACAGGGAGTTGCTGGCAGTCATGAGTGGTTAAAGAAATGTGTCTGCTGCGGTGCGTTCCCGTGTGTGTGTGTGTGGGTAATTGTGGCTTGGCCATACAAGGCTTCTCCAGTTTCTTTATGGAATTACTGACGTGGGCTGTGATGCCATTCCTGCATCAAACTAAAGTTTTGCAGGACTTTAGCTCCTTGATTGAAGGATGATTTTATATTTATTTTTTTTAAAGTGGTGTAAATGAGTGAAGTGCATTTAATGAGCATGCTGTCACATGGATAGACTCAACTGGCCGTCTCTGTAAGCTCTCACTGAGGTTCACTTTGTTCCTGCAGAGAAATTACACAACACTTTGTGAGGCTGAAACATTTAAAAGCTGTTTCAGGATCTACAAAATTGGGAGGCACTTGAGAAATGATAATGCAACCCTGCCAGCCACTTTGCAAGGAGTAATTTCTTTTCCTATGGAGCTATCCTGCAGAAGACAATTTAGTTTGCCATCTTATTGAAACCTGCCCTACTAGTTGAGGGCCTGGAGGAAAGCATTGCATTTGTGGTAGAGCATAAAATAGTATTTCTCTCTTTTTCTAATGAGCTTTGCTTTCTTTGAGTACAACAGATATTTATAGCCATTTGTATGGACTCTGCCTGAATATGTGTATTAAGTAACACCAGAAAAAGCTGAATTTGCCTTCAGACTTTCATTAAATGTTTCTAGAAAATTTGGAACTATTATAAAAGTTCTTTCTTCCTTCTTTCCCCCCTCCTCCCTTTGTGAATAATTCTGTCCCCAGGAACAGGAAGAAAGATGATACAGTTGGATATCAGGCACTACATTCCACAACATATCAGATTAAAAATACTGCAAAAATAAAATGAAAAAAAACCCCACCACACCCAAAAATTGGACAAATTTTCTTTTTTGCTGCCATTGTTTTTCAACTCTTCTGGATTATATTCTACTTGTCTTGAAACTCTCAACACGGTGGAAAATACTCAGTTGTGACGTTCCATTTAGAAAAAAATATAAATATTCAGCCTTCATCAAATAATTTAGGGAGAATTTTTCCACTGCACTGAAAAGATTTGATGCTGGCCTTTCCTCTGCAGTAACTAAGATGCTGAAGAACAAGAACATTGATTCGATTGCAAAGTATTTCGTGATCCAAATACAGAGCATGAGAGGAGGGACCACCAATATGAGGTTTTCGTCTGATCAAGAACATAGTTGAAGCTATTCCTAGACATGGGAGTGAGCTTGTCTTTCCTTACTTCATAGCAGCAGCAGTGAGGTTTGAAAACCACTGGGTTTTAGCACATGCATAAAGGTTTTCCCACCCCATTTAGGGCAACGACAAAGCTCTCAATGACTTCCACATGTTTTGAATTGGCTTCAATCTTCTTGCCCTGCACCAAGGTTGGCAAGTCTGAGACTGTAGAGTCTTCTCCATGCCCCTGCCAGTCCTGCAGAAATTGCTTGCCTCTGTTGAGACGTGGCAAGATGCTGCAGAGGGTGTCCCTGCTGCTGCTGCCTGGACAAGGCATTGGATGTCCTTTGGGAAGGAGAGCTGTGGCATGACCTTGTTTCTCCCAGGTCCTTTTGCCTCTTTAGGTCCAAAAAATGCAGATCATGCAGGATTGAGAACATGTAGCTCGCATTAGATAAAACTTTTCGAATGTATTTGTCTCTGGATTTTGATGTCTTTTTTGCAGCCCTTCAGACCCCTCCATGCTGATCACAAGCTGACAACTGGTGTCATCTGGAAGAGGGTTTTTTTTTGTTTCTTTTTCAGTCTGCTTTTGAGTGATGTTCTGTCAGACTGCAGGAAGAAAAAAAACTGTGATTTTTTTTAACCCTGTACCAAGGTGCTGGCCTCCTTCCATAAACCCTATTCTCTGCAGAGGCAGAAGACAGAAGTACTTTTCTGAACCAATTCTAATCTTAAAGTATAGAGTTTGGTTTGAGGTTTCATGCTGAGGTTTGGAGTGACTCATATTTTACAAACAGGTCTACTCAGTCTCTTAGAGTTACACCACCTATTTAAGGTAGAAATATGCAAGCTAGTACATAATGCATACTGCCTGCATGCTCCAAACCACAAGTTGCTCAAAAAAGCCAGAGTGGGGAATCCTGCTGGGAAAGTTCAAAATAATGAAAGAAAAGCCACTTCTTGCTCTATTGCTGCCTGTGACAGCTATATTTTTGATGCCAAGGCACACAGGGAATATAAAACTAAAATATAGTTAATAAGAGCCTTCCATCTGCACTAGTTTCTCAAATGTTCTGTTAGTATCTTCTACTGTGATTTCAGTGCTGTTGATCTCACAGAAAATATCTAGCCTGATTAGAAAGAGAGTAGGTATTTTGTATTCTTTTGCTCAGAGTACAGCTTTATGTTTTACAATTCAGGAAGTTCTTATTCTGCCAGAAATTTGATTTGTTCAAACATGAGTGAATATATACCAGTCTCTTAGAATAGGCAAAGTGGAAAATACTATTTTACCTTTAAAGAGGATTTTTTTCTGCATAGCCCTAGAGTTTGCAGAATTACTGACCTGTTTTCAGATGGGATAGCATTAATTTTCTTCTTTCCTTCTGTTTTGGATATAGGAGAGCAATGTTGATAACACACCAATATTTTAGTTGTTGCCAGTCATTGACAATTTGGCTTCTCACACTGCTTGACAACAAGAAGAGGTGGGTGCCCGAGAAGCTGGGAGGGGACACAGACAGGGCAGCTGACCTAGACTGGCCAAAGGGATATTCCATATGGTGTCATGTTCTGTGTATAATCGGGGAGCGGGCCATGAAGCAGAGCAGCTTGGGAACTAGCCGAGTGTCAGCTTTGGGTGGTGAGCAATTGTGCTGTGCATCACTTGCTTCGTATATTCTGTTGTTGTTATTATTATTATTATCATCATCATCACCATCACCATTACCATCCTCCTCTTCTTTCCTATTATACTGTCTTTGTCTCAACTCATGAGTTGTACCGCTTTTCCTTTTCGATTGTCTCCCCCATCCTGCTGGGGGCACGGGGGGAGCGAACAAACGGCCCTGTGGTTGTTTTAGCTGCCGGCCGGGTTAAACCACAACAGTGACAACAATAAAGCATCAGAAAAACCAACAGAGGAAAGCATAGTGCTAATGGAAACAGACATATTTTTCCATGTTCCTTAAGAAAAACAAAAGCAGCTGCCACTTTTTGTCAAATGGTATCTCTGATTGGACTGAATCTGTTCTGCGCAATTCTTCTGCTCTAATGGGGGCAAATAAAATATTCTTCTCTATAACCCAGGGGAGTAGTTAGCCATCTCCTCTTAATTTGAGTGATCTTTAGATTTCTTATATGAGGTTCTGAATCAGACAAAGTGCTCGGAGTCAGCTCTTATCTCTACATAGTAAATAAGGTTGAAATTTAAAAAAGGCCATTAGCAATCAATATGGCTGGGAGATTTAATTTCCAGCACATGCTTGTTTTGTTTTATTGTTGTATACCCTAAAAGTTCCAAAGGATTATTTCCTTGTTATTGGATTTGCAACATTTTTCTACATAACCTGCCCTTTCCTGCTCACGCCGCTTGCTGTTTGACTGACCCGCTCTTGTGGTGTTGCTCCCTTGTGGAAAGTGCAAAGGACAGTGCTGGTCTGACTGGAACTGTGCCGTCTTGTGGCTGGGGTGCCGGGGGAGGATTAAAAGAGAATGGCCAGCCCCCTCCCTTGAGAAAGGAAATGCTCCTCTCCTGCCAGCTTGGGCGTCAGAGCCAATTCACTGCTCTCTGCTTTCCATCCACGGTAGAAAAGCAGAGGCTGTTCCCAATGCATCTCCCTCAGAACCGCTCTCTTCAGGATAAAAATGCAGCTGTTCGATGTAACAGTTTAATAATATGCTGCGTTTTCTGCAACTTAATGGACCAAGTGCTGTTGGGGCAGGCATTGAGGTTGCTCATTCCTGCTAGTCTCTTCAGGGATAAAAGTGTCTTGGTCAAAAACAGTGGAAAGAAGTGAAAATTTAAAAAAAGATGAAAATACAGCAGCAAAACTGTTAGTGAATTTGAGACATGCAGCTTGCCTGAAAGCTGTGACTAGTCTGTACCTGTTGCAATGAGAAGGTGGGTGTTTGCCACCCAAAGACCAAAAAGCAGAGAGATAAGCTAAATGAACCAAGGAGTGGAAGATTTTTTTTTTCCCCAGAAGTACTACAAATTGCTTGTGATATGTCTTGTAGCATCCTCTGTTAAGCAGGTTATTTATTTCAAGCAGAAAAATCCAAAACTGATCCCTCATAGACTCATTTTGGCTTTATGTTGACAATCTCAGCGGAATCCATAAGCAAGGTTTTGCTGTCATGTTAACTAGCCAATGTTAAAACATTGATATGAGGACTAAGCATAAAAGTAAATAGTTACAAAAACATGGTGTCTTACTTATTCTGTATTCTGCAAGGGAATAGTATGAAAGCCAAACAAACTTAGGCAAAGTAAGATTCAATTCATATGAAGTCTCTCTGTAAGAATGTACACGGGACATTTCACATACATACTCAAAAATAAATATTCTTGCTGTACATTGTACATTGTACATTGCTGTACATAGAATTTTAATGCATTATATTAAGCACTTCTAGAAATAGTCTGCTTTTAATTAACACTGTTTCAAAAGCTAATAATGTCATACAGTCCACTGAAACAGGTTTAGCTCTGTGTGTTCCTGACACAGGAGTAAACATATTTTTTGCTTAGAGTCTACAATATCTTTTAAAGGTAAAATTGGTGCAACTTAATGTATGAATCATTTATTCTGGTCTGTTTCATTAGGCTCACTACATCTATATAGGAATTGTTTAAATTTGCTTTAAAATAAAAAGAAGGGAAAAAGAAAGAAAAAAAAAAGAATACACCAACTAGTTCATTATCACCTTCATTTCTGGTACTTTGCCAGACCTGATAATTTCAAAAGCCAACTAAGACTGTGGCTGTGCTTTGATGTAAGCTGGAACCAGGTACTTGCTCAGAGTTTTAAATGAACGCAGTGATACATATTCCTCCACATATTCAGCTGGTAGCCAGGCAGGCAGCACGGCCTCTTGGGAATGAGCCTTTAGTGCACCAGCACAAGAAATTCAAGTGTAAAGCACCTGCTCTGAAAATCACCTTTTTTTGTTGATGTCTCCTATCCTAACTTACAAAGAGCAAGAGTCCTGGATCCTTGAATGAAAGATCCAAGCCTATCTTAGGCAAGAAGAAACTGAAAGGGCAGCTCTTCTGCACGTTGCTTCTTGAAGTGATGATAGCACTGTGTGTATCAAACATTTAAAGGACAATGAATGTTTTAGTTGTGGGTTAAAGTGAGTATTAATAGCTTATCAATATGGTCAGGACTTTTTTCTAAAAGCTTCCTCAGCTAAGAATACCACAGCTTACACTTGTTTGTTGCGAAGGAGAGTTTATTTTTAAGCTTGTTCTACCCCCTTTTTGTATTTAGGCACTTGAATAAACTACAATATTGTGTTTTATTTATGCATGTATTATATGCATATGGCCATAATAGTTTTAAAAAATCCATCTCTAAAACGCTGTGGATTATCAAAAGCCAGTTCTATCTTTTTTTTTAGGTCTTGAAATCTGAGACAGGTAAGATATACCAGTAAAAAAACCAAGCCCCGAATAAAAGTGTTCTTAACCTAGTTAAAGTTAATGGACCCCAAATAGGCATCAGTATGTAATCATCCCTAACAGAGATTTGATTTGTAACGGATAAGCTGGGAGAGACTGCAAGTATATTTAGAAGTCTGGATGAAAACTTAACACGATCCCAATAAATAAGTATTCTGAAGGAGAAAAAAATAAAAAGGACTTTATTTGCTAGAGATGGAGGCAAATATAATGCAATAAGAGCACCCAACTGCACAAGCACCAGAGAGGAATGACCGTCTGGGCAGCAGTATGGCCAGGCAGCACCTGGGAGGTCGGTGGCAATTACGACATGAATAGAGGGGTGACTCGGCTCTGGCCTTGCCTTGCACCCAAGAAGAGGGCACCAAGGTCAGGTCCCACATGTCCATCATGGGAGCTGTCAGGCTCCCCCCAAAACCACCCCAAATGTTGTCTGCTTGCCCAAGGACACACAGGAAGCCAGTGGCAGCGCGTGGGCTGTGGCTGTTTCTCAGGTCTGAGATGCCTCCGCAGCAAAGAGATGTCTTCAGAGAGCAGACAAATCACCACCTTGGCATTTTGGGATACAGATGCTGATATTTTAATGGTTATAAAATACAGCTGTTTTGTTCTTTTAAATGAAACATGCTGCTGAGCTAGAAGACAGCATTATCTTCAGTTGGACCCTTTTCTGAGTAAAACTGGGATACAATTCTTGGGATAAAACTTTGGCTTATATTTTCATCCTCAGCCTTTTCTGTGATCAGCTGAATCTTTCTGACCCATGTTTCCTCAGACTTAGGGCCACAATGAAGGCCAGTTGGCAGCAACATCTCAAGTAGTGACCATGTACTTGATGCAAATTTGGCGCTTGAAACAGAGAGGGCAAAAGGATCTGGTAATATCATTAAATTCAGAGTCCTGTATTGTCTCCAGTCTCTGCAACTGTATAATACAGAATTGCTAATGCTATTTACTGTAATTTCCGGCAAAAACAAGTATTAGCTTTAAAAATTGCTAAATGTTTGACTTGAAAGTTTGACAGGTATTGAGAATTTTCAGTATTTCACAGCTTTCTCAGTTACACTTTATTACAAAGGTACTTTCAGCATATAGCAGAGCTGATACCTGACCTCAGCAAAGCATTGCAATGTTTTTTAAAAGAATAAGGTGATAACATCAATAGTAATGTGATAAATTTCTATTAAAGACACTTTTAGGCAGAATTTTCATTGACAGAAGAACCTGCAGTGTGGGACTCCAGCGCAGAATAAATGGCAAGAATAAAGCTTTCAAAAGTGGCTGTAGTAATCATACCTTTCAGCCTAATGATATTTTTTCAGTGGTTTAGAGATTGTTGAAAGGGGTGTACAACTTTTTAGAAGGACAAAGATGCAGCTTCATCCTGGAAACTTAGAGATATTCTCCCAAAGCCTTTGTTTGCCCTAATATTCCATAATGTTAGGCTTTTAGAGTCAATAACCCATTAGTAATCAAGAGATGTATAATTTATTAATTATGCACCATATTAATATTTAATCTTTTGGGTTGCCGAGCATATTTCTAAATCTACTTTTTAATTACATTAAAAAAAAATAAATCTTCAAGGCAACCATTAGAAAAGTCATTTTTCTGCGCATTATGACTTCAATTACTTTGAAACAGCTGTCTGTGAACTCTCTGTGATGGTACAGTACTTGGTAAAATGGCCATCTCAGCTCATCCAGGCTCTTCACTCATTTGAAAGCTAATTGAATATTAGAGCAAAGGGAATGTTACAAAGAATTTCCTATGAGCACTAAAGTACTCTGGAATTAGACCTGGAAACGTGGTGCCAACCGCCTGCCACCGCCTGCTTGGCAGGAGGATGCTGGCCAGTGATGAACAGCCATCTGCCCTGAGCCCCAGACAAGATTTCTAGCTCAGCATGCGCAGGGAAGCAGGGGCATTAAAGAGCCTTTCTGCCCCTGGGGTTGTGTTGCCCACACCCAACTCCCTGTCTTGGAGGAGCCGGGGGGAGTCAGACAGTCGGGTCAACTCCTTGGAGGTGTCTCAGCCTCACCACCAGTGGGGTGGGCTCAGGGTGGGGGGCACTGGCTGCCTCCGGTAACTCTCCCGAGAAGGCACAGAAAATGAGGTGAAGTCCAGGCTTTGGGGCCCTGCTCTCAGCAGCCTGCCTGGGAAAGCAGAACTCTCCTACACAGCTTCACACGGATGTATTATTAGTGATGATAACGGCATTTTGGTAGACCAGTGACCCATCAAGCCAAGCATGTGCAGAAACAAAACATCAGGTACTTTGTTTGACAAAAAATCAAGTCTGATAAACCATTTGACTCATGTGGCACTCTCCCTTAGTGCTCCTTGAACCGTCCAGTGGAAAGTGTCAGCTGAAAGCTGCTCACCAGAAGGTCTTGTACAGTTTCCTTTGCCAAAATCTGAGTTTTAAAACATGACAGACAACATGTTTCCACCCCCTCCCTTTTACCTCAGGTCCTCTAGTTGCAAAGTGTTTGCCTATCTAGGAAAACCAGACTCTGATTATTTGGGTACCATTAGAGAAGAGAGTTTGCTTGAAAGATGAGGATTTTGGAAGGAAATTTTCTGTACTCATGAAATAATTTCAGAAAGAGCCTTGAGAAATAAATCCATTCAGTCACAGAAGAATAAGTTATTGATGAAGAAAAAAGTGTAATTATTCTGAACACTGTGTCTATTGGAGTATACAGATAAATAAGGAAGGACAGCCAGGAAAGTTAAGATGAATTGCCTGCAGTATTGAAGTCAGTCTATATAAAGCGTATACATTAAATCTCAAAGGGTGTGTTATTACCGGGAGCATAATGGTCTTAGTTTAGTGAAACTTTTTCCATTTTATAGTCAAAATCAAGAAGGAGAAGGTCTGAATGTGTTTAAATTAGATGAATGTGCTCCAGAAATAAAAGGGTGTCTGGGGTCTGGACTTTGGCTGAAGCCCTGGGCATTGCATATGACCTTGGCAGCATTTAATAATAAGCTCAAAACCCAACAGGAGTTACAACAAAAAGTCTAGTTCTTAATTCTCTGAAAAAATTTACATTCAAATCCAGAGCTGATAATGATTTCCTCTATTTTAAACCTAGATTCTATCCTTTCTTCAAATGAGGAATTATTAGAACAAGTGCTTATAAAAATATTTGAAGCGGGTGTCATCTGTGTCACTGAAAGAAAAATCCTTTCACAAACATATTTTTGCATCAATCCACATAGACAAAATTCAGAAATGAGGAGGGACTGTTGTATTCCTATTGCACATTATTAAAACACCCGCTTTTGAAACTATGTATGTATGTATATATTTGGCTTAGAGTAGACTGAACCTCTTGGAAGGTATAACTTGTCAAAGCTGGATCACGCTGCAGCCCCTGAAAAGGGACGGTACTTGTGGACGCCAGGCCTCCTGGGTTCAATTCTCCTCTCCCAACCATTGACGGTCTTTATTGTTCTCAACAACTTCTCTTTCCCTCCATTCTCCCATGTGGGCCTATTAATTTATGAAGTGATGGTGAGTCACTTAATGATGCTGATGACAGGAAGAGTGCCATGGAAGTAGCCAAGCATGATTTCCCTAGGGGAGTAGGGGGGGAGGGGGCGGGGAGATAAGAATGGGGCTCAGGGGATGTTTCTGCTGGTGGACCAGGGGGACCTTTTCCCAGGGAGTGGTCCTGGCAAGGTGTTGCTCAGGGAGAGCATCTTCCCAGAGCCCAGCAGGGAAAGCGTTTCCTTAGAGTTGTTAACTTGTCTCTTGACTGGTCCTCTCATGTCTCTGTTTTAATGCTGCGTATACCTGAGAGAGGAAAAAAAATATTGATACTTATCCTCCATTATCATATCTGATAAAAAAAGAAAGCTGATTTTTCCATTAAGCACTGCAATAGAGGGTTCCTTGAGTTTTCACAAGACATTAAAGGAATGAAGCATTATCAAAAAGGCATTCTGTTACAAAAGAACACTAATCAATGCTGAGAACATTGGTAATGAATTATTCAGTTTTCGTTATAAACTACTCAGATCTTAAAAAGACCCAAACCCCAAGCCCTCACAGTGTGCAGCACTGGAATCTGGATATGACAGTGTGACTGCCCCACCTGGGAAGTTCCAACACGATGCGCTGCATCTTGTAGCATCCAAATAGATGTGGCACAGAAATGCCTGTTTCAGTGCATTATGTGGAATAAATCACTGAGTGGTCTTGCCCCTGATAGAACCTGATCGCTGTAACTTGTTGTGCATTCTTCCTTCACCACACATTAATTTTTAATGAAACCATTTCAAAATAAAGTCATAATGTGAGTCATAAATCACAAAACGGTGGTAATAAACCACTTTGGTTTATATTAGCTCTGTGCAGACGATACTTAAGCATTTCCACCATTAGCAGAGAATATGTGAGCATTCTCCACACAACATTTCCTCTATTACTTCCATCTTAAATTGTGGAAATGTGGGAAGCAAAGCCAGTTCCAATCAACCTCTGGGTCACTATTTATTCTCTTAATTGAATGATCGTATGCTAACGAGTGAAGATTTTTAGCACTTTTCTGACAGCTCTGAAGTATTTTTCTGTGACTTAGGGATGTAACAAGAGTGCTGCCAGCCACAGCTGAGATGGAAAATAGAAAAAAAAGGGGGTGGGAGTCGAGGGGGAAGGCATGGTTAACTGGCACACAGACTAGGCCAGGGTGAATATTATGGTTTTATTATCATGTAGGACACAGGCAGATCAAAGGCTACCTCTTGTTAAAAGGAGGAGTCATCTTGTATATCTGTAATATATAATATGATTTCTTTTTATTTTTAATTGTTTTTGGTATTCCTGTAATTGCTTTTGCAGTATACACTGAGCGCTACTTCCTCTTCCATTTACTGCGGACCTTTACAGGACCTATAGCACACAGAAATTAGGAGTGATTGAAAAGAAGACCTAAACTCCGTAAGCCAGCACTTCACACAATACAAGTCCTTGGGGTCCCTGGTGCCCGGAGACCTGCAACAGAACAGCCTTCATTGCTGCACTGGCTTCCTGGGCACAGGCACTTTTGCAAGGCATGTACCAGTCTGGATGTGTCTTGTGATGTCAGGCTGTCCTGACTGGAGCAGGCTGTTACAAAAGACTGATGCCGACTACTACCTTACGAGTAAGGTACCGGAGCTAAGAGAATATACCTTATGTCTTTGTCCAGTAGAAATGAAGGAATTTAATTCCTTCAGCATTGGAATAAATTACTTGTAGTCATCACCTAGCACTTTATTAATTCTCAGGTGTCGAGAATTTACATAATAATTCCCTTGG
Organism: Laterallus jamaicensis coturniculus; assembly: GCA_022605575.1. NCBI lineage: Eukaryota > Metazoa > Chordata > Aves > Gruiformes > Rallidae > Laterallus > Laterallus jamaicensis. The sequence continues at coordinate 5,738,478 of JAKCOX010000009.1, forward strand.
CGACTTTCACAAGTTGCTTTCTTCTCTACTTCCAAGCATGCAAGAAACCTGGGGCTCATAACCTGTGATGATCTCTTAATTGAGCAAAATGTAATTTCCAATTAGAGGTATCCTTGTGTGCTTCATGACCCTGAGTGATATGAGGTTTGTATTCACACCTGCCTTCATAAGCTTCTGAGGGACTTTGGGAAGGCTGGCATATAAATTAACAGTAACAATAAGCAAATATATAATTGCTGGGTTTGGGGAGGGAGTCATAGCATCAGTATCTAGAGGAAAGAACAAATTATATAAACTTGAGCACAGTCCAAGGTGCTGTGACTGAAGATTTACTACAGAAGGTTTGGTTGTATACATTAATTGAGAAAATAGCTGTGTCTTGGTAAAACAATGTTTTAATACGTTAAGAATGTGTCCCACATCAGTCAGGCACAGGAAACACCTTATAAATTGAGTTAAATGCAGCACCATCTGAGGAGTCACAGGGGTTGACGTATCTGCTCCAGTGCAGTGGAGCAGAGCTTGTTTCTGCACACAGAGACCCCAGCCAGGAGGAGCTCACTGTACCAGCCTGCCGATCACCCGGCACCCTCCATTGGGGTCACCTTCTATGCCACCAGGTCTGGCCTCACCAGGCACTGGCTCCAATGAGACCATGACCTCTCCAGGCAGGAACCGCTGCAAGTAAAAGCTCTTGGGTACCAGCCTCCCTTGGATGTACGTCTCCAGCCAGCTACAGGGTGTGGGCTTGTTGACTAATCACTTCGGCAAAAAAAGAGAAAAATAAAATATTATAGTGATTTTATGACAAGCACTAAAAAAAAAGATTGGCAGAAAATGGCTGTAAGGCCAAACCTTCCCTTTCATGAAATGAAGATAAGGTGGCAGGAGACTATGGTTGGAAAGTCCCTTAGGAAGCCATGTGCAAGCCAGAGGAGGAGCAACTGTGCCAATTTCTTGAGGAATGATCTCAACTTGACACTGTTTCCCAGCTTCACCTGGCAGCCCAATCTCACGCTTCCACAGCACTGGAACAGGCTGCCCAAGGTGGTTGTGGAGTTTCCTTCTCGGAGGATTTCAAAACCTGCCTGGGTGCCTTCCTGTGTCATCTAGTCTAGGCAATGCTGCTTGGGCAGGGCGGCTTGGACTAGATGATCTTTTGAGATCCCTTCCAACTTTTCATATTCTGTGATTCTGTCTAGTAACTGTCTAACAGTCTTGTCTGCTTATTCTTCTGTATGCTGTGACAAAAAGCATAAGGGAGTATTGGCTTTTCTGAAACAGCTTTATTATGGACATAAAGGCAATTATTGTGTCTTCCAATAGTTGTGTCTTCTAGGGTAACCAGTTCACTTTATTATTTTTTAATTTCCCCCCCCTCCATGATCATCAGGTGATGATTCTCAACATGAGGTATCTTCTCAAGGTTACTCTTCTCTGAACTCTGCTCTGGACATTTCTATGTGCCATACCCCAGCCCAGCTCTTCCATTTCATCTGAGACTAAGCAGGAAAACTGAATTGTCTTGCAGACTCACCTTTATGCCCCAAATCCACGATTACCATTTTTGCAGCAGAACATTGCTAATGCAGAAAGTGTCCCACGTACTGTATACTTTCATTCACATATGAACTAAACACACCGTGCCTACCTGTGGGGACTGGATGACATAGGATGTGTTGATGGTATCAGACCTGGGTGCTGAGGTTTTGTCACTCAGAATTGAAAGAGTTAGTTTCAAGTCTCGGGTGCTTGGACTCAGACCAATCACTGTGCAGATCTTGGGTCCTCAGCTGTACAAGCACCATCCTAGCTTGCCTTAGGCTGGTGTCCTTACCCTTCTTCCTCACATAAAGGCTACTTTGAGCCTACATGGAGGGTAGAGGCTGAAGGACTGATTTTCCAAAGCACAGCAAATAGGCCTGTTTGCAATTTTGAGAGCACCAAATATCCCACTTCATCCCAGCCAGGGCTTTCCTCAGTGGCACAGGATCAGATCGTTTGGTGAAGAGGCAGGTCCAGCTCCATGCTGGCCCTAGGAAGCAACTCTTCCATCCAGGCACACCTCCAGGGACGTAGATTTTTTCTGCACTGTGCAACTGGAGGGAATCTAGCTTACAGGTTTCTCTAGTAATAAGTAGGAATGAAACAGACTCAACAGTGAAAAGGATAGAGCAGGAGCTGAAAAATGGATTACTTTTACCTTAGAGTGGCAACGTAGAAGGATGAGACTATTGTGGTTCTTGATTAAAATTAGAAACTTAGTTCTTCCTTTGAGCACTTAATGTCACTGGGCTAGGAAAGGAAAAGCCATGCTAGCTTTTGCTATTTTTCCTCATTCACCATCCTTGAGAAAGGAGGTGTTGACAAATCCATATTGAGTATTGTCAGGGACCAAATGTACGGTTTCTCTTTGCTCTCTTGTCTTGGATTTCTTGTTGCAACAGAAACTTAGTCCAAAGATCATTGTGAAGTGAACCTGTAAGCTCTGTTTGGTTTTGAATCAGGCAGGCTGAGAGGTATTTTAAGTGCAAGATATAAAGTTATCAAACATATAAAAACCACGTATTTTTTTTAGATGGTGGTCTGGAACCATTAATGTCTTCTTCAGTGTAAACATTGGATTACCGACTTAAATGCTGAAGAGTGCATATTTTACAAAACTCCAAAGCTGCTTATCATCTAGGTGAACACAATCTAGGTGAACAGATTTCTTTCAGTGTTGAAACTGTTTCAAGCACCATGTGATATATAGCAGAAAAGAATTTCAGGGGATATGTCCCAGCAGTGCTACAATTTTAAAAGAGGTTCTTTAAAAACATATATTTTCTCAAGATAACAATTTTGAAAATGATCACAGGAAGGAAATATATTAGCAGTTAAATTAGCGTGTTTTAGCACAACAAGCAATAAACTGCTTAACACTGAGCTCCTGTGAATTAAAAGCCGGAACAGCATTGGACAAAAGTCAAGGTTATGCTGACACATTTATTTCTCAGTAAATGAAGACTGTTTAGTTTTAATGCATTTGTGGTTAGCAATAGTTTCAAAAGATCAATGTAAATTCATTTTGAACTAGTAAATAATGTCTTAATGAGACTTCTGACAGCATGCTTTCACACCTTATGGTTCCTTACCTTTAAAAATGCCCAAAGGTGAACCTATTTTTCCTGGCATTTTACAATAAACAAATAACATCATGCAGTATTTTATGACTTCTGTCTGAAGTGTATTTGGGGAAACTGCAGTTTGGTTTTAACAACTACAGAACTGTGGTTGTTCAGTCCACAGTGTGTTACTGTTCTTCTTCTAGAAGGGCTTAACTCCAACTCAAGGTAAAAAAGAAGTTAAATGATTCCTTTTTTTTTCACATGAAGTAGCTTATATGAAACTAAGTGCAGAATTTTACTGTAAACCTCTGACGGTATCATTATGCAAGCCATCTGCCATGCAGAAGCTTGCTGGTGTTTATAAAAGCACTCCCCCATTTTCTGACTAGAAACCCAACTTGGTTGACATACAGGCATCTCTGAATCCTTCTATGGGTATTTTATAGATGTTGAATCAGATGTCCAGTGAATCCATCATGGGAGACAGAAGGATTTTACAATATCAGTCTGAGACATCGTTGCTCACAGTGGGAAGGCCACAAGGATGTGGTACAGGTTGTCCCAAAAGAGTCATCAGGCTGGTCTGTCTAAGACAGCAATGCTGGATATGCGGAATTTGAGTCTTGTGGGAGGGCATGTGTCTTTCAAGAGTATGGCTTCACATTAAGCTTTTTTTGAAACCAGATTATTTGGTTTGCAAACCAGCAGCCCTCCCAGTGATAGCAGGGACTTCCACAGGGCTGTTCATGTGACTGACAGTATGCATCTGCTTTCTGACTCAGGGCACTGCTTTGAGCCAACAGTACAGGTCTGAAGAAAAAACAGGAAACATAAATCTTGCATAAATTTTAAGAAAGTTCTAAAAATAACTCCTAAGCATGCATATAATAGATTTTCAAAGTGTGACACCATGCAACTTGCCAGGTATGTAAGGGAGTACTCTGGCAGTCAGATATATAGAAATATTCCCTTTGCTAATGATATCCAGCTCCCTTATTCTAGCTCTAATAAAGTGACAAGAGTAATATACTGGATCTTAAAACTGCCATGTCCTTGTGACTGCTATCCATCCCTGACCTTGAAGTAACATAATTCAGAGGAAGAGACTGCTAAATCTGGCAGGAAATAAGTATTTCTTTGGCTCTCTTCTTCTGGTGAAGCAAGTTGATGTTTCATGAACCATTCCTCAGGAAAAGGATGTGTCCTCAAATCCACCTCAATGGTTTCTCCTCTTGGGGAGGCAGGGTGATAGGGTGGAATTGAGGTCTTTCCAAAGCACCTGCCCTCACTGGGCTATAGATGTACTCTGAGGGCTTTTTAAAAAGTCTGTGCTCTCCTGAACAAATATGTCAGGGTATTATTGCATATATTTTTATAAGATTCTTCATTGTCTTTAACAGACTTGTGATTGGGCCCTTGTCTCTTCGGGTAGTCCATCCCACTGAAGGCTGGCACTTACTCGAGAGTGACCCAGAGGGAAGGTAGTAAAGGATCCAAACGCTGTATCTTAAACTGAGAATCTCCTATGATTACCCATGTCTGATATTTAATTTCCTTCCTTGTTTTCTAAATGTAGTAATTTAGAATGACTTCCAGTGTAGTCATTTAAATCAGCTGTATTTTAGAGGGTATTTTGAACTACCTTGGTAAAGGATTCAAAAGCGTCTGAACATCTTCAGTGCAAAATAGATGGTTCTCAGTGGAGCTTCACTGACTCCACAGGTCTTCTAGCTGTACTCACTTTTGGGACTATGGCTTGAGGCATGCCCTATCCCCTGTAGAAAAGAAAGAACAGGGTAGAAGTTAATTCTGCATTTGTAATTTTAGTTGAATCATAAAACAAGTAGAAAGATTGCATAGGTGCAACTGTGTGAAATAAAGTTTTAAGAAACAAATCCTCCAAGCACACCACCATCAAAGAAAAAAAAAAAGCGCAAAAAGAATAAAACTAGAAAGAAATTAATCAACCTAATCAACCTAGCAGGGAGAATGAAAATAGAGTCCATAAAACTTTTCAAGGAACTTCTCCAAAAGTGTAAAGAGAAGAAAGTCTTGAGAAGTGATCACATATAACCTATGCCAGTAATTACACTTAAAGAAAACAATTATCCTTCTCAAAGTGAAAAAGTCAAACTACCACCAGGGTGTTACAATAATAATAATGCACAGAAATTCCAGCAGTCTTGTAGGAGATGAAAAGTTAAACAGGGGAAGTGATGTGGAAATGCAGGGTTATTTACCTAGATTAATTTTGTTTGAGGGATTTTCTCCATTTGACCCTTAGCAACCTTTGTATGAAGAGAAGAATTAAGCTGTGTTTAAATTCACAGTTCCTGGGGGTTGTTCTGTTTTGGGTGTTTTTTTGTTTTGGTTTTTTTTTTTCTTCCAGTGAAAAATTCACTTCTTCAGAAAACCATTCTTGTGAAAGTATGCAAATATGCCTCTTGTGTTCTCAGCAAATTTTTTGTTCATTAACCCAACTTTGCATCTTAGACGAGATTGTCCAAACATAACCTAAACTACACAGTGATCTAAGGGGTGTACAAGCAGCATAAACCACTAGAAGACATATTAAGCTATGAGCTGGTTTACAATAGTGCATAAAGCTGTCCAAGAAGAGGCCACACACTAATCTGCCAAAAAGTTCTGGCAGTACACAATAGCAAGCTGCTTTGTTCAAAAAGAGGATGAGCTACTAAAGGTCCAAACCAGCTTTCATTATTTCCTTTCTGCTGTTTTCAGTGCGACTGACTGCACTCAGTTTGATGTCGTGATGAAGAGATTTGACATACCATTTGAAGCCTTCGCGCTGGGCCTAGGCAGGTGCGCGCACACTCCCATCAACAGGCAGGGCTGCAGGCACGCACTCTGGGAGGAAAATGTTTGTGTGGCAGCAAAAGGGCAGAGGTCTTTTTGGGTTCTCCTTTGGGGTTCTGCTTGGTTGTCCAACTTGCCTTCATGCAAAATGAAGCACCTGAATTAGACAGTGATCCAAATGCTACTGAGACGAGCCATACTTTCTGTGGGCTTCAGTAGGCTTTGGATCGGTGTCTTTGTCCCCCTTAACTCTCCAGTCCAGCCCCAGGGTTTAGTCGGTTCAGTATATTTTATCTGCATCTCTGGAGATGTGCACTTGATCCAGGAGGTCATATGTTTTTAACAGCTTTATGACACTCCACCTCTAACCTTGACTTGTAGGGACGAGGCACTGTGAACCTGCCCCGACTGTATAACTGGACTGTAGAGTTTATAAGACACTAGTGAATTTGCTAATGAACTTGCCCAGAAGGTACAGGAAAGGGTCAGTTCTGCACTTTCCCCGAGACAAATTGAACCATAAATTTTACAAGTTTTTGTTGACATTAATTGGGTTACACTTGTGTAAGAAATTCTTCTTTCTTGCTCATTTGTCTTGCAAGTTGTTTGAAGTGCCAAATATTTCTGCCATGCCAGTCACTCAGCCATGTGATTTCCAGGCTTAACAATTTCTCTGAGACACCACAGACTCAAACCTCACTGTAGTTTATTGCTCAATAAAAAAACCCAAACCTTCAGATATTTCACCAGACTGCCATTCTCAGAGGGTCAAAGCAAAACTCCCATTTAAAGAAAATTTTCTCCCAGCCTCCTCCTTTTTTATTAGTCCTTTATTCACATCTCAAAACCACTGAGCCTTGAACAAAAGGCTCTTTTCAGAACAGTCACTTCTGTTCAAGATTAAGTGAAGTGATTTATTACATTTATGTAGTGTTAGGCAGTGATCATTCAGATGTTAAATTAATGGACATTTCCTCACCAGTTGCTTGCCAGTTCCTGTGGTACTGTTAATATACCATTTGATCTAGAATACACGAAATAATCCTCTTGCTAGCTCTGGAGAAAGACTTGTCCTTTGTCACTGTTGTTAATCCCTGGTAGGGTGAGTTGCCATGCCCAGATGTTGAGAGACCCGAGGGAGTTTTGCATTCAAAGTCTGTCAAAAGCAGAAATATTTGTGCTGTGATGTGCTCTGGGGAAATTTTGACCCTCCTAGAAGCCATGCTAGTGCAGAGACACACAGAAACCCTAGGAAACTGGGGATAAAAAGGCTGAATGTATAGGCTTTGAGATCGAGTACCCCACTGCTGCACATTGGCACATTGCTGTTCCAGCTAATGCCCCTTGGGACCTGCAAACTCATTCTTCAAGGCGTAACAAAGATGCTCGCTGCAGGAAAGGAGATTCAGGAAGAGAGGATGGCTGCCTTGCTGGAGAGGCTGAGACATTTTCAGGAATGAATATCTGCTGGGAAGAATACAGAGAGAACAGTAAATGTAATTTTAGCTGCAGCTCTTGTGAGTGAGATGTTGAATTATGTAGAGCCACAGACGGCTCTGAGTTTTCCTCAGCATGTGAAAGGACAGCACAGTGTGACTTCTCCTGTGTCCCAAAAGGCAACCCTTGAAGGATTGTACCACAAGTAACTGATTTTACCTGTAGGAGAAAAGTGGCACATGGAGGGGTTACTTTTTGTTTTGTTGTTTTATTTGTCTTGGTATAAGCTTCTTTCTCAAAGCAAATTCTCCAGTCCAGTGTGCCAGACTTGTAAATGTGTTTGCTCTTAACTGGAAAAGCGTTGATATTCTGCCATCATTAAAAAATGTGGGTTTCCAAATCTCTGTGATGTCTGGGCTTGTCAGGGCAGATATCCAGGCAGAATGGTTAGGTCTGAGGAAAGATGACAAAGCGATTTTCCATCATGAAGGATCTCTCTGTATAAGATTTCAGCTCAAAAGGGTGTGTTTAACACTAAGTTGCCATGACACAGTGACGTGTCTTCAGGAAATGTCCAGGGTAGTCCTCAACTAGCTGGCTATGGTCCTGGAGGGTGTATATTTGGGTTGATGTGGGTTTCTGCTGGGACTGCTGTAGTAATGGGGAGGCCTGTGGTGTACGAGCAGCACTAATGCTGTTTCTGCTACCTGAGGCAGCTGCGGTACCTTGATATAGGCTGCACAGTCAGGGCTCTGATCCTGCTGACTGGCTCATGGCCTTCCAGTTTTTTCGACCCTTTCATGCATCAAAGCCATTAACAATTGCAGCAGTCGACTTTTAAGCATTGTCTCAGTCTTTCCTTGTTGAGCAGATTCACTTTCATCGCGTGGGGCACACGTGCTTGCCAGCGCATCTGCGAAGCAACTGAAGCACAGGAGCTGTTACCCAGCAAAAAGTCATGTGGACAGAAATACATGCCTAAATGCCCTGAATTAGGTTGGTTTCCTGACTAGCAAGGCAATGAAGTTGGGTGTGTGCTCAAATTTAAATATGTGGTTAAGTCCTGTTCATGCCAATGAAATCTAAGCATGTGCTTAGATTGAGAAGTTTATTGAATCGTGGCAAAACTGAGCAGCCTTTGTAGAATTAATTATTCTATCTGAGGTACTTTTTATATATGTGACCCAAAGAGAACTGTATGGCTTCTGTGTGATTTTTAAACATATCTTTCAGTTAAATCAAGGATCCAGACACAAATGGTAGTACACATTATATGGATTTATGACATTCCCTGGAGGATTCTGAGTCAATAAAGCAGTGAATGGATTACAAAGAGGCCCCTAAAGTGTTTTCTGGAATTTGCAAGGAATGAATGAATTACTGTTTGTTTTATGACTGGAAAACATCTTTCTATGGATGCTGCAGATCAGGCTGACTGACAGACATAACATGCTTTTGCTGTGTTTTGAACAACTATATTTATTGTATTCAGGCCAGAATTCAAAAAATAAAAGGGAAGCAGAATGTCATAGCAGTATACTGTTAAAATAGACTAGAAAGTAATATAAGTTCGATACAAATGATTATTTAGTACTCAGTATGTTTAGTTTTCCTGCAGTAACTTGAAGGCTTCCTTCAGGACCAGTGCTCCATTGTTACACAGACACATTGTACATGACACAAGAAGCTTGTGCCACACACAAATCTAATCTTAATGCCTGGTTTACATAGATTTAATTTGAAAGCAAGCTTAGGTTTTCAAAACAACTAGAATAACTACTGCACAGCCCTATGCAAGCAGGATGTTTCACCTCCAGCTGGCATAGAAATGTTGTGTGTAGGTACAACCAAAGGCAAGAGATACAAGCAAAAGTTAGAGACATAAAACCCAAAGTTGCTGTGAAGGATGAGAGGCCAAATGAGGAAACCTCAGGTTTGCCCAACACTTTTGATGATGAAGGCCAACTTCCTTGCTGCACACATGGGGTCCAAAGCACCTGACAGCTGCGCCCTCTGTCCTCGCCATGATGGTCAGGTGGGCAGAAGGGATCTGTCATTGCTTGCTTAAAAGGTCAATAAGTTCTTTGGGCTATTTTGATTTCAGGATGAAGGAGCTCAAGTAGCAGGAATGTCAAGGTGTCCCCTTGCTCCTTGCTAGGTCTATGGTGAAGAGACTGCTGAGGGTGAAGAGTGGTCAAAGAGGGAGAGGTTTTTTCCTCTGGGGGAATTTCTGTTGCTCTAAAGTATGACTCATGCCACTAACAGAGAGTGAGCATCTAGAATCTCCTGTGCTTTTACTGCTTGGCTTTTACTCCATTTTAAAGTCTAAATTCCATACCAAATTCACAGAGGAAAGACTTCAGTGGTGTACGGTGCTTGCTAAACACAGGCAGCAGCATTAGGTACCTCGCAGCTGTCAAAAAGCAACAGTCTGTTGAGCAGTGATCACATTCAGCAACCACAAGATGCATTCAGGGAATTGGTGCTGTCAGTGTTTGGTATTAGCACTCAATGGCATAACTGTAATAATTAATACATAATTATAATGCAAGGGCTAATGAAATTAGTAATGCGGTGACTATTAATACTTTGCAAGCTTACCTAATCACTTGCACAGCACCCACCGTGTTGCATTGGGGGACTTCAAAGAACTTGCCTCCCCACTCTACAGGGAGATACAACTTTTGTCTACTTTGAAGAATTAAAGATGGGATTGTCAGAGGAGGGGAAAAGGTAGCTGACAGTAACAACAATAACAAATTTAAGGAAAGAATTGGAGGATCTGTGTTTCTGATTTTATCAACTTATTATTGTCAACAATGCCAGCAAAAACATGTTCTAGGTCACTTAACTGAATGGAAAACCTCCAATAAGACAGCCGAAGTAAATGAAAATAAAGGCTCTCTACCTTGAGTTCAAATAAAGCACAGACAGTAGGCGGCAATGGAAAGTCCATTAAATTTTAATTTGCTAGTCATTAAAGTATCTCATTCATTTGTAATATTACATGGCAAGGAAGTCCAAGCACAGAAGTGTATGTCTTACTATTCTTAATGGTCTTATGAATTTCTGCCTGTGATTATGATCAGTTCTTTCTTATCATCCATGAAATTTATGAACCAATTTATTACATCAACTGAGTGGAAATATCAGGTAATGTAATGCAATAAAAAGTACATACTGATTTTAAGAAATCAGTGTGTCCTCCATGGTCTCCTGAGGGAGGAGGTAGAAGAGAGCACCTAATTACTTCAGCAACATTAAAAACAACTGCAACATAATGGCGTATGGAACCATTTAATCAAAATGGACACACAACACTCTTGTAATTATATGAAAAGGTCATGGAAATCATCAATTTAGCCGAATATGATGTGAAGAATATGACTTAAAACTTCCAGTAAAGCTATCTCCTGGAGATTATTTGAACCACAAAAAAGTGGTTTGTATTTCCAGTTTAATAGCTGAGGGCACAATGCCATACTGTGTGTTTTGGCTTGCGAGATCTCAAAGCAGAACTTTCTTAATTGGAACTGCTCAGATACACAGCATGGAGGTTCATTTCAAGTAACATACCTGCTGCTGGAAAATATAACTGCCTACAATTTAATTATATGGAAGCAATACTCTGGCTTTTTTGATTGGTCCCGTGAATTTCTCCGCAGAGCTGAAACGCCAATTCATCTGTTTTAGCAGAAGCAAAGGAAAAGTGAACTGCTTTCAATTTCCTTTTTAGTATGCAGTAATGGATGATTTCCAGCTCTGGAGAAAAAAAACCTCCCTGGCCTATACCTGGGGGTAACCTAGTTCCACCAGGTAATATAATCTGTTTTCCTTGCTGCAGCTGAATAATGATTGACCTCGACATCTCGATTTTGGGCAAGACAATGGAGCAGGAAGAAAATCTGCTCCTGGAAAGTGGTAGATGCTTTGAAGTGAAAGGGAAATACACATTTATGTGACTATCAGGGTAGGACCAATTAAAGCTTAGACGCAGGGGATACTTTTACACGGCACAGAAAGTACAGCGCTCATACCAAAGCCTGAGATTGCCTGGGCACTGGAGAAAGGAAATAACAGTATTATAATTTGCCCATGCTATTACTGCATTTCTCTGTTGAGCTGAGGATCCCACGAGGATGGCCTCATTAATGCAGCTCTTTTGCTTCTAGTAGCTGTTTGGAACTGGTGGTGGTATCTTTGCACAGGTTTTTCTTGTGCTTTGCTTGGGTATGCATTCACTTTATTGACATGTCCCTCGGAGCTGAGAAAGATGCGGTTTCCTTATAACCTGATCTTCTTACACAGAGTCTCCAGCCCACTGGGACTGGCAAGAAGCACTTAAAAACCTGGTGAAGAATGACCATCCCCTGCTCTGCTTCTCATGTGTGCAGTAGAGGAAGGACATCAAGGTGCTGGAGAAGGTGCAGAAAAGGGAAACTAGGCTGATTAGGGATCTGGAGAACAGGTCCTATGAGGATGGATCTGGGGCTATTCCGCCTGGATAACAGGAGGCTGAGGGGAGACCTTAATGCTGTCTTCAACTACTTGAAAGGAGGTTGTAGTGAGGTGAGTGTTGGCCTCTTCTCCCTAGTGACTAGCAATAGGAGAAGAGGAAATGGTCTCAAGTTGTGCCAGAGGAGGTTCAGATTGGATATTAGGAAAAATTTCTTCACTAGGAGTGGTAAAGCATTGGAACAGGCTACCCAGGGTGGTGGTGAAGTTGCTGTCACTGGGGCTGTTCATAAAACAGGTAGATGTGGGGCTTCGGGAGATGGTTTAGTGATTACAGTGGTGTAAGGCTGATGGTTGGACCTGATGATCTTGAAGGTCTTTTCCAACCTTGATGATTCTTTGATTCTATGATTCTATTTAATTCCATCAGTTTCTGCCCATGTCATAGGAGCTGTTGAGTGGGTACTGAGGGATGACCCTGCTTCTAACCCTACACTTAGTATGGCAAAAATGGGCCCAGGTGCCATTTCTGGAGATCCGGCTTTGCCCATCAGTAGATGGGAAAAGAGACCTGATGGCCACCCACGTGCTTGGCCTGGGGGCAGGTCCAGAGGTGCCTTGCTGTGCAGTGTCAGGGAGCTTGGCTGGTGGTGTGCAGTCCCCATCGCTGTGAGCCCGGGATGAATTCACAACTAAAATGAGGTGAAAAGGCACAAGTGTGAGAGAGCAGCTCTTTTCATGTAACTGTGTAGAGAGGATACTTTATTTGTGCCCAGCTACAAATGAGTTGCTTTAAAGCCTGGTTACTGCTTTGACCCATGTCACAAATCCAAAACAGCTGAAGGAGGTCGATGCACCAGAGAGGGAAAGTGTGGTGCACAGATTGGCTCTTCTCTGGGTAGAGACAGGGTTTGGAACATACTGAGCAGACCAGTTTTGCTCAGAGATCACTTTAATAATATTCCATTTTAACTACAAAGTGAAAGAGGGAAAGTTAAATTCAAATATGAAAAAGAGCCAAAAAATCCTGCAGATGCAGTTTCGCTTTATAGAATTATATATATATATATAATTACCTTTATTATATTGACTTTAATTTGTTATATGGGGTACACAACCAAATCTGTCCATCTCTGCTAAGAGTTTTGAAAAGTGTGAGAACTCTTGAGCCTGTTATACCTTTAGAAATAACAATTTTTAAAAATATGAAATATATAGGAGGAGAACATAGTTGCCAGTACATCAGATTTCAGTTATTCTTTATTATTAGGCATTTCTTTTTTCAAAGCATGTGGTGTAAGCAAGTGAACCTATTTGGCCAGACATGTAAGACATAAGAGATCAAGTTTGTATTTCTCATTTTAAGAGGCAAGTGTCAGCGGATTTATGAAAACTCTGAATTAGATAAAACAAATTTCCAGCAGTACAAAGAAAACTTGACCAGGTCATGTAAAACAACAATCTGAAGTGACAATTTGTTATAGAGTAGGTGATTAGGTCATTTCAAAAAAAGAGAAAATATCATAATTGCCCAGCTGCCAAATGTCTGAACCTAACATGAAATAACGTTCACCCTCATTCTTATTAACAGACCAAAAATGAATGCTCCCAAATTCATAATAAGGCAACTAAATGAACTGCCCTAGCCACCCAGCAGCTTCTCCTGTACTACAGTTTAGAGAGGGAGAATCACTGTGGCAGGCTTTTCTGGTGCCTGTGAAGAGGTCAGGACAATTTCTGTCTCTCACACTGATGCTTAGGGCTATGCCTATGGCTCTATACCCAGCAGCAATAGTGAGCAACCACCATCCCTGAGAGCTGCTGACAGAGTTTGGCTGATGTGCAGCTGGTGACTTTTTGGGAGCCAGTGACGCAGTTGCAAACAGACAACACTGACCCTCACATCTCGCTGGGGCACCAGCTCAGGACCCTCATGTCTGCACCAGCCATGATCCTAGTGGACTGCTGCAAACCCCACCAGCTGCAAGTTTTGTGCTGGCATGTGTTCTTGTACTTGAACCGTGTGGCTTTTGCCTGGCGCTGAGGTCAGACAGCCAAATCCATGCTGTACCTTATCTCCACAGGGGTCACAGACTGTGGGAAGGAAGGGTGCAGCCAGCTGCTAAGAAATGGGTTCAGGAGCCATGGCTGGGGCTAGGAAGAGGGTGCCTGTCCTGGTCCAGGGCGTCACTGGCACCACAGGTAGGTTGATGTGCCCAGTCATACTTGCCACCACTGCTACTGGGTGCCACAGCTGGTGCCACCAACCTGTGGGAAAGGATGGACAGCAATGCTGTGTGTCTCATACTACCACCATCCTCCTCTGTACAGTGTGAGGTTGCTGTGCCATCCCAGCTGGATCGGGGCTCCCTGACTGTGTAGCCAGGTGAGTCCCCTATCTGCTGCCTGGGCACCTGAGCCCAGCAAGGACATATGATGGTGAGGATTCACCTATGCCCCTCTGGCAGGAGTTGACATCATCACATCCATCGTGTACCACATCACAGCATCAGATCCATCAAGGTTTCTAGTCTTATTGCAACTACTGTAAAATAAATTCTGTGTTACTTCTTTCTGCACTGAGATAGCTTTTGCTTTTCCTCTTTCCCACAGCCCTTCCTATCTCCTTCTCTCCTTCCTGTAATGAGGAAATTTCTGCTTATATTCACACATCTGGTCATGCAAAATATACTTAGTATTTTCCTCTCTCCATCTGTGTGATTTTAGTCTTTCATTGGAAAACAGCCCCATTGCTAGTGGCTGTGTGGGCTCTCCTCTCCTTCTCTCAATCTCTCAGCTGGGGCACTCAGGGCTCTCAAGATTGCCTGCCCTCCAAGTCCAACATCTACCACTGTGTTTTGAGCGGCCCTGATCATGAGAGCACCCTTCAGAAAAGAGGTCCAGGCAGTTCTGTAAAATTGCAAAAGGCAAATAAACACCGCAGTGTTGGCTGGGCTTGCCCACCCCTGGTGTGCCTGGGAAGGGCAGGGCTCTCACCTGGCTGGGGTGGGGATGGTCTTTTCTGTATGTGGTCCAGCACCCTCAGTGCCAGGAGGAGGGCACGTGCCCACCTGCCCATGCATCTGACAGGTTGTGGGATCTGTATGCTGTGGCATGTTCACTGCAATCAAACCCTGCACTGCCAGTAGGCAGGGACAGTGCAGAGGTGTTGATGTGGCTGGTAAGGAAATAATATCTCACTGCTGTGGCTTCATCTGTTGTATTTATCACATGAAGTTGCCAGTTTGAGAGAGTCCCACTGTCTGTTTCCTGTGGCTGTGTGAGTTGTTGAGCACCACAGGTCACTTCTCACCCAGATTTGGTCCTCATTCCCTCAGCACTGTTAAGGTGATGTGATGGAGCAGTGAACCTCTGATAATGCTGTGTACCTGTGCTGTTGCTCCATGTTTGTTGCTCCTGCCCCTGTGCCTGGATATAAGTGTGGAGAACAGCTGCTCTCCCTACCCTTGCCATGCTTGTCCAGCCACCAGTGCTCCCCTGGGAGCAGAGTCATGGGGTCTTTCTGGCTGTTGATAGCTCCTAGCCCTGCAGTTTTAGGTTGCAGGTTGCCAAAGCACAAAGCACAGCTTCTTCACCAGAGTCCAAGATGTGGTGTCGCTTGCTACAGTACAGTGTGCCAAACCACGCTGGCATGCCTCTTGGAATCACACATTTCTCCACAATCAGATCTCAGTTTCTGAAATTTGCCTTGGCATCACTGTAAGTATGCTCTCAGCAGCAAGGCCTCCACCACCTCGGGACAAGCTGCCACAGGTGACCCCTCCTGTCTTCTGTTTCTTGCCCCCCCATCAAATGGCCATGGGAAATTCTTTGTGCCTCCTTGCAGCCCTCTGGTGTTCTTCATCACCACACTACATGTTTTCTGCCTTCTACAGATGATTTTGGCCCACATGGGTGAAAGGTCTGTCTGCAGCCCCTGGGAGGGGTGTTTAGGTAACCAGACCAAGAGTGAGCAGTCTTCCCTGGTGCGTGGGTATGGACATAGGGTGTGGGGGATGCAGAGCCTGCTGACATGCTGCAGAGTCATGCAGGGGGCAGAGCAAGTCATTCCTGTCAATCTGGTCCCTACTGTCTACACAGAATAGCTTATGGAAACAGCTGTAACCATTCTCAGGTGTTATTTCTAGGAGTTTGGTGGTGTGGCTCCAATGCAGAGCCCAGAAGTACACTAATACCTGTGCAGTGTGTAAAGCCAGAAGGCTGCTGCTCTCGCTGGGGACATGCCCTAACCTTACTTAGCAGCATAAACATATACTCCTTGTGTATATATACTAGCAAACAAGACAGACCCAGGGCACAGGTTCAAGTGCTAGCCTGTGATATGTTTCTATTTATTAGCTCCTACCAAACTCCCTACTCAGGTGTGGCCCTCTGCCAACTAGCACTTTCCCAGAGCAAGGTCTGGTGATGTGACATATGACAGTCTCTTCCCAGTCCAGATGTAAACAATCGCTGGGTGAAGAGAGCATAGGAGAGGAAGGGATTTAACTATATGGATGAAGCGTATGGTTCCACCTAGCCTCTGGGCCAGAAAGCAGCCCTCCTCTGTCTTTTATTTATTAGTACATACCTAGACAGATAGGATCAGCCCTTTCCTTTGAATGCACTCAGCAAAGAAATTGTTGGTAATCTGCTTGCATGACTGAAAGCAATTGTGCCCCTCAAACAAACAAACAAACTAACTCTTAAGTTAAAAGAACATTATTAAGGTTGCAAAGTAAAACCCTCAGAAATTAGCCATTGCCTCAGATGAGGATGCTTGTGCAACCTTTATTTGTAGCCACTATGTGCTTGCTAACGCAAGGGTGATGATGTCACTGTCTGCATGCTATTTTTTCCATTGAGCTTTTGTTTCCTTCAGTGCACAGGATGGGCTGCACACAAATAATGACAAGTTTAGTTCTATCCTCTGCCTAATGTGTGACTCCAGGGTTTACTTGTTGCACAATGCTCAAAGCCGGCTATGAAGATATGGCTATCAGTTTCCTCATTGCCTTTCCTGTGGCAGACACAAGTAGCTTGTGCATGGACTTACCAAACAAGAGTGTAAGAACCTGAGAATTTTATTTTTCAGTCTACCAACATCCAGGAACAGATGCCATTTGACTTTGACTGAAGTTATGAATTTCAACATTTTGGCAAGCCAGACCATACGGCCTTAGGTTTGGCATGCAGCAAATGAGGAATGCATGACTTCTCATGATAACTCCTCAGACCTGACATCATGCAGGCACACTGTGGCAGGGGTAAGAGCTGAATGCAACTCTCCCAAGGCAGCAGTCAGGCTTTGCTGTTCCTCCGGTCCCCTGACTCTTCGGTTTCATACTTGCCAATCTCTAAAACAAATAAAGCAGATGCACTTCAGGCTTCATGCTACTTCACTATGCTGTCTTGATTCTTGGGCAGAGCAGGTCTCCTCCTTTCATTCAGCAAAGCACAGTTGCTATGGAAAAGATCACAGAATGAACATGCCAGATCTGCCTGGACCCTAACTGAACCCACATCTAGGTCTTCCTTTGTGTTAGGTGCTGGGTAGGGAGCCATCCTTCCCAGCTATTGGTGTTGAGAAACCTGAACTTCTAATCCAATTTAAACTTCGACTCTTTTGCTTAGACCTAGACATCTCTTTGAAAATCACAGATAAATATTCTCAATTACAGTATCCCCTAGTTTCAGAACGCTTGAATTTGTAATATTAATGTTACACCTAGAAGAGAAGAAAATAAAAATGTATAATTCCTAGTCTTTTAGGGGGCATGGGAGAAGGATGACATCTGTGCACTGGGTTCTTAATGCTACCTCTTTAGTTTGAGAGCAGAACTGAAGTGTCTGGAATGGATGGAGAGAGCTCCTCTGCTGGGGCTAATGTAGTGCCTGTTGGCAACACTAGGTAAACCAACCCTGACAGGACCATCAGCCAGGAAGGATAGGAAACGTGCTTTGCTAAGGCACACATAGATGTTTATGAATAGCTGGGAGATGGCTCAGGCTTTTTTTTTTTTGCTTTTGAGGGAAGTGGGGTTCCTTGAGCCCTGAACATGTGTCCCCTTGTCACAATCACCTCTCCTGCCCTGTCCCCTCCACCCTGGGATTCTCAAAGCTGGTGCTTATCTGCCCCAGATAATGTCACAGATAGTACAGCTACTCATGGGAACACAACTGGGCAAGCATGAGCCTTTTTCAAAATACTGTCCTTTGAATACAAAGAAAAAGCACGGGGAGGTCCAGGAAGTCACTTTTCCCTCTAGTCTTTGGTAAATATTTTTCGCTAGTTCTAAAAATAAAAATGTTTTAGACAGCTACCTCAGCAATCCAGACTCAACAAATATCTTTATTATATGAAAATAAAGAAAACTTCCTGCATGTGGTTTGCTTTCAGCTACTGTTATCTGTTTAATAGACACTGAGCTAAGCAAGAAAAGCATAATAAAAGAAAACAAAAAAAGCAGATTTATGTTAAACTTCTTGCATAACACAGAACAGGCTTTTTCTTTTCTCCAGTGACCTTAGAAGTTCCTCTGCTCTGCTGATTACTGGTTTGTTGTATGCATTCTCTGATGGGCAAGGACATGGTTGAAAATAAATTTTCCCCATTATATATATAAAAAAAAGAAAAATAGTGTTTTCGATTTCAACCATATAGTTAGTACAGGCTGACTGACAAGACTAGCTTGCTTACAATTAAGTATTAGAAGATGTGCTTGATATCTCATTTGCAGGTCAAAGCAGACTTCACAAGGTCAGCTGCCACTCCTGAACACTGCCTGCCCCACTCTGAGTCTGACTAGTGGCAACCACTCACCACTGGAATTTGTTTCTGAGCATTGCAGAGCTCTTGGGCCGCCTGCCCTAAAGCAACTGTGGCCAGACAAAGGCAATCTCTTTTCACATAGAGCAGAATCCCAAGCCCTGTGAACTTAGCTCCCTCTGTTTGGCGTTACTGATCCGTTAGTCTAAATATGGTACATGACAGTTTGATGGAAATCATTTCCAGTAAGAGAGGATGTTTCCTCAGCAGTTTTCAAGCTGGCTCTGACTCAGGCATTCTCATGGGAGCCCATTTAACTGGTCATTAGGGAGACAGCAAAAAGGCATTGAGGAATTTCGTAACAAAGATGTGCATCCTGTATGAAAGACCTCCTGAGAATCCTCCTGGCCATTGGCTCTGTGCATGCTTGAGAGATTTTATTAATGCTGCTGAAAAAGTATTGCTGAAACTAATCTATTATTTGTGCATAATTTTAAAGATGCTGTATTGTACTTGTTCCAGCAATGTGATGAACCACTGTGTTTGTAAAATGCCGTGCTCAAACAAACCATAATTAAATGTTTAAAGTCGATTAACACCCTATATTGCAACACACTAATCGATGGTGGAAGGGTTGCAGCTACTAAATGAATAACGGGAAGAAACCTGCAGAATTTGCTAAGCAAAGTCTTCTCACAAGCTAGGACCAGAGTAAATATGTCAAGCAAAGAGTCTATTCAAGAAAGTAAAGGTTGTGAATTGCCCTTACAAAAGCCATAGGAGACAAAATAAGTATTCCTTTGTCACTCTGATTTACACCTTTTCCTGCATACATATTTCAAAGCAAGTCTTTTCTAGCAATGGAGAGTTACTCAGGCTTTAATCCTGTAAAGTCTCTGAATACGTGTATTTCTTTAGGTGTCATGGCTGGACCCACTGACTTTACTAAGATTACTAACACATTTAAAACCGTGCCCCATCTTAAGAATTTCATTGGACTGATTCTAATTTAATTTCCATTTCAAGTTATCCAGGCTGTGGCTGCTCCTGACCCCCAAATCTCCCAGCATAGAGAGCAGCAGGCCAAGTGACAGATCCCCTGCTGAAGGCACTTCACTGGGGTTGGGATGCCCCAAAGCCAACTGTCCTCTCTATAAGCCTCAGGCAGTACAGAGGGATGAGGGCCTGTTGGGTGAGTAACCCATACAAGCATCTTCTCATTCAGACCCTGACACTCATGGAGAGAAAATGTAACAGGCCTCCCTTACTGACCCCTCTTTGTAAGGCTCAGGCTTTAGGCAGGAGTTTTCTTCCTTTTAATTTGGAGACATGCTGATTCTTATCATTAATACTGTTTGTTGAATGTTTACTGCCAAGCCAGACTGAATCACAATAATTTTATGCTTGTCTGAGTAAACAAGAGCTATCATGACTGAAATCATATTGCCTAAGTTTTGGATCAAATGCCTACGGGATTTCAAGTTTGGTTCCTGGGCATGCTGGCCTAATTATACATGCAAAGGTAGGGACACCAGGGAAGAAAGGTCTGGAAAAGGAGCAGGAAGGCACAGGGAGAAAACACACATGGGACAGGAGGAAGTTTTGGTAGACATGCAATCAATTTTGTTTAAAAAAATGCAGTTTTCAGGGGGTACATACTGTAAAGCACGGCATACTATAGCTAATCAGCTCCTTAGGCTTGCTAGTTGAGGGTCTCTGAAAGAGGGTCTCAAGACCCATTGATGTTACAGGTGAAATTCCAGAAAACTTTACACCAAACAAATATGGCAGAGAAAATGTTCAAAATTACCTTTGCTTGGATAGCTGGATGTTCCCTATGGGTCTCTACTCCAATACCTTATTTCTTTGATGATGCGGCCTGTAGTTAGTGCTGCAGGCTTCTGGAATTTATCTGAACCTGTCTGATATCATTCCTCTTTGTGCTCAGCTATTGACCTTAATAACTTCTCATGGCCCAGAGATCCATACGTTAGCGGCAAGTACAAAAATAAAAGTACTTTCTTAAGCTGATCTAACTAACTAAGCATCTATTTTAGAGCTATTAAGCCTAGTGGAGTCTTACCAACACTTAGTGTTTTTAGGCAATCTTATACAGTGCACCTAAGCCAAGGTATCCCTGGAGCTGAATTTAATATGTAAAGATTTAGCAAAACAAACTTGTTGGTACTTGTTTTGAAAAAAAAACCCTGCAATGAGAGGTATGAATTACACGTAATTATTGACCCTGCAGTGTAAATAATGATGATAGGAAGCTTTTAAAATGTACATTAAACTAGTAGAGTGTTTATAGCTATAGAAACACCAGTGGTTTAGCAATTAAAGGCATATTTATGAACACTCCTAAATACATATTATTAATTCAAAATTTTGAGTTTTAAGGTAATTTTAAAAATTCCTTCTCAGATCCAGGACACTAAATTGTCTACAAGCCATTACATTCTTTAATTTAAAGCTGTACAAATATCCCTCACATAACAGCTTCTTTTAAGGGCTGTTCCAAGGATCTTAAGTGAATGTAAAAGTTTTCCACTGACTTCAGTCAGCTTTGAAAAGACACTTAATGTCCTACCACCATTACCTGCTCACCATGAACTGCTCTGGCATGTCCATGCTACTCTTCTGGCCCTTACAGAGGAAGGAAGGGGATGAGGAGTGTGATGCCAAGAAGGATCGTGTACTTTATTTAACAGCATTATCCTGATGGCATTCAGCTCCTTTCTTTTCCATTTTTTGCCATTGGTCACTGATGATGTGATGTGTGAGTGATGGAGAAAAGCCAGTAATTTTCAGCTATTCAGCTGGAGTTGGCTCTAGGCAGAAATGGGATCTGGTCCATGCAGTGAATGCTCTAGGTCCTGGGGTGGGAGAAGTTGTGGCCCCATGCTGCAGTAGAAGCAAGTCTAGGGAAGGCCTGCAGAGCACAGGGCTTGATGAGATATTGGTCCAAAGGGTGGACTGGACCATAGGGAAATAAATACTCAAGTTTAGATAGACTAGATTATGTTGTCAGGTAGCAAGTGTGCATGGGACCTAGGTGAAGGGAAAGGTATTCATTCCCTTCTGGTATTGTGCAATGATACGATCTCACTCAAATCTTTGTCTTAAACCTGATGATCCACCAGGAGTATGAAAACAAACATATCAATAGTGTCCCCACTGGGTATTTTATAGAATGATTTGAGTTGGAAGGGACCTCAAAGCCCATCTAGTTCCACCCCCCTGCCATGGGCAGGGACACCCTCCACTAGCCCAGGTTGCCCAAAGCCCCATTGAACCTGGCCTTGAACACTACCAGTGAGGGGCAGACACAGCTTCTCTGGGCAGCCTGTGCCAGGACCTCACCATCATCATGATAAAG
This sequence comes from Laterallus jamaicensis coturniculus, assembly GCA_022605575.1. Classification (NCBI taxonomy): domain Eukaryota; kingdom Metazoa; phylum Chordata; class Aves; order Gruiformes; family Rallidae; genus Laterallus; species Laterallus jamaicensis. The sequence goes on from JAKCOX010000009.1 coordinate 5,760,445, forward strand.
ATTTTTTTCCTAATATCTAATCTAAATCTATAATCTTTTAGTTTAAATCCATTACCCTTTCTCCTATCACTACATTCCCTGAAAAACATTCCCTTTTCAGTTCTTCTGTAGGCTTCTTTTAGGCGCTAGAAGGCTGCAATAAGGTCTTCCTGGAGCCTTCTCTTCTCCAGGCTGAACAAGCCCAACTCTCTTGACCTGTCTTCCTATGAGAGGTGCTCCATTCGTCTCATCATCTGCAGCTATAGGGAGTAACACGATTCCCCAAGACATCCTTGCAGAAGGGTTTATACTCTCCTATACTGACTGGTTACAAAGGTCAGAGTTATGAGAAATAGATTTAGACTAAGACAGAAAGTGACAGGCTGGAATTTAAGTCAATTAAAAAAAAATCACCACTTAAAAGTCCCCTTCCTTACGCCTCAGCTCTCATGTTTGTGCTGCTACAGTTATTTAGACGTCAGGCATGTCAGGCAGATCAAAAGCAGATTGAGATGAACATGTGCAGAGAAATCAGGGGATTCCGATCACCTAAATCATGAAAGTAATTGGTTTGAACTAAAATAAGAGCTGTTGTTCTGTTGAGTTCAGGATTTGAGTAACCTTTTCTGAAACCACAGTGTTTAAGTAACCTCTCTCTGTTCCCTTTGACTCTCACTCCCTCACCTTATGCCTCTGAATTTCCTATCAGTGGTGGGTGCAGCCTGATGAAGACTATCAGGTCTGATTTTCAGCCAAGTAAGTTCAGCTGAAATTTGGAAGGGTACTGCTTACTCCAGCCACCACACCTTCATGGGATGTGCCCAGCCACCTGCAATTCATTGGCTGCTTTTCTGCAGATGTGCAAGAAGGCAACCTGGACAAAAAATCCAATTATTTGTTTATCTCCAAGCAGATGGTGGACTTTTGACAAGCTTCTGTCACCTTTAGTAGTGTCCGAGTGGCTCTGAGCGGTGAGCTTCAGCTCAGCAGCCTCTGGTGAAGGAGGATCTTAGTGCCCAAGATGGAGAGAAGGAGGAGAGAAAAGCCTTGAAATAGTTGTGATCCTCAGATCCAAGCTGAGGAGTTTTAGCTACCTGTGGAAGAGGGGAAGTTTGAATTAATTATCCAAGTTATTGTAGAGATTATCACTCCCTCTGGGTCTTTTCTAGGGAAGGTGATGATGGGAGAGCACGGGAAAGGAAGCTGCTTAAGTCTCAATGGAGCAGAGCCTTGTGCTCAATGTTGGGCTCACCTAACAAAATCATCCCATGAGAAGTGTGTGAGGTGGAGGCACCCAGGCCATGTTTGTTTTTGTTGACTCTGCATATGGAAGAGGGGAGCTGAAACTCCCTGTGGCTTTCTCCCAGCTTTTTACCCTCTTGCCAGTAAGGGTCTTTCTGGTGATAGGGTCAGAGTGGCTCCGAAAAGTCAGAGAAAGGGGCAGAGCTCAAGGTCTAGCCCAAACCCTGGCACCTCTCGCAAGCTGTATTGTATTATAAGTGGTCTTCATCCTTATATGAGGCTGTGCAAAACTGCAAAAATCTGCCCCCATCACCTTGTTGAGGGTTTAACTCAGGTATTCGGTGAGGCTAGTATTTTCGATTCCCCACACGCCAACTCTTCAGCCGCCCGTATGGGAAGGAGAGCGGCGTGGCTGCCGAGTGGTCTCTCTGAATTTCCCCCCCGTTCCGGGAGGGGGAGGCATGCGAGAGGGGATGCCAGGCGCCTGCTCCCCATCCTCCAGGAAAGGGGACCTGCTGGGGCAGCCGCGGGGCTGGGGCACAGGATGCCCTGGGACAGTCGTGTGCGCGGAAGGCTGTGCGCAGCTTCTCATCCCGGTGACTCACAGGGAGCGGGGCTCGCTGTGTGGGCATAGCTTCGGACATGGATCATTGCTCCCCCCGTTCCTCCTCCCCCCCTTCCCTCCCCGCGCTCCATCCCTGGGTGGGTTCTGCATGGAAAGCCCAGACGGAGGAATTTCTTTCTTTACTCAGCGGGTGTTAATCAACATTTTGGGAAATGCAATTACAGGTTCACAAGCTGTGGAAACCTCTGGGTTTCCCACACTTGGTCAGCATGGTCATCGTCGGTGGCTCAGCTCTTTCATTAGCTGCCAGCTACACTTAACCTCTCACAGCGCCTGCATGAGGCTGGGAATGTTTTCTGAATGACCTAAGGTGCCAGTCCTGGAGGCATACGTGTACGTTTTGCAACAGCCAGGGCTAGGATTTTCCTAAGAGTATTAGGAACGTGGTTATTCTGGGAGCCAAAATCTATTAGGTTGGGGTTTTTTTAAAAAAAAAAAAAGAAAGAAAAAAATCCCTGCCTTGCTGTTACTAGCTTCCCAGCTGAGCATGTTAGACTGCTGGCACCGCTGCCGTATTTTGCTGCATTACTCAGCTTTTGTGCTGCCAGACTGAAATGTCAATGCAAGTAACTGTCAGCCTCCCAGGAGGTGAAACGTAGAGCACCGTTATCCCTCCCTCCCACCCCATCCCTAGGTAAGCAGTTTCAGGATACTGCTCGGTCAGTTATGAGAAAGGTTAGAGGATACGTTGCCTGAGGTAGTGAGGGGGTGAACTTGCCAACACACAATGCCCTTCCCAGGCCTCAGTTCCCGAGAACACCCTGAATGATGTGGAAAAAGAAGGTTTTCCCATTATGTGCACTTTCCTGAGTCATTCTGCTAAATTATATTCCCAATGCCATTTTTCCGCATTCCTCCATGGCCATGCCCTGACTGCTATGTCCAGTGAAAACCTTCATTATCAGAAGCCATAATTCACCTACCAGCTCTCAGAGGTCACCACTTATTGGACACTTATACCCTGACCTTTAGGCCTTGCCCATACAGAAAGGCTGTAGTGCCCTGGCCTTACTGGTATAATTAAAGCAAAACAATCTCTACCTTTCCCCCACTCCTCCTTGGTGCGGATGCAATCACACAGCTGTAAAGATGTTTATACTAATCTGGGTTATTCTCACAGAGAAAGCAGAGTGTGTTTTACCACAATAAGGCATTTTTACTTCAGTATAACTGCATCCCCAGCAAGACTTATGCTGATCCAATTAGGGCTAATTTTGTACAGAAGAGGATACCAGAAGGAGCACACTGAAGCGCTTGATGTGCGGGGGCAGATGCATTCGCAGGGATACTGCCCGTGTCTTACACATGTTCTGATGTGGCACTCCCACCTGCAGCAGCACAGACCTGGCCCTGTGCAAGAAGGAGGTCATAACACTGACTGAAATAATTGTATGCTTACAGAAAATGTGTTTAGACGAGGCACATAGAGAAACACAACTTACTTTCTACCATTTCCCACCCTTTGGAGGCTGGATTGCCCTGCTGCAAGACAAGCACATAGAGAAACACAACTTACTTTCTACCATTTCCCACCCTTTGGAGGCTGGATTGCCCTGCTGCAAGACAACCCTGACAACAGCCAGAAGTGTGAGGTTCATGAGATGACATGTAAGGTTTGGTCTAAGAGATGAGACACTGAAATTATTCATTGTTTAAGTAGACAGTTCAAGAGAACAAGCTCCTATGAATTAATGCTTCATGGTCTGAAGTGCTTTTAATGTTTCAATTAATTTTGAAGGATTTGGGAGAAAATGGCCCCTGTGTCTGGAAAGAAACCTCATACTGACCTCTCCCAAAAAATCTGTGTGCCTTCTTCCTCTTTCAGAGGAGCAAATAAGGATGAATCTAAATGAAGTGGCCAGCAAAACTTCAAGCCAAGTCAGTTACAACACATCTGCAACCACAAGCCAATTAGGCCTGCCCTGGGGGTTTAATACAGTGTGCTAGACAATGCCAGTATCTGAAAGTCTGTAGTGCTTTCTAGTCCATGCAAAAAAACCCCCAAACAATTAACTGAAAACAAGGTAAATAATAAACATGTTATGTAATATATTTTTGAACATGTAATATTCATGCCATTTCTCCAGGGCACCTCAATTCCAGGATGAGATGAGACTTTATCCAAACCCTGCTGACAGTAAAGCACTTTTTAAAGGAATGAGGATGCTTGGCAGAGCTTCAGTAGTGAGAAACTCCTTGGCTGTGTGCAGCCATACCCTGCCTTACTGACTCAGATGCTGATCCTGAGGTCCGAACCAGCTGTCCCTACAAGCCTGAGCAGCCTCAGGCGTGCTCTGCCAGCTTATGTATCAGCTAGGAAAGTCCCATATGGCCCATTACATATAGGCTGTCAAGGCCTAGCATTGTCAGGGTGTGCTTTGCTTTGTCTTCACTTTATCAGGTGTGATGTACTCTTACATGGGGAACACGGACTGAGTAAATTTGGCTTTAGCCAAACATTACAGCTGGCTGCTAATAATTGTTCAAAGAGGCTTCAATTCTTCTCTGGTGGTACTCAGGGATTTCACTGGAAACCAATGATCAGTCCAATCCAGTAGTAACATTTTGAAAATTTTTAGGTTTTCCAATAGAAGTAATCAAAAAATCCAGGCTGTGTCAATAGTCCCGTTGTCCTTAAATGCATTGTGAATGTGCAGCCAGGAAGCACCGCCTGTACTGTGTCAGGCATGAGCAGTCCTCATGCTCAGCAGTGAAGTTAGTCAATGCAATTTTTAGACAAGGCAAGCTGAAGTTACCATCCCTTTTCCTTCTACAATCTACAGTCAGGGATAAGAATTTGCTTTCTCTTCCCACACACATTCCAAACCTGCAGACAACACCTTACTTTTTGGTAAAGTCAGTAGACTTCTGCCACTGCCTTGAAACGGAACCCAGAAGTTGCCAACTTGTTTGGAAGTTCTCATATTTTACAGGCAATACATCAGCCCTGAGGTAAAACAGACAGCTGGCATGAAATACTATAGCTTTGGGCACATCATCCCCACATTAGTCAATCTTCACTCTCCAAAAAGAACTTCCTGGGTAGCCTGTACTGTTGCAGAGCCTGTGCAGGACCAGCAGTGGGACTCGAATGGCAGCAGACTAGTACCAAGCACTAGGGAAAGGAGGGTGTGTCTGAGGGAGTCTGGGATGAGAGGGAGGGCTGTGTCACACACATTCCTTTGTGTTACCTGCATAAGCATATAACTTACTCTGTTTCTACATCGCAGGATTTTGCTTCTCCCAGCCAGCCTCTGGTTACACAGGTGATTTCTTACACTGAGCAACACCTAATCATTTTCCCTCACACTGGGAAGCTAATGGTTGTTTAATGTGTCCAGAGCAATGATGCCCCATGTTTGGCTTACAGGTCTCTAGGCTATCCAGGAAGTTTAACTGCGCAGTATTCAACAGCTGAGCTTTCCATTTAATTGGTTTTGGTGTTCTTTATGTATTCTCCCCTCTTTTCATTTCCAAGAGTTCTTCAGAAAATGAACAGAATCTGATTTTTGCAGATTAAAGCAAATCCCCACAATCATTATTTCAACCCAGACATTTTCACATGGATGAGCGAGGAGGGAAAATGCCCTTGAGCCTCTGATAAAGAGAAGAAAGATCCCATGGCTTCCACTCCGGGCAGAAGGATCTTGCCCTATGGAATCAAGGATTTCTGCACCAAAAACAATACTCAGGACATCAACTCATGCCTTTCTGGTTGGCAGAAAAAGGCCAGCATCTCTCTGTTGTACTCTCTTAGGAGAAAAAAAGGGAGATAACAGATCTTGAAGTAGTCATGATCCTGTGGTTTCCAATACCTATCTCCTCTTCTGGAGCACTGAGCTATTGGTGGCATCAGTCTCTCCTTGGTGATCCCTCTCAGTCACAAGATTTAGAGCTGATTTAGGGCACTTCTACTGGCTGACTTCAACTGCAATTTGGACATCATACTATCTTCTTCTGTTATTCATATTTCATCTTAACCAAATGAAAACAGGTAACTGATCTCTGAGGAACCAGAAGGTCTGAGGTAACTGAAATCTCTGGTAACCATGTTGAAGAACAAAAAAGCTTCTGTTTTCTACATGTTTGGGGTTTTTTTGGAAGTTCTGAGCCTTGGATCTACCCAGTTGTTCCAGCTGGACTTATTTCCAGGCAGGAGCAGCTGCAGGCCCAGGAAAGGTAGGACTGCTTTGGGATGCTTTGACTTTTCTGCAAGCCAGTCCATTAGTCAAATGTGTCATTGGCGGCATTTCTTACTCTCATTTTCAAATTTCACACTGAGTTTCAAAGACAACATAATGCAGAAAAATGCTTTTAATGATCAATCTACAAGGGAGGGTGAACTTCTGTTCAGGAGATCAGAGTGGATAATGCAAATGCTCTCAGTGCCTGGGGATGTAGACAAATTAGGGAGAGGCCAGAGGAGTGCTACAACAATAAGAAATTTTAAAAACACAGTCTGTTAGGAAAGATTAAAGTAAGTAGGGGGCTTAGTCAAGGACAAAGGTTGGTGAAGGATATAGAAAGTATCTGAATGTTTAAAGGCTGATACAGGATGGCAATCAATTTTCTTCAAGTCCACCTATGGAAGTACAAATCTGCTAAATCTGCGGCAAACATACATTGCTTATTAGCAAAATATCTTATTGCTGCTGTTGTTCGTTCCTCTTTTTAAAAAGCATATAAGTGAAATGATAGAGCAGCGTATCTGGGAAGATTGTGGAATTCCTTCCCAAAATGTTTTCAAGACTGAATTAGATAATATTCTACCAGAGTTGCCTGGTTACACTTAATCATGCCTCATTGCAGGGGTTTGTACTAGATTAATTTAAGCTGCATAGATATTGATGAGGAAAAAAATTATTATCTCTCCATCATGTTTTGATAACCTGCTCTGTGCAATGTGACCCAGTAACCAAACAAAATTAAAAATAGACACTTGTCTATGGACAAGTGGACCAAAATACTAGTCTGATGGAGGTTTTAGAGAGCTAGCAAGCTGCATTAACACCTTCCTATGACTCAAACAGCCACAGAGACCCTTGCTGACTGCATTACTGAGCAGGGCACAACCTGCAGACAGGCCCTAGGGCACCTCAGGTTCCCTGTCCTCAGTTTTTTCCCTTTTCTAAGGAAACCAGATCATTTTTCCTCCTCACTCAGAGCAAGGTAGGCCTCTTTCCATCCAGACTTCCTCTCCTTTGTCAGGCTGTCTGGTTTGGATCTTTGTGCATCATCAAAGCAACGCTCACAACCTCCTTGTTGAATCAGGGGAGCTGAAGAGCGTGTAGGGAAAGCATGACATACATAAGCAGTGATTTAGCAAACATGAGGCAAGATGGAAAGATCTAGGTTGGGGCGGAGAAATGAAAAGTTCCCTGTATAAAAGTTGTTAGAGAGCACGTCACAGCAAGCTGTTCCCCATGTCTGCTCAGAGGAGAGCCAGGTGAGGAGCAATGTGTCTTTTTCTCCACCCTGACAGGTTCTCTGTGGATGCTGCCACCTTCCTCCCACCACGTTCTCCAGGCCTCACTGCAAAGGGAAGTCATTCTTGCTTCAAGCCTGCAAGAACCCATATTGTCCTCTGTGTCTCCAGTGCTGGCTGCACTTGGCCCAGGATGTGTGCGGAGGAAGCCCTCCCCTGAGACCCTACTAACAAGGACCTCTGTGGGAGCCGATACAAGGGAAGCTTGCTACAGTGTTGTCAATGAAACATCTTTTCTCTGAATAAAAATGTCCTTAAGAAACAGAGACCAATTTACAGTTAATAGCTGGAAGGTTTTGTGAGAACTTAGGAAGCTCAGAAAGTTCTGGAGTCTCATGGTCTGGGATATAATAGAGGAGGATGGTTTCCATGAATACTCCGGGTTATTATTTTGTGCTGCACATGTTGTTTTTTTCTGAGCCTGGTCTCTTCCTACAATACACAGCATGTGCTGTACAGAAGCAAGACAAGACAAAGCTAACCACATAGGTCATGACTCTGAGCATGTGGGAAGCCACTCTCCAAATATAAAAGTTAAGGTAAATATCTGGTGTCGATAAACACATTGTGCATACTTAAGACCACCACTGTTCCTTGGGTGCCCTTTGTTAGTGTAAATAAGCTTCATCTTGGTTTGTGGCAAACCTCAAATATTTGACTTGTCTCAGCATGGTTGAGCAGACAATATACGGAGTTACTCATCTGTTCCTGTGAATGGTTTTTAACACTAACTTATCATATTAAATCATTCTTGACAATGAAACCTCAAGCTTTTCCAAATAAAACAGTAAGAGAGGGCTAGAGAATCCTCCTCTTGCGCAGTCTAAAGTTGCTCTGGTAAACATCCAGGTGCTGACCATTCTCCCACTCCAAGGAAAATCTTTAAGCTTTCTCTCCATTGCATCAGTTTTATTAGTTTCAAAGATAATGTGTGGTCTTCTACCCTACTGACACCATGTGTGTGCCTTTGCCCAGGCTAAAGCTGGGAGGAGGGGCTGTGCATGGGTGAAGGTTCCTGGAGCACCCTGCTGTGGAGGGGATGTGGCTTAAGTCCACAGCTCTACAAAACCCTGCGCAGCTTCATGGAGTGAGTGTCTTCTGATCAGCAACTTCTGGCTTTTGGGAGTATAAGGAAAACTCAGAGTATGTGGGGAACTACACTCTAGAAAGCTCTGACGAGAGTTAGATGGATCCCAGCTTCCTTGGCTCTGAACATCCTGGTTTGTGCAAAGTGGGTAGCTACATTGCTGGAAAAGTACTGAATGGCTCAGCACAGGGGATTCTTTGCTCTTTCACTCGTAGCTATTAGTGTGAAGACAGAAGAAGGTGCAGCAGTTGTACCCAAGTCACTCCAGCTTTGGAGTGCTGCTTGAACAACTCTGGCTCAATGTGCCTGTCACACAGCAGCACAACTGCCTAAGAAGACAATGTTATAGAAATGATTATGTGTAAATGGAAAAGGAATCTAGAAAAATGTTTAGTATGTGTGGCAGCCATGTATGTGCTCCAAGGGACATGAACAGCTTCATTCCCAAAGATGTTTTGGGGCTTAGCTGACATTGTACCTGTATAAGCCTCAAATTCACATCATCCAGCTCTTGTCTGTCATCTAAATTTGAAGCAAATGAGGTTTGGCACCATGTTCCCAAAGTGCTGAAGGAACTGCACACAGCTGAAGGATGTGCATGCACCACTCTAGTTTTGATGGCTCCAGCAGACTTTAGCTTGGAGCTGTCACAACTAGGGCAGCTGTGTGCACATCTGTAAACAAAGCATGTAGTTCACTGCCATACCTCTCCTTCCTGTCAGTACTCACAGAAGCCCCAGGCACGTGGAAATTACTTCCTACTCAAAAGCTCGGTGAGTAGTGCCTTGCGTGGAGACCTGGGTCTTGGTCCTTCTTCTGCCTGCTTGGGGACAGGCGTTATCCCTTGGGCAATGTGCCAGCCTCAGCCATAGGGTACTTTGAGGTGAAAGCTTTCTTCTCTGGAAGCCCTTCCATTTGGCAGAAAATGCTTAAATATTCACTTTGTTTCAGAAAAAGTGAGAGTGACCTTGTACCCTGCTGATTAGGATATCCAGCAGAATGCCTCCAATTAAATCTTTGTTAAAGGGAATGTGGTGACTCAGACAACACTGTTTTAAAAGGGACAGCAGTTGTCCCAGTAACACAAAACTACACCCTTCAGCTGGACAGGGAGTTGCAAGTTTTGCTGATCCCCTATCACTTATTTAAGTAGATGTTTTTTGGCAACATGTTCACAACAAAGCTGAACTCTCTGATTCTCTGTGCAAAAATTCTGTTTGCTCCTTGTTCAAAACCATGTAGACAATACCTTTCTTTCCAGTCTGCTCTATGCTTCATTTTTAGTTCCTTAACTTTTCTCTTCCCCGGCCACTTTGGGCTGCATCTCCCTGCTAGCAGTCACCCAGGCGGAATTTGCGGATCCCAGAAGTTTGACCTGTCTGTGGGCTGTGGGGTGGTGGGGTGTGGGTGGTGGGGGCTTTTCCTGTCAGCACTTGGCTGGGGCGGGTTGTTTCCAAGCTCCAGTTTCTTCCCACCCACACGGATGGGACATGCAGCACCGGCTGGATTTCCCAGAACGAGCCTGGCCAGGAAAATGCAGAAGCCTTGGCTCTGGCTCTGGGTTTTGGCAAAGTCCTCTCCCAGGAGTGGGACTGGTAATGGCAGTATGGTGTTGCAGGGAGGCTGGCTGCAAACCCAAGTGAGCAGCTGGTACCAGGAAAGCATCTGTATTTTTTTAAAGAGAGAAAAAAGACAAACAAGCTCCTCTTTCAGCTGGCTGAGGTTAAAATGCCAGGTCTGGCTCCTTCTCAGTTCTTTGAGCTCTTTATTGGGAATTATGTCCTCAGCCATGCCCTGGATACCTCCAGCTTCCCATTTCCCCATGGGAGGGATGAACAGCTGCAGCTTCTTGGGAAATGCTCTCCTCCCTTCCTTCCTGGCAGGTAGATGCAGTTCTTGAGCTTTCTGAGAAATCAGTTGCATCAATGATGACAGCTAAATAGTTACCAAGGATGAAAAATTTTGGCCATGCTCAATGGTTTGTTGAGGAAACCATGAAGGTTGCAAGCTGCTCAGTGTATGACCTGCTCAATGGTTATTCATGACAATGACCCCAAAACTTGCTTCATTGAAAGGAGCAGATGAGTCCTGTCTTGCTATCACAATTAAACTTGATGGAGCTGTGCTGACCTACAGCAGCTTGGACACTGAGCCAGAGCACAAAGCATCTCTTAATTTTAAGAAAAAAATATATATTTAGACCACTGCAGGAGGCACAGAAACTGCAAGAATTCCTGGATAATGCCATAACTGTGCTGGCCCTGCCCATCCTGAGGGCTGAAAGTTACTCCTCCAGGATATGCTGAACTAACTAACTAACAGCACATTTTCTTTTCACAGGCATGAATTTTCAGAGAAGGAAAAATCCTAAAACTGTCAAGGCAGAAAGAAACTTGCCGGTAGGCCTGGAATAGGTGTTTTGCCAGACTGGTGTTATCTGTGGAGTTGTGGGCACACCCACATCTGTGTCCCCAGGGAGGTCAGAAAACTAGACTTGTAGGAAAAATATAATTAAAAAGCAGGGATAGGCAGCCAAAATGTTTCTAAATTTCAGGAAAATGTAGTTGATTTAAAGGAAATGTAAAAATTCTGGTAATAAAATCTGAGCCAGAATGAGTATGACCAAAACTTGGTGTTGCCTGGCCCACTGCAGTGACTAACAGCGGACACTAAACAGCAAGCATTCAGTGTTACCGTCAGTAAGGGTACATCCTTCCAGCTTTCAGCAGTTTGTGAATCCTGAATTTTTTGAGCCAGAAGCAGCGTCTGTGTCTTGATTTGAAATAACCATTTGATTAAGTTTTTCTTCTAATTTTTCTGTTTCATGTTTCTGGTATCCATGCCACTCCATGGCAGTGAGTTCTACACCTGAGAGGGGAGAAGATTTATGTTGTCGTTTTTTGAAATTAACCTGATGCACGCAGATGTGAACGTGACCACAAGTTGGAAAGATCACAAGTGAGTCATTCAAATTACTAATCCATTCCAGAAGGTGCCATTCGGTTTCTCTTGCTGCCTTCCTTTAAGACCTGTCCATTAGGACATGGAGAACTTAGAGAATTGGAAGAGTTTTAATAAACTAGCCCTGTATTCATTCCTATTTTTTCCATAAACAGGTGTTGATTTAGTCAGCATTATCTTTTGAACTTTTAAAGAGATTTTGCTTTGAAATTCTGTTTGAAGAGTATTATTGCAATGCTGTAATTAACTTGGCCTTAAGCTGGGAGTGGAGCAAACAAGCAAGCTTTCACAACGTTTAAGCTCAGAAAAATTGACATCACAAAGACATGTTTTCCTTCCTACATCTTCCTGTACCTTGTCAATGCTCTCAGATAACAAGTATTATGATAGGCCTTTTCTATATTTGATAGTCTCACCCTAGATAAAGGCAATATAAGCATTACTTATGTTGCAAATAGTGTTACCCATCTAATTCGCTTTGTGGGCATGTATCATTATGTTTTACACAGTGACTGGAGAAAATCAGAATGCCCATGGAGCACCAGACTTCTTTTATGGATTGTATGATGCTAAAAGATAATTTATCAAGTGTAAAGAAACTGCATATTAGGTGTGCCGTTCTGCCACCTGATAAATGGTTTGGCCGCATGCAAGTGCTTGGGTTAAAACACCTTTTATAGAAAAGGGCTACAGCAGAACTGCTGTGCGGCTGTATGGACAGGGTGTCAGGCGTTCTGCTGCCAGCAGCAGCAGGCAACACGCAATGAGGGAAGAAGTCTGAGAATTAGGAAAACATCCTGCACATTTTGTCTCAATGTACTGATGCATCTAGATGCCATTTATCATCAAACTTACATTTAAAGTGCGAAGAACTGCATATTCTAATTGCTCTGTGGACATGCCTGGGTCTTATTTAGCCAGGTGTTGCCATGGGTCTAACACACTGACCTGATGTGCACTCCAGCTGTGTGCGCCTCACATCAGGGCTGTGTCACGGGGTCTGTCAGCCTCCATAGCAGCCATTCACGGCTGGCTCAGTGGCAGCAGTGGGTCTGACACACAGTGCTCCCCTTGAGCTCCCCCAGAGGAATCGGTCAAAGAGAGCTTAAAAACGCAACCACTAAGATGTATCAAATCTCTGTGGTTAGACCTCAGGTACCCTCCACTTCACCCACTACAGTGAGGCACCCCTGCGCCTGTCATCCTGCACATGTAACCACTTCACAGGGCGAGCCCAGTGAGGGAAACCACAGGCTGAATGAAGACAAACTGTCATTTCAGGATTCACACGGGAATATAACTTATCCTCTGTGTTATACAAACTCAGTAATTATGTCTGTCAGTGGGCTGATATTTTACATAGATAATGTGCACATTACCGGTTGACTCAAGCAGCTCTGGAGAGCAGCTCTTCAGCATGAAATATGGTTATAAACTAAGCTTTCTCTTAAGTTTGAGTAATGATTACTGTAGCACCAACATAGTATTTTTTTCTGATAAAGGAGGAAATATTTAGGAGATCAGATAAGCTGGTGCTTTAAATCCCCCTGTGGCAGTCCTATGGGTGGCATCACTCTGCTGCTGCTGGGTTGGTGATACGGACGTGGTTTTGGCACAGGGTGGTTCAAGCCAGCATTTAAGTCTTGGGTTCAACCTTTGGGGAGCAAGATTTTCTGAATAACAAATTGGAGCATGAGAATTCTTTGATTCAGGCACGTGCTTCAGGTCCTCCAGACTCAAGAACCTAGATGGGATTTCACTTGCACACATCTCCCATGTAGTGTTTGGCAGGACAGGGAAAGGGGCAGAGGGGTAGGAGCAGGACTTACTTGTTCCCTACACCACTAAGAGAATGTGAATTTGTAAAGCCTTGAGAGCCACTGGATCCAGACCACTGCACCTCTTCACTACAGGCCGAGCGTATGTTTTCATTGCTTCCCAGGCAGAAAAGAGACTGAGAGAAACAATGTGGGGACATCAAACTGTTCAACTCTGTTGCTGTCACAGGAGGGAAATGTAACACTGAGGGCATTTTGTGAAAGTTAGCAACATGCAGCAAGGAGATGATGGACCACTAAACATGCTGGTCTGTGATCAAGATAACACTTTTGCAGAAGAGGTAATACTTTTTACTAAGGGAATATGAAGCAAACTACGCTGCTTCTGCCAAGGGAAGAAAAAAGGCAGAACCTTTTTCTTCTTAATGCAAAGCTAAGCGCTGATGAACCAGCTTGCTCTTGCGGAAGCTACCTCCTTTTGTGCCTGAGGCAGCAGCCAGACAGGTTCCTGGGGCCCTTAGGAGAGGAAATGCAGGTAGCGGAGCTGGTCCCCTGCCCACAGTGGTACGCACACTTCAGCAGCTGCATTGCTTGCCCCAGTACGGTCTTAGCAATGCCTCAAGATATCATCCCAGGTGGAGTGCATCTCATTTGACCTCATCTGAGTTTGTTATCTCCACTGTTTATAGTGAGTGCGGAGAAAGAGGCCCTGTAGCAAACAGTCCACCTCAATCAAAGGTCTATCATGAGCAGGAGATGAGTTGTGTCATAGAAGAGTCCATTTCTCTCAGGGCTCAAGTCTGTGCAACCAGTGTTGACACAGACACAAGACCTGCAGGTATTTCCATTGAAACACCCTCTGAGTTAATGACTCCTAGTGAACATATATAAGAAAAAAAAATCTGGCTCATAAAGAGATGTGTTAGCCTTTGTCTAAGGGTTCCTCCGCTGTGGTTACCTCTGTGGAGAGTCACTGGCACTGGCATTTTTTTGTGCTTTACCTTACATAATTATAAATACTATTTGACATGCATATTAGTTCCCAGTTGTGTTTACCTGAAGTGTTTGTGTCAGATGGCACTGGAATTTATCAAAGGTACAGTGTAACTTGGTGGACAACACATCACTACAATGTCATTTAAACCTTGCCAACTCACTGAAATCTTTTGAACTTCATTCCAAAATTGTATTTCCTTTAAAAAAAACAAGGGAATGTAGTTTAAAAAAAAACCAAAACCTTGCCCTTAGGACTGTGTTGCTATTTTAAATCACAAAAGCAAAAGCACCAAGTTCAGTAACCCCCACAATCACATATATTCAACAAGATGAAGTTGCTGCACCATGTGCAGTATGAACTACCCTTGTTTTTCTTGCTAACAGATGGATTGTGTCATTTAAGAACTGCCCTAAATTAATGACACATTGAGTTACATCACCTCTGGGAAGCACTGCGCTACTGGGCTTCCCAACCCCTTCCAGAAAACTAGGGGAAGCTCGGCAGCTATCCTGCATCCTTATGGAAAACACACTGTCTCTTTTGCTGGATTTTATAGAATATAAGTGGACTTTGAGGAGCTCAGATGCAGGAGGATTTTACTTGAAAAGCCAGGTTGAAAAACACTTATGTCATTATTTTTTTATGTTAAAACTACTGTTCCACTCACCCCTTCTCAGCCCACATAATAACCTTACAGACTCCCCTATGCTGACAGTGAAGCAACATTTTTCTGAAGAGTCACCTTTCTCTGAGGAGCCAGAAGTGTCTACCAGTGTCTTACCTGTGAATTGCAGGTAAAAGAAGCCCATGACTCAGAGTGAGTCATTTTCTGGTTTATGTGCTCACGACTCAAAAAAAAAAAAGCGCCTTTCCTGAATATGCATCCTCTGTATAAGTCTGTCTGGACCCAGAGCATAAGAAAAGAGATAGTCCATTTCCAGTGCTGAATTAAAGATTGATAAGTGGAAGAATGTGACTTCTAAAAGGTCAGTGGGAACCACTCTGATTAGACTATGTTGGCACTAACTTTATCCCTCCTCCCAAAGCTGTCCTGCAAACATGCCTCTGATTCATCCTCCATGAGTTACAACAAACCACATCAGCATCCTTTCTGTCTCACAGACACCTCATGACACGAGTATGATTAATCTATATAAAGAGAAACACCATGGTCAGAATGGTTTTGTTTGGCAAACTAGCACGGGTACGTAACTTTTCACATATGACAGAAATTTCTTCTTCTTTGAGTGCACTGATGTCCAGAATTCAAGCTGGTTTAGGCCTGGAAGGAAATGAACTTCCACCAAAAGAAAAAACAAACAAAAAAAAGCCCATGATGGAGTTTACTACATCAAAATACCCTACTTGAAATCGGGCAATTAACCCATTTTTCACTCAGTCAGAGTTAGGTAGCATAAGTCCAGATGGGCTGGATACCCAGGCTTGAAACGAGCTGCCTCTGCTGAAGTTCAGTATGCAGGATTTCCTACTGACATAAGTACTTTGTGTTAGAGATGTAGGACACAGCACCTATCTCCAGCAGAACCAGGGGCTGGCTAGTCACATACTGGTTCTTTATTTTTCCAGCCGTACCATAAACACATTGCTCTTTTCTGAAAAATTGTCAAGGTAGCAGCTTTTTACTAGATCTGGGTTTTTTTGCAGAGCACTTCCCATTCTTTGAAACGTGGCCATAGGATCTGGCATTGTGAGTAAAACGGCAGAAAACTTTACCTCCAAAATCTGCAGCTCCCAACTCAACATCGCTGATGAACCTTTTATGTTTCAGTGTATCATAAGCAAACTAATTACACCAAGTGCTTCTGTGCTTCTTTATCCCTTTATCTTACAGTCGTTCTTGCAGCAAGTTGCAAAATGAGCCCCCGAGGGTGTGAGGCTCTAGTACATGAAGAGAAAATGTTCATCTGCCCAGCCTTTCAAGGGCTGCTTTCATTCTCACAGCATGTGTGGTTTCTGCGGGGCCTGGTGTCTTTGGGTTTTGTTCTGATATTACAAAAGAACATGATCTATTCCCATGTTTTTCACTTGTGTGCTGACCATAGGCAAGTGGCAGTGATGGGGAAGGGGAAATACACAAGAGGAGAAATGACAGATACAGTTACAACCTGGAACGAAAGGAACCATCCATGGAGTGCCCTAGAGGGACACTGCTCTCCTAGTGATGCCACTCCTCACAGGGAAAGTGCTTCATGTTTTCTCTTCAGTCTTTCTCTCTACAGATTTTCTTCCAATAGTGACTTCCCTTTTCCTGAATGAGATCCTGTAGCCAAAATCCTCTCTGACAAGGAAAAGAGCTCTCTGTTATCTTCCTGCCCTTGTTAAAGCTTGGCTAATAAACTATTAATATTCCCTACTCTAATTAATTGCCTGGGATTTATGGGATAACGTACTTACAGCGTATCACTTATTTTGCTGCCGAGTTAATGGTATAATGCAAAGACTAAAATAAAAAGGGGACAGAAGTATGGTACAGGCGGCAGCACAAAAATGAAAGCAAGCTCTTGCCACATAGTGGAATGGCAGAATTTGCTGAGGACCATCCAAGATCAGTTTCAGTCCGCATTTTTTTATTCTTGTTAAAAAAGTGTGATGTGGATTACAACACCACAGTTGCAGCTAGTTTATGCAGAGAAAACTATAAACTCCAGCCTCTTACTGACATGATGAAATTCAGGATTAATGCGGATTAGAAAATAAGTTTTTAAAAACCATTTAGATTCAATACAGTTTTGTTCTCTCTTCCAGTCTTGACACAGTACAGCAATGTGCTTGTTGTGAGATATTCAAGAATGAATAGGCAAATTACGAAGAATGGAAAGAAGGCAATCAATCAAGGCAATCTATATCTCATTCACATTGTTGAATAAATAATAGCAGAGGAGGTCTAAAATTAGATTTGAGAAGAAATCTGAACTAGTCTGAACACAGGCTGATGCACATCTCCGAACTAGCTAGCTTACTGGAGAGTCAGATTCTCAGTTGGGGCAGATTGACTGAAATCAGTGGTGTCCTCCCACAGCTTGCTTGGCTCCTCCTGGATGGACAGGAGATTCTTCTGTTGGGTGATCTTGCAAATCATCACTTCTGGAGATACAGACAATTTTCAGGTGACTTCTGTTTGCAAGAGCTGCTCAGCATGTTGCAGGAGCAAGCCTTGCCAGACCATTACTGAACCATGAGGAGGGAAGCCAGATCCTCAGGTTTGCCATGCAAAGCCTGGTCTCCACACACTGCCTCCTGATACAGGGTGAGATGGGGTTGATAGCTAACCACAAATATTCCCCGTTCTTAGTGCCAGGTGAGGGAGGAGGATAAGGAAGACACCAGTTAAGCCTGGATCTTGCAAATTCAAAACAAAGATCTGTGGTCTTCTGCAGGGAGAAATGAGAACTAGCCTGGCATGTCTCTCGGCAATTAGGAAGCAATGAATGTATGAATGTTAGTCTGAACTATGTAAGCAGTGCTAGCTTGCGGTCTACCCCTCTGAATTTGAAGATTAAGTAGCAATAAGGCATGCCACCAAAAAACACAGCCGTACTGACTGATCACTTCTGCTTCAGCACCTACTTAGGAAGGGCAGGGTGTGGCTTCTCCTTTAGGTGCAAGCTGCTCATTTGTTTCAAAAGCCCAAACCACACAATGTGAGCACTGTGCATCACCTCTCCAAAGTCCTTTAGCAGCTACCCCCTAAATAGGCATTTTACCTGCTGTTTGGTGAAGGGGAGCAAATCTCTGGGTTACAGACTTAGCTTTATCTCATTTATCTATCTGGCTCAAACCATGGAGCTTTATTGTGCCGGACACCAGAAAGAGATTTCCTTCTGGAGGGTTGTGACCAGTGTTTGATGTGACTCAGTACAGCTTTGCAGAACCAGTGCATTGCTCATCCTTCCAAAGACACCTTTATGCAGAAGAAACAGTTCACAGCAACAGATGTTCATACATCTCTGATCTTACCTAGTCTTTGTATGTTCCTTGCAAATTCAAAAACCAGATGTGTACCCCCACTTCTGGTTTGGGAGATATGAGTTGACCGTTTCTTGTTTCTCAGTTTCAGAAGCAGATGACTCTCCTTTCCTTCCCTAGACTATCAGAGGTTGGAGGCTTTGGCACTTGGGTCTGACTGTTGTCTTTAGGTCTAGAAAAATGGGTCTGTTAAACTGCCTGGGGTCTCACAGACAGGGGCTGAACAATCCTTTTGAACTGTTCACTTGAGGACTAAGTACTTCCCCTGGATATATCTTTATCACTACCCATCTTTTCTTTTCCTGCTTTTGCACTTCTTAAAAGCTACTCTGATAGCTGTCATACAAGTAATGTAACTTCCAGTATCAATACTACACAAATCATTGCTTCATTGTTTTATTTACTTCCCAAGATTAAGAAAACCAGGAAAATTACAATCTGGAGGCAAATGTTGATATAACCCCTAAAAATAAGTGCCTTCCTTAAACAGAAGAAGGCTTTTGGCTATGACACTGAAGTGAGGTGCAGTAAACTGGAGTTGATATCCCTTCTCCTGATTCATAGCAAGGCATGAAATCTGGTTACCAGATCAGGGGTGACTGATGTCTAAAATGCTAGTGAATGTTATCTTCAAAATCTCCAAAATATCAAAGTTCACATTTGCAACACTTTTTCCTTCAATTTCATTTGTTTGACATGATTTTGACCCCGTCATGCAAATGAATTCAGATCAAACAAAAATGTGTTTTTGCTGAAAATGCCATCAAGTTTACATATAACTTGAAAGCACGAAGATATACATGTCCCACATGTGCCATGAAGAGAACTTTTCAGAGGCACAGATGGTGGCTGGGCACCTAACTCGCATCTCTGCTTTTACAAATCCTCTTATTGATGGGCTAATCAATAATGACAAAACTTTCTGAGAAAGAGCAGTAAATAAAGCCATTAATCCCACTTCAGTATAATTGCACAAAAGGTCAGATCACTTTATCTATGTCTGAGTGAAGAGGAAGAAAGAAATAGCTCAGATGGGGAAGGGAGCCCTGGAATAGATGGACAGAGAGATGGACATGTCTTGCTCTACCTCTTCCCAGGCACAGAGAGCTTCCCACCAGCTTTAAAGGTTGCTGCTCCTTTTGCCAAACCAGTCATTTTTACAAGCATTATTCATTTCTGAGTTTCCTATAATTTGGAAATGCCAGTCCCTTTCAATATCCTTTTCTTTTCAAGTGGGAAAATGCTCTTGCTGTTGGCCATGGAGTCAGCAGCTGGACAGAGCTCGCTGGACAGAAGGCTCCCTGGGCTCATTGGAAACATCATCAGAAACAACATGTTTTGGGCCAGCAGCCTGGGAAGAGGCTTGGAAGAGGTCAAGGAAAAAGATTGTGGTTAAAAAGGGCTGAAAAAACAAAAGGAAATTAAGAACGAAGGATACCTCAATGTTTTTATTGTTTTGTGTACAAAACCTAAAGTTTAAGAGCCAGACTTAATTTCTTGATTGAAAAAGATGGAAATGATTTGTAAGACTGAAAAAAATAAAAGCTTTTGAAAAGGAGAAGCCCCTTGAAACAATGTGTGTCTGATTCGACTGAGTGTCTATATAGAACAAGGAATTATACATAGAATCAGCAGAGCAGTGTGACCGACACAGAGTTAGAGAGGGTCAATTTTCTGACTAGGTATCTCCTTCCTCTGGCCGAAGGACTCTGGATTGATTATAATGGATTACTAAAATGTGTAGCAAGTTCATTACTGTCAAAGGGAGTGGATAACTCTCGAACAGTACAGATATTTTATTTATGAGTGAATAAAAGAATTTTATAGCTGCCTATCACTAATCTCCAGTGCTGGAATGGAGCAAAATCAATCCAAAGTTAAAGCAAAGAGAAAGGTTTGAGTGAGAAGGAAGGATTTTTCATTTTTGTCCTACGGTTTGTTTCAGATGACTTCAATTTCTCCAGTTTTATTCATGATTTAAAGGCAAACTAAAGCATAACAAACAGACAGGCTTTAATAAAGAGATGCACAGCGTCTCTGATGTATTTGAGGGAACCTTTGCTGCTTGTGGTTTTGTATATAGTTATGGTAAATAACTATCATGCTGATTTTTGTGGTCTGGCCTTTGCTGTGTGTGCTTGACCACTGGAGACTCATTTAACCTAAATAACCCAAACCCATGCCCAGCCTCAAACTAACATCGCCACAAAAGCTGGAAAATCCCAATCATCCCCCAACCACGGCGAAACAGAGCACCCTGGGAGCACCCCTCCAGCAAGGAGGTGCCCTGTCTTGGGCCCGTAGCGATTGCTTTCAGCATGCATTGGGGAGGGCAGCCCTGACAAGGCCTGGCCGCCGAGAGCCTCGTTATGCCTCTGGTATGTCACTGAGAGATCCCCCTTTCCCCATGGCTGGTTCCTGCCGACTCTCTTAATAAATGAGCCCAAATGGGAGACAGGATGACAGGGCTGAGGCCCCGAGCACAGCTCGCTGTACCTCACAGGGGGATAGACTTGACAGAGGGCACTCAACCCGAACTGACATGGCTGGTGAGACTGAGTGTCCCTGTCTCCATACGTGCCTCAACAGCACCAGCCTCTGGACCTGGGGGGCCTTCACTGAGCCTAATTTCACTCTTCTTAGAGAAATTAGTGCTGATCTTGCTACCCTGGAAAATCCAAATTAGCAGGACAGAAAACAGACGGTGACTTCCATTCAGAATATCCCATATAAGGTACATTATGTTTGTGGATTCTGATGATCATGACCAGGAAAAGACTCTACTTGATTTTCCCGTGTTGGCCAGTAAAAATGCTCCATAAATATATCTACATATATATGTAGATACACACACACTCACACACACGCACACGCACACAGACACACACATATAAGCACATATATATATATATCTGCATATATATGTGATATATATATGTGTGTATGTGTGTATATGTGTACATACATCAATATTTCAGCTCAGAATAATAACTGGGGCAGTGCATTTTTCTATGTGAAAGGTGAAAACCCCAGTGGGATGTGTAATAAAACACAAATGACATGCACAGGGTGGGGGAGAAATTTAACTGAACCTTCTAGGGGGATGTCAGTCAGGGACATATGCAAGCAGTGAACCACAAAGACAGAAACCCAACATTAGCAGGAAAAGGAACTCTCTGGGCAGGGTTCCTTCAGAGCGTGACATTTATGATTCATCTGACTATAAATTTGTGTCCATCTGAAGACAAGTTTTTTTTTTTTTTTCCTGTGGAAATTTCTCACATAACATAAGCCTTTTTTGCTTTCAGCAAACAAAGACTAAGTTTTGACTTATACTTTTTGGGAAACTGGTTTCCTGATCAACGCAGACATTTTCCAGGAAGGCAGATGACTTCTATAATAAGTTCAGTGCAATTAAATTGTTTACTGCAAAACAGTGACAATTTTCTGAATTACATTTAATGCTAAGGAGTACTATTAGGACTGCAGAAACAACTGGTAATGAAAAATGCTATCTTCTGACACTGTTTTCCTCTTTTGTTTTCATTCTTCCTCTTACTTAAATGACATCGAACAAGCTAAAGCATTTTTCTAGGAGGTTTCACTGATAAGTTGAGAAGATATCAAGAGAACAACAGTTAACACTATGCTGACTGTAGAGTGATCAATCAAGGCCTGAGGTCATAACAAGTCTGATTTCCTTCACTTGCCCTGCAACCTTATGTGTAGCTCAAGATTGATTGAAGTATCTATTTTTATTTCCATGGTAGTGTTTTTCCTCTCTTCCTCTATTACTCTAGAATATTTCCTAGAGACCAGAAATGGTTGTGCAATGGTTGCTGCCATTCAGAAAGACCTCAAGCTGATGGGAGGACTCTAAAACCAAAAACCAATCTATAAAGACACAGTGAGATAGTGGAGATATGGGTATAAACACTTTTAATTTCCTGCTTTGTGATTTTGATTTCTGTGTTTATGAACGCATGCATCCTTGTTTGTGTCCTCCCATTTTAGTAGTTTTGTAGTTTCATACTTCTTTGAGGAGCTCTATAGAAGGACATAGCCATCCCAGAGTTCTGGCTGACTCAGTTCCTGTCATAACACTTTCATTCTCAGCTACCAGAGGAAAAGAAAACAACACAGTTTACCCTAACTCTTCTGGTCTCCTCTGCAGACTGCAGATCAGCTCCTGAGCCCAGCTATTTCTCTCCCATGTTCACCTGTTTTCCTCATCCCGCTTTGTGCACAGCCCCTTTCATTCTTTCTCTTCCAGCTGTTCGTAAGTGACGCTGGGAATGCATATGAGCAATTGGCACACAGAGAAACCTGTTGAACCGGGGCTAAAATTTCCCTTCAGGGAGTCAGGGGAGGGTGAGGGGTTTTTTTATCTTTTTTTTTCTTTCTTTCTTCCTTCCGCCCCCCCCCCCCCCCCCCCCCGCTTACAAGAAAGGAGAGAAAGAAGCCAACAAAGGAAGCCAATGCAGCTGGCAAAGAAGGAATTAGACTGCTGGAAAATATGCTTGCTTCCCTACCTCAGTTTTATAAAACTGACCAGAAGGCCAAGCCAGGATATGAAAACTGAGAAACTCACACTGTACTAAATATATATATGCGCTTTTTTTTCTCCCAGTTCTTCTCCAGAGTTGAGCCAAATTACAGAGCTGGTGTCAGCCATACTGAAACCAAAGCACAGTCAACAAAAAAGCACAAACAAACCAACCACATTCTTCCTCTGTCATTGCTGAGGGGCAGGCAGAGAAATGGTATGTGCAGAGTGATGATGATTTCTTTCTGTTGGGGAAAAAAATCACGAAAGGAGATCTTGGTATTTGTTTTATGCAATTTGTTTATCTGGTATTACATACATCTGTGCCTTTAAGGAGAAGTAGCTGCAAATAGCCCCAGACATCAGTGTGTGGTTCTCAGGAAAAGGCCTGAGGAACTGACTTCTGTGAGAGAAGTGAGAGGGAGGAAACTCCGCTGTCTCCTATAGCTTTGCTCCTGTTGTTACAAATCCAACAGCGGCAGAATCATTCTCCTTGGTGTTGCATGCTGAGGGGGAGACAGGGCAGCAGTGGCATAGAGTGATTTGCATTCATCATCAGAGTCTGGGACTAAGTGGAAGGGCCAGCTGGATGGTGAAAGGTTTTGGAGAATCAAGAAATTTTGTGGTTTTTTTTTTTTTAAATACCCAGTTTCTCACCTGAAATATCAAGAAGGACCTCTGACCATTGTATTCCGTGAGAGCATTAGATGATGTCCACTGTTCAGCAGCCTGTTTCGTGACAGCCATAGTGCACAAACTTCAACAAATTTAGTGGGCCACAGGCTTCACGGAGCCATGTGAGACAACTTTAGCAGCAAGCTGGCAGGGTAATTTCTGGAATTCACCGAAGTTGTGGTGACAGTGCTTGTTGTAGGAAAGTTTGGTAAATATGGGTTGTTTTGAGTAGATTCTCTTGGCATGGCTGGAATCTCTGTTTTCATACGTAACAAGAAGCTTAGATGTATCAGAAAAGAATTTAGGAAGTGCCTTTTGAAACCAAAGTTTGAAAACCTAATATGTTTTGAGTAACAATATTTTTTCACTCCAGTTTTGTTATTTTGTATTGTATTACAGTTCTGATATTCAGCACTTCAAATCCCTAAAGACTGGGAAAATATAAAGAAACAAGTTAACCACGTCTGAGTACATCATTGTGCATTTAAATTTAGGTATTTTATAGATGTTGCAGTTTTGTGTGGCTGTGTTGCTTCAGCGGCTTTTGTAAGCCGCAGTTACAGCTTTCTCCAAGCCCCATATTTTGAAAACATGGTCAATTCAAGGCCAAATGCGAGACTGAGCCTATCAGAGCTGGTCATAGCGCCTCTGTGAATCACAGGAGAAAAAAACCTGCTGGCAGGTGCACTTTGCCACCAGAGCGGGAGGGAGAAGATGTAACAAGCTGCAGACACCAAGGCCAGGCCTGCAGGAGAGGGCGGTGAAGAATGCGAAAAGAGAGTTTCCCCTGCAGCTCATGGCGAAGACCATGGTGAAATGGGTGTCCCCTCAAAGCCCATGGATGAGGACGGGGAGCAGAGACATCTATACCCTGTGAAGTTTGATCCACACCTCAGAAGGTTTGCCAGGGGACTTGTGACTTTGCGGGGGACCAGGCCGGGAGGGTCTGGACCCGAATGTCAGCACCCTATGGAGAGGAGCCCTGCTGAGAAGCCTGTGGTGAGGAGATGACTCCCCAGTAGAGAGGACTCACGCTGCAGAAGTTCATGGATACGACTTTTGCGTGGGTGGGACCCCATGGTGCCGCAGGGGAAGAGTGTGTGTGTGTATGGAATGCCCACCTCCCCACCAGCTGAGGTGGAAGACAACTCAGGTGGAATGGACTGAAACCCCCCACTCCCCATTCCCTGCCCCTCCCTGTGCTGTGAGGGGAGGGAAGAAGGGAGCAGATCTATGATTAAAGTCAAGACTGTGAGGAGGCGAGGAGTGGGGGGAAGTAGGAGTGTTGAGATCTGGGGAAGCAGCTTGTGAGGAATCGCTGGAACCCCACTGCCCATTCCCTGCCCCTCCCCGTGCCACGTTGTGGGGGGAAGAGGGGAGTATAATTTTGATGAGTTTTGATGAGTTTAAGTGTGCTAAGAAGGGAGAGGTGGAGGGAAGGTGCTTTAAGACCTGGCCACTTCTTACCTTGTTCCGGTTAATGGGGTGTATTAGTTGTAGTAGTAATAAATCACTTTTCTCTCCTGTATTCTGTGCTGAGTCTGTTTTGCCCATTGCACTAATTGGAGAGTGATCCCTCTGTCCTTATCTCAAGTCCTAAGCCTCCTAATATCTATTTTCTCCCCTTTTTGGCTGAAGCGGGGAGTGAGTGAGCGGCTTGGTGGGTATTTGGCCTCTAGCTAGGGCCAAAACCACCACAATAGAGTACTAGAGTGTGACATGTTTCTGTGGCTGTCTTGGGATCTTTCAAGGAATTACCTACAGTGTTTCTAGATGAGCATATTCAGATTCAAGTTCTGTAGAAAAAAAGGTTTCCACTACTGATTCATAGTTTCCACTAATCTGATCTTCAGATGGAAGACGTCTTCTGCCTTTGCAAGATTATGAGGAAATTAGTAGCAGCTTTATGTCATCTTATGTCTATGAAATATTTCTAGGGGAGCAACGTCACACCATTACACTTATCTGGTACTTACAGCCTCAAGCTAATGAAATAGACAATATCATCACAGAAGTGATATGACGACTAGCTAAAATTCATGCATGTGCTGAAGTGTTCTCCTGGTCTGAGATGAGCCCTTCTGGACCTCCTAAACAGAGAAAAATTTGTCCAACTTGTATAGCTCTGCTTTCATCTCACCTCCACAGTCCTCTCATTTCTCCCATTTCACTTTGATTGCTACATCTTGCCTTAGACCCCTTGGGATGTAAAACTCCCCCAGGCAGTGCTCATGGGAGATGTCCCTGGCATTTAGAAAACAGACTGCATTTTCCATGCAAAAGGCTGGCCAAGGTGCATCCACAGCCACCGTTTTCTGAACTGGGAAAATCTCTGAGGCAAAGCTCTGTGGAGCTGACATGGACAACTGGTGGCCTGAGTTGCTACCTTTCAGTGGCTTGCTCCATGCCCTCCCTTGTCTGGAGAACATGCTCTAAGTCCCCCATAAAAGATCAGTTGCAAAATCTTCTGACACGCTAGTAAATAATGGAATAGCTGGAATGAATCAGAGCCTTAGCTTACACTTTGTTCACAGGGACTCTGCAAAATCAAAAGGGAAAATTGATCTGACAGCATCAAACTGCTCAGTGTATAACGTATTTAAAATGAATTTCTTGTTAGCTGTTAGGAGCAGCATCTTGATTAGTATCTCTGTACTGAATGTTTTCCTGGGGCTGTGCCAATGGTGCCGCGTTGTCTCATTTCGAAGGACTGTAATTGAGTGATAATTGCAAGTTCCTATTTTGAACCAACACTATCTGCAAGTCCTGATAAACTTCATAACCATTTAGCTAGAAATCTGAGAACTCAAAACAATTTATTTACAAGGAAAGACACAGACATCTTTTAACATGCCGCACCAAGTGCCTGCCCTTCACCGCAAGGACAACATGTATATCGGCATTTGGATGGCGCCAATTAACAGCATGCTGAAGTTTGGGTTATTCTTTTATTATTATTTTAAAGTATTTTTTCTCTTTTGATGTGGCCTACATTAGCCATTTGTACAAGCTTCTTCCTTCCTGCACAGCCAGAGTAGTTTTGCGGTGGTTTTAGACTCATGAAAGCTGGTCGAGGTAATATCTGATTTTAGGCACTTGGGATTTCTTGTGCTAAGGTCAGTGAAGAGAAAATGAATTCAGAAGTGATAGATAAACATCAGGGAGAATAAAGCACAATGTGGAAAAAAAAAAGTTGCTACTTAACTTATGGGTGAGTTGATGCAGTCTGTTTTCCTGTCTATTTTCTCATTTGGCTGTTAATACGTCTCTCTGGAAGTGACATGCTCCGAATTAAATACTGACTTGCCCCTTCACCTCAAAGCTTTGTTTTCAGTGATGGAGAAACAGGTAGTAAAAAAGTACCTGAATATCTACTGCTGTCCTAGCCTACAAGAACAGTGTACACACACCATGTGTACCAGGTATTGGATTCCTGCTGTACCTACTGGAGGTGTAACCCATAAAGCTTAGTCTTAGCATCACGTTTTCAAAAGCAGTTTCAGTCAAGTCCTGGAATGGCAGAAACCAGGGCTGGAGTGGTCTAGGAGTATAGCCTGTCTTGAAGACCTGTATAATTCTTGACTGATACTTTCCCAGCCTGTTCTTAAAAGCCTCTAGAGATCCTGGGTCCACCCTGCTCAGGTAAGCCCTCTTAGTCATGCGTCACCCTTCAAGACAGGGAAAATCTGTCTATGCTGAACCTGACCCTCCTGTTCCACAACTACTGCCCACCTCCCTTCAATGACTACTCTCCCAGACGAAGGAGAATGGCTGTATGCCTCTGCAGCAGCCGCCTTCATGCTAGATGGCTGCAGTCCCTCTAGCCGTCTCTGGCTGAAACAACCCCAGATTTCTGCACTTTCCTCACAGTCAGAACTGGCTGGCTTTCTTGCACACGCACCCACAAAAACCAGGTGGGGATCTTTGTGAGGTGGGGGGCTGGGATGGACACCTGGGGGAAATAACCCTCTCCAGCAAAACCTGCTGGCATCTCTTTGTCAGAGCTCAGGGCCAATGGCTGTGCTGGCTTTTGCTGTGAACTCAGATCCCCTTGCTTTCGTCACGACTACTGTGTCAGGAGAGCACAGGAAACACATTTCTTACTCCCTCCTTAGAACAGCCTCCAGGTTTCAGTCGGAGATAATTTAATGGGGTTATCAGTGTTTAGCCATAAAGGAAGCAACAGGCTGACCTGCCTTTACCAATGCTCAGCCTTTCTGAGGTCAGAAGTGCAAAAGACTCATTTTCACTTGTCTCTAACAATACAGAAATTGATTTGCAGGCCCATGGGGTTACATTTATCTGTTTGCCCAGCAGCAGCGCAGCGTGTGTGCAAGTAGGGAAAAGCACCTCTGAAGCTTTCAAATGGATTACTGGGTAATGTTCCTTCCATGAGCTAGAGCTATTAAAACTTGATGGCTGTTAGCCATGATTTTTTAGTGTTCTTAGTTTAAACAACACAATTCATACGGATGTCAGAATATACTTGTCATACAGGCTGTTTTCTGAATGCCAAACTTTAAAAAGACTCTCCTTGGGAAGAAAATATAGCTCTTATGAAAGCCACCTTCTCAAATGATTAGAGTTGCACAGTGCTATGCTCATCTAGTTTGCAGCCAAATCTGATTCAGAAAGCATATCTCTTTTAGTTCATTGCATGATGGATCTTCCTGTGTTTCAGCCTTAGAAGATTTTACAGTGACAGTTCAAAAGTAGAAAGTTTTTCTTTTGTTTGTTTGTCACTTGCTCTGTTACTGGGAACTAACCCGCTATTCTCAGGCTATGCTTCATGGAAGAGGAGACATGTCCAACCTTGCAACAGATTCGCTCTGACAGAGCACCTCATGGAGAGCTGTACGGTATCTTTTAGATTCGATCGTGAATCTCTTGACTTTTATACTTGGCCATACATAGACAAACAGATGAAGTAATCAATTCAGACATCTTTCTTTGGAAATTGAAGATGCTTTTGCCACTGACGCTTGAGACTTGCTTCAAGAAATTAGCACCCGTTTCAAAATAGAAGATACACTTTCCTGTACAAAATGTGAGAGATGTGGCTGAATCAAGCCCATTCTCCACTACTAACTAATATAGAAATTAGCTTTTAGAAAAAAAACCCAAAAAAATCTCTGCAGCACTACCCATCCTTTTTTCTCTGTCTGAAATGACCACAATCTCCTAAATTAATACTGAGCTCACTCAAACCACACATTTAACTGATGCCATCTCGCCTTCGGTTCTCCTCCCTCATATCCATCATGCTGCTGCTTCTTCACACATGCTTGGAAACTGTTGATCTCTCAATTGCCTCTGGAGCAACACTACAGAAATAAAATTGCCAGCCACATTTTATCATGGTCTTTTTTGTTAGATATTCCTTCCTAAAAGACAGGCAAGGTCTTGTTGCACTGAGCCAGACATGCAGGTAAAAGTAGCACCTTTTTTAAGACTCAGCCCCTCTTTTACCACCAAATAGATATTTTTAACCTTACATAGAGACATTTGTTCTCTATTTAGCTCTTCAAGGTTTTTTATAAGCCTTGGAAGTAGGACAGCAGATGAAATGGGAATTCAGACATCAGCATCATAATGTTCACCTCAGCAGAAAGCACCTCAGGTGCCTTTATCAGAAACTAATACATACTGGTCTGATTAGGCCACTAGTTTATATCAAAAGTTCAGGTCTATGATGAGAGGCTTTCATTAAGTTAATAATAATATTTTCTTTCAGTAATGACAGGTTTTCAGGAAGTGTTTTGATTTCAGAAAAGGTTTTAAATTTAAAAAAAATAGGAAAAATCTGTCTTACCTCTTTCTACATATGAATTTGGACTGCTTACTTGTTTATAAATAAATAGTTGTGAAATCTTAGAATCTTAGAATCTCAGAAGAGTTTGGGCTGGGAGACACCTCAAAGCCCATCTAGTTCCAACCCCCTGCCATGGGCAGGGACACCCTCTACTAGCCCAGGTTGCCCGAAGCCTCATCCAACCTGACCCTGAACACTGCCAGGGAGGGGTCAGCCACAGCTTCTCTGGGCAGCCTGTGCCAGCACCTCACCACCCTCACAGGGAAGAATTTCTTCCTGATATCTAATCTGAATCTGCCCTCCTCAGCTTAAGGCTGTTACTCCTGATCCTGTTCCTATGTGCCCTGCTAAAAAGTCCCTGGAAAAAGTCTTCTCTGTTAACAAGCTTAAACCAGTATGTCCATCCCAGCTGTGTCTGGCACAAAGGTGACTTGCAATTGTACATGTTTTCAGGAAGTATAAAGAATGGTAGCATGATGGTTAAAGAAATCCTCCATAAAGATTTTTGACCTTATTTTTCCTCTGAACCTGGTCTATATAGAATTACTATAAAAATGGCTAAGGATATTGACATAGTATTTGTTGCACCATATCCAGCGCAATTGTCTCCTTTGGCCTCACCTATCACAGAGCCCACCTAGTGTGGTGAGGTTCATCAGGTCCCATGCCATCCTATCAGGTCCTATCCCTGTGTCTCAGTGTGGGAGAAGGACTCTCTTTGCTGCCTTCTGTGCAGCAGAGGCTGCAGCATCCCTGTGAGTGTCCCTGATTTTTGACAGTGGATGTAGATTAAATACTGGGATACTTTAAAATTGCCAAAGTAACCCACAAGGAGTTAGATAGCCACTGTCAACCTGGAGTCCTGCATCTTGGTGGAGTAAGGCAAGAAAAATTGAATAAATGCAGAATGGATTAAAAATAGAGTTGAATGCATTTTATAAAATTACATGTATCCAGCTGTACATTTATTCAGTAAACACAGTGAATTAGCTGGTAAACTTCAGCAACTGGTTAAAAATAGAAAATCATGTGTGTTTTCCCCGGAAGTGTCAAGGAAAGTGAAGCCATTGGTAGAGCACTTGGAGGCAGAACTTGCTGCAGCCTCTGATAGAAGGCAGTTCTGCTTCAAGTCCCTGTCCGGGTTTCACCCTGCATAGCTAGAAAAGAAGAACTTCTGTTTTCCTCTTCCAAGCTACACAAAACTCATAAAAATTGCATGATGGGTCAAGACCGACTAGACCTAAAACCACAGAAGTGACTAGTTAGTTCACTGACTGCTGATACTAAATCCTTTCTTAAAGAGTGTCGAACACAAAATATGTAAGCTCACAATTTGCGAATTTAACTGATAAGGACTAAAAGATGAAAAAGCTGTGGTATATAGCTTATTTGGATCCAAATTTCTGTCCAAACAGAACATGCCACAAATTATAAGCAAAGAAAACAAGATATTATACAGTGATAATGAAGTATATAATTAACTCTTCCATAACATTAAAAAATAAAGACTAAAGAAATTTTAAGTTATATTATTGCTTTCATTTGACCAAAAACATGCAAAGTTTAATGTAAAGCACCCATCCACCAGCTTCTTAATGACTTCTAATAAAATTACTTATCTAAAGATAAGTAAAGAAGTGTACAGATTCAAAATAAAATTGAATCTCCAAACATAGCACTTGGACTACTCAAATTAAAATTCCCAAGCACAGGAAGGCATGATTACCACTTTAAAATAATCATAGCTCTTCCAAGATGGCATTTTTATACCTGGGGGTGAATGTTTTTACATGATAGCTGCAGCCAACAGAAGTGTCTTGCCTGGCTCCCCTCTAGTGAAACACAGCCCACACAGGTTTTGATCAAGGATGAGGAATAGCAACACCACCCTCCCTACAGACCCAGGTCAGCTCTGACACACATCCTCACCAGTGCCCAAAAGCAAGGAAGAAGAGGAGGAAACTTCATATTAACAGCAATTATACTAAGCATGGCCTCCTTACCAAAACACTGGCGATCAACTCCACCTCCAGTTTTCATGCCTGAGGTTTGTCTGTCTAATTAGCCAAGATGGAAGTTTGGGGTTTTCATGCTTCCCCTTAGGGGAAGCTTGGCTTTAAGTCCAAATATTGTGGTCATTCTCACTGCATTTTCCTCTGAGTCGTGTTGGTGTAGCTATCTTAAAATAATTGGAGCTTTTCAAGGAAAACACAATTATTAAAAAAAATTTTTTTAATAGACTAACAGGAAAACATTTCCTGCTTTCCTCCTAGGAAACGTTTGAATAGGTGTGTGTATTTATTTATATATGCATATTTATGTAAATATTAGAGGCAACCTCTGGCTAATAATGAGATAAAGAACAGAAAATAGTATCTAAAACCAGGAAACATCAGGCAAACTCCATAACAGGCCATGCTGTAAGCCATGGCTTTGTTGACAAAACATGAGGACTAGCCAAGGCCTCTCCTGAGGGCTTCTCCTTAGGCTTCTCCTGAGGGCTCCTGTGGGCCAGCCTTCTTGTGTCCCACTCACCTGGGGATCAGCCAGGGGATCCCCTCCTGCCCATGCCAGACCCTGGTGCCCTGCACTGCAGAGAGGCGACTCCATGGCCACAATGCCATCCTTGGGGTGTCAGGGCTGCCCCTGCCCCCATCTGGGAAGTGCCTGTGACTGCCTTGAGGGCAGGCAGTGGCTGCATCTGCACGCCACGCAGCACCTCCCTGGCAGCACCCCATGGCTCTGCCATGATCTGACCGCCCTCCCCTGCGCACACACAGCACTTGCTGTGCTATGCCTCATCCTACTCCCTTAAAAATCGCTGTTGTCCCCTGTGTTTAATTTGGCCCAGGTGACTCAGAAACATTGCCTGTTGGGTTTTTTTTTTTTCTAAAAAATGATTGTGCATATAATGTGTGGCATAACATTTGTCTTCAAAAACCAGCACGGATACGATGCCATGGACTAATAGCAGTTTACGAGGTCTCCGAGTTCCAACATAAGCAGGCTGTTTGCTATCTTTACTCTACTGAAAAATATCAGCTGGTTGGGCTTTTTTTTTTTTTTGAGAGTGGTGGTGGTGTGTATTTTTCTTTCTTAGTTATTTAACAGTATTTTATCTGAAACAGGAAGTGAGGGTTACAGTTAGGTCAGGCTATAGGGTCTCCCAGACTGCTGAAGAAAACAATAAACACACAGACAGCAAACCCTTGGAAAATGAGAAGGAAACCGTGGCTTCCGCAAAGACCAAACTAATTAGTTTTCCACAGAAGAGCAAAGTGAATGAACAGGGACTTTAGACATGAGGGTGAGGAAGGGTCTGAGCTGATGTGCAGCCACACATGAGTGGTGGTGTGAATGCCGCTGTGTGCTGGTGTGCATGTGGGACAAGGGGAGAGGAAAGGTGGGAGGCAGTCAGTTGCTGGCAAAGCCCAAGGTCCTCCCCAGCGCCCTTTGAAATCAAGAAAGTGTTACTTGCTTTTTAAAAGTTGTGGTGAATCCAGCATCCTTAGGAGGGAGCATGCTGCCAAGTCTCTGTCGGTTTGGAATTCAGGCATTTAATCAATTACATTTGTATTGCCAAGGTTGTAAAAAGAAAATAGCTGTACAGTTCTGTCCCCGTATTTTGTTATATAAAACCAGTAGTGATGTTTGATTTCTGTGGTGAAAACAATTTAAAGAAACACCATTCACACCAAGCAGCTTGTACACAAGCAAGATCTATCTTGAAGATGATATTTCCAGGGCTGGCCTTAGTCATTCTAAGTGCAAGTAAGAAATACAGGCAATGCTCTGTTTTCTCCCCCTTTCCCCAGAAAATTAACTTGACTGCTTTCCATGGGGAGCACACAGTCTTCTCCACCTTCCCTTCCCTGGACCTGCCAAACAGCCCAACCAAGGCTGTTCCAGCCCAACCCATGATCCTAGACTGTTGACCAGCTTCTCTCCTGTGCCAGAGCCACACTGCTCTGAAGCTCCAGCCTGGTGCAGGGGTTCCCAGCACCCACTAACTACATCTCATCTGCTTCATGCCATGCTCTTATCTTATAACATTGTCAAAAACTGGTTGTCTCGCATGATCCATAAGGACATGACTGCCAATGAGTGTTTATAGTATCTCTCAACAAATCAGCTAATCATAGAATCGTTTAAGGTTGGAAAAAACCTTTAAGATCATTGAGTCCAATCAGAAACCAAATAGTTCCAAGTTTACCACTAAACCATGTCCCTAAGTGCAACATCTTTTAATACCCCCAGAGATGGTGACTCAACCACTTCACTGGGCAACCTCTTCCAATGATTGAAAACTCCTTCAGTGAAGAATTTTTTTCCTAATATCCAATCTAAACACCCCATGGTGCAACATGAGACTGTTTAGTTTTGTCCTTTCAACTGTTATTTTGGAGAAGATTAATATCCACCTCACTACAACCTACATTCAGGTAGTTGTAGAGAGTGATAAGGTCTTCCCTCAGCCTCCTGTCCTCCAGGATGAACCACTCCAGTTCCCTCAGCTGCTCATTAAGTAGTTTGAACCATCAGGAGGCCTCAAAGGCTAGGCTGCAAGAGCAGGGAATAAAATAGGGATTTAAAAAATTTTTGTACTTTTATGTGTTTTGCTTATAGCCTTACTATTGAATTATGAGTTTTTCTGTTGCTGGTCTTCAGGATGAATCTTTTTTTTTGATGCAGCTCCAAGGTCTGAAAAAACGCAAGTGTTTAGTAAGGTGTTTATAAACAATTACTTTACACTTTGTTGCCATGGTGTAATCACAGATGCTCAGTAGAGTTAATACCATATGCAGCACATATGCCTCAGAGAACAAAGTGCACTGGCTGGTACACTGAGAAACTTTAGTGACATATGCCAAATTTTATTGGATGAGTTTGACTTAAAACCCACTAATTTCTTGATAATCATTTTTAACCAGCAACTTCCTCAGCAACTGTCTTCCATACCCCGATATGAAGGGGTTTGCACAACTTGGTGAATAAGATTCCAGTTTACTCCTCTAAAAAATCCAGTAAAATTTTACACTACCAACTGTGACACAGTTTGTAGATTAACAAACCCAAGAGGATGTTACCCAAACCTTCCCAGATCCTGTCTCTCTTGTGATTTGTGCCAAAATTATTGCCTGACACATCAGCAGTGCTTTACTTTTTCCACCGTTCAAGACTCAATAAAAGCATAAATTCATAATTTCTTTGTAACAGTGTCCAGAACACCCCTGATGACTGCAATGCCTCTGTCCTGGCTCAAGGCACATGAAACACAAAAGAGCCAAAATAAAGAACAGCAAAATGGTGTTACAACATCCCTGACTAAAGAATACAAGGACGGGTCTTATTGTAAAAGGTAGAATTTCCTGGTGTGGAAGGGGCAGCCTGAAGGCAACGGTTCTTTTTTATGTCACATTTCATGAAGGTGGGTTTCATTTCTCTCTGTGACACACGCATTGTAGGCACCATCTGGCTGCATGTTGCACAGAACTTTCTACTTGCTTGTTGCATGTGTCAAACACCTAGACAGTAACTTTAAAGGATTCCTTCAAAGTGTGTGGTTTTTTTCAGAGTTCCCATGAATGTTCCATTTGGAAAGAGCAGGAATTAGCTGTGTTCTCAAGGAACCTGTTACGTTGCTGTCTGGAGGCCAGGTCTTTGCCTTGTAAGATACGAACTGGGTTTACAGGATTGAAGACAGTGAGGTAGGTATGCTCTGTCCGTGCATAGGTATCTGGTGGTGTTTCAAGTGCCCCAGGGTATCCTCCTGGATGCAAGGTGCTGCTCCAAGGTGCGTAGGGCTTCTCTAGCTAATACCTACCATCCTGGTGTGGATGGTTTGAACGCTGTAAGGCACCTCAAATGGCCAGTGGCAGACTAGGTGGACAGAAGACCATGCACTAGGTGTTCATGCCTAAGCAGCAGACTCCTGACATAAAGGGAACACCTGATAAAATAAAATGACCTGACCTCAAGCCCGATTAGTCTCTCACAAGGCCCTTATTTCCTAAGGATTTTATTTGGGGTGGTAGAGCAAGAGTTCAGCTCATAATGCTGATGGAGCAGTGTGGGGATGCCTTTATGCCCTGTGCCTTCAGACACATCATCCTGCCAAAGCACTAGGGTGAGTGGGTGGGACTGGTTTCTTGGTGATGCAAAATGGAGAAAATGCCTACACCAGCTGTGTTTGCCACCAAGGTAG
Organism: Laterallus jamaicensis coturniculus; assembly: GCA_022605575.1. Taxonomy (NCBI): domain Eukaryota; kingdom Metazoa; phylum Chordata; class Aves; order Gruiformes; family Rallidae; genus Laterallus; species Laterallus jamaicensis. The sequence goes on from JAKCOX010000009.1 coordinate 5,795,824, forward strand.
CTGTGAGTAGATGTGCTAAGTTTAATCAAGTGGAGCCTGCTGGGAGCCCTGGGAGGATAAGGAAGCTGCTGGTCCCATTGGGAAGCGACATCCTCTGTGCCTTGTGCCCTGAGTTAGCCAAGCTCTAGCTCTGAAAAGGGCTGACGGGGCACCTACCTGTCCCAGCATTGCAGTCATGACTGTGATTTCAGGATGCAAAAATGTTTGGAAGGTAGCGTAGGCATAATTTATAATTTGCATTGTCTGAACTGTTGAAAGGGCTTTTGGGTAACTGACCCATACAGACACAAGTTGCAACATACAACATAGGATATGAAGTGATATGATCTTGCAAGAAACATAGACTGCTGTGGAGTATGGGTTAGTTCAGCAGAGACCACTAAAATGTCACGTGCCCTCAGTTACCTTCCTTCTAATCGCCTGTTGGTGTTGCTGTGCTGTGTGTCTGGCTGTAAATCCCTAAGGGCAGGGACATTTTCTCACGGAGTGTTTACTGCAGACAGAGACATTGGCCCTGAATGAGTCATGCTAATATGATCACGAGTAGGTGTAAGGATGGGTCATCTCTAGCTTTGAGCTGGTATAATTGCAAGTTTGGAGAGATCTGTGACATCTCACCCATATAGGAGAGTGGAATTTGCCTTATTACCGGCGAAGAGCTCTGTAATGAGGATTAGCCATCCACATGAGCTAACGCTATCATAAGATTTCCTCCATAACTGAGAAGCCACAAGTTTTGTTTACGAACTACCAACAAACCTGAAAGTGTTTTCTGTTTGTCTTAAGCTAGGAGAAAAGTAACACTAAAAAAAGTAACTCTGAGAAAAGTACCTTGCCTAAGACAGAGTCTCTGTCGCCATTTGTAAGTGCCACTTTTAGAGCTCTGTACAGGACTTCAGTCCAGAATTTGTGGGTGCCTTCCTTTGTTCTCAGAAGTTGCAGGGACACATCTTTCCTGAGAACACCTCTCTATCTGTGAACGTGGTGTGAGCGCAGACACCTCCTTTCTCTTGCTACCTATACCCAAAAGGGATAAAATACGCTGTTAGAGGCATCAGGTGCCATTTTTTCATGGCCGAAGTGCTGGTAGGAACAGTATTAGCAGGAGAGTTTCCAGCCTGGAATGATTTGACTTTGTAATTCCTGGATGCTGACATCCCTAGCTGACACTGGCAAAGCCCATCTGACACCATCCAGGGACCTGGACTGCTTTATAGAAACAGCTGACAACTGTCAGCTGTCCTTACCGAATGGCTGCTGTTGCCTCAACTTCATCCCAGCAAAGCAGAAACAGCCCACCTCTTGCTCTTCACTCCAGAAAATGATGTATTTTCCCGCTTTTTTCTTAACAAGCAGAGCTACCTAACAAGGAGTGTTCCTGGGGATATAGGTAAAACTCTCCCCCAGGCTAGACCTTAGAGGAAAATAGCCACCCCTATCATAGGCAACACAGTGCTCTGGGCAGGGCTTTGGCTGACCCTGGAGCAGAGGGGTGATAATTCACATCACCTGCCGGTCTGACACCCTGGCAGTGTTTTGAGGCTTCCTTCTCTCAGAGGCTGGGAATGTGTCTCTTTGCATCAATTTTGTACTTTGCTAATTCCTTTGGATCAGATAAATGCGTGGATAGTTAGGCAAATATGTTTGTTCCAACGCAGCAGATAAATCTCAGCTGTCTATTAATGATGGAGCACGCAATAATCATGTTTTGTATTTATGCACTGCATTCCACTTCCTACGCTTGTCAGTTCCTCCATGCTGTTTGTGACCTGGGAGCAATATATCCACTAATAACTACTAAATGTGTATACCTTCCAGCTCAGAGGGGATGAAGCTGCTTATTCCTGCAAGCCAGATGATATATGAAGCTTGTATAGATGGGCAATCACCTTGTGGTGAAATTGAGTCTGTAGGGATGTGAGAAGGTTACATCACATTGCATCCAATTTTGAAACACCTTAGAAATTTCAACGAAATTTTTATTTCCTATAAAATACGAACTACTCATCTGGACAAATTAACAATGAAACATTTAAAATTCTTTAGTACCTCCTAACTCTTCACAATGCTTCAAACCAATTGACTTCATCAAACCTGACTGATACAGAATTTGGACCTTCAGTTCATCAAAGCATATACCGAATGTACTGTGTATTCGGGCACAAGCAAGGAACTTGCAATTCGAACACTGATACCTAATGCTTCACAGCAAACCATCTGTTATTACCGTGTGTGGCAAAATAAGCATAATTCCATTTTACAGGGTCATAGATGGTAGGATATTTTAATTGGGGAAAGAATTGCCAACTATTTAATTTATTGATTGCTGCAGCATTGCAACGGGTGAGACACTACTGTAGCCAAATAAAGGCGGAGGTGTTATAGGGGCTGAGGTATCGCTCCCACCTCATTGTGTTTCCTTTGAGGGGTGTTAGAGAGGAATGGAGTGCCAAGAGTTCAGTTGGCTGGCACATGTAGTGTGAGACCCGTGCAGTTCCCTGCGCTGCCAGGCTGACTGCCTGTGTTTTGCCTGCTGCTACAGGGAGGGGAGCAAGGGAGAAGGACCCAATCTGGAGCGTGGCAGAGCTGATCCTCCCTGCAGAGTTGCCAGCAGCCTGGCTGCTCAGCTCAGAAGTGGCTGGTGGTAAGCTTGCAGGTGGCTGGTGGTTTGTGGGATGTGTTTCTGAGACATGTTTACTGGAGTGATGCTTAATGACAGCTGTGAAAAACCATGGCCACAGCTCCCTGATCATCCATTCTGATCCATTGCTTCAGTGTGGGAAAGGAAGCTGAAAGAGAGCCATGGAGCTCTGAAAGTAAAAAATACTCTCCTTTTGGTTTTCTGCTTCATTTTCAGCCTGGAGAAGAGAAGACTCCAGAGAGATCTTACAGCACCTTCCAGTGCCTGAGGGGGCCTACAGGAAAGCTGGGAGGGACTTTTTAGAAGGGTATGGAGTGATAGGACGAGGGGGAATGTTTTTTAAATTGGAAGGGGGTAGATTTAGATTGGAAATCAGGAAGAAATGCTTCACTACAAGGGTGGTGAGGTGCTGGCACAGATTTCCCAGGGAGATGGTGGTTGTCCCATCCCTGGAGGTGTTCAAGGCTGAGTTGGATGGGACCTTGAGCAGCCTGGTCTGGTGAGAGGTGTCCCCCATGCCAGTGAGTTGGGACTTGATGATCTTTGAGGTAATTTCCAACCCAAACCGTTCTGTGATTTTGTTATTTAACTGCAAATGATGTTTGTTAGGGCAGCATTTTCTCTTTCTGTTCCATTTCTCTCAAGTCAGCTTGCTCAGCAAGAGAAATGTTTTATTTCCCCTTCTCAAAATTCTGTGCAATGCTTGCACAAGTGTTCGGTCTTGTGATTCAAAATGTTAATGCAACAGCAACCAACCCAGTGCTTGTACTGGAACATCCACATGGGAAGGGTAGTGAGGAACAGCAGCTTTACACAACTATGTTGCTAATTAAGCAAAGCAATATCATCATTGGAAGAATAGAATATATTGTCCTTTCTCCACCAAGTCTGTTGAGAAAAAATAGGCCGAAGCCAAGAGCGTAATGGCATGCAACAGATGGTACCATCTGGGCAGTGCAGGCAGCGTGGCATTGGCAGCCTGCCCTCCACCCAGAGCAGTCCCGCTCTTGGCTCTGTATTAAACTCTTTAAAGCCCCCCCTCTAGCTTTCCTAGAAATTTTGCTCCTCTCAGAGCACATTTGGTCTCCCTGTGAGCTGTTCTACGCAGGGAACCAGCTTGTTGGTGTTACCTGGGAACATGAATTCTGGTGTAATATTGGTCTTGTTCCTGGCACATACAACTCAGCTAGGTGATTATTTTAGCCTCTATATGCTTTTGATACGGGTGATTCCATAAAACTCATCAGAACAAATGTTTTGCCTATAGGGGAATGACTTCATTGTAATGGCAGCAGTGAAGCTCAAGGTTTAACTCCTGCTGTATGAGCTTCCATGGGGCAGTAGCTCTGTGCTTACAGCATGTGTCCGATATGGAGGACAATAAGGGTCATGTCTTCAGCATGGATCCGCCTTCCAGCAGAGTCAGTGTCCTGTGAAGCTGGGTGCATACCTAGAGCAGAGAGACTGAGTCACTTTATTTGGTTTGCTCAGGTGAGAAAGCAGTGTTCCTTCTTCCCTCCCTCCCCAAATCCATGCTCAGCAAGGGTTGCTAGCTCAGACATAGCACAGGGCTCTAACATGGCTTTTGTTATTATGGGACTGTGTCCTGACAGCTCTGGGGATGGTCAGGGCCCCTAACATCTATGTGGTTGCACTGACAGAGATGTGCTTTCTTTTGTGCCTGCCCTGGCTGTGGGACACTCATACTGATTTTCATTTGAAAGCTTGTATTGGGTCTGGATGGGATGGAGTTCATAGCATTGTGCTATGTACTGGTAGCCAGCGAGGTGTTGGTACCACATCAGTGTTTTGACTACTGCTAAGCTGTGGCACAGCACCAGGGCTTACTCTCTCTAACATTTCCACTCCCCCCCACTCCCCCCTCAGCCCCATCAGTAGACCAGGGGTGGGCAAGATCTTGGGAGGGGACACAGGCAGTACAGCTGATCCCCAACTGACCAAAGGCATGTTCTGTACCATATGACGCCTGCTCAGCAATAAAAGATAAGAAGAATGGAGAAGAAATGGGGGTGGCATTTGTTATTGACAATGTTTGTCTTCCAGAGCAACCGGTATGCTTACTGAAGCTCTGCTTCAAGGGAAGTGGCTGGACATCACCTGCTAATGGGGAGTAGAAAAGAAATCTTTTGTTTTCCTTTATTTTTTGTGCGTGGCTTTTGCTTTATTACACTGCCTTTATGTTGATCCATGAGTTTTTCTTCCATCTTGTTTTTCTATCCTCCCTCTCCTGCTGAGGAGGGGAGTGATAGAGCAGCTTGGTGGGTACTTGGTGTCCAGCCAAGGTCAGCCTACCACAAAGCTCCTGGGTGTTTTCCAATGTACAGTGAGAATATTTTTTAAATTACTATAATTTTTTGCAGGATATGAGATCTGTTTCCTGCCTACCTCTACAGGCAGCTCCTCTGAGTTGTGAAGCAGAAAAAAAAAGAGTCTGGGCACAGTAATAATTCTGCCTGTAATTATGGAGCAGTAGTTATTGTGCCTGACTCTGTTAGTGGACCACAATCTCTCTCACTCCACCATCCGCCAAACAATATTGCTTCTGGCTAACAAAGAAGCCAACACAGAATGAAACACCTGTATGCTGTGTGCCACACACGTTGTTGGAAGAGGTTCCCCAGGCACCCATCCACACTGCTTGCCCGTGTCTTTACTGAGGGTGAATTGGAAGGGGAATCCATTAGAAAGAACAGGGGAAAAAAAAATCAATAATATAATTAGAAAACATTACATGAGGTAATGATGCCAATTAAAGAAACAGCAATGCACCCACTCACAGCAGGCTTGGACTGACTGTCAAGGGTGAAGGGGTGCAACCTCCCCATAGCACACGCATCCTGCTCCCCCTGGCATGGGGCTGGCACCGGTCCCAGCACTGTGCTGCTGCAGCATGTCGTGGTGCTGTGCTGGGAATCAATGGACACCCAAGAGAGCACCTAACAGGGGCAAAACCTCTCCCCCTGGTCTTGGTGGGGCAAGGCAGACCCTGTGGCTCGAGGCAGGCTTGGCTAGGGGGTTGCTGCACAGGCGTATGGGGTGAGGTTTCTGCATGGCTGGGCTCATCCTTAGATGTAAGAAAAATACCACCTGCAAACACCCCAGCAACAAACTGAGAACAGCAGGCAAGCTGGGGAAACACTGTTGTGCCACTATGGAGAAGGCAAAAACAGGTTTGGGGGCAGAGCTCCTGTCTGGGGAAGGGTCTTGAACTGTATTATAGGGGAGTGTGTGGTGGTGTCTGATCCATTCGGCGTTCAGAGAAGAAAGACATTTTGCCTGGTCTCTTTACATGAGCAGGAGAAGCACAGAATTGCCTTTTCTTATATGTAAAGCAAGTCACGTGTCCCCAAATATCGGTGAAGATTTTTAGCAGCAGTGGCATGCTATGGAGAATGCCAGTTTCTGCTAATGGCAACCACACAAGAAGCTCCTTTTTCAGATTTCTTAGCATTCTTTAGAAAAGGATGACATAAGTACAATTTAATATTAAATCTAGGGAATTATTTTGAGGTGGCTATGCTATGTTTTGAGTAGCATAAATGTTTATGTATTACTTGTGGGTAAAAGAAGCAGTAGATAAACAGTAAAAGGTATGAAACATCTGACAGAACAGGATAAAATAAAGGAAGTGAACTTCTACTTTCTTTTATTTCAAAGAGAAAGTAAGCTTCTACTTTCACTTTAAAAAGAAAGTCTTTTCCTGAGCTCTTAACAAACTCGCTTTCTCTGAATGGGATCAGGTGTGATTACACAAAACTAGAATGGACAAAATTTTCTGATGACTATTTGTTATCAGAGTAGGAGCCTTTTCAACAGCAGAGTATTTTGAGGATTTCTTATTTTCTTCATACTGCTTTTCATTGAGCTTTTCTTCTAAGCCCTTTCCATCATTCCTTCTTTCAATGGGAGAAGAACTGATAAAATGATGGAAATGTTTTGTGACTCCATGGAGGCTCTCCCCTTTTCACAAGCTGTGCAAGGAAAACTGCTGTATTTTTGTATGAACATTTCACATATTTGCACCCATCTCTACAAACACAAAACATGTGCTAAACTAACGTCCATGGCTATGCAGGTTCAGTTGGTTGATTTTCAGGCTGAAAAATCTTCATGTTGGACTGTATAAAAGTTAAGCTTTTCTCCGTTCTCTTTGTAAAATGTGAAATATCGCCAAGAGTTTGAAGTGATGAGAGAGAGAATACCTTATATGTCATATTGCTCTAGCCTTTGCCTTCAGTTATGACTTCTTTTTTTTCATGGCTATCTTGATTTCCACCATCCTAAGTCCCAATTTTTCTCCCCTTATGCCTATAAATTGTCTTTTTTTAAAACTTAAGTCTCCCCCATGATATTCAGCTTAAACATTCACAGGACCAGGCTTTAAGAGTACAGACATTTGGTTCAAAGAAACAGTTGTCTCGTGCCTCTTGTTCAAGAAAACAGGCACTGGAAAGTGGTACTTCTGCCTTCTTCTATGGCTCAGATGATGTTTCTTCTCTCTTCTACGTTCCTCACAGTCCATCAGCTGCACAAGGGTAACCAGCACTTTATGTATCATTCCTCTGAGGCTATTGCTACTCTCCCCTTCTTTTTCTCTCTCAATCTTGGCTGATGCTCAAGGGGAAGGAAAGCACTTAAGTTTCTCTTTTGGGGCTTGGTCTACATACCTCTCAAGTCTCCAGGATGCTAAAGGGGACCTGTGGGGGCTTACCATAAATAAAGTATGGTTTTAGTGTTCATTAGACACCCCCCTGTCCCCTCCTCTCTCTCTTCATCTCTCTGACTTGTTCTCTCATCAACAAACAAAATGAGTTCTCAGCCAGTGTAGTGGATAAGGATGCAGTGATGTTGTTTGTAGCATGTCCTTTCTGCACAGGAAAAACACGTTACCTCCTTCTGTCTCCAAGAATGTCCTCTCCATATGAGTTGGGTGAGTGCATGAAGCCAACTGAAGAAATACAGGGCAGAGAGAGATGCCCTCATCCCATAGGAAGCAGCAAAGCCCTGCATGGTGGCCCGTCCCTGCTCGCAGACTCCAGCTGATGCATGATTTAGCCAGGCTTCTCATCTAATTTTACCATAATTACCAGTGTTTCTCCAGCTTGGCTGAGTGCTACAGGCAGGAGGTACAACGAAGGCATGTTTAAAATAATTGCTAGGTGTGGCTGGTCTTGTGTTGCTCAGGCAGCTGAGGGAGGACCATGACACGTTCGTGTGAGCCAGGAATCCATCACGCATCATTTCTCTGCATGGAGGGTGCCAGGCACAAGGGTAGTAACAATCTTCTACGAGGCCTGACAGGCAAGGGTGCTGCCACCATCAAGTTTGGGAAGAATAACAGGAAAGAAATAACAAATGAGAATCAAAGTCGGTGTTTTTTCTATACATAGATCTTTTGATTTGAGAACCTCTTAGCTAAACCACAAATATCCTTTCTGAATAAAATTCCTATTTATCACATATATATATTTATATATACATGACCGTTACTATGTCTTTAAACGTACTGCAAAAACAAGGCAAATCCCACGTTCTTAGTGGCTGTGTGTTTGGTGAACTGTAGCCCTGTACGTGCTTTCAGTTATACTCACAGAATACTAGAAGAAAAGGAAGCCATCCAGAGGGATCTTGATGGGCTGGAAAGATGGGCCCGGGTGAACCTAATGAGGTTCAACACTGCCAAGTGTAAGGTGTTGCACTTGGGCTGGAAGAATCCCAGACATAGATACAGACTGGGAGAAGAGCTTCTTGAGAGTAGCCCTGCTGAGAAGGACCTGGGTGTCATAGTGGATGAGAAACTTAACATGAGCCAGCAGTGTGCTCTTGCAGCTTGCAAGGCCAATGGTATCCTGGGCTCCATCAGAAGAGGGGTAGCCAGCAGGGACAGGGAGGTGATTGTCCCTCTCTACTCTGCCCTCGTGAGGCCCCACCTGGAGTACTGTGTCCAGATCTGGGGCCCCCAATACAAGAAAGATGTGGAACTGTTGGAGAGGATTCAGAGGAGGGCCACAAAGATGATTAGAGCGCTGGAGCACCTGCCCTACAAGGAGAGGCTGAGGGAGCTGGGCTTGTTCAGCCTGGAGAGGAGAAGGCTGCGGGGGGACCTCATTGCAGCCTTCCAGTACCTGAGGGGAGCATACAAACAGGAGGGGAATCAACTTTTTAAAAGGGCAGATAATGGCAGGACAAGGGGGAATGGTTTAAAGCTGAAGGAGGGAAGGTTTAAATTGGATATTAGGGGGAAGTTTTTTACAGAAAGAGTGGTGAGGTGCTGGAACAGGCTGCCCAGAGAGGTGGTGGATGCCCCATCCCTGGAAGTGTTCAAGGCCAGGTTGGATGGGGCCCTAGGCAACCTTGTGTAGATCCAGGCATGAGGTTGGTGGCCCTGCCTGTGGCAGGGGGGTTGGAGCTTTATGTTCCTTGGGGTCCCTTCCAACCCTTGCCATTCTACGATTCTATGATTCTATCACAGAATTACAGGATCGTAGGGGTTGGAAGGGGCCTCCCAGAGATCATCGGGTCCAACTCTCCTGCCAAAGCAGGTTCCTTCGGACAGGTCGCACAGGTAGGTGTCCAGATGGGTCTTGAATATCTCCAGAGAAGGAGACTCCACACCCCCTGGGCAGCCTGTCCCAGGGCTCTGCCACTCTCACTGTGAAAAAGTTCTTCCGCATGTTGGTGTGGAACTTCCTGTGCTCTAATGTGAGGCCATCGCCCCTGGTCCTGCCTCCAGAGACCATAGAAAAGAGGCTGGCCATTTCCCTGTGTGTCCCACAATTGAGATATTTATAAACATTAATGAGATACCCTCTTAACCTTCTCTTCTCAAGGCCGAACAGCCCCAGTTCATTCAGCCTATCCCCATAGGGGAGATGCTCCAGGCCTTTAATCATCTTTGTAGCCCTCCGCTGGACTCTCTCCAGAGGATCCCTGTCTTTTTTATACCAGGGATCCTAGAACTGACTCACGCTGAATGGTCAGAGAACTGATTTAAAATTGCCCTTCTTTCCCTAGAAATATTAAAAGCTGGTAGGAAATATATTACCTGGTAGTTCCCTATTTCGACAGAGCAGTGGTTCAGGCATAGGGTTTCTTTCAAATTTTGGGACACTGAAGTATAGTTAATGAGATCATTAGATGTGCTGCTTATGGATTTGCTATTACAGTTGAGCATCCATTCTTCCCTCTTTCCAACACTAATAACCTTGTTGGAGGATCTAGGAGAGGAAGCTCCAGATATAAGACACGGAAAAAACCTAGAATCAAACCTGTCTGTTAAATTTGACGCCATTTTGTATTAAAATACATATCCTCTAGTTCATCAGGGTATATTCCTTGGCCAGCGCTGCTCCTTTCAGTTCTCCTTTTCAGCTGCAACTCAGCCAAAAGATGCCCTGAATTTATTAGATTCATGCTGGCCAGCTACAGCCAAAACCCAGCTTCACTGAACTTCCTCAGCAGGACCAGAGTGTCAGAGTTTATTTGAAAAATAGCAACCAGTGTCTATGATTCTGCATTAGCACACTGCCCTTAGAAATAAGATTGCCGTGACAAGCACAAACAGTTGTCCTTGGATGTCAATGAGTGCCAAAAGCTTCTGCGCTCCCTTTATGAGATTAATTTCAAAAGTCTGACTGATAATTCAGATTTTCTCTGCAGGTCTCTGTGGCTGCTCTTCACTGCTCTGGAAGTGGGAAGCAGGCACACGCCAGGTTACAGCCACTGGGAAATTCAAGCATAAAGCTGTTTTTAAGTCTAGAGAAATGAATAGTATATGTCACTGAATATGGCTGTTCGAGTCACAGACATTCTTACAAGAGTAGATTTAATCTCATCATCACAGTCACTGACTGCTAATAGCAAGTACAGGTCTTAAAATATTATTTAAAAGTCACTCAAGCCTAATAAAGTGCTTTAGTCATTAGAAATGTTTGGCTTAGAGTCAGCCTGTCACATTGAATCGCTGCAGTATGTCACATAATAATTTCCTACTTTATTTCACACCCAATCCTCCTCACTCTGATGGTTTTATCAGAAAGCAGAATAGGGTAAAATTAAGTGCTTGAAGAAACAAGGGAAAAAAATCATGTCTGATGTAATGGTGTTGAAATTGGTGACTTAACACCAGATGTAAAATTGGATCAGTGGCACTACAAGACACTGAAGCTGTAGTGCACTTTCTAAGAAACAAGTGGTGTGAAGGCCTCCTCTTTTTGAAGACCCAGAGTAGGGATTATAGAATATTATGTGTTCAAAATACTTCATGAATGCTAACTAATCCTGCTCTACAATTCCTCTGTGAGGCAGGCATTATGATTTTCACCACTGTTTAGCAGATAGCTTATCCATCTCAATTTCTTTACCCACTCTCGCTCTCAAATTGGAAGGTGTTTGGGTAATCAGTTCTAGGAACATTTCAGTCAGTAAGACATACTTGATTATTTTCTTTCCTTAGCTGATACAGCAAACCACAGAGTACTCCTTTGCTATAAGAGAGTTTAACTGCTCATCAAACTTCTCATTTATAATGCAGGTAATAATACTTAGCACAGATTGTTTTTTTTCTTATTCCCCTGTATGATTTTCCTTAAGAGAATACTGATTTGGAACAGAAAATCAAAACTTGAGACAAAGGAGAGCAGAGGTGGAATTTCTTGGAAAACACTGGGAAAGCAGATAAAGGCTGATGGGTGAGGAGACACCACCAGGCAGCCAGGCAGCAAGACGCAGTCCGATTCTGGCCAAAAAGTTAGTTCCCCTCACCTGAGAGGAGTGCCACTGGCTCTGACACAGGTGAGTGGGTCAGTCATTCTCCTTTTCTCTTTCCCTCTTTCTTTTTTCTCTTTGGTTGCTTGTTTGGGTTTGGTTTTTTGTTTTTTTTTTGGGTCCCTAATGAGAACAAAATGTTACAAGGTCTTGTTTATCATTCTGATTCAGAACAGGAAAGCATTTTAAAATCTCAAAGAGTTTTGCAAGATGGGAAAACCATTTCCCAGACAGGTTTAGCAATGTCTTACAGGATTTTCAAACAGCTGTGGAGCAAAACTGCCCCTCAGCCTAATCCATTTTGGCTATCTCCAGTGAAATGAGTCTTCTCAGAGTATTATATCATGACTTCATTAAATCCCACAAAACTGCTTCCCCAGGAAATAACTTTGAGCCAACTGGATTCTAACTACCTGCTGTATCTCATGACCCTTTAATAATAAAAAACACAGTTGAAATAAGTCTGTGCATTGTGTTGTTCACTTTCCCTTGCTCTGTAGCCTAACCTGTCACGGGGGCAATTGGAAAAAATCTGTTAAGGCTTCACTAATTTCTTTCCTCATTTCCTTTAGCAATCCTGGTAGCTGCCCAGGATACTTAGTCTTCCTTAAGAGCATTCAGTTTTTGGCACAAGCCTTTTCATTTGTATCTGCTCATAATCTGTCTCCTTCTGTCATATCCGGAAATATGATCCCTTTGTTAAACAGTTAATTTGCTTCTCGTTGCAGAGAGGAGAGAGGGAGAGAGAGGCTGGAGGACTGCCTAACCTGCAAGGTCTTCCTTCCTTTTATTCCACTCTCAATTATTATCTCTTACTTTTATCCTTTTTTTCTGTTGTGAAAAGCATTTAATCCTTTCTATACACATCTAAAATACACAGAAGATCAAACCACCCTTATGAATGTGCTCCTGGACCAGATCCTTGGCTGGGGAAAGCTGATACATCCCTGCCACAGGCAACAGAGCAACCTGGATTTACACCAGCTGAGGCTCTGATCTAGACGTAACAGTTTGCCCCTGCCTGTTTGATTTTGATTAAACCTCCAACGTGCATGGTCTTCACGGTCTGTCTTCTCCTAGCATGGCTTTAAACGAGACAAAAGTCCTGTTACACTCATTTGTGCGTAATCTAACTGAAGTGAAAGTGCTCCAGAATTGAAATAAAGAGCAAAATTTGACTTTACGTCTTTCTCTGTGTGCTGCATCACCCTGGAGCTCCTCTTTTCTGATGTGGTGCTTGCTGGTGACACGGCTGCAGCCCGGCAAGAGGCAGGGATTAGCCAACCGTGGTCGCGTGGAAGCAGCAGAAGTGGCGGAGGGTAAACGTGTCAGACTTCTGAAGGAAGGTCTGAAAAGTCAGTGCTTTGCGTGAGGAGCTAAAATCACCTTGGCAAGAGACTCCTCTACACTTTCCAAATGGTTTTAGTGGTGAGTGAAGACAAAATGCTCTTTCATTAAACGTGCAAAGAAAGCTGCCATGGCAATAAAGGCATGCTCACCATAGGAGAGTCTGCTACTGATGCTTATTTGTAACAGCAGAGCAATAATTAAGATTGTGACCTTCCTTGCTAATCACTGGCAATGTCTATCAGCAGACAGCAGAGCTGCCTTAAAAAGCTTGGGAAATGCCCTGCAATTCAGAGGTAAAAACAACAGAAAACCACACTCCTGGCAAACAAAAAGGCAATAAATTCCTCCCTCCTCCCTGGAGATGTCAAGTGCCTTATTTCCCGGCAGGGTTTTTCAGACCTTTGATTGGGTTTTCTTTAAGACATGAAGGTGCCCATGATAAAGTGGCTACTGAGTCTGAGAACAAGGAAGGAATGGGAGCGTAAGGGAGTGCAGAAGTCAGCGTCTGCTTGGTCTGGCTGCAGTTTGATTCATGTTTGCATGAATGCCATATTTGTAGTGATGTTACAAGATGTGAGCTTTCAGGAAAAGAACCTAAAGCTTGTTTGCTTATTTTCTGGACAAGGGATTTATTTTTATAAGTTTGGAAATATGTCCAACTGCTCCAGCTGTAGGAGCTAGATGATGAACATAATGGAAATAAAGAAAGGAGAATGCTAAATGTTATCTGAATGCTTTGGATATTTTCTTTTTTTCTTTCATTAAAAAAAAAAAGAAAAGAAAAAAAAATGAGAAAAGAATCTGACCTTGAATATGTAAGGCCTTGAACCTGAGAAAAGGCCCATCTAGTAAAGTGCTTGGTCTAAAATACAGAAATTATGTGCTTAGGGGAAACGCTTTCCACAGTACCTGATATTGAAGATGATGTGTATGTTACATGATGCACTTTATCCAGAGCTGCAGATGGGTTATTGTGCAGCTGTATTCTTCAGCCACGTTTCCACAGCAATGTCCTTGTTCAACCACTGAAATCTTCCAGGTCTTGAATGGGGCTCCCCAGGGCCATTAAAAGTGGGATTTCAGCTTCCATGTCACCCAGGTGCTTCTGAAAAACACAGCTAAATGCTATTGTTGAACATAATTAGATTTCAGTGAAATAACAGGCTAAACTTTAAGAGCATGCCTAACTATTTAGGATCAAGAGTGAGAGACAGAAAACATTTCCAAAGAAAACAGAAATATTTTTTATTTAGTCTTGTCCTCTTATCCTTCATTAAGAGCAGCTATTTCCGTTTCCAACCATGGATTGACACAAAGGGCTGTAGCAGACCTTCAGCCACTCTCGACTGACCCCAGCTCACAGTATCTGTGTTTTGCACGGGACGCTTGCGGCACAGGCTATCTTGCCGGTGAGAAACCAGCTCCGGACACTGCTGGTGTGGAAGATTTTCCAGTGGAATGACCGTTTTGCTTTTTTGCATAAACAGTGTGGGAAAAAAAAGATGTCCCCTTGTCTTTATGAGACAAAAACAGGACAAAGAGAAAGAAACTATTTGCATTGTTAGCAGAAGGCCTAGATAGTTTATCTTTGTGAAATGCAAATAAGTGGCAAGATGAATCAGGGTCTATTATTCTTATCTGACAGAATGCAAATTTGACAAGGAACAGAAAGTCCAGTGCAGGATTAACACTGTCTATTGTTATGAGAGGATAAACTATTATATTGCAAAACTTGTAGCATACGTTCCAGAATTAGCCTGCAAACTTCCATAGAGTTCCATACTTTTGCCTATCATATCAATTTAATATCTTCTTACAGGCAACATTCTCTGATTTCTGAATTGTACAGAACTTAAATCGTTCCATCCTTGGCTATTAGCTTAAATAAAACTTCACCTTCGCTACGTCTTGAATATCCCAAGTGAATTAATTTCCTTGAGCACATTTCTAATACAGCCTACTGCTCGCAAATTCGTACGAGGGTCGAATGTCACTTATGGGAGGAAACTGGGACCACATACCTCACACCCGCTGAAATCTCTAGGTTTAAGTTTGTGATAAAATTGTCGATAAAGGGTATAACAGTATTTAAAAAGTCATGTAAGTTTTCCCTGATTATGGAAATGCTAAATTAAATGCTGTTTCAAGCCAGGCATGGGTTTGAGCTTGTTTCCATTGAAATCAGTGATGATGCTCATACCAGTCTGTACGGGTCAGGGCCTCTTTACCTCCCAGTGGTTCCATTCTTATTTATATCAGAGCCACTAATTACCACCGAAACAAACTCAAGCCTGGTGTTGCAGTCCTTCAAAACTGTGATCTGAAGGAAAAAAAAGTAACAGTTGTTCCTGGGCTTGATATAGATCTGTGAGGGAAATGTGATGGCCCATAATATACATAATGTAATAGCCTCATGTGTTACCCAGGTGTAAGGATGTTTAGGAATTGGATTTTTTTTTAGACTTTAAGTAGTCCGACTAAGTTTTAGTTAGCGTGGCTCTGTTCATTTGCTCCCGTGGGATTCCAGAGGGGCATTTTACACTAGATGTCTAATTCTTCGGTGGCAAAATCTAGAGAAGATGAGTGTCTCCCGCTGCTGAGATGGAAAGCACACACCTCTCTTTGTAGTGTGGTCTGGCTACCTGAAACAATTAATACTCCTTGAGCTTTTGCACTGCATCCAAGTAAATGAACAACTGTAGAAGTTTTGTGTGTATAAAGAACATATGTGTAAATAAAATAATGGCAATTAAGGTGGAGTACATTGATATCTCACACATCAAAGGCCTAGGAGAGTAAGTAGGACAACAAAAACAATTGTTATGCTCTTCTACTCTCTTCCAGTTTCTTGATACATAAATGGATCACCACGGATTCCTGCATAGTACATTTTTGTAAGTAGGCATGTTAGCTTGGGGTGCCAGGTGCAGACCAGGAGCTATCCTGTTGGTGCCCACTTAACTGCACTGCAAAAAACCCAATTAATTTCTGAACAGAATAAAGCCCTGTGTATGTGAAAATGTCTGTCTCTGGATTTGCAGCGTGGGGCTTTGAAGTCAACGTCAGGTCAAAATTTAGCTCAGTGCAGTGTTTACATGAGAATTTGGTTCCTACTATTCCTTTAGTTCCAATTGCCCTAATGTTTTCAGACACATTTATGTGGAGCTAATGCAAAGCAAGCATCCTGAACATATGCAACTAAAATGAGAGGATCTGTATTGCATAAAGCTGAATATTCCTAACTTGCTCTAAGAAGGAATATATGCTGTGGTTGGGAAATACCAAAAAGAAACTTTAATGCAAAGTAAATAATAAAAAATAAAATTTTTGATCTTAGTTATCACTTGTCGATGTCTGTGCTATTATGAACACTCTTGAGATCAATGTCAAGTGGGTCCACCTTAAGTCCAAAAAGGGCAAAAAGAACAGAGCAGAGACCAAAGAGTGATTTCATTATACAAATGAAATGGAAAAAAATCAGTGAAATTCCATCCATCCCCGAGGACTGGCTCCACTTAGAGGTTAGAGGAACCGTCGAGAGTGATCTCACATTTATGTGCTCTTTAACTGTCATTCGTTACCAATTGCAACGTGATTATGACTCTGGTGAAGGCAACCAGAAGACAAAAATGCCAGTTGAAAACTTGGCCCCTTGGAAGGTCACAACAAACCCCCCTTCTTCCTATTCAGGACTAGGACTTTGCCCTTGAAATTTACTTGTTTTTCCTAGGATATGTGCAAAAGGAGAGATGGTCCCTCCAGAATGCATGTCTTTTGATGGGCCAGCAAGGCAAGGCATCAGAGTTCTTACTCCTGTGTGTTGCAGGAACCCATCTGGAGGGGATGTGGATCATTCTTTAGCCACTGCCCTGCAGTGAATTTGCACATGAAAGAGATTGGAGGGACTCTTCTGGCTTCACAGCGCAACCTGGTCCTTCCTTACTTCACCTTGTAAGAGTTGACTAGTGAACTTGGGCTGGTGCTGAGCTCTGCTTGCAGGGAACCCAGCCACCTCCTCCTGCCTCTGTGGTGGCCTTATCTTCAGGTAGCAGGTTCAGAAAGACAGTGTGTCTCTGAACATCTTCTCCAGGCATGGTTAGCCTGAGGCTTAACCACAGCCAGCTGATGTTGTTATCTGTGTTTTCACAGGAGGCTGATGGGAGGTGTGGAGGTGCAGCTGTGGCAGCGGGCAGGGTTTGCTGGGGGGGAGATCCCCTCTCTAGGCAGGAGGCAAAGCCACCAGGAGTGGCCAATATATCCTGGCACATGAGTCTTTTTACCTCCCTATGGCCAACGAGGAGGCATTAGCTATTCTGACAGATCCACCTTGGAGTAAAGGAAGATAGGGTTTTAGGTTTCTGGCAGCAGTTACTCCCCATAATGCCAGCCTCCGGGAAGTAATTTAACCCTAATCTTATGCGTGTGTCTATTTTGCTTAGGGTGAGGGAGGACCTTTGTGTCTGTTAAAGAACAAGATCTTGCTAAAAACCAGGAACTTGGCAAGCACAAAGGGATGAGGAGCACAAGAGTGTGCTTGGATGAAAACTGTGGGGGGAATTCTGCATGCTGTGGAGGAAACTCTGCTCTGAGGAGATTGCTGCTTCTCCTTTCCACCTTGCACCAGGCTGTATTTTATGACACCTAGGCTTGCTAGGAGAAGCCAAAAGCTTCATCTTCTCTAGCCACTGTAATCCTAAAGTTTGTCATGGGCAGGGAGATGAGACAAAACAGTTATCTGACAGTGAATGTGAAAATGAACAGGCACTTTCTGATACTGGGATATTTTTACTCATCTACTTGCTTCGGGCTGCCAAAAGCCTGCCAGAGGTGTGCTCAAATTTTCATGCTTCCAGTCCTTATTTTCAAGAGAAAGTGACAGGTTCTTTGGGACACTGTGATGGCAAAGCCCGTGGGAAGCCCATAAGGACCAGGCTGAATGGTCTGAGGATAACCCACAGGAATTCATGGGAGTCCCATTAGTTGCCTAATGCTGAAAAATACAAGGCTGTTTGTTTATTTCTTTAATACTATTAAATGTTTCCTAGGGTGGTTTTTCCCACTATATCGATGTCATATTTATAACCCCATCAGTGTTTTCATCCTGAAGCTCCTACCAAACTCTCCATCAAGATGTGGAACTGTTGGAGAGGGTTCAGAGGAGGGCCACAAAGATGATTAGAGGGCTGGAGCACCTGCCCTACAAGGAGAGGCTGAGGGAGCTGGGCTTGTTCAGCCTGGAGAGGAGAAGGCTGCGGGGGGACCTCATTGCAGCCTTCCAGTACCTGAGGGGAGCATACAAACAGAAGGGGAATCAACTTTTTAAAAGGGCAGATAATGGCAGGACAAGGGGGAATGGTTTAAAGCTAAAGGAGGGAAGGTTTAGATTGGATATTAGGGGGAAGTTTTTTACAGAAAGAGTGGTGAGGTGCTGGAACAGGCTGCCCAGAGAGGTGGTGGATGCCCCGTCCCTGGAGGTGTTCAAGGCCAGGTTGGATGGGGCCCTGGGCAACCTTGTGTAGATCCAGGCCTGAGGTTGGTGGCCCTGCCTGTGGCAGGGGGATTGGAGCTCTATGATCATTGGGGTCCCTTCCAACCCATGCCATTCTATGATTCTATGATTCTATGATCAAACAGCCTGACAGCAGACAAGCACCCCACATTGAAGCAGAGGGTCCCGAGATGCCCTAAATTCTGCTAGAAGAATCATCTAAATCCTTCAATTGGTAGAAGTGCATGGGCATAGTGACAGTGGATGTCAGTATAAAACTATTGGGCTGACAAAACCCAAGGAGAAGAAAACCTATACACAGCAGAGAAATTTCTGTGCAATTGTGCCAAATATTCCTCGCGTGTCCCTGTGATCTTACAAAAGGTTGACTCATAATCTGGCTGTTGTATCAGGCTTTCAAAAGCTGGGACGTAGGCTGAAATATTACCCCATGCTGCAGTAAATGGCTAACCTCCTGTTGGCTTCAATGGACCTGGGTTTTTATCCCATGCCTTTTTCCTCCTTTCTCGGCACACATATTGACCTAGCTAAGTACTAAAAGTGTGGGGGTTTTTTCTAACCTGTAAGAAGCCTGCTGGGGCTGCATCTGAGTGCAGCACACAAAGGACCGTGGACAGATGTCAGAACTGCAAGGGCTGGTTTGGTTTTAGTCAGACAGTGTGTGCCTTTTCAAGGGCTGTCTTTGTGGCTTCAGAAAACGCTCACTCAAAGCACTGCCAGAATCCAAATCTAGTGATAATTAAAGAAAATATATATGTGAGGGGGAGAAGAGATATGAGAAATATGCTCTTTCCAACAACACGTTTCTCATTAGAGAAGAGGGGATGTTGATTTTAGGAGAGCCAGCCCCAGCAAAATCTGTAACCACTCTGCCTAGTAGGATGGATGTGCTGGCTCTGGTGGCACCTACATTCACAGCGAGACGTTCAGACCTGCTGCTCTGTGTAGGTACCTGGCTTCAGTTCCCTGCTTGATCAATGGGAGAGGAGTAGTTGCAATGCTTAGAGGTATCTTGGGTCAGGGACACATCCCACTTTGGTGCTTGAGGAATGTGTGAAAATGAAGAACATGAAGTAGGTCTGAATAGCATTGTCTATAAAGAAAGAAAGGGAGGGGAAAAAAAGTGAATATGATCCCTCCTTAATTGCTCAGAACTTGTGTTTAAAACTGCCAGCCAGTGCAGCCCTTCTCCTGGCATCTCTTCTTCCTCTCCATTCCCTCAGCGATCGTATTGCAGATCTAACACACTTGGTTCCATTCCATTTTTAAATTCACCGTTACAGATTCTGCCCCAGAGTGATTGTGCCTGTCTCAAAAGAGAGCTGGAACAGGAGTTTAAACACGTTTTATGTGAGCATTCAGGTGCCTTTCGGAGATAAGAGGGGAGCATAGCTGAACCTGCCTGAGAATGTATATGCAGCCCGAGCAGGGCAACGCTGGCACACGCAGCTGTGTTAAGGACAGTAAAAGGTGGCTAGCATGTAGGCATGAAAACAAGCTGCTGTTTAATTCCCAGCTCAGCAGCTTGGGTTGAAAACTGTAACAACTGTAATTATCAGCAAGTTTCCAAGCCAGACAATTGAATCACTCGTCTGAGCAGATGCCTTTGGGGAATAGCGATAGATCTGCACTCTTCAACTTGTAGTACACATACATGTGCAGAACGGGAGCATCAAACACTTCAAGGGGTGGCTCTGCCATCCCAGGCGTGCTCCTCAACTTACAATAGCTCACCGGAGTTTGAATAAACTAGGGGTGCAGCTTTTCCCTCCAGGTCCCACTCAGCCACTAGATGCTGCTGGAGGAGGGGAGGCGACCTTGGCCCCGCTGAACACCAAAGGGATGTGTTAAGATGTGTGGGTGCCGTGGGCTGTTGCAGGATGGGAGTCTGGCTGGACATTCACCATGAGAAGTGAGAAGGCATGGAGGGAATCCCCAGCCTTACAGACCTTCTCTCAACCACAGCAGGAGCAGTAAGCAGCTGTGTTTCACAGCCAATAACTGTTGTAAGGCAGCAAGGTTTAGAAGTGGAGTTTGCTACAGCTGGATGACAAGCAAATAAAGGAGCGACCCTCCACTCTAATACAAGATCTGCTGACTGAATTCATGTACTTAAAGAGCAGCCTAATTGTGCTGCTTCTGGTGATCCTGGATGGGTTTGTTGTAGGGATTGCAGTTTACTGAAATTTCTGGGGGAAGCCACCTTCCCTCATACTGATGGTTTTTTCCCCTGCAGTCAGAGAGGATTAGCTTCGCGCAGTGGATACCCATGTACCCAGGGGAAAAACTAGCCTGGTTTTGTTCGCAGTTTATTGCAAGGCTGCCCTTTTTTTTTTCCACAAGAACTGCTCAAGCTCCAGAAAAAAACGCAGTGGGACTGAAATGCCAGAAGCCTCCCTCCGATCATTTTTCTTTTTGAAAAGCATGTATTTATTCTAAACCTCGGTAATTTCCTCCATGTGCCTTGAGCTACATTTCTAGACCCAGGAGGAAGGGATCTCGCCATGTTAAAGATCTCTCTGCTGTGTGACTAAGATTATGTCCCACTGTGGATATTTCAGTTTTAAAAGTGAGATGAGACCTGATAGTGATACCACATTAAACACATCTCCTATTGATCCTTTCTAACCTTGCAAAAGAGCTGCTCTGCATTAAGTACCTTTTACTTCAGCGCTGCTGATGGGACCACAGATGTTAACTGCCAGGCTAAATATCCTCGGAGGTCAGCAGACAGGGCATCTGAGAGGTCACAGAGTAATAATTTTCTGGCTAAGAAACAATAGGAGTGTTTACCCCTTTGCCCTCTGACTCAGCCTGAGGACACGCCAGCGGCTCGCTCTGACATGCATTTATGGTATTTATAAATAAAAGGGAATTAATAAAAGCTCTCCTCCCTGGTGTTTCCTCCCCACCACGTAGCATCTTGAGCGTATTGCAAATCGGCTTGATATGTCAAATTATTGTACTGACTGAAGTGATGATAAAAAGCCTTTGTGCTGAACAAAGTGTTGCGCTTGTGAAAGTATATTTTCAGACCATCCTCTCCACTATTGCCAGCTACCCGCTTCACACAAAGACCTGAAAGTAAATCACCTGCTCTGTACTGAGGTGCAAAACATCATCTGTGGCCGATGAGAGAGAGAAAAAAAAAAGCCATTCTGCTTTTTAGACTGTACCTTTAGGGTCTCTGATGTGTCTCTGCTGTGTGTGGTCAGATGGGGCTGTCTGTCCTGTCTTCTGGAATCTCCTTGGTGTCCTCTCCATGGGGTTTGATTTCCAAGACCACTGAGGAAATGGCAGCCAGGCATTGCTGTAGAGAGGACAGAAATATCTTTGCTGAGCTGTGTGGACCAGATTCCTTACAGCCATTAAAGAAGGTGATCCTTTTTCTTCAGCTGAAATACGACAGTTTTTGCCAGTTGAGTAGCTGGCCTGCAGACTCAGATGTGAGTTTGAAGAATTTTCTTGGTTTGGAGCTTTCTTGGTCTTCTTATCAAAAAAGCAGAAAAAATATCTGTCATTTTCCACCTCTAAGCTTATCATGCTAGGTTTCTCAGAGAAACAACGGGCAACCTAAATCACCTTTGGAGGTCAGGTGCTGGAGTAGAGGCTATTAAGCATATTAAGAGAGATTTCTGCTTTTACACTAAAAAATTTATTTTTGATCCACTTGATTTTAGATATTCCATTACTTCTTGCAGTCTTATTTTTCTCCCCCCCCCACTGAATCAGATCCATCTGCTTGCACTGGGGACCTTGTTTTGCTTATTCTTTTGGGACAAGGTGTGGTACATATTTTTGCGACTTTTGGTAGTTGCTTTTGACTTCAAGATTGGCGTTTTAGGCCTGTTTTGATTTGTCTTTCCTCTTCTTTCTCTCTACCAGTATTTTGTAAACAAAAAAAGAAACAACAGCAAAAAACCCCCAACAAACTAACAAGGGAGGGAAAACAATATCCCTGCGTTTGATACGTGCAGCAGCTTGAAAATGAGGTGTGTAATGGATAGTGCATGTGTTATGTGAGAATTGTGGTGGCTGCCAAAATGTTATTGTTGTTACTGTGTGTGTGAGAGGAAGATTAAGCTAATAGACTCATGCCAGCCATTTCTGAGGTACGCTGTGGGAACCAAGGGGGTGGACATTCTCTGGCTGAAATAATGTGTGTGAGTAATTCTCTCCTTGAATTTTGAGTAAGACCTTAGGAAGCTGTCCTGTTTTGTCCGTGGCTGGGAACGGTCAGTCCCATGTAGTGGGAGATGCTCCTTCTTTTTAACTTTGCTTTAGGGCAATGCTATTCCCAAACACTCAGGGGGCTTGGTCCTGAAGTCTCCGCACTGGCAAGTGCCAGGCAGAAGAAGGATGCCTGCCCTGTAGGAGTTAGGAGGATAGAAATTTTTTCTTTCATGAAATGGGAAGGAAAAATAAAAGCACAAACATACCCAGGGCAATTCTACTAATGATAATTTAAAAGGCAAATGCATCAGTCAAAGTATTTTATTTTGATCATTCACGTATTTAAATGTCCCTTTTAATCTGTTTCTGTAAGTAACTGATAAGAAGACCTTTCTTTCAGACCTGGTCAAGTGAGCTGTTTCTATTATGCAGAAGTAGAAACAATGCAGAAAGTTATAGATGTTTCTACTTTTTAAGGAAACAGGCCTTTGTCAAGATTTGTTTTCTTTCTCTTTTGCTTTGATGTATTAGTATTTCTCAGTAAAAATCAACTTGCCCAGCTTTACTACTGACTTTCCTATTATTTTTTCTTGGGGGAGGTGTCTTCCATCTTGAGTAATTTCTTCCTTTTAGTTTAACTAGATTTTAATAATGAATGTAGCATTACTCTTGACTGTCTATTTTTCTTCATAATCAATTCTGCTGGAACTTATCAAAAACTTTTGAAGATACAAGCAGATGATGCCCATCAGATCACTTCTTTTTTATAATTTTTTTTTCCTAATGAACAGTGAAACACTAGCTCTTTTTACAGCAACTGCCCAGACTTTGACCCTTGGGGATTTTCCTTGTCAAAGTGCTGGACTGTGCTGTCCTTAATTAGACTCTCACCCTCCTCTCCAAGTGCTGAGGTGAGGTCGGCTGGTCCACGATTCCTCTCATCACTCCTGGCTCTTTTTATTAAAGCATAGATGCTAACAGGCACTTCACAGTCTTGAAGAACTGATGCCATTTCAAGTCCTCAGTGTTATTTCCCTACCAGAATCTCTGCTTTTCGCACCTAATTTTGGCAGATTGCAAGTCCAGGCCTTTTTGAGACTCATTCAAATCCCTGAAGTCAAAAGAAAAACTCCTTTAACCTTTTCCCACCTACACTCCTCAGCTCTGCCCCCTCCTGCACTTGTATATGAACTTTGATGGTTGGTTTTATCTGCCTAAAAGGGGGTCTGCAGGTTGTATAGAGATGGGTCTTGGTAACAGAGAGGTTTGTGTTGTGACAGGAAAATATGTTCCAGCAGCATGACAGATAGATATTATACTATATATAACTGCAGCACCATGTGGTTTATTTCTTATTTTTTCTCACAGGAGTAAAAGCAGATACTTTGGCAGCAGGTAGGAGCAGTGGACTCAAGAAAGGGTAGAGAGGCTGGGTTACCCCTGAGGACACCCTTCTCACCACAACCACCACCCAGCTGCACCCCAAAAAGAAGAATCTTGCTGCCCAGCTCTTCTTCTCAGGGAGCACAGAGGTGATTCATCTAGCCCGAGAACCTCATCTTTAAGCATCACTCCTCACAGCCTTCTGCAGGCATATTTCAGCAAAGGGGGTAGTTTTCCAATGCCTAGTTCAACATTCTCATGGGCTTTGGTACATGGCTGGTTTGGAGAGGAGCCTGCCCCTGTCCCAGGCTTGGCTCAGCGGTAGTTCACCCTGACACATGCACCTCCCTGGGGAGAGGGCAGTGGAGTGGATGGGGACAGCTGCCTAACCATGCTGATCTTCCTCTCTTTCTTGTACTTATTTTCAGACTCTCAGGCTAACAGGTCTGGATAATACTTACTAAGTAAAACCACTTCTGTTACTTGAATGAGGAGGGTTTCAATGTTCAGAGACCCATGTTTCACCTGGAAAGTGGTTATGGTGGAGAACAAGTTCAGCTTGTTGATGATAACTGACTGTGGCATGGTAAGAAAAGAAATTCAACCCTGTGCTCCTTCTTTTGTTGCAGCTGTGAAGCATCTTCACATCTGTGGATGTTATGTTGTGGTGATGACTGAGAAAAACTTCTTGGAGGTGTTTCTTTGAATCACACTGTGGTGAAGTTGATGCTTAACATATATGCTTCCTTATTCCTTGGGAACTCAAACGCCAGCATTCTTGCTGGCTCTGCCAGCCAGCTTGTAGTTAAAAGAGGTTCTAAGTGATGTGAAGGATAGTTTCCACCAAGGCCATAACAACTCTAGTATTGCACTTGTGGTGGCTGTGGTCACCAAAGGGTAAGGACTGTGTATGGAGCAGTTATTCCCTTCCAATGACCTCGTCTGCCCTTTGATAGGAACAGCAGACTATGTGGTAAGTTGTGTGGGGACTTTGACACCCCAATGCAAGATGTTTACTGGACAATCATCAGGGTAGGAGGGGGCTCAGTGGCCTTTAGAAGGGTTCTTATGCTAAGAGATTTGGGACTGCTGAAGGTGCTGTTCAAGTGACTTTTCTGTTCAGCAGGGTTTTTTTCCAGACCATTTACAAGCTGCGGAGGGGAACTATGCCCAGACTGTGTTGAGTCCTTGCCTGAAAAGGGAAAGATGGTGGAGAGGATCATAGTTCTGGGCAATGCCTCTGGGTGAGATGTGGAGGCACAGACAGACCATGGCCCTGCACAGCCCAAAGCTCTTTTGCTGCTGTTTCCGTGCTGACCCAGGGGTATTGACCAGCCTTTGACATCTTTTGCTCCAGCAAGTCACAGATTGGGATGCTCAACTGCTGTTGTCACACCTTTTTGTGGTTTGGGTCTGCCAGGTCTCTCCAGCCGTCCAAAGGAGGAAGAAAGGCTGTGTCTCTCTTTCTCCAGCTACAGGATGCAGGTGTTTAATAGTTGGGAGAGACTTGGGGGTTAGCCCTATCACTTGGACTCTCTGTTCCACTTTAAAAAAAAGCCAGAGCAAGCTAAAGCCAGCTGCCAGAAAGATATGCTGATGCAATGGTTTGCTCTATGCTAGCCTGCATTGAGAACAGACCTAGTCTCCTGATTGAGTCTCCTGATACTTGCCCTTACAAAAAACCTGATGGTGTCCTCATCCATTCTCAGTACTTTGCTGGGCAACAGCTACTTGTTCAGACAGGGGCTGGTGTTACAAGAGAGCACGTGATGGGAGAGTTGCAGATAGGCAACTTGTTGTGTAGGTGGTGGACAGGTTTTCTACCCTTGTGAGCGAAGGGGTAATTTCCTGGGGATCAGCTCGTGTGTCTTTGTACTTGTTGCAGGAGCCAAGACTGAGGCTGTTGATCATAGACTGCAAAGAAATGATTGTTTTTCAAATGCTTGCTGGACGTGACTTCATGTCCCAACAGTAAGTGTGTTTGCTCCTGTAGCTTTGACTGACCAAGCACGTGGCTTCTCAGTTCCTATTTGGTTGAGCTTCCTAGATCTGCCTACAGGCTAGTGGTGAAGTCTTGCCTCCTGTTGGTAGCATGAAGAGAGTTTGGAATAGCTCTTGTCAATGGGTGATTTTCAGGAAAGTCCATGGTCAGTCTTGTTTCTTTGGGAATCCATGTGTCTTCAGTTAGAGACACATGGAAGCGAGTCTGTTTTATATTTGCACTGTGCTGGACTTGGGAAAGTGAATTGGAGGGACCATTCTCCATACAGCTCTGCGCCTTTCCTTTCTTTTGACTCAGATTGAAAGAACCCACAAACCCAAACATGTTAATATTTCCCGTGTGCTTGTTTATTTCTAGAAAGACATCTCTTAGAAGGTGGATCACAGACCATTTGGAAAAGAGCTCTATGGATGGAGACTCTTCTACCCATCTTGGTACTGGAGTTTTGTGACACTTGGTTTCCTGATGCATATTGCTAACCTGTTATTAACCTCTGAAAAATCAGAAACTCTATCTCCATGACCAGTTTCTTTCTGAAGTATGGAAGGCATTGTGTTGCCCCTTATTCAAACTGGTGTTGCCTTCTTGTTTCCAGATTTGACATAAAGACGAGAGATCAGAAAAAAGAAACTGAATGAAAATTCTAATGCTAAAAGTACTGTGACAATGCACAGATCCAATGCAGAGATCCAACTGACTCTGTGTATGTTCCCCTCATGTGACTTTATGTTACAGAAAATGTCATATGTCATTCAGGATAAATGTGAAGGGGCTGCTTTCCTTGACCACATTTCCTGTATTAATGCTGTGAGGTTGTGATGATGTGTGCAGATTACTTCCATCTATAAAATAATTATTCCAGGACATAGTCTGGGTTTGCCACTCTCTTCAGATTATTTTTTTTTTCATGTGAGAGATGCCTCTTTGCAGGGTAATATTAAATTTGTTACAGGACTTGTTTCCAGTGTTTCTTCTTAGGTTTTTTCTTTTTTGAAAAGTAATCCTGGTTTTGCAGCCACTGCTGAGGAAATTTCAGAGGGGTTACTGGCAAGATTGCTTTTCTGAGTAGACTTCCTCCTCCTCCTTTTCAAGTATCCCCTAGTAATAGTTGATAGATGGACTGGACATGCACCTAGTCCCATGTTTTCGTCAGGGACCTGATCCTGAAGCTTTTTTGGCCCAGCTTGGTCAGTGTTACCAGCAAGCACTAAGAACATGGGTAAAGCAGCAGCACCACAGAAGCCCCAGAGCACTCTGTGGAGTTTCCAGTGCTCTTCAGTGTCCTTCATGCATATTTCTGTGTGTCCCAGAGCCCCCCATTTCAGCATTTTATCACCACAGATGTTATTTTCAATTGCTTTCAGAGCTACCCATGTGTCTTTCTGTCCAAAGTCCTCTGTATGGGTTTTTAAATATACTAGAGCTCTGTGAGCATTTCAGTGAGCTCTTGTTTGGCCTTTTGGTGTGCTCCATATTACTTTGTGTACAAGAGGTAAAGGCAGAGCCAGGTGACCTGGAATGAACATAGAGCCACTGTCTGAACTTGCAGGGATGGGTTTAGGAAAACTAAAGCCCACTCAGAGTTGCATCTGGTCAGAGATGTAAAGGGCAACAAGAAGGATATCTACAAGTATATCAACTGCAAAAGGAAGATAGGGTAAAATGTAGTCTGCTGTTTAATGGGGCATGGGATATGGTGACAAGAGACATGGAAAAGGCTGAGGTACTTAATATCTTCTTTGCCTTAGTCTCTGATGGTAAGGTCTGCCTTCAGGAATTCCAGGCCACATAGAAAGACTGGAACACTAAAGGCTTATTGTGGAGGAGGATCAGCTTGGCAAAAATGCAGGTGACATAAACAAGTCCTTGGGACATGATGGGTTGTAGCCACAAGTGCTGTAGGAGCTGGCTGATGTCACTACAATGTCAGTCTTGATTGTCTGTAAACTCCCAAGGAAATAATGAGAAGTTTCTGAAGAATGGAAGAAAACAAGCACCAGTCCTGTCTTCAAAAAGGGCAAGAAGAAGGAGATTTTTAGTGTGCTGGAAGTAAAATCTTCCCACTTTTTTACCTTAGGAGATTGAACTCATTCTGTACTTTCCATGCTGGTAGTACCTTGTGTATCTCCACTGAAGAGGAGAGCACTGAAGGATCAAACAGGAAGCTTAAGAGAAGTGATCTCAGCCAGAAACCAAAGACTTTTGACTAAAGCCACTCAATGCCAAATGATCAAGGCATTAGGGTTTTGCACAAAGAGGAAGAGTTGGCCACTACAAACAGAGCCCTCATTTTACCACCTCCCTTTACTAATTCCTACTGGGTCCTGAAGAGTTACAGGGATCCTTTGTTCACTCACCCGAGTCAACACGGTTTAAACCTTACCCACTCTGCTGTAGCTGTCCACAGCGGCAGATGCTCACGTGCGGCCTCGCTGTGAGTGCCCTGGCAGAACGGCTGAATGCCTGCTTATCCTTCTCAGTATCTAGCCTGGTGTTTGTGTCAGAGGGAAAGCAGGCAGGGGAACAAGGAAGCGATTGTCATGAAGAGAAAGAAACGGGGAAGAACAGCAAGAGGAATCTGCTGACCAAGCACTAACTGTTGAATTTCTAGGCTAAAGAGCACATTTCGGGAAATTAAGCAGCAAAATAATGCATTTTTCCTCTGAGATGACAAAATTCCTCTGAATGAACCATTTCTGTTGTGCTCAGCCCAAAGCATTTGAAAGTTATGAATCAGACTGAAAAAATCCCTGAGATTTTCCTGCCTGAGTACCTTACTACTGTTGTACTTGAGCAGGAAAAGGAAAGTAAAAGTAAAATTTATTAAATTTACTTGGGCTTATTTATTTTTTAGGGAAAAAAAAATCCCTGAGATTTTTTTTCCCTTAAAAAAATTAATAAATGCTTGATTTTTACTTTTAATTATATTTTCCTGCTAAAGTACAAAGGTACTTGACCCATACCTTCAGAGGCTTTTTCAGGCCTTATGCTTTTGTACTGACACTTGAGGACTGGTGTTGGGATTTGACTGCAAATGTCAATCGTGGTGGAACTCCTGATCATGTCATGGAAGGTGGTGGCACTGCATTTTCTCTACAGCCATTTTAAGCCTTCCCTTACAGCCTGGAAAAAGCTAATATTGCTGCTTTTCCAAGGAATGTGATTCCCCAGTGTTTATTCCCTGATACCAGAGCACTGGTGTGGGGCAGCACGGGAGTCAGCAGCGTCACTGGTGTATCAGTGGGGCAGTGCAGGAGCCAGCAGATTGAGGCTGATCTCTAAAACGTGGCACCCACTATCATTTTGTACCCCCGCAGCTCCCTGTCATGCTCACGTGACTTGGGAGCACAAATGACTTTTGGGGCAGTTTTTAAACCTGAAGTGGACACGGTGCATGGACTTGCTAGGAACTGCCTTACTGCAGGTGTCAAGGCTGGTTAGCGTGCGTGCTTTGAAGTGGTACTGCCTGGAAAGCGTGTGGGAAACCAAAGCTGCTTTATGAGAACAGGCTGTCCCCGTCAGAACACCAGCTACCTTGACAACATGTTTCTAGAGAGCTCCTCCTTAAATGTCTCTCTCTGCTTAAGTGTTTGCCTGATTACTGAGTTTTGACTTTTGATTCTCTACATTCATGGCTCAGCATGCCATGGATGTAGACAGCAGAACTTCCACTGCTTTCACTGGGAGTGTGATTTAGTATTTACTGCTGAGGGACAACTGGGCACTGAAGGCACTGAAAACCTGAAGTTCCCAGGCAGTTCCAAGGGAGACAAAAATGCTTTGGTTTGGTCACCACAGCACCAGCCAAAAGCTGCTCTTTTAAAGAGGAAGGTCACATAGTGAGGTGGATTAATTATGATGCCTTATGGACGTCATTATTTAAATAATAAGAGCAACAGTGACAAGAGCAAAATCAAGAAAATATAATGACTGAAGCTTTAAAAGACATGTGTGGGATTCAACTTCAATTTCTCTAGTCAGCTTTGCAAACCTTAGCCAATGTAAATTCCTCAAAGTCACACACTGTGCTGTCAGAGATAATATCCTGGTGACCTAACCCTGGGTTCTGAGCATTCGTCCATCTCCAGGTAGTTAATTCAGAAAAAAAAAAAAAAATAAAATGTATAGCTCAAAGGCATAGCTCTAGATTTATTTTTTTTTGGTGTATCTAGAATAACTGTGCTGAGACCATCATTAGAACTGATCTGAGATCAGATTGTATTGCAAAATCATTTCAAACAGCAAATACACTAAAGAGTAGTCATTGTGACACTTTCACGAGCCACTTTGCAGCCAAAAATCAGGGGGAAAATGGAAAACAAGTTAAAATTATCTACCTGTTGCTCTGTTATTCTATTTTGTTCTTATATGCATGGAAAAGCATTATAAGTGAGAAATACTGATGCTGGTGACTGTATTGAATTTCTGAGTCCCAGGACTGAATGAGGTGGCTTTCATAAAGAGCTAGATGCTCTCGAGCGAGATGAGGGAAGAAGGGAGGGGGGAAGTGAGAGGATCTTGCTGCATTAAACACCACTTTCTGTGGAAACAATTAGTGCTGTAAGTGTATTCTTGAAGAGGGGTGGCTTTACAATGAGATTACTTACAAGCACCATCTCTGCTAAAACGCCCATAAAGAGTTCCGCAGTTCTGAGAAGTCATCTTCGGAGACGCTGCTTATTGGAAGTCACAGGCGATATTTCATGCTGTACTCTTTTGAAATTAGCTAATGTTTGGGTCATACTCAGCCTTCCAAATTGCAAAAATCTCCAGGGCTTTGCTGTAGGGAAACCTGGTGGAGTGTAGACACCGCAGATTGATTGCAGCTCACAAGACAGTGTCTTTAGGGGGTGTTAGTGATATGGAAGGGTGGTCTGAGGTTTGCAAACCGGTTCAGATTTAGGATCCACTTTGTCTGAACCACCAAAGTTTTCAGGGCTGCAGGTTAGATTAAAGGCTGTATTTCCCTTCCCTGCCCCACTTCTGTAATGTGCAACTTGGGATAGCTGGGTTTTGTAAAACCTGTGGAGTTTTATTTTTGACCCTTAAAACAAAACAAATCCGTGTGTGTCTTGAAGTAGGGGCTCTGGTTTTAATTGTTGGGTTTTGTTCATTATACCCCCCTACAGCTTACACCTTAGACTGGTGAACAAGCATCTTCTAACAGAATTAAGTTGAGAAAAAGCTTTACTTGCTGTAGGTTATCTAATAATTGCCTACTGAAGTAGCTTACTCTTCTGGAGATTAACGGCTGCCTGAGTTCTGTGATTAGATCTCAGGCATCAGTCCCTATGCTTTTGTGTTTGAGCCATCACAGACAGAGAAGGATATTAGCTAAGATTGAAGGGTTCTTGCAGCAAGGAAAATAAAGGAGAAGTGTAAAGAAAATCTGCTTGCACTTAGGATGTTGAAGACCTGGAATAAATTTCTGAGGTCACATGTAGTCTTCATCACTGAAAACCTTTAAGAGCAGGTTGGACAATCATCTGCCAAAAATGCTGATGCAGTGGATCCGGCTTTTTTTCCTTTATATCATTTTTAAGTGAACTTTAACACTTATTTTACAGCTACTATTGTGTGTCCTTACTTCAGTGAGGTTGTCCTCTCCATTGAGCAACTCTATTTCACCAATTACTATCACACTCATTGAAGGCTTGCCACAAAAGCCAACACTCTTCTTCTGGGCAATGTGGGAGAGATTTTCAAATTACTTCCTTCACATGATCTCTTATATGTTTATTGTCATCTTTCTCAAATCATGCAACTCATTCCATGCTAAGTCTGAATCTCATACTCAGTACCACAGGGTTAAGAGCCACGAGTCAATTACACATTTATGGGAGCTGTGAAAACTAGGCAGGATATCTTTTAGCTAATGCTGGAGAGAGCTAATGCCTTCTGAGCTCAGGTTGGATCTTTATGTGTATGATATACAGGCAAGTGAGACACCTAGAATTGCAGTCTGTGAGGCCTGCAGAGAAATCATCACCTTGCTGCCCTACTGTGTCTAAACCAGAGACCTAGAGAAGATGAGCCAGACCATTTTCTATCAACATTATTTGCAGCCTTGCTCTTCCTTCTCCCCCACTGGCAGCTGGAACAAAAACCTTGTCTGCCCAGGTTTTTCATCCCCTTCATTCTTCTTTCCATGCCATGTTTTTGCCCTCACCTCCTCCTTTATCGGTATGGAGCAAACCTGCCTCTTAATATCTGAAGTGGAAAGAATGAATTTTGACCACCTTGCTGAGAAGATAAACACCAGCTCATTTTGGGTGGTCTTGCTCCTGAGTCCTACCACTGTAATACAGCTGAGAAGGGGCCACAATGCGATAAGTTGCAGGACAAATCCTGCCCCTGTCTTCTCGTAGCCTCAGTTTAAGTAATACAGATAAGGAGCCCAGACAAGTGCTCAGGTTAGGTTCAAATCAGGCCAATCACAACTACATTTTGCAATTAACTTGAAAGAATACTGCTGCGCATTTTGCCTAAAAATAATTTGTAAATTGACCAAACTCTCTAACATGGAATCATTACAGATATTTCAGGGATTGATTTAGCATGAATAATTGAAGCATAGTGTAGAGACAACACAGTCTTTTAAATATGTGGTATTTTCAAGATACATTACAAAACAGGCAGTGGGAGGACTTCACTCTTATCACAGTCTTTGGATCAGTTCTTCTCAAGACTTAGTGGGTGTCCTCAGATAAAGAAGGATTATCATCAAATCCTGCTTATGAGTTGAACTATTAGAGTTACGAAACCGAACTTACTAACCTTTATGGAATGATATGCCCCCATACTCTTCTTTCCAGAAGAATAAGGTGACCAGACATCAAAACTAAAATAGCATTAGGTACAACACCTTAGTGAACAGTGGCTGACCATGTCAGATAAATTGTGAAGAGTAAGGATTAGTACAGAAAAAACACAACAGTAGTGTCACTGAAATTAAACCGCATGTCTACCATTTATAGGTTTATGCAAAAATGCATTGACTGTCAGGATTTTTTATTTCCCCAAAACTATAGATTTTCATTCATTTAACTCTATTTCCTTTGATGGTTTCACTGACCTTAGAAAAGCTACTTTTGTGCATGCCACTCTGGAAGGCATTCCCATCAAGAAGTTGGTACAAGCAGTAATACTGCTGTGCAGAATCCCAGAAGAAAAAGTAAAATTCTGTAAGTAGATCTTCAGGGAGATTCCCTGGGACAACTCTTTCAGGCTTATGCTGTTTGCATCAAGAACAGTGGGAATTATTCTGGCCAGAAGGTCCTGAGAATAAGAAATGGGATAGCTGTGGGATAGCATGGGCGGAGCAGAGATACAGACTGCAGCTGGTGCTGTGGAGATGCTTTCACCTTGCGCTCTGTGGTGAGTGGGAGCAGATCCAAGGGTTTCATGCCAGGACCTTGTTTAACCATGATTCTTACTCTCTGATTGTGTGATTAGCTCCATAACCACAGCATTTAAATATTCCCGTTAAGAAGAATGAAATCTCCTGGTATGAAGGCAAGAAGTGGTGTCTCCAGCTTGGAATTGCTATACACCATGTCTACATCTTCTGCCAGGCTGCAGCCAGGCAAAGGTATGCACCTTCTGGCTGTGTCTTTTCAGGACCGTGCATGCTGAATGCAAGAGTTCAGCAAGTGCATGAGTTACACTAGGCATGTGGACTTGAGAAACTGAAAGAAACAAGGACACAGTCCTGGGAATCTGCTGGAGCAGAAGATGGGGCTAGTTAGTGTGCTGTTCCGTGGCAATATAGGATTGAATTTCACACTGATGTTGAATAATATGAGCAATATGACAAGACATGAATCATAGTCAATGGGCCTGAGTATCAGCTTGGACCAAGATACCTTTCCATCATCCTTAAGAGTAGATAGAAATGATGCTATGTTTCAGTGGCACCTTAGAGCAAGATCATGGGAACATCATGCCTTGCCTGATACACAGCGGTGCTTCTACAGGAACTGCCCCCCAGAAGTTATTCAAAGTTCTCAGCAATTCACAAATCATACGCTAATCATAGGATCTGGCTTTCAGTTTGAAGTCATGTCTGGCTTTTTCAAAGAGCAGGGCCTTTATTTCATCATTCTGCTCTTCAGAGCATAATAGCTAAAATTCCTGAGAATGGCATTTGCTGAGATTTTTCTGTAATCTGTTAATGCTTTCCAATACCCAGAGTACAATTAACATTATGCCTAATGGATATTGGATATCTGTAGTATCATCCCCCCCTCCTCACCTACACTATAGATGCAGTACTTACACGTGCCCTCCTCTGGGATGCTCATTTGAATGGCATTTTTAATTGCATTGCCTGGTACTGGGAGAGAGAGGTAGTATGTCATTACACAGATGAGCCGTGCTGCCTACGCCTGTGTCAAGAGTGTAAAGACCAACAAATTGGCTTCTAGATGCAAGATTTTTGATACCTCCTGTTCCTCTTTGAGCACGACCCAGGTCACCCACTAAGTCTTCCTGTTGCTTCCACAATAACTAATAGTTTTGATTTTAGGATATCACATAGTTCTTAGTTCATTCAGCGTGCATTCAGAAGGCATCTCTGGATATCGCCTAGCTCAAACCCTGCTTTGGGTCTTTGAATTACTCCAAGTATTGAGAACCACACAGCCTTTCTGGCTGTAACAGTTTCAGGGTGTTTTGTTTTGTTTGAATGTCCTATATTTCAGCTTGTGCCCTTTGCCTTTTGTACTATCACTGGGACTTTACTCCCTGGCTTCAGGTTTTAATATGTATCGCTAAGATCCCCTTGACTGAACAGCCCCATCTTAGTGGCTCTAAGTTGGACTCACTCACTATGTCTATGTCTTTCTTGCTGTCTTTAAGAAGTTGTCAAGGGACCTTCATGCTCTTCAGCTCAGAGTAGTGGGTCTTTAGGTAAAGAAACCTAAGACAGTGGTTTCCCAGGTGATATTCCTTCACCAAGAAAAGTCCTATTCCCTATAAACATCCTGGAAAATATATATGGTTTCTGAAAGCCAAGACACTGGTCTTCATCACATACTGATGCCAATGTGTCCTTACCTTAGAGAAAATTTCCACAACTTCACTATCTTTACAGAAACATATTCTTCAAGTCTCTGTCATTCGCAGTGTACTGAAAAGTGCTAATGCAACTGCACAGTGAGGCCCAGATGCCTTGCTCCCTTCGTGGGAAAGACATGTAAAACCTGACCCTGAGGCTGAAATGTCAAAAGGACCAGGCCTAAAATCAGTAGCATTAATCTAAAATTAAGAAGCAGAGATAGGGAGTAATTTAACAAGATAACAAATACCACTTACTCTAGCAGAACTTGTCATAGCTGGCAGATGGATGGGGATTTACAACACTGGCTGAAGTCGAAATAACAATTAACAAGTAGTATGGATAATCTGGTCTTTATCTAGACTACGTCTTATCTAGAGTATTAATGTACCCAAAGTTTTGGAACAAATTCTATGCTCTAGAGAAAGCAATCAGATTAAAATCAAAAGAAAGGACATTCAGCTATGGAATAATACAACACAATTTTACTAGAATACCGTGTGGAGGAAATGGATTCTAAAAAATTTTGGTATTCTCCTTTCATGAGAATTCTCTGTTCCAGATACTTCCCTAACCTGGTGCTATTCAAACACATATGCCATCTATGCTGGAACTATGGACGTGATAGAACAGAGAGGAATCTGAAACACAGAATTTTGAATGTTGCTTTCTCCAACTAATGCAATGTATTCCATCAAAGCACAATGCCATGAAACAGGTTTCTGCAGTCCTCGTTTTTCTAGGTAATATTCTTAAAGTTCATATGGTCTTAAGGACCTAACATGCCTGGAAACATTTGTAGTCCCAGCTGACATCTTTATAGTATTCTGATGGTTTCATGTCCTCTCATTTTAGTTGGAAAGTCTATGCATTTAAGTTAGTTAAAAAAAAAAAAACAACAAGGACAGGTCTTAAATGCCTTTACCCCAATACAGCAACAATTCTTTAGACTAAAAGAGAGAGTTATTCTTTCTCTTTTTCACCTTTTTCCTATGCAAATGTCATCAGAGCTAGAAGTACGTCTCTGGTGATTTCTGCATTTCATGAAATTTCCTATTCATCCCTGGCTGACCTGTGCTGAAATTCAAGCTGCCTCTGCTTATTGCTGCTTTCTTTGGACTACTGCTACTGGTGATACGGAGAGAAATTTACCATAGCTGGTGGATGAGCAGAGGACAAGAGCCACTGTCATATTCACCACCCAACTGAATACAGTTGGGCCTTGGTAAGGAGATTGTATTGTAGGTAGCATTAAAACCTACATTGGCTTTAAACCCTTCTTTTCTTGGCCCATTTTCCTGGAGTTTGACTCTCTACCTGGTTAACATATGCTAACTTCAAGAAGGATTGTGTTTGTAGGCCTCTGCATGGGTTTAACTCAACTGGTTTAAAATCACATCTTGAGTTAAATGGGTGCAACTGTCTTGTGTAGACAAGCCCTTGGAGGCACTTTGTCAGGCACCTTGCCAGCAATACACCTACCAAGGTAATGAATCTTGCCTCGAGGGGAGCAACAGATTCCTCCCTGTTAATATTCAGATCTGTCAGAGCAGAGATACCATAACACTGCCCTTACTTAAATCATTATCCAGTCTCCAGGTACATTATGTAGACTAAGTGATTCTAAAGTAGCTTTTTGGCTCATTATATTATAAACTGGACCCTGCAGAAAGCAAACATCCGTTTGGTTGGGTTCAGGGCATCTTTACAGCTACAGATGTCAGTGAAGAAGCCTTCCTCTGCGTTTGTAATTTTGCCTTGGAAAGAGGTTGCTAATATCCTTTACAAAGTATTTCTGACCTTTGGATAAGACCCTCTACTTCTACTTTTTCCTTGTGTTACGCTGCAAAGAGCACCTCTGCCCATGGGGAGCAGCAGGGTCCTTGTCAGCCTGGGAGCCCAGGGGAACACCCAAAAACCTCAGTGGTGGGGCTCCCTGCAGAAAAAGATTCTCTCAGCCCCACACTGCCGCCGTACAGTCGATTCCAGCATATACATACGCCTTGCCCTCAGAGTACTTAGCATTTCAGAAGCGAGCTTGTAGCAATTAGTGCTTGTTGTGTGATGGAGACTGCTGTGTTGACTGAGCCAATTAAGAGATCAATTAGTGCAGCACAGAGTGCTTAGAGAGGTAGTCTTGGGTGACATCGGTCAGGTACTCAGTCCATACTCCATACTGAACTATGATCGCTAAAGTGCCTTTAATGACTTTGTATCTGAAGAAGTACCAAAACACTTTTCCCTTCTGTCGGGTTTTGAAGGTAAAATTAGGTTTGCACTACTATAGCCCACAAAAGATATTTTTTACAGCAGTATGTTACTAAGTAGGGATTTCCACAAATTGGAAACACAGCAAGCAAGCTCCAAAGCCTGTGTTTCTTTTTCTTGTTGCATCTGAAATGGCATGTAAATCAACGATTACATGCTCTGAAGGCTCAGTCTAACTTCTAATGAAGTCTATAACAGGCCAAACATATCACTGCTTTCTTCACAGACAAGCAAAATTAATCCAAGTCTTTATTTTTTCAAGACAGACAGCTTAAGGTCTTTATTAGATAGTTATTGTTTTCCTTATTCAGCACTAGTTAGAATTTTATGGATGAAAATACCAACTGGATGAGTTTCTACCAGCCTTGCTTGGTTCCCTAGCCAGGTTTCTGGGGAACCTGGGCTTCTGAGCTCTGCCACCGCTGCGCTGAGTCACTGTAGCAGGGCTTCAGGCACATCAAATGACACTGCTAGGAACTTAGAGTTTCTGGAAGTGGAGGCCAGCCGAGGTGAAACTAATAAGAAAGTCTCAGGAAATGATGTATTTCAGAAACACCGTGCATGTTTCCTTTCAGAAACAGTGTTTGGGGATTTCTGGGTCATTAGAAGGTCTTGAAAAACTTGATGTAGGTCCTGACCAAACAAAACCACATAAAATAAAAAAAGAGATGAAAAAGAAGAAAAAGTATTAATAACCCCAAATACCGCATTTCAGCCAGTACCAGTCTTATTCAGCTTTGAAGTCTATTTATGTCCCCACAGAAACTTTCAAAAAAATCAAGAAAAATAAGTGTTCTGTAGTTCAGTATTGTCTTCATTTCACAGATCACAATACCAAACAGTTAAACAAACTATTGGGAAAAAAAAAAGGTTTTTTCTATCATTCAACAATGAAGAATTAAAAGAATAGCATAGAAGGATCTATTAAGAACACAGGTTTTAAAACTGTCAGGGACCGTAAACTCAGTATTTTTCCTTAGAAATAGCAGAGAAACAGCTTGTTTTGCATATACTAATCCTTCATAATCCCAGGAAGACTTAAATTAAGATTTTAATGGATTGTTTCTTAACCTGTCAGTGCTGCATTAATTACAGCAGTCTTACTGTATTCACAAAGTAGCCTCCTTTGCTTTCCTGGAACTGCCTTTCTGGACATGGAAGGATGATACAAAAAAAAAATAAATTAAAAAATTGGGACATACTTTATCCCAGTACCTTTTTTAAAATATGCGTTTTAACAGTCTTATGAGACCAGAATCTACAAGAATGAATCAAGGTATAGACAGCATCATAACCTTCCCTGTATCTTAAAAAAAAACCCAAACTGTAGAAAACCCTATATATTTAAATATTAATAGTAATGAATATAAGCAATTAATGAGAATGGAGCAATAACCTGTGATTTTCTTTCTCTCCCCGCCCACATAAGACAAACAAACTAAAGGAACATTTGAATATAATTTCTGGAGGTGTCACATCTAGCACATGGTTTAGTTCCAAGGCTTTTATAGACTTCAGTGATAGACCTGTTCTGAAGGACGAAAGCTAAGGATAAAATTAGACTCTTTTACTGAGGTATGTCATCCTTAATGACATACAATATGATGTTAACTTTTCTCCATGGACTGGTGGCAGTACTTATGGGATGGGAGTACAACACTAGGTCTCATGGGCCAGGCTCCCAGCCTCTTACTGCTACTTGTTCCGCATGAGATTTTGAAAAATTCTTTGACTGGGAGTCACATAATCAAATTTAAACACCTATGTTGAATTTTTTCTCCCTTGACTCTTTGCATGGATAACAGAGGTTTTGCCCATGCTGCTTAAGATAAGGAGTACAAGCCTGGAGCTCTCAACTGCTGGCTGTTTCACATCTCTTAAATTTAGACACGTTTCTTAAAGCTTCCTTGCCCCATTTCAAAGTCAAATTGGTTACTGAGGGAGGTATCCTTCAGCAGTGCGGGCAGCAAGCATCTTGATACACCTGGCTGCAGGGTGAGGATTTATCCCCTACTGCTTTATTTGGGAGTACAGGCAGAGACAGAGAGAACTAGAAAACGATGCACTTCTGGAGTGTGTTTCCATTCACCCTGAAGCAGCTGTTTGCTTGGGTTGGATGAATCACACTGCCTGCATCGTGGTTCCTACAAAATGAGGAAAACAGTATGCAACCATGCTGGCGAAGAATGTGAGTGCTCTGAGCGAGACAGGCATGACCTGAGGAGAAGGAAGCCAACAAAACCCAAAAGAAAAAGGCATGGGGAAAACAATAAGGTCAAGCCATGGAGCAATTGCAAGGCAGTCATTTTTTTGGCCAACATTTAAGAAGTAAATCTGCATGAACCTGTGTAGAATATCACCAGTCCTGGGGAGCAGGTTTGAATCAGGCAGCCTGGAGGGACTGTGTCCTGGGGATAGGCTGGGAAGAGCAGGCTAAGGTTTGTAAGAGCAAGCAGTGGGGCTGGACTTTGTGCTGTGGAAACAGTCTCAGGAGCTAAAACAGCTCTTCATACACAAAGGTACCATGCCATCTCCCTTTGTATTACGCATCTATGTGCAGTGTTGTAGGGAGTATTTCACAGTATATCACAGGCTGGTTCAGTAAAGAAAATAATGTCCACAGCCTTTCATGTCACATGAATTTTAAGATCACAAATCCTGGCTTTGACAAAACATGTTTGGCTTACCATGAAAGTGGGCCGTAGAAAAACAAAACAACCATTCCATGACACACAGTCACTGACTTTTTTTCCCCAGGAGCCAAGGAACAGCCAGGCGTGGCTAGAGAAGGCGTTTCTTATTGAATCTGGCCAAAAGATGTTGTAATATTTACACTGGTACACGGTTGTTGGCCTAAAAACTATTGTGTAAGGAGTCAGAATGCGAATACAGATTCAAACGTAACGCCAAATAAATAAAGTTCCATTAATACATGGCTTAGTGAGAAGAACATTGGCTGGGGGCTCAAAAAGCCCGATGTGTCTTGCAAGTGCTTTCGGTGGACATCAAAGAGTACTCACGAGGTCCCACCCCACCGGCTGCCTGCGATGCTTTCATCCCACGCAGGGGTGCTGCAAGCAGCATCCCGCTTGCCGGGCGGGAAGGCGCGGGCAGCCCCGGGGTGGGATGGCGGTACCCGGGGGGTACCGCAGCACCCTCCTGCCCTTCGCTCGGACCGGCGTGACAAGCAGGGCTGGGATGGCGGTGCGGTGGCCGCCCCGTTCCCCGCGGGGCTGCAGCACCGCCCCATGCCGATGCCGGCCCCGGGGGCGGAGCGGGGGAGAGTGGGGCGGGGGTACCGAGGTCTCCCGGCGCGTCCGACAGCCCGGTGCCCGGCAGCGCCGGCGGTAGGCAGGCGCTCTTCGGGGCCGGGGCCGATAGATGGCAGGCACAGCTCAGGCCTACCGGGGACGGCTGCCGGGCGGCCAAGCCGGGGTACCGCGGGAGCCGGGCAAACCAAATCACAGAATCACAGAATTACAAGGTTGGAAAAGACCTTTAAGATCATCAAGTCCAACCGGTCCTGTCCTATGCTAAACCATATCCCTAAGTACCTGATCTACCCTTTTTTTAAACACATCCGGGGTTGGTGACTCAGCCCCCTCCCCGGGCAGCCTGTTCCTGGCCCCGACAACTCTTTCAGTGAAAAATTTTTTCCCAGCCTCTAATGTGACCCTGCCCTGGTGCAGCTTTGTGCCATTTCCCCTTGTCCTGCCTCCGGTCACCTGGCAAACGCAAACCCTCCTTAATGGGCCGGTAAACCGGGCATCCCCCAAAAGGCAGGTTTTGAGAGGCTCCTGCGTGTCTTTGGTAGCTCAGACTGGAAGCACAGACCAGCTAAAAGCTTTTGAGCAGTGGGTTTAGCTGGCCCAGGAGACTGGGACAGGCTTTTTGTGTATTTGAAGGGGTCAGCCTGCACTATTAAAAAAAGAAAAAGGTGGGGAAACATCTGCTCAGGCCACCCTGTTATTGCAGCCAAACTTCAGCCATCACTGAGTGCCTCTCCCAAGCTTTGGATGTCACTGTGCCAGCAATAGGACCATTTCGCCTGAGCTAACACCTGTGCTCAGCTTTGCCTTGCACTTGCCTCACATTCTTTTCCACCTTGCCCCTGTGCCCGGGTCACTGGGGTATAAGTGGGGCAACACAGAAAGAGGGGATTGTCCCAATTCCCACCCTGTGTTTCACACTGACTCTCGTAATACGGCGTTTCCCTGGCCACTCAACCTGACAGCCATGTGGCATGGCTTTCTTTTCCCTGTTGGCTTTCATGGCAGTCAGTTTTAAGAAGCCCCAGAAGCCCACCACACAGCAAATTCAAAAGAGACAATGGAAAGTAGAGTAAACTTCATATTTTTTGTTCAAAAAACTCCCCACTTTGAAACAAATTTTATAGTTCTCAAGGCAGACAAAATTTGTTGACTGCTGCCCCAGTCCTTGTTTCACATCTTGCCTGTGAACACAACAGAAAGACAGGACCAAGCAAGTGTCTTGACCACAACATTAGTGCACCTTTAAGGCAGGGCAAAACAGAGGTTGAAGGGGAAATCAGGAAAAAAAACCCACAGATTTTTCAGCCAATTACAGCACAGGGGAAAGTTTGTTTTCTACATAAAGCTTTCACATACATTGAGAAAAGGAAGGGGATAATTTTAGCTTTTTAAAGCACCTTCGTAAGAATGCTTCAGAAACAGAATAAAATGTTTTCCTGAGTATGTGACATGCAAAATCCTTACTTCAGCTTCACTCTATTTAATATTCCTGCTGAAATTCCTTTCAGTCCAGCCTGCCTTTTTCTCAGCCCTCTAAAGACCTCACAGAGTGCCTGTGTGCATGGGGAAAGGCCTGTATAAATGGGCATGCAGCATGAATAGGGGGGTCACCCACTGACACATATGTGCGTGTGTGTGTGTGTGAGGAGAAGGCTGGGAAGCAGAAGGTTGTATATTATCATTGCTGTGACACGTGGGTCCCTGATAGTGATATACAGTGCCTGGCTTCAGGGAAGAGGTGGGAATTGCTGCCATCCCTCTATTGCAGAGGTAGGAGCGTGGAAAAGGAAACTATCAGCTGAAGGTTTCCCAGTGAGCCCGCAGATGCAGAGCTGGAGAACTCAGGCTTTCTGATGCCCTAAGTCACAGGGCAGCATCCCAGGGCAACAGGATCTTGAAGAGGCTAAATGCCTCAGTGAAGTCCAGATTTATAGTCTCTAGTTTTTACAGTGCATAAAAACTAGCCCCAAAATACTTTGAAAAACACGTCGTGCAATTATCAGCACTTCCCCCTGCAGATGTGAGAGTGCAGAAGCATAGGGAAAGACCAGTATGATTGAAAGCCCCTTGGGTGTTTGGCATGAAGTCTGGGACTCTGGGCAGTCAGCAAGAACTACTTGAGGTCAGAAAGAGGAACTCATGAGTGGTTTGAGCTGGGGATTTGGATGACTTCACCGCTTGCTTCTTATTTTGCATCGAAAGCATGCACAACCAAGCAAGCATCTCTCAGTATGAAAAAAATAATTGTTTGGGTTTATGTGGATGTATGTGAATCCAAAATATAAGTGGATGTGTCTGTGTTCAAAGTATGTGCAATTCACACGCAAAACTCGGTCTCATCCATTCCCAACGTTAGAAAAGTCCAAAGAATGCCAGTTATCAAAAAGTCTTTTTCTTTGCATTACCAGAAAATTAGACACTATATTTACTTGGAAAAGAAATTATTATTTCCCCCAAGTTATGGGAAACTCTGGACCTAGGCTTTGCAAATAACTACAGGCTTCATAAAATTCTAGTAGAAATGCTAGGTGCCACCTCTGAGCTGTTCAAAATCTAATGAAAATGCTTCTCTTTTAGGCTTTCTTCAGATACAAATGGGGCGCAGGGATAATGTCCTGTTAGGTGCAAACCTCTCACCTCCACTGCTTGGGAAACTAAATATCACTTCGTCTTATGTAATCCAAAACATGTTTCATCAGGCAGGTGAACACAGCGCCAAGAGTTCAGCAGCAGTTTACCTTTTGAGGGGGAGGAGCGATTCCTTACGTCTCACGGTCCTGGAGATAGGCCCTGCTGAAAGATGTCTCCAATTATGTCTCAGCATTACTCCGAGACAAGCCAAAAGGTTTGAAGGTATAGCTGAGGCTATGACAAGCCAAACATTTGTCTCAGCCCCGTGGGGCAAAACACATCATCAGATCTTTGGATCTGAGCGTGCAGCGTGAAAACCAGCATGGTACATGACGTGA
The DNA here is from genome assembly GCA_022605575.1 of Laterallus jamaicensis coturniculus. Lineage (NCBI taxonomy): Eukaryota > Metazoa > Chordata > Aves > Gruiformes > Rallidae > Laterallus > Laterallus jamaicensis. The sequence continues at coordinate 5,839,236 of JAKCOX010000009.1, forward strand.
CACACGCGTGTGCGTGCGCATGCACTCGCACACATACGTGCATGCACCTCAGGTCACCGTGACCTCCAGGAAGTGATGCCAGACAGTTTTCAGTGCTTTGGCTCTGTCCCGACCCTGGCTCACTCACCAGCATGGAGCCGAGACAGAGCTGGGTTTTCAGCTGCAGCCAGACTTAATGCTCCATTACTTTGCCCACCTCTGCACAGGATATGGCATTTTTAATATTAGTAGTTAGCATTACAAGCTCTCATCCATCATCCCGGGCCTATACTGCTGAAAACATGTTTCAGTGCATGGCCTGTCCGTCCCCTGCCCGGTGAGGTGGGTGGGATACCAGTGTTGTGAACTGTGGCTGTTTGCCTTCTGCAGCCTCCACTCGGTTGCCAGTCAGAGCCTTTGAACTGGGTCCAGTAAATGTTTACCTGCTGCTGATGTCAATTTCCTGTGCAATGTACCAGGATAGCATGAAACCTGCTAGACATGAGTGGCTCACACTGGGCTCCAGACAGAAATCTTTTGAAGGATGGGAGCACACACTTCCCTAGCCAAAGAAGGCACAAAGCCAGCTGAAGCAAAGCCATCACTGGGCATGCCAAAGGTTATAGGCACATTCTTTTTCAGAAGGAGAAAAGGAAGGGCAAGGGGTAGGTACAGGGTATGCAAGTAGTATATAGTTACTGCCAAGCTAACACCTACGCAGACAAGGGAGAGCTACAGCATGCCAAAGGCCACCCTTCGTTTCACATCCAATTAGTGTGTACAGGCTGCTATGCATCCCTGCAGGACCAGATTCCTTGCTTCATCCGCAGCCACCAGCGAAGGATGACACATGAGATGCTCTACCTGAGAAGCATCCCCAAGAGGTTTTATGACTCACCGCACACATCTTTGAGTTACAGCTCCTCGTGTTTTGTCTTCAGGATGAGAAGGTTGCCAGGAGAACTTTACCTCTGCATTCCTTTACAGGTCAAGAAGAGGGAGGCATCACCAGTTTTTCCTTCAGTTACCTCAGTGATGCTCCAATCTGACACAGTTGCTCCACCACCCAAAAGCTTCATTATGCACAGGGAGGCCAGGGAGTGTCTTGTGGTGAGCACAAGCAAAGATGCCACCCATTTCAGCTGTGGTGAATGAAGCCATACAGCTTTTGGCTAGTTCTGAGCTTTTAACTAGGGCTGAGAAAGTTCACAGTGGCCAGAGGAAAGTAAAGGAAAAAAATTTTCCCCCCAGTATCCTACAAAAGAAATAAGGGGTGTGGTAGGCAATATTGTCTTGGGCTTCAAGGTGAAGAGCTGATCCTCAGAGTCCCATCTGTTGAAGAAATTCCCAGCCTTGTAAGATGGATAATCACTCACAGGCTGCAGAGGTGGTATGAAGATGTGTGGTCGCTTACTGAGAGCTTTTCAGTTAGTTGCAGGACAGGTCAAATACAGCCTATTTGGAGGAACACGCAAAAGTATTAGCAGGCTGTGAAGATAAGGAGAAAACATGGATGAAGCTATCTCACAGCAGATTGCACAGGGCATACTTGAATGCTCAGGGAGTTGTATGAAAAGGTGCAGTGGATTGCCAGCTGAAAAAGGTGTGTGGGATGGTCAGAAGCTGGTCAAAATGCCATTTGAGAGAAAGACAAACAGTCAAGGCACTGACAGACTGCTTCCCCCCCAAGCTCCAATGGGAAGAGCTTGGTGATTTACTGAAATAAAAACAAGAACACCACCCCTGAATCTCTACCTTTCAAACTACTACTTCTACTAGGGTGTTACTGTTTTTATCTGCTAGACTGGAATGGCCATTTGTGCTCAAATTTTTAATTAAGAGCTAGAGACAAACAGTCTCCACAAGTTACAGACATTTTGCATTCACAACAGACTTTGTTTTTCATCATGTGGCCTGCCTTTATAACCAGCTCAGTTAGCATTTTAATTTTAAAATGTAGTTAACACTTTGAGGAGTTCTGCTCATTTTCAAATGCTGGAACATGTACAAAACCTCAGGGGCTTGAGTTTGTATTTGTTTTGACCAGCACAGTTCAAAAAAACCTGTTGGCACACAAATCGTAGTTTTTTGCACCAGGGAACAGCACACAGAAGGAAAAGAACTAAGAAACCCCCAACCAACCCCTCTCCCCCCCCCCACCCCCCCAGACCCCAGCAAGCCATAAGCTTGAGCACCTGAGTGTCAAGGAAATCATTATGAAGCTAGCAGAAGGAGCAGGGAATGGGGAAGTGATGGTGGTAAAGACTAGCAAGTCAGAAGTGCTAGTGTTTCAGGGAGCAAAAGGCAAAGCTTTTGGAAAGGAGAAGAAGCCAGCATGTGCTCACTAGGCACGAACGCAGAGGACAGATCCTGTGGTTTTCAACCCTTTGGGGCTGCTAGTCATATTTTTGGCACCGATCCTTTACTCAGGAGAGATCCCAACTTTGCACGCTTAACGCTTTGTTTGGCAGCGACTGCTTCAAGCTAAGGGAGCCCGTTGAATAGCTGGATTTCAGCAGCTATAAGGAGTGCCCTGGCTATCTCTGTGAGAGTTAACTATATCAGAAATGGGGGGGAAATAACCTTCTCCACATGGAATATGCCGCCTTGGAGAGACAAAAGACTTCATTAAAACCAGACTCACCAGAGCTTTCTTTAAAAATTTTATAGCCGTTCAAATGTAAAACATATTTAACAATGGCTCTTTTGCAAAGTTATAAGCTTATTTATTAGTCTATGCATGTTCATAAATCATCCTTTTATCCTCCTTTTTATTTTTCCAAATTAACACGTTTTCGATAAAAGATTACGAGAGAGATGATGGAGTGCTAGATTCTATCTCCCACACCTTTTGTCCTCCTAAAGAAAAATAATATAAAAAATAAGAATGGGGCAAACACCACGAAGCGTTGCTGATGGTAGTGATCAGAAAGGGTAATAAGGCTGTCTTGTCTGTGCTCACACTCCTTTCCTCATCCTTTTATTTATTATATTTTTTCTGCCAATATTCCAGCAAATGAGCTGTGGTATTATGAATGCCTATAGCGTGCAGCGGATGTGGTTGTCCTTGTCAAGCATCTCTCTCCGCACAGTTGCTTGTGGAAGTATAGATACTGTAGGCACTGACAGATAATAGGAATGAGAGACGTTTTCCATGACAAAACTTGAGACTTTTGTTGCTTATAAGTTAGTCACATGCTAGAAACAAGTGCTCTAGATTTCATGGTTTCCCAGTAGCCAAGCTAGAGGAGAACAGCATCTTTTAATCTCTCTGTCAGTTGCGCAGTCTAAATGCCATGCTGCTACCAAGAAAGAAATCCAGTCCTGAGAGAAAAGTTGTATCTTTCGCAACCATCAGCACAGCACAGAGATAAGTGCAGCCTAATCTTTGGAAAGGAGCTCGTGACTGACCAAATCCGACAGTATGTTAAAAGACTTGGCAGCTTCTGTGGGTAAAAATCACCCCTCTATCTTGAAGTGGTGAAGGAAGGCGCCTGTGTTGTCAAGTATCTTCATATGATACTCTGCATGGGATTCTTCTGATGTCCTCCATGGTGTAACTTTCCATCTAAGTGGTGCTTTTTGGAGTAGTCTTTACCTCCCCATAACTCTATGATGAAGACTGGCTTCCTATCTTCCCTGTGAAGGACAGAATTTAGATGGGTTGAATCTGTTCCACCAGCATCCTAAATCTAGAGGTAGAGTGGCTTTTTGTTCTTTCCACTCCTCCAAGCACTGCTGGTAGCAAGGAGCTGGGATGACTCCTGGCACGCCTGAACACAACCCAAACAACTGCTGCATCCCTGGGGAGCTACTTGAATCCACATGTGCTGGCTACTTCTTTTACGCCAGGCAGAGGGAACAGAGTGGGCTAAAGTGGGATGCTCAAAGGCCTGACTTACTGTCTTCTGCACTCAGGGAAGTCCCTGGATGCCAGCTATGGGCAACTCTGCATCTTACTGTGGAACTCTGATGGGATGCAAAGCCTTGCCAGGGATGGAGAGCCCACCTTGCAATAGAGGAGAGAAGAAAAATCAAATGTAGCTTTTACAACATCGGCTTTGCATTAACCATCCTTGTCCTAGTTTGAGAGATTAAGAGAGGAAAAAAGTTAAAGGAGACTGGCTGGCCTTTCCATTAACTCTTTGGCTTCATGTGACATCTTTTTCACAGCACAGAGCTGCCAGTGATGCCGCAGGAACCACTCAAGGCCATTACTGTCACAGGCCCTGTCTCGTTGTCAAGTTGAAAACAGAAAGGAGGATGGTGGTTCTACCTGCAGCAATGATACCGCAATACAGGGAGCTGGGAGAGTAGCAGGCACAAGGGCAGGCCCTGTGGCATTTTCCAAAGTGTCTCTGCCTGCTAGGATGCAGAGGAGAAAATGCCACTCCCTCAGGCCCAGAGACCTCCCTGGAGATTCATCCTAAATGCAAAACACAGCACTACACCAGCTGCTGGAAAGAAAATTAACTCTATCCTAGCCAAACCCTGCACGATGGGAGCCAAATCCACCTCCTCAGCAGCCTGGGCCCACTGACTCATGTGTGATTTAATCACAAACTTTTCCATTTTTTAAGCTGCTTCTGCAGGTGATCTGCCTGGTTACTTGTGTGGTGCCTGAAAGGGAGAATTTTGGGGAGACCTATTGATTTAATGGAAGCAAGAGAAGCATGAAGAAACACTGGTGGACCCGTGTTAACAGTGTATGATGTCCCCTTGCCAACTCAAGGGTTCAGCACATTAGTGAGACAAATTCAGCACAGGTCAACTCTCCTGTAGAAACCCTGACAGTGAACAACAATATTTAATGCAGCCATACAGGCAATTTTGTTGCTCAGTGCTGCTTTATGTTAGCGATTTGATAATCAATATCTCTGGCTTGCTTTCTTCCTTAAATAATCAAGACTGAGAGAAAAATAACAAAAACCACCCAAACCCAAACCACACAACCCACCAACTCCCCCAGCCCAATTAAAGCTGTATTCATACAATTTGCGGATTAGCATTTTTGAAATGCTCATCCTTAGTGCGGAGTGGGGCTGCAGTGTCTTCCAATTATACAGAGCAATTAGAGAAGATCATCAAGACATTCTGAGGTCTCATTAGGGAAAGCGCTGGTTGTTACAGGCATCTTCACAGATTACTGCAGTGTCTCGGGCCTACATCACCCCCCTCCCATACACATGCAGGCTCTTTGGAAGAGTCAGACCGTGACTCATTCCTATCCAAACAATGGTCAATGCTCTCACAGAACCATCTTATGTTGGCTTCTTTTTAAGAAAGATGCTTATTTGTTCACACCACCGATAACACTTAAAATAGAAGAAAGTCTCCTAAAATTATCCCTCTTTTCAGCTTTCATAGTGGAGTGTTCTCTGGTAGGCAAATGCTATTTCCAAGACAAAATTATTGGGTATATCTTTATAGAAAAATGTGAGCAGCCTGTGCCTCACTCATGGTGGGAAGTACAAATCTCAGTGTTTTCCCTACACCTTTCATGGTTAATCATCATGGAGAACGCAGCAGCTTGTGAACTTTGACAGAAAATCCTTCTGCCACAGTGCTGGTGCTTTTGCTTGGGGAAGACGGTGATGGGGATTGGAGGAGAAATATCGAATATGTAAATAAACAAATTTTCAGATCGGTCAGGAGACATGAAGCACACTTAAGTCATGCGTGAGGCTCATCACACCTTTCTGCACAAGCGGAAGTTTCCCCCTAGAAGCACGAACTTCTCGCAGTGCATCTCATTGCAGTGGTTGCTGCTCAGGGCCTCGGCGTAAACAAATGGAACAGACAGTTGTGCTGGCTGCCAGCTGTGCGAAGATCATTTTTTTTCCTTCCCCGCTAATTGGCCTGCTCCGTGCTCTGGCGCAGGCGAGGCAGCTCGTGTGTGGCAGCCGAAACAGCCATCGCGGGAAGATCCTGTTGGAAATGGCAGGCCGCTCTGAGGAGCCAAGCCCCGGGGTCAAAAGGAGCGTGTACAGGAATTTGCGGCCACACAGCAGCATCACACGACTCGCCCGTCTGCAGCGGTTCCCATCGCGCAGTCATGCACAAGGCGACAGCCTCTGACTAAACGATGCCGTTTCCCCCGGCTGATCCGTAATCAGCTCCTTCTGCTCCCTGTCCTGTGCGTGTGCCGCGTCATCTGTGGCAGGCAGCACGGCTGCTCGGTCACATCATCAGAAATGCAGGCAGCAATGCTTCACCAGGAGGGTTGCCCCGGTGTTTTAAAAGTCCTGGGAGGCAAGAGGGAAGGCAGAGGTGCAGCTGAGGGGCAGAAGGGGACCACTGCAGAGGAGTCACCGGGAGAAACTCCTCTCGAGATGCACTGAAGAACTTGCTGCTGGTGATGACTTCCCTTTTTTCTGCTCTTAGCACAGTTAACTGGAACACCCTTTCATCAGTGGTATCACACTGCAGTTTGCGATGTCACTTTCTGTCACCACTGACCGCTGTTGAGACCAGAAGTAGTCCCAGGAATAATAAGAGGGGGGGAAACACTCAGTTTGTAACAGAAGCAGCCACTTGAATTTCCCAAGCTGTCTTGAATATTAAGCCTCACAACCCAATCCAAACCCAAAACCTAGGCTAAAAGCATTACTTCAAGAAAGTGCTTTTCAGGCTGAGTATTTCTGTTGTAACACAATGTGACAAGGAAGATCACTTGCGAGAAGTTACACCACAACTGAAGAGGAACAATTATATATGAAGGCGCAGAAAAAGCTAAGTGCTGACAGTTCTAGTAGAAGGAGATTCTTTATTAGCAGTCTAGGTGGATGGATGGATGGATGGATGGATGGATGGATGGATAGATAGATAGATAGATAGATAGATAGATAGATAGATAGATAGATAGATAACATACATACATACACAGACAAATAGACAGACAGACATTGTGGGACATTTCCAGAATACCTACTCAGTAAGAAGTTAATGAAGTCTGGGGTCTTTATGAATCAGTGGCATTTTTGCTTAGGAAGTTATTTTTCACAGAAAAAAATCCTCATGTTTCTCCTAATTTATGTTCGTGCTCATATACCCTGCTGTTGTCTTAGGCTCTGGTTTAGTTGCTTGCTGCTACTGGTTGTCATGGAGAATATTGCACAAAGCCAGACAGCAAAGAGATAAGAGCAGAGGTTTTCAATGATATTTTGGTTCATTTTGGAATGCTGTATTTAAGTTTAGAGAGCAAATTTATGAGAAAAGCAAAACAAATTATTACAGGCAGTGCTCTTTTCTAACTTCTGAGGGTAGAGGATTGGAGGAGTGATTCCAGACAGTAAACAAGCCATCCCATCTGCAGCAATGACTGGCATGAGTGGCATTCTTTAGGAGTTCAACCTTGAATGGTCCCCAGGGATCAGGTTTCTGGCATATTGCACTCTTGATGGTACAAGAAAACTGAGTTCAGAAATGTTGCATTAACAGCATGTCCCAGTGTCGACATCTTCACTTTAATCCACTCCCTTGGGGGTCACAATCCACTTTCCAATTGGTTGTTGCCAAACAAGTATTTATAAAATATCCGTGGCATGAATATATAGATATTGTTTAGAATCAGAGGGGTGGATTTTGCCTTTACTTTTGACCTGCTTCGCTGCTCCTTAAGGTCCTGGGTTGCCTTATGGGTAGCGGGGTTGTTTCCATGCACAGTGCTTCCCCAGTCACATGTATGTCTGGGTCCCATCCCCTCTGTCCCCTGCGTGACAGATTTTGTGTTTCTAACCATGTACAGTGACATGCCAGGTACCTTTGGATGGCTTCCCAGAGAGTACTGGATGCATAGATGTAAAGGGAAGGAGAAAGTGAGAGGGAAAGCTTACGGGCAGAGGCACATTTGGATGCTCACGCTGGAACATGCCCCTTTATTTGTCCCCTCATCCTTGTTAGTTTATGCCACAAAAATAGGAGCCTCCTAATGAGGACAGGGATTGAAAGCTGAAGCACCAGGAGACCAAAGGTCACTGTAAAGATTCACAGCAGTTTAAAGGCATGGTTTACTGCCTGTCAGGCTTGGGGAGGAGGGCAGCAAACCTTTTGGAAATTTAGAGCAAGATAATTCCTTAATGAAAAGTCCATATATTTCATATGAATCATCTCTTTACTTGGCTGAGACAAAACAGAAGTATTTATTTTCCAGACTGGTATCTTTAAAACTGTCTACAGTTTTGGGTATCGATTCTGCCCTCAGGAAGTTTTTTCTGTTCCTTCTATCATTGTGAGACAGGATTAAATTACAATTGATATTGCTATGGATTAAATATGTTTGTACAGGATTAATTGCTAATGAAAGTACAACTGCTTTGAAAGTTTACCCTACCACCAAGCTCACTGTCTAAACCTTCTCTTGTGTGTAATCCACCAGTTTGTTTTGTCTGTACCACCTGTTCCCACCTCTGCTTTTTGCAGTTTTCAAAAATAGCTGCAGATTAGGTTTTTTTAAGTGCCTGAGAGTTTGGGAAACCCATTACCTACTAATTTTAAGGGGACTTGGATGGCTATCTCTTTGAAAACCTCAGCTAGGGTGTTTTTGCTCTTCCCTCCTCTCCCAGCAGTCCTATTTTTAACGCAAGGAGCTCAGCTATCATCCTGACAGATATTCAAGCACAACAGACTTCTGGCCTGGCTTGCCTTTGGAGTGAGCATAGCTGCCAATTCACATCCGCTTTTCAGTCAGCAGCCATGAGATCAGCTGTTCCAGGCTCCAGGAAGCTCTGCACCCGGCCAGCATCCTCCCTCTCCCCGCCATCCCCTCCGGCCGGCCACGCAGCTGCGGCACCACAGGCAGAGACCAGCTGGACCCAGGCGCCAAACCTCAAACGCTAGACGCTGTGTCATCAGAGCAGATGTCACCTGTAGCACGTGGGTAGCACAGGTGGGATTTGTCAGGACAGGCACTTGGACTGAGCTGTGTGTGTAAAGCAAGGACCGCTGCGTGCGTGCCCCCAGTAAATATGCCTTTCACCCAAAGCCTGGTGGTGACATCCCCACCAGTGGCTCATCAGGCTGATGGGAACCTCTGTGTGGTTTGTGAATGACCTCTGGCACTGGTCAGGTTTTCCTCCAGGCTCCAGAAAAGAGGAGCCACCTTATTTTATGTTATTCCCAATACAGATAGTGCTGGGTAATTCCCTCTGTGATTTTCCTGTGGGGTTACACTGAAGTGGGTGTTTTGCTTGGCTCCCATGAGGCGAAGGGTGGCAAGTGTCCCCTGGGGAGTGCTGCTGCCCTGGCCCCAAGGAGGAGATGGTGGGAAAAGCTCGCTCCTGGCTCCATGCACCACCCTTACACCCACACATAGAGCCTGAGCAGGGCTGGAGGTTGCATGGCACCTACCCTGAGCTGGTAGGCCTCCTGGTTACCTCTGCCATTAAAATGCTTAGCACTTAATCACCAGAGCTGTCAAGCGAGCATCCTCATGTAAGTAAAGTCTCAGAACTTGCAAACTTTTGTCTTATATCCTCAGGTAGCTGGTGTGTAGGGTTCATTTTGTGTGGTGGATCACTGATACCTGCTCCTCACAAAGCATTCAAAGCTCAGTTCAGGAAACAGGGGTGTTCAATTGGTTTTGAAGCATAGGCACTGGGACATACAGTCACTTTGTGGCTCCCAGGAGGGAGAATTTTATCATGGGCCATGAAAGGCAGGCCTGGTCTTCAATTGCAGCTTCATGGCAGGAACAAAAAATGCAAGATTCACTTTTTTTCCAGTCAGTGTTGCAAGACTTCATGTGGCTCAGTGAGATGGCTGGATCCCTGGTTGGTATGACTTGGAGAAGTGTGTGAAGCAGTGGGGCTGCATCAGATGGTAGCAGCTGAGTGTCATTGTCTCTCCCTTGTTTTGACTTTTCAGATCCCTTCCTCCCTCCCTCCCTCCCTCCCTCCCTCCCTTCCTCCCTCCCTCCCTCCCTTCCTCCCTCCCTTCCTCCCTTCCTCCCTTCCTCCCTTCCTCCCTTCCTCCCTTCCTCCCTTCCTCCCTTCCTCCCTTCCTCCCTTCCTCCCTTCCTCCCTTCCTCCCTTCCTCCCTTCCTCCCTTCCTCCCTTCCTCCCTTCCTCCCTTCCTCCCTTCCTCCCTTCCTCCCTTCCTCCCTTCCTCCCTTCCTCCCTTCCTCCCTTCCTCCCTTCCTCCCTTCCTCCCTTCCTCCCTTCCTCCCTTCCTCCCTTCCTCCCTTCCTCCCTTCCTTCCTTCCTTCCTTCCTTCCTTCCTTCCTTCCTTCCTTCCTTCCTTCCTTCCTTCCTTCCTTCCTTCCTTCCTTCCTTCCTTCCTTCCTTCCTTCCTTCCTTCCTTCCTTCCTTCCTTCCTTCCTTCCTTCCTTCCTTCCTTCCTTCCTTCCTTCCTTCCTTCCGCCAAGACAGTGTTTTGCTCTTGGAAAGCACCACAAATCAAACCTGATGTTACTGAACTACCATGCATGGTGACCAAGTTAATCTGTATGTCCCATGGCTGGGTTGAGTAATAGCAAACACTGAGTGCTTCACCATCGTCCGTTGGCCTGTCCGAGTGGAGTGATTTCCTCCTCCTGCTTTTATAGACTCTTTAAACTGAAGGAGATTTTAGCAGTTAAAAAGAACTGCTCCACATATGCACACATAAATCTTTGTGGACTTTTTCAGGCTATGCTCAGCTTTAATGATAGTCTCCCCTCAACTATGTAAAGATCTATTAATCTTGAGTCAAACTATTAGACAGTCACAGTAGAGTGGGTTTTGAATTAAACAAAAATGAAATTAGTTCACGCATCATAATTCCAAATGACTTCACTGTAACGTCTGTGTATCTAGGACACATATTTCATCTTAATTTGAGAATTTTAAGTTCATCTCAAGTTGCCTGGCTAGGGCTGGAACCAGGTCCATAATAATACACTAATTCTTCATCAATGAAGCAAAATCACTGCTGAGAGCTACAGAGCAAACACCATGCATGTGGAAGGCACCACACAGCACTGTTGTTCCTGTGATGGCTGAGGTCAGGTCTCCTCTGTGCCAGGGCACTGGGAAGGAGGGAATGGGAAAGTTGTCCAACCAGTGAGGTTACCAAAAAAACCCCAGAGGACATGTAGCATGGGTCTCCTCACCACTGCAGCTGAGGTGGGGCAGCACTGTGGCACTTCATCTGGAGTCACAGAGCCCTGATTGCCAAAGTCCTTTTAAAGCGGTTTAAACCACAAGACCATCCTTCTTCTGCACGCATGAAAGTCATCCTACTGACATGTGTGAGTAGCATGTGGTATGCTAGAAATTATAACCTTATCCGGCCAGTAACCATTTTCCTGGAGAAGTAGATTTTCCATTTTGGGAACATAAATACCATGCTGAGAGAGAAAGAGAGAGAAAAGCTGTGCAAACCCTTGGCTGTTGTTTTTTGCTGTGAATATTGTAGTTTACCTTTAGTCCTGCAAACTTACGGTGCCATGTGGTAACTGTACGTGATCAAAATGTGCAACTTTTAACCCATAGGTAAGTAAAGTTTCAGTTGGGAAACCACAAACCAATAGAGTACAATAACACTGATGATGTGTCCTGTAATTACAGCCCAAGATGCTATCACTGGCAGATAAAATGCCACGGTATGTGGTGCCAATGGGAAGCCACACGCTGGGACAAAAACGTGCTGTTTGCAACATGAGCATCTCTGCTGCAGGGGCCGGCTGGATATTTGCGTCTCTTTTGCCAGCTAAAAAAACCCAAGCATCTGACTTCACACAGGGAAACTCCAGGTTTTACTCATCCCTTTTTATTCCCAGCAGGAGGAGAGGGCTCAAGGAATACATGGTGTTGTAGGCTTATTTGTGTGTTTTCTCCAAATAACCCCATTTTCTAAGGGTAACAGCAATAAAACACGCTGCTGTGGTGGATCATCACAAGTAGAAAATTCCAAGCCTTAAGAGTCTGATGTATGTTCGCACTGAATATTTTGACAAGGACCAGTAGGAAAAAGCAAAGCGAGGTGTGCATTTCACTTTCTCAGGCAGGCCTCTTAGGATTTGGCAGCAGTGAAAATGTTTAGATTACTCTTGTATTTCATATGCGATATGTATAACTCCTCTTTGAAAGGTTTCTGTGGCCGTGCATCAGCCAGACATACTCCCTGGGATGTAGCAGAGAGGCAGCTCTCGCCTCTAAGCCGAAAAGAGGGTTAGTCAGTAGTATGAAGTAGTTTAGCCAAAGACGGTAACTGATGGTTGTAATTTCTTCTGAGCAAAGCATGTATAAACACGATTCAGACTTTCTGTGAAGGTGATTTTGAATTATAGTAGCTATCTGGCTCACCACAACCAGACTTAAAGAGAAACCGCTGAATAGCAGAATGATTGAAAAACAAGACAATGGGGTTGGCAGAAAAAAAATATCTGTTCGTGTGAATATTACAGTTAGTGATAAATAAATGTGGTTTTAAAATATAAATTTCTCTGTGAAATCTTTAATATTTGAAAAAAAAATTAAAATTCCATTGAAAAGCATTTTTGTTAAGGAGCTATTTGGATGGATTATTTTTTCAATGAAGTTTTTCACCTGCCTCTGTTAAGAACAACACTAAGGGCTATTAGAACCACTACTGGTATTATAGCCAGTAGCCAGTTTAATTAAAAAGTAAAATAAATTCCATTGTAATTGCCTTTTTTTTCCCCACAAACCAAAATTCTCTGCTCTTTTGAATGAAATTTTATATATTACTTTTTTCTATGTCCCCCCCTCTTTCGTCTGAAAATGTTTAATTTCTGGAGACCTTGGAAAACATTCCTTTGATTTTGCCATTAGGGAGCATTAAAACAGTCACAGGCTTTCAGCCTCTAAAACTCAAACCATAGGGTTTTTTTGTTTGTTTGGGGTTTTTTGTTTAATAGAAGGCTTAAGACATATAAGAAACTGTACACAGAGAAGCACCAGTGCCCTAGTGATGAATGCAACTTCAGTGGTCTGAAATCAAGCGACACAAACCCAGGAAATTCTCCCCCATAAATCTAAGCTCTAATGGCAAAAGTATTGTGGACATGTTTCATTTGTGAAACCCTTTTTTCCCTTCCTTGTTCAATGGAAATATATGCATGTTGCTCTCTGGTCCTTGCTGATCAGTATCATACTGCGGCTCATTGCTGATACACAATGCAGGTTAATTTAATCTTGCCAGAGAAACTTCAGGCATTTCCTAATTTTGAAACTCTTTATTTTGTGAACTTGCCATTACATTCATTTTAGTATCATTTACATTTACACTAAAACATCCATATTTTGCTGATTTTGTTCAATCCTGCAGTCTGCTCATTTTTCCCAGTATTTTAACAGGGGAAAAGGAAAAAAAAAAAGAAAAAGAAAAGGCCAGAGAGGGGTCAACCTTAGAAAAAGTTTGCTCTGGTCTTTGAAACTGAGTAAGCTCAACCACAAAATAAACCACTGTAAAAAATGAACGATGAGATGAGAATACCTTTGCATACATGACACATGGGAGGAACAAACTAGTCACAAACCATCCAATTGCTTCTAACCACAAGATTTTAACACTAGCCGGCAGTGCTGTTGGTACAACCATTCTTAACACATTTGGAAAATATTCTTAATATTAAAACATTCTCTTTCCTATCCTAAAGTCCCTGATGCAAAAAAAAACAACAAACCAACCCAGGCACCAGTAATGGAGTCAATCCTAGCCTGACTTAATTTAGGAACAAAATTCTCATTGACTTCAAGCTTGTGTGGCTTCCAAACTAACAAAGACCAACAGCCATATGTCCATAACACAAAACATTCTTGATGTATTACATTAGTATCACAATGGAAGATTACTTTTTTTTTTTTTTTAATGCTTGCTCCACAGCAAAGACAAGTTTGTCTATTTTCCCTTGAGGCTATATGTTGAAATTGAGAACTTTGCACAGGTCTAATTCTCCTAGTCATATTTATATCATTTTTACAGCTGTGCTTTTTTTTCAAAATTAAAAGTAGTTCTGACTTTCTTAGCTAGGTTCCATACTTCATTAGAATACAGGATGCTAAAAAATTAGTTTTTGTATTTTTCTTTACATTGTGTTCTGATATTTTCCTGTTTTTCTGGACATAACCACAGGAAATTTGTCATTATGGTAAGAGAAAGAAAAATACAAATATGGAATTGAAAATGGGACTCTGACTTTGCAATTCCCATTCTGTGCTGACTGGCCCCCTGAAATTTGCTGAGTTTGACTGTGGAGTCTTATCAGGGTGTGTGGTGGCATTTTTGTGCCTTGGCTCCAGATGGCTGAACAGAGTGATGCTGAAGCCATCTCCCGCAGGGCTGACTGGCCTCCTGTTGCTCTGGTGTCCCTCTTCCAAAGCTCAGGGTTCACTTCTGCCTCAGGCTGCTGTAAATGAGAGGAGACAAGGGGCCCATCAGTGAGGTAATAGGGTACTGCAACTTCTAATGCTATGATGCCTTTGAGTACAAAAGCCATTTCTTTAATTACTATGTTTTCGTGGTTTCTATAAAGACAGGAAACACTCGGGTCAGACACTTCCCACAATTAGGCCAGCGGGCAAAGGGACCTCCTTCTTGCTATGACTCCTCTTGTTGGGGTTTACTCACCAGGGAACACCTTACCCCTTTGCTCTGTAGTGCGTAACACAGATATTAAAGACCTGACATGAAAAAAATACACCATGTCTACTTATTTTTGGGTAAGAAAAGGGTCGTGTAACTGTCTAGAGTTGATACTTGTATTACTCCAAAGGGCATATAGAGATGCAGGTGGAGAGAGATGCAAAGGCTCCTTTTGGGGGCCCAGCATCCTTTTACCCCAGGCAGATGAGATAATACTGGTTATTCCTCTGCCTTGTTGGCTTGGAGAAAAACATGGGCTTGTTCAGTATTAAAACCCATTGTCTGAGCTCCCCCTGGGAGCCCTGTTCCACCATCAGCGAGGCGGCTGCTCCTTCCAAACCGACAAGGTTGGGGGGTTTGCTAGGCAAAGTCCCAGGCAGGGAAAGGGTGCAAGGGGGACTCAAGCAGCAAAACGCTTCCTCCAGCACCAGCATCCCAGCCAGAAACCAGATCCCAGGCCCTGAGCCACTGGGCCACACAGAGACTGGTCTAAATTTCATGTACTTTCCTCAAATGATGATGTAATCCATAACTTATCCAGAGTGGACAAAAATTAATGACTAAGCGGCTTGTTTCAACTCACTCCAGTCATGCTATCACCTTTGTTCAGCATCAGACATGGCTTTCATCAGGGCTGGGGAGGGCGGATGAGGGCATCACTGTTTCTGTCTCTTGCACCCATCAAATATATGTCACGCACTCGCCTGCCGAGCGCCGTTTTCGAAATAGCACGGGGATATAGCTGTGCTCCTCTGGTATCGAGTAACAGCCCTTGCATGCTTGGTGTAGTGAAGGAAATAGCAAGGGAAAAAGGGAAATGAAAATAAGTAGAGAAAAAATCCCACATAAAAATAGGGAGAATGTTAGTAAAGCGGAGCTTATGATTCAGTTTTCTAACCACAGCTTCAAGGTCCCAATTTCTGAACAGGATGTGACTTAATGCTCTTGTGGGGACTATCTACCCCCCAAAAAAACCCAAAAAAACACATGTCTTTGCCACTCACAGAGAAAAGTATCGATTTCTGCTTTTTATGAAAAAAACCCAGATGGTCAATTTCTGTGCATTTAGATCAGCAAACCAAGAAATCATCCAAGCCAAACTTCTGTTATCTCTCCTTGGGCGAGTGAGTCCTTCTGAACCCTTCAAGTCTAATACTGTTTGGAAAAGCAAAGCGCCCCAGGCGTGCTCAGCACATCCTTTCCATTGGCATACTTAGAGTTACAGCTAATTCTCAGTACAAAAATACGTATCAACTCCTGTGTCGTGATCCCATTTCTGCCAGCCTGCAGACCCAGCAGGGAAGCTAGGCTCCTTCCCTTTACCAGTGCAACTGTTGACCGCTGCAAACTGCAAAAGCTCAAATGATGGCAAGCGAAAGTGAAGAGCCACAGCCCTGCACAACCCCACCTCTGCAGCTCTGACCACGCACTCAGTTACGCAGGTGCTGCATTGAGCATCAGGTCTGCTGCTGACACCTGCAGCATCCAGCCCTTCCCTTGCATGTGCCCAACAAGAAAAGTGGGGAAGAGCTGGACTGCAAGAGAAGGTGATGGATCTACTGATACCGCTCCTGTGTACCGGTGAGTAGACTTTCTCCTGTAAAACCTTCCCTGGGCTGAAGGTGCTTAAGAATGACGATCTGACTAGCCAAGAGCATGTGCCACAGTTCTGCATCCACGACCCAGGACTGTCCTTTGCAGAACAGCATAAAAGAGTAGGGGGAGAGGATAGGGTAAATTGAGGAATGTTTGTGGAAATGCTGCCTATGCATGTCTATATGGCAGTTTGTTGCTTCAAAACTTGAAGTGGCTTTTCTGTGCCATAGGCAATTACTAAAGCCTCCCCTTAAATGGAATCCACAAGTGCATTTTGAATAATTTTATCACTGCCTGCTTAGTGTTTCAGAAGCCCAGACCTTGAAGATCAAGAACTACATGTGAAAATTAGCAGGAATAGCATGTAAGAGGAATATATGCATAAGAAGATTTGCAGAGTTACTGTGTGCTATGACTTCCTGGTGATGGCATCAGTCAGACTGAGTTCTGAACCAGTTGCACAGGAGAAAGTAGAGCTGGGATCTCAGGAAGTCTTTGGGATTGGAGAGCTTGGGCCTCCTCTGCCTCAACATTATGCATAAACCATTCCTGACAGATATTTGATGAAGCTATACTAAAACCTGATGAAGTTAAGGCAAAATCTTTATAAAACCCATGCAGAACAGCATAATTCCTCCTCTTTCTACCTTTTTTCCATACTTATTAGTTTGTAAGAAAATAGTAATTTTTCTCTGCATTGGGATTTTTGTCTGTGAGGCATCCTCATACCCAAGTCAATACAAGCATGGCAGACAATGTTATCAAAGCAGACAAGCATCCGGTAGTCTTTGAAACACCACCGTAGACAGGAATGGCCTGAAGGGAAGCTGTCTTTTCTGGTTGCACCTATGATGTGTGTATGTAACATATCTGAATAAGAAGTCATCCATCATACTATTTTTTAACAATTACTGCTGGGTGGACCCCTAAGCTTTCTCCAGTCACTACCACAAATATAAAGTCCTGTATACCAGGATTAAGCTCTTTTCTCATGGCAACCTTTTACACTCCAGCAGTGGATAGATCAAATCTGTTGCTTTAGGTTTTCTTCTTTGGTCACACAGAGTTATCTAAAGAGTACACCAGGGCATAGGGCACCTTTTGAAATAAGTACAGAAGAAGTCCTGCTACACTTACAGCATGACTTAAAATGGGAAAGTTCAAGATTAATCTTTACAATCCAAGTTGTTGAACTTGCCATCATGCTATTGAAGCTGCCTATACTCTTACTGCAATGGTGCCATTGAAGCACTGCACTCCAGACTTCCTCCCAGTCTTCAAGCCATGTCTCTTCCCATCACTGGTACTATGATGCTTGCTCTTTGTTCAGTAATCACCATAGTTTTACAAAGTCAAAATGTGATTGACAGTTATGGTACCCTTCTATGATGAAAGGAATAGCATGTTGGATAGTTGGATAGAAATGGACATAATCTAAATTGACTTTGGTGAGGCTTATGGCATTGTGTCAAATAAAATTCTTACAGGCAAACTGGTAAATATGAACTAGGTAATGGGCTGTGAGATAGTTTGAACAACTCCGTGAGACGGCTCAACAACAGGGCTTAATGGATTATGATTCATGGCATGAAGTCCAGCAAAAGGACAATCACTAATGATGTACCCCAGGGGTCTATACTGGTGCCAACACTATTTAACCTCCCTATTAATGACCTGGATGATGGGGACAGAGTGTGCCCTCAGCCAGTCTACAGGCGATACAAAACTGGGAGGTGTAATTGATCTTCCAGACAGTTGTGCTGCTATTCAGAGAGACTGAGGCAGGCTGGGCATTAAGAGATGAACCTCATGAATTTCAACAGTAGGAAGACCAAATTCCTGCACTTGGAGGTGAGTAACCCTGAGCACCAGTTCAAGCAGAGGGCCAATCAGATGGAAAGCAGCTTTGTGGATAACAACCTGCAGATCCTGTTGGGCAACAAGTTGAATGTGCGAAAGCAATTGTGTGCACCCTTATGCCAACAGTGTCCTGGGCTTCATCAGGCAAAGTGTTGCCAGCAGGTTGAGGAAAGTGGCCTTTCCTCTCAGCTCAGCACTGGTGAGGTCAGATCTGGAGCTCTGTGTCCAGTCTGGGTTTTTCAGTACATGAGAAACAGACATACTGGCCCATGTCCAGTGAAGGCCACAAAGGTGGTTAAGGGACCGACGCATCTGCCATACAAGGGGAGACTAAGAGAGCTGGGTCTGTTCACTCTGGAGAAGGGCAAGGCTCAGGGGGATCTTATCTCTGGGTATATATACCTGAAGGGAGGGTGTAAAGAAGATGGAGCCAGTCTCAGTGGTGCCAAGAGACAGCAGAAGAGCAAACGGGTACAAACTGATACACAGGAACTTCTGTTTGAGCATAACAATCCAATCCTTTCATTTCCCAATTAAAAACTGGAACAGGGTACTCAGAGATGTTTTGGGATCTCTGTCCCTGGAGATTTAGAAAACTAGGATGGGCACAGTCCTTAGAAAGCTGCTTGGCCAGGGTGGTTGGTCTAAACAATCTCCCATTCAACCTCAATGACTGTGACTTGTTGAAGCCCCACCTACACCACAATGTTGACAGACACTAAAACGAAGTATAAAAATAGTGTAGTGTCCAATGTACAGGAAGGAGCTAGAATTCTAGATTCACCCCCTATGCCAATATGAGGCCTAGGAGAGCAGGGTGGCTGAGCCTGGGAACCACAGCTGTCAGCATATTGACATTCCCACACTCCCACCTTGAACACGTGTCCTGGCTCTCTGGCTGGAGAAATTTCTTCTGCAAACTGATCCACTGCAATGCAAAAAGAAGTATTGAGATTCATTGAGTCAGGAAGAGCTAGCAAGAAGGATCATGGCTTCTGGTGCTTAGGACGCTCCTTTGGAGAGGGAGATCCCTGAGTCTGGGTTCTTGCAGGAAAGATACACAATGCGGAAATGGTACCAGAGATTGGAACCAAAGCATCCCTTTCTCAGGTGTCTGTATTTCTGGGTCATTTGATCTTGTTTGCCTTCCTACTTTGGCTAGTGCTCTGCATGTCCAAGCAACACAGTTCCAGTGAGAAGGGCACAGGCAGATCCTTTCTCTCAAAAGCCTGTCATTTTGGTTTGGAAAATTTCTGGGAAGCAGAGATGTCCATTTGGACCCTCCCAGAATGAGGTGGGGATTAAGCCCAGATCACCCTCTCTCCAGGCATGTGCTTTACCTTCAAAGAAGCATGGCAACTTCTGTCTTTTTGAAGGAAAGCTGCAGCTTCTACTGTGTTTTTCAGGGCCTTCATTACTTTTGCTGTGTGTCAGCTATGCTGAGGATGCCAGAGGATGTCTCAGGAAAACTAGATCTGAGATCTGTTTTCAGCTGAGGCATGCAAAAGAAATAACAAGCCCTGTGGAGATAGAAGTGGGCTAAATCACATGCTTTAAAATGTGAAGGTCAAACATGGCATGGGAGGTGGCACTCAGGATCCCAGACTTGATGTGGGGAGCTTTGATTATTTCTTAGTCCTGTGTGAGGTGCCCTAGTTCCTGGGATCTTCATCCTGGTCAGCGTGCCCAGGGTCACACATCTGCATGATGCTATGCTGCCAGCAAATCGTATTTTTTACCTCTGAAAACCACCCTACCCGAGTTCCATATGTTCAAAAGTCCTTCTTAAGGTGACTCAGAAGGTGTTTGGTTTTTAGTTTGCTTTCTTCCCCAGATGTGTAGAGGCCCTGGTGCATATAAGCTGTGGGGACAAATGGTGCATCATCTCAGATTTGGCCCAGATAGGAGCAGATGCTATTGTCCTACACATCTGGCAGATGTTTGGATCTCCTCATTCGGCTCCCAGGTATTTTGGTCTGTATCAGGAGCAAGCCCATCAAATTCTGCCCACAGTGCCTTTTATCCCCTTTATTATTCCTCAGTTCTAACCCACAAGACATTTCAAACATTAGAAATGGTTCAGTGCATAATGGTTTTCAAAAACATGCTGTATCTCTGTCTAAATGAGAAAAATAAATATCTAGGGAGCTTTTGCACATGTCAACAGTACTCAGTGAAGCAATATGTGTAGGCAGCACTGGAAACAGTGACAAAGTGAGTATCTGTGCATAACTTGGTAATAATATCATCACCGTCTAGACAACTCAACAATTAGCATCCAGACATACCGAAGCCTTCTTTAAGAAGTCTCCAACAATAAAAAATATGCCTCCATGGGGAAGAAAGCCACAGCTCTCTCTCTGATACCTAGCACATGCACATTTAAGTTTAATTTCATTTAAAAGGTTGCTTTCTAAAGGTTTTCTCGAGGCCACTGCTGACTGCATGTTTGCAAAAAAGTACAATTGATTAAGATCTTCCTGTTAAAACATCTGTTTTAATATTCTCTTTGTGTAGCAGTTGCTAAGCAAAACTCTGTTTCATATGGTAATTCCCATGTATTTCCTAGGCTGCTTCTCTTTTTTTTTAATTTACTCTGAAAAATGTTATCTTTGAAACTTTATTGGGGAAAGCTCATGGAGAATAAAGACTTTCTGCACAAGGCTACAACTGCCAGTGAGATATCTTTACAAGCCCTATCCCAAGACTTGACACATCTCTATTGCACAGGCCCAAGTCTGGTCTTGGTTGCTGATTTTTGCCTGCCCACCAAAGACAATCTTATTACATAGGGATAAGCTCAAGGGAAAGGCAGAATGATGCCCCAGGTTTTACTGACACAGGGGTTTTAGTGCCTGTGCTGCAGACTTTGTCCCAGAAAAGCGCAGGCAGAAGTGACCTTAGAGGCTTCTTATCCAGAGGATCTACATACAGAGGGAGGCAGAAAATTCTGTAGACCCCCAGCAGGCAAGGGTCATTGCTGCCTACTTAAGGCCCATATGGTTTGCAGCTTTTGGGCACCCTTTGTCAACAGGACCTGTGTCTGGCTGCAGGCACAGTGAACCCTCCTGGAGGAGTTAGGGCCAGGCAGCACAGCTTTTGTGTGGAAAAACCCCACCTAGGAAAGCAGTGAGGAGTCCCTATTTCACATTCAAAGTGGTGAATATGTGAATGCGTGATTGTTAGTGACATCAGCAGCACCTTCGTTGCAGCAACTGGTAGCGATGATGGCTAAGGTATGTTTTTCTTCAAATGCCAAGACAAACAGGAATGATTTAAGTCATCACGAAATATTTAAGTCATCACTACCTTTCCATCCCACGTAAGCTGAACTGTGTTGGGAAACTGAGCCCCAAGGTGCCTTTAGCCCCTTGGTGGGTTGCAGACCAATCAGAATTGGCTTTTAATTCTTCCCTGCTTTGAGGAACAGTCCCAAAGCCATGAGTGCTCAAACTGTGAATCATAATCTGCTGCTGCTCTGAGTGCATCTGACAGCTTCACTGCTCCTTTTCCCAGTAAGTAATATGAGCAATAACCTAAAGATGCAGAAAGGTCATCAGAACATGACAGGGTAGTAACAGAAAGACAGTTCTGTTCAGTACTTCCCACACTGACATAAAATAGGAGCAGGGTGAAGTGGTTCAGACTAAACTGGTAGTTGGCCCTGCAGTTTTTGGAAGTGGGAAGAACCATGTGCCACATTTTTCAAGTCTGTTAGCATAAGCTCTTTGTTCTTAGCACTGTCAACATCTCCAAGGTAGACAGGGCTTTAGAAATATGTGTCTTTTCCTTGGGCAGTTCAGCCTGACTGCAACGTCCATGGAAATGCTATACTCATGAAATCAGGAGGGTCAATAGTTGAGCTAAGTATGTCTAAGGTTTGCTTATGACTAGAAGAAAAAACATGCAAGTGAAACTCCCACCCCAAGTTCTGTAGATGACATGAGCATTTTCCACACCCAGTGGTAAGGAAAAAACCCTGGTCAGTATCTCAAAGGTTCAGACTTGGGAGGAGATGAGACTCAACAGCCCTTGCTGTGCTCCTGCCTGAAGCCAAGTTTAGAAGTTCAGATTTGCACTGAATATAGTGCAGTGAAAGCCACTGCCCACCACCCTACCCTGTATTTCAGCCCTCTTAGGAACAGCTAATCAGCGGCAGGCTTGGATAGCTAGTGAGATAACTCTGTGTGTCTGTGTGCATATGAATGTCAAGGGGGGAAATATCCTCCTGACTACCTACAATTGGCCAACTGCTGATTATTTTCCTTGAAAACAAGAAAACAACCCCCAAAATCTTCAGTTGCCCCAAGCCATCAGGATTTTGCTCTCATTGCCCGCGAATGAGGCACCATTATATTTCTGCATGTACCTCACTTACAGTGCAGGCTGAACACAGACCGTGCTAACAAGCATCCATGGTTCCCCGGGGAGATCCAGCAACTGCAAGACATCTAGGGAGTTTCACAGTCCTCTTCACACCCCTGGTTTCCTGGCTTATCACCTGGTGACTCCGACCTGCATTCAGGTGTATTCATTTAGGAGCAGGTCAGGCTATGGAAGACAAGTCCAAAACCATCATGACAACACAAATGTGAACTTATCTTGGGGAATCCCAGCACATGGCTGTTAAAAAAAGCGGCATCACTTCTGCTGAGAGTCACTCATCCCTTTCTGCTTTCACATTTGGTGAGCAGTTCTGTGGGAGGAGAGGGAGAGGGGATCATGGCTGCCATAACAGGTGGCTGCTCCTCATATGACTCCACTCCACGTTGCCTTTTCCAGACCAAGAACCTTGATACTTGCTCAGCCATGGTATTTTTTTCAGAGAGTGTCCTCCGGTTTGCTGGAAGATACTTCTGTCACAACACTTTTCCATGTCTTGAGAGAGAGAGTTTTCTTTGCAGGACTGCACACAGAATGAGAAATGTTTTGTCTGAGTTTCATTTTCACTGTGGTTTGCTTAGGCTTCAACATGTACACCCGCTCTGATGATACGTTGTTTTCTCTGTTCCTCATTTAAAGTCAGAAACATCAGCCTGCAAAATGTAATGCAGTAATTGTGCAGGGAGCAACTACTGTCTTACAAAAGCTCCTTTTGCCTCTTGATTAGGCTGGTGGTCTGCTGTACCGCATTTTGCTCTCCAGGCTGATGGGAGGGGCCTGAATGTCAGGGGGCTGGTGCTGCCTGAGTCTTCCTGCCCTGTGTTCTTCCAAAAGCCTCCTTGTGTGGCACGGCTGGGTGCTCTTCAACAACTCAGCTCACTGATTTCAGGACTCACTTCTGAAATGAACTCCCCAAGGTACTTGACCATCACTGCGTATAGAGTTGTTGCTCCAGAAATTAAAGCATTATTGGTCAAGTATTAGGAAGAAGGCAACCTGTGCTCTTGATTAACCTGATGAACTTCATGTACTGAAGCTGATTTTCTCATGTAGTGCGATAACTCCCTACCTCAAGGAAGTCTGTAAGACTTAGGACTCCAGGTTCTCTGGTGGCTCTGAGGTGCTTTGTGATATATGGGAGAAAGAAGGGTGAATTCCAAGTGCAGTTGTCCCATTCTAGTTTTTAGAGTGTGAAAGTGGAAGCAAAAAGCAGTGAGGCTATCTGCGGGTCTAATGCCCTCTGTGCTGGTGCTGCCTTTTGAATGTCAGAGCACTCCCAGAAAGCTTTCCCTGACATCAGGAGATGCATCTGTCTTGGCTACTGCTCTGAAGTCTTTTTAAGGGAAATGGTCTAGTCTGGAAAATTATTATACTGCTTCACAGACATATTTATGAAATCAGAACATCACCATGTAGGACACTATTTCATCCCTGCATACCTTCAGACTTTACCCCGCTAGACCATTTGGGGAACACTTCAGATGATGCAGAATCACCTGAGGAGACTAAAGGAGGGCAGGCAGGCCAAGAGGGACACCACTTCCCATATCAGAGTGAAAGGAGTGGCCCTATTCCAGGCAAAGTGCAGTCCTGAAGAAAACAAGGAATGAGACACTTGGATTTAGCTAGCCTCTTTCCCACCCCTGGGTGATGTGCAACCAGCTGTTGCATTCACAGTCCTTGGGGAATGCAGTACGTGCTTTAATTCATCATCGGCCACTTCTCCTGGGGATTGGTATGAGAGAAGGGAGGGGATCAGTAAAGCAACTCCCAAATCAAGTTTCCAAACACCCAAAGCCCAAAGATTTCCTTCAAAGGTTCCTCATTAGAGAGCTATTTGAAACTTAGTTTGTCCATGTAAAAAAGGATGGAAAACTCCTTACCAATTCTTTCAGTGCAGTTTGCCAAAAAGAAAAAACCCCAAGCCCAACCTCATAACAGACTCGTGTTCCTTTAAGAGGGGTTTCCTATCAAATCCCTCGTGAGCCTGGTTGCTGAAGGCAGCAGATTCCAGCAAAAGTTCTTTCACCAATGGATGCAATTCATTCTATTAAAAAAAAAATAAATAAAAAACCACTGGCTGTCCTGACTGTGTAGGTGGGTGAGAAAATGTTAACAGCTGCACTTCATGAATCTCCACTGGATGAACAGGCTGCCAAAAATACTTGTACTGTGAACAATTGTTCTAAATTTGGTTACCTGCTTTATATTACTCAGTAGTCAGGCTCTCTTCTTGCTCTTATCCTATTAGATATGTAAAGCAGAAACACAAACCCCTTTCTATCAAAGACAGATGATTCCACAAGCTGTCATCAGGAACCTGGGGAATGGCAGCGCTTGCTATGCAATCAAGGGTTTGCAGTGTTTTTGACAAACGAGGAGGAAGCAACTCATTTGGCACCAGGGGAGGCTCTGATGACAGCCCTAATGGAGAGCTGAATCTGGGGGGAGGAATGGGGACTGGCCCTGCTCCCCAGCAAGTAGACAGACAGTGCTGAGGCATTCTGTCCCTCCTGGCGAGATATGATGGGCTGCCACCTCACCCAGCAGAGCCCCCCACATCTGGGGGAACACAGAGATCCCTATCCTGGTGCTTGTGTCCTTGTGTGATAGGTCAAGCATGCCCAGATGCAGCTATTTGGGCTGAGCTGGAGGTCTAGTGAGAATGTTTTGACTTCTTGCTGATGGAAGACATTCATCCCTTAACCATACTGGATGGTGGGAAGCTACCCTCCCATCCACCTGGCAGAGCTCCTCCATTTTACCCAGTGCCCTCTGGTTTGTAACCAGGACTCCCACTGTAACTGTCTGCAAGCTTGCTACAGCAGAGATGGTCCTGCATGGGGTTATCTGTACAGTGCCTGGTACGCTGTGTCCTCACATTTGACTGGGAATTGCGCTCATGCCACTGTGCACCATTGCCAGTACCAAGGGGCTGATGAGTTCACAAAGAAACGTAACTTTTTCCCCCTTTTAAAAAAATTATACTTTGCTACTGAGACATAATCCCTGCTTTTGTCTATGGACTTCAGCCTGCCTTGGTGTTTTGTTTTTTTTTAAAATGTAGTCTGCAATTTTCTGGATGAAATGCTTTGCTCTCAATTAACTGTAGATGCAATTTAATGAGTAGGCCAAACGGTGATAGTTAGGCACATAACCAACATCTGGAATGTGCAGGATTAGCGGCTTAGTGAAGACCCTTTAATTAAAATGAGGTCATTCGGTCCTCCCTTCTTCTCTTCGTGCAGATGATGTATGTTTAATACTGAGCACTTGCAGATATGTTATTAGGACCACATAAGCTGTCTATTAAGTACCAGGGAAATTGTGGCTTTAATGTGTCAGGTACCTAATGAAGATGAAATTCAGGCTGTGAGCGCTATCATGTCAGAGTGCAGAAAAGATCTTTCTGCAAGCTTTCATAAGTCTTTCATATAAAGCTCATGACTTCAGTAAAAAAATCCTGTCAGTAAACTGTCTTTCCAGGATAACCACAGAAGGTGCCCATTCAAGAACCACCAACATGTTATTCAGATACTCTGGATCACAGCAACTGCTTGCAGGATGCCTTGAGCATCTCTCTGTAAGGCCAGTCTTGGGAATGCCCTGTCACTGGCACATGTCTCAAATGAAATTTGGAACTGCTTTTCCAAAGTCCATAGGACTCTTGGCCAGTGACTGGTAGCTAATGTCCTAAATAGAGACCAGCTTGACAAACATTTTTTTTCCCCATTTAATTTGGTTCTCTGCATTGTGGATGACATTTGTCTTGTGTGTGGAGTAAAGTGAGGTGGTCAGGAATTGACCTCTCCTACCTAGCTGTCTGGAAAAGAGATGTCCACCCCCTTAACTTTTTGTCATCGAGGAGGAAGAAGCATGGACTGTTTATGTCACCTGTGCAGGACATCTGGCTCAGGTTGGACTAAACTGTCCCTCAGGGTAGATTTTCTCCCCCTCTCCTCAGGACGAACCTGGACTCTGTGTGTAGCTTTGAACATTAGGTCAGATGTTGGTTGCCTCAAGTGCTGTGTACCGATGCATGTTGCAGATAGCTGCAGCTCACCAGGGCATAGAGACCTTCCTGCTGGGACAGCCTGGCCATGCCCCAGTTACTCCAGCTGATGAGGGGGGCAGCTGGGGCTGCCGCAGCCCCTGCCCCGGGCTGATAGTCCTGGCCAGGAAGTTGCGCCTCTGCTCCCAGAGCAGGAGGCAATGAATCTTGTAGTGTCTCCATGAGAACGGTGACATTTTGGTTAGGGTTTCACATCTATTAGTCATTTGTGGCAGGGTAGGAAACGTGTGTGTGTATGTGCAGAAGACAGGAGGAAAATTCAGGCATTGTTTAGTGTTAGCAAGTTACCACATGGAGTTTAGAAAATGCTCATACTGCAAAACTCTCAGACTTTTACTAACTTAGCAGCCAATGTGGTCACAGTATCAACTTGATAGCCGGCCTGCTTATGATCACATCAACACCAATGTGCATCAGGAAGAAACTCCTCTGACGCTGGTGGGTTTGTGCCATGCTGATTCTGGCATTGATAAAAGCCCCACAACACACACAAGAAACCCCCCCCAGTAGACTGGTGCAGGTCATCAGGACCTACAGCAGTGCAGGTTAAAGCAGTGGCTGTATCTCCATGGAATACAGTGTGGCTGAGTGTAGTGGTTTGGCTTTGGGTCCGCAGATAATGGATCCCCAGCTGTGTCTGAGCTGTGCTTAAATCACCTTTGGGATGGGAGGAATAATGGCTCTGTGTCACATCTACCCCTCCCCGCCTTCCAAATCTCAGCCTTCAGTTGGCAGTCATATGTTTCTGGCCTTAGAAAAGTATTTCAGCGTGGAGAAACCCATGTTTTCTGACCATGGGTATGTCCCAGCACACAGGGACCTCTTAGAAAGTGCCCAGACTGAGCTTGGGCATGTCTTTGCACAGGACAGGCTCCTACCTGCTCCCGGAGATCCATCGTGGACAGCTTTGCCCAGCGGTCTTGGTGAAAGTCTGACCTGCCGGATCCAAAGGCAGCCCGAGTGCTGGATGTGTATTGGAAAGCCCTGCATGGTGACAGTACACCTAAGGAAACAGACAGGCTGTCACCCTCCCCATCCAGTACCCGCGGGGTCAGAGTCAAATGAAAATAAATGGCAGGAGAGTGATCTGACATACTTGGACATACATAATCGAGAATGAGGCTGCAAATTACAGGACAGGAGAAGCCTCGCCCTGCTGATAGTGTTGAGGGGATGCCTGTGCCCTGCACTTGGATTTGGGACTGCTAAGGAGAAACAGGCAGACTGTGGGAAACAGTAGTCACTAGGTTGAATTTCTTTTATACTCATGCTGGCTCTTGGACATGGAAGGGATTCTCCTAGGATGGTATCAGAGGACTGCAGATAATTTTGTGTCTGCAGAAAGTATCCAGTATTCCTACCAGTGGTGAGAATGCCAAAGTTTGTTAATATAATCCATGGATACTGTGACAAGTAGTGAAAAAAGGAGGGGTTTTTGTTTTCGGTTGCCTGCCCCTCCCACCTTTTCTCTCCCAGGAGACTGTTACAAACTGCAGAAGCTGCTAAATCTCTGTCCTTGGAAGAAGAGCAGACATGGGCCAGAATTGCCTGTGCTAACTTTGGAAGTGCTTTTCTTCTATCTGAGGGAAAGTACTTTGGTCTGCAGACATCCGACATGCAGAGACTTTGTTTTTATAAGCTCATCACTGTGACAAGAACCTACAAGAAAGTTGTGTTCCCATTATCTATACAAAATGGATTAGATGGAGGGATGAAAAGGGCTTGAAAAGGTAAAGCTGGCTATACATTTAGTTTCCTAAATGTCAGAATGAAGCAGCTTCTGTCTTCTGTCATGATTCTGAACGAAAATGTATTGTTACTCTAGTGGTTTAATTTGTTAAAACTACTTACGTCCACAAGACAGGCATTGTTGTCCTTGGTCTTTAAGTGATCCTTTATCCCAGGGGAATAAAAGAATTACACAAATTAAGAATTATTAAAAAAAAAATTAAATATGTTGTTGGCCAGTTTCATTACTTGTACAGGATGAGAAACACTAGTGCTCCTTTGGTAACAAAAGGAGATGAAGAAGGAAGGGATTAAAAAAGTAAGAACTGAAAAAATACTTAAAGATTTGATTTTTATTCAAGCACAAAAATCCAGAACTGAATATGGGCTTCCACCTCAGCAACCCTTTTATGGGATCTTGGATGCTTAGGGATGTTTGTGTAATTGCTTCTTGTAAATGATCTCCTACTCTGCAACACTTTACAGTAAACCACTTTCCTTTGCCATCTGTTATCCAGTTGTTTTAACTGGGTTTCCAGTTATTCGTATCAGTCATTTACAAGAACCTTTTTAACCTCCATAAAATGAAATAATTGAAGCCTATCTTCTTGATTCCTTTAGCATAGGGTAGATATGTGCTTGGAAACCAAGGGATTCAGGGTTAAAATTCATTGCATGATAAAGAAACAGTAATTCGTAAATCAGTAGTGAGCAACCTAGCATTGCCAAAATTCTTCTTTCTGAAAGCTCTGAGCATACATGTTTAATTGGGGGAATTAGTCTGGGGGACCTGCTGATTATTTTTTTTCATCTCTGGGTCTCTTTCTGAACATGTGCCATTATGTGTTTTGGTCGATGTAAATGAGTTTAGTGACTAAAAATGTGGTTTGTCAAGCATGGAGATATTTCATGACTTTCCAAGAAACTGGTTTTGGTGAAAATGAAGCTTCTGAAGACTGGGAGGTCAAGAGTTAAGGTCATCTGCACCCAGTGGGGTTGCCTGCAGGAAATCCCTCTGATGGAGGTTGGCTCTGGGGCCGTGCACATGCATCAGCAGTACAACTTCACAGTAGACAGAGTCATTTTAAGAGTGGCTGAGAGAAGACAGCCTTTTTCTCCACGTCCCTTTCCTGTTACCTACCACAGCATAGAGGCCTCTGCTCCTCCTCCCTTTCTCCAAATGTCGGTAACATTTGCGGTTCAAAAATGACTAGCATGTGGAAGTGCTTGCTGTGACACACACGTATACGGACCAGCTTACTCATGTGGTGCCAGAAATGGGACTCTGGTCATCTGCAATACAAGAGCCACCACAGGAAGATCCAGATTTCAGGACAAGAGGATTAACATGGAGATGTTAGTACTGCTGGACGAACTAACCCTGCTCTGAAGGACCACAGCCCTGGAGCTGCCATACCACAGGATCCCTGGGGAAGGTGTCCTCAGCGCAGACAAGCAGTCTGATGTCATGTCAGGAGAGGGCTGGGAGAAGAGCCTGTCTGCCTTCCCAATGGGAAATGAGAAACACCAACAAGTAGCAGATGGGCACACTGTGGCCGCTGCAGCAGGTTGCAAGGAAGAGGTACAGGGTACCCCAGCCCTCCCTGGCTATGGTGTCTCCCCTCTCCCAGTCACTCTGAGGCAAGCATGCAAACAACCTCCCATGCACTGAATCAGCTGCCCCCCTGCTTTCCATGCTACCCCTGCCGGCATCATTCCCTCGGGGCAGGGATGTAGGGACATATGTCCCCTGGTGCATTGTGCATGGGGAGCAGGTCCCACAAGGGCTGCGCTCATCCATGATTTCAGGGAGAGCAGAAGGGTGGGAGCTTGTCTTGCCTCACTTGAAGTCTGCTGGCACGATCTGGGCTCGCTTGTTTGTGGGGAAGTGGGAATGTTAATGGGCTTGCTTTCTGCTCAGGAGAGACAGTGGAGAGGAAAAAAGGCCAGCGGGAGGGAAAGAAAGAAATCCAGGGCAATTACAGGGTGACAAGTAGAGCAGGGGAAAAATCAACACAAAGACAGCTTTAGAAAAGAGAGAGACTAAAGAGGAAAAAAGGATTTAATAAGAAATGAAATACAGTGCCTATACTGTGTCCTGGGTACAGGCCGCATGGAGGGAGCGCTTCATCCGTAATTCATACAACAGGCTTCCTTTCAGCTAGGAAAACAGATTCCTTTCTCTTTAAATTGAATAACAGTTTTATAAACATGGATTGCAATGACAGGCAATAAAGGCATTCACAAACTCAAGGTTGCCCTGCTGGCTGTGGGGAGGCCAAACACATCAGCAAGGACCTCTGCTGTCTCACCACCACTGCCAGACCTTTCCAGGGCTGGCAGCCACCACTGCAACCAGGTTTATCATACACTGTTTCTCTGCAAATAGCTGAACACTCATGGCCGTCCCTGGGAGGAGGAGGCCTCTACACCCAGTTGAGTGTCACCTCAGGCAGAGAGGGGATGAAGCTGGTATCAAAACCCCATGAACAAAAAAGAAAATCAGGTTCCAGATACTCGGAGATTTCTGAGCATTTGTACAAGTAGGAGCAGTCTTCAGTGTAAAAGCAACATTGTCAGGTTGGTGGGTTTTTTTATTTTAACCAAACTGAGGGTAATAAAGCCCATCAAGAAAGTGAGAGTCACAGTGGCAAAGTGCAGCATTGTTGAGATGTCCTTAAAAGAATGCCTCGGCCCCGAGGGATGCCGTCTCGCTCATGTACATGCTTCAACAGCAGCTTGAATATTTGGTAGGTGAACCTCCAATGCCTGAAGTCAATGGGAGGCTTGCTATTGACGTCAGCAAAGCTAGGGTTTCACTTAGTAACTGGTGGCAGGCATTGTCAAATATGTTCTACGTACATTTTGTTGTTAAACACGACCAACTTTTCTCCAGCTATGTGCTGGTCCACTTTTCTCTTTCCCAGTCCATCACATCTAGGCTGCTTCCTGCAGCCTTCGCTCCAGAGCAGGGTAACCCTCCCCCTTCCCATGGTGCTGAGTCAGCACTTAACAGGGGCATTACTGTGCTTCAGTATGTGTTATGCAGATTATTTTACTATGAAAATTCATAATTTGGGAGCAGCATATGGTTCTGATTCAAACTGGAGTCTACATTTGATCCTGATGTAAACAGACCAGCTTTGGACTCAGAGACTCCCACCATTTGGCAAATAGCAAATATTTCGGATCCATTCCAGCTCTCCCGGGAGTGTATGGGAAGCTCGCTGTTGATTTCAATAGTAGCAGGCTCTAGTGAAATAGAATATTATAGAAAACAAGATGTCCCTGTAATCCTTCAAATTTAGCTTTTTTATGGGGAAAAATAAGAGAGGCAAATGGAAAGAGCTGAACAGGAAAAGCACCATAAGACCAGGCGGGGAGAGCCAATGGACTATGGCAGGAAAGGGGAAAGTGCAGAAAAGAAGGAAAACCAGAAGGGGAGAAATATGATGGAGGAGAGGAACACAGGCAGATAACATTAGGGAGAAAAAATGAAGAAGGAAAGAAAATACAGGAGGAAAGCAGAACTCGGAGACAGAGTAAAGAGCTATATTTTTTTTCATGAGGGTGAAAAGAGAAAGAAAGAGGAAGTAAGGCAGAGGGAGTCCCAGGTCTGATGCAGCCAGATAAATGTTAAACATGCATTTATGCACATGAGTAGTGGACTGACAGGCCTGGAGTTAAGCACGTACTTAAATACCTTGTGGAGCAGCAACAAAATAAAAATATTCAGAGGAGGGAGAGGTTCAGAACAGAAGTTACACAATCCAGCTCCTCTAAAGAAAAAGGGTCTGTAAGAAAGAAGGGAATAAAGACATCTCTTCCGTCCTTCTGGGGGAAGGGAGGGGAATGCACCAAGGAGTGCAATAGGAAATGGAAGAGGAAATTTTTAATGAACTAAAATAAGAAAGTTGCTGATTTCTTTATAGGGGTACAGACCCCTTAGTTTTATTCAAACCTATACCCCAACTTACTGAATGAGGAGTTGTTCTTAGATTAGTTTTACCCTGAGACTGATCAATAAAGCACATGTCTCCTGCCTCTTTCTTTCTCTGTGGTGGTGTGGAGATGTGCTGCTGGCTCTTGCCAACTCTATCAACCAGTGCTAAATGCAGCCTCTTGCAAAGAAGTCCCTGGTGGTTTCTTCTGTGCCAACAAGGAGGCTCTGGTGATACCTACCCTCCAGAGCTGCATGGCGGATTGGAAAAGACAAGGTGGTGGCCACCTCTGGTTCTTTTTCTCATGTGGGTTAATGGGAAATGGGTCACCTGTGGCTGACACCAAGCACATTTGCAAGCTGCATGGGATGTCCTGGCTACAAATGGGCTTAGGATTTTCACAACCTGTTGGCTCAGCTGAGGACTGCTGCAACTGCACAACTGGGCCTTCTCTCATGGCCTCATGAGAACAAGATAGAACCACTTCCTTCTTTGTTTTAAAGTGAGTTCACCCACAGTACACATTGCACACCTTTATCAGCAGCTGTGTCATACTTGGTTCTGTATTCTGGAAAAACCTTACCAAACTATACTATAAATTGATTAAGCAGAAGCAAATTGTGAGAACCTGGGAACAAACTTCACTGTGTTTATACTACCAAAAAAAAAAAATATAAAAAAATTCCAGCTTCCCACTAGTAACACGAATGTTATTCTTAATAACTGCTTGAAATTTCCACATACTAATAAAATTTCCTTAAAAAGGACTCATTAGAAACACTGCAGAAATGGATTTAAAACAAAACAATTTTTCTCCACACCTCTGGGCTGACATTTCTTGGCAGATGGAATTTCAAGCAGTCTCGGCGGAGTTAACAGGAAAGAAAACTAAGTCTTTGTATATTCAAAGAGTAATTCCGTATTTCAATGAGACTATTGCAGTAAAGACCATCTCCACTGCCTTGTAGATGAGGGTATAAACATTCCCCCCATCCAACTAATCTGCCTGGTAATTATGACCCAGAACTCATTAGCATTTTAAGTGAGGTCATCTTTCTCAAAAAAACTCCCAAAACCGCCAACCATTCTCCCTAAGCAAAGTCACACCATTCTCTGGGAAGCTGACTTCATATTTTTTTCCAGTACTGCCCCTCATGCATAGGAGCAGTTCTTTGTAAACACCCTGAATATTACCTCATTTTTTTTTCTTTTTAGCATCAACCCCCTCCCCTTCACTGTGATGCCTACAGAAAATCTGGCACAGATTAAATTGATCCTGTGGTTTGTAATCCTGATCTGCAAACTTTGCCATTGTTTTCCCTGTCACTCTGTAGCTATCTGCTGTGTGCCTCATAGGTAGACGGAACTATCCCAGGTCGGGACCTTTCTATTTTTTATTTTGGTCTGCTTGCAACTTCTGGGTGCTACTCCATGTGGATGTCTAATCAGAATGATCCCAGATGGCTGGGTGGAGCTCCCCTATGTGCTGGTTTTGGCTGGCATAGAGTTAATTTTTTTCATAGTAGCTGGTGTGGGCTGTGTTTGGATTTGTGCTGAAACCAGTGGTGATAACACAGGGATGATTCTGTCACTGCTGAGCAGAGCTTACACAGAGCCAAGGCCTTTGCTGCTTCTCACACCACCCCACCAGTGAGTAGGCTGGAGGTGCACAAGAAGCTGGGAGGGGACAGCTGACCCCCAACTGACCAAAGGGATGTTCCATACCATAATGATGTCATGATCAGCATATAAAGGATGGCTTTTGTTCTCCCAAGTCAGCATTATGTGTGATGGAGCCCTGCTTTCCTGGGGATGGCTAAACACCTGCCTGCCCATGGGCAGTGGGGAATGAATTCTTTGTCTTGCTTAGCCTGTATGCCCGGCTTTTGCTTTCCCTATTAAACTGCCTTTATCTCAGCCCATGAGTTTTATGACTTTGACCCTTCTGATTCTCTCCCCCATCCCATCAGCTGGGGTTAGAGCAAGATACCCCAAAAGCTAAAGTCCTCGCCCCAGCATCCCTCAGTCATGAACTGTTAATGCAAGTTTTAGTCAGCTTCTTTACACCCTGTTTTACAGCATCACACCAACAACTAAATCTTAAGGGAGGAAAAAGAACAGTTGCTCAGGCTGTGTGATAGGAAAAAGAAAAACTCAACAACAGCAACAGAAAAATGGGGAGGCTGTATCTATTTATTTCTGTATTTTCAAATGCAGGGGAGATACTGGAGTGCAGGCTACAACTTTGCCATAAAGCATGACCTTGGCATTGCCTGTTAGTCTCTGTAGGGGGGAAGGAGCTCTTACTCCCACTGTTGGTGGAAAGGGAAAACTACTGCTCCAGGCAGCTTCCTTGGCATGTACCACCGACCCACACAGTTTATGCCATTAGCACTTGCGCGTTTCAACTCTGATGGGTGAGGAAGCCCAAGGAGGACAGGAACTCTTGCTCTGTGCAAGCTTCTCTATTTCACCCACCCTGGTTAAGGCTCATGGATTGCCTTTCTCTGCAATGAAGACCTCTACACCTGAGGTGACACATGTTCAAAAAGAATTTGAAATGGTGGTGATGGATGCTGCTGGCGAAATGGAGTGATCACATTTTTTCAGGCTCGAGGAAGGTGTTGCTTGGTGGCTAGTAAACTAGAGGGAACATAGCCATGCGCTGGCTTCTGTGTATTTCCATTGGGCACCTAGGGAAGGGAGCTAGAAGAGATTAGAACTTCCCCAGACATTGCATGTACGTACGTCACTGCTAAGGCCGAGACCTGGCCTCACTGTGGCACCCCATGGAGGCACCTGACCTGTAACCTCTGAGTCCCTCTCTAGATACACAATCCCTCATGCATGTTGGTCCCTCAAAGGTATGAGTCCTCCTGTGGGGATTTTGCAGCCTTTCATGATTTCATTGAAAATCTAACTCAGCTCAGTTTTTAACTTGGGTAACCCAGGAAAGCACTTAAGCCAGAGGTTTTACTAGTGAAAGTGCTTCAGATAAGTATGTATAGTTGGGTTTCCAGTTGGCTGGGTAGACGGGCAGACAGGTTAATTACGAGCAAGATACATACCTATATGAATCCTCAGAGAAATTATTTTAAC
The DNA here is from genome assembly GCA_022605575.1 of Laterallus jamaicensis coturniculus. Taxonomy (NCBI): domain Eukaryota; kingdom Metazoa; phylum Chordata; class Aves; order Gruiformes; family Rallidae; genus Laterallus; species Laterallus jamaicensis. The sequence continues at coordinate 5,874,480 of JAKCOX010000009.1, forward strand.
ATTGATAGGTCTAAAAGAGAGTGAGATGGTAATCAGGTTGCTTATGCTGGAACAGATGAGGCTTGACCTTGAGAGTCAGGTACAATGAGCATGCAAACATCTTACACAAGGTAGAAAAAAATATCCAACTGATTCTCAAAGACAAAACAAGTACATGAATCTTAAAATAGTAGAGTTAAGGCAGTATACTAGGAGGTAGGAGATGGAAGGGAAAGTTCATGTTCCTCTGGAAGAAAAGTGGTTTGAGTCTGCATTTTCCACATTCCTGTATGTGCTCTAGGGACCAGAAAGTGGGGGAGAGGGCCACATTTCTCCTCCTCTGTCCATGTTTTGTGTGAGGCCCACTCTCACAGATGCACTCGTAAAATACCGGTGGGATAGGGCCAAGACTTTGAGAACAATTGTGATCCCTCAGTTTGCGAATGCCTACAATGCTTTTTTATTAGTTGGACTGCTCGTTATGGCCAAGGCATAAAGAGCAATGTATGAGTCCATACCTCTATGGTATATGGCTAAGGTATGTAGAAAATTACTGGATGAAAGTGAAGCAGTTAGTTTAGGAAGTTCTACCTTTAGGGTGGCAGCTCAGTGGGAGGTTTAAGGATATAATTTTTGGCCGTTGGTATATAAATTCCTTTGTGAAGCCTATGTATCAAATATTAAGGCAGACCCAATGACTTAACAACCTACACGTTACCCTGATTTTCCTGCTCTAAGCCAAGTAGAGTGAAGTTTAAATTTGCTATATGTAATCATCATTACACTGAATTTGAGTCCTTTGTGCACACATTAAGGAAACTAAAAGCAAATATTGATAGCCCCAGTGGTAGCTGGATGTAAAAGCAAGAACCTTGGACAACTGATGAAAGACAGGGATGTGGATTTAACATGGGAAGAAATACACACTGAAATGTAAGAAGAAAAATCCTAGTTGATTGGTTCCTAATGTAGTAAAACAATTCACCATGGGACTTGTAAAATAACTGTGAGAGCTTAAAGTGATTCAAATTGGCAATTCCAGCACAGTCCCAGAGGACACGATGCAATAGCCATGTTTAAAACCTATTGCTGAATTCTTAGGAAGGGCAAGGAACTAGCACAGAGCCACCACAGGGGTTAGGGTGTGGGGGCAGGATGTGCGTTGGGCCTGGGGAGGGATTGTCTCTTCTCTTAACCTCTCTTCTTCACATAGTTTATGGGAAGACTTGAGAAAATGTGTCTTCAGGATGCCCAGCACTGGTGCTCCCTCTGGCCTCCTAAGACCCTTCTACACTACTTGTGCTTTAAAATTTCTTCCATGTGAAGCTGTACTGGAAACCCCCACAGCGTTTTAAGTGGGAAATGTCTTCAAAAGCCAAAAATATTCAAAATGGAAGGCCCTTTCTATTGTTTGTGTCCACTACAGCTAGACATGAGAAAAGACACCATTCTAGATCTGCAGAATTACACCTGAGGTATCCTGGGAATAACTCTCCCTGACTGTCTTTGCAAATGCTTGAAGGACCATGCACTGGGCCTTCAGTGAGGAATTACTACAAGGTTTTCAGTACAGTTCCTCTCATCAAGTCCAAAAGTCCACCCCCATGAATCAGAGAGACTTGATGGTCTATCTGCAGGGTGCTGGTGATCACAGGATGAGTGCACCCACACGATTAAATCTCTGCCGGTTGATTAATTGGTAATGCTGAGATGTGCTATCTCATCAAACCACATGGCTTCGTTGAGCTTCCCCAAGAGCTTCCTACTGACCTCACTTTGTTTCTGTGTTGTCTCTGGGTTTCATCAGCCTGAAATGCTCCCCAGGATGCACAGACACAGCATTGGCTTTGCTTGGTATGACTGCCTGTCCAGTGGGCCATGAGGACACTGTCCGAGCCTTATCACACAATGTGTAACTTCTGTACAGCCCTTTCCTTTCCCTGAACTATATTAAGCAAACTACCAGGAGCCATTGGATAACGTGTCAGTACTTGACTCTGAAAGCACTCTGCAGGTATTCAGGGAATTATAATAGCTTTGTCAGGTCAGGGTCTGAAAGCTGTTAAGTCTGACATCACTTGATCATCCGAAGTTATGTAATGTTGGCATTATTTTTTATTGCACAGCCTGTTTTTCTCTGCTCAGGTAGGAGCTCTTTGCTCCTACCCTCTGAGAAAGACTTGTTTGTGCCACTGCTGGTCTGCGTGGGTAGAGCTCATGCCCACCTTCTCATGCTGATGGTCCCCTGGCAGTGACAGCCCTGGGTGAGCCAAGGCCTTCACTGCAGGAGCAGCAATGAGTAGCCAGCAGTAGCACCATCTTCAAACTGCTGTGCTACTTGCAAATTAATGCCCGCCCCCAGGCTTGCATAATTAAGCAGAAAACTGAGCTGACCACACAGCACACCTGTCCCTGTCTGTCCCCAGCTCTTTGGATATTTATGCACCGAATGTATCAGCTGGGAGTGAAGAGAGAGATATCTTTGTCCCTCACCAGCAGTTTGAGAGTTTGAGAAGGTGTGGGACAGGTAAGGAAAGAGGGAATATAGAAGTCAGAGGAAGAACCTCACAGCAGCTCTAAATTCAGCTGGTGAGAATGTCACAGCATCACACAGCTTTGTAGCAGAGGGTTTCAGCATCAAATGTTCAGTGTCCCTGTGCATCCTGGGGAGCACCGTGGTGTGTACACACCATAATTATATCGCTTCCATGCTACCAGTGCATGACCTGTTTAGCATTTAGCTCGCTTGGGTGCATCTACCTGAGCTGCAGTCATGTTTCCTAACCCTGTTTCAGATGTAGCCAGAGGACATTGGCAGCTAAGGAGAAGCTCTGTAGCATGAGATTTCCCTTGGTTATTCATGCTGTGGTAGTTTCATCACTGCTCTGCTCAGACCTCTGCCAGGAGGTACATGCACACTAGTCACAGCTTTGAGACAGCATGGAGCAAAAAGGGGTGTCAAAACATGCGGGGCAGTATGTGTGTAGGAGGAGCTGACAATGATGCACCAGTTTTCTGCACATTCATCTTCACCAAGGCAAATGCTATTTTTCAGCAGTGTAAGGATACCAGTGGCAGAATTATTGAAGAAAGGACAGTTCCTTGTGTCTAGGGTGGACAGTTTGGTGGTGGAGATGCAATGTAAAATACTACATGATTAAAACTTGCATGCTTCCACTCTTCCCATTAAGTTCTGTGAACCTGGGCTTTAAAAAGCACAAGCAAGACCCAACCAATTATCAGGAAAGAGATGAACGTCTTTTTCACACGGAATGGCAAAGACATGTTCCATCAGGGCCAGCTCCATCCTCTTTGTGTTGCTTCCATCATTATAAATACAGTATTGCTGCAGTACTCACTGCACGTGAACAGAGGTTGCTACCACCTTGAAGACACTCCATGCACCCTCACAAGTGACTGGGGATGGGTGAGAGACCTCCTCCAACCCTTCAGTCCCTAAAAAAGGGAGGGAAGTGAGCTTGACTGAAGAAGATGAAGCTGCTCTTATTCAACAGGGGTGCAGACATGTCACTTTTGCTGACAAGAAATGTGTTGCTTGCCCATGCTGCATTTCTTCTCCGTGAAAAACAGTTTCTCATTTGGAATGTAAAAGGCCAGGCCTCTGTCTTGTCCTGCTGCTATCACAATGCCTGGAGCAAAGTTTTGTTTCAGCAGCTCCACTCTTGAGTATCTTCAGCTCATTCTTACTGACACCTCATTTTGAGACCATCTCTTGGCCTCATCCCTCACCAATAGAAAGGCTCCAGGCTGGGAGCCCCACTGAGGGAAAGCGGATGCAAAGCTTGCCAGCTGTGTTATCATCTCCTCTGACCAGCGGTGCATCCTGCAGTTATCTATCAACCCCAGTGATGCTCTGGCAGACTCTCTGCTGTTGATGGGTTTGAGGAATTTTTTGTTTCAGATATTAAACCTTTCACAAGTTGCTTCTCAGGATCTCTCTTGGCTTGCATTATTACAGCTTCGCCATTAGCTTGCCAGAACACATGATCATTTCTTTCCTTGTTTGGACACATTTTTATGGTGCCGGGACAAAGAAGCAACTGAGACATACATTCACCTCCCCTCCCCTCCTTGTGCCCCTCAGGTAAGGTTCACATAAGTTACTACCACTTCTCAAGTGCAGACATTTTTCAGAATTGTGCAATAAAGGGTGTGTGTGTGGGGGGGGTTGCTGCAGGAGATGAGTGAATGATGTGTTTTTGGAAGCACTGGCTATTCGGTTTCCAGTGCCTGCAGAGGAGTTGTCTCCCTGTTTCACACAAGGCTTCTTGACCCATCAAATCTGGGGTTAAACATTTTAATGCCTTTGGCAAGGGAAACCAGGCATGACTGAAATCATAATATCAGGGAATGCAGGGCAGAGTCTGTGCAGGACTGGGCTCCCTTCACCCAATACTGCCTCCGACATGAAATGGCCCACACAGCCAGGTGCATCCTCAAGCCGGGTGCCTGCACACAAATTTTGAGCCTTGCAAAACATCAGTGTGAGGTACAAGAAAGGCACTGTGAAGGAAGAAGTGGCTTCTGGAGGCATCCTATCTTACCTCTACCATGTGCTGTTCACATGAAGAGCAGTAACAGTACCTTTCCAAACAGAAGTGTCCTTGCATTATCAGTCTGAAAATGTGTGAAGAGCCCCATCCCACAGGCAGCTGGCAGCAGAGGCCCTTGACCCCAGACTCCAGTTTCTGCTGCTCCTGAGGAGCCTTGCCTGGGCCTGCCATGCTGGCATTCTGACAGCCAGTGGTTTGGACCTGGCCAGGCCACCTACGCAGTCTTACGTCCCTCTGTTTTATTTAGCCCAGAGAAGCCTACATGCTACCTTAAAGCCAAAGAAACCTTTCTCATACATCTTTGGGGGGTTTCATACAACAGAGTGATCAGTCCGACCAAGGTTAGGCACCGTCAGGAAGAGAGGTCTCCAAGGACTCCATGAGGGCACTGATAATTCAGGTTTTGTCTGTGGAGAATCAGGTGCTGTCATTGGGAGGTGCCGGTGCTGTCCCTGTATTAGCTACCATAGCAGCTGTCAGTGTCACAGGGCAGAGCAGAAGACCTGGAAAAGTGAGTCCTCCTGTATAGCTCACCAGGGTATGGTGATCCAGACTCCCTGCAGACAAGGTGTGAAGTACAGTGGTCTCTAAGGCACATTTGGCAGTGGTAGGCAAAAGTGTCCAGTTCATCCTGCAGGACCCTCCCATGCATGGATGTGCTCTGTACCTCAGCAACATTCAAGCCACCACTGAAAAAGGGCAAGTGGCTTAAGAGGTCTGGCTATTATTGTGTGATCAGATGTAGACCAGTCACATTCTGCTCATGCAGACTTTTTTCTGATTTTTTGGTCAGATTTTGCTTGTAGATCATTGGAGAGAAAGCAAATACATGCCGCTGTTGCTGGAAGATCTGTCCCACTCTGCCCCCCCCAAGGCAGGGGCAGAAAATGTACATCATAGGTGTTCCCTCTGTGTTTCTCCAGCAGCAGGCTCACAAAAATGGAAAAATGTGACTCCCTCCAAATGGCATGGCATGGCATCTCAGGTCAGAGAACATAGATGGCACATAGATAGAGGGTTCCTGTTGGTTGCTTTCTTGACACAAATGGGTCTGTGCTGAATGAGTGCCCACACTGCTTTGTCTGATGTGCAACACTTGGTAGGAATGGATCTTGGAGAACAGGGTTACAGAACTTGACTGACAGCAAGGGCATATCCTATATAGTTGCCAAAAGAGTGGTGCAAGACCCAATAGATGCAGACAAGACAAGCATTGAGTGGCAGAGCTGTGTGAAGGTGCATTGTCCCCAGCATGATGTCTGGCTGCAGCCAGCCCATGGTTGGGGGCTGTGGGAAGGCAACTGGCCTGCTCTCCTCATCCCATGCAAGGGAAGACCACAGGTATGCTACTTCTCCTTCTTGCTCATCCTCCAGATAAGGATCATTAAGTAGCATATTCCCCTGAAAGTTTGCAGATGCTCCTAAAGAGCTGAAAAACTTGGAGGCAAAGCCTGGAGAGCCTATTTCCCTGCTGGAGACCCTACCAATATCTTGACTTATATCTGGTTTCCCTTCCTGGCAATGGAGCACAAGGTGTTAATGCTCTGAGACAGTTCTGAGTTTCCTGAAAATTGATCTTCATCAACTTTATCTTGAAGAACTATGATTAATAATGTTGTACTATTTTCAGTTTAATCTGAGTTTCTCATCTTTCTCAGAAACTGTGGTCCTGATTCCCTCCCTGGCAAAACTGAGCACACACAGAGCAATTGTTCTGATTTCGATGGAGTTGTGTTAGCAGTCTGCAACCAAGAGCAGGTTTTGGCTCTTCATACCCATTCTACAGTTGCTTCATATATCCACCCCAATGCTATAAATATTGGTGCTATTTTAGGCTAATGATGTTTTTCTTTATAAGCCCAGGCCCATCGGAAGTTTCCTGCCCATATTTGGGTAAGTAACAAAGGACAAATATGATCCTTTTTTTTCCCCCTTTTAAGTTGTTAAACTTAAACAATAATAAAGGTATTATGTGGAGTCATCTCAAAAATATATCCCATATATCATTCTGAGATAAAGATCTTTGTCTGAGACTTTGTCTGAAAAGGATAATGTTTCACTCCTGGCGCCTGTGAGTCTACTCTTTCTAGCATAATACATATTTGTTGTACAGTTACTAGACCTGGCTAGGTACAATGCCCAAAAATCAGTTTGCACTTCTTTTTTTGCCAGTTAGCAAAGCTCATCAGCCCATTGCTTCTTCTCTACCTGCTGAGTGCTAACCAGAACACTGGGAACTGATGGGGATGGCAGGAAAGCCTTGTGTCCCTAGGTGTTACCCAAGAGGGTGTAAGTTGTGGTGGAGCACAGAATGGCTTGCAGTCATAGAACAATTTGGATACACTTTAAAATACCTGCATGGTTGTTTTCTGTGGCAGAAATTAGGGGAAGGGAAATTAGGATGTGCCTATGTGTTACAGGAGGAAGGTGTGAGAAATCAATCTCTGCAGAAACTACAGTGCTGTTGAAAATCTTGAAATTTTGTTGAGTTTGGGGAATAATTTAAAACCCCAAGCTCCAGTGTTCAGAAAAGCATTGAAACATTGCCCAGTGTGTTTTGGATAAAAAATATCTGGGCATTTTCATTTTATTTCAGTGTTCAAGACGTAAATGTACACCTGTGTATATACAAAATACAAAGGATGAAAGTGGAGCAAGAGGCCATGGGACTCTTAAATACCTAGCACAAGGCAGGGTGTTTGAGGGTTGTCCCCCAAGTTTTGCTGCTGCAACTTCACCTGCTGACACGTCCCCAGCAGCTATGGCTCGATGGATGCTTTGATGGTTCCCACAGAGGATGTTCCTTTGGAGTGTGTGGGGGAATTGTGGTCCCGGTGGGCGCTGCTGACAGCCAGCTCCCACGTAGACACTAGATTAACCCCATCTCACAAGATCTGAATCTCGCTAGAGAAATTAATTTGCTCCTCCTCCCTGTTCCCTCTGCCCCCCGCGCTGTGTCTGTGGTGTGGTTTGCCTCTTATCCCTAGCCAGATCCAAGAATCATAAATATCTAAAGTAAAACTCTGAAACCCATTAAAGGAGTTAAATGTGATGTACTGAAGCTGCGTTAAATATAGTAGCAGATTTCACAAGTTTAAAAAAAAAAATCACCAGAGGCCTTTTGTTTATCATTTATAAACAGTTTTATTTGGTGAGTAGTTTCCAAAGTTAATGGGCTTAATAAACCAGAGCGTTTATCTCCTGTATGCTGAGGGCCAGATGGTACCATCAGATTTATACTGCAGATTTCTGCAATTTGGCTTCATTAATGTGGTAGACAGCAGTTTCCACACCTCACAGAGGTATGTTCTCATCTTCCAGAAATGGTGGAGCTCTGGAGCACGCGGCTCCCCTGTTTGCATTGGAAGGATCCTCAACAGGGGTGTGATTTGAGCAGAAGGGGGTGGAACAAGCCAAAAAAATTAAGCTGCATGATAGCACTAGAAAAAGCAGATCTGGAGGAAAAATTGAGCTCAGGTTAGTGCTGACCTTAGCTTGGAAAATCATATGCTCTCCAACATCCACATCTATACAGCCACTAGGGAGCTGCCTGGTTACATGTGATTTTACCCATCTGTTATTTAAATCACATATCCAAACTCCAACCCTGGAGCTTGCAAAAAAGATGTAGATTGGTGTCATCCTGTGGATACTTTTTCTATAAACAGATGAAGGATCTGGATTAGGAAATTTTCCAGGCAGGATGACACTCCTGATTCCCCAACCTACTGTCTCTAGAAGTGGGGTGGTGAATACCTGTATGTTCCCCTCTCTGCCCCAAAAAGCAGCTGCATGCTGCTGTGGTGCTGCTTCTTCAAGGGAAATTCATTTTCTTGCTTCCACAGTGATCTCCAGAGGTCTTGACCTGAGATAGTGGATTTTCTTAGTATCCCATGGTAAGAATTTCTAAAAATCAGGAAATAGCATCTGACTTAGCAATAGGGAAATCCCCATACTATTTTCCTTTTTCTTTCCTTTCTATCTCTTTCCACCTATACTGCTTGTGGTTTGAGTAGTCATGAGACAGGGAAAGAAGAGCAACTTACTAGGTTTCAATATGTTTTCTATTCAAGGTAAACACCTAGACAAGTTTCCTCTTATCTTTCCCTGGGTTCCTTGTATTTTCTTCTACTTGCCTGTCTTATCTTCATTCACTCTCAAACCTATCAGATGATTGATTTGTGCACTTACTAGCCAGATGCTAGAAAAAATCGTTGTGAAAAATAAAGCTTTTTTTCATATTTTTTTCAGGTGTTCCACATAATAATTTTCATTACAGTTGCATAAATTGGAAAAATGATTTTAAGTTTTTCTAAACTGTATGTTCAATTTCAGAAAAATGTGCAAAGTAGGCTTTTTTTACAGTCATTCCTCAAAGTGATTTGTTTCAGAACAAGTTTGCAATTTGGCTAATTGAAATTGCCTTTATTCAGTAAATTTTAAAAAAAAATAAATATTCAGTCCCAAATATATAGCCTAGACACTGTAACAGAAGAAAGTAGCAGGCTTAGATCAGACGATGTGTGTTTGTTTGTGGGGGCCTGGGTGAGGGATTTTGACAAATGTGGTTCCCTGAAGACCAAGGAAAGGAGAGCATCCTGCAATGCAGGCTGGGAAGGCATGATCTGAATTGTAGAAGTGTCACCAGGAAGCCAAAGTTATTATAAGACAGGGTGTAGAGAGAGAAATTCTGAAGAAAAGGGAACTGGGACATAGATGTCAGGATGATTGGAGACGTTTGTTTATATTTATGTCCTTAGTGCGTGTCCCAGAGCCACCTGGGAATCCCCCTCCCAAGTGCTGCAGCATGTAGAATCTGCATTGGGCTTGGTGAGCCACTATCCTCATGAAATGAACACTTGCCCTGAGCTATGCTTAGCCTAGAGTTGTGCTGACCCATGATTGTCCAGAGCAAGACATATCTTGGCTGAGCATTCACCTAAGCTCTGCACCCCTATGTAGTTTTGGTACTAAGCAAAGAGCTGCATATGACTGGCACTCATCCAGATGTAGAACAGGGGTGTCGCTTGGGCACAGATACCACAGACTAGATATGGTCTCCTAGTTTGTGGTTTGGTCTTGCAAGGTTTTTGTCTGTCATGGTTAGCAAGAAAACCTTGCAGGTGTTTTAGTATTCGAGAAAAACTCTTGCATTAATTTTTTTCCAGAAAGAAAATTGCAGTGTATTTTCCCTTCATCGTCTACATAAAACACAAACTTCCTTTAAGTCCTTCTTACACATTTCTGGTGGTAATGAGGGACAATAATTCACTGTGAAAGGTGGTTTGCAATGGTGTCCTTCCAGACCCCAGCTGAAATGGATACTCCTAGGGGGTATCTCTGCTGCAGATCACGGTGGCACTTCAGAACAGCCATCCCAGCATGGACACATAGGTGGCATGTCGGACATCTTGGATTACCCATGCAGGCAGATAACACAGTCAAGAAATGTGCTGTGGGGCCTGCTGCCCACTGATGGCTGGGTTTGCTTCTGAGTTGAAGAACTCAGGCTGGTTGTGTTATCCTCTATATTTGAAACAGCATGGGATTGTGTGCTACCTGGGACTATTGGCAGCTGAAATTAGCCAACATTAAATCAGATAAATCTTGTGGGAGGTCTAGCACATGCTGGAATGTAGTATCTCCTAGCCTGTTGAAAAATAAATCCATTCTCATGCAGCTTTTCTTCTCTTGCCTAAAGTAGCTTTGTGTGGCTGGGGCGGCAGGGGCAGCTTCTGCAAGCAGCAGCCAGAAGCTCTCTGCAGGCCTGACAGAGCAAACACCAGCCGGATCAAGGCCGGACCCACCACTGACCAATGCCAAGCCCATCACTGATGGTCACAGCGCCTCTGGGAATCACATTTAAGAGGAAAAAAAACCTACAAGCGGCTGCTTTTTGCCACCAGAGAAGGGAGTGAGAAGATGTGAGACACTGTGCAGGCACAAAGTCCAGGGAAGAGGGGGGAGAAAGCACCCAAGGTGCGGGAGATAAATATGCCCCTGCAGCCTGTGGAGAAGACCATGGTGGCGTGGGTGTCCCCCCACAGCCCATGGAAAAGGCTGAGCCCCCCACCTGCTGCTCCATGCTGGAGCAGGTGGAAGAAGGGAGTGAAATGATGACTAAAGTGAAGCCTGCTAAGAAGGGAAGGGTGGGGGGCGGTGCTTTAAAATCCGGTCACGCTTCTCATTACCTGACTCTGGTGTCACTAAGTGTGCAGTGCAGTGTAATAAATTAGAGTTTTCTTTCCTTTTTTCTGCGTAGAGACTGTTTTGTCCATGACACTAATTGCAGAATGATCTCTCCCTGTCCTTATCTCAACTCCTAAACCTCTCAATATATACTTTCTCCCCTGTCCAGCTGAAAAGGGGAGTGATAGAGTGACTTTGATGTGTGTCTGGCCTCCAGCCAGGGTCAAACCACCACACCTAATTTCAGCAACTGAGGCAATACACAACATTTGCACTATCTCAGGAGTGTGCATCTTGTTTTCCAGTGAGTCCAGATTAGTACAGCAGGTACTAGATGGTGAGACATTATCACCTCAGAGCAGGTATCATATAAAATCATGTGTTGTTTGAAGATGGTGATGGAGGAGTTCTAAGAACTCAAGAAGAGGTGGGCTGTCCAGTGACTAACCAATGTGGACTTATAATAAACATAATGAGAATGAATCTCTTCTTGAAAAATTAGCTGTGGAAGCCATTGTTAACAAATGCTGTGGAGACCAAAGTGGACACAGGAGGTATAGTCTTTTAAAAAAATATTTTGGCAGAGTTTTAAGGTCTTTCAGTTTTTATTGAATCCAGTGAACAGAACATAGATTTTACGGCAACAGTCTCTACATGGCAGAAACTGAGAAGATAGTACCAGGCAAATAGTTGCTCTAGATTGGTGCTGTTTTCACATGTGTTCCCAAAATGTCTGCTGGTAGCCCATCCTGGAGATGGGTTACTGAGCAACATGGCCCCTGTACTGATCCAGGGTGTCTGCTGTGGTGTAACAGACATCAAAACTATATGAATCAAAAAACCCCACCACAATCACCTTGACTTGTATGTTTTAGATGAAGGAAGATTCCAGCTACATGAGAAATTACATCTCTGTGAAGTGTTTGTATCACTCTCAGAGAGGGCAGATGGTGCTCAGAGCACACCAAAGAATAGACTTTAGCTCCCTTGGGTGTTTAGGTCAGCCTACACTTAGCGATACCTAGGAGCTGGATTAACATGAGCCACTACAATCCTGTGTTTATTCAGAAAGGATAACACAGAGAACACCCACATGAGCTTCTACGTGGCACCCTACTTGCATGCTGCTAACTCTTCACCTATCTTCGCTGGCCATTCACCAGGTGCCGTGCAGGCACTTTCGGGGAGCAGACAGGCAGCCAGCTGGGAAGCAAGCCACACACCAGACGGTCACATCCTCTGGTGATGCTTGGGGGAATGCCAGCCAATGGCTTTGCTGTAAAAGTTTTGCTTTAAGGTTATTATTCACCACTTCTGTACGTGATGTCCTCCATGTCATTGCCAGTCCTCTGAGTCATCAGCTCATGAAGGAAATAACTTTGTTTTCTTTTAGCTCTCAGTTGAGCATCCAGCGTAAGCACTTTCTTTTGGTCCACCTGGCCTCATCTCAGCTTTACTTAAAGATTTCCCAGGAGCCTGTTAAAATAGTGCTTATGTTTTCTTGTTTCATGTTTGTATAGGTGATGAGGAGGAGAAATTTCCTTTTGAAAGAAACAACAGTTGAAGAATTATGGAAGTGTTTTCTTACCTTAAATAAATTTCTCGAGCTTTCATATAGCTAGAAGAGAACCACAATGAAGAGTATAAAAAAAAGCCCCTCAGTCTCCCCCTCCCCATAACCCACCTTGAAGAGGTGGGGAACACTTGTGTTTCTGTTCAAAGGCACCCTTTTGATCCCACAGGCCTATCGTATAGGGCTGCTGCTTTTGATGTCAGATATGTTGCCAGAGTAATTTTCAGTCAGTCCCAGACATTACATATTGGCTGTATAATTACCAGGTATAAATGTTCATCCCAAAGAGGGAAGGAAAAAAGAATTAAAACAAGGCATGAGTGTGTCTTGCTACAGTGTGAAGAGGGATCATGAAACAAAGGAATTTTGAATTTTGCTTATGGGGATGTGTCTCAAATGTTTGGGCTGTTTTGTCAATAATGGAATTGTTCATGGATCATGCGAAAACCAAAGACAAAAATCAGTGGAGGTTCAGGGAAGTGTTCAGTGTGTGTTTAAATCTCGCTCATGTCCAGCTAATTGTGAATTTCCGTGTTGTCCTGCATAGAGGTGATTTTGGGCATATACTTGAATTCTTGCTAACACTTGAAGCCTGAACAAATGATCCCTTTTCAGCAAATTCAGTAAGGACAAAACTTTTTTCTGGACTTTTGTCTGTAACTTTTAACACTGTTTTCAATGCTCTAAAATAAATACAGACAATCTGGCCTCAGAGTTCAGTATCATATTTCAAAAATAGTTTGGTGGTAAAGCAGCTTTTTCTTTGTGTTTTTCTTTTTGAATGCAATAGTAAATGCTTGAGAACTGGGACAAAAGTTAGTCCTTGCACCATCCTGTCTATCACTGCTTCTTCCAGAGTTACAGAGACAGAGAGATTAGAGTTTAAAAATATTGGTACACTGTCACTCAGCTTGTTTTTGTTGGCCTGACAAGCTGCCAGCTGCTGCAGTTTGTTGCTGTTTCACTGGCATCTCCTGAGGCATTTAAACAGGGTTTTCAGTAGTTCTCCACCATGACCTTTCTTAAATTATATGGCATCTTTTAGAAACAACAGCATCCTGAGGATGTGGCAGGCAGCACCTGAAGAAATGACTAAAGAACTGCCTCGTTCATCAGCAGCGCTGTGTACTTTCTGCTGCAGGGTGTCCTTGTGCTCCGTCATCAAGTGCTGCTTGCTGGGTTTTGTTGATCTCTGACATAGTTTCATATAGAAGATTTATAGGCAGCAGTGATGGGTCATGGTTGTTTCTGGATTTCCTGGAAGCCTATGAGGTACCAGAAGGTCTCAGTCAGGATGGAGGAGGCAGCTGAGGACAGAGAGAAGAGGAACAGGAATGTGGTTGTTGCTTGAAGTAGATAGGAGAGCAATAACAGCAGCCACACAGGCGAGGGGTCTACTGTGCAAGGCACAGGCTGGGAAGAGGGATGGAACCAAATCAGGCTGCTGAACAGGCATCAGAAAACAAAATGGGCTCAGAAAACTTCACTGAGTTCATGAGTCATGGATGAAGGGAAGGGGCAAGCTGGATTGTGGGAGCACCCTTCAGTGTGTGGTAGTCAACATTCAAGGTGGTTCATGGTCTCCTGGAGACCTGCTGTGGTTTGGTGGCCAGTGGAAGCTCCCTTGCCTGGCTGCTGCTTAGCAGGGACTGTCAATAGTCCAGCAGCAACCCAGCCTGAGACTCTTGATCGTCATCATACTGTGCAAATATTTCCATGAAACTACATGTGATGATCACAATGGAGAACTTACAGAAAGAGACATGATTCCCCTATTTCCTTAGTAATAAATACAATGATTGAAGCAGTTCTTCTGTTTGGAAAAGCATGACTTCACTTATCTCATTAACATAAGACAATCTGCAGATAGGTAACACTACAAAATGCTTGGGCAGGGAACAACTATGTTTTGGAGCTGGTCTTGGACTGTCTTTGTGGCTGCTGAATAGTATCTCAGGCCGGGGACCACATGAAAAATATTCAGATAGATCCAAAATTAGAGCCTTCCTCCTTTGCTTTAAAAGGAAGTTTCCTATTCCCAATGAAAGCCAATCTCATACTTCCAGGGGTTTCACCAGGAGTAGCCAAAAACACGCTCCCAGCTGCTGCAGATAGCCCCACTATCCCATTTACATTTTACCTTCGGCATGCCCTCCCCACACAACTGTGCTTACAGCCTACAGCCTCCCTCACCTCCCCCCACCGTGCTTCCACACGCATAAAAGGAGAGAAGCACAGAAGAACGGAGCTGTGAAGGTGGTCATATTTAGTTTGCTTTGATTTGAGCAGGCCTGTGTGTGGTGGTGCTTAGGCCAGAGAGGCAGCCCATCCAAACTGTGGTGGTGTGTGCTTTTAAAGCTAAGCACGCCCATAAGTGTTCTGCCAGGCTGGAGCCTCACTGCCAAGAGCTGGGAAGCCAGTGTTTGGTGGTGAGGCAGCAAAAGCCTTAAATGACTCTGGCTGTTTTACCAAACTGCAGTTGGGCCTATGAAAGTTCACTCTTCACACCTGGCAGTTGAGGTAATTATCCTATCTCTTGCAAAAACATAATAGGTGCATTGTTTGACTTGTGAAGAGCAGCAACAAAGTGCAATTGCTGAACTGAGATGTCAGCATAAGAGAATAAAAGTATTGAGGTGAAGGCTTTGATGTGGCAGAGGACAGTAGCCCAGACAGCAAGCATTACACTCTATCCACTTTCTGTTTCTGAAGATACTCCTTACGTTGCAAATCCCTTTCTTAAATGCAAATCTGCAATTAAATCTGCTCTGTCTCATTGTTGCCTGGTGAAGCTGAAAATCAAAACACAAAACCAGGTTGCCCTTCCTAAACACACCTTGTCACCAAATGGAGAGCTTCAATAACAGCAACTTCTGAAGTTCCCAAAGATAAAATACTTATCAGGTGTGTTTTATCTAAAATTTGTGATTTATTTGCCAGGTGCAAACAAAACAATGATGAAAACAAAGCTCTTTCTTCTCATCCTTCCCCTTTCCCAACCCTAGGGTGCCACAAAATAAGAAGAAAGGCACTTTTCCACCCCTTGCTCTGATGCTTATGATGTTTGTGATGCAGAACCTACATCAGCATTGAGGGTTGTCTGTGCTGATCTTTTAGCCAACCTAGCCAGGCTCTTCCCTGGAAGATCAATGGTCTCTGGACTACAGTAAGCAAAGCTACACCCCTTAATGAACAACCCCTCCCCCCTCCCAGCTGGCTGTAGTTCAGTGGGTACAAACCCTGCGTGGAGTTTCTCCTAATTATTTAAATTCAGTGGTAAAATAATGAATACAGTCTTACTGGTTCTAAGCCAGGCTTGAGCAAAATGAAATCTGTCTGCTTACATTTTTTTCCTCAACCTCTTTGAATCACTTTTTAAAGTACCCTTTCAGTTTAATTAATGTCACCTTCAGCATTTTAAACCTCCGAAATATGAATGAAGTCAAAGACACCAAATAAAGCGTGCAGCCAAGTGACATAGTAAAGATGTGACAGCTTTTCTGTTTGCCAAAGGTCCTCTGGCATTTCTGTGAGCATTATAACCTGGCAAGAGAGTGGCAGGGAGTGTTAACATGCTTATCAAGAGTCAAGTATTTTCTGAAGTCCTCCACTTGACCCCTGGCACTGAGTCTCCAGCCACTTTGCAATGGGGCCACACGCACCTGAGGTATTACATGCACACTTGCTATGTCAGCGCTGGCCTGGGTACTTGCAAGCAATGTGTCTGATTAAATGCTCAGCCCTGCACTGGAATCAGAGTTTTACTTTGGTTATGCAGCACTTACAAACCAACTGGGTTTTCAGCACCTTAGCAATTAACCTGTGTTCCAACAAGTGAGCCTGCACTTCAACAATGGCAAAACAATCTCCAGGTTTTGAAATGGGAGAGGATTTAGAAAGATGGTTCTGATTAATACCTGGTGAGGTAAGGAATTCAAGGTGGTTGTGAGATACAAATATTCATCTCCCACTTGCTTAGGATTGTGGGTTAAACAATGATCTGAGAATCTCTTCCCTGGGAAAACCTTCAGTGGGGGAAAGAAAGTTCCTTCAGAAGCCAAGAGGCATCACGGGGTGCTTTAACCAACATCAGCAGAGCCACACTGTGCACAAAATTAGAGCTTTAAGGATAATGAGCCTTAGACTACCATATATAAGAAGATAACAATTACATTCAGAACCATACTTTTTCCCAGCTGGAAAGGGAAATAAAACTATTGACTGGTCCATTAGCAACTATTTTTAAAAGGTTTTAAGCATATGGTCACATCTAACAGGTAGTCCATTCACAAAAGTCCTGGACTATCACTGTGCCAATATAGTTCAACCTCCAAATAGCATGGGTCCAAATTTCTCCTGATTCATTAACTTCACCAGGTATTGCCAAACTCTGTGCATTAGAAATAGGTCTGGTGTGGGATGGGCTTTGTGGAGGTACCTCTTCAGCATCTGAGGTGCTCTGGTTCATGGGCTCATAAGGGTGAGCTAAAGTCCAACTCTACCCTGCTGCCCCATGGCACTCAACCTTCATAAGGGCACCCCAGCCCTGGAAAGGGCACCTCTACTGAATTAGCAGAAAGGAGAAAGGAAATAAATACTGTATCAATTAAGAGTTACATCTCCAGAGGCATGTCAGTACCATCTGGGGTGGGTAGAAGAGTAGGTGGGCGGCAGGAAAGGAGCAAGTGCTAGAGCAAAAATTAGTACCAGCAAAGACAGCAAGAAACATAGCGTAGTTTAACCACAGAATCCACAGTACATAGCTACTGAGCCTACCCCAATTATAACCACAAAATACAAAATCTTTAACCACAGTAATCAGATGATATGACCAATATTCAGCACAAGGATCTACAGAGAACAGTTTGAACACTGGAAAACAACTTCAGGAACATTCATTTTCGAGGTTTGAAAACATCCGTTCAGAGCAGCGCCTCACCACCACATGTCCTGTGGCACTATCTTTTTCTCAGCAGAAGCTGTAGCAGATAAGTTTCTAATTCTGTGGTGCTGATGCTGGAGAGCAAACCTTGCAGTGTTGCACTGTGAGTGATGAGTGCCTTGCCTCAGGGTTTGCTGTGCAAGGTGAACACTCGGCCCAACAAGAATACATGTGCTCCGCATAGCCAGCTGGTGAGAGAAACAAAGCCCCAAATGCACAGACCTTCCCTCTATTTGTTTTTAATCTCTGTCAAATACTCCAATTCGAATGGGCCATGAATGGGTCCCACTCATGCTTCAGGTTTAGGACTGGAAATTCAGCCCAAAAGCTCCTCTCATCCCATTGTTTGTATACCGCTGTTCTTCCTGCATCCTTGGCCAAAAACAGCTCAGCAGCATGCAGCTCTGCTCCCAGCTTCAGGACAGGCTGCTTCAGGTTCTCCCCTCCCTGGTTCTGTGCTGCATTTTCTGGCTACACAGCTCTATGCAAACTGATGTTCCTCGGGAACACAAGGTCTGTTGTGCTCAGTGACAGTCAGTGTAAATATTTTAAACAGTAATGGGAAGCTTCTCATAGTCTTCAAAGCACTGACCTAAAACTTCCAGCTGCAGATCTCATGTGGTTTATATTAGAACAACATGATATTGCAAGTTGGAATATAAGGCTAGCTCCAGCAATAAAAGGACACAGTTTCCACCTATTTAAACTCATCCTATCTTCTTACAGATCATTATTGTTCATAATGGATTTCTGGAGCTCTTGTTAAAGAGATTTGGGACTCTCATAATCTTTTCTTAACCGAAGAAGATCAGTTTCTTAAGTTAAAAGAAAACATTACTCACTCTGTTCCTCTGATACCACAAATGCCAGTTATTGCTTTGGGGTTTCCTTTTTCTTTTCTCTCTTTGCATGTTTTGGGTTTTTTTTCTCCTCCTTATCAAGGCAGTAGGCAGGATCCCTAAATATCCTGCAGGAAAAAAAGCTGAGAAATTATTGTTGAATAATCCCATCCACCAGATTTGAAACTTTACATCAAAGTTTGAGCAACTGCAACTTTGGAATAACTTGAGAGGCACTTAGACATTTGATAAAGAGCGGACTGAACAATTCAAGCTAACTGTCTTTACCTATTCTAAACAAATCAATAATGTACATTTCCGCTCTCATAGTTCTTTGCCTCAGTTTCTGTGACCTGCTGCCAGAAGTGTTTAAAAAGGATGAAAGATGCTTTGTAAGTTAAGAACTATTAATGAGAACTGGAAATGGGATAGAGCAGAAATATGTCTTCAGATGCTTTGAAGAAAAGGTCATCATGGTGGGAGATCCAAATTAAAAACAAACCTTCCTCAGGGGCACAGGCAGCACAGATCTGAACGAGGTGGGTGGAGACATTTATATACCTCAACATGCATCATATAAGATAGGAATCTGTGGTGCTGGCCAGTGCAAATGACACGAATGGAAGGGGTGCTGCAGCCCCATCCTCCTCCTTTCTCACACAGGCACATGGTCCATTCAGTCCCCAGTAAATACATGGCTATTCAGTCGAGCAACAGGTTTAAGCACCTTCTGTGGGTTTAGGAGCTTAGGACAAGGGCAGTGCTCTTCCAAAGGAATGTTTGCCTCTATATGCATATAGGTGAATCCTGAGGACTGTAGCAGAGAAAATGCATTTTATGATTCAATTATATCCTCAGTGGCCATAAATTCCAAGTAGCTGGCTATGACTGCTCAAAGTCTTTTGGGCACTTTTACCTCCCGAGGAAGTGCCAAAGCAAAGTGTTTGCAAAACATGTACTTCAAGAGGAGGTTCCTTTCTGTGTGTTTTAGGGAGTTGTGAGTTTACCACAAAAAGAAGCTGGCACGAGTGATCTGGCAGCCATATGGTGAGCAACCAGCTCTGTGTTCAGGGGTAACTTTGGTCTACAGCAACCTTGAAGTAAAGAGAGGGAAGGTTGGTGTTCTCATCATGAAAGTAAACCTGGTCTCCATACTCTCAAAGACTGATGAGTTCAGAAAAGAACAACAGATCATTATGGTGAACAAATTAATCTCCAGGATGAGTCCTTCCTTTGGGTGACCTGCTCTAGCTTTCCTGAGTTGGAGAGAGCGGGACCATTTTAAGCATGAATACAGTTAAAATAAATCTTTCAAGAGCAAATATCAAGTCACATGTCCTCAAAGAAAGCTGCCACCTCACTTAATCAGGAATGTCCTACAGTCAGACCAGCAGGGCCAACTGTGTCTCCAAAACCTGCCTCTATATTGTGTGACATGGCTCCTTCTCAAGGCCACTGTGATGCTCTCACATACCAAACCCTTCACAGCCCCAGGGATCACCCCTCAACACAGCTCTCGTAGGCTGTTTTGTGGCTGATGAAATTATTTCAGGGGAGGAGACTCAGAAATGATGCTCTGAGTGCCCAGCATGGGGTTAATGCAGCCTGGTAGGACTACCTGCAATGACCCATAAGTTTCTTTTCAGTTCCATGTCCCCAGAAAGCCTCTGCTCCTAACATCCCTGTCAAACTTTTTAATAATTTGAAACAGAAAAAATAAGAAAGATTACCTATTCATCATTTTAACAAGAAAAAAGTCTCCAAATATTCAAAGGCAACATTTTACCCAGTACCTGACCCACCTGGGATCGTGAAGTACAGTAAAAATAATTTTAAAAAACCAACCCTTCTCAGACCTTGCATCTTGATTTCCTGGCCAAATTGCTCAAAATCCATTCGGACTCAAATCAACATAAGCATAAGCACCCAAACTCACACCTGATGCTCTTTATTTTCCTATGAAAAGGAGAGGATTCATCTTTCCAAGTGTTGCCATGGCCTTGCTGAGTCATGTACATCTGCGCAAATGGATGTAAGCCAAGTGTCAGACCCCACCGCTGAAATGGGACACCCTTTTCACACAGGTGCAAACGACTGCATGAGGGGGAAACCTGAGGAACAGTCGGCCCCAGAGACCCCGCTCCCTCTCCCGGCTGCAGCTGCTGCTCACTGTAGCATGTTCAAAGCTAGTGCCACTTTCTGGAAGCCAGACGCGAAACTGTGGATGTTTGTGTTCGCTGGTGGGGCTGGGAAGTAATGAAAGCGAGTGCTAATGTAGTCTTTGGCTTTGTCAGAGAACAGAAAGCATCCAGGATGTGAATCTTTGAAATAAGACACAGCACAAAAGCTCTTCTTACCCCAGCATGATCGCTAGTCGGGCTCTAGTTATGATCAGAGTGAATTGTGTCTGTTTTTTCACAGACTTTTCCTGTGTGTACATATACATAAAGGTAAATTAGTTGATTACCCTTTTCTTTTTTTTATAGCACTTGCAGGCATAGAATCCTAGAATCCTAGAATCAGTAGGTTGGAAAAGACCTTTGAGATCATCGAGTCCAACCATACCTGTCCTCTACTAAACCATATCCCTGAGCAACTCATCTACCTGTCTTTTAAATACATCCAGGGTTGGTGACTCAATCCCCTCCCTGGGCAGCCTGTTCCTGGGCAGCCTGATAACCCTTTCTGTGAGGACCTTTTTCCTAATGTCTAGTCTGAACCTGCCCTGGTGCAGCATGGGGCCATTCCCCTTCATCCCATCACCTGTCACTTGGGCAAAGAGACCAAGACCCATCTCTCTACAACCTGCTTTCAGGTAACTGTAGGTGGTGATAAGGTCCCCCCTCAGTCTCCTCTTCTCCAGGCTAAACAACACCAGTTCCCTCAGCTGCTTCTCATAAGGTTTGTTCTCTGATCCCTTCACCAGCTTTGTTGCCCTTCTCTGGACATGCTCCAGCACCTCAACATCTTTCTTGTAGTGAGGGGCCCAAAACTGAATACAGTAGTCAAGGTGTGGCCTCACCAATGCCGAGTACAGGGGTACAATCTGGACCTTCTCTGGACCTGATGACCACACTATTTCTGATACAAGCCAATATGCCATTAGCCTTCCTGGCCACCTGAGCACACTGCTGGCTCATATTCAGCCAGCTGTCAACCAACACCCTCACGTCCTTTTCCAGCAGGCAGCTTTCCAGACAGTCTTCCCCAAGCCTGTAGCACTGAACAAGGCTGTTATGTCCCAAGTGCAGGACTCTGGACTTGGCCTTGATATACCTCATCCTGTTGGTCTCAGCTCATTGATGCAGGCGGTTCAGCTCCCTCTGAAGAGCCTTCCTACCCTCAAGCAGATTGACACTCCCTCCCAGCTTAGTGTCATCCACAAACTTACTAAAGGAACATTTGATCCCTTCATCCAGGTCATTGATAAAGATATTGAACAAAACTGGACCCAGCACTGAGCCCTGGGGAACACTACTTCTGACCAGCCTCCAGCTGGATTTAGCTCCATTTACCACAGCTCTTTGGGCCCGGCCACCCAGCCAGTTTTTAACCCAGCAGAGGCTGTGCCTGTCCAGGTCAGTGGTAGCCAGGACAGCAATGGCCTTTCAATTTGATATAACAGACACAGCTGCTTATTGCCACTGTCCATTTCAGCATTCAAAAGCTGGGACTTTGGGTGAAAAACACAGGACCACTCCCTGAATGCCTTAAATTTCATATGCTTCAAAAAACGTGTCTCTCCTTTTAACACTGAATCTGCTTTTGCTGTGCTGGCAAGGCACAGTAGTGTCTGGAGACATCTGTTGCTATGTTTATACTAGCAAGTAATTTGGTACGGTGGGAGCGTATCAGTAGATAGAGCATTTGGTGCTGAGTCACATATCCACAATGTGCAGTTTAGGGGGGTTACTTTGAACTAAATGGAGTCTTGTTCTCAGGACCAAGAACCTCCATTGCACACGTGGCTCAAAGCTGTCTGTGGGTCTCGTCTGGTGTTCATCCTCTCGTGACCCATCAGGGATTAGGGCACATTTGGTGCACACCTGAGGCATAGCTGCAAGGTTAGTTTCCTCTGAAAGGAGCCCAGTTTGCATGTGTTAAAACAGTCCTGTAAACCAGGATTTTTGGTTAAGAACACACTGCTGTCCTGGACCAAAAAGCTAATGGGTGTGCAAGCAGCAGAGATCAGTCCTGGCTATGCTACATGTGTGGGCAGCAGCTGCCCAGCAAGCCTATATAGATATGATAAAGAACAGGAGAATAGTGACACCCCTAGAAGGTGAGTGTCCTGCCTTAGGTCGTACATACTGTCAACGGCTTTATCCATGTGAGTCACTGGCCTTCTTAGTCAGCCTAGTCAAGACCCTGATGAGCAGTTACCAGTGCTTGGGAAGGAGTGGTGAGTGGGCCCCTCTCAGTACAGTGCAGTAAGGATCCCACACATATCTTATGCTCTTTTAACTGAGTGGAGGGTAACAGATATTTCGATAGCATGTCTTTGGCAAATATCGGTTCCTTGATCTGCCAGGTTTTATTCCATTTTGAAGCAGTGTGATACCTTCAGACTGGTTGAGACAAGCCTCAAGCCATACCTAACTGAACCTCTTAAAAAAAGAGAGATACTAAGATGAACATTGCTCACTACAAGGCTGTCATAGAGCGAACTTGACCCTGGGCAAAACTGACATCTGTATTTCAGCTGTGCTATTGTCCTCATTAGATGTTTGTCTATCAGTGTATTATATCTTCTTTTTGTGGACAGGTGGGTCACTGCAAATGTCACAAAACCTAATTTTTGCTATTTTGACAGACAACTCACTCTGCTTAATTGCAAGCTCTTTAGTCTTATCTATTCAATCAAAACCATTCTTTAACAATATCCCAGCTACTTCAAAGAATTGATTACTTTCCACAGAGTTGCTGTCCTTACGGCAGTTCAGTCCTTTCCTGCTAAAGCTAGAAGGAGAAGTGACACACCTTTTCCGTGAGTGAAGTAAGATAAATAAATGCAAGACATCTCTGGCTTCATGGGAAGAGCTGGTGATAAGAGTTGCAGCAAGAAATAGGGAGCTGAGAAACCAGTTGATTTAGTTGACTGGAACTTTCCCAGGGGTGCTAAGTGAAAATTTAGTTGGTAATTCCAGGGAAAGTCCTGGTACAGCAGTGGTGTGCAGTTGAAAAGCCTGATGCGATACAACTCTCTAATATTAGTTTTATTAAGAGGATTAACAACTTTCTTTTAATGGTCTTTATATTCCCATCAGGTGGTTATATCACCCAGATTTATTCCAGTGAGGTTATTTAACCTTTACCTCCCTCAACAGTTCCTTCCTTTGCTCCCCAGGGTCAATACTCTTAAGTATCTTTATCTGGAAAATGGAATTGGGTGCATCCCAGTAAGTCTGCAGACAATAAGTTGGGTGGGAGCATTGATCTACTTGACGGTAGGAAGGCTCTACAGAGGGATCTGGACAGTCTGAATCAATGGGCTGAGGCCAACTGTATGAGACTCAACAAGACCAAGTGCTGGGTCCTGCATTTAGGTCACAAGAGCCCTGTGCAATGCTACAGGCTTGGGGCAGAGTGACTGGAAAGCTGCCTGGTGGAAGAGGACCTGGGGGTGTTGGTCAACAGCTGGCTGAATATGAGCCAGCAGTGTGCCCACGTGGCCAAGAAGGACAACAGCATCCTGGCCTGCATCAGGAACATTGTGGCCAGCAGGACTAGGGAAGTGATTGTCCCCCTGGACCAAGCACTAGTGTGGCTGCACCTCAAGTCCTGTGTTCAGTTTTGGGCCCCTCACTACAAGAAAGACATTGAGGTGCTGGAGCATGTAAAAAAAAAGGCAACAAAGTTTGCCAGTGGTTTATAGAGCAGGTCTTATGAGGAGTGGCTGAAGGAAGTGGGGATGTTTAGCCTGGAGGAGACTGAGGAGACCTTATCACAGTCTACAACCACCTGAAAGCAGGTTCTAGCCAGGTGGGTGTTGGTCCCTCCCCTTAAGTAACAAACAACAGCACAAGGAGAAATGGCCTCAAGTTTTGCCAGGATAGGTTTAGATTGGATATCAGGAAAAATTTATTTACTTGAAAGGGTTATCAGCCACTGGGACAGGCTGCCCCGGGAAGTGACTGAGTTACCATCCCCAGTGGCATTTAAAATGTGAATATGTAGTGCTTAGGGATGTGGTTTAGCTGTGGACTTGGCAGTGCGATGTTAACAGTTGGGCTTGGTGTCATAAAGGTCTTTTCCAGCCAAAACAGTTCTATGATTTGATGACTGTATGATTCATCCTATGAAAAGTCAGGCATTATGCATTCAAAAGCATCAGTTGCTTTCTCTGGCATTCGGTGGCATTCTACATGAGCTTCTGCTATTGTTCTTCAGCTACTGTGAAAGCCATTACCTTGAGCTTGTTGCTAGTTTGGCAATGGAGTAATCTTGGGTTGGTGCAGAAGGGGTTTGCGAAGGCAATGTTTATTTTCCACATGTATCATTAGTTAGGAAAAAACATCACCTTACCTATACCATCAATCTTTTTAGGCTGACCTTCACTGAGAAGCAAAATTTTATGGATTCTGCTGGTGGAATTGTCCATTCGCCTCCTGTGGTGCACAGCTACAGACTTGGTGCCAGAGCACAGGAAAAAAATCACCTTCTCCACAGCCAGGTGTCAATCAGGAGGGGAATTTCTGCCTCCCTTATCCTGTCTGGTCTCTGTCAGAGCCGAGTTGCATGCTTTTCAATGCCCACCTCCCATTTCCCACTTTGACAATACTCCTCCAAAGTGTTCCCAGCTGCTGGCCCAGTTCACAATCCATAACTGTGACCTCACCTCCCTGTGAGACTTGGTTCATTGCCACATATTTAAAAAAAAGAAAGAAAGATTTGCTTTATTTCTGTATATCAGTGTTGAGGGATGGCTGTGACAAAACTCTGTACCCTCTGTTTTTCTTACTTTCTCTCTTTTTCCTTTTTGCCTCATTGTGGGTCAGTTTGGATGTTGTGGCCATTACTAACATAGGTCCTGGCTACGAAACAGCTAAAGGCAAGAGTAATGCTGCTATGTTCAGTGGTAAACTGTAGCATTTTGGTAAAAATAAAAAGGGAAAAACAGACTCAGAACGACATTTTCTCCTCCTCCACCTTGCACCTGTTCCCCCCCAACCCTCCTCTGTTGACTTAAAAAACCCCTAACATGTTTCCCATAATGTGTGGGCAACTTCAGTGCATCTGAGTTTCTGGCTGGTGGGGGAGGGGTGGGAGGGGGAAGGAGAAAGTGATTGACTAATAACTGCAGTTAGGGTGGGGTTTCAGTGAGGTGCTCACCACTCATTTTAGTAAGTGTCTGTAGGGAACCTGGGACTGGCCCCCAGTGCTTTACTTTTGCCTCTTTCCTCAGTGTCCCAGCCCTGAAAGAGCCTGCCCTGCAGAGACATGCCGCTTCCGCAGCTAGTGTCTATCCAGCCACTTCTGCCCTGACTTCCTCTCCCAAGCACCCAGGTCAAGGTGGTCTTAACCACCCCTCACACAGCGGCTCTCAGCATGCCAGGGTGGGGGTGGGCTAGCAGGAAGTCCATGGAGAAAGTGGGGGCACCCCACGGGAAACCCTGCCTGCAGCCCAAACGTACGCAGGCATCAGGAACAGTCAAAGTGGTGTTCTTGTTGCAGCAGCAGCTTGGAGGAAGACAGGCTGGGCTGGTGGGGGTGCCATCTGGGTTAGTATACACCTGCATTGAAAGGTGTCTGGAGTTCGCATGGCAAGGTTCTGGTAGGAGGGGGACAGGGTGTGGTGTGGGGGTGCAGGCTGGAGGGGTGGTTTCTGTGAGAAGCTTCTGGAAGCTACCTGTATGTCCAATAGAGCCAATACCAGCCAGCTCCAAGACAAACCTGCTGCTGGCCCACAGTTCAGCCCATCAGAAATGGTGGTAGCACTTCTGGGCTAACACATTTAAGAAGGAAAAAAAGCCAAAAAAGCGCAGCAGCAGCTGGAGAGAGGAGTGAGAATATGTGAGAGGAACAACTCTGCAGGCACCAAGGTCAGCATAGAAGGATGGGGAGAAGGTGTTCTATGCACCGGAGCAAAGCAGCTCATGGAGAAAACCATGGTGAGGCAGGCTGTCCCCCTGCAGCCCATGGAGGTCATGGTGGAGCAGGTGGATGCCTGAAGGAGGCTGTGACTCTGTGGGAAGTCCACATTGGAGCAGGTTCCTGGTAAAACCCATGGCTCTGGCGCACAGTTGGGCTGGCTTTCTGGCAAGACTTGTGACCCTGTGGGGGGCTTACGCTGGAGCAGTTTCTGAAGAACTACAGCCCATGGAAAGGACTCATTGGAAGCATTTATGAAAGACTATCTTCCATGGGAGAGACTTCACACTGGGACAGGGAAAGAGTGTGAGTAGTCCTCTCTGTGGAGAAAGCAGTGACAGAGACACTGTGCGATAATCTGGCTGCAATCCCCATTCCCTGTACCCCTGTGCCACTCAAGGGAAGGACAGAGAGAAATCGGGAATGAAGTTTAGCCCCGGGAGGGGGGAGGGGGAAAAGTGATTTAAAGATTTAGTTTAATTTCTTATTATTCTACTCTGATTTGATTGGTAATATGCTAAAATAATTTCCCCAAGTCTAGTCCGTTTTGTTCATGAGGGTAATTAGTGACTGATTTCTCCCTGTCCCTCTCTCAACCTACAAGCCCACATTATATCTTGTCTCCCTTGTCCAGCTGAGGAGGGCAGTGATAGAGTGGTTTTGGTGGGCACCTGGACTCCAGCTAGGATAAACCCACCACAAAAGGCATGATTGCTGGCACCCATGGCCTCGTGCTCTCAGTTTGCAGTGGGATTTTTAAGAGGAGGAGTTTTTTCTTCATTGATGAGAAGTGCAAGCAGGAACAGCTGCTGACTGCTTGAAATAATAGCGGAGTCACTGGGATCTTGAGATGTTCAAGTCAACACAAGTTGGCCTTGAAAGTTTTTAGCTCTGGCTTCAAGTGTAAACTGATCCTCTAGCCACAGGAATCTGATCACCCATGCCAGTAAGTGAAGTTCAGTGAAGGTGAGGTGACTCATGTGATCAATTCAGAGTCTGCTCTGTTTCTGAAAAGGTGTTTTCTTCTCCCAACCCAGGCTGGCTGGGATAGCCACAGTTCATAGAATCATAGAATTATAGAGTGGTTTGGGTTAGAAGGGACCTCAAAGATCATCTAGTTCCACGCCTCTGTCATGGGCAGGGACACCCTCCACTAGACCAGGTTGCCCAAAGCCCCATCCAGCCTGGCCTTGAACGCCTCCAGGGAGGGGGCAGCCACAGCTTCTCTGGGCAGCCTGTGCCAGCACCTCATTGTCCTCACAGGGAAGAATGTCTTCCTAATGTCTAACCTAAACCTACCCTCTGCCAACTTCAAGCCATTGTCCTTGTCCTATCACTACACACCCTGGTGAACAGTCCCTCTCCCACTTTCCTGTAGTACCCCTTTAAGTATTGGTACGCCACAATTAGGTCACCCCAGAGCCTTCTCTTCTCCAGGCTGAACAAGCCCAACTCTCTCAGCCTGTCTGCATAGGAGAGGTGCTCCAGCCCCCTGATCATCTTCGTGGCCCTCCTCTGGACTCTCTCTGACAGCTCTGTGTCTTTTCCGTACTGGGAACCCCAGAGCTGGATGCAGCACTCCAGGTGGGGTCTCCCGAGAGCAGAGGGGCAGAATCCCCTCCCTGGACCTGCTGGCCACACTGTTCTTGATGCAGCCCAGGACACAGTTGGCCTTCTGAGCTGCTGGCACACACTGCCGGCTCATGTTGAGTTTGTCATTGATCAGCACCCCAAGTCGTTCCCCTCAGGGCTGCTCTCAATCCATTCTCTTCCCAGCCTGGAGTTGTGCTTGGGATAGAGCCAACCCACATGCAGGACCTTGCACTTGGCCTTGCTGAACTTCACGCAGTTTGCATGGGCCCATCATTCACTAATTACCCTCATGAACAAAACAGACTAGACTTGGGGAAATTATTTTTAGCATATTACCAGTCAAATAATCCCCTTTCTCCTTGCCATCCTCCAACTGTTCTCTTCCTTCTCTTTCCATCCTAAAAGTACTCAGTCTCCTTCTAACATAAGGACTTTCTCCTAAAGCCTGGTCAGCAGAAAGGAAGTTGCATGGTTATGCAAGGAGAGCTCTGGATTTGGGTCATGTCTCCAGTTTTCAGGGAAGAAGACAGCAACTTACTCAACAAGCCTGTCCTCCCTGTGCTGAGATAATCCATCCCTGGGTCTCAGCTGTCTGGCTTTAGTGTTGCTGGCACAGAGGCAGCTGTGGTGGAGATGCAGAGCTTTAATCACCACTGCCTGAGAAGCAAATACCCAGCACTGGTTTTCCCCCTCACCAACATGAAACTTGCAAACAAGGGCAGCGAAATGTCAGTGGTTGGCCTTTTCCCAGGCTCTGGTATTGTGCAAGGAGGTTCTTCTGTATTGCAGAGCGATTGCCTAGGTCGGCCTCTCCGCCACACGTCCCTGCCTGAAGCAAAGCCCCTTTGAGTCAATGGGAAGTGAAGCCGAAGTCATAAGTCAATTTATGCATTTGGTGCTTGAGCATGCAGGCAGCCGACCTCGCTCCCTAAGGCTCCCTCGTTTATATTAAACCCTTCCTTGGGATTTTAAGATTACCAAACACACTGTTTCAACAGAAGAAGGATTTTCGACATATCCTCCCCAGAGGAGTAAAGTTTACCTTCCTGTGGGGACTTTTTCCCTCATGCTGGGAGAAGCAGCAATCCATTATGTTTGAGTTGGGAAACATGGCTTAACCATTACTGTCACCCGTCAAATATTTAACAATGTGCAGTCACTCCGAGAGGCATTCTTAATTTTTTTTTAACTGGTTTTCAAGGACTTGAAACATTGATTTGGCCCTTGACTAATTTGTCTGTTTTCGGCATTCTGTTTCTTCTCTTGTTTCCAAGATTTTCAGATCTTTGTTTAAATTTGTTGAAAATAGGAAGTTAGCATTAAACCAGGATTGAAAATTAAAGCAATCTGTGTACTGAATATTTTGGTCATATTTAAATTTGTGAGGGGCTATCCAATTGGTTTCCTATAGAAACCAACATTGTCACAGTAAAAGCAGTTTGCTTTCTTAAGTATGTACCATTTCTCATCAATTTATATATTATAGAATCACAGAATCACAGGATGGTTTGGGTTGGAAGGGATTTCAAAGCCTATCTAGTTCCAACCCCCTGACATGGGTAGGGACACCCTCCACTAGCCCAGGTTGTCCAAAGCCCCATCCAGCCTGGCGTTGAACACTGCCAGAGATAATGGGGCAGGCACAGCTTCTCTGGGCACCACCCTCGCAGGGAAGAATTTTCTACCCTCTTTTAGTTTAAACCCATTACCCCCTGTCCTATCACTACACTCCCTAATAAACAGTCTCTCCCACTTTCCTGTAGGACCCTTTAGATACTGGAAGGCTGCAATTAGGTCTCCTCAGAGCCTTCTCTTCTTCAGGCTAAGTAAGTCCAACTCTCTCAGCCCATCTTCATAGGAGAGGTGCTCCAGCCCTCTGACCAGCTTTGTGTCCCTCCTCTGGACTCACTCCAATAGACTTTCTTGTACTGGGGACCCCAGAGCTGGATGCAGTACTCCAGGTGGAACCTCACCAGAGCAAAGCAGAGGGGCAGAATCACCTCCCTTGACTCCTCTTTTGATGCAGCCAAGGACACAGTTGGCTTTCTGTGCTTCAAGCGTACATTGCCAGCTGATGTGAGTTTTACATCAGTCAACACTCCCAAGTCCTCCTCAGGGCTGCTCTCAGTCCGTTCTCCACCCAGCCTTGAGTAGTGCTTGGGATTGTGCTGACCTACGTGCAGGACCTTGAACTTGGCCTGGTTGAAATTTATGCAGTTGACACTGGTCCATGACTCAAGCCTGCCAAGGTCCCTCTGGATGGCAGCCCTTCCTTCGAGCATGTTGACTGCATGACATGCTTGGTGTCATTGGCAAACTTGCTGAGGATGCACTTGATCCCACTATCCATTTCCATGTCAGAGATGTCAAATAGTCCCAGTCCAAATACCAACCCCTGAGAACACCATTCGTCACTGGTCTGAATTTGGACGTTGAGCTGTTGACCACATCTCTCTGAGTGTGACTGTCCAGCCAATTCCTTATCCACTGAGTGGCTCATCTATCAAATCCATGTCTTTCCAATTTAGAGACAAGGATGTCATATGGGAGACTGTCAAATGCTTTGCACAGCTCCAGGTAGAGCATTCATCTGATGCTCTTTTATCCATCAGTGCTATAACCTCATCATAGAAGGCCACCAAATCTGTCAGGCATGATTTGCTGTTAGTGAAGCCATGTTGGCTGTCACCAGTCACCTCCTTACTCTCTATAATAATGGTCTGTAGTTCCCTGGATCTTCTTTATTTCCTTTTTTTAAAATGACGGTTATGTTTCTCCTTTTCCAGTCAGTGGGAACTTCACTGGACTGGAACAATTTCTCAAATATGATGGAAAATGGCTTAGCCACTTCATCTGCCAGTTTCCTAAGGACCCGTGGATGCATCTTGTCAGGTCCCATGGACTTGAGCACCTTCAAGTTCCTTAAAGGTTCTTGAAACTGATTTTCTCCTACAGTGAGTAGTTTTTCATTCTCCTAGTCCCTGATTTTGCCTTCTATGTCCTGGGCAGTGTGACTAGAGCCCTTGCTGCTGAAAACCGAGGCAAAGAATTTGTTGAGTGCCTCAGCCTTCTCCATATCCTGGGTAACCAGGTCTCCTCTTTCATTCTGGAGGGGGCCCACATTTTTCCTTGTCTTCCTTTTAGCACTGACATATGTACAGAAACTTCTCTTGTTGTCCTAGACATCCCTGTACAGATTTAATTCTATAAGGACTCTAGTTTTCCTAACCCAGTCCATGGATTCTTGGGCAGTTTCTCTGTATTTCTCCCAGGCTACCTGCCCTTGCTTCTGTTCTCTGTAGGCTTCCTTTTTGCATTTGAGTTTGCCCAGGACCACCTTGCTGATCCATGCAGGCCTCCAGGAGTTTTTGCCTGCATCAGTCCTGAGCTTGGGGGAAGTGATCCTTGAATACTAGCCAGCTGTCTTGGGCCCCTCTTTCCTCCAGGGCTTTGTCCCATGGTACTCTACCAATAAAGTTCCTGAAGAGGCCAAAGTCTGCTCTCCTGATGTCCAGCATAGCAAGCTTCTGTGCTCCCTCCTTGCTGCCCTGAGGATGTTGAACTTCACCATTTCATGGTCACTGTAGCTAAGGCTGCCCTTGAGCTTCATATTCCCTATCAGCCCCTCCTTTTTGGTGAGAACAAAGTTTAGCACAGTACGTCTCCTTGCTGACTCATCTATCACTTGGAGGAGGAAGCTGCCATCATTGCATTCCAGGAGCTTTCTGGGTTGCTTGTGCCCTGAAGTGTTGTCCCTCCAACAGATATCAGGGAGGTTGAAATCCCTCATGTGCATCAGGGCTTGTAAACGTGAGAGTGCTCCTACCTCTCTATAGAGGGCCTCATCTGCTCAGGCCTCCTGCTTGGATGGGCTGCAGCAGACTCCCACTATAGTGTCCCCTGTTCCTGTGCTTGCATTAATCCTGACACATAAGCTCTCATTTGGCTCCTCATTGATCCCCAGGTGGAGTTGCAGCTGGTCACTGACATAGAGGACAACCATCCCACCTCATCTCCCCTGCCTGTCATAGAATCATAGAATGGTCTGAGTTGGAAGGGACCCCAAGGATCATACAGCTTCAACCCCCTTGCCACAGGCAAGGCCACCAACCTCAGGCCTGGATCTACACAAGGTTGCCACAAAAAAGCCAGTATCCTTCCATTCCAACACTCTAGTCATAAAAGTCATCCCATCACATATCCATGACACCAGTAAGATCTTAACCCTGCAAGTGTCTGCACATCTCTAACTCATCTTATTTGTTCCCCATGCAACTTGTGTATGTATAGAGACATTTCAGTCGGCGGAACAATGAAGCCAATTATAAAAAATGCTTTGTTCCTACTAGACTGTCTTCCATGGAAAATATGCAAGATTTTCATGGAATGCCTTTAAATCCTACACTTAAGTGAACCTTATGGGTCTTTCCACTCGTTTCTCTTTTGTTGTAAATTACTTAATGTTAGAACTGCTCTGAAGGTTTTCCCAGATTTCCAGCCATAGAGATCATGGTACATTTTCAAACTGGACAGCTTTTCCTGCTTTGTCAAATGTCTGTTTTGTTTAGGACTGCTTTGCACTTGGAAAGCCAACTATTCCACTTGTTTTTACTGTTTTGAAGGCAAAAGATTATTAATCCTTATGTTAGTCTGTTCATGCACAGCCCTTGCTTTTTGGAAAATATTTGCTAGTTTTTTCTGACTTCTGGCTTCTGTATCAAGAGATGGGAAGAATTTTTCTATTAATACAATGAATATTTGTTACAAACAAATGTAACAGTTTGACTTTTTAGACTTTAGAAGTCATAAAGAATAGTATTTTCTGTGTAATGCCATGAAGACATCATTACACCACAATTTGTGTAATGGGAAGGATTATCAACCTATTGGTCTATTAATGATCATGAATGGACATTCCCTTTGAAACATACATTTATCTTCCCGTAGATATATTGATTTTAAAAAGCCAAACCCCTCACTTCTTCATTTTTCCCTTCCCTCGTGTTCTCAAATAATCATTAAAACACATTGTGGTTTAACGTGCCTATAAATTGTGCCACTCTCTGCACAGTAACTAATGTTTGAATGACTAGACACTACTGGTCTTACACATTCAGAAAGGGCTGGTGCAACACTTGCTTGGGTCACGGGCACGATCTCTTCCTCCTCACTGCCCAGCATGTGCTTCTGCCCTGTTGGGGCTGTGAAGACCTCGTACCTGTGCCAGTCCTAATTTGAAACCATTCACAACTATAACTTCATTAACTCTTACCATGCCTCGCCAAGGTAAGGATCTTTCCTCTCATGCCATATATTCAACCAAGAAAGAACCGATTCAGGTTTTGGTGGCTCGGAGAGGGAGGCAGAGCGCCACAGGCCAGAGATGGGGCAGTGGTTTAGACCTGCTCTCCAAGGGATGGGGATGCTGCTCCAGGCTGAATCTGCTGTATTAAATGGGATATAATATACAGGCAGAAGTGGAACATCTCTGTTTTGGCAAAGGTAATGATCCTGATAGGGGAAAAAAGTTAGACAAAATCAGAACATTTGGTTCCAAAAGTCTACTGTACTCTCCCTTTTTTTTTTCCTTCCTTAGTCTACACATATGATTTTGAAACTATTTCTCTGGTAATTTTAGGATGAGGCTGTTCTTAATCTTTGTCCTATGAAGAGTGCTTGCACTGTTTTTTCCCTCCTTCAAAGCCTCCTCGACACGCTGTGGCTGTAAGCACAGGGCTGCGGGTACACAACAGCTGCCAAAGGCAGCATATGCATGTCAAAGTGGAAACGGTGGGAGAGCGGGTGGTGTTGTGCCTCCAAGGAGAGGATCTTTGTGCCAGGCGTATCCCCAGGAGAGACATATTCAGACTGCCAAGACACAGAAACTCTCTTCCCCACCAACTCAGGCCATGCAACAGCAGCAGCAGCATCCCACCGTCAGGGTGAGGATCCCAGACCTCATCACACTGGAGCAGATCAATGCCTCAGCACCTATGAGTGGTCTTCCCCGCCATGAGGCGGTGGAGCTGCCAGAACACCCATCTCTACTGCTCCTTCAATCAGGCCTGGCAATTCCACACTGCCACAAGCTGCCAAACGGCGAAGAGGACAGCTGTAACGCTGTAACCCCCCTCATCTAATCCCTTACATGAGCCACTGTGCTGGAGCCACGACTTAACATGCGGCAGAGGAGCCGTGTGCGTGGCAGCTTGGCTTTTTATTCACAAGGCAAAACAATCCCCACTGGCAGCTGAACAGGCAGGCCCCTCGGGGGACCAATTACTCCGACGTGTGCTGTACAAACTGCGGCAGGCAGCCGCCGGCTCCCCGGGGAGATGCTCCGCTGGGCTTCGTGAGCAGGAGCCAGCCTGATCCTCTAGACAGAAGTTGTTCCTCATGTCAAAACTGCTGCTAATGACACAATTAACTAACCGGGGACTACTGAGGAGCTCTTAATTAGGTAAACAGTGCTCGGTGAAAAAAAAGGAGAAAAAAAAGCGAGCGCACGGTTCTGAGCGTACTGGTTCATGTCAGGCTGCTGGGAGGTGAAGCCTCCGCCCGCGGATGAGGAATCTGCTTGAAGGTCTAATTTAGGTGGTAAAACCGTAACTCAGCTGGGAATTCCCTTTCATGCAGAATTAAAAATAAGTGCTAGAAACAGCTCAACGGCTCACAGAGACGCCCTAGAAGTATTTAAAATATTTCATTTCATATACAGAAGAATATTACTTCCTTAGCCGAAGCAGCGGCACAGAAACTGCTGTCTAATTTTAAGTGGATCAACTGGGAAAATTTCAGAGTCAAAACCCAGGAGGAGACTACAGAAACGTCTTGAATTCTCCATATGATAATGGGCCCGGTGCAGTAGGTGGAAATCAAGAGAACAAATCAAAGATCCAACAGCCCGAGCAACTGCAAACTTCATGGATTCCTCATTGCGGGGTCTGGAAAAATGAAGACCACCACAGCCACGCGTTTCTTTTACCCCTGCAGTCTGTTATTACTTAGTCCTGCGTGTTGAAAGAAACCCCACAGTGTGTAGCTGGTATCAGCTGGCTGAAATTTAGACTGAAATTTTAAAAAGAGCCTCAGGGAGTTGAAGTCCAGGTCAGTGGGATTTGGGCCTCCAACTCTCAAAGGCTTTTCTCAGATGAAATATTGAATCCTGTCTTTATCTAGGTATTTTCAAGGCCCATTGCTGCAGTTACCACATGAGGACCACTGGCTGCACAGTCTCTGGCTGGATGCCCACCTGCTTAGCACCATGAAACAGCAAGCAGGGTGCGAGACGATGCCATGAAACCACTGCAAAAGGTAAAGCAATGCCCGTGGCAGATAGGAGAGCTTACTGACGTACTGCAAAGAGCTCCGCCCTGTAGTGCTAATTAAACGGGAATGTCAGGAGAGCTCTTATCACATGTTAGGGGTCAGCAAGCAGTATGTCTGCAATGGGTAAACGTGGGTGGGTATGGAGGAATTCAAAATCTCTTCTTTCTTAGCACCTTTTACCAGCAAGTTTTACCATGTCTTGCCTATTCAAGTTTTACTTTCATTAAGCACATAGATTACCGGAGAATTCAGCTAATCTATCTGTAGTAGCAATTGGCACCAGGCAGCTCTAAAACCTCATCTGTCACTTCCAGGAGGTAAAGATAGAGTTATTTTAGATGTGTCTCAGTGGGACCCCAAGATACTTTGTTATTTGTTCTGCATACCCGCACAAAATCCATGCTTGGTGGGGAGGGAGAAGAAGAACTATTGCTTTGATACCAATGATCTCGATGCAGCTCTCAAGTTTTCTGTCAGGAGAGTAGGACCGCAGGCATTTTAAGAGCAGCAGTGTTCCTTCAGTACTATCCTGTATCAAACAACCCTAAGAAATTTGAAGGGAATTCACCAAATCTATAAAGTGATTATTTATAGTATTATCTGCGCATATGGGAACTTCCTTTCCACCCATTCCAATTAGTCATTGGCACATGCTCTGATGGGTATCAAGTTAATATAGTTCCTCTCCTGATATACACATTCTCTTTCAGATTAATTATCTTTGTATCAGTTTAAGAGCTTTTCCAGATGAGACCTGTTAAGTTTCATGATAACTCCAGTGGTACCTCTGTCTAATGAAGAAATGGAAATTATTT
This sequence comes from Laterallus jamaicensis coturniculus, assembly GCA_022605575.1. NCBI lineage: Eukaryota > Metazoa > Chordata > Aves > Gruiformes > Rallidae > Laterallus > Laterallus jamaicensis. Next base: position 5,910,404 of record JAKCOX010000009.1, read on the forward strand.
GTTATACTTTGGTTGTGATTTTCAATGCTTGCTGATTAGCTGTTTGAGATAGATGTTAACTTCATAGCAAGAGATAGAGAAGTACCTCGCCCACAGTGTCACTCAGTCTAAAATCTCTCTTTTCTCTTGGTCCCCTTATTTCCTTTGTGGGCAAACTCTAACAAAGCATCATCTTCACTAGGTGGAAAGAGTAGCCCTAGGACATGCATCTCATTACTGGATTCACTGATGAAGCTTTTTGAGACATGGAAAGACATTTTTGTCGCACATATTTTTTAAGATTTTGTCTGTTTGCTTGCTCTCTTCACCCCCTGGTTTCATTCCTCTCATTTCTATCTTTAGAACTTACCTGTGTTTATTTATGCTGTTTCTTTCAGCTGCACTAGATTCAGATTTCCATTTTCTGGTGCATACCAGCACGGTTTGAATAACCTCTTGAACTCTGCCATTTAATCCCATGCGTGTTGTTTTATTTTTTGTCCATTGCTTCCTTTCCAATTTAGCCACATACCTTCTGTAGCTCTTCTTATGGGTTGTGCTGGGCATGCACTCGGTCCCCCTGCTGAGTCTAAGGATTTTAATTTCCCTGTTTTTGACATTAGGGTCTTTCTCAACCGCTTCCTCCATTTTTAGAATTTCCCCTGTCTGAAGTTCACTGTTACCAATGCAGTTTTGGGGTATGACTCTTCCCTTGCTGAGATAGAATTGAACTACATTGTGGCCACTGTTGTTTCTGATTTAACTTGGAACTGCTTACCAAGTCAAAACTAGCTTTGCCATAGACACAATTTTTCTGTGCAGAAAATTTCCCCTACTATTAGCCCAGTATTTTTGTGGACATCTAAGGTCACCGCAAACCATTGTTTGTTTGACTCAGCTGCCTAGTCTTCCTCAATACTGCAAGTTCCCTACTTCATACCATTACTGGGGCACAGCAGCACTATTTTTTGAGGGCTGCCTTGCTGTTTAATAACACATTTGGTAAAGAGCTGGCGTTCAAACTTGTTAGTCCATCGAGAGCTGGCCCGGATGGAAAATTTCCAACTTTTCCACTTTCTTGGCAAAAAACAGAAGTTAAATTAATGCAGGGAGCAGATTGAAAGAATGTAATGACATTTCATAATTGAAGACATCCAGTTCAGAGGGAACAATAAGTTTATGTTCTTTCTTACTGTTTTCTCATGCTGTCGTTTCGAGATGCCGAAAATTAAGGAGGGTCAAAGTGTCCCCCACATTTCAAAACATGGAAATTCCCCATCGAAACAAAATAGCCCAAGGTAATTAAGGTTTGGATGTTGTTAACTAGGCCCTCCTTCCTCCTTCTTCTCCTGTAACAAAGCAAAGATGAGATGCACACAAAACGTTGCACGCGGAAGGATTGCTGATGGGGGCTGGGTCCGTACCTTGGACTCTAGGCACCTTGCAGAGCTGGGGACTCCAGCATCGGATCTGGACACTGGTATCCACATGACCTCCAGGGATACCTCAGCAGAGAACAATGTCAATTCACTGTGCAGAAAATAACTTATTTCTAAGCCGTTTTTGACACATGCAGACTAATCAACAGCTCACTACAGATACATCGAATCAGAAAGGTGTGGTACACAAATCTGCCAACTGCACCAGACTTTATTTCTGGAGGCTCCTCTGCTCCGGTTTTGTATGGGAGGAACCTTAGAGCCTCCTTCGCAATGGCGTGGAGAGCGCATGTCACAGGCAATAAGCAAGCGTGGGCAAGCTGGTCACTCAAACCCTGACTGAGCAAAACCTTCAGAGCATGCCTCGTGGTGGTTCAAGTTCACTGCTTGTCTGAGGAGGGACCAGCAAATCAGTTTGATCCTCAGAGCCCTTCTGAAGCAATGTTTCTCTGGCCTTCAGCAAGTGTTTCAGTGACAGCAGGCAAAACCCTGTCTGTATCTATCTAGCATAAACCATGTCAGTTTGAGGGGGTTTTCTCCTTTTTTTTCTTTTTTTTTTAAAGCAATTGATATTTTTTTTCTCCTTTACGTGCACCAAAGCTATTGACTGCAATGGCTCTGAAACCAAAACCGCAATTACAATGTTTATTTTTAGGACCCTGGCTTGTGTCACCAATTTAGAGAAGATGTGGTTAGGCTAACCGTCACTCACTTCTACTGCTTGCAATTTTGTCTTTTACATTTGTATAAAGCCAATTATCAGAACAACAGAATGTTTCTGTTCCAGGACCGTAGATAATTGATAATTTGAGAGGAAGTCATTGCAACTTGAACATTTCGGTTTGTCAGGTCTTTCTCACGCGGTTTATGAGCTGAATATAGGAAGACTCTACCTTAAAAAAATATAAACAGATACAAAAGACTTCATAAGATATCACCACCAGCACTAGCCTCCTGTCTTGGCAGACACCAAGAAACAAATGGCCATAGAAAGAGTGGCCATGGGAAATAAGCCTGACAGTTAAGCTTGGCTTAGCTGCTGCGCATGTTTCCATGGCTCTGAGCATAGAATATTTTAACTAGTACTAGTTAAATACTGTTAATACTGTGTATTTTTTTTAATACTGTTTCTGCTGCCTCAGAAGTTGGGCTGTGGACTTTTCCTGCTCTCTATAGCTTGTCCATTTTGAAAATTTGGCCTGTGGCAGCTCTATTCAGCGCTGTGAGCCGGTCTGATCTGTCAGCACTCTACGCCCGTTTTGCTGAGGAGCAAAAGACTAACATGTAAGACTGAAAAATCTAGTCTGCTGTGAAAGGATGCAGCTAAAATAACATTACCACTTATAGCTCAGAACATTTTGGAGCATGCACAGATTTTAATGAGGTGCTTCTGTATTGTTTGAAAACTATCCATCACAACAGCCTTGCCAGTAGTTTGACAAGTGAGTGGCACCTGATGTCACTTACCAGAGACTCTAATTCACTCAGCATATCACTGCTGCACCCTGTCCATCAGTAAGAAGAGCTGGAAAAGGCAAACCTCTCAAGTTGAAGAGGGAAAGGGGGGAAGAGTCTCCAAATAGCTCTGGACTAGACTCTGGATTCTGGTGCTTACAGAAAGAGGTTCTTGAGACCGAACCTTACAGCCACAGGGCAAAGTCCCTGGGAAGCTGAAGATGAGAAGATAGGCCCCCTGCAAACAAAATTTGGGACTAAGCCATCAGCCACCTTGGTTGGTGTGGGAGTGTGTGTGGCTCTGCACCACGGGAAGAACAGATGGGAGGATCTGGGACTGACAGACCCACACCTTCCTTTGCACCCCTGGAGCTTGGGGAGCAGGACAGTTATTGGCATTTCTTTTAGGGAATGTTCCTTACCTTGGCCTGCCCCATGCCATGCCAGCACAGGAGGTGTAGAGTGGTGGCACAACCCACCTCCTGGTCCTGCCACCTCCATTTCCCCTCCCCACACTGTTCTTTCCCTGCTCCCCTGCACAGCCACGTCAGCAAGCATGCTCACAGCAAAGGCAGATGGTTGGGTCTGTGCCCATCCCCATGGATGCTGTGAAAGGATATCTCACCTGTGGACTTCTACAGCCACTGACAGCATTTCAGAAACAGTAAGCATTCCCCAAAATACAATTGTTTACATGCTAGGTGAATGGGAAATGATTAAAGGGTGTGCTTATGGCTTTTGAGAAGGTGGGAAATAAGCTACAAGGTATAGATGTGTGTGCCAGCATGTAGTGACAAGTGACTGAAAGCATACTGCTTGGTGGCAGAAAGAGTTTCTGCTCAGACCCTGCAGACTGAGAATCCAAATGAAGAGAGTTGAGGTGAAACAGTATGTAGCACCCAGGACCCAGAAAGTCACTTTAGCAAACAGAAGACAAAAATTAACGAGGACTTTGCTGGAAAGGAATAATTCAGGAAGGAAACAGTTCTCATTAGGATTAGATAACAGGCAAGAAAAATGTAATAGAAACCAAATGAGGGATAAAATGCTGGAGAATTAACTTTCTGGGACAGACACTAAAAACAATCCAGAGAAATTCATCTGCTCTGTTTGGAAAAAGAGATCAAGGATTAGGTAATTTAAAAGGCCGGTGAATCATGTGCAGTGAATAATTTATTTTGTGAATGTGGCTTAATTTACTGCTCAGAAAAAGTCTACAAGCAGGCTACGAATTAATCGGCATGCATTTGCCAGCTGTTTATGAATAATGTTTGGTGCAGTTTGTTCACATGAATTCTTTGGAAGTAGAATTTTTTAACCTGATCTGGCTTTGGTTAGCAAAGCAAGTAACTTATATTGTGTCTTCTTCTTTCCTTCCTGGTGAGCATCATTCTTAATTCTGTTTAAGCACTTGAGTTAATGACTGAGCCTGGCCACTCGTACGGGCCCTTTGGGCACTCGAGGTTCTCCATGCTTGAAACATTGTCCAGGCCACCACCAAGGGTTGCTGCTGGAAGGCCTGTTCTCTGTGAATATGGTAAATCTCATCATCAGAAGGTGTTCCATGGCATTGCTTCATCAGAGGTTTGGTAGCATGTGTTGGCATCAAATCTGTTTTGCAGTGAGATGTTCCGAGATCTGCCCAGGGATCTCCATTGGAATGAGTGGGCTTGCACTGGTGCTACACCCTTGCTTGTCTGAGCAATGCCAGGCACCTCACAAGGTCTCCTCATACTTTTAGGTGCCAGCATGTGCAGCCAAGGGGTAAAAATACCATAGGCAGAAATTTCTGATCATACAGCTATGTTCCTAAACAGCCTGAGGAGAAAATTAGTGGGACATACTAAATTTCTTTGCAATCTAGGTCCTCACTGAGGCCAATTTTTTTATCAATAGGACTGCCTGACAAGAGGGCGTCGCTTCCTGAAGAAAAATCAGGGTGGAAATTCACAAGTTTATCCTGTTTATTACCGAGAAAAATATTTTTTACCTCTACATGTGATTTGGATGTTTTTGGAGGGAGGCATTTGTATCATGGGAGCTCTGCATGGAAAGAATGGCCTGTCTACAAGGGTCCAGCCTTGTGATGAGGCTCCCTTTGGCTTTGCAAGAGAAGGGGTAGCAGTGGTTAGATAGAACATTAGGGCACATTTTGATTGAAAAATAATTAAAATCTGCTGTTCCCTTTTAGTTAGGGCAATTGCAGAGGCTACTGCTAACTGAAGGACATCCAAAGTGCTAAGCACGCTCATTGTTTTCTAGCTGACTGTGCCTCTTTCAGATGTCTTGGAATTTAAGTCTAATATCTTGCCCTGTATTGTTTCATTTTAAATGCATGCCACCATTTCTGCTTCACTGCAGTACCCATCCAATTAAATCTAACTTAAAAAGGAAGAAAGGGGAAAAAAAAAACCCTCCACATACATTATACTAAATGACTTTCTTGACATATTTGGGAATTAACAAAAAGCAAGAAGCCTATTTAACAACTTGCAACGTATATGATTTTAACATCTAGACTTACAATAGCTGTTCTTTCATCTATAAATTAAATGTATAACAAAGCCATAATTAAAGACCTTACTAGCAAAACTTTTCACTGGTGTGTTCTTTGCAATGGACTTTGAAGCACCTTCAATTGGAGCAATGGGAATTCTTCTGGACAATAGTACAAGCTGCAGATACAGCTTAGTTAATTACAAGCAGAGATTTCAGTATTTATTCCTCCTGCCAAAACCTTGCGCAGTGCAACAGAGAACTGCTTTTCCCTCGTGCTTGCTTACTAATGCTGCTAGAATGTGAATATAAAACAATACCTGTCTGTCTCTCTTGATCCTAGACACAATTATTAGGCTTTCATGCTAATTTCCCTGTCTATTGAGTTAAGACTGGATTAAGGAGGCAGAATTTCTACATGCAGTTACGCTTCTCTAAATTTTTCAAGGTAACGCTCGATGACTGGAGGTACAAGGCAGCTATTGTTTAAATACCATGGGGTTCTCTGCCACCACCTCTTCTCACCCCCTCAGCGACGCTGCAGTGCTGATGGCAACAGCGATGGAAATTGCTCTCAGTCTACCTGAGTGCAGAACACAGCCCAGAAATACTATCTCCCATAAAAGACTAGCAAGTGTTCCTGAAACACCGCATGCTTAGATGCCTGGTCTAGGGATTCAAACCAACGTGAAGCCAGGGCAGTGCATCAGCATACAGGAATTGCCCCGATTCCCTCCCCGAATATTCAAATAATGCTTTGCTCAACCTTGCCTTGTCATTTGGAAGCCAGCAATCAATTCCACAGCTTTATTCAAAGATTATGGGGCCACTCTGGAAAATAGCAGAGACATGGTGCTGGAGCAGCACTCATGAGGCAGAGTCCCCTTTCCAGTCCCTTCACATAAAATCTTTCAACACCCGATCACCTCTGAGTGAAGCCCGCTCCTGCTGGAAGGCTGCACCACAACCTCGGACTGCCGAGGGCTGGAAATCTTCTGTGATTTCCAAGCTAAATCTACACGAGGCCAATATTTTTCCATTTCTCCTTATACCAATATTATTTTTAGCTAAGATTATGTTCTTTTCTTCCTTGGTGTTTACCGCTCCAGGTGTTCCTGGAGAACAGTCACATCCCTTTTCTGTCAGTAGTTTTGCTTACTTCTCGCTCATTTCTCCTTGAGGGACCCCATGGCTAGTCCCCTTTCTGTCCACCCCACCACGTGCAGATGTGCATCCATGGCCTCAGTGGAGCCACAGCTTTCGGAAGAGACCAAACAAGACCCACACTGAAAAATTATTGGGCAGACCAACCTTTTCAGGGAATGGCTGCACTGAAGGTCAACACAAGCTCAAGATCATGTTTTTGTCCTACAGCAGGTACCATACCCTCTGCATGCTGGTACTTCGCTCCTCCATCCAGCTGCTGGCAGTAAGGTTGCAGCACAGAGGTGGCACAGTGTTCACACATGAGTTTTCTCTAAGTGGCATTTCCACAGGTTGCTGCTCTGGTGTCTTTCACCTTACTGTCTTCTCCCCCCAAGCTGGATTATTATTATTACTCTTCTCTCATAATTTGCCTTTTTGCTCCCTTTACTAATTACTAGCTTCAGCCAGCCCCTGCTAAGAAAAACCATGCTCCCAGCATGCACTTATCTGGCTAGGGAATCGCATGAGACACCTTGATGGTGATCCTGGGGGCCAGGAAACTGAGCATCAGCATTTTTGCTATCGTAACAAATTCAGTATCACAGACTAGCTCTGAGTTGCGAGCCACATGCTCGCAGGAGGTGTTTGCAGGGCCAACACAAGTTCAACACGTTGAACAGCTAAACATAAAAGCAAAAAATGCAAACAGATACATCACCAGCATCCAAATAGTTAGTCATGAGTGTGTAGAACTTGGGACTATTGCATTTCTAGGTATAAAATCCTGTTTGCGTTGGAACAGTCTCTCTTGCCATGTGGGGTGGTACCAAAACAGTTCTCACTCTAAGCTCCCCCACAAAAGTTTACTTACTTCTGCAGAAGGCTGAACCACATTTTCACCTTTACAGGTTCGAGACCTGTGAGATTTCACCAAATTGCTTTTGTTCTGCCACTTCAGAAATGCTGAGAAGAAAGCAGCACCAGCCTCGCACCATTTCTGCTTCCAACCATCCCTCGAAGTCCAGCACTCCTGTCCCTGTGGTTCCCACTGTGAATCCCTCTCTATGGGACTGGGGAACCTGCCTGACAGACACCCAAAGCATGCCTGCCACCATTGCATGCTGTGCCAGTGCCAAGAAGTGGGCAGGCAGGGCAGGCTGTGGCATACCCCCACAGGTGGCAAAAGCCCGTGTGGACTGCCTTGATCCTCAGTCACATCAGGCCCCATAGATCTGGAGGAATTCACAGTAGGATCCCAACTTTAACCCAGTGCTTCCCAGTCTGGCTACAATCTGTCCAATTATGTCCAATTCCTGCCTGACTTGACAATTTTACACTACTCCCAATTTTATCCATTTTAACTAAATTCACCATAAAATACACTATTGGGCGCCTTCCTTGAGTACAGATATATGAGATCTACTGCATTTCTTTAGTCTGGAAAATCAGTCATTATCATGGGAGAGATACGTGCCTGAAGTGATGCGACTCTGGTAAATTCTTATTGACTTCTTAATTTCATTTTCCATTTAATCCTATCTTTAACTCTCCAGTAACACATAGATCTTCAGATCAGACACTGAAATCAGATTAACAGACCTGTGGTTACCTGGACTGCTTTGTTGCTTGTATCAAATACAGGAACTACAGTTGCTGTTCCCCAATCACAATGTCCCAGCCAAGCATAAAAAAAGTCATTTAAGGTCTGTGCTTTGGATCTGCAATTTTGCATGCAAATCCTTTCAGAGGTGAAGGTGGAGAGCATCCGGTTCACCCAGTTTGAAGGCAGTGAGTTGTCTGAGCTCTGCTTCCACCTCAGGTGTGATCATTTCCAGTTCACCTTCCTTCCATTCCCATTAGTCATCCCGTTTTCGCCACCGCATTTTGCATCCTCACTGAAATAGGAGGGAAAACATCCACTGAGTTTCGAGTCAGGCTGCTTACTGCAGTTGTGATCTCTAAGAGCTGCCCTCATCGAGTAGTGCCTCCACTTCTTCTTTCTTTGTTCTCTTTTTATTTATATAACTCATGAACGTTAAGTTACTGTTTTTATTTCCTTTGCAAGATCTGAACCAGGTTGATTTTTGATACTTTCTGTTCTATGTGTATACGTCTGTCCTCTGAGATGTACCTTTCCTTGTTGATGGGCCCCATTTTTCATTCCATGTAGGCTCTGTAATTACTCCTAATTTTCTTTATTTATTTGAGCCAGTTATTTGCACTGGGGGGAGTACTGCCCTTTGTTGCACAGTCCCCTTGTCCCTTTTGCTTGCATCTATGACTTAAGCAAATGTCAGACTTTGCATGTTGGAGTACAAGCTGCTCAGTCCAGGTGGCTTCAATCACTAGCTCCCTAACTTGGTCAAACTTTTCCTTCTTTAAATCAAGAATATAATGAAGATAACTGAATTAATTCCTAATCATTGGACTGAAAGTCATTCTCTACAACCAGATCTTCCAAAATGTCATCAGTATTGACAAAATCTAGTCAACAAAGAGATCTGTTGACAATCATACCCAAGAATATATGGATCCTGCTGTGATTACTTCTGAGAAGAACTTTCCCGTAAGAACAACTTATGTCATTACATGCTTCTAAGAACTCTGCATAAAATTCAATCCATATCAAAAGTGGGTTCTACATCCCTCCCTACTTTGTTATTTCCTCAGCTAGTCAATCAGGACTGTAACTCCCTTCCCGCCTAGCCTTCATCCATCTCCTCTGTTTACATTCAAAACTCGCCGGGAGTGACTCTACTGCCTTGTACAGAGTGCAGTCTTGATTTTGTTTGGTCCCCGGACACCATCATAGTTATTAGTCATGTTTATATAGTGATCCTGTATCATCAGGTTGTTATGACACATTTTATTAATGTGTTGGAATCTCTTTGATGTTCAGTAGGTCTGTGAAGCAGAATTATACATCCCCAGCAATGTTTGCAGCAGTGGGGCAAGGCGCGTGGGGCTTGTATCCCAACGCTGTCTACGTTCTTTGTGGAACATGAGACAGTTGTTATTCTAACCATCGCATACCTCATCCTTTTCATTTAAACCAGTATCAGCACAATGGCTACTGCTAGTCCAAAGTGTTAACAGCTGTGTTAAGTGGCAGCCAACCAATTTCCTGTAACTTGTGGTGAGGTAGCCAGATGCAGACAATATCTATATAAAGGCATCTTTCTCTCTCTCTCTTTTTTCTTTTTTTTTTTTTTTTTGTGGAGAGGAAATAAAAAAAAAGCCCCTTTTACATTTGTGTTCAGTTTCCATAATTAGGCCAAGAATAGTGTAAGGGAGGGCCAAGAGCTAATGCCACCATACTGACAAGCCAGAACAGGGTCAAGAGGCTCTATGAGTGAGGAGATGGGATGAGGTTTACCCTAGGTTAACCTCTGGAGTATTTTCATGTCCCTCTTGGTTGATCCCAGAAGACCAACTTCAGCTTCTCTTGCTGTGCATAGAAAGGCACTACTCTTTACTACCATATGTGTAAACCTCCTGGCTTAAGAAAACACAGGATGCCTCTGGAGTCCACCGCCAAATACTTTGCCCCATCCTTGCAGGAAGCCACATCAAGGGAGGGGGAGCTGAAGACATCCTTCAGAAAGCCTTATCTCTAAGGCAGGAGAAACCTTGCACAGTCTGGCAGAGGAAAGAAGTCTTACTGCTGTGCAGTATTACCTCTGCTCGGTTTTTACCTGCACAGCACAGTGGAGCAGGGTCAGGTGTTTGGTCTGTAGCTGGTGCCCCAAGGGGCCATAACCTAGGGGTCCCGAGCCCACATCTGTGGTTGCCATCTCCTTTGCCTGAACCATGTCATTAAACAGCCTGGGCTGGAGCAGCTGTTTTGGATCTGGCTAGAGGGGGTGGCCGCAGGAAATCCCAGATGAGAAAGGCCAGAAGTCTCCTCTGCAAGGAAGAAGGTACTTAGGGGTGGCAGACAGACCCTGACACGTGTTGAGGTGACAGCTGGGTGTGCTGTCTTCTCCTAGCACAGTCTGGCTTCCCCTGGAGAGACACAGCCAGGGATGGACCCAGACACTTTTCAAGGTCAGGCTGTTGCATCAAAGCTCAGCAAGAGATTCAGTGGCTGAACAGGCAGGGGACTGGAGGGCATGCTGGGGCACAGAAAATTTGGAGGCTACTGTGCCTGGTGCTGGAGAGATTGCTTCGGGCTGAGACTTCCCGTGCTTGGCTTCCCTCCATGCTGCCCATGCAATTTAAGGAAGGACTTGCTTTTTCTCTGTGTACATTGAGTGTAGATACATGCACACGTGAAGGACCGTCCTGATTCCCTGGAATGGGAAGATAGTGAATGATGAACAGTACCCTTAAAAGGCTTTGTCCCCTACTAAGCAGGTATGTCCCGAATCGTTTGAGACAGCTCACCATTGCAGCAATGATCGGGAGTAAAGGAGGCTAGAGATATAGGCAGAAGGTGATGGAAAGTGGCTGTGGACTCAATGCTTCGCCAAACAGCATTATGGGATGTTTAATGACTAGACCTCAATTTTATGTCTTGTCTGAGCAATTTGCAACAGAGCTTCTAGTAAAACCATTCCGGGGGTATTGGTTTTCTCTAGACTCAGAGGCAAGGCTGCTGCTTGAGTCACTAACAAGAATTCAGCAGCACCTGGGTTTTCATTGGCAATGAACCACCCATGTACTGATCAAGTGAGAGGCTGTAAAATAACAATTTCCCACCATCTGTGGGAGGAAAAAAAGCGTTCACTGTGCCACAGAACTGTCCAAATTCGGTGACATTGGAGTGATTTCTTACAGAAAAATTTCCTTCTTTAGATGAGGGTGGGAGGAGAAGAGGAGGAAGTAAGGCAAACTCAGACACCCTTCCCCAAGGGGAAGACTGCCATTTTACTGAGTGAGCTGCTTGGACATTCTTTCTGTGTGTGCGTGTGTCTAAATTCGGTCAGACAACATCCCTGAAAATTTCCCTCAAGCAGCTGAAAGCATGAAGCAGTCAGCACTGTGCTGCACACACATCGTGCAGACATCTGAACCTTGCTGCATTAGGAAGCAGCAGCAGATAATAACTGTATGAACAGCCCAGTACTGGGACACTGCCTCAGGGCTCTTCTGGTACCACAACCCCTTCAAGGAGCTCAGAGCCTTGTAATTACATGGCTTTATACACCGCTCGTTGCCTTCGTCTTAAGGGCTTGTCACAGTACCTGTAAAATAGTCTTCTTAGAAGTGGAAGGGTTGGAGGTGCAGTTAATGGAGGCAAAGTCACCCTCCTCTAACCCCAGACAGTGAAATTCCTGATGACTCTGACTGCTGCACCCTAATTCCCAGTTCATACTTTGTCCCTTTCTGGGCAAGATCCAAAAGTTTGGTATGCCTGGAGTAGACATAACCTGGTCCTCCTGAAGCTGGATGTGGTTAAGCACAGCCTTATTTATGCAGACCTTAGGACGTGTCTGTGCCCGCGTCGTTAATCCCGTTGGGGCATAGAAACAAATACAGCGGCAAAGTCTCATTCAGTGAGGGAAGAAATACCGAGCGATCAGGTTGTATCTGTCGCCTCAGTGGCTGAACAGCAAAACGACAGCTATAATGTCAAATGCAGATCTCTGTATCGAAAGCTTTCGGTTCCCACTCGTAAGTGATTATGGAAAAAGGGCTCACTTGTCCGCTTCCAATAAATGAGAACCAGGTTTCTTAGAGGCAGTGTGCTTCCTATGCTTGTAATGTAGTGAATCTGTTGGCTAGTCTACTATTTTTGACATGCAGCTGTTGCAGAGAAACATCTGATAGTTTCTTTTCTTCAGGCTCAGTTGCTGCAGTGTCAGGAAACAGCCCTTGGTTTCAGTTCTTGTAGGATGCGAGCAGGTATGGGAGGGCAGAGCAGTATCTCAGTAATGCAGAAAACCACCCTGCACTTTGCAGAATAAACCAGAGGTACAGAGGAGGGTAGGCCAATCACTTCCAAATTCTCATTACAAGTATTCGATTTAGTATTTAAAAAAAAAGAATGTGCTGAACAGCTAGTTAAAACAAAAATCACAAATCAGAGTAATATGTGTGTTGCTTTTCTACTGTGAGACCAGATAGTGAGTCCGCTGACTTCTGAGGCGACAGGCTGATGCTTTTCAAAAGAGCAGCTTCTCACCAGCAAATGGAATGACTAACACAGAAGACTTAACTGTACACTGACATTGGATAAAGTCACTCCAAATGTATGCTGCAGTGAAATATAAATACAGAAGTGGGAAAGTTAAATTAAGGCCTTCAAGTACCTAGAATGGCTTACACCAGTGACCAAAACCTGTGTATCAATTTAATACAAAATATAGGAGAACAATACACTGTATTTTGCAGGATCTATTATTACCCTTACTTGGGACCCCAGAGGAGGATGGTTAGCTCCCTCTGAGATGAACTTTACCTCAGAGGTGATGTGCTAAGAAATCCAGGCACAGAAATCATGCAGCCAGCAACAGGTCTTAGAGCCTGCCTCATACATTTCTCCTCTTTAATTCCTGGAAATAACTGCAAAAACTGCAGTGTTATTAAGATGTTCCCTCTCCTCCTCACTGTGAGAACAGTGCAGTTGAACCCTTCCTCTGCAGAGTGTGCATGGGGTTTTTGGGAGGTTTTGGGTTTTTTGCATTCAGGGTTTGTTTGTTTTTTTTTCAAACCTCAGCTGACAGAAACTATAGCATTCTGGTTCTGTATCAAGTTTGAAGCCTTTGGCTTCCACAAGTTGTGGCTTGTGCTGTGGAGAAAGATAAGGTGAACATCCTTTCATGTGAGACATTTTAATGCTGAAACTAAGAAAGCTTTAGAGTGAAAAGGTGGCAAAGCTGCTTGCCTGCAACAGTGAGGAGCCCAAGTCAGCAAGCCAGTGTTCACTTGCAGTACCTGGGCTTTGCAGCACACCAAGCCTACCTGAACTGAGCCAAATTAATATGTTCGTTGCCTATTTCCTATGGCGACAAGCCATTACTGAAGTCATATCCGCTATAATGCCCTTCCTTAATGTGGGGAAGTGGGCTGAGAGTTTTGGGCAGGATAGCATTAGCAAAACAGATTATCTCTTTTAGGAGCCATTTGTCACCCTTGCTCACCGCTGTGACTTGTAAGGCAGCTGTGGGTCAGACAGCGGTGGCACACCTTGGGGACTGTGAAACCTACGCAGTGGCAGCACAGCATGGAGCTGAGTCAAGCTGGCACGTCCCCTGCACTTACAGGTGGCACATGCTCTGCAGCTCACTGTGAGAGAGATTTGGGTTGAGCCTTGTGTACCTGGATCTACAGGTCAGCTCCAAACAGCTTTAGTAAGAGCTACTGCTCTTGTACCTGCACATTTTTCAGGTGATGGTTAGAAGGCTCTGGCACAGAACCAGCAATAACAAAGCAGGTTTGTGACTGTTTCCTCTTGTGATCCCATCTAACAGCTTCAAGCGACCAGCCACTCTGTTTGGGAAGGTGCTTGGAAAGACCCTGGTTTGTGTTCTACCATATTTTCCCAAAGACCATTTGCTGACCACGCTCCAGGATGAATAACTGCCTTTGCATTCATCCAGTGTAATTTTTTTATACTCTCTGACAGTAAAAAGTGCCCAAGATACCTTGTTTTATTCCCCAAGAGTGCAGTTGGCCAAGAAAGGTCACTGATGTATCCTCACATGTGTGGGCTCAGAGATTCGAGGACCTGCTTCCACTCTTCCCTTCATTGGGGGGCAGCAGCCTGGGGATGTTGTCATTCTTGCCCAGAGCCTCAAGCACTTGGATTTGGCTAGTAACTAGCAAAAGCAGAGCTGTAATTCCGGGCTGCCCATGAGAGTGCATAAGGGTAGCAGCTCAGTCCCTGGGCAGCGTAGACTGGTGCATGCTGATCTGCTTGTTCAGCACCTAAAACAACTTTTGTTTTGTCTAGCTCTACCTCTCGTCCTGTCTTTAAGAAAAGGAAATCCAAACCTGGGATATAAAACAGAAAATTTGTCTGATTTTAAAATGCTCCTGTAATGCACTGACTGAGGTAATGGCTACATCCATCTGAGAGACAGCTGGTTTCTTTTTCTCCCCCCTTCCCCCCATTTTTTTCCAGCATGACAAGAAACTGGTGACTGAAATAAGAAAAAGGATATAGTTTATTCTCTTTGGGCTATCCTGCTTCTGACAGAGGCGAACACGCTTTTCCTGCAAACACAGCTAATCCTCTTTGTCTGGATATTTTATTAGCTGAAGCTTAAATCCTTGAACCCTCACTTTATCATGTGTTTCCCTTTACTGATGATGTCACCTACCCACCTTCATCTAATGAGTCACATACAGCAGCTAAACATAAGTGTCAGTAGGATATAGGGCTCTGCCAAGAACTTCAGCCTTCTAACACTTACCTTATTACTCGATGAAATAAGAATATAACTTACATACTAGATGATATCCCTTGAAACATAAAGAAGGTCATTGAGAGCCTATAATTACCCCCTAATTACAGGAACTGAATGCAACAGGAGTTAGTAAATGGGGAGGGAGAATCGATGCTGGTTCTGTGGTGTAACTGACAAGTGGGCCGTTTGAAAATCATTTTATTCCTAAATATTTCCATATGTCATTTGGCATAAGAATATCACCATAAAGCATCAGCCCCGTGATGCCCCCTTTCAAAAGTGAGAAGAAATGCACTGGGCATTGTGTAACTGGTGATGTCATCACAGAAAGCCTACACTTTTATGTTTGAGACCCTGAAAAAGAAGGTAGGGAAGGAAATGGAAAAAATGAAGGCAGATGGAGAGACCAAAGGAGCTGGGCAAACCCCTGCAGGACAGATGACTAAGCTTTCCATTCCAAGTCAAACAGCTCCATTTTGGGACAGTAACAGGTTTTCATTTAACCTCCCTAAATTTCTTGAGCATGCTTTGGGCTTCCTACAAGAATGTGGCTACTGTCTGTGTTTGAGACTAGGCAGGCAGCCTGCTTTTTCCACTTGGCTACCTCTGCACACTATGTCAAAAACCTTATGTGGCTTTGGTAGGACTTGCTCCCGGTCCCGTTCTATATCTGGAATAGGCACTTTGGTGTGAACATAAGCATGCAGGGAGGTCTGGACCTCCTAATTAAATTTTCATGTTTGGGACCCACCCAACAAAACCGGACAAAATCCACTCTTATACTTGAAGAATGGAATTTTCCAAAGATTTTCAGCTATGATCCCAGAGAAACCAGTGAGACCAGCGTTGGGCTGTGCTTCAAGGGCAGCGATCAAGCTCCAATGTCCACAGGGCAGTGTTTCAGGGGAGGATCTCCCTGTTAGGATGTGCTTGCTGGGCCTCTCTGGCTGGGCAGGGGCAAAGGGTTTTTCAGTTCCTCACGGCTGTAAATCTTCACCGCACTAGCAGTTGTGGAAAGTGACTGTCAAAGAGAGGGAAAGGAGAGGGCAATGAAGTTCTCAGTAATGAAATGTTGAATAAAATGCTGAAATTTATAATGAAAGAGGAGGGAACCTACAACTCAATATTACAGCTCTTCTCTCCTGAACCAAGCTCACAAACTTGGACTAAAAATAGTAACAACAATAGATTAACAAGAATAATAACACTAAGCCAGTACAAATGGGAAATTCCACTTCAGTGACACCAGTTAATCTGACTGGGAGGCGCAAGTTGTCCGTTTTGGGCAGCAGATCACCCTTGCAGAAAAAAATATGTTAGAGAGGGAAGAAGAAGGAAGGAAGAAAAAGCGTGAAGAAGCAAAGCCCCTCTTTACCTGCTGCTTATCCAAGGTGAATTCACAGTGGCTTTTGCTCAGCTCTTGTAGTCCCTGCTACATTGCTGTCCTGTGTTGAGTTGAGCTGGGCATGCTGCAGGGAGGAGAAAAGATGTCCAAGATGCCTGTGAACCTTCCTGAAGCCACTGAACTCCTGCCCCCTAGGCTTTTCCTACGCTTTCCTACTTGCCAGCCATCCTGCTCCTGTCCCAGGAGTGACTGAAGCGTGACCTTATATTTGGCTCCAAATCTGAAAATGAAGGGGATGGATGACATCTTTGTGATGTCAGCAAGCCAAATATACACGGGTGACCACATTCAAGAGCCCGATGAGCTGATAGGGAGGAGTGGGGTGCGGTGAGGGGAAGGACCAATGTAGACCATCAGTAGTCTCTGGGATAGGTCCCATTGGAAGTAGGAGTTGACCACTGAGTCAAAGTGGGGGATTTTCCCAGCTGTTTTGGACCAGTTTTCCTTTGCCTTTTTACATTTTTAAAAATATAATGATGGATTTCTTTAATGTATTAATAGTCTTGGTTTTTTAGGGGGTTTTGTTGTGGGTTTTTTTCCTGAGACAGCTGTTGGCTGCTCAGGGCTGCTGATCTTACTGTTGAATCCAGAAGCCAGTTGGAGGGGTCACTGTACAATTAAGACACTTGGAGGTGGTTCAGACTCCCAGTGACAGTGTTGCAGAGCATTTGTGGTTATAGGTTTATAGTTGTCGGCTGAGCTGCTCTGTGCTGTAAACCATATGATCTGAAAGAAGTAACCCCAAAGCTGCTTTGTAAATCAGAACCACTGAGTAAGACCCGGGGAGGGAGCTGTGGGAGGGGATGAGGTAGAGGTGCAGCTGTATGGCAGCCCCGAGCAGCTGAAGCGATGCTCTTCTGCTCTAATCTTTAGCCACGCTTTCAAGGAAGGAAGCAAGGGCAAGGGAAGAAATTGAAGAAAAAAAAAATTACCTTTTCACCTAACAAGTAAGTAAACCAGAAAATTCATTGCCAGAACCAGAAATTATTTCCAAAAAGGCTTTCACAGCCTCAGAGAAGATAAATCTGATTGGACTCGTGGCAGCTAAACAGTTCTCTAGGATGGGCTTAGAAGTTCACACACAGAGGCACCTGCAGGAGATATCATATCTGACGTGTCTAAGGTTTTTCTCCTGGTCACATTGGGGATAGATTACCAGGTAGACATTCCTTAGGTCTGACCCAATACAGCTGCTTTTACGTTACCAAGTGCCCACTATATTGGGAATGAAGGAGGTCAGCACATCTGGGGTGATGTCATTAAAGTCATCCTGGTTAACAGCAGGGAGGAAGGAGTTAACAGAGGATGAAGCAGAGAAAAAGAAAACAACTGCAGTCTATTTCTCAGGAAAGATGGGATCATGTGCTCCACAGGGGCTGATGCATACCAACCCCAACTCAGAAGTCACTGTGATTTTCTTCACTGTCTCCTGAGAGGCTTGAGATAAAGCCCATAGCAAATGGGAGAAAATGACGGCGAGGTAACCTCAGCGGATGAGCGGTGGAAGGCATGGGTGTGTGCCACGCATCATGAGGCTGTCTCGCAGATGTTTCTGCAGGCCTCTCTGCAGTCATTCTTTCCCTCGGTGATTTGACACCCACACTTCAGTTTCTTGTAGATGTGCTCTCCTTATGACACCGGTGGCTACGCCAGATTTGCCTGCAAACTCTGTGAACCCAGAAGCCCTCCTTAATGGCCCCATCTCATCCTGCTTACAGTTGCCAATCTACTTCATGAGAAAAGAGGACACTCCAGTCCTGTAGAAGACATCTTACTCCTTGTCCTGAGAAGCACATAGCAACTTCCACGCTGGAGAAGAGTGCGAGTCTCTTTTCAGTAACACTGGTTAGGGCTGACAGTTGCCCTCATTCCCCTCTGCCTGCATTCAGGGAGGTTTTCAGTGGGGATGAAAAATGATTTGCCACACAAAGCACGCACAAGTGAATAATGGGAGAAGTGGGTGCTACTAACGCTGTCACCCCAGACCACAGAAGGACATATTCACATAAAAAGATTTAAGACTAAATGGTAGCTAAGCGGGAAGAAAGGTCCCCTTCTCCTGTTATTTGGGACTGATGAGCAGTGGCCAAAGGGTACCACACAGAGGCAGGGGAAGGGGACAGCTGTGGTTGGGTGGGCTTTTGTGTTGTGCACAGCCCAAATGCCCTCTTCTCCAGCACCCACACATCTGCTGCCTCTTGCACCCCACGCCAGGATCTGGCCTACAGACTCCTCCACCTCTTTTTCCACATGGGAAGGAAAAGCCTGGTTGCCCTGGCACTGCCGAGGTAGTCGAGGTCCACCCTAGGGGCAGCAGCAGCAG